>JAWWNH010000067.1:0-1288169 GCA_034641385.1 Darevskia mixta | reverse complement strand
TGCCTGGAGGGCAGCGACTGAGGAGGGAGCACAAGGTGAGCTGAGCTTGTAGGTTTTGAGGGTTTGTCTTTTTGGGGCTGTGTGTGATTAAGTTTGTGTGCTTATTTGTTTCCTTATTTGTTTGTGTGTTTCCCAGGCTTGTGTGTGCGAGAGAGTTTGTTTCTGGCTTGTGTGTGTGTGTTTGTCTGGTGACTAGCTGTGGGCGGAGCTAATCAGTGCCTGGAGGGCAGAGACTGAGGAAGTAGGCAAAAGGTGAGCTGAGCTTGTAGGGCGGAGCTAATCAGTGCCTGGAGGGCAGCGACTGAGGAGGGAGCACAAGGTGAGCTGAGTTTGTAGGTTTTGAGGGTTTGTCTTTTTGGGGCTGTGTGTGATTAAGTTTGTGTGCTTATTTGTTTCCTTATTTGTTTGTGTGTTTCCCAGGCTTGTGTGTGCGAGAGAGTTTGTTTCTGGCTTGTGTGTGTGTGTTTGTCTGGTGACTAGCTGTGGGCGGAGCTAATCAGTGCCTGGAGGGTAGCGGCGCGCGCCTAGCGGCGTGCGCAGTTTGACCTATCTTTTAAATTGAGGAGAGCTAGTCTCAAACGTTTACTTGGGGAGACCTAGGCTTCTTTTTTGTGTGTCCTGACTTCAAGCTTCAAGATGGAGGGTGAGGGAACAACTGTAGTCGCCTGCAATTCCTGCGCAATGTTTGCCTTCTTGCCAAAGGATGTAGGCAGCTACACCTGCAGCAAGTGCAAGTTGGTTGCCCTACTAGAAGACAAGGTCCGGCAACTTCAGGAGGGGGAAGGAACAACTGTAGTCGCCTGTAATTCCTGCGCAATGTTTGTCTTCTTGCCAAAGGTTGTAGACAGCTACACCTGCAGCAACTGCAAGTTGGTTGCCATACTCGAAGACAAGGTCCAGCAACTTCAGGCCCGTGTATCTACGCTCCAGAAAATTAAAGAGCTGGAGCTTTTCTTGGATGCAGCAGAGCACACTGTCTCCACCAAGCAGGAGACAGGGCACATCCCTGAGGAGGAGATCAGTTCCCCAACTCAGGAGCCAGATGTATGGAGGAACGTGACTCACAGAAGTAGAATGCCCAGGGATCGCTCTGAGTGTTTAGAACTACAAAATCAATTTGAAGTGCTCTCAAATCTGGAAGATGAAGACCAGACTCCATTGGAAGATCTCTCCCTCATCACAGTTGATGAGGTATATGAAGACGAGCAGCATAGTCAGTCCTCCGGGAATGTGCAGGCGACCTTGGAAGGGACAGCACGTGTAAGAATCCCGACCAAGCCTAAGAGGAGACGTGTAGTGGTGATAGGGGATTCCCTACTGAGGGGTACCGAAGCAGTGATCTGTGGGCCTGACAAGATGTCTCGAGAGGTATGCTGTCTCCCCGGGGCCAAGATCCATGATGTTACAGAACGGCTGCAAGGAATAATAAAACCTACGGATAAAAACCCCTTCCTTTTAGTCCATGTGGGAACCAATGACACCGCAAGCCATAGCCTCCAGAAGATCAAAAGTGATTATGAGGCTCTGGGCAGGAAGCTGAAGCAATTAAATGCACAAATTGTCATCTCATCTGTCCTCCCAGTTGAACGCCGTGGCCCAGGAAGAGAGGGGAAAATAGGAGAAGTGAACAACTGGCTTCGCAAATGGTGCCGGCAGGAACGGTTTGGATTCTTAGATCACGGCCTGCAGTTTCTTGAAGATGGACTTCTGGCAAGTGATGGGCTGCACCTCACAAGGGTTGGGAGGAATGTTTTTGCCAACAATCTCAAAAACCTCATCAGGAGGGCTTTAAACTGACTTATGTGGGGGAGGGAGACAGTGGTCCTGAAGGTAGGAGTCTATCAAATGCTGAAGATGATCATCCAAAAGTCAAGGACCAAATGGAGCAAACAGCACACAGAGCTAGTGGTGGGAGGAAAAAATCCTTAAGTAGGAGACTAGGGGGAATGATCAATGGTTTTCAATGTCTGTATACAAATGCACAGAGCATGGGAAATAAACAAGATGAACTTGAGCTCTTGATACAGCAAACTAAATACGACATAATAGGCATCACTGAAACCTGGTGGGATGAGTCTCATGATTGGAATGTAGTAATAGAGGGATACAATCTATTTCAGAGAAATAGACCAAACAGGAAAGGAGGAGGAGTGGCATTATATGTCAGGGATGTGTATACTTGTGAAGAGATCCATGATTTAAAACTTCAAAGCCAAATTGAGAGTATCTGGGTCAAAATTAAGGGAGAGAAAAATAACAGTGATCTCATTGTGGGAGTTTACTATAGATCCCCGAGCCAAACTGAGGACATAGATGATGCCTTCCTGGAACAGATGACCAAGCATTCAAAAGGAAATGAGATAGTAGTAATGGGGGATTTCAACTATCCTGATATTTGTTGGATGTCAAACTCAGCCAAGAGCATAAGGTCGAACAGATTCCTCACTGGCCTTGCAGACAACTTCATTGTCCAGAAAGTGGTAGAAGCAACAAGAGGATCAGCCATTTTAGATCTGGTCCTAACCAATAGTGATGACCTGGTTAGTGGGGTAGAAGTGGCAGGATCATTAGGTGGGAGTGATCATGCTCTTCTGGAGTTTATTATACATCAGAAAGGAGCAACCAAGCATACTAAGACTCAAATTCTAGACTTTAAGAAAGCCGACTTCAGAAAACTTAGGGAAATGCTGGATGTGATCCCATGGTCAGTAATACTAAAAGGGATGGGAGTTCATGATGGATGGGAGTTTGTTAAAAGGGAGATATTAAAAGCACAACTTCAAGCAGTACCAATGCGACGAAAACATGGAAGGTGCCTAAAGAAGCCAGGGTGGCTATCTAAAGAACTTTTAACTGAGTTAAGATTTAAAAGGGATATGTACAAGAAATGGAAAAAGGGGGAAACCACCAGAGAGGAATTCAAACAAATAGCCAGCACATGTAGAGACAAAGTCAGAAAAGCTAAAGCACAGAATGAACTCAGGCTTGCTAGAGAGGTTAAAAGCAATAAAAAGAGTTTTTATGGGTATGTCCGTAGCAAAAGGAAGTACAAGGAAACAGTGGGGTCACTTAGAGGAGAAGATGGTGAAATGCGAACAGGGGACGCAGAAAGGGCAGAACTCCTCAATACCTTCTTTGCCTCAGTCTTCTCCAAAAAAGAAAACAATGCCCGACCTGAAGAATATGGAGCAGATGATTCAGCAGGGGAAACACAGCCCAGAATAAGTAAGGAGGTAGTACAAGAACACTTGGCTAGTTTAGATGTATTCAAGTCTCCAGGGCCAGATGAACTACATCCCAGAGTATTAAAAGAACTGGCAGAGGTGATTTCAGAACCACTGGCAGTAATCTTTGAGAATTCCTGGAAAACAGGTGAAGTCCCAGCAGACTGGAGGAGGGCAAATGTTGTCCCTATTTTCAAAAAGGGGAAAAGAGAGGACCCAAACAATTACCGCCCAGTCAGCCTGACATCAATACCAGGAAAGATTCTAGAGCAGATCATTAAGCAAACGGTCTGTGAGCACCTAGAAAGGAACGCTGTGATCACTAAAAGTCAGCATGGGTTTCTGAAAAATAAGTCATGTCAGACTAATCTGATCTCATTTTTTGACAGAATTACAAGCCTGGTAGACGAAGGGAACACTGTGGATGTAGCCTATCTTGATTTCAGCAAGGCCTTTGACAAGGTGCCCCATGATATTCTTGTAAAGAAGCTGGTAAAATGCGGGCTAGACAATGCTACCATTCAGTGGATTTGTAACTGGCTGACTGACCGAACCCAAAGGGTGCTCATCAATGGCTCCTCTTCATCCTGGAGAGAAGTGACTAGTGGGGTGCCACAGGGTTCTGTCTTGGGCCCAGTCTTATTCAACATCTTTATCAATGACTTGGATGATGGGCTTGAGGGCATCCTGATCAAGTTTGCAGATGACACCAAATTGGGAGGGGTGGCTAATACCCCAGAGGACAGGATCACACTTCAAAATGACCTTAACAGATTAGAGAACTGGGCCAAGGCAAACAGGATGAATTTTAACAGGGAGAAATGTAAAGTACTACACTTGGGCAAAAAAAATGAAAGGCACAAATACAGGATGGGTGATACCTGGCTTGAGAGCAGTACAAGTGAAAAGGATCTAGGAGTCTTGGTAGACCACAAACTTGACATGAGTCAACAGTGTGATGCAGCAGCTAAAAAAGCCAATGCAATTCTGGGCTGCATCAATAGGAGTATAGCATCTAGATCAAGGGAAGTAATAGTACCACTGTATTCCGCTCTGGTCAGACCCCACCTGGAATACTGTGTCCAGTTCTGGGCACCACAGTTCAAGAAGGATATTGACAAGCTGGAACGTGTCCAGAGGAGGGCAACCAAAATGGTCAAAGGCCTGGAAACGATGCCTTATGAGGAACGGCTTAGGGAGCTGGGTATGTTTAGCCTGGAGAAGAGACGGTTAAGGGGTGATATGATAGCCATGTTCAAATATATAAAAGGATGTCATATAGAGGAGGGAGAAAGGTTGTTTTCTGCTGCTCCAGAGAAGCGGACACGGAGCAATGGATTCAAACTACAAGAAAGAAGATTCCACCTAAACATTAGGAAGAATTTCTTGACAGTAAGAGCTGTTCGACAATGGAATTTGCTGCCAAGGAGTGTGGTGGAGTCTCCTTCTTTGGAGGTCTTTAAGCAGAGGCTTGACAGCCACCTGTCAGGAATGCTTTGATGGTGTTTCCTGCTTGGCAGGGGGTTGGACTGGATGGCCCTTGTGGTCTCTTCCAACTCTATGATTCTGTGATTCTGTGAATGGCTAAAATCCAAACTAGAGGATTCCTCTCATAAGACTATATTAGTTAACTTCAACCGTTTATCACCTATACAAATAGAAGTCTGAGATAAGAACTTATGTTATTGCTCTTTTGCATGCATGGCCTAAATATCAGCTTCTGGGTTAGAGTGGGATGTTTTATTACTGTATGTCTCTGTATAATGTTGTTCTATGTTGAAAGGAGGAGGGAAGAAATAGCCAGAAGGTCCTATAAACTTAAAGATACTACTTGGTCCAAAGTCCAACTGCTTAAGGAATGTAACCTTAGGGAATTCATGCAGATCGTCATTCTCTAGTCCTCTGACTTGGCCCCTGGAGGCACAAGGCAATTCCATCCAAACAAAGCTGTGTTCTAAATTGCTTAAAGACCTTTGGGGAACAAGTGATTAACAAGTCAAATAAAAATAATATCTGGTAACAGTTTCAGTGTCCTGCATGGCTCCTTAGCAGAGTAAGTTGATACAAACTGCAGAACTGGTTGGGCACAATCCAGTCAAGAGTTAAATGTTTTCAATTTCCATTGATTTGGGCATGTTTGAAGTTAGCTGGGTCATGCAAATTGTGCTCCGTTGTGCTCCTTCTGGGGGTACTTTGTCCGCCTTTGGTCCCCATCCTGCACGCAGCTCTCACCTGTGACTCCTTGAAGCTGTCAGTATGCGACAGTGGCAACACTCAAGAAATGGCCTCAACTGGCCGGCTTGGGAAGATAGGGACTTCCCCTGCCTGAGAAGACCCACTACTTCAGTGTATTGAGTAGTGGGTCCAATGGTCAAGGTGGCTTTTGCATGTGCTGGAGATGGAAGTGAGAGGTAGATGGGGCTCAACAACCTGAGAAGGTAGCCCACATAGGAGAAGTAAAACTCTGATCCAAACCTCCACTGCCTCACGGCTTTACCTATTCATGACAAAGGCTTCAGGAGTAAACCCAGAGGGAAAACCCATACCCACTTTTTGGCAGCACATAAAAAGGCTAAGAAGTAAACCCAACACATATCTAGAGTGGAGTATCTAAGACGGTTGGTGTCTTGTACGTCTCCTTCCGGCAACTCCTGCAACCAAGCTAGTGTCAAATGTATTGTTTTCCTTTCCTTTGGACCACATCAGTGGGGCCAAGAGTGTGGTCTTGGGACCTCCATACACACTGCCCACGCTTGTGCCCTGGAAAGGTAACTTCAGTGCTGCTAACACAGCAAAACCAAAGCTGGAGGCAGCAGTTTAAGGTCTCTGTAGCCACAGCAGACGCTGTAATTCTCCAGTCTTAGCCCCTGGAGGCACACTCCATTGTCTCGAGACAGACAGATGCCAACAAACTTATGACTCAAAGGTAAGACACATGGACTTGAAGAAAACATTTGGCAAAGAGCTTTTCAAACAGGACAGAAAACTGGATACTTTGTGGATCCTCTCAAACATGTTTACAGCCTAAATTCAGCAGTCACCAAAGCAGGAATTGAGGGATAGGCTGAAGGGTATGTATTTCCAATAATATATATTTCTCTTGACCAATGTACAGATGGCTGCTTAGTATCTTGTAAGCAAATTTCAGGCCTATAGAGAGACAGAGATAAGGTCCCACACCCACCTTAAGATAAAAGGAAATGTTCTCCACAGTTTTTGATGGACGTTTGAGTTCATATGGAGCATTCCTCTGGCAATCAAAATGTGGTGCCGACTGTTAAGGATGCTCGTGACTGCCACTTTGAGAGCTCCATTTATCATTTCCATTTATCTGTCTCTCACATACCTCTCATCCAAAACCTGATTTTTTTTATCAAAAGGAACAATAAATACAAGTTTTTTCCTGATGGGGGAGAAACAGCTGTAGTGGTGTTTTGTTCTCTCAGGCAGAAAGACAGAGAAACCTAAATAAGGACCCCTTAAATCAACTGCTTTAACAATGAGAGATTATCATGCCAAGCTGTGTTAACCATGGTTCAGCTTGATGCCTGAAATCACTCTTCAGACATCACTCTTCTAAGAATTATCTTGCCCATGAGGACTAGAATACTTGCTCTTACTATTATTTCAGAAGGCAAGGTTTTCGGAATTCCAAACATGGACACAACTATCACGGTAACAGTGTGATCAAGTATCAACCACTTCTCAGAAAAATTGGTTTCAAAGGGGAATATCCACACTTTGTGTATCTTACTCTGACCACCTTCAAAGGCAGGGATGGAGAATGTGTGGCTCCCCAGAAATTGTGGACTCCACCTCCCAGTTGCTCCAGCCAGCATGGCCAATGGTCAGGGATGATGGAAGCTGGAATCCAACAACCTCTGGGGGTCACTGGTGCTCCATGGCCTATTTTAAGGAGTGTCCAAAAGTATTAAAAAAGTAATTTAAATGAGCCCATTTGACAAACCTTTTAAAAAGAGCAAAGAGGAGTAGAATAGAATTAGTTACGAACCTGGAAGCTGTCTGTGGACAAATGCCGGCTCCCTCGGCCATTAATGCGAGTTGAGCGCCACAACCCCAGAGTCTGTCACGACTGGACCTAATGGTCAGGGGTCCCTTTACCTTTACCTATACCCTCAATAAGCTGCACAGTTAAGAACTTAAGAAGAGCCTGTTGGATCAGTCCAAAGGCCTATCCTGTTCTCAGTTGTTGGGTGCCTGTGAGAAACCCAGAGACAAAACACAAATGCAGTCACCCTCTCCACTGTTGCTCTCCAACAAGAGGCATACTGACACTTGATAATGGAGGTAATGTGTATCAGTGACTACTAGGCTTGCTGGCTAAGAATTATCCTCCCTGAAATTTCCTATTCCCCTTTAAAAAGACATTTGCAATGGCAGCCATCACTACATATTGCGTGAAGGAATCGGGCTGGTGCAGGAGGACAAACGAGGCACTTGCCTCACCAACCTTAGCGTGCCTGCCCCCCGCATCTGCCTTCTCACTTTCAATCAGTACAGGGGGCAAAACAGCCTGCCAGTTTGTCCCAGTGTTGCCCTTCTAGGAAGAGGCAGAAAACAAAATGAATGGGATCGGCCCACTTTTGGCTTGGGCTCCACTTACTGTTGGCCTCTCTCCTTTCTGCCCCACTAGTTCCAATGGATACCAGCCACCACACTTTTCAGCTGTCTTGAATCTCCCACTATTCCAGCAACAAGTGGTTTCCCTCCTGCTCCATTTCCCCTTGCCAGCAAACGAGCCTTATCAGCCACCATATCCAGCTGACAGACACCGCTGGCCAATTCTGTAGCGATTCAAAGTGCCTTGCAAAGCAATGGGGAAAGGGCAAGCCCCACAGAGACAGTCAGACAAAAAGGCAGGCAGCTCACGGTGAATCAGTAGGTATATGTATCCTGCAAACAGCTATACAAAACCAAGGAAGGGAGGTCCAGGGCTCTAGGCTGGCCTCTTCTTCCCTGAACGTCCGGGCTTTCTGAAGCTTCCTTTCCCTTTGAGCACCGGCTTCCGCCCCAGTCCAGACTTGCCCTGCCCCCAGGGCCTTGAGCCAGGCTGCCGCCGGGTGTGGTGCTGCCCTGGGGTCTGGGGCCGCTTCCTCCTGGTCTTTGGTGATCCTCTGTGCCGCACTGCAGGCTGACCAGCCTCCCTCTGCTGCTGACTCTGGGCCCCCTTGGGCTGCCGAGGAGAGAAGCCTCTCCACTTCTGCTGCTTCCACTGCACGGGTCGTGGGGTCCTCTGCTTCTTTGCCTTGGTGCTGCCTCCTGCAGATGCTGCTGGGCTCTGGTCACCAGCAGAATGGGAGAATTTATGCCTTTTCCCAGCTTTGGTGGACTGACTGGGCCTTCGTTTCCTCTTAGCGCTTTGGGGAAACAGATCTAAAGGAGGGTCACAAGGAGAGAAGATAAAGATCGCTGCAGCCTCTATGCTGCCTTGAAGTCCAAAAGGCTCTTTAGGCCACTGGTCTTCAAGTGGTATGTCAGGACCCTCAAAAAAGCAGAGAGCTGCTGGAAGAGAAAAACAAAACTTGTAGCACTGTAGATTACAAAGGGGAAAATTTGGAAGGTGGCAACTTGTCCTGCTGGACTAGGAAAATGCTGATAAAATATTCCCTTCCTCTGCATCTGGTCACTCTGGAAGAACATCACTCGGGGTCAGAAAATTAGGACAGGGTCCCATGTAAAAAGGTGGGTCATGACTCTGAAGAGAGATTGAAGTGGCTGCTTCTGAGCAGACTATTACATGTAACACAGGTATAACTGGTGGTCCATATGAAGCTAGGAGGTAGCATTCACACTTGCAGTGTCCCTCCCTCTCCCCTTGGATAGATGCACCTGAGCGTTTATCTTGCAAGTGTCCCAGCTCATGTTCAGAAGCACGACTGTTTTCATCAGCTGCATCCAGCAGGGTCCCTAGCTGCCAAGTCTTTTAAGCACCACTCATTAGATACCAACCTTCATCAGGCTCTTCTCCCACTTCCTGTCGATAATACTCCATGTCATCGTCTGATGGCTCATCCACCTTCTGGTCCTCTTGCATCCCAGGGTCCTCTGCATCACTGTCACTTCCCTCTGCCTGCTTCTTCTTCCTCTTTATCCCCTCCAGACTCTTCTTCCTGCAGCCCGCAAACCAACAATACAATCACAAGTGCATATATCTGTTCTCCCAAAGCAAAGCAGCATGCTACTTTGGAATGTGTGCATGTAGGGACAGCAGCTTTGTGGAACGTAAGGGTCTGGCTCTTCTCTCCCTCACCTGTGAGCCTGCTTCTGCTCCTGCTTGTGTTCCACATCTGCATCCTGCTTGCGGCGCCGCTCAGCCTTCAGCTGCAGCCTTGCCTCTTTCCGGGCCAGGGCCACCTGGATCTCTTCCTCCGTTTTATAAACTGAGGGCAGGAGTGAGAAATTAAAGCCAACAGCTGTTAATGTTGACAACACACATTAGCAAGTATAAAACAAAAACATGGGGATGGGTTCAATTAAGCAGTTATGCTTAGCGGGAGCCAACCTAATGAGTCCTGCTAGTGCAACTGGGGCTTCTCTCCCCAACTGGCTGGCGGGGAAGGGTAGAAACCCCAGAACTGGGGTGGGTGGGCACGGTGAGAGATCATTCCATCCGGGAAGTTTAAATGCTTCACCAATGGTGTGATTGCGGTCCACTCAATATCTACTCCATCAGTGACTTAGAGGGCAGCTGGGAACCCAGTGGGAGCAGGCACCACATACAAGTGCTTTTTATCTAAGAAAGTGACTGTGGCACCACTAACACAACTCAGCAACTGAAGACGATGGCTGACAACAGGCCCACCAACCTGAATGCAACATGCTTGGATGCCCAACAGCCTGTTTTTGCTGTTCTGGGGAGGCAGCAAGGGCAGATTTATTCATGGCTGAAAGTTATATAGACTTATTGTCCAGTATCTTTAATACTGGGGTGCACCCCTAGCTACTCACTTTAACTTCCCCCCACCTTTAAATTCAAAATGCTGTTTTTGACCTACAAAGCTTTAAATGGTTCAGAACTCCCCTGCCGAGTGCCCGAGGGCCCCAGTCCTGCCTCTCCCCACCTGGCCTAGGGCGGGGCCTGCCGGGCTCCAGAAAGGACTGCTGCCGCTGCTGCTGGGCAGAGGGCTCAATTTTTGTTTTGTTGTTGTTTCTTTAAATTGCTGTTATTTTTTACCTATGTCATTTTAAACTGTGACGTTAATGCTGTATTCTTAGTTTCAGATTTTGATTTATGTGGAAATTTTTTCCATTTGGTTGTGTATTTTTTGATGTGGTTTATTTATTGTTTATGACTTTTGTAATTATGTAAATCTTGTCATGTTGTAAGCCGCCTTGAGCATTGTTTTTAACTGTAGAAAGGCGACATACAAATAAAATGATGATGATGACTGCAATACCTCAAGGACCGCCTCTCACCATATGAATCAACCCAGACCCTGAGAGCATTCTCTGGGGCCCTTCTTTGTGTGGCTCCTCCACAAGAGGTCTGCCACCCTCTGGCACCTTCATTATGCACCTTTAGGTGCCAGGTGAAAACATTCCTCTTCAACCAGGCCTTTGGCTGATTAATATTCCACAGCCTTTTAAATGTGTTTGTGGGAGTGGGGGGTTATTGTTTTCCACACAGAAGCTCAGGAGAGGAAAGACACTCACTGAAGCTGTGATAGAGCACATTGCCCTGACTTAACCCTTCCTCCACCTTGATCAGTTGCAGGGTCATTCGAGGGCCAATCTGTTGGGGAAAGAGGCAGACACTTCATTAGGTCAGAGATATCACCACCACCACGAGCTTGGCAGCCCTCATGGCTATCCCAATTCGGATGATCAGAACTTTCACTGCTGAAGTAGAGAGCAGCTGGAAGAGCAAAGGTCAGCTAGCTCTATGCTGCCCCCACTCACCCACTCCCATTCTGTGAGCTCAAGAGTTCCATGGCCTGACCTCGGTGAGGCGGACAGCACTCTGTTGGGCCTTCATGTTCCCCCGGCCAGCGTAGGCCTGAGGCAGCTCTGTGGTGTTGTGACTGCCATCTTGTTCAGCTTCACTCTCAGAAAGATTTATGTCTCTGCATTGCAGGGAGGAAAGGAAAACATTATTATTCCTGGAGCTCTGCACATAAAACAAGGCAAGAAAAGACACTAGCCTTACAGTCCTTGAGCTTACAGTGCCAGCAAGGCGAGACACACAAGGGAAGAAGTGTGGTGGAAAAAGAATGGGCACCAATAAAGAAGAGGATGTATCAGTGGGAGCATGAGAATCAAGCTGGTGTGGCATTCCACAGGAGTTTAAACATGCACGAAAAAGTAAAAAGGAACAGAAAATAAGAGCAATGGCATAATGAAACAGGGCACAAGATGCACAAACCTCCTTCTGACATCCTGCCTTATTCACAAACCTTAAGTCTCTAGCTCTGCTAAGAACTGTTCAACCTGCTCCAGGACCCAAAACAAACCTACACTTTGAATGGGGTGGGAGTGGGGACTTAGCTTTATGGGGAAGTGGAGGGTCTTTTTCTCACCTAACCAATAGTTCACTGATGTCCTCCAGACGGCTCATGTTAGGAAACTTCTCCTGCATGATCTTCTTCAGCCCTTTGCTTATTCCTACAGGCACCACTTTCAGACTGCTGCAAAACACAAAGGGCAGGAGAGGTGCATGAAGGCATTCCATCAAGCAAGAGGAGCAAGCCACTGCTGTTGTGTCTGGTGGATAAGGGTGGAGGAGGCAGAGCAGATGCATCTTTCCTGTGGTGGGCTTTCCTGTGGTGGGCTTATCTGAGATCAGGCAAACCTAGAAGCTATTTTCTGCAAGTACCAGTACAGAACAAGTGTGGATGGATGATAACAAATCCCCCTCCCCTCCAAAGGCAAATGTGAAAACTTTGCTAAGAGGCTTGCGTATGTCTCCTGCTGTGCAGAAGCTAAAGACTAGGCACACATTAAGTATTTACTAACTAGTTAACTTACAGAACAATGCTGTACACGTCTTCTCAGAAGTAATATTTTTAAGTAGGTACAGGATGGCATCCTAGGCTTGGATTTATGGTTGGCATTGGAGGAAAACAGGATTCTTGTGCCTTTAATTGCTGTGTGTCAGGCTGAAATTCAACAGGCTAAACCCTTTCTTATACAGAAATACAATTACAGGAAAAGTTTCACTGTGGCTACTCTCTTAATTTTGTGCCATGCCATGCCCCCCCCAGCAGCCATATTGTACCATTTTGTGACTAGTGCCAACTGCACTCTTTCAAAATCTGAAATGTGCCCCGGTCCAAAAAGGTTGTGACCCCTGGTCTAAACTATTTTACATTGCAAGGATAAAATAGGATGTACCCCTGGTATGCTGCCCTGAGCTTTATCTTTTATCATCAAACCAAAGCCACAAAGAAGCATTTCTTCCCTGAGTGTACATCCTTACAGTGCAAAACGGTGTTTTGTTTAATGAGCACAATAATATGAATGTTTGGCATGCATAATGCGGACTGGCACGCTAACAATGAGCTGCTAACACAGAGACTAATTAAAATATATTTTATGAAAGTGGCCATGCATGTAATATGTCTCTCTTGCACATGCAGATTACTGTGAGCTCAGATCTGATCCTTCAGCATTGGGGAGGAGCACAGCATGAAACAGAAGATACTTACTAATGACGGAATTCAAGGATCTGGGTGTCTGGGTTATAGTTGATCAGTACACAACGCTTGATGGCATTAAGGTTTACCTGGGGCAGGGCAGGCAGGTGGGTGGGTGGGTGGTGGGTGGGTGGTAGGAGAAAAGAGAACACAACAGCATGAGAACCAAGGCTCACAATATGGCATAAGTCCCTCACCTGACAAGTATTTTAGGTGGCAATGAAGATTCCCTAGCTGTGACAGCCTTTATAGAACCCAGGAGACCTAGTACCCAATTTCCCTAGTACTCTTGAGGGGGAATTCAAAATTGTGCTAAGGCAATTGTTCTGTCAGCACAAGCATTTCTGCTTGCCAGATGGAATGATCTTCCTCCTCCTCCTCCTGGGGCTTCTCTTGACCTTTCTGGGCAGATTTGAGAAGGGTGCAGGCAGAGAGACAGGGAGTCCCATTCTGCTAGCAGGACTCAATGTGCCAGCTTCCACTAGTGTACAACTTAGCTGTAGTCCAATGAAGGACCTTGGGAATCCTACTTGTCCACAAAAGAATCAAATCCAGAAACAAAGCACAAAATCCCAAGAAGCTCAGGACTAGTTCTGCCTCATTTGCCCACAAACTGTGGCCTAGAGTTTCTAAAGAAGAAAGCAGCACTTGCCACAGCTTGATGCTAGAAGCACACACAGCAGAAGGACCTCCATAAAGGAGCCAAGTGCCTTCACTTTTAAAGGAAATCACAGAGCATGTCAAAGGTATGCTATCATCATTTGCATCTGTTCCACCGTTAGAACTAAGGTGGCAAGAAGGGATGAAGTGTCCCTTTAAAAAAAAATGACGGCCACAATACTGATGTCGTCACTATGAACTGCTCTATGCCTATTGGAGCAGGAAGGTCTTCTACCCAGCATTGAACCCCATCTCCCAATGGAAATGCAGTTACAATATTCTAGAGATTCCCTCACCACCCTCTACCCCGCAGCTAACAGACACAGGGAATCCCAGAAGCATCAGCACTGCTGAGGAAGCATGAGCCCAATCCTGACTGGAGTGGGAAGAAATAGAACTGAAGGCAGGATGATGCGGGGGGGGGGGGTTAGCCCACTGTCCTGAGAACTGACCAAGAAAATGTATATGCATCTCTTTAAGTGCAAGAGTGACACATCCCTCCAGTTTTAATTCAAGTGCCCCTGGTATCAAACATTTGGGGGGGGGGGGGGAATTGCGCCATGGGGACTATTTGTGAGCAGATACTTCCCTGTTCCTTGCTTCCTTTTAATGGGTAAGGAATTCCAATTCAGAGGAAGGTTCCAGTTAGGCAGAGGTGGGGCGCCTGCAGCCATCCAGCTGTAGCTGGACTACAACTCACAGTATTCCAAACCATTGGCCATGCTGCTGGCACTGGTGGGAGCTGGAACCCAACAACATATGGAGCAGTAAAAAGACTAAAAAAATTCCCTCCAGTAGCACATTTGCAAAGCTATGTAGGGTCTGGTATGGTCTCAAATTGGATGGGGGACATGTTGAGATTCCTGCATGGCAGGGGGTTGGTCCCTTCCAACTCTACAAGAATGGTGTCAAGATGCACTGCAGTTCCAACACAAGCATATAGATTAATTTCCACAATCCCTTTCCAGAATGGAAAACAAGAGGTCTAAATCACAAATACACTCTATATATCCTGGATGAGGTCATCCTGTCACTAGCTTTGTTGTCACAGAGGTGTCATTTCAGACTGAATGCTCCATAAAACTAACCTCTCTAAACTCACATCAGGGAGCAGGTTCCACTCTTGCCTTCTCCCCAATATGTTTTCTGGGTGAGAGATATTTTTTGTCTATTAAGAAGCTTCTAACTGTGTGAGCCTTCACTTCCAATCTAACATGCGACAGTCAAGACACACCTTACTGAGGGCACACATTTCCCACCTAGCCAACCTCACAGAAGTAAATTTGCCCTGAGATTTGCAGATGAAGAAGACACAAGTGTTATAAATAACACAGGCCCTTTTTGAGAAGCAGGGCAGAGCTGACCTGTATGACACACCATGGAAGACCAGGGCCAGAGGCACCTGAGCAGCAAAGCAGGACCATCAACCTGGCTTGGCCAGCACACACCTACCTTGTGGACATTGATGGAAGGGAACATGTTCTGGAACATAGTCGCCATGACCTTGATATGCATGCCCTGAAGGCCAAAGTTGTTGAGGACCAGGAGTGGGTGGTGAGTGAACTGCTGCTCGTGCATCCTGTGCCGCTTCAGGGTGGACACAACATCTTTGATGAGCGAATACTGAAGTGAAACAGATGAGTGAGGCAGCAGCAGAGGTGTATTCTTGTACTTTGTATTCTCATTTTGTATTTTTCTGTCATGAACCACCCTGGGATCTTCGGATGAAGGGCGGTATACAAAAATTAAATAATAATCAATAATAATATTAATAATAATAATAGAGGATCCTGCACTACTACCAATAGGTAGTACACCACAGACCTGTAAACTAGTGGTGGGGAACCTGTGGCCTTCCAGACGCTATTGGACTACAACTCGCATGAGTAGTAGCCCAGCCAGCCCAGCCAAAGGTCAGGGATAATGGGAGTTATACTCCAGCAGTATCTGGAGTGCCCATCCCTGATGTAAACCCTGAAATCCAGAAGGCCTGTAGGCTGTGTAAACTCTTATTTTGAGGCAGCTAGCCAGGGCTCTTTGTTTCCCACAAGTGTAGAAAATCTACACAGAATTTGGTACTGGTTCAGCTTCATGAGCATCTCAAGCTTTCATTTTAAAAAACACACAGGTTTCTAGACCTCATGGCAGCAAATATATGCTTGGAAGTTGTACTCTTGAAATCCCTGTAGCTGGAGGGGTAGCTGAATATGATGTTCAGTAGTCATAAAGCCAGGATAAATTAGGCAATTTACGTAAGTGATACAGGCTGCAAAAATTAGATTGTCTTGAAGTAAAGAGAAATATTCACCTAGGTCAAGGATTCACAGCACACCTTAAAGCATTAGCAGTCTGTAATAGGGGTGGGAGAGTGGTTATTGGTTTGCTTGATTTTTGGTCTTGTTTTTATTATGTATTTTGTGTTTTAATCTTGTATTTTTATGCTGTGAACCACCCTAAGATTTACGGATGAAGGGCGCTATACTAAATAAATAAATAAATAACCCACTAGAAAGAACAGGTAGCAAAAACCCCTTCTAACCTTAGCAAGCTATAAAAGGGTCTTTCAGAGGCAGCTGTATTCCAACTAGCCTACCCTACTATTTCCAGCAATTAGTACCTGAGCAACTCGGAAGGTCAAGGTTGGCCCACCAGGAAGACGGAAGAATTTCTGAGGAAGAGAGAAATCAATCAGAGCAGCCTCTACCACAGGCAGATTGGTCGTCATAATTCAAACTCTGCTTTTAGTGTTCTGCAAAATCCAGATGCATCAGTGCGTTTACTTTGAAGTGAGAATCACAGGTTTCACTCAGCAAAACACATTGTCATCATTTGCATCAGGTCATCAGGCAGAGCTACGATGCTACTTCAATTGGGCCAACAAAACCAACAGAGGGTATAAGAGGAAGAGGACCTGAGCTTTCACAACAGTCCATCCTGCAAAGCAGGGTTCTGGAGAATGACAAAGTTCTTTAGAAGCTTATCAGGACTCCCTCAATGAGAGGGTCAGTCCCAGGCAAGCCTTTCCGACCATTCTGCCTTGCCATACTGCTTCATGGTAGCCTTTCCCAACCTGGTGCCCTTCTGACCATGACCTTCTGGATGGCATCAGGTTGGGGAAGACTGCTCTATGACTACGTATTGCAGGGAGTGATCAGTGACCTGGGCAAGCAGGGGGACTTATGTGTCCTAGGAGGCTGTACTCAGTTCACACTCAGCAACAAGGCCCAAGATTAAGCTTGGTCAGTGCTCCATAGGAATTGACTGTAAAATCTAGGACATGCTCCAGAATCTCCTGCCATGAGTAGAAGCTTCACAATGACAACACAAAATTGTCCTCAACAGACAAATCAATTTGAAGACAAGAGTTTGAAAAGTATCAATATAGAAAGAAAGAATTCAAGTTGCACATTCTAACAGAACCAAAACACAAGACTAGCAGGACAGAACAATATTGGGACCACTTGTTGCCACCACTGAGCAACTTCTCACTGCTTAACTTACAAGGTTGATATTGGTAGGGGTTTTTGTGAACACCAAGAAGTGAGTCACACCAAGAGGTCCAGCCACTGCCACAAAGTCTTTCAGGGTGTTCTTCTTGCGCACCTGAAAAAGTCAAGGCCTGTTATCAGTGTGGCTCTACTGTCTGTGCTGCCAGACTAAAACTAGGACATAGAATTGTCTTTAAATTATTTAATTAAATTAGTTGAAGTAAAATGCTTTGAAGTTACTAGAGTTTTAGAAATCCATTTTGAGCAAACATGTGCTCAGGAAAGGCTAGGGTATTCTTACCCTACCTGCCCGCCCCCCCCCCCCCGCCATTCCCAACTGCATCCTTGAACACTTTTGCAACAAAACAAAACAATCAAAAGGACTAGCATTTTGCATTAAATATGTCAGGCATGTCCAACAGGTAGATCGTGATCTACCGGTAGATCACTGGACGTCTGCGGTAGATCACTGGTAGATCATTGGCTTCCCCCAAAGAAGCTGAACAACTGTGGCTCCCCTAAAAAAAGCTCAACATTTTACCTCCTCCCTGAAAAAACTCAACAACTTTGACTCGAACCCCAAAAAAGGTGGTAGATCACTGCCAGTTTTTAACTCTGTGAGTAGGCCACCCCTGAAATATGTAAAATGGCTAGGTACTATGTGATCCAGGTTTCATGAACACAGATCTGTATAACTGGCAATATGTTTGCAAGAAATATTTTTAAAAAACAAACACACACACAGCCCACCCCCTAAATGATCCAGAATTTAGACAGCCCCTGTCAGAGGGAGAAGATTATGCTGACTGGAGCAATGTTTTATTGTTCTGAACAAAAACGGTCCAAGACCAAGACCATACATTTTAACTATTTTCTGGGGATTTGTGTGTGGATTTAATTCCTCATCCCCATATACTAGCCTATATTCCCCTTAGAATCAGTCAGAAGTCCCAATTTCTGTATTTTCTCTCCTAACCCATTTAAGCCAAATTCCATTTGGAAGAGACCTCATTTGCCCCTCTGATTCACCTTGAGGCTGGCGGCCGTGTAGGGCTGCATCACCCGACGGACATCCAGGATGAGCTGCTGCACGTTCTTGCCCACGCGGCCGCGGTGGAAGACGAAGGAGTGCGGGACGGAGCCGAACTCCTCCTGCGAGCGATGCTGGGCAGCCGCCCGCTCTTTCTTCTGGTTCTTAGTCTGCAAGGGAGAAACGCGAGCACGTGGAGTGTCTCTATCGGACGCGCGCCCGCCGCATCCCCGCGCCCGCAACCCCCGCGCGGCCCAGGCCTCACCTTGCGCGGCCGCCCCATCGCTTCTCCGGCAGAGAAAGAGAGCGCGCACGCGGCCCCCTCCACTTCCGGCCGCGTGTGCTCCGCCCGGATGTGCCCTGTGCCACGCGATCAGCGGTCCGGGTTGTCTCTGGGACGAGCGGAAGTGCGGGCGAGCCTTGGGCGGGGAGGCCTGGTCCGTGGCCCAAACCAGGCCCCGCTTTTCTACGAAGTGAGCTGGATCAGCGTCAGGAAAACCAGTCTTCCGCCGCAGGGGCGTCGCCGGGGGCGGGCGCGGAACAGCCGGTTCTGCCCCCTTAACAAACCCCCTGGCCCCGCCCGTGTTCAGCCGGATGGTTGTCTTCGATTCCGATACTATTTAATGTATTTTAATCATCTTTTCTCCCAATGGTTAGGGAGGGCTGCATGTACTTTTAGGTCTAAAACGCTCACGCAGGTATAAAACAAAGCACCAAATTTCTGAGCATTTTGTATCCTTTATTCTGTGGATTCTTTTGGAGGCAGAAATGCTTTTAAGAAAACCGATGGAGATGTTATTTTTTAAAAGACGGCGGCGAATTGCCACGCACGCGAGACGCATCATTTCCCACGCCTTTGGATTCAGTCCAGTGCTGAAGTTTTAATGCTCCTGGGCAATTCACGGGTCGCACTTTTTGATCGTACGTACAATTGAACGCAGTTTCTTACCATCCTGTGGCAGCCCCAGATTTCACTGCTAAAAGATTTCGTGGCGGGAAGCCAGTTTTACTGAGCTTCTTTTAAAAAGTTTCAGCATGAAAAGGTGTTCCCGAGCCCACTCCCTGAGCAGCCCCAAAATTCCCCATGAAGGGTGTCCGGGCCATGCACGCCGCATGGCGCCCACGGTCGCGGGGTCAAGTTGGCACTCATGCCTGCTAACAGGAAGGGGCCATGGCTCCATTCGTCTGTGGTCCTCGGGGAAAGGGCGCTGTAGACATTTAAGAAATGAATGAACAAAGCGATCCGCGGACTCGGGCGCGCAATTGCGCCTGGGGCTGGGCAGCCGCTGTTCGGCGTGGAGTTCGGTGGGGGGGGGGGTTAAGCCCCACCTGAGGCTCAGAGAAGGGGCGCCCACCCGGCCGCGTGGCTGCTGCTTCTGAGCGGCGCGCAGGTCCGTGCAGACCTCCGGGGCCGCGGCGGGACTGCGGCGCTCCTCGCCCCGCCTTGAAGGCTGTCGCGCGCCGAGAGAGGGCGCCGAGAGACGCTGCCGGTCGCCCGAGCAACGCGGACGCCGCCGACACTGCCAGGAGCCGCCGGGCGGGCTGGAAGGCGAAGCGGCGCCACGCAGGCCAGGGCCCGCTTGGAGGGGACGGCGAGAGGCGCCCGGCCCGCGCTCGGCAGCTCCCGCCCCGACCCTCCCTCGATGCCGGCCCCTGCCCAGCTGCGCGGAGCGGGCACCGCCTAGCCCCTCTCCTGCCCGGAGCCGCGCGGCTCGCCCTGAGTTCTGTGCCCCGCCCTTGACACCCGAGGCGGGTAGGCAGGGGGCTGTGCCCGGCGGACCAGGATCCCATGCAGCGCGCCTCTTCTGCGCCATGCCTGGCTCCTTCCGGAGCCCCCCGTAAGGCTGCGGTGAGGATCCCAGCGCTCCCACTCGCTCTCCTGCCGCGCGCACCTGGCCAGGCTCCCGGGGCCCCTTAGCTGTTCCCTTGCTTGTTGCCACACTCTGCTCCAGCCTTAGCAGTGCTGGAGAAAGGGCACCCCACCTGTGCCAGCTGACCAACTGCTCCCATTCCCTGCCCCCATTCCCTGCACTCTCCGCTGAACCCCCCCCCCCGCCGTGCTGTGCCAGCCCCATGCAGGCCCAGTTCACAGCTTCTCATACTGCCAGGGCCCTGTAGCTACAAAGTCTCTGTGCTTGACAGCCCCATTTATGGATCATCTCTGTCAGATTTAGAGAGGTGAAACTTATGAGTGTCTCCCCACCCATTGTTCCCTTCGGCAACACCCAGTCCTTTGGGGAAGCAAGAAAAGGGCTTCCATGCCCGCCTTTGCACAGTTGCGCGGAGCTGCAGGCCACTGTCACTGGAGCCTTCATTGCCTAGCAGGGTCTTTGTGAGGTCACACTCACATTCCAGGTTCTTAGAAAACGCCTCTACTACTCATCGCTGCTCCTGCCAAAGCAAGACCAAGGAAGAACACCTGTTCTTCTGCCAGGCTTCCCACCCCACTGCCCCAGCATAGTACTGCCTTAGGCCCCTCACATTCTTGGCACTTTTCTTGCGGCACTTCAGGTGTCCCATATTTTCCTAGAAAATTCATCACCTGGTGCAGCACATGTTGCCCTGTTACGGTCACATCCCCTGCACTGATCTTACCCAAAAGGAATTACCTATTTTGTACTACTTGCTTTGCCAGGCAAAACAGTCTTCACCCTTGGCCAGTTGTCTGACAGCACAGCAGCTGGCCTCACCTTCAGGCTGCCTTTTTCTACTGCCTTGTTCTTGACACTCCATTGAAGTGAGCACAAGCCCTACTTCCTGTGCTGGAAGTAACTTGCCTTAGCCACACACCAAGTCTCCAAGCCCAAGTTCATGGGCCTTGAAGATGGCCTCAGAAGCGGTGAAAGTGATTGTGCGTTGCCGCCCTTTGAATGAACGTGAAAAGCAGCTGGGCTGCAAGGTGGTGGTCAACATGGACAGCTCCTGTGGCCAGTGCTTTATCCAGAACCCTATGGCATCAGAGGACCCACCCAAACAGTTCACCTTTGATGGGGCATATAACATGAGCCACAACACAGAACAAATCTATAATGAAATTGCCTACCCCCTCATAGAGGTGAGTGCAACCAGCTGCAGGTATTGTGTTTCCAAGCGCTCTGGCTTCCGTCATGGTGTTCCATTGTGCCAGAAGTGGACCCAGAAAGCTGTCTTTACCTTTACCTATTGGGAAATCTACAGCTCAGTGATATAAATGTCACATACTGTACTTAAGTGTCCATACTTTGCTTACCCTAAGGAAGTGGGTAACTTAAACCAGGGGGGAATTAAGGTACTGGAGCAGAAAAAATCTGTAGCAATGGCCTTTAATTTTTTCAGACTGAGGGACCTCATTTCATGTTAACCTGCTCAAAAGAAAATTACAGAGCAAGCAGATGCATGACCTCAGAAGGTGATGCACTCTCCTTCATTGGAGGTTTTTAAGCAGAGGTTGGGTGGCCATCTGTCAGGAATGCTTGAGTTGAGATTCCTGCACTACAGGGGGTTGGACTAGATGACCCTTTGGGTCCCTTTCAGCTCTACAATGCTATGATTCTGTGACTATTAAGAAGTAAATCCAATTCAAAGGGACATACCTCAGGAAAGAGTGCAGTATGTAGTTATAATAATATATCACACACACTTTTCAATTTCCTCCCCCCACTTTCTCCAGTAGATGATGATGGGCCCTGTGTTAGATCAGACTGCATGCAATTCAGCTGTGGCATGGTTGAAGACTGGTGGGTGGCTATAGGGGTGGGGAGTCTCTGGCCTTCCACATGTTGTTGCACTATTATTAGCATAGTAAGTGATGAGGGATGATAAGAGTTGAAGTTTCCTGCTCCTGATCTATAGGATAATATGTATGAAAAACTAGTCTGCCTACACAGAATTCATCACAGAATTTATTGCAGAATTTGCAAGTAGCAATAACTCTAACTTCTGTAAGCCCTGGGCTATGGAGCCCCTACATCTATGCTATCTCATATCCGATTCTTTTTGAAACACTCCCAGAGATGCTTGCTTATTCTGATTAAATATTTGAGTGGGTCTTAATAGAAGCTGATGCCTGTGGTTAGTTTGCCTGCAAACAAAATCTCTTGAGATAGGGTAGACACAAATCTAGGGTAGAGCTGAGAACACAAATCCAAGCTGATGGTTATTATTAATCTGGATTTTCTGTTTAAATTCCAGGGTGTTACAGAAGGCTATAATGGTACCATCTTTGCCTATGGGCAGACGGGAAGTGGGAAGTCTTTTACCATGCAAGGAATTCTGGATCCATCTTCCCAGAAGGGCATAATTCCCAGAGCATTTGAACACTTATTTGAGAGTGTACAGGTACATTTGATTAAAATTGTCCAAGGGACTAGCTGGCTAAGGGCTTGTTTACACAATTAGCAATTCAGATATCTAGAGGGCCTCTCTTTGGACACTTGATTGGATAAAATTTGAACCTTAGCTGTCTTGGAAAAACTGATAAGCAAGGTACACTTGTATAGGGGAGAAATAAAGGAGGACATATGACAAACTTTTATCGAAATGCTCCCTACAGTGTTCCTGCTACTAGGTGAGTTATTAAAGCCAAGACTGGCTTAAGAAAATCCAGAAGCCCCAACCTGACTTTCCCCAATGTTAGCCGAGTCATAATCTCCCCAAAGACATCTAAAATTGGTAACGGGGACAACACAACAGATAAGGGAACACAGTGCCCCACAGCACTGATTACCTCCAAAAGAGAACCAAAATCAGTTTGAAATGGAATTTTGATTCTGGCTTGGAAGCAAGCTGTGAACCAGGAAGTAGGCGAGAGACTCATTTTGCATGAGGGGAGCAAGAACGTGGAGTGTGAGCCACAGGTTGCTCCTGACAGCAAAGCCATATTTTGGTTGTGTTTTCTGAACAAAGGTGTTGAAAGAAAACAGACAGATATGAAATGAAAGTCAGTCAGCCAGCAACCCTTATATCAGGGGTTCTTGACTTCTCCCTGGGAAATGTGATCATGTAAAGAATTGTAAGGTGGTTTTTTTCCCTTGCTGGTGGAGTACTTTGTTCCATTCAATGACCTGTATGTGACTCCAGATAATCAGCAAGAGTTATGACCAGCCATACCACTAGGCAGAGTTAGGAAGCTGCTTCAGGCAGCAAATCCTGTGGGCAGAAAATAGTAGTTCTCTGTGACGTACAACCTACCCCTTGCTTCTAAGCTAACCTATTGCCTTCAGGTGCAGGAGAAAGATGCTGGCCTGGTTCAAACACATTGTTTAAAAATAACTTATTTTGAACCATGATCTCATGTGCATAAGCAGTTTGCTCCTCTCCTGCTCCTTACTGTGCCACCCCCGCCCCGCTCCACCCCGGGGAAAAAATATATGCAACCCAAATACTTGAAGCTTCTGGAGTGAGGGTGTGGCAAGGCCAGGAGTTGTAGTCCAAAACATCTGGAGGGCGCCAGGTTGGCAAAAGCTGGCTTAAGGCACGTGGATGTGAGCCACAGGTGCAGAAAGGCATAGAAAGGCACATGAGATTTGGCAGAAATATATAATCTAATTTCCAAAGAACATTGGGTGTTTAGGATGGTGGAATTAGGAAATACCAGCTGTCCTGGGTCTTAACCAGCAGTCAGATAAACAAGAATTAAGCACATAAAAGTTTTGTGTTGTTTTTTTAATGGTGTGCAATTATTGAAAACAACAGCAACCACACTGTGCTGTCACTCAGAACCCAAACACCTAAGTAGATCCCAATGTGTTCATTGTAAGTTTCTTCCAGAATTGTAATCTTTAAACATGTTTTTGTTGTTTAGTCGTTTAGTCATGTCCGACTCTTCATGACCCCATGGACCAGAGCATGCCAGGCACTCCTGTCTTCCACTGCCTCCCGCAGTTTGGTCAGACTCATGTTGGTAGCTTCGAGAACACTGTCCAACCATCTTGTCCTCTGTCGTCCCCTTCTCCTTGTCCCCTCCATCTTTCCCAACATCAGGGTCTTTTCCAGGGAGTCTTCTCTTCCCATGAGGTGGCCAAAGTATTGGAGCCTCAGCTTCAGGATCTGTCCTTCCAGTAAGCACTCCAGGCTGATTTCCTTAAGAATTGATAGGTTTGATCTTCTTGCAGTCCATGAGACTCTCAAGAGTCTCCTCCAGCACCATAATTCAAAAGCATCAATTCTTCGGCGATCAGCCTTCTTTATGGTCCAGCTCTCACTTCCATACATCACTACTGGGAAAACCATAGCTTTAACTATACGGACCTTTGTCGGCAAGGTGATGTCTCTGCTTTTTAAGATGCTGTCTAGGTTTGTCATTGCTTTTCTCCCAAGAAGCAGGCGTCTTCTAATTTCGTGACTGCTGTCACCATCTGCAGTGATCATGGAGCCCAAGAAAGTAAAATCTCTCGCTGCCTCCATTTCTTCCCCTTCTATTTGCCAGGAGGTGATGGGACCAGTGGCCAAGATCTTAGGTTTTTTGATGTTGAGCTCCTCACTTTCTGCCATCAAGGTTGTGTCATCAGCATATCTGAGGTTGTTGATATTTCCTCCGGCAATCTTAATTCCGGCTTGGGATTCATCCAGTCCAGCCTTTCACATGATGAATTCTGCATATAAGTTAAATAAGCAGGGAGACAGTATACAGTCTTGTCGTACTCCTTTCCCAATTTTGAACCAATCAGCTATTCCATATCCAGTTCTAACTGTAGCTTCTTGTCCCACATAGAGATTTCTCAGGAGACAGATGAGGTGATCAGGCATTCCCATTTCTTTAAGAACTTGCCATAGTTTGCTGTGGTTGACACAGTCAAATGCTTTTGCGTAGTCAATGAAGCAGAAGTAGATGTTTTTTCTGGAACTCTAGCTTTCTCCATAATCCATCGCATGTTTGCAATTTGGTCTCTGGTTCCTCTGCCCCTTCGAAATCCAGCTTGCACTTCTGGGAGTTCTCGGTCCACATACTGCTTAAGCCTGCCTTGTAGAATTTTAAGCATAACCTTGCTAGCGTGTGAAATGAGCACAATTATGCGGTAATTGGAGCATTCTTTGGCACTGCCCTTCTTTGGGATTGGGATGTAGACTGTTCTTCTCCAATCCTCTGGCCACTGCTGAGTTTTCCAAACTTGCTGGCATATTGAGTGTAGCACCTTAACAGCATCATCTTTTAAAATTTTAAATAGTTCAGCTGGAATATCATCACTTCCACTGGCCTTGTTATTAGCAGTGCTTTCTAAGGCCCATTTGACTTCACTCTCCAGTATGTCTGGCTTTTTCAAGGTCAGCAACCACACTACCTGGGGTGTACGAGACCTCCATATCCTTCTGGTATAATTCCTCTGTGTATTCTTGCCACTTCTTCTGCTTCTCTTACCGGTAGGTCCTTTACAGTTTTGTCCTTTATTATGGTAATCTTTGTACGAAATGTTCCTTTCATATCTCCAATTTTCTTGAACAGATCTCGGGTTTTTCCCATTCTGTTGTTTTCCTCTATTTCTTTGCATTGCTCATGTAAGAAGGCCCTCATGTCTCTCCTTGCTATTTTTTGGAAATCTGCATTCAATTTCCTGCATTCATTTTCACTATCTCTCTCACATTTTGCTTGCCTTCTTTCTCCCGCTATTTGAAAGGCCTCATTGGACAGCCACTTTGCTTTCTTGCATTTCCTTTTCAGTGGGATGGTTTTCGTTGCTGCCTCCTGTATAATGTTACGAGCCTCCATCCATAATTCTTCAGGCACTCTGTCCACCAAATCTAAATCCTTAAACCTGTTCCTCACTTCCACTGTGTATTCATAAGGGATTTGATTTAGATTGTGTCTTACTGGCCCAGTGGTTTTTCCTACTTTCTTCAGTTTAAGCTGGAATTTTGCTATAAGAAGCTGGTGATCTGAGCCACAGTCAGCTCCAGGTCTTGTTTTTGCTGACTGTATAGAGCTTCTCCATCTTTGGCTGCAGAGAATAAAATCAATCTGATTTCGATGCTGCCCATCTGGTGATGTCCATGTGTAGAGTCGTCTCTTGTGTTGTTGGAAAAGAGTGTTTGTGATGACCAGCTTGTTCTCTTGACAGAACTCTGTTAGCCTTTGCCCTGCTTCGTTTTGAACTCCAAGGCCAAACTTGCCAGTTGTTCTTTTTATCTCTTGACTCCCTACTTTAGCATTCCAATCCCCTATAATGAGAACATCCTTCTTTGGTGTCATTTCTAGAAGGTGTTGTAAGTCTTCATAGAATTGGTCAATTTCAGTTTCTTCAGCACCAGTAGTTGGTGCATAAACTTGGATTACTGTGATGTTAAAAGGTCTGCCTTGGATTCGTATCGAGAGCATTCTTTCATTTTTGAGATTGCATCCCAGTACAGCTTTCGCCACCCTTTTGTTGACTATGAGGGCCACTCCATTTAAACATGTTTACCCATAAGTAAATCCAATGTGAATTCAATTGGACCTAGTATATAATTTTAGGTTTGCTGTTTTAATCTGGTCTAGAAGTAGTGACTAAATAAATGGAATATAATTGTGCAGTATTCATAAGGAAATTAGAAGCAATACTAATTGTGAAGCAGCAATCCCTTCTGAACCAAGGTAAGGCACTTAAATTCTAAGAATTAAAGAAGCTGCAGCGTTTAAGAGTCCACAGTTTCTTTGCAAAGGGGAAGGATAGGAAGGATAGGAAGGGATTCAGAACAGGTGAGGGCCACACAACTTTGCTCCCAGTTAATTAGTCTGAACAAGCACCAACTTGATGAATATCTATTTTATGAAATCATGTTTCTCTTCTGAACTTTTGAGAATTGGCAGGAAATGGATCTATGGCTTCTTTATGACATGTCCACCTCACCAACTATTATCTTTCTGACTTCTCCTATAATGCTGCAAACCAAAATGTGGGAAATGCTGAAACTGAACCTTGAGGTCTGCTGTCCACAGATTTGCAAATGTATTCTCAGCCATCCAGAGCTGGCTTAAGTCATTTTAATGCCTGAGGAGTGGACAATGACGCCACGCCCCACATCAAGGTGCATAGTAGCCAAGGCTGGACAGTTTCTTCTAGCACCTGGCAGAAAAGCCAGAAAGCACCTTTCTTGCTCCTAGTCCATAAAAATACCATAATAATAAAACAAAATCTTTAACAATTTGCTGCCCCTTTCATGACACCCAGTATCAGCTGCCTGAGGCAGCCTTCCCACTCTGATGGTCAGGAATCCACAGGTGTTCATCACCATCATTTATACCTCCACCCCCCAAAAACACCCACCCCCTTCAATCAGAGGGGGGGTGGGGGGCTAGCCAGGTTTTTTGCCCTGGTGAAGTCTCCAGAGGAGCACCATTGAGGCTCCCAGCCTGTATGTGTGTATGCAGATGCACATGGGGGGGGGGGGAGGCACCAAACCGGGTCTTTGATCCAGGTGAAATAAAGCCTAGTTTCGCCCTGCCTTCAATTTCTGCTGGGCAGCTGTTTAAAGTGTTGCTTTCCCTTAAAAAGTAGCAGCCAGCCTTGCTACTCCTTTTCCTGCAGCATCCCACACCCCTTTCTTCCCCCTTTAAGATTGGCCTCTTCTCTCCCCAGACCCTCACCTCCTTGGCATCCAGACAATCACAGGCTCCCTGCACTGTGAAAAGCTGAAAGGTTGGTGTGGTTTGGGCTTGCAGAGGAGGTGCCTGCTGCACAACATGTCATCAGCCGTGCTATTTTTGCGCCCCCTCTGGGCCTGCACCCTTAACCTACCAACTCCTAGGTTTCCTGGCCAGGGAGGAAACAAGCTAGAACGTGGCTTGTCTTGAGTGCAGATGTGGGCTTGAAATTTGTTTCTCTCCTAACAGCCATGAGCAGAAGCCAGTCTCCGCATCTTGGTCATATACAAATGGTTTCCCTAGCAGAGTAGAAACAGTGGGTTCCCTTTGTGTAGCTAGAGTAGATAGAGCAAGAATTTCTGTTATGCAGGGACATTCTCTCCCACTTTCCATCTGAAGTGGTACAGACCAAGCATGTTTCTGATGTTCAGAATACAGTCATGAGCATGTAAGAAGGGTCCTTCTGGATCTGACCAAAGGCCCATCCCAGTCCAGCATCCTATTCTCCCAGTGGACAACCAAGTGCCATCAAGAACCCCGTCCTCCCAGCAGACAATCCTGACAGAGAATAAATCAGCTTGGAAACTTAAGAAGCCTATTCGTGTTTTTGCTTCGGGTTTTTTACAGTGTGCCGAAAACTCCAAGTTCTTGGTAAGGGCTTCTTACCTGGAGATCTATAACGAAGACATCAGAGACCTCCTTGGTCCAAACACCAAACAAAAACTGGAGGTGAGGACACCAGACTAGCAACTTAGTTTGAAGTAAGTCAAAAAACAAAAAAAATCCCCAGAAACCAGAATTCTGACAGTTTGCTGTGAGAAAAATAAACCCCACAAAATGAATTGTCAGGAATGTAAAGAACATTTATTCAGAGAAAATTAGACACCTGAATTGAAAAATTTGGTAGGTTAACTCGGTATGTGAAATCCACCCCTCTTTCCTTGTCACCATCATCACCAGAACCCTTCTTATTCCAGGACCCTCAGTGATGGGGCTCTTTGCTCATATCTTTTCCATTGCTCCCGCTTCCCTTTTGTTCAGCATCCGAATAAGCAGTAGAATAAGTAGGAACTTTTAGGGTCTTATATCAAATCAGACCATTAGTCCGTCTAGCTCAACACTGTCTACTGAAACTGGGAATGATTCTTCAGGGTTTCAGTCTGAAGTGTTTTCCAGCCCTATCTGGAGTTTGTACTTGGGAACTTTTGGATGCTGAATGTGCACTCTTCCACTGAGCTACAGCCCTTCCCCAAGAACATGGGTGCCAAGAGGTTGCCTTATATTGGTCATGGGGGTGGAGCCTGGTTGGAGCAGGAGGTGGCACCTCTGGTGGGCCATGCAGCAGACTGGTGACTTAGGTAGAACCTGATGGACGTGGTGATTTAGAGCATGGGTAGGCAAACTAAGGCCCAGGGGCTGGATCCGGCCCAATCGCCTTCTAAATCCGACCCGCGGACAGTCAGGGAATCAGCGTGTTTTACGTGAGTAGAATGTGCCCTTTTATTTAAAATGCATCTCTGGGTTACTTCTGGGGCATAGGAATTCATTCATTCCCCCCCCCCAAAAAAAATATAGTCCAGCCCCCCCACAAGGTATGAGGGACAGTGGACCGGCCCCCTGCTGAAAAAGTTTGCTGACCCCTGATTTAGAGCAAAGAGCACAGCTCTCAAGCCAATTGCGAAATGTGATTTTGTTCCTTCATGCTGAAGTTTTAGACTTTCTCCTGGGGATCCAAACAAAGGAGGCAGCTAAAACCCTAAGTATTCCGATCAGACCCCAAGATCTGGCAATCTGACAAAACAACCCATGCTAGATTACATACTAAATCTTAATTTCAAATGGAGCAGTGACTTGTGGCATTGGGCCAATAATAACTATTCCAGTTTTAGTGAATGGTTCCCCAATAATATCACTGGGCTGTACTGGGAAATGCTTATGACCTCCATCATGTCCCACTCGTTGGCATGCATCACAAGACCTGACATATAACTTAACATCTCGAAGCACATCAGGCCAATAAAATTCTCTAGTAACCTTTCCTAATGTTCGCTTAAACTCCAAGTGTCCAGAAAAGGCAGCTTTGTGAGCCAGACGTGAAACAGTCTTTCTGTATTTTTGGGTACTCCCAACTGTCTTCTCAGTTCACACTGTGGGGCCGATTTCTTTGGAAGGAACCATCTATAAAGTAACCCTTCCTCCCAGATGAAGCTAACTCTTGCACACTTCTATATACAGGTAATTCTAAAGTTGGATCCTTAAGCAGTTCTTTCTTAAATTCAATATCATGAAGGGGTGAAGGAGAAGTCACAATATTCTCACCAGACTTTGCCAAGGAAATTTCTGCTGACTCACAAGCTTCATCAAACTGATTTACATTTCCAGTGACAGGCTCCTCAACACATTGACTAGAAGATTCACCAAAGGTTGCCTGACCTTTAGGGTCAGGCAACAGCTGAGCTAAATGCTGTCTAAAAGCAAAGGTGTAAACATCCTTTTCATGTACTAACACTGGTAAGGACCTTGTAAAATATTTGTATTCACAATCCACCTGGGCTAGACTGGTTTTTACTGCTTGGCCCCCATAGGGAGTTACAATCAACTCTGTCTTCTAAAATTTGGCCAGGCTATAATAACCCCTTGTATACTGAGGAAATATCAGCCCCGTATCCCTTAACTCTACTATTAATACGTTATTAATTTTAATTTCCTCACTGAATTGCACCTGAGCCCATCTAGATTGACGTGGGTCAATTAACAGTCTCACAGTCTGTTGAACCCCGTTTGGCGCCTCTTCTGATGAACCATTTTCTGTTGAAGCTTGATTCTGGGGAGTGGGAGGTGCTGCTATAGACTGTTCACTTGACCTTCCTTCCTCCTCTGCACCACACACACCTGTGCTGCTCTTGAGACGCAGCCTGTCCGCCATTCTCTGTCTTGCAGCAAGCTACAGTCTTTCTTAAGATGTCCTGGCTGTTTACAAAAAAAACACAGGCCACTCAGAAGAGACTGAAACCTTCCCGCCTGGGGGGGTTTCCTGTTATTTTCAAAGCTTTTGTTTTCCCCACTCCTTCCCTTTGTAAGAACTTTACTGGTGATTCAGTTTCATGTTTTCCACCAGCACCACAACATCTTTGGCAATTTTAGGGTTCCAGTCACATACAAGTACTCGAAGATTTTCTGGTAGTACACGATAAAATTGTTCCAAAAGTACCAGTTCTTTAAAATCATTAAAAGTGCTTACTCCAGCAGCCCCGAGCCAATGCTCCCTGTTCCAAGTCAGTGTATTCACAGCAACAAGAAAAGAAATTTGTGCCCCACCCCTATCCACTTTCCAAAAAGCTTGGCAGTAGGTCTCCACTGACACAGCAAATTGTTGCAAAGCTAGTTTTAAAATTATCATAGTCATTAAAACTGGATGGTGGCAGGTTTCCCATTGCATCTGCCAACGTACCAGTTAACGGGGAGTGCAGAATTCTCATCTAGTGGCTTACGGGAACCAGGAAGTCCTCACATGTAGCTTCAAAGAGTGCAAAATATGCAACTAAATCCTGTCCTTCAGTATATGGGGAAAACATGCTTGTCCCAATAATCACAATTATTTCTCCCCCTGAAGAATCTTTCTGGAGAGTAGTCTCCCTCGCTCCAAACCACTCTAGGTCTTGACACCCAACCATATTCCTCCTTTACGTCTCCACCCGTCACGTCCAGCTATGAACTAGCTGGCTCCCTTCCTGCTTCTCACCAAACAGACAAGCACACTCTTCTGCCATTTCCCCTGGAATTGATGAACACTTTCTGCCGTCTAAACAGCCACTTGCCATTCACACTTAAGGTGCTGAAGCTCCAAAACTCCTGTTTGAATGTGCCACTGCCCACTATGCCACCATGTCAAGGAGGAGGTCGCTTTCCGAAGTCCTCCCTGCAAGCTTCTAAAAACTCACACGTAGGCACGGGTTATCAGACTTTATTGGTGTCTTCTCTGGCACCAGCTACAGACATCACACAGCAGTCTAATCTATGGCATGTTCTCTCCCCCTCTCTCAGCAGGTTAACACAAAGATTTATAGGGGCTGAGGAATGCTGGCAGCCCCTTCACCTCCCATTTTGGGGACTAATTGTTAACATCTACCTGAGGGGCCCCACCCAGCGATACTTGCTTACAGAATCACTCCTTCACGACGGGAGATGCTAGAGATAGATCAGTTTGGGGGGTGGGAGTGTTGCACCCGCTAATGGCCATGTACATTCTGTCATGTCCATGAATGCCACACATAAACAGATGACCCTGCCTTACAATGAGCCAGACTATCTTAGTATTTCCTACTCTAAATAGCAGGCGCTCTTCAAGGCCTCAGATCTTCCCCAGGCTTTCAATTACCCAGATTCTTTCAGCAGACACTAGGGACTGGACCTTCTGTTGGACCCTTTGCTGTATCCTTCCCATATACTGTATGATAGTCCTCCCCCAGTTCTGTTGTTTTACTGGTAAATGCAAGACCTACATTTGCAACTCTTGTTCCAAAAATACAGTTTGCCAGAGGTGTATAAGTGGATATAATCCATCTGGGAAAACACACCAGTGTATAAATGGGCAGAGCAAGATGTGGCCCATTTTGCCTGTAGGTGATGGGGAAAGATTTAGGAACCCATCACCTGTAGGGTTTGTTCTTTGGGGCAGAGTGCCACTGTCTCCTTCTATAGCAGTGGCCCTCAAGCTTCTGGTCACTTCCTAGTTCAAGTGTCTCTCTGCAGCTTTTACTGTAACTTGCTGTAACGGCCCTCCTTGCAGCTGAAGGAGCATCCCGAGAAAGGGGTCTACGTGAAAGGCCTGTCATTGCACACAGTGCACAGCATCGCCCAGTGTGAGCGCATCATGGAGATGGGCTGGAAAAACCGGGCCGTGGGCTACACCCTGATGAACAAGGACTCCTCCCGTTCCCATTCCATCTTCACCATCAACATGGAGATCTATGTCGTAGGTAAAAGCTGAAAATTCCTGTGTTGAGGATGTGAATGAGACAAGTCGGGCTGGAGCACAGAAGCTCAACAACTTTGATTTCCCCAAAAAAGCTCAACAATGTTGGTCTGCCTCAGGCACTGGCAGAAGTTGCCTGTGCTCTCCTGGCACATCTAGAGTTAAGGTGCCGGGTGGCAACCGTGTCTGTTTCTCCATGGGTGAAGCAAAGGTACTTGCAATTCTGCTGGAAATGAATTTTCTTTTGACAGTGGAACTGACACCCTCAGAAAGTGTTGGGCTTTCCTTTATTGGAGGTTTTTAAGCAGAGGTTGGATGGCCATTTGTCATGGATACTTTAGCTGAGATTCCTGCATTGCAGGGAGGTGGACTAGATTAGGGTTGCCATATTTTTAAGAGGATACATTTGCCTAGAGCGGCATAAGGAACCTTCAGAAATACATCGCCTCTCTCTCCCCTCACAGTGCGGCCAGCATTTGGGGCCGTCCCTTTCCGCCTATGTGCATACAACATGCTCTCCCCACCCCCAGTATAAGACAATAAGCGTTCAAGAGTTTTAACAATGGCCAACCTGCATGTTAAATCCTCTCTGGTAACTTTGAAAGGCATAGCTTTGGAAGTCAGACACCCCCTCCCCCCAAATATGCAGGGCTTGCCTGCCGACTTGACCACCACACCATTTAAAAAGTGAGGCTATTCGGGGAAAGGAGGCAGCGATCCAATCAATGCTGCAATGGCGGGGATGCTTTCGTGGCCGCAAGCTGTGGTGGGGTTAGTGTAAGATTCAGTCCCTGAGCACACACATGGGAAAGGGGAGGCACTCTTCCCTTCCTCCTCTCTGCTTTTCTTTTCCTTCAATAAAGGTAGTTCCACCCGTGCCCAGCACAGGCACGTTTCCCAGCAAGCAAGGCCTTGGGTGTCTCACGCTTGATCTCGAAAGCCCCGTCCCACCATGCTTGCTTGCTTGCCTGCTCACTCACTGCTGCTGCTTGTAAGTGGCTGCCTCAGCCACCGGAGTTTCCCCAGCAATTTCAGCACCTGCCTATGATAAAGCACAGGGACACGGGTGGCGTTGTGGTCTTTGTCATGCTGGCCACATGACCTGGAAGCTGTACGCCGCCTCCCTCGGCCAATAAAGCAAGATGAGCACGCAACCCCAGAGTCGGACACGACTGGACCTAATGGTCAGGGGTCCCTTTACCTTTACTTTATGATGAAGCACAGGTTTCCAAAGCAGTAGCAGCAGCGCTGCCACCAGGCACCGTGTGTCACTTCTTCGTCCCAGAGCAGTTGCCGCAGCCACTGCCAGCAGCCTTATGGAGCGCGTGGATGAGACATACTCGGGCGGCAACAAAAAAACCTGGACATTTTGCATAATTTTAAAGATCCACCTGGACAGAAATTTTAAACCTTAAAAAGAGGACATATCCAGAGAAATCCGGACATATGGCAACCCTAGACTAGATGACCCTTGGGGCTCAGCTCCACAATTCTATGATAATCTGTGGAACTCATTGCTGTCTGATGATGTGAAGTAGGGCTGTCCCAAGACATTTTATCACAGCAAGCAGCTAATGGTGCAGCACAAGCATTAACCTGGTATACTCTAGACAATTCAGGATTGTTCTCTTCTTTCAAGAACTCAGCTCAGCCCAGACTCTTTCCCTTGCAGATGAGAGGGGGCAAGATCACCTGAGGGCTGCAAAGCTCAACCTAGTGGACTTGGCTGGGAGCGAGAGGCAGTCCAAAACTGGAGCTGTTGGTGAACGCCTGAAAGAGGCCACCAAAATCAACCTCTCTCTCTCAGCACTGGGCAACGTCATCTCAGCCCTGGCAGATGGGAGGTGTAGACATGTGCCCTACCGAGACTCCAAGCTGACTCGGGTGCTGCAGGACTCGCTTGGGGGCAATACCAAGACACTCATGGTAGCGTGCTTGTCTCCTGCGGACAACAATTACGACGAGACTCTCAGCACCTTGCGCTATGCCCACCGAGCCAAGAACATACGGAACAAACCCCGCATCAATGAGGATCCCAAGGATGCTCTGCTGAGGGAATACCAAGAGGAAATCAAGAAGCTGAGAGCCATCTTGGCTGAGCAGATGAACATGAGCCATTTGCAAGGTAGGATCCCTTCTTGTAGCTGCTTCACCACTTACTGAGATGGAATTGCTTATGTTCTGTGCCTCAGTCATTGGGGGAAACCTCTGTCCACCAGTAGTGACAACAGCAGCTATTCTAATCGGAGGTGGTGCCCCCTTCTCAACAATTAGTCTGTGTACACACTTCCATCTCCATTAACATAGCTGCCTGTCACCTTCTCCTTTGGAGTAGTGGCGCACACCTCTGCTCTCTCATTGCTGCTCGAGTTCGTGCGCTTAAGTGATTGGATTCCCCTATTGGCGTTATTTAAATTTACTTGCTGCTGGGAGGAGCTTACCATATTTCTGGTCTTATTTCTGATTAAAAATTGGTGACAACCATTTGGCGGATGTTAATGCAGCTCCTCTTTCATTAGGAAGTGGGGAGGCTGGGATTTTCCTGGCTGGGTGCCTCCCTTATGCTTCCCAGTCAGGGAGAGAGGTCGGTGTCTTCCTTTCCCTGGAGAATGTGGAGGAGGACCCAGAAGGCTGTCTAGCAAGGAGGGTGTTAAACGTCTTGAGACATGTGGGCAGAATTACCTTTCCATAGAATTGTATAGTTGGAAGGGACCCCCGAGGGCCCTCTAGACCAACCCCCTCCAGTGCAGAAATCACAGCACAAGCATCTCTCACAAAACAAGTTTGCTCCATCTTCCCTGTGAACAGCCCTTCACCACTTACTGAGATGGAATTGCTTATGTTCTGTGCCTCAGTCATTGGGGGAAACCTCTGTCCACCAGTAGTGACAACAGCAGCTATTCTTCTAATCGGAGGTGGTGCCCCCTTCTCAACAATTAGTCTGTGTACACACAACATATTCAAGAATCAATGGAAACTGAATCCTTGGGGTTTTTTGACACACTGCAGACACAAACTAATCTATTGCACATTCCTCCCCCCATCTGTTGCTGTTGTTGACATTCATCTGACTTGGCAAACAATAGAGTGTGCCTCCAGGGGTAATGTCAAACCATTGTGTTAGTAGCACAGAAGTGATCTTCCCAGGGCACAAGCCTGGGCAGTGTTCATGGAGGTCCTGGGCTGCCCAGATGGCAAAACACCCCTCTCTGGGTGGTCCAAAGGAAAGCAGAGAAATGTTTGACACCAGCTTGGCGGCAGGAGTTGCTGGGAGGAGGCGTACAAGGCGCCATCCAACTGTCTTAAGGACTCTATTCTGGATTTGTGTAGGGTTTACTCCTTAGGCTTTTCTTCTTCCAAATATATTCCACAAGGCAGCAGAGGTTTAGGATCAGAGTTTTCCTTCTCTTAGTGGACTACCTTCCAATCATAAATGCACTTATTGAGAAAATGGTTTCATTAAAAGAAAAAAAGCTCATTGCAGATTGATTCTGTGTTATCGCACAGTACATACATTTGAAAAAAGATAAAAACTGACATAGGTTGTATCTACAGCTGCCCAATGACTTTGTGAGTAGGCATATACCAAGACTGCAATCACCACTTCCTTTTTCATTACCTGGGGCATATGCAGGGAGGAAGAGGCATTCACCAAGGGAAAGGTTTTCAAATGCATGTTAAGTAACTATACTCACCCTTGTGAATGTCAGGATTTACTGGTAGAAACAGTCTAGATATTGAAAACAGCATGTTGAGGATGCACACGAACAATTCCAGACTGAGGTACATGTTGGTGCTACAAATGGGTTAGTGTGCACACAGTCTCAGATTAAGGGTAAGTGCAATGATCACAGGATACCAGACCCTTTCAGCATTATTTCAGGACCATTACCTAAAAAGCAATATTTCATTTTTGAAAATACAAGCCATTATCTACCCACTATATCTGCTTCCTTTCCTATAGACCAGGGGTCCCCAGACTCACCGCGCGGCGGGCCGGTTCCTCCGGCGACTATCACGCGGCGGGCCAGAGGGCAGGGGAGCGCACGCCCATACGCGCGCGCACTCGCTTTTTCCAGCACAGCGCGGCACCGGAAATATCTTGTGCGCGTGCGCATGGTCCTCCGCGGACCCAGAAATGACGTTTTGCGCATGTGCAAACTCTATTTCCGGTGCCACGTCGACCTGGAGATGGGCAGCCGTGCCACGCCATACGCCGTGCCGGTAAGAGTGGGTGGCGGCCGGGGGCCGGATAAATGAGCCCCTCGGGCTGCATCCAGCCCCCGGGCCTTAGTTTGGGGACCCCTGCTATAGACCCTATTGGGTGCTAAGATTGGCAGAGGAACTCTTGGTAGTTCCTTTTCTCTCAAAGGCTGAGGGGGGGGGGATCAGAAGAGACCCCAGCTGTGCAGCTCCCTTCCCACAGAGGGGTGTCTGGTACCTTCATTATGCAGCTCCCAGTGAATGCTTCAGATGCACCTCTTTTACCCTGACTTTGGCACCTGTGTATTTTTAAGGGCCACTTTATTTTTCATGATTGTAAGTTGTTTTTAACTGTTTTAATGTAGTACCCCGCCCTGGGACCTTAAGGTGAAGGACAGGTTAGGAACAACAACAACAGAGATATAAATAAAGGGACAGTATGACCACAGGCTTGATCATTGGCCTGATTGTATTGCTGACATCCATCTGTCTCATTGATATGCATCTCAAAACACCTGCATACCTTAGGGGCGTAAGCTCAGTGGTAGAGCAAATGGTTTGCAAGCAGGAGCACCTGGCAAGTCCAGTTAAAAAGATCTGAGAAAAAGACCTCAGAGAACTTCTGCCATTCTGGCTCAGGATGACCCTTTCTAGGCAGAGATCTTGAGGAGTTTGCTAGAGTGGCTTTTAAGGCAGCTCAGTCAGTAGAGTGCATGCTTTGCATGTATATTGCTATAGGTTTTTGTGGGGGGGGACCCCCTAAACCCTAGATTTTAATAAATGGGGTTTTTATTGTTTGGGTTGTGAAGGGAGAAATACAAGTTGCAGAGAAATACAAGTTGCAGAGGAAACAATACAGGGCTACAGAGGGCCACTGGCAAATCGAGAGAACTGTCCTCTCCCCTTGCCCTGATTTTTAAGGTTGCCAGCGTAACTGGGTGTGAGGTGGCAGGAAAAGAATGTCTTGAGCAAGATGTGCTGGGAAGAAGGGGGAGTTGCCTTGGACTCCAGTACTGTACTGCTGTCGGAAACAAACCCCTCTTAAGATGACCATGCTGTAAGATCTAGACTCCCTCCATGCAGACTGAAGGTATAAATATGGGAATCCTATATAATAAAGTGGCTGTGTCCCTGCGTCCGTTCTGTGTGTCACGGAATTGCGCTACTGCGCATGTCCGTGTCCCACACGGACGCAGGGATTGGAGCGGGCGGAGAGGGGGGCGTATCCGCGAGGCAGCGGCGGCGCACGCGCGTTGTCAGTTGTGCCAGCGCCGCTGCCTCGCACGGACGCAGAGGGCCGCCCCATCCTCGCCGCCGCTACCGCCGCCGCTACAGCCGCCCCCGGGGAAAACGAAGAAGGGGGAGGGAGCCCCTCTCCAACCCCCAGCGGCCGCTGTTCTGCCTCCTCCTGCCTCCTCCTCCTCTAGCACCCGTTATTGAACGGGCTAACTTCAACTAGTAAATTATATTTCTTAAAGCTACAGCAGTCTCCACTGCATTTTCAATTCTCCAAAGGAGCACAGACCTTAGGTGAGCGCTGGAACCCCCTGGAGTCTTGCTCCCACTCAGCAGAGACACCCAGCTTTTGTAACACTGGTGTAAGAAGTGGGAACTGTGTTTCCTGGAGCAACATGCGCCTGAAGTCAAAATGAAGGGAGGAATAGCAGTATTCCTCAAGCTGATGGAGGAGCACCGAAAGCAGCACCTTGGGCAGCAGATGCAGTGGTTCAGTGGAATGAGAATAGAGTGGGAGAGAAATCTCCTTGGAGAGCAAAGTGTGACTCCAGTGGCAGAAGAAAAAGGTACCAATGTGGCTGGAGCGGAGGAGGAGCTGCTAACTGATCTCTCTCCAGCAGTGGAGGAAGGAAATGCCTCAGAGGAGAAAGGCTGGCCACCTGAGCTGCTTCTGATTGACCCCTGGAAGGAGGTGCCTGTGGAGGTGCCATCAAGAGGGGGAACTGTTCCTGAGGAGTTGGGGGAGAAGCCAGTGGTGTCCTTTCTCCCTGAGAAGATGTTGGTTGTCTGTGCACAGGGGGAAATGGCGCTTTCTTCAGTGGAGGAAAACACCAAGGAGCAACTCCAGGCTTGTGTCTGCTCCCTGCCAGGGGAGCAGTTGGCTCCTCCTGAGTTGGTTTCTGTGGAATTTCCCCGAGCGGAAGAGGGTGTCTAGGAGCAGCATGAGGCTTGTGTGCCTGCAGAAGTGTGTGAGATAATTGCCAGTGGTTTTACCTCTTGGATGCCCCAAGATGGCCTGCAACGGTTGGGGGACCTGTCTTAATGCTGGGGGTGGCAGCCAGGATCACCCAGAGTCTAGTGGGTTAAGGGAAGAAAGTGACTGGGGAAGTTACACGTCTTTGAGTAAAGAAAGGGGGTGCGGTTCTGGCCACCCATGTGGATGGGGTGGGCCTGGAGATTCTGAAGAAAGTGCCCCAGGTAAAGCCTGGTGGCGAGATTTTGATTTGGAGTTTGGGGCAGGGGATGAAGTAAACTGGGCCCCAGGGAGGGAAATGGAGAGAGGAAGCAGCAGAGATCCTAAAATTGTGCTGGAATCTACACAAAAGCGTTTTTAAAAATACATTGAATTTTCCATTGCCGTCTAGTGTCACATTGTATATTGCACTTAAAACACACTTAAAACGTTTTATTTGCACCTGTATTGCTGAGACCTGTGCCTTGAAGTGGAACTTGAGGAGTCTGGGGCAGCAGGGAGGCAGAAATGCAATAGGAAGTCTCTAGAAAGACCGAACCTGTGATTTTTATCCCCTTCTTGTACTGAGAACTGTTTAATGATCTTTAAGATTGGCTTGAATTGATAACTTTATGTGGAAATTGCAAGACCAGGACTTCTGTGTAGCTGTGTAAGCTACTAGAACTAAGAGCTCTGTGGATACCCCCGACAGGCTACTGCAGCAAGGGGGTGGAGTTTCCTTCTTGGGACTAAGTTCAGCAATCATCCTGAAATACCGTAATGTGTTTTTCTTTGTTTCCTTGCATGCTGCTGCTGCTAGTAAGTGTTTTGGTTAAATTACCTTGTTCAGTGATGTACATTTTGGAGGCTTGTGATGAGTAAAACTGCTAATGGTGTTTAGGAATGTTCTGATAAGTAATGATGATAATGATGAAGGAGGGTCTTTGGATGAGACAGCTGTGATACTGAGGCAGACATCCTGGCTTAAATATGTCATGGAAACGCATCATCTTGGCTGCCCAGTGTGGATGACTGGGTAAGTGGCACTGGGAGGCTGAAACAGTGACCAGAATGTACCCCAAGAGTAAAAGGTAAAGGGACCCCTGACCGTTAGGTCCAGTCGCGAACGACTCTGGGGTTGCGGCGCTCATCTTGCTCTATAGGCCGAGGGAGCCGGCGTACCGCTTCCAGGTCATGTGGGCAGCATGACTAAGCCACTTCTGGCAAACCAGAGCAGCGCACGGAATCGCCATTTACCTTCCCGCCGGAGCGGTACCTATTTATCTACTTGCACTTTGACCTGCTTTCGAACTGCTTGGTTGGCAGGAGCTGGGACTGAGCAATGGGAGCTCACCCCGTTGCGGGGATTCGAACCACCAACCTTCTGATCAGCAAGCCCAAGGCTCTGTGGTTTAACCCACAGCGCCACCTGCGTTGACCCCAAGAGTAGGCATAGGCAAACTTGGCCCTCCAGATGTTTGGGGACTACAATTCCCATCATCCCTGACCACTGGTCCTGTTAGCTGGGGATCATGGGGAAGAGGAAAAGGAAGGAAAAAGCCTGGAGAATTCCAGGGCAGCTGGAGATCATTTGCAGAGGAGCTGTTACTGTGTTTTCAAACATGTCACTGTGCTATGATCTGCTTTGATGTATTGAACTGAATGCTGTTAGTAACATTTCACAGAATCACAGAATCACAGAATCATAGAGTTGGAAGAGACCACAAGGGCCATCCAGTCCAACCCCCTGCCAAGCAGGAAACACCATCAAAGCATTCCTGACAGGTGGCTGTCAAGCCTCTGCTTAAAGACCTCCAAAGAAGGAGACTCCACCACACTCCTTGGCAGCAAATTCCATTGTCGAACAGCTCTTACTGTCAAGAAATTCTTCCTAATGTTTAGGTGTGATACGGCAAAATCCCAGGCACGAGTCCTCTCAGCAACCTGGCCCTTCGGACAGGAGGTCCGTGGTACTACGGAGCTAAAGATGAGACCAACCAGCACTGGAGCAAAGGACAAAGTCACTTTATTGCGCAACAGGTTCAAGTAACAGAGACTGAACCCCGAACAAAGGGTGGCAGAGACTTTTAAAACTTCCCGCTATAACCCAGAATACATTTCGAAATACATCACTACTACATCACAGATACATAAGCAAAACGTCAAGAAGGGGTGGAGAGTAGGAGGGTGCAGGAAAATTAACATATGGGTAAACAAGATTAGCATACAGGTGATGGGTCACAGGAACAGGTAAATGACACTTGGGTGGGTCAAATATACATTTTGAGTGGCAACCGGGGAAGAACAATGAGAAGCATCCAGGAGACTGTCTGTCGTCTTGGAAACCTGATGATGGGTGCTTGAGAGGATTGCCCAGGGGTGGCATTTCCTGGAGCACCTTGGGTGTGCGTATGTGATGTTCTGCTTAGGGGATTATGGCAGACCAGGGGTGACCTGGGGGGGCAAGGCCAGCAGGAGTAGAAGGGCACAACCAGGGAGAAGATCCATGGAGGCTGTGATTTTAAATGAATTTCCAAAGGTTTAAAGGCTCTGCACATGCTCAGAGTTCAACTTGATACAATATATCCAAATAGTATTAATAACCACTTGAAACTGAGTTTCACGAGGGTTTGTGTGTGTGCTTGTATTACAACCTGTGGGGTAAAGGGGAAACTAGAGAAAAGGGGTGAGACCTGGGCGAAAGAGGGTCCCGCACTGGCTGCCGCTGTCTCTGCGGCAAGCGGAGGGAAAAGACAGCAAGAAGGGGTGGGTACCCCTCCTCAGCTACCCGTAACAGGTGGAATCTTCTTTCTGTTATTTCTTTTGCACAGCTATGGAAAGCTGTCCCTTTTTCTAAAAGGGGGTGGTGTTATACATTTGGGGGAACCCCCCCAAACCCTAGAATTTAATAAATGGTGGAATTTTGATTATTTGCAATGTGAAGGTAGAAATACAAGCTGAATTTCTAAGCTAGCCTATGCAAAACATACCTGGCCAAGGTAGGACCATTAAGGAACAATACAGGGCCACTGAGGGCCATTGGCAATAGAAGAAAGAGAACTGCCCCCCCCCCGCCTTGCCCTGAGGTTTGAACAGTGACTGGGGGTTCGGATGTTTGCTGAGGGAGGTGACAGGAAAAGGTGACTTGAGCAAGGGAGAAGAAAGAGAACAAAGAGAGAGAGATCCGTTTTGGGCAGGCTCACTGAAGGTAGGCTGGGAGAAATGCCTTGGCGCCCCGTGGGAAACGAGCCTCTCTGGAGATGGCCAGGCTGAAAGATTTGGACTCCCTCCAGGCAGACTGCTGTGTCTTTAATTCTTCAAAGGAAGGCAGATGCTGGGTGAGTGCCTGGAACCCCCAGGAATCTTGCTTCTGCTCAGCAGAGACTGGGGGGGGGGGCACCCAACTTTTGTAACAATAAATTCAACCCCCATCCAAGAAGCCAGAGAACTCAGTTGGAGGAGGCAGTAGTGGGTTAGAATGGACCAAGTGACTAACTTGGTGTTGGCATGATTCTCACCAGAGATGTACAAAGAAGTGGAAGTGTGGATATGCAGTATTATTTTAAATACAAAAAGGGGGGGGGGACTCTGATAGGAAGGAAGGAAGAGTGGAACAATAGCCAGGACAAGAAGCATCCCAAGGTGCTACACCAGGCCTGAGCAATCCACACATTTAGATAAAGCGTGTGGTGCTGGCCTCCCGGAACTACTGGTATATCACTACAGAATATGGAAAGTGAGCATCTGGGAGCAGGAGCCATGCAGCCTTCCTGTTATTGTTACCCCTGACCACAGACTGTGCTCACGGAGGTTGACTGAGGTTGGGAAACCCTGGCCAGGCAAATAGACTCCATCTGTCATTATGTGATAGAAGCCTATTCTTGTTTTTTGTTCAAAAAATGTTGCATTTTAATATCATTTTTAATTAATAAGTCAAGGTACAAAAAGGAAGAAAAGTGTCATAAAATGACAGAGCATTGCTATAAGAGTTTCCCACTTCAAAAATAATATTTAAAATGTTAAATGAGTATTCCATGCTGCATAGGGAGAGCTAGGAGTCCTGGGTTTCTAAGTATTATCTTTTGAAGTATTCTGACATACAAAATAATTTTTACAACACAACATGAACACTAGGAATTGCATTGCTGATGGGCACTAACCCAAAGGTGTCCTTGATAAAAACTAGTAAGTGGATAGAAAAACAACCTACTCATGTGACCCTGACACAAAAACCTCACACATACACTGTGTAAAATAATAACCGTTTACTACGCCCCTTCTCTCTTCCCTGCTCTCCCCACACACCTATCTTCTCCCCCAACCTTACACCATCAAAGTCTCCCATCAGATATAACTGATCTGTAAAAAGGACTTTATGATCTGAAAATGGAGATGATGTATGTACTTCTGTAACCCAAAAAACTTTAATGAAAACAATTTCTTTAAAAAGGTGTCCTTGATGGTGGCACAGCTACATTCTCTTGCTGCACTTGTAATTGCGATGGCATTTGTTATCATTAGGAAGAATGGCATTTCCTCAGAAACTCCCATACTGCAGTTTAAGCAGGGGTTTTTTTTTCGGGGGGGGGGGGGCTAGCCAGGTTTTACCCTGGATGAAACCTCCAGAGGGGCACCATGGAGACTCCCAGGCTGTGTGAGATTCCTCCGACTGCGGCCCCTCCTTGGCTCTGGAGTCTAAAAGCATCCTTCAGCAGGGGTTGCGTGCTCATCTCGCTCTATAGGCTGAGGGAGCCGCAGACAGTTTCCGGGTCATGCGGCCAGTATGACTAAGCCGCTTCTGGCGAACCAGAGCAGCGCACGGAAACGCCGTTTACCTTCCCGCCGGAGCGGTACCTATTTATCGACTTGCACTTTGACGTGCTTTCGAACTGCTAGGTTGGCAGGAGCAGGGACTGAGCAACGGGAGCTCACCCCGTCGCGGGGATTCGAACCGCCGACCTTCTGATCGACAAGCCCTAGGCTCTGGTATAACCCACAGCGCCACCCGCGTCCCTTAGCTTCCTACCTAGGCAGCTCTAATCCTCATCTTTCTGAGGATGCTTATTTGCAAGGGGAAGCAGGAAAACCTTGGGAGGCAAAAGTACTTTCCCTTTCTCCCTTTCTGTTTTTGCAATTGTGTGAGACAGAAATCCTGGAGAAGGAAAGGGTGGAGAAGGCTGCCCTCCCAGCAAAGTTGGGAAGTTTTGTTTCTTGTTTTGCGGTTAAAGGGAATCATTGCAGATTGGAAGCCACCCAGCCAACCCCCTGAACTATACTACCTCCTCCTTTTCCTCACCTCAGGATCTCAGAGATCAATTAAAAGTGGTGAAGAGATCAGAACACCACCTCCTGTATCTTTCGGAAACAGGAGCTTTTGTCATGATTAAACAATATAAATGGCAAATTCACAAGATAAGCACTTTGAAGTATTGTTTGCTTATAATATGTTTTCTCTCTGTGTGTGTTTGTATGTGTCTGTATCTAGAAGACAACTTGTATGTAAAGAGGGCACTGGGTAAAGATTGTACAGTCTTAAACTGCAATCTTAAGTATTTTTACTCAGAAGTAAGTCCCACTGAGTTCAATAGGACTTACTCTCTGGTATGTGTCTGATCTTTACCACAGTTTCTATTATTAATATAATATAATAACATTTCTAGCACTGGTCTTGCTGCACTCCAAGGAGCCTGGCTTGAGGTGCTTTTTTATATAATAAATTTTTATTCATTTTATAACAAATAAAATTACAGCAATATAAACATACACTAAAAGACAAGAAAATAAATTTTAACACAAATATTTCTTAATTTCAACTAATTTCTTAATTTCAGCTAATTTCCATAACATCTTCAGATGGCTTCCCTCAAACACTTCCTTCTGTTTAACATACAAAAATGTCTTAATCCAACTATTATTATGTGAGTTTACAAAATAAAGTTTACGTTCATCAATATTTAGTCTACATCTCGCTTATTTTGCTATCTTCACCCATCCCCTATTCCAAGGGGTAGGGGGTAGAAGGGAAGGAAAGGGGGGGGGGGAAGAAAGAAAAAAAGAAAAAAAAACCCCCACACCTACTTGTGCACCCCCCCAACCGACTTCCTGCCAAATCCCTTTGCATCTGCGCGTATTCATACTGAATGTAATTCAACCAATATACCTTCATATATACTTTCTCTGATACATTCTTAATAACTTATACATCCATAATTCCCCAACTCAATATTATTTATTTACACTCAAATGCTGGCATGGAAGCAAAGGTGTTATTATATTTTTGTACATACTTCGTATATATATCCCATTTTTCTACAAATTTCTGCCTGGAGTTTCCTCTGAGATCATTCGTCAAAAGAGCCATCTCAGCGAATTCCTGTAACTTACATTGCCACTCTGTAATTTCTGGTGGTTCTGTATCCTTCCAACCTTTTGCTACTAACATTCGGGCCGCTGCAATTGCATATAAAAACACCTCTCTTAATTTTATCGGAATTTCTTTATCCACCATGCTGAGTAAAAAAGGTCTCTGGTCTTTTAGTAAAAGATATGCCCATCATCTTTTTTCAATTCCTTATACATTTCCCCCCAAAACGCCTTAATCTTTTGGCACCTCCACCACATATGAATTATGTCCCTGTTATTTGCTCCATACCTCCAACATATGTTTGCCAATTTTTTATACATTTTTGAAAGTTTGGAGGGGGTGAGGTACCAACGGTGAGCCATTTTTAACATATTTTCTCTTATATTATAATTGACCGTGAATTTCAAATTCACCTTCCATAGGATTTCCCAATCCTTAAACATAATTGGGTGGCCCACGTCTTGTGCCCACTTTATCATTGGAACTTTTTAACTTCTTCGTCCATTACTTCAAAATCTAGGAGAAGTTTGTACATCCGGGAGATTAATTTTGATTTAGAGTTTAATAATTCCCTTTCAAATCTTGTGGGTTCTGTTTTGAAACCCACCGTCTTATCTTTTTTATGAACTTCGTTAATTTGGAAATAATCCAACCAGCTGGAAAGGTAATTTTTGATCTCATATTTTTTCAAATTTAATTGTTCTCCCTCTTCTATTAACAATGTATTGTATGTTATCCACGTCTCCTTGGTGTTGTTCTTTTTTTTGACAGCAATAGCCTCCAAAGGTGAGTTCCATCTTGGTATTTTGGGTTCCAGGTATCTTTTATATTTACTCCATACCCTATATATAGCATTTCTTATAAGATGGTTTGAAAAGTCTTTATGAATTTTGGTTTTGCCATAATTAAGATAGGCATGCCACCCAAAACGGGTACCATGGCCTTCCAAATCTAAGATGTCCCAATTTCTCAGCAAGCACCATTCCTTTAATTCCTTTAAGCTTAAGGTGTTTCAGAGACGGGGAGATGACACACCGCTGGCTCTCCTCCTGAGGAAGTTGATAACAGTAAAACAGAAATGTCAGAGAGAGCAATGATGGTCAGTCTATTCCCTAGTCTCCTGGTACAGGTCTTATTGCACTTCAGAGACACCTCAGCATCCTGGCCCAAATACAGTTCATAGGGGAGGGGTCCTCTCACCCGGCTAGGTGACATACAGCTGGGGTAGACAAACAAAGGGTTTGAAATAAAGATTGGCCGCAGCAACTGAATCACCAATGTATATTTCCCATTGTTAAATAACAAAAGAATCAGAACTTTCCAGGGTTTTGAAAGGCTCTTAATAGATTTATGGTCAATATAAACTATATCAGACTATTTGGAATTTAATTCCTTTGGGTCATCAGGAAAAAGTGAGCTTTGCTACCAATTTCCAGGCTTTCTTCTCAGTTATGTCCTTTCTCCTTCCTTAGTGGAGTTGTCTCACATGCTACCTCCTGAGGCTGCTCAGCCTGAGGTGAAGCCAGAGCCCTCTCTTGAATCCCTGGCAGAAATTGAGAAAGAGAAGCAGCTGATTCGAGAAGTAAGTTGGTATCTTCTGGCAATAGGGATGGGTGGGATTACAGCACAGTCTTCCATGCACAAACTTGCCAGGTAACTTTTCTAATTAGCTGAACCACACATATTATGGTTTAAATTATGTTCCAGCATCTATTAAATATTTATCTTTTGTCAAGTATTTGCTGAGTTTAATACTGTACCTAGCTTTTGGTAATATGCTTTTATATTTTTCTACTGTGGTTATTGTACCAATGTTTTGAGATACTGTTGTTTTAGTATATGCTGCTTTAGTGTATTTTGTAAACCACCCTGGAATTGGATAATGAAGGGTTTATCATTATTTTACTCACTAACTAACTAACTAACGTGTGTGTGTGTGTGTGTGTGTGTGTGTGTGTGTGTGTGTGTGATCAGCATCATTGAGAAAACACCCAAGAAACTAGTGGCAATGCCAGATGGACCCTCTTTGGGAGAGCAGTCCACAGATAGGCCATCACAACTGAAAAGATCTTTTCTCCTGACTACTTGATTGCCAGAGTTTGACCTTCTGATTTTAGCTGTGGTCCTAAGCACAGCCATTTGAAAAAAACAAAATGAATAAACCTCTAATGATATCCATGGTATTTCCTTCTAGTTAAATATGCTTAGCAAAGTTTACTTTAAGGCTAAGTTTCTTAAAAATCTAAAGTTTTCAATTCTCTTGAAAATATACCGTAAATGAGCAAAACCACTGTGTGTCCTCCCTCAACAAATATGCTCTAGAGTTGGAATGTGCCACACAAGGATCCCTCAGCTGTTTTCCTTGACCTTTTCAGGAGTATGAGGAGAGGCTGGCGCGGCTGAAGGCTGACTACGAAGCTGAACAAGAATCTCGTGTCCGGCTTGAGGAGGATATCAGCGCCTTGAGGAATGCTTATGACATGAAGTTCCATACTTTAGATGAGAACCTCCCAAAGGAAGCAGGTATAGCTATGAAGCCAGAAGAGCGGCTGAGCTGGAAGGGGTGGGGCATCCTTGCACATCTCTATGACCAGCAGTTAAATTATGTTTAATAATTTCAGGTTATTAAGTTTCAGGCTAAATTATGCAAAGTAGTAAAATTAAAAGAACAAATGATGCAAACTAGGAGACTGTAGGCTGCACTCTTGAATAGGATTAGGATGTACTATTTTGAGACTTCTCTGGTCCCAGAGATGGTGCTGAGAGATAACTGTTCCACCAGCTGATATTTGTAAATTAAAGGAAAAAGCTCCTGGCCTGATTTGATGACAGTCTTGTCATTTGAGGAATAGGAAATGCTCAAGACATTCTCTTGTTTGAGCCCTAGGGCCTTACTTATGAGAAAGGTCATTCCCCATCCTGGCCTTAAAATCCCCACATACAATAAGAAGGTAGTTAGGATATCTAGTAGAGACTCTGTCCAACACTCATCCATCCTTTGCCAAATCTCTGCTGTCATGTCTGAGGTTGATTCAAATCAGCGGACACAACAGACGCAGTTTGGTCAGCACCTGGCAATAATTAGAAGAAGTGTCCTCTGTCTCTGCGATCTCTGCATCTAAAGTGACAGATTTCAGAATAGCTAAACTGCCACTTCCACGCCTGAGCAAGGAAATTTTCCGGGCAGGTTGCTCCCACGTCCTAAAGCCCTGGAGCTTTAGAGAGTTTGTCTCCAGGAACCAAATCTCCTGCAGACAGACTACGTCAAATGTGTGTAGGTACCTTTTAAAATCTGAGTCAGCTAATTTGTTCCTCTAGCCTGCAATATTTCAAGATAAAAGTTTTAGGGGCTGGGCTAATTCTTTATCGGTCAATAGTCAATCTGCAGGAGAATCTACCAATAAGGTGTGTCTGTTTCCTACCTGCCAGTCGGAAATCGACAGCTGATGGTATTCATTTATACCTTTTAACCCGAGGACCCTCTTTTGAGGCAACTTCTGTGCAATATGACTAAGAAGGGACTGGTTCTTTAAAGAAATCTGATTGCTGCTGTTGCCTTTTAGTATGTTTTAAGGCTTTGTTATTATTGCTATATTTATCATTCTGTTGTCTTAGTTATTGAAAGTGCCCATAGTATTGTATGGAAATACAAAGTAGATATTTAAGAAGTCAATATGTAAGTATATAAAATTACATCACTCTCAGTTAACAACTACTGCCTCTCTCAAGCTTAACAGAGCTTCAGGCTAAAACTCATTTTTTCTCTGCATTTCCTTTCCTTTCTCTAGAAACCACCCAGACAGTTGACTCCATTGCTGACCAAGCTTCTTTGCCTCCAGGCCTTGCTAAAGAAACCGAAGTGTCAGCCGAGGTACCCAGGAAGGTGAACTTCCCTCAACAAATGAAAGGATGGCCATGCATAGACCCTTTAAAAATACTTCTAAAATGACACAAGATGTGTCAGATTGTACTTCATAATTTGTGGTGTCAGGGTCTGTGTAACATGAACCACCGATGGCCATGCAGAGTAGCTCTGTCACAGGAGACTGGAGTGTGTTTCAGTTGGGGGGGATTTGGATTTAATAATAATAGCCATTTAATAATATACCGTTTATATCACTGCATTTAGGTATCATGATAGAACCCTGACTTTTTCTCTTAGATGCACCCTCCTCCCCTTCCTTTCCCCCTCTTTAGGAGCAGCTGCAAAGAGACTGGGCACTTCTGCTTCTGTCTTTGACTGACTGCAGTTTCGCATTATGCCCAACCCTAAACCATGGTTATTCTTAGCTATGGGCTTTTGAAGCAAGCCAACTTCTTAAACCAACTTTTTAAGTTGGTTTGTTAATATTTATTATGTTTTTTAAATGCAGTAATCTGTGCTTAATAAATAAAAAACCCAGATGTGAATGCTTCTAAATTTCTCTTTGCAGCTACAGCATAGGTAGGAGAAGAGAGGGGAGGGGAGGGGAGCATCCAAGCCAAGGCATGCCTATTCTAATTACTGTCACAATAAACTGTGGATTATCATGACATCTAAACATAGCCCTCTTGGTGTAATTCTTACAAGAGCCAGGTAAATTAGGTCAGCAAGGAAGGATAGTGGCTTCCCTAAAGCTTTCTAGCAGGTTCACAGCAGAGTAGTCTTTTAGGCCCAAACCACTTCTCAACCGTTATATCTTACAGGTTAGCCCAGCTTGAATATATGCTGTGTTGTGGTGTATGCAGACACAGCAGTGGCATCTTAAAGACAAACCCATTTATTTTAGTATACGCTTTCAAGGACTACTCTAATCGATTATACCAACTCCCAAGTTATTAGAGGGACCCAGTGGGGGCCCATCCTGTTTCACCAATTGAAGTGAAACAGAAATGTGCTTCTGCCCCCCCCACCCACTGCTGCCACCAGAATGCCCCCTTTCGCTGATGCTTAAGCATCCTTCGTGGTGCTTAATTATGGGATTCAAGTGAATTTAATGAACTGTGTCCGATGTAACAAATTATTAAAGCCAGTACTTTTATATATTTAGTTCCATGAGATACCTTTGAGTAAGGAACTATACTTGAACTTAATAGGTATTCTCCTGGATTAAAACAGTTTTAAAAACCAGACTAAGGGCTCATCCAGATGTCTGCTTCTCCCACGAATTCTAGGCATGGGTCCCAGAGGTTTTCCCCAGGAAAACCTGCTGTTTACTGCTGAATCAGAACAAACATCAATCCTCAGAAAAACCAATTGTTAGTTCCGATTCTACAGTAAACAGCGGGCTTTCCTGAGGAAAGTGGTGGGACAAAATAAGGAATACCTAGAATTCCTTAGAAATAAGGAATACCCATACCTAGAAATCATGGGACAAATGGAAGTGTGGATGAGTCCTTCAAGCACATGTGTGTTTATTGAGAAGTGAGTCCCACTAAGGTCTCCAATAAGTGGTATAGGATTGCACCCATGCTTTGCTCAGGAATAAATCCCACTGAAATAAGTGAGGCTAATTCTGGGTGAACATGCTTTAGTTGAGATTCCTACATTGCAGTGTGCATTGTGAAGTCAGCAGCTCAGTTACTCTGCTGGTTGATGATAGAAGCATTTCACTGTTGCCCAGCAACTTCAGGGCATGTCCAGGGAGCAAACTGTTTCCTCTCCCAGAACCTTGCACAACAGCTGGGTTGGCTGGGACTGAAGTATGGCAGCAGCAAAACCAACAGCAGTAGTAACCAAGCACGGGATGCACAATGCTCTAGCAAGCCTTGGTCTTAGACTTCAGACTGTGTGTCCAGTGGATGGGCCAGTCTTTGTTTCCTTTCTCCCAATCCCTTCTGGGAGACTGGCAAAATATAGGATGTTGAATTTTGGAAACTTGTATGTGAATCAGCTTCAATCCATCCCTCAATGTGGATATCATGCATATTCAAAATGGCTGCCTCCCATTTTTCCTTACACTCAGGAGTCCAACACAACTGAGCCTCCTGTTCCTCCTGTGGCCCAGAATATGGAGAAAGCTGTCAGACCGGGGACACCTGGGACTGATATGACTGAGGAACTCCCAGTGGCAGTGAACCAGCAGGAAGTACTTGCCAGGTGGGTGTGAGGAATAGACAGACCATCAGGGGGTGCAAATGTTTGTTGGACTTGCTCCTTTGCTCTGATCCAGAGAGACTCCAGTGTGGGCCCTCTAGGCCTGAAGCAGACACTGTTCCATTTTCCTTCAGTGTTGGGGGATTGGAGTCCCCGCATGCACCGTCATTTCATTTCATTTTTAATTTGTATGCCCCCTTTCTAAATCTATGCACAGGGCAATTTACAAGCTGAATAAACAACAAAATATCCTACACCTCATCCAATACAAAAAAACTCATAATAAAAACCTAACCTTAAAATAAACAACTTACATAATATAAAGTAATATTCAATAATCCATTAGAATATAATAGTGCACAATAAAATTGAATGTCAGCAAATAAGAGTGAATTTCTGTTTAATTATTAACAATTACAATAAATAATTGCTAAACTATAATCAGTAATAATAACAGCAAGCCACAATGCATAAAATAACACAATACATACAAAACCATGTAAAAGGATCAAATTGAGAAACAAAGACACACAACTTATAAAATTATTTAAAAAGAAAAGGCCCAAACTCGTCTCTTCACATCTGCTTCTGCTGTTCTTACAAGTCTTGGTCTGGGAAAGGCTCCTCGGTCTGGGGGTGGGGGCGAGGCAGGTGGGAAAAGCCATTGCCTGATGGCCAACACATCGTTTCTCTCCCCACACAAGGCAAATGTCTGTGGAGGATTCTGTTGTTCAGAAGGTAGAACGTCTGTGACCTGAATGGCCCCTTCTTCCTCATTTGTCCCCACTTGCTTTCCTTCTCCTCCTCCCTTGGCTCAGCTTCTAAGCAACCAGCTGTGGTCCAGAGGATCTTGTTTCAGCTGCCTCTCCGGCTAGCCTTTGAAGTCTGTCCCCCACTTCCTGCTTCAGTTCCAACAACCTTTGAATGTGTAGGCTCTGGCGGGCATGAAAAATTATTTTCCCTTCTGGAGGTATTTATTTTCTTCAGTGCACTAGAACATTATTTTGGGGGTTTTTTTGACAGATTTATTGAGGTTTCTCAGTCACAAAATCAGAAATAGTGGGAAGTTTCCCTAAAAATGCAAAATAGCCTGCCCATTATCACCAGTATTCTCCTACAATGTGTTGGAGATAATAATAATAATAATAATAATAATTAATAATAATTTATTATTTATACCCCACCCATCTCTGGCACAGTCTCAGTTTAGACTGAGTACACACTATAGCTTTATTTTTTCCCTTTTTCCATTTTACAATGTTTTAACAACAATAATTAAATCTAAACAAATTTAACCTACATTTTATTTGACTCCCCCCCTGGTTCCTTATTTTATATCATAATCTTACTGCATAACCAATTCAAACCTATTTACAAATTTATCATTTTTACTCCCGTTATTTCTTACTGCTCATGTTTATGTCAATCCTGCTAACATTTTTAATTGTTTACAGTTTGTCTTCATATATTCCCACACTATAGTTTTAAGTCACATACAAAGCATTCTTTTCTTCAAAGAATTCTGGGCCCTGTGGTTTTTAAAGGTTGCTGGGAATTGTAACTCTGTGAGGAGGAAAATATAGTGCCCAGAATTGCTTGAGGGGAAGAATGTGCTTCAAATCTACACAGCCTATGGGGAGCAATTGGGAAGCTGAACAGGACTGGCCATCTCCCAATAATCTTTTCAAAGTTCAGGGGTTCCAAGTTTCAGGGATCCTCAGCAGACAAGTTAGTGGCAAAATGGAGGTGGGAGATACTGAATATAAAATGTTGGACAAGCCGTGCTTCGAGCTAAGACATAGCCTCCGACCCTCTTAGATTGCAGATGCTGGAGCAGCAGGTGGTAGGAGGTGAACAGGCCAAGAACAAAGATCTGAAGGAAAAGCATAAACGGCGAAAGAGAATTGCGGATGAGCGGAAGAAGCAGCTGCTGGCAGCTTTGCAGAAATCAGACGAGGACAGCAGTGACTGGGTCCTGCTCAACGTCTATGATTCCATCCAGGAAGAAGTGCGAGCCAAAAGCAAATTGTTGGAGAAGATGAAGGAAAAGGTGATTTCTTTCCCCTCTGAAGTCTTGTACAGTGGTGGGTAAGGACAGCTTTCCATACCACATGTAGATACTCAAGGACATTGTGCAGTGATGGAGTTAGGATCAGGTCCCTCTCACCATTACCTTTAAAGCAGGGGTTCCCAAACCATGGTGCATGGACCACCAGTTGTCTACAGGCTTCATTCAGGTGGTCTGTGCCTTGTCCATGTTCAGTAGTCATTGATTTTAATGGTATATTTATTGTTTCTCTAACTTCTTACCAGTGCCAGATTAAACCCTGTGGAGGTCCCTGGGCAGTTGAAATCTCGCAAGTGGTAGGCTCGGTTTCTGAGTCAATGCAGGTTTCTCTTCCAAATTCAAATTCTTTCAAGATCAAATCAATATTATTTTGATCCGTTGTTGTGGGATCCCTAAAAGGCGTGGACCCCTAGACCAGTGCCAACTCTGCCTATTTGGTAATCCAGCAATGCTTCTTACATTGTATTGTTTTACAATTTAAATTCCATAAAATTCAAAAAGCATACAGCATCTCACACAGTGCATTGCAATTGTTGTAACAGGCAGAAAAATGATTAAGTTGTGCACTAAGACCTTCAGCAATTTTCTAGCTTGAGAAGCATTGCTTTAAAGCATTGCTTTTCATACTAATGTAAGTAGTGTTAGTAGTATTACCACCATTTTATTTTGTATCTATATTTATTTTGATTTTTTTAAGAGGAGAAAGGGTGGTGGGGAGAGAGGAGAAAACCAGAGAGGCCTTATGGAAATGAGAGCAGAGCTCCTTTGCCTGAAATAAAAGGTAAAGGGACCCCTGACCATTAGGTCCAGTCATGACTGACTCTGGGGTTGCTGCGCTCATTTCGCATATTTGACCAAGTGGTATGTCCCTTGCATGGAGAATGCTATTGGGTGACAGAGAGAAGGCGGAACTCCTCAGCATCTACTTTGCCTCTTGTCTTCACCAAAAAGGAAAGCAATGCTCAACCTGTGAAAAGGATCTCAGGGTCTTGGTAGACCACAAGCTTAACATGAGCTAACACTGTGTACATATACTATTTTAGACTGTATCAACAGAAGTGCCCTACCTGGACTCTGAGATCATCACCTTCTTCATGGGCCTCCTCCATGAGAGTTTTGGTGAGAATGTTCCTTTTCTGCAGTGGCTCCCCATTTGTGGAATGCTCTCCTTAAGGAGGTTCGGTTGCCACCTTCATTATATACCTTTATGCGACAGGCAACAACGTTCCTCTTCAACTAGGGCTTTGGCTAATTAATATCCTACAGTGGTACCCCGCAAGACGAATGCCTCTCAAGACGAAAAACTCGCTAGACGAAAGAGTTTTTCGTTTTTGGAGTTGCTTCACAAGACGAATTTCCCTATGGGCTTGCTTTGCAAGACGAAAACGTCTTGCGAGTTTCCCTTTTCTTTTCAACTACTGTACAACCCTTTTCTTTTAGCCCGTTAAAAACTCGGTCACTGGCGGCAACTCGGTCCCTCGGTCACCGGCGGCGGCGGGAAGTTTCCCGCGTGCAGCGCTCGCGCGCTGTGAAGAGCTGCCCCGGCGGCAGCCCCGGCGACGGCCGCTCTCCCCGCCGCCGCCATGGGCGGCTGAGGCGGGGAGAAAGAAGGGAGGAGAAGCAGCAGCGCGTGGAAGCGCGCTGTGAAGAGCTGCCCCAGCGGCAGCCCCGGCGACGGCCGCTCTCCCCGCCGGCTAGATTGCACGGACGCGAAGCACCACCAGCGGGGCTTTGCCGCCCAGCCTCAAGCCTCAGGCTCCCCGCAGGCGGCACGCTTTTGTCAGGCGCCGCTTTCTCCGGGGTTCTCCCCCAGTTCGCCTCGTCGCCCGGCGGCTGCTCCACATTGGCAGCTCCTGAGGGAGCCAGGGAGACAGCTGCCGCTGCCGCGCTCCCTTCTCCTCCCTTCGCTAGCAGGAGCTTCGCAGACCATGCTTCGCAAGACGACAAAACTCGCAAGATGACAAAACTCGCAGAACGAATTAATTTCGTCTTGCGAGGCACCACTGTATAGCCCTTTAAATGTGTTGTAGGAGTGGGGGCAGGGGGATTATTGGTTTGTTTAGTTCTTGTCTTTATTATGTATTTTGGGTTTTTATCTTGCATTTTTGTGTTGTGAACCTTCCTGAGATCTACAGATGAAGGGTGGTATAATAATAATAATAATAATAATAATAATAATAATAATAATAATAATAATAATATAATTAATAATAATTAATAAAGTATAGTGTCCTAGTCAAGGGAAGTAGGGCACTTCTGTTGATAAAATAGTATTAGTATACATCACAGTGTTAACTGTACACTGTGCACTTATGCACCTTTATGTGCCAAGGGAAGTAACAGTCCCACTCTATTCTGCCTTGGTCAGACCTCACCTGGAATACTGTGTCCAGTTCTGGGCGCCACAATTTAAGAAGGAGATTGACAAGCTGAAACGTGTGCAGAGGAGGGCAACCAGGTTGATCAAGGGCCTGGAAACTAAGCCTTATGAGGAATGGTTGAGGGAGTTGGGGATATTTAGCCTGAAGAAGAGGAGTCTCAGAGGAGATAGGAGAGCCATCTTCAGATATCTCAAGGGCTGCCAAATGGAAGATGGAACAAGTTTGTTTTCTCCTGCTCTGGAGGGTAGGACCCAAACCAATGGCTTCAAGGTACAAGAAAGGAGATTCCAACTAAACACCAGGAAGAACTTTCTGACAGTAAGAGCTGTTTGACAGTGGGATGGTCTCCCTTGGGAGGTGGTGGACTCTCCTTCCTTGGAGGTTTTTAAGTAGAGGATGGATGGCCATCTGTCACGGAAACGGCATTTCCATGCGCTCTGGCTTCCATCACACCAGAAGCGGTTTAGTCCTGCTGGCCACATGACCCAGAAAGCTGTCTGTGGACAAACGCCAGCTCCCTCGGCCTGACAGCGAGATGAGCTTTATGACTGATATTGTTGATTCTTTGTTGTATTTCTTTTTGTTATGTTAACAATAAATAAAAAGTTGGTTTAAAAAAAAAAGTTCTGTAGTTCTATTATGGTTTTCAACTGAGCTGGTTCAGTGTCCCTCATCAAATGCAAGCTCCTCAGGTGATGCTCATGCAGGTGTGAGCCAGCCCTATGATAGGCTCAGGTAAGGACTTGTCAGCTTGTGTACTCTGGATCTCAACATTTTACTTAGTTCTTATTCCCATAATTGGTTGCTTTCTTCCCAGCTGAGGGTTGCTGAGACTGAAATCAAAGACCTTCAGTCCGAATTTGAAATGGAGAAGATTGATTATTTGGCCACCATCCGCCGCCAAGAGCGGGAGGTCCTCCTTTATCAGCAGCTACTGGACCAGGTGCAACCCCTTATACGGCGGGACTGTAATTACAGCAACTTTGATAAAATCAAACGGGAGTCCACGTGGGATGAAGAATCAGGCTGTTGGAAAATCCCAGAGCCTGTCACTCAAAAGACCAGTCTCCCTGCAGGTAAGAAGAACAACTCAGAATTGCCATGTTACATTGGTCTGGCTCATATAAAATGGAGCAAAAATTGCCTCCCAGGATTTTCATGTGGGTTTCACTCACTTCTTAAGGACTTCTTGGATATCTCATTTCCTTCATGGTCACTTCTACTCTGGGACTATTTAAAATACTTTTCGCATCTCACCTTCACGCACAGTGAAATCAGGAACAGGCTTCAGGCTCATGGACTTGGAGCTAAGCAAAATGTGTGGTGGGGGTGTGGATCTACGTACTGCATTCAAAATGGAGATCTCAGAGTAGGGGAGCAAAATGTGGCCCCTTCCCCCACTACGCTTTGTTCCTTCAAGAGTTTTTCTCCCTGCCCAGCTCAGTTCTGGTATGGAAACCAGCTGGAGGGAGAACAACTTAAAAACTGCAGAATGCAATGAGGTGTTGGTTCTCTAACTGCAAAACCCCACATATGCCTACTCAGAATTAAGCCTCATTCTTTTGCTCACAGGTAAGTGTGTACGTGACTACAGCTATACATCAGAAAATCCCTATTGGTGCTAATGGAGATTTCATCCCAATGCAAATACCGGTAGCAGCTTCAAATGAAGGATTTTCCTCAGGAGTGCTGGAGAGAAGGGAAGGGTTAAAACCCTGCCTGCCTGCTGTGATCCCAATAATAATCACACCTACCCACAACTAATGTTTGCATTTTTTTAAATGATGCCTTAAATGCTCCTTGCTGCCCAGGGCTCCTTTGGGAGAAAGGGTGGATGATGATGATGATGATGATGATGATGATGATGATGATCAATAGAGGGTTTGTGAGAAAGAGACTAAACTGCTCAAGCCTCAGGTCAAAATATTAGTCCTGACCAACCAATCGACATTTGCCCTCTGATTGGCTTCCACCAATTAAGCAACAACAACTGTTGTTGACTAATGAACGGATGGACTTTATTGCAGCCCCGCTTAAAAAATGTTTAGAAAGCAAGCTGTTAAATAGGCCTTTGTAAATCTGTGCACATATTGGATCCTGGCCGCAGGTGACATGAAACTAGCAGTCAAATGAGCCACCACTGAGGCAGAGAGCCACCATTATTCTTTTTTCCCATAGCAGTTTCATCGTTGTCACAGACCAAAGCAGGCAGGAAGAGCTCATCATCGGAGAATGGGGATGCAGCAACAATGGTAAGCTAAAGAAGGGGACGTGGGCAATCCTGAGAATGTTACACAATGTACGCATAATAAATGATCCAGTGGGCTTCACTGGCACAACAGGGCTCCTTGTTTGCTGCTTTCTTCATAAGAGCTGGGAGTCTGCGCTAAAGGTAAAGGGGATTCTGTTGAGCTCCAGGCTGGTTCACATGTTGCCTTCATAATGAGGGGAAAGAATGAAGCTAATGGCCTACTGCTTGGTCGTTGGAGGAAGATATTATGGGTGGGGCCTTGAAGTGCAGGGAGGGTTTAGCTTCTGCCTTCTTCCAGCAGCCAAGGCAAAGTTGCAGCAGCGGCAGCAGCAGCAATGAATTGGCCCTATCTCCTGCATTCTTTTATTTAGAGTATAACATGTAAATCAGTCCCTAAGTCAGTGTGGAAAGCTCAGACCGACTAACTGGGAGCAATCATGGTCATGGTGAAGCAAGACTTTCTTGCGGTGTTAATGCTGTGAACTCCTCCAGTGTAGGCTCAGGTTGTAGATATGCGTAAATAGGACACCACAGTCTATGCTGCACCTCATTCCAAAAGAAACACAAACTCTGGGTAAACTCCTGGAATCTCACACTGCTCAGAGATTGGGGTGGCATGCAACAATATTTTCCAATTTTTAATGTTTAACCAAAGTGCATACATTCCACAGTGCTGTTACTCCCCCAGAAATTAAATGAGAAGTTAAGCTCTTTTACACACAATTGCTTTTCATAGGATACATGCAAGTAAGCTCTCAACCCTCTCATTTATACCTCATGGATAACTTGGTCTGGATTAGATTATTTTTTCCGTGGCTTTGTAACCTAGTTTTTGGACACCAGTGTGGAAACTAGACAGAGAAGTAAGTGTAGTTCAGCAGGTTAAAAGGGGGGCTGACATGTCAGGTTTCAGCCTCAGTTTCCCTCATGCATAAAATGTGAACTGTAGTGACCTCTTTAGGTTAAATGATGACAAACTGGTGACTGCTTGGTTATGTTCCCAGCAGGAAGAAGACCGCTATAAAGTGATGCTGAGCAAGAGTGATAGTGAGAATATTGCCAGTAACTATTTTCGCTCAAAACGAGCAAGCCAGATTCTCAGTGCTGACCCCATGAAGAGTCTAGGTAAATGCCTTCATGTGTTCTTTCCTTTTTTTTCAAAAGGTTTGCCTGACTTCTACATAATACCCAACATTTGTACAGTACTTTTAAGGTGTCCAAAAAGTTTCTGAAACATTATTTCAGTATTCTTTACAAGGGAGGCAGGGACACTCCCACTTGTGGGAGGATCTTGGCTCACCAGGGGGTCCAGTTTTGCCTGCACCATAACCACCTGTCAACAGAAGAGTGCAAGGGCAGAGTTCAGTTCTGCCTTGGCTGCAAGTGCCTATTCCCAACAGGGAACAAGAGCTTGCAAGCCAGAACATTATTTCTTCCCCTCCTCCCCATCAAGTGACAGGGAAGGGAGAACGAAAGGTGCCTTTTGCAAGCATTGGCAGTGGGCAGGAGGAGTCCCAACTGCTGCTTTCCCCCTCTACTAGACTTCTGAAGTTCAAGGTTGTAGCAGCTAAGCAGGCAAATCTTTAGAAGGATTAGCCCTGTGCACTAGAGTGCCAGTGAGGGAGTGTCCATGCAGTTCAGGTCCCCCAAGGCTGCAAAATCCTCTCTCTCTCTCCACTCTCTACCCTCTACTTCCTTTTTATGTGGATAATGTTGAGAACCTGCTCTGCAAATGCCCACTGTAAAAAAAAAGTAGTACCTTCAAAATGCTAAAATCTCAGTCTCTCTCTTTATTTCCCCCTCCTGTTGATGGAATCTTCCGCTATTGCTAAAAGGGATTTCCCTCTCCAATTCAGTAGCACCTTGTAGATGGCATTGCTGTGGTGCCATGTAATTGGTAGGTGGGTGGCTGTACACAATGTTCACAATGTTCTCTCTCTCTCTCTCTCTCTCTCTCTCTCTCTCTCTGTGTGTGTGTGTGTGTGTGTGTGTCTATATGTATTTTTGTCCTTTGCAGCTTCCCATAATTCTCCCCCTTTGCTGAACAACAATACCTCCATCCTGACTTCCAGCCTGGCACCTCTTCCCCCTTCCCAAACGGTGGAGATGCCCCAGCCACGTCCCTTTCGCCTCGAATCTCTGGATTTCTCCTCTCCTTCAGCCAAGACAAAGCGCAAGAAAAGCCGGAACAACCTGAGCAGCGGTGATCCTCTCTGACTGTTGTGGTTGTTGGTCTGCTTGCAGTTCTCTTTGGCCATGCTAGTCAACATCTGGACACCCTTCCTTGACCCCCATATTGGGGACCATAGCTGCTTTTCAAAGGGATCCATGGCTTTTCTTTCCCTTTTGGGGAGAGTGAAAGCAATTAAATGCTGCTTCCCACAGACTATAGTGTGGTCAGCCCTCCATGTTCAAGGTGGGGCTGGTACCTATCTCACAGTTGCCGAGTCCTTTGTCATTTTGTAGTGACCTTGCCTTTCAGTCTGTTCCCCCTCTCCCAATCATTGAAATGCACGGCAGCAGGAAGGGAACTCACACCCAGAACAGATGGATTAAGAATTCTTGGTGGTGGACCTTAAGATTCTCCAAGTGTTGCCTTTTGTCTCCCTAATTTGTTGTAGGAAAGGACGCTCGTGGGCATGATCTGGCAGAAAATCCCAAAGCCTATTTAATAGTCTGTAGCATCACTGCCCTGTCTGCTTAGCTCAGTTTAGATCCTGACTCTGCTCTCATTTTGGATTTTGAGGGTTTCTGAAGCAGACAGACAAGAGGAGAAGGGAGATCCATTCTACACTCAAGAGCAGAATAGTAGCTGAAGGGGGTTGACTTTTGAGTAGTTGAGAAGAATAGTGCTCAAAGCAGAACCTGCACAGTTTAAATTGATGCTGTGCATAAATGTGGGAAATGCCTCCTGGGAGCTGCCTGGCTGTCAAGAGAGTGCTGAGTAAGGCTGGGAAGCTCCCCTGTCAATATAGGCAGGGGGTCAGAGAAATGGTGGGTATGTCTGCCCAGCTCACGGTGCCTGGGCTTCCCCAGAAGCTTGCTGTGACTGCCTCCCCCAGCAAATTCTCCGCAGCATTTCATTGCAGCTCAGCTGCATTCACATATAGGGTGTTGGAGGGGAGAAGGGAGCTTTCAGCTCTTGTGATGATTGGGGGTGGGCAGATAGACAGAGACTACATAGTCATCCTTTCCCAGATCATTCCTCTTCTGCTCAGAAGGCACAGCATGGTTTTTCTACACCCCGTTGTTCTTGGGGACATCATTAGATTAATGTCACCTTCCAAAGCTCTTCAATTTTACATTTTTAGATAGAGCAATTTGTTGTCACTTCTGCAACCTGAGATCACCTCAATCCAGCCTGCACTTCCCTCCTCCTTCACCATAGCAAGAGAACACACTCTTACACCAGTTTCACTGCCACGTCTTAGCCACTGCTTTCTTCAAGCCCATTTCAAGATGGATGCCTCACAGCAGAATGTGGGCTTTTGATACTGCACAGTAATTCACCAGCTTTGTGCACTAGATGAGAACAGTTGAAAATGGGAGTGGGAGTAATAGTAGCACATTCATGTGGGAGTCAGATGTTAATTTAAGGTACTGCTCTCTGTCCATGTGTTAGTTGATTTCTTTGTTTTCACCTTTTATGTGAGCACAATAAACTGCCTGTTAATGAAACTTTAGCTTGGTTGCTCTATAGCCCATGTTCTCCACTATCCATTCTCGATTTAATTGTAACCCTGGAAGGAAATGTGCCGGAAACAGAGGGCAGGGAAGAAGAGAATCTCTGCTAATAATCTCTGCAACCTTGGACCCCAAATGCTGGGGGTTCTGAATGACTTCCTGCCTTCTCCCTCCCAGTCCCCAAACCTATCTGGGATTAGCATGCAATATCTGCACTTCCCTCATACCAAGAGATTCCTGGCAGCGAGGCCCAAGGCAGGGAGGGGAGCGGATATTCTGCTGGTCTGTGCCTCAGCCAAATCAAGGAGCTTCAAGTACAATGGGGAGGCTGTTGCATACCAGTACCAAACTACTGCATGCCAAGAGCTGCTGGGCTGTGGCCCTGGTCTCCATAGGGCCAAAGGTAGTTGCCTGAAGGGGCCATATTTGCCCCCTCCAAATATGGTGGTGTCTTCAACCTTTGTTTAAGAGAATACCTTTATAACAGGTGCTGGAAGACGGGGCTAAGAATGGCCAGGATGCAGCTTGTCTGACCAAATAAGTAGTGTTGAGTAATAAAGAGATGCTGCTTCCCAGGCAACCTATTTATTGAGCCTTCATCCGGATGTGAAGGCTGCGACATCTGATCGCCAGGGTTGATTCGGCTGATCTGGCTGGCTAGATGGGTGTCCCCTTCCTCCCTCACTGCTCCATGTGTTGTAAGCCAAAAATAGCTTCTGAGTTACGCCAATAAAACTCAGATACAAGAGGAGTTAGGAGTCCGTTGTTGTTTATTGCAAAGCAATAGGTTACAGTCGAATCTTTTCGCAAAACTGCAACCCTGCCCAAGTGTCCGGGCAGGGGTATTTATAAGTTTCAAACAAAGGATTTCAATTTCCACCAATCATATACATCATTACCTCATTTCATGTTTAATACACATGCGCAATAAGCATTGCTAACTAAACTTTGATTCTCACCGTGATCTGTTACATTGTGTTAGTATGCATGTTGGGAACCTGTGTTACGTGTAGCCATTTGCACTGTGTATCAACTTACGTTCTAGCTTATGAGCTGTATCTTTCGTGATTTACGTATTAGCTGTCCTTCTGTCCCAGTGGGGGACGGCGACTTGCCAAATCATCAGTTTCTTAAAGCAACAGGTTACCATAACTTCTCTATTAGAAGCATATTCAAGGATTTATAGGGGTTCACATTATCACATTCATTATGGCCCTTTGGGCCACTACCACATCATGATTTAAAAACGATATGTACAAAAAATGGAAAAAGGGGGAAATCACCAGAGAGGAATTCAAACAAATAGCCAGCACATGTAGAGACAAAGTCAGAAAAGCTAAAGCACAGAATGAACTCAGGCTTGCTAGAGAGGTTAAAAGCAATAAAAATGGCTTTTATGGGTATGTCCGTAGCAAAAGGAAGAACAAGGAAACAGTGGGGTCACTTAGAGGAGAAGATGGTGAAATGCAAACAGGGGACAGAGAAAGGGCAGAACTCCTCAATGCCTTCTTTGCCTCAGTCTTCTCCAAAAAAGAAAACAATGCCAGACCTGAAGAATATGGAGCAGATGATACAGCAGGGGAAACACAGCCCAGAATAAGTAAGGAGGTAGTACAAGAATACTTGGCTAGTTTAGATGTATTCAAGTCTCCAGGGCCAGATGAACTACATCCAAGAGTATTAAAAGAACTGGCAGAGGTGATTTCAGAACCACTGGCAGTAATCTTTGAGAATTCCTGGAGAACAGGCGAAGTCCCAGCAGACTGGAGGAGGGCAAATGTTGTCCCTATTTTCAAAAAGGGAGAAAGAGAGGACCCAAACAATTATCGCCCAGTCAGCCTGACATCAATACCAGGAAAGATTCTAGAGCAGATCATTAAGCAAACGGTCTGTGATCACCTAGAAAGGAACACTGTGATCACTAAAAGTCAGCATGGGTTTCTGAAAAATAAGTCATGTCAGACCAATCTGATCTCATTTTTTGACAGAATTACAAGCCTGGTAGATGAAGGGAACGCCGTGGATGTAGCCTATCTTGATTTCAGCAAGGCCTTTGACAAGGTGCCCCATGATATTCTTGTAAAGAAGCTGCTAAAATGTGGGCTAGACAATGCTACCATTCAGTGGATTTGTAACTGGCTGACTGACCGAACCCAAAGGGTGTTCATTAATGGATCCCCTTCATCCTGGAGAGAAGTGACTAGTGGGGTGCCACAGGGTTCTGTCTTGGGCCCAGTCTTATTCAACATCTTTATCAATGACTTGGATGATGGGCTTGAGGGCATCCTGATCAAGTTTGCAGATGACACCAAATTGGGAGGGATGGCTAATACCCCAGAGGACAGGATCACACTTCAAAATGACCTTAACAGATTAGAGAACTGGGCCAAGGCAAACAGGATGAATTTTAACAGGGAGAAATGTAAAGTACTACACTTGGGCAAAAAAAATGAAAGGCACAAATACAGGATGGGTGACACCTGGCTTGAGAGCAGTACATGTGAAAAGGATCTAGGAGTCTTGGTAGACCATAAACTTGACATGTCAACAGTGTGATGCAGCAGCTAAAAAAGCCAATGCAATTCTGGGCTGCATCAATAGGAGTATAGCATCTAGATCAGGGGTCGGCAACCTTTAAGACAAAAAGAGCCACTTGGACCCATTTCCGAAGGAAAAAAACACCTGGGAGCCGCTTTTCGCGCCCTAGGCGAGGGGGCGGGGCCATGTGACGTCATTGCGCATGACGTACGGTGCCCCGCCCCCTGCCGCCCCGCGCCGCTGCGATTTAGGCAAGCGTCCATCAGGAGCCTCCTGCGAGATGGCAGCACGTCTGCCAGCGCTGGCCCAGCTCAAATACAGCTGCACGGGCTTTGTCTGGGGCTCGATGCCTCCTCTCCACACACACACACACACACCAGCTTTTGTGTGCGCGCTGCACGGGCTTTGTCTGGGGCTCGCTGCCTCCTCTCCACACACACACACACACACACACACACACACACACCAGCTTTTGTGTGCGCGCTGCACGGGCTTTGTCTGGGGCTCGCTGCCTCCTCCACACACACACACACACACACACACACACCAGCTTTTGTGTGCGCGCTGCACGGGCTTTGTCTGGGGCTCGCTGCCTCCTCTCCACACACACACACACACACCAGCTTTTGTGTGCGCGCTGCACGGGCTTTGTCTGGGGCTCGCTGCCTCCTCTCTCCACACACACACACACACACACACACACACCAGCTTTTGTGTGCGCGCGCGTTTCGCTCTCCCTCCCTCCGGCCCTAGACAGGCAGCGAGTGAGCGCAGCATGATAATGAGCTCTGTCAATTGCCCAGCCGGGAAGCGGGAGGAGGAGGAGGAGGCGCTGCTCTCGCTCTCGGGCTTCGCGCTCGGCTCTGGTTTGCCGTCAACGCGCCCGTCGCAGCTCGCCAACTTCTCTTTCTCACTGCAGCTCGCTCTCCCGCCGCCCCCCCGACTACACACACCGACACGACGGGAGGGAAAGGGGAGCGGGAGAAGACACGCCACCCCGGAGCCGCGGCAAAGGTGTAAAAGAGCCACATGCGGCTCCGGAGCCGCGGGTTGCAGACCCCTGATCTAGATCAAGGGAAGTAATAGTACCACTGTATTACTTATCTGGTCAGACCCCACCTGGAATACTGTGTCCAGTTCTGGGCACCACAGTTCAAGAAGGATACTGACAAGCTGGAACGTGTCCAGAAGAGGGCAACCAAAATGGTCAAAGGCCTGGAAACGATGCCTTATGAGGAACGGCTTAGGGAGCTGGGTATGTTTAGCCTGGAGAAGAGAAGGTTAAGGGGTGATATGATAGCCATGTTCAAATATATAAAAGGATGTCATATAGAGGAGGGAGAAAGGTTGTTTTCTGCTGCTCCTGAGAAGAGGACACGGAGCAATGGATTCAAACTACAAGAAAGAAGATTCCACCTAAACATTAGGAAGAACTTCCTGACAGTAAGAGCTGTTTGACAGTGGAATTTGCTGCCAAGGAGTGTGGTGGAGTCTCCTTCTTTGGAGGTCTTTAAGCAGAGGCTTGACAGCCATCTGTCAAGAATGCTTTGATGGTGTTCCTGCTTGGCAGGGGGTTGGACTGGATGGCCCTTGTGGTCTCTTCCAACTCTAGGATTCTATGACAATCTTGCGATACTAAGGGGAGTAGACGAGTGGTGTTTAAATTTAGGCAAAGCCAATAATTAAATGTCCTACACCAAATCTGTAATTCAATAGAGGGGATATTAGCCTCTAAGCACAATGAAGCACTTGGAACACAGGATGGAACAGAAAAAAAATTGCCTTAGGAACTTAGATTGAACAGCTTCTGTAGATCTGGCCTTCTCTGCAGTCACCCCCTGTCTGTGGAATGCTCTCCCCAGGGAAGTTCGCCTGGTGCCTTCATTATACACTTTCAGGCTTCAAGCAAAAACGTTCCTTTTTAACCAGGCCTTTGGTTGATTTGGCTGACATTCTATGTCCTTTTAAAATTTGGTTTTTTGGGGGTGGGGGGCTATTGGGTTATTGTTTTTATTTTTATTATGTATTTTGTGGTTTTATATCTTGATTTTATTCTGTGAACCGCCCTGAGACCCCCAGGTATAGGGCGGTATATAAATTCAATTAATAATAATAATGATAATAAATTTTTGCAAGAGGAGGTCAAAGAAGCCTGTCTTAGTAAGGAGTTCGGAAGCCGCCTTATACAGAGTCAGGCCAGGTGGAGCTCAGTCTTGTCTGGCAGCCACTGTTCAGAGTATCAGGCAGGGAATCTGTTTCCAGCCCTACCTGGAGATTTCCAGGTTGATCCTGGGACCTTCTGCATGCAGAGCACGGGCTCCGCCCCTGAGCTGCAGCCCTCCTCCACTGCCCCATTGCCAAAGCCCAGCCACAGAAAAGCCCCTCTCCTGCATCTTAGAGCCTCTCCTGAAGACAGTCAGCAAGCAGGCAGGTTAAGATGACAGGAGACCAGGACTGGGGAACCCAAGGGCTGGGAGCTGCATGTGGCCCACCATGGGACTCTTCGTTGGCTATGTGCCCCTATCCCCAGCCTGCATAGCTCACCGGGATAACAGCTCCTGCTTGCTTGGATGGAAATGTGCAGCTGGGAATGTATACATGTGAGCTGCCATTTAAGGTGGAAAGTGAGCTTCCTGCAACCTCCATTGTCCATATGGCATTCTCTCCAAATCACTGCCTTCCCACAATCCCCCCTCCCTCGGTCCAGGCTTTCTCATACCGTCTCCTTTTTGGAGGTTCCCTGGTATGAGAAAATCTGGATTAGGGAAGGCAGTGATTTGGAAGAGAACTTCGTAAAAGAAATCAAGGTTACGTACACACTCCCATTGACTCTGTGCTTCCCCCACTGGTTTGGAAAGAGGTGCACACACCATGATAGTCACAATCCATCTCTGTCCTGTGTTTCTTGTGACATACAGTACAGCATTTTGATGCCACCCCCCCCCCAAAAAAAACCCCAGCTTCAATCCAAATTGATGGGGGGAAAGAAAAACTAGCTGTGTTTTAAGTTGGTAACATGTACACAGTGTGTTGTTGGATGGTGTCCTAATCTGTTTTATTTTCATTTCCAGGGTGGCATGGAGATTATATTGTCAAGGTCAGGACCTGTCTCAATATGTTGCAGAATGCAACATGTAGAGAAACACTGCCCCCTGGTGTCAGCAGGGATGCTAAAAAACTGAGTCCACACTCATTATTAGGGTTATTATCTGGAAAGAAACAGCTCTGCTCAGTTCCAGAAATAAATGCATTAAAACACAGTTAAGACCTATCTTTACACTGGAGGGGGGAGCACCTTGGTAGGAGTTGCTACAAGGATGCCCTAGGCAGGTGAACTCCTGGGTTATTCATGCAGGTTGCAGAAAGGCCAGGAAACAAACAGGCAGCCATATTCAAACAGGGATTACAGGAGTTCTAAAGGCAACCTCAGCCAGCAATTGGGCCACTGAATTTTGGACCAGTTTAATTTTCTGAGTCATCTTCAAGGGCAGCCAGATGTAGAGCACATTGCAATAATCAAATGTGGATGCACCAAAGCATGTGTCAAAGAACAAGGAAGTTTGTCAAAACAAAATAAAAAAAAATCCTTCCAGTAGAACCTTAGAGACCAACTAAGTTTGTTCTTGGTATGAGCTTTCATACCAAGAACAAACTTAGTTGGTCTCTAAGGTGCTACTGGAAGGATTTTTTTTTTATTTATTTTTTACTATGACAGACCAACACAGCTATCTACCTGTAGATAAATAGGTACCGCTCCAGCAGGAAGGTAAATGGCATTTCCATGCGCTGCTCTGGTTTGCCAGAAGCGGCTTAGTCATGTTGGCCATATAACCCGGAAGCTGTCTGTGGACAAACGCCGGCTCCCTCGGCTTATAGAGCAAGATGAGTGCCACAACCCCAGAGTCGTCCGTGACTGGACCTAATGATCAGAGGTCCCTTTACCTTTACCTTTATTCAGCAATTGTGGAGGAAGGCAAACAACCCAGTCTTAACTCCATAGTGCCATTGCTCACTGAGCCCCTGCCCTTCCTTCCCCAGCAACAGCCCATGTCTCTAGGGAGGCTTCAGGAGTCAAATGTCATTGGGCCCTTTGCTCTTGAATTCTGAGTGAGCAAAGTACGGGGTGAGGGAGGGGCTTCTATGCTCTCCAAGGAAGCCTCTGTTGGCAGTTCTCCCCCTCCTTCCCCCAAGATCTCCTAACTTGGCAGTTCTGCGTTCTGCTGTAATCCAGTTCTGTCTCCCTCTTCTCTGGAAACTACTGGAGAAGGGGACAACGATGATTCCTCCCCCTCCCCCTCCTCTGTGGGAAGCAGAGGGGAAGGAGGGGCCGGTTCCCAAACCTCCTGTTCAGTCCAGTCCCTGACAGCATGGAATACTGTGGCCAAATCATCTCTGGCCAATGAGGGTTATCGCTGGTCAACCAGCCATAGCTAGAAATAGGCACTCCAAGCAGTCAAGGCCACCTGGGCCTCAAAAATGACCATGTTGGACCCAGGATTACCCTAGCCATGAACTTACTCCTACGAGGGAAGCAACCCCAGAACAGGCTGTCTTCCTACCTCCTGGACTCAACGAATGTGGAACACTTATCACCTCTGCCATTTCAAGATTCAGCTTCAGTTGGTAGGTCCTTACGCAGCCAATCACTGTGTTCAGACACCTGTCTAATTCATCCTGATTAGGCTTGCTCAAAGTTTATGGAGAGGTTGTGCACCATTGGCTATTTCTGGAGCATTCATTCTGATTTGTTTGTGGGGAGGTTATCCAACCACCCCAAGCTATCCCACACCTTCCCATCACTTTCCTTACAACAAAAGAGTCAGATCTGTTATTATTTTTTAGAAGTGGGCTTGTTGCGTGAGAACATTAAATCCACTTTAATTGTACATTGTGAATTTGCCAGCATGGGATTAAATCTCACCTGCAAAATGTCAAGAGTAGAAAAACATTTCAATTGTGATGTTCCCCAGGATTTGTGGACATTCCTCCCTGCAGCCCCCCTGCTCCTCACACAATCCCCATACACAAAGAGGCAAAGGACTCCCCCCCCCCAGCCATTTGCAAGAAGCCGTTAACCTTCTCAGAAACTTCCACCTCAGCTCCAATATGCCTGTATGGAACATGTTGGCAAGACCCAGAAAGTGAGCATTCTGCACATGCTCCAAAGCACTACCATTACACCCACCAAGTGATATGTACACTGAGGGAACACCCTATGATGTCCAACATTTCCTTGAAATTAAACAGGGCAAAGGCTAATAGAGTTCTGTCAAGAGAACAAGCTGGTCATCACAAACACTCTTTTCCAACAACACAAGAGACGACTCTACACATGGACATCACCAGATGGGCAGCATTGAAATCAGATTGATTATATTCTCTGCAGCCAAAGATGGAGAAGCTCTATACACTCAGCAAAAACAAGACCTGGAGCTGACTGTGGCTCAGATCACCAGCTTCTTATAGCAAAATTCCAGCTTAAACTGAAGAAAGTAGGAAAAACCACTGGGCCAGTAAGACACAATCTAAATCAAATCCCTTATGAATACACAGTGAAAGTGAGGAACAGGTTTAAGGATTTAGATTTGGTGGACAGAGTGCCTGAAGAATTATGGATGGAGGCTCGTAACATTATACAGGAGGCAGCAACGAAAACAATCCCACTGAAAAGGAAATGCAAGAAAGCAAAGTGGCTGTCCAATGAGGCCTTTCAAATAGCGGGAGAAAGAAGGCAAGCAAAATGTGAGGGAGATAGTGAAAATGAATGCAGGAAATTGAATGCAGATTTCCAAAAAATAGCAAGGAGAGACATGAGGGCCTTCTTACACGAGCAATGCAAAGAAATAGAGGAAAACAACAGAATGGGAAAAACCCGAGATCTGTTCAAGAAAATTGGAGATATGAAAGGAACATTTCGTACAAAGATTACCATAATAAAGGACAAAACTGTAAAGGACCTACCGGTAAGAGAAGCAGAAGAAGTGGCAAGAATACACAGAGGAATTATACCAGAAGGATATGGAGGTCTCGTACACCCCAGGTAGTGTGGTTGCTGACCTTGAAAAAGCCAGACATACTGGAGAGTGAAGTCAAATGGGCCTTAGAAAGCACTGCTAATAACAAGGCCAGTGGAAGTGATGATATTCCAGCTGAACTATTTAAAATTTTAAAAGATGATGCTGTTAAGGTGCTACACTCAATATGCCAGCAAGTTTGGAAAACTCAGCAGTGGCCAGAGGATTGGAGAAGATCAATCCCAAAGAAGGGCAGTGCCAAAGAATGCTCCAACTACCGCACAATTGTGCTCATTTCACACGCTAGCAAGTTTATGCTTAAAATTCTACAAGGCAGGCTTAAGCAGTATGTGGACCGAGAACTCCCAGAAGTGCAAGCTGGATTTCGAAGGGGCAGAGGACCCAGAGACCAAATTGCAAACACGTGATGGATTATGGAGAAAGCTAGAGAGTTCCAGAAAAACATCTACTTCTGCTTCATTGACTACGCAAAAGCTTTTGACTGTGTCGACTACAGCAAACTATGGCAAGTTCTTAAAGAAATGGGAGTGCCTGATCACCTCATCCGTCTCCTGAGAAATCTCTATGTGGGACAAGAAGCTACAGTTAGAATTGGATATGGAATAACTGTTTGGTTCAAAATTGGGAAAGGAGTATGACAGGGCTGTGTATTGTCTCCCTGCTTATTTAACTTATATGCAGAATTCATCATGCGAAAGGCTGGACTGGATGAATCCCAAGCCGGAATTAAGATTGCCGGAGGAAATATCAACAACCTCAGATATGCTGATGACACAACGTTGATGGCAGAAAGTGAGGAGGAATTAAAGAACCTTTTAATGAGGGTAAAAGAGGAGAGCGCAAAATATGGTCTGAAGCTCCACATCAAAAAAATTAGATCATGGCCACTGGTCCCATCACCTCCTGGCAAATAGAAGGGGAAGAAATGGAGGCAGTGAGAGATTTTACTTTCTTGGGCTCCATGATCACTGCAGATGGTGACAGCAATCACAAAATTAGAAGACGCCTGCTTCTTGGGAGAAAAGCAATGCCAAACCTAGACAGCATCTTAAAAAGCAGAGACATCACCTTGCCGACAAAGGTCCGTATAGTTAAAGCTATGGTTTTCCCAGTAGTGATGTACGGAAGTGAGAGCTGGACCATAAAGAAGGCTGATCGCCGAAGAATGGATGCTTTTGAATTATGGTGCTGGAGGAGACTCTTGAGAGTCCCATGGGCTGCAAGTAGATCAAACCTATCCATTCTGAAGGAAATCAGCCCTGAGTGCTCACTAGAAGGACAGATCCTGAAGCTGAGGCTCCAATACTTTGGCCACCTCATGGGAAGAGAAGACTCCTTGGAAAAGACCCTGATGTTGGGAAAGATGGAGGGCACAAGGAGAAGGGGACGACAGAGGATGAGATGGTGGGACAGTGTTCTCGAAGCTACCAACATGAGTCTGACCAAACTGCGGGAGGCAGTGGAAGACAGGAGTGCCTGGCGTGCTCTGGTCCATGGGGTCACAAAGAGTCAGACACGACTAAACAACTAAACAACAACAACAAGGCTTACTAGCTGCTTTGCTTCTCAATATTCTCTGTTTGGCCTCTGTTATTTTCTCCTACAGATGGAGAACCTACAAAGGACTCTGTAAGGGCTCTTGTGTACCCCATAAGGGAATACGGGCAGATTTTGTTTACAACAACTTCCAGGAGCTTTCAACATATAGGGCAAACTACATGTTATATACAAGTGTGTTTTAACTTGAGCCCACCAGTTTTTCCCCAAACTCAGCCAGGGCAGCAACAGAGCAAAGGGAAATCCCTTAATAACCCACCCACACAAAACACCCATTTCCTTGCTCCAAGTTTGAAACATTCAAAACTTCTTGTAAGGACAATTTGGTGGGGGGGGGGTAGGAATGGCAGACAGGGAAGGGTTTAGGCACCCCTCCCACTGCCCGTCCAGGCTCTGTCTTCAGCCACTCATTTCCAATCTGAACAAAAAGGGCCATTCATGCATAGTTTGGTCCCACAGTTCCACCTCCAGTCCCCTTTAGCTCAATGTGTGTGCTTACCAGGGCTGGATTTAGGTTTGATGAGGCCCTGAGCTACTGAAGGGAATGGGGCCCTTTATATAGCAGGCGGGGCCCATTACTTACATCATAGGAGCCCACACAACACAAAACACTGTTGCTGTATGTAGGTCTTATTTTATTTGTTTTTTATCTTATATTTTGGAAATGTACATACAGTTCCCCCCCTTTTAAATCTTTTTGGGGGCCCTAAGCTATAGCTTGTTTAGCTTATACATAAATCCGGCACTGGTGCTTACCATTCTAAAAGCTCTTGTTGACCACAACCAGCCATGGGCAAGCTAAAAAACGGAAGAGGCGTATCAAGTTGATCCATGACATTATTCAGAAATTTAGGGGCAAGTGGAACAACCTGGGAGCCCAGCTGCAGTCCTGTTGTGTATTAGTTCAAACATTCTGTAACTTGGCGGGAGTTCTGCTCATTTGTCGTTTTAAAAGGGACAACTACAATCCTTAGCCTGATTGGTTCCCGCCGAATTGTATGAGAGTTATTGGTTCCCGCTTAAATGTATCCGTTCTAGCTCAATCTTGTTCCTACAAATACAGCCACCCTAAACCCAGCTCCTCAGTCCTGTTCTTCCTAAATAAAGAGCTGTTTCATGAAGATGTGTATCTGGATTACTTCGGCCACGACACAACAAGTCCCATCTTGCAGAGCAGGCAAATGCACAGGAGGCACTTTCACCCTTTGCATGGGGCATCTGAGAACAGAGATGGCATGGGGGTGAAGTATGCATCCTTGGGGCCACCTCAACCTGGAAGAGATGGGGTGTGCATCAAGGGTGCCTTTCTTGGGGGGCCTCACTGTGTGACAGAACACATGCTGTACAGGCAGAAGGTCCCAGCTTCAAATTTACACTTATGACTCAGCTACACTCATCAATTATATCATTATAACTGCATTATAAACATGCGACACCAGATGGCGTGGTAGAGCTGTGATCCGTCACCAGTGGGGTTTTGCATTGAGAGCTTTTATAGCATTTTTTTCCACAGCGTTTTTTATCAATGTAGATCCAGTCTTTTTTTCCACAGCGTTTTTTATCAATGTAGATCCAGTCCCTTCTTAGGAAGGGACCAGGAGCTGATGCTGAGAAGAGCCACTGACCGTAATAGTAAGCAACATTTGGGTCCCCTCCACAATGCAGGAACAGGCACCAAGTCCAGGCCTCCATTCAGAGAAGCCTCACATCTGACCCAGGAAAGAGGGAGTGAGATATTTAGAGGCAGGGGCAGCCCATAGGATTCTGGAGCATGGTTCTGTTTCCCAATATACTTGTACAGCAGTCACACTTCTCTATGTATTTTACTGTTTAAATCTGTCTTACTAGGTTCTATTCCTTTTTTAGTTTTAATAGAAATGATGTTTTTATCATTTTATATTTTGTGTTTGTATCAGCAGTGGTTGAACCATCTTTAGTCTTAATTTTCTCTGCACCGCCTTGATAACAAACATTTAATTAATGAAGGGCAGCTTAAAATCCTTCACAAATAAAGAAATGTGTCCCACTTCACAGACAACCGCCATTCATTGGAAGCACTGCCTGGTCCTGATCCACTAGAAGAACTATAAGGAGGGAAATGGCCTTGAAGTTGTCCAACAGCTGGCAAACATCTGGACAGCAGATGAGCAAGCATTCAAGTCAATGTAAAGATCTCCACTGCATTCCCAGAAGCCTGCTTTTAAATTTGAAAGCATAGCTCTCTGAATAAATATACTTGCAGTCATCAGAAACACATTGTGCCTGAGGAGTACATGCTAGAGATGATGGAAACCTGGCTAAGAAAGGCATAAACTTACCATAAAAAACCCACAACCCCACTATAGAGGGAATGAGACTTATTCAAGACTTCAAATTATTAGAGATTCCAGAAACATCATTATTCAATTAAAAAAAATATTATCACCATTGGCAATATATCACCAGGCCCAGATCAGCTGCTTTCCCACAAACCTTAGAGGTAGAAGACCAGGGGTGGGGGAAGAACCAGGCTTACTCATTAATGACCTTTGTACCTCCCTGCTCCCTGTCCATCAAAGTCAAATAGACTCAGCTGATGGCAATTCAAAAGCCCACACCTTGTCTGATGGGAGGTGACTGAAAGGGAGCTCCCCAATGGATCAGTGGTACTTTAGGCCTGACAAAAGATAGACACCTCTGTGTCCTTGTCTCACTGCATGTCCAATCCAACTTGGGCATCCTTGCCATTAGTTAGGACGTGGGGTGCTGCAACAAAATGTAGCAGTGCATCCCTGATGTGCATATGTTAGCTGGGCCTGTGGCTGAGGGCCCTGGCAAATAAAAGTTAGAACCAAAGACAGGAGTTTTTGCTCAAACTTGGATCTATTCTTATTACTGTTACTATTTTGCATTTAAAGTATTTGCCTATTATTCAAAGTCTTATTACAAGGGCACCCACTACATGAACTCAACAGAGCATGAGGCTTCCGAAGGGAACTGATTACTTGCTTTGGTCTGGGGGGAAATCAGGGAGGGTGCAACTGTATAACCACTCTCACTGCCCTGCAGGGATGGCATGATGGAATATTATTAATTAATAAGTCACTCTTTCCCAACCACATCCCACCTACAATATGAACTGCATTTGCTTTGGAATTTGGATCACCAGCCTTGAAGGGACAGTGGGGGCTCCTGTCCCTTCAATGCATATGTGGCAGCAGGAATATTAGATGATTTCTATACTGATCTTTATCGAAAGATTTCAGGGCCGTTTACAATAAAAACACAAAGTACACACAATGTACCTACCACCTGTTGAACTTCTCACTTCTACACAGCTATTAAAGGGGCAGGAGTCTTGCTTTCTTTTGCCCCTTGAGATGACTCCATTAATTCCTATGAGCATCTCTCACTTCCATCCCTTGAGTCATCTTGGAATAGATTCTCAGTGTGCAGTAGGAAATGACCTGGCATCTGAGCTCCTGTTCCAGCTACTCCATACTATTTTGCCCTGCACACACAGGCCAAAGGTGTCATAGAAAGTGGCATTGTTTTGTTTCTAGACTGCCAAATGGTGGTAGTGGTAGTGACATAACCATAGCTGTCAACTTTTCCCTTTTTTAAGGAAATTCCCTTATTCCAAATAGGATTCCTCGTGAGAAAAGGGAAAGGTTGACAGCAATGGACATACCGGTAACTGGAACTTGGTGGAATGGACTGCACTGCTGGACATGCTCACTGTGCTGCCATGATGGCTCCCCCTGCTCCATTGGAATAGGAAAGATGCAGCTGGAACAGAATTGCTCTGAGCAGCAGGAGGGCAAGGGGGGGGGAGCAAGACATTATCAAAAAGGGGCAGAACTGCTGCAGATAGCAAAGCCAGGCTAACTAAAGGATTTAATTCTGAAAACATTTCAGCTGCATGCATATAAGACTTCTAAATAAAGCAAATTATGTTTCTCAAAGAATCCTGAGAACCGTAGTTTTTTACGGGTGCTGGGAATTGTAGCTCTCTAGGAGTAAATGACAGTTCCCAGGATTATTTGGGGGAAGCCACGTGCTTGAAATTTATGACAAAATAAAAATATTCCTTCCAGTAGCACCTTAGAGACCAACTTTGTTCTTGGTATGAGCTTTCGTGTGCATGCACACTTCTTCAGAAATTTATGGTTTGTGTGCAGCCAAAATGTTAGTTTAAATATTCTCCATACAGCTTTCCCATTGAAATTGTGATGTTTTCCAGCAGCAGTGACCCTTTCCCCCACAAGTGTCCCTACTCTAAACCTGTCCACACACACAAAGAGGCAGAAGGCATTTTTCAGAGACAAAAAAAGAATTCACCATTTTATTTAAGTTGCGTTAATTATGCTAAAAAGGCAAGGAGCTCTCTTCCTCTTTGTCATAAAAAAGGTAGCCATCCTTTTCAGGCACCTTGGAGGTAGAAAGGATCTGCCAGAAGACAGCCAGGAAGCAGTCCTTGCTTGCCTGCCTTGATAAGCAGGAATAGTCTTCAAAGTGACAATGGACCAGGATGGTCCAGCATCTGAGCAGCCCACATGGCACCCTTGGAAGGACATCACAGGAGGGGGCATTCCTCAAGAGGCCTGCGCTCACTCAGCTTGCGCTTGGTGATCTCCAGCCGGACCCCGTGGTAGACAAGGCCCTTCCAGAGCCCTCCTTTGTTCAGCATCACCACATCCCCATTTGATTTCACCTTTTGGATGACAGCTGTGAATGACACAGTAGCCATAGGATTTCTGTGGACAACAAGCTTGGCCAAGACTTCAGTGTGGGGGGGCACCAGCACCTCCTGGGTGAGCCTCTGACGAATATGTCTCCGCACAAGGACGGTCCGGTCATTGTTCTCAGTGTACTCCAAACGAGGCATTGCATCTTCAACAGTGAAGTGGCAGGAAGTTTCCACACCAAGCCCCCACAGACTGTTCCAGAAAACGGTGTCTGCAACGGTCGTCTCCCAAGTCATGTCGAAAGTGTGCTGCACTGCTGCTTCCCCCCGGTTGGCGTAGACCTGCTTGTCCAAGACAGAGTGGTGGTATATCATGTGAGAGAGATCGCCTGTGATCACCCTCAGTATTTTGAACTTTGGGGGGAGGAGGTCTCCAATCAGGGGGCGGAAATAGCAGGAATCATCAGCGACCAACTTGGCTGCTTCAACTGAAGTGAACCCTCTATATGTCCTGGTCAAGAACAGCCCATTGTAGGCCCGGAAAGCTACCCTATTGCCCTTGTAAAAGACGTCAAACTGCAAAGATGGATCTTCTGAGTACTGAACAGGCTGGATGGGGAAGTTTACTGGGTTTTCTCCTATGGCCACTGCAGCAAGATACTTCCCTGCCCAGTTTCTCAGCATAACCTTTCCCATAGGCAGACAAGTGACCCAGAATTTGCCAGATGCCAACTTTTCAATTAGGCCCCCTATGGCCCATGTGTATTGGCCATCCAATGAGTCCCAGATCAGGTTGTTATCCATCTGGAAAGCCACCCCTTCTTCTGCATCGATGTAGGCTTCAAGTTGGCCCAGGCCTTTGGAGACTCTCCGCAAGCAAAGCTGAAACAATAATAGATGCAAACTCATTTCAGGGGTATAGTGCAAGCTTGTGGATTGGTTATTCCCAATAGACTCCCAATCCAGTGTCTGCCATCTCTGGTCCTGATCTTTAAATCAGACTTTGGACAAAAACATTTGGTGCCCTCCAGATGCTGCAGGACTACAACTCCCATCCTCCCCGTCATGCTGGTTGGGTCTTTTTAGAGTTATAACTTGAAACAACTGCAATGCAGCAGGTTGGACAAGGTTGCTTTAAAACAAACATTCAGTAATAGGTTGTCTTATCGCCATGGAGTTCATTGCGCTCCATGGCCAAAGGAGGATGCAAATCTGGGTGCTCCCACTCAGGGATGGGCAACCCCTGTCCCTCCAGTTGTTGTGGGGCTCCAAGCATCCATCAGCTTCAGTCAGCCCTGTTGGGCTGGATGAACCAGTGTGACAAGACACTGCCTCAGCAAAACTATTAAAAGCTATTAGGTTCGACAATATGCAGAAAGAATATTGAATTAATAAAGCAGTTATAGAAGCTGGGGGAAGTCCTGGGGGGGGAGGGAAATTGTATAAGATTGTATTATTTGATAATTTGTTGGAATTTAAAAGCTTTTCAATAAAAATATATTATTAAAAAAAGCTATTAGGTTAACCTTCTCAGAAGTTTTGAAACTTACCCTGAGACCCCACCCCTGCCCCTAGTTCAAACATGCATGTAGGACACAAGATGGTGAGTCTCAAAAATGGAGCACTCTGCACATGCTCCACACCCATCAAGTGGGGACACCCCATGATCCCAAACATGCTTGCTTGAAATTAAACCTCAGTGAAGTGCAATTAGACCAGCTTAGGTCTGCAGTCTTTAATATTCCATTTTCAATCTGCCTCTGATTAAGCAATTTGATCTGCTAAGAGACAAAAAAGAAAAGAAAAGTTTGCCAACACCCTGAAATTGTATAATCACTGCAGATAGGAAGAGGAGCAAAGGCATAACTACAATGTGGGCATCACCAAATACATGCTTATCCGGGTCACAATTCTTTTCTCCGGTTCTCTGGGCTCCACCACACTTGCCTTTTGCACCATGCTTTCTAGACGACAGGTCTGTGCTTTAAAGTTCTGTGTCCAAGCGCTCTACACACACACACACACACACACACACACACACACACCCCTGGCACTTTCCCCAGGAAAACCTGCTCTTTAATGCTGAATCAGAACACATGATAATTCAGGTTTTTCAAAGATTGCCATTTCCTCCGAATCAGCAGCAAAAAGCAGGTTTTCATAGGGAAAGTGCCAGGGTAAAAAAAAAAGAAAGCACTTGGGAAGCCAGACCTGTGCCTAGAAAAGTCTGGATGAGCCCTCAAGCCAGAGTAAACATCAGCTCTCAGAAGCTTTCAACATCCAGGGCCAAACCACATCCTAGACACTCTCACTTGCACCAGAAACGATTCTCCAAACAACCATCAGTAGAAAGGCAAGTGTTTGGTCTCACAGTTCCACCAATTTAGCCAGGGACGGATTGAGGTTTGATGAGGCCCTGAGCTCCTGAAAGTAATGGGGCCCTTTATATGTCCAGCTGTCCTTTGCCAACAACAAATTGTCACTTTTGTGTGTGTGTTAAATATACTGTATGCTATATGGTAATTTATGGACCTAGTAGGTATCTAAAGCCATTTGCACATAACAAAATATGTATCTTATAATTGTTCAACTGAAATACAATTTAGAAGTATATTAATAGTGATTTTTTTTGGAGGGGCCCCAAGTGAGTGGGGCCCTAAGCTATAGCTTGTTTAGCATATACATAAATCCGGCACTGAATTCAGCCCTCAGTTCACCTTAGAATCAAAGGGGTTTTTTTTGTGTTGTCACCAGTTTAGAAGCTTTAATGGTCCCTCTCAGTTAGTCCCTGGTAAGCTAGACAAGAAAGATGTGTCAGGTTCATCCACAGCGCTGTTGAGAACCATAATGGAACAAGTGGGGGCTGAGTTGCAGCCCCATCCTGTGGAGCAAGGCAAGCTCCACAGAGCTGCAAGTTTGGGCTTCTGCAATGACTTGCAAGAGCAGGACCATGCTAGCATCCCACTCTGAAAGAGATTGCACCCAAAGATTGGATGCCAGAAAATGGTGGTGGTGGTAAAATTTACAAAGCAGAAGCTACCCAAGAAAGTACTATAAAACTCCTGAATGGCTTCAAAGGATTAGAGATTGCAAAAGCATAATCATGGGGGGAGGGATACTTACCATGAACAAGCTACCACAAGGCCCACCTACAAATCCTTCCTGGCAGAAGACACTGAGTGGAGAGGTGGGGAAACCAAGCTTCCTTATCAAGGGCCTTTTATACCCCCCCCCCAAGACCAATTTCAATGAGATGCAAAGGGACACAGCTGATTGCAATTGAAACCACACTCTCTACCTCTGATGGGATGAGAATGAGAGGGAGGTCCCAAATGGATGCATCATATTATATTTTAAGGTTTGACAAAATGTACTTTTGTGTCCTTGTGCAAGGACACAAATGTTGGCAAATCTGACCTAGCTTAGGCATCCTGGCATTAGTTGGGACTTGGACGTTGCAACAAAATGTTGCAGTGTAACAGTGACTGGGCACAATAGGGACAAATGTAAGGTTCTGCACTTAGGTAGGAAGAACCAGATGCACAAATATAGGATAGGGGACACCTTGCTTACTAGTAGTACATGTGAAAAGGAGATTCTAGGGGTCTTGGTGGACCACAAGCTTAACATGAGTCAGCTGTGTGATACAGCAACAAAAAAAGCTAATGCTATTCTCGGCTGCATCAACAGAAGTATAGTATCTAGAAGGGAAGTAATAGTACCACTCTATTCTGCCATGGTCAGACCACACCTGGAGTCCAGTGTCCAATTCTGGCACAATTTAAGAAGGATGTTGACAAGCTGAAAAGTGTGCAAAAGAGGGCAACCAAGATGATCAAGGGTCTGGAAATGAATCCTTATGAGGAGTGCTTGAAGGAACTGGGTGTGTTTAGGCTGGACAAGAGGAGACTGAGAGGAGAGATGATAGCCATCTTCAAATATCTTACGGGGTGTCACATGGAAGAGGGAGCAAGCTTGTTTTTTTCTGCTCTGGAAGGCAGGACTTGAACCAATCAATGGCTTCAAGTAGCAAGAAAGGAGATTCCAATGAAGCATTAGGAAAAACTTTCTGACAGTAAGAGCTGTTCAGCAATGGAACAGTCTCCCTCAGAAGGTGGTGGCCTCTCCTTCCTTGAACGTTCTTAAGCAGAGGTTGCTTGGTCATCTGTCATGGATGCTTTAGTTGAGATTCCTGCATTGCAGGGGGTTGGACTAGATGACCCTTGGGGTCCCTGGGCTTGTGGCTGAGGGCACTGAAAATAAAAGAGAAACAGGAGTTCCTGCTCTGACTTGAGCCTCCAATTACAATGTTGGGTCCAGGTCCAGAAGTACCCTCAAGCTTTGACCCTGCTCCTCCTAAACTTAAGTACTTGGAACATATAATGCCTCTGTCTTGCCAGGATTCAGTTTCAATTTATATATTATTCAAAGTCTTGTCAAAAGGGAAACTGCTCTACATGAAATCATTAGAGCATGAGACTTCTGCATGTAACTGGTTGCTTTCTTAGGCCTCAGAGGAGGAGAATGGAAGGAACAATTTAACATTATTTAAAAAAACAAAACAAGGCAGTCTAAGCAGTGTATAACATATAACTATATAATATAATTAGGTTTAAGTTGTGACATCCACAGGGAACATAAATGGCTTTAGTGCTGCACCTGCCCCAATCTCCAAGTGGTGCTACATTCCAGGGTTTGTGTTTCCTTTAAGAATGAGGAATTTTGTATGAAAACTGTTCTAATGCAAGTTTATTAAGAAGTAAGTCCTACTATATTCCGTAGAATTCACTCACAAGTAGGACTAAGGGAGAAAGTTGATTCAGTACACATTTAAAGGTAAACTTACCTAATTTGCAAACCAAAACGCAGCTGTGCTTTGAAATTCACACTTCTCCACTTCTCCAAATTTGCTCATAAATAATGTGTACAAAAATGCACATAAAGTGTGCATAAAAATGCATATATTAGTGAAAATAATATACCAACATGCATTGCATTAGGGGAAATTGCTTTGCAAAAATGCATATATTAGGAGACAATTGCATTAAATTGCTGAGGACATTTTTAAAAAATGCAAGACCTGAAAAAAGAGACAATGCACATACTTTTGTAACCCAAGAAAATCTTTAATATATATATATTTAATGCAAACTGATGTGGAAATACGGAGGACTTAAAATTGGGAAAATGAAAAAATGAGAGAAACCAAAATTGGCCGCTTCATTCATCCTTACTGCATAGTGGACTGCAGCCTGCTGGAACCTTTTGGCAAGGATGTTGTTCTTTCTTGGGCACCAGAATTTCTCCTGCCTTAAGCAGCCATTCTCTCCACAACTGAGTTACCTTCCATTGCTGGCTCCTCCTCCTCCAGCTTCTAGTCAGTGTCATCGGAAAAGGCTGATAAGGAAAAAATATTGGGGTGCGGGATTACTCCGCTGCCCAGCTCATTGGGGTGCCACTCCCCGTGAGTCCCTCTGGTCAGCAAAAGAAGGAGTCTCCAGCCAAGTTAAAGAAGCAAAACAGCAGTCAGTAAACCTGATCTTTATTTGTTGCAACAAGGTTCAAACACACAAAGAGTAGGAACCCCGAGCGTGGGGTTGCATGAACTTTTAAGACTCCCCCCCTTCCCCATAATACATTTCCAATAGCATCATCAATACATCACAGATATGACACAGAAGAGGAGTGGTTGGCATGAAGAAACATGATACTGTCACCCACCCCACCAGGTGCGCAGCCTGGGAGTCATTTTGGCGTCACAGCTGTCCAATGCTCACTACCTCAGCATGCATTGACTGCAACTCAGGCAACTCAGGGTTTTGCTGAAGCTTGATCCGCTGGCTCTTTAATTCACTCCCTCCCACATTGTGAGCTGATTGCAGCTCTGACATAATGAGCTTTTGTTGGATCTTGTCCAGCTGCGAGGAAATCCCCTTTATGCACTTAAAAATACAGTGCAAGGTTCTTATTATTAAATGCAATTGTTTGAGACCCATACCATCACCTGAATCAACCTTAGGCACCTTCTTCAAGGTAGGTCCACGCTCTGTATCATTGTCTATAACGATGCCTTTTGCATATCTCGTCCATGTCGGGGTCGTCTCCTCCATTTCTAATGCAGCTACCAAGTCGACCAGAGGGCTAAAACGGTTGTGAGTTTCAACCGTATACCTGGCATCCTCATGACAACTGTCCCAATTAAGAGGGTACAAATCAGTCCTAGATTGTTTGGGCCTCGGGGAAGGTGTTACATCATCTGAATCTCTTGGCCGTTTGCTATGGCCCATATCCAAGATTTAACGAAATTTTAAAATACAAAACCTTAACCCAATTAGAGTCCATTTTTTTTTTGTAATAAATCTTTATTTATAGTCAAATTTAAAACAAAACATTAGCGCAAATAAATTGCCACTTATACATTCTAAAAATATATAGAAATTAAATAATCTATAATCAACAAAATTTCCAGATGTGTACATTTGAAATCATAGATTGTTGAGTCGAACCTGATCTTCATACATACTTCAGCTTTTCCCTCTTACTTTGCTTTGTCTTCTCTTTTCCACATTTAACCACATTTCTTAGATTACTAAATTGGTTTAAACATCATTCTAGTCTCTACATCACTTTGTAGACTTCCACTTGTCGGTTACTCAGAGTAAAACCTCTTCTCCGTTTCTTGCATTGCTTATCATACTGTTTTACTTCATCTTTCCTAAATCTTATTTTCTTATCTTCCTTTAAATACTTTGCAGGATATTTAGAAGTGGATCCATGACTGCATCGTGGGGCATTGTGATTTTAAATAATCGCCAAATTTTCCCCAGCTTTTTTTAAATTTTTGTTTGCTGCCGCCTCTAATTGAATCTGTTAATTTATCTAGATCCAAAAAGCTAAATGCTTTTTCTTGCCATTCTAGAATACTAGGTGTAGTTTTCTTTTTCCAGTATGAGGCAATTAGAATCCTGGCAGCAGCTGTTAAATATAAAAATAACTTCTGGTCCTGCTTATTTATTTCTTCATCTAATATTCCCAATAATAGGGATTCTGGTTCTTTCTTGATATTATACTTTAATATCTTTTTTATTTCTTCAAAAATTTGATTCCAATTTTTTTTTATTTTGTCACAATGCCACCATATATGAATAAATGTTCCTACCTCCTTCCGGCATCTCCAGCATTGGTTGTCTCCAGTTTTATACATTTTATGAATTTTATGTGGGGTCATGTACCACCTAAAGAACATCTTAATCAAGTTTTCCTTAATTCCTTCTGCAGCCGTAAATCTCCAGGATTCTTTCCATAATTTTTCCCATTTATCAAGGTCAATTGCTCGACCCAAATCCATTGCCCATTTAATCATCGTTTCTTTCACCATTTCATCTTTCACCTCCCATTCTAGCAGGATGTTATACATGCTCAAAATTACTTTATTCTTCTTTTGCAAAAGATGTACTTCCAATAAAGAAGGTTCATGGAGGAATCCTTTAACTGTTTTATCCTTATTAAATTTGCTGTTTACTTGGTGGTATTGGATCCAACCTGTTAGATATTGATTTATCTCTTTAAACTCCTTTATTTTAAACTCCCCTTCTTTTTCCTCTACTAGATCTTTATACATTCCCCATTTTTCCTCTGAATTTACTTTCTTCACCGTCAAAATTTCGGTTGGGGATAACCACTTAGGGGTTTTGGGTTTTAGGAGTCCAGATAAGACATACTGCACCATGTAGGAGGCACAATATTAAAAGGTAAGAATAAAAATAGTAAAAATTAAGGCTATTATCTTATCTTTCTTGACTTAACTTTTGGGAGAGTTCGGCATTACATCCGATGCAGCAATGGCCATTTTTTGTCTCGGTGCAGGTCAATTCTGTGTCTACCAGCTCCATCTGGTACGCAGGCTGAGACCCTCCCTGCCCGCAGACTGTCTTGCCAGAGTGGTGCATGCTCTAGTTATCTCCCGCTTGGACTACTGCAATGCGCTCTACGTGGGGCTACCTTTGACTGGTGACTGGGAGCGGCTGCCGAGACCACATAGCAGCAGTCCTACATAAGCACTTTTGTTGTTTAGTCGTTTAGTCGTGTCCGACTCTTCGTGACCCCCTGGACCAGAGCATGCCAGGCACTCCTGTCTTCCACTGCCTCCCGCAGTTTGGTCAGACTCATGTTGGTAGCTTCGAGAACACTGTCCAACCATCTCGTCCTCTGTCGTCCCCTTCTCCTTGTGCCCTCCATCTTTCTCAACATCAGGGTCTTTTCCAGGGAGTCTTCTCTTCTCATGAGGTGGCCAAAGTCTTGGAGCCTCAGCTTCAGGATCTGTCCTTCCAGTGAGCACTCAGGGCTGATTTCCTTCAGAATGGATAGGTTTGATCTACTTGCAGCCCATGGGACTCTCAAGAGTCTCCTCCAGCACCAGAATTCAAAAGCATCAATTCTTCGGCGATCAGCCTTCTTTATGGTCCAGCTCTCACTTCCATACATCACTACTGGGAAAACCATAGCTTTAACTATACGGACCTTGGTCGGCAAGGTGATGTCTCTGCTTTTTAAGATGCTGCCTAGGTTTGTCATTGCTTTTCTCTACATAAGCACAAGAAGACTCAAATGGGTTAGAATCATAGAATCATAGAATTGGAAGAGACCACAAGGGCCATCCAGTCCAACCCCCTGCCAAGCAGGAAACACCATCAAAGCATTCCTGACAGGTGGCTGTCAAGCCTCTGCTTAAAGACCTCCAAAGAAGGATACTCCACCACACTCCTTGGCAGCAAATTCCACTGTCGAACAGCTCTTACTGTCAAGAAATTCTTCCTAATGTTTAGGTGGAATCTTCTTTCTTGTAGTTTGAATCCATTGCTCCGTGTCCGCTTCTCTGGAGCAGCAGAAAACAACCTTTCTCCCTCCTCTATATGACATCCTTTTATATATTTGAACATGGGTTAATAAGGGGACTTTCCTTGCCCATCTCTCTGCAGTGAGCTATTTCCAGGTGAGTGCACTCATTCAGGCAAGGAAAAATGAATTTGTCTATACAACATTTTCTAGGCTCATATCTGTATCTCTAAATTCATACCATGTTCATGATGAACATCAAGTCAGAGCAGAGCCGCATATTACATACAAACACATATAACAAGATGGGATGGCCATTTCTATCTTACTGAATGCAAACCTGCTTTCAAAGAGAGGGATTTGAAGTGAAAAAGCACCAGAGTCGTTCCATTGCAATCCCTCCTCTACAAGCTTGTCTTCTTCTTGCAAGGTTATAAATGCAAATATTGGAAGGGGGAAGGCAAGTGGGAGGGAGAGATTTGCAAGATAAACTGTGGGTGGTGGAAGGGTCCACTCTCCCATGTGTACTTCTCTGCTCCAAATGACCTCCGCCCCCAAGTCTGCCTCTGACTGGGTGCTGAGGACAACTAAAATGAAATGGGCATCCCTTTTATGAGCTGCTTGCATCTTTTCCACAGGTTTCTGGCAGCTCTTTGTCAGAAACGTAACGGGGGGCTTAGATGGACCTTTGCTCTGATCCAGCAGGACCCTTCTTTTGGGCTTGAACCGCCAATGCTGTCATTTCAGCATCGGAACTGAACTAGCTTGCAACTCATTGTGAGTTTTTCTTCCTGGTCTATATATCGTGCCCGGTAGTGCCATTGTACAGAGGTTGATAGGATATCTTTTTACATTCTTTGTTGGTCCGTAACGTGGTCAGTGGGTGAGCTGAAGCGATTTGCTCCAGCTGCATTTACTAGCGGTGTGTTGGCTTCAGTTGCGTATATATGGATGCATGGTTCTGCCATTTGGCAGCGTGGTAAGCTATTTATCCCCATCGTTGTCGTGGTCCTGATGGTCTGGTTTTGCAATGCCCAGGTGGCTCAGCAACCATTATGTGCTGAATTACTGGCCCACTCACCCACGCCATCCTAGCCCCATGCCAGGGGCGATTCTCGGGTCTTGCACAAAGCTTTGCAGGTGCCTGCAAACCCCCTTTTGGCACAGCTGCATCTTCATGCACCCCACACCTGATGTTAGATGGCTGTGGCTTTGCCATGGGCGTAGCCAGGATATTTGTGGAGGGGGCAGGCTTTTGTTAGGGTGCCACCAAGGGGGTGCAGAGGGGGCAGCTGCCCCCCCAGATTACGCAAAACAATAGAAATACTTAACTTACTGGCCAATCGCGTCAGTTCTGCCCCCCCCACAGAAGTACCCCCCTAACAAAGTCCTGACCCCCAACAAAAAATCCTGGCTACACTCATGGGGGGCTGGCTTTTGTTAGGGGGGCACAACCTAAAATTTGTATTGATTTGTATTGAATTTGACAGATGCAGTTGCCCCCCCCCCGCCTCCCCTTGGCTACGCCCATGGGCTTGGCAACTTGGCCGTGCAGGCCAAATGGGGGAGGCTTGGTGCGTAGTATTAGATGGGGCTCGTCTACCCGGGAAGGGAGCCCATCTCGGGGAAGGAAAACTCTGATCCTAAAACTCCGCTGCCTTGCGGGACATCTTTGGGAGAAGAAGAGGCTACGGATGGACTGGATGACCCTTGGTGGTCCCTTCCAACTCTGCTATATTCTGTGATTCGACAACACACCGTTCCGGCGAAGAAGGAGTTAAGCGCCTTTCCCTGCCCCACCCCCCAGGGAGTTCCCTCCTCTGCTTGCGACGTCAGCGCCTGGGCCCCGCCCACTTCGAACGTTCGTACAAGATGGTGGCAGCTTCGCGGCAGCAGGTAGGAAGTTGCCCTTCCTCTCTGTTTCGGCGCGTCCCGCTGCTCTCTGGGGGTCGGGCGGGGAGAGGGGCCGGGGCGGGACCCCCCTCCCTGGGGCCCTGGGGTCTTCGTGACTAGGGTGGGGACTGGGGGCGCTTTGCGAACCCTAACCTAAAAGGAACGGAGGCCCTTCGGTTCACAGGACACGCGCACACCCGTGTTCCAGGGAGCGGGGCGGGGCGCTAGGCGGTCGTGGGAACCCGAGAGGCGCGCGGGGCCCTTTCCCCGTTAGGATGGCGGAGTTGGGGCAGGTGAATCCGGGAGTGAGAGCTCCCAGGCTGTGTGGCAAAGGAGGGGTGGGGTGGAGCCCCTCCGTGCGGTGGAGCCGCCTTCCGCCTCCAGCTGTGCCGAGGAAAATATGAGGCGATGGAGGCCTAGTGGTTGGAGCCGCAGGGTGACGTGGCCCTGCCTCCCCATCTCCCCGGAATGCTGCCCGACTGGCCTGGAAGGTTTAAGTGGTGGGGGCTTTGAGAGGCTGGACCTGCCTCTCCTCTAAGGGCCAGCCCAAGACGTTTCAGCACCTGAGGCGAACCACAAAATGGCAAACGGCCCCACGCCCCACCCCGGCCAGGGAAGAAAATCTACAAGGGGAACAAGCAGAGACCAAAGATCTCCCTTGGGGCCTGCTGCCCCTGTGGATCCTGCCACCTTGCCTCAAGGGTGGGCCAGCCCCGTCTCCTACTTTCTCCTGGTTGGGTTTAGGCCCAAGTCGACCTCTGCCTCAGCTGGGATGAATGCTGATGGCCAGGGCCTGTGCTTCTTGGCATGAGGGGTCCCTCTCACCCCCAGGCTGCAAGGAGCGCTTCCCTGTTTAAAAGCAGCCCCTGCCACCCACTCTGCATGTGGACGCAGCTGCATTTCATATTTCATTGCAGAAAGTGTGCAGGGGGGGGGGGGAATGTGATGCTTGCCAGATACTGTCAGACTCCAACTCCCATCAGCCCCAACCAGCATAGCCAATGGTCAGGACAATTGGCAGTTGTAGTCCACTTCTCTGGGAGGCAACATATTGGCTGCCCGTGGACTACAGGATCAAGACTGACAGTTACCTGCAAGAGCTATTTTCTTTCTTCACTGTCCTTGCCCTAAAATCAACTGGTGTTTCCTCTCCAAATTAGAGGTCCTAATATAGCAGTTGCCCTTGTTCCAAAAGCAGTGGCATATTTGGTGCTAGACCAGAGATCCCTGTATAAAGAGGCAGTTGCATCTTAGACACACTAAATAGTTGTGTTGCAGCTTTGGGGTGTGTGGGGGGGGGTTGTCAGCAATGCAGCAGGTGCATTCAAGAGATGCAGCTTTTTGAGCATTGGCTTCCAAGGTTTCGATACAACTTCAAAAGCAAGTTATAAAAGTAAGCAGCCTCTTGCCGGTTTCACTTTTAGTCAGGCAGTGACAGTCTTATTCCTGCAAGCTTTTGCAGAATTTCATGATAAATAAATTGAGGTTCAATAATAAATAAATTCATTCAGATAAATTCAAGATCTGCAGGTGTCCTGTAGCCTACTCTGAAAGAAGTTGTATTTCAAGGTCAAGGGATCCCAGAGCCAGCTTCATTTTAGCTGCTGCATCTTCACTTCACAAGTTTTGTAATAATCCCAGTTCCCAGCTGCAAACCTGCGTCGTGTGTTTTCTGTTTCAATATTGGGACAGGAGCAGCGTGATGCGCCTAATGCCTGTGATTAATTGGCGCCTGAGTGACGGAAGTGCTAATTTATTTCTTTCAAAAGAACACACTCCTTGTGAACAAGCCTCCCACGCTAGCCTCTGAGGTCTATCAGAGAACAGTTTGACAGCCAAGCGGGGAGGGCCGGGGGACACCCCTTTATTCTGATGGAAGGTAGCCTGCTGTTGCTTGAGCTTTAAGTAGGCGCCTCTGGAGCTGTAATGACGGTGTAGCTGCAGAGTGGAGCTTGAAGCCACCAAGACTCCCTGAGGGTGGACCTGAAACAAGTTGATACTGGCAACTCCAGGAAGCCCCAATGTTAATTCTCTCTCTCTCCCCCCCCCAACTGCAACTGAGCAGATGAAATTATCCAGGGTACAGCTGCTCCAATATACTATTCCTGCTCAAACACTATTGCACAAAAAGAAGGAGGAAAAGCTTGTTTGCTGTCACTTGCCTTCGGTTTTCCTCCTCACTTTGTTGGTAGTATTCAGCATCTTCAGGCCCTTCACGGTGATTGGCTGTATGCAAGGGGTTCATTAAAAGCTGTGAATGACTTGGGCAAAGGAAGGGTAGCTTGGGAGGGGTAGCTAATGCCGCAGAAGACAGAATTGGGATTCAAAATGACCTTAACAGATGGGAGAACTGGTGCAAGCTAACAAAATGAGTTTCAGTAGGTACAAATGTAAGGTCCTTCACTTAGGCAGGAAGAACCAGATACACAAATATAGGATGGGGGAAACCTGGCTTACTAGCAGTACATGTGAAAAGGATCTAGGGGTCCTAGTAGACCACATGCTTAACATGAGTCAACAGGGTGATGCAGCACCAAAAATACTAATACTATTTTAGGCAGCATTAACAGAAGTATAGTTTCCAGATCAAGGCAAGTAATAGTACCACTTTATTCTGCCATGGTCAGACCACACCTGGAATACTGTGTCCAATTCTGGGCACCACAATTTAAGAAGGTTATTGACAAGCTGGAACATGTGCAGAGGAGGGCAACCAAGATGATTAAGGGTCTGGAAACCAAGCCTTATGAGGAACGGTTGAAGGAGCTGGGTATGGTTAGCCTGGAGAAGAGGAGACTGGCAGGAGATATGATAGCCATCTTCAAATATCTTAAGGGCTGTCACATGGAGGAGGGAACAGGCTTGTTTTCTCCTGCTCTGGAGCATAGAACTCGAATGGATTCAAGTTGCAAGAAAGGAGATTCTGACTAAACATCAGGAAGAAATTTCTGGATGTAAGGGCTGTTCGACAGTGGAATGGACTCCCTTGGGAGGTGGTAGACTCTCCTTGGAGGTATTTAAGCAGTGGTGGGATGGCCATCTGTCATGGTTGCTTTAGCTGAGATTCCTGCATTGCAGGGGGTTGGACTAGATGACCCTCAGGATCCCTTCCAACTCTACGATTCTATGGCCCCCACCAGGCCTCTGAGCAAAAGAGCATCATGTAATTAAATAATGGCTATGTGATTTTATGTGACAGAAACTTCTCTTTAGAACAGGAGTGGGGAATTTTGGCCCCTCCAGTTTCCCCTGACACCTACCTTGGGATGGTGGAGGTAGTGGGTTCGTGGGGAAGTTTTGCTTAGCTGGGAGGTTGGGGTGGCATGGAAGCTGGGAAGCAATATGGCTGTTTGGCTTTAGAAGCAAGGCAGGGTTAAGGATGCTTAGAAACTCACAGAATTGGCTTTTGCTGCAAGGGGTGAAGGACGTCTTTGTGGTGAAGCCAAATGCATAGCAGATGGGGATTGTGAAATTTCAGGATAACGGAGGCTGAGCCTTCTCAGACCCCTGCCATTCCCAAAGTTGCAATCTTCCAATGCTTTTTTAGCAAAACAAAATGGGCTGCTGTGAGGTTTGCATGAGTCTACCTCTCTATGGTAAATGGCGCTGGCGTGTTCAGCAAAATGTACTATGGAGCACAGGAGCAGAAAATGCATTATAGGAACAACTTTTATACCTGTGTTTTCAAGCACAAAAACATTTATGTCCAACACATTTCTTTGGTGAAACTTGGGTTCCCCACAAACATTTGCTGTGAGAAGACCAGGTATTTGCTAATACTCAGTGTGCTCCCCCCCCCACCCTGGGGCTGCTTACACTTTAATTCAGAATGCAGTTACTTTCCTCTATACCAAAACAGAATGTGCTTCTCTTAAGCTGGGAAGGAACACAATAAGAAAATGTCCTCTGCTAACGCGACTTGTCATGGTGCAAACGAAGTGTTGTCTTCCTAGCTAGCTCAGCACTGTGTGAACACACGATCCACAACAACAGTCATGAGAGGGATGACCCCCAAAATAGTCCAGTGGTGAAGCTGTGGGGAGGGGCGGCAGGGGGCACTTTCACATAAAGGAAGTGTTGTTTCAAAACAAGTTAACATATAAAGTGATCACAGCGAGCTTGTTACCTGCTGCCAGCGATATGCTTTTCCAGGAGATGGCGTCAGGCAATCATGAGGGGTTAGGAAAGCTAAATCTGGGAGCCTGTGGGTGCCAGCTTCATGTGCTGGGTAGCAGATTGTGCTCCATATGAAAATTGTGTGGGTGTGCACTTCTGTCTGTTCTTTTATATTTATTGCTAAAAAGCATGCATACTGTGACAGGGACCTGGAGGTCACCCCTTTCGTTTGCCTCTGGTATCTTCCTCCTTGCAGGCCCCTGGATGAGGCGCAGCCAGAACTCCTCCTGCGGCACACTCACGAATGGCTTCTCCTCATCCTCTCCAGACCCCGGCCCTTCAGGTGGGGGTGGGAGGGGAGACCTCCTGCCTCTCTCCCACAGCATGACGACGATGCTTGCCTCTCGCAGGAAAAGGCTCGGAGGCAGAGCCATGGCCGAGGCTCGGGGCACCATCAAGGTGGATCTCCCCAATCAACAGCGCACAGTGGTGAGCGAGACTTTCTGGCCATGAGAGGCTGTGTGTGATCCTAGGCTATTCAGGGAGCATCCTGCAAGGCAGCGGGGAGGCGAACCTGGTGTCCTGCAGAACCTGTTGGGCCTCCGGCAGCCCCCGGCAGGGATGAGGATGAGTCCAGCAAGAGGAGCGCAGGTTTCCCAGTTCCCATTCTTGCTTTAGGGCAGCCGTCTTCCATTGCTGGATCACAACCCAAAACTGGCTCAAGCACTGACCTCAAGTGGGCCACAGTTTAGGTCAACAGAATCGCAATTCTTTTCATGTTTGCTTACATTTTTTTAAGAGAAGGAAAGAGATGGAGGGAGAGAGAGAGAATAGGAAAAGAGCAGAAAGGGGGAGGAACAGAAAAACAAAGAGAAGGCATGAAAGTGAGGAAGGAAGACATGCATGGTAAAAAAAAGATAAATAAAAGTTGGTCTCATTGTTCGCAGGTTAGGTTTCCAGGTAAATTTTGCTGGTTGTGATTTGTTTGTTTGTTTTAATCATCTGCTTTTGCTGTATTTTTATTGTATTCTGGTGTTGGTTGGTTTTTAATGTGCTTGAGGAGTTCAGTTTTGAACTAGAAAGGCAGGGTATAAATATTCATACTAAATACATAATCCTGGGTTTGGAAAGGTTGAGGACATCTGTATTGAAAAGTGGGATTTTATTTATTTATTTATTTATTTATTTAAAATAGATGTAATGTGGGTTCTTTAATAAATCTCAAAGTTGAGTTTTTTTATTCCCATTTTATAGGTGAGAGAACTGAGGCTGGGACTGACCATGTAGTGAGTTCAGATATCCTGAAGAGTTTCTAACTGGACTATCATATCATAGAAGGGTATTCAACACTAATCTTACTCAAAGCAGATCCACTGAAGTTAATGGACATGACTACTCTAGGTTCACTAATTTAAGTGGGTTTCCTCGGAGTAGGACTTAGTTGAATATGTGTGCATGCTATATTTTTAAAGCACCGCCCCCCCAAGAATTATGGGTACTTTAGTTTGTTGAAAGTTGCTAAGAGTTGTAATTCTGTGAAGTGGTAAACTATAGAGCCCAAAACTTTTTGATGGACAGGTATAGTGTGTACCTCAGAGGCCGCCATGACTGGATTTTAACCAAAGATGGAACATCTGCCAAAGATCAAAGACTGTCAAAAATTCCAACAAGTGTTATTGCATTCTAAAAAACTATTCCATGTCATCTTTCAAAAGAATATCATTCTGTGTCAGCTGTCAAACAGTACAGAAAACTGAAAACAAATGCTGAGATGTTATATAGCAGCGCATCAGATTTGGCTCATGTTGGATAACAAAAGCTGCAGAGGAAGATTTAGAGTTGGTTCAGGGGCGGAGGATTTGTTGAAACTAGTTATCACGGATCCTAAGTGACCTGTTGCCATGTAGTAAGTCTCAAAGCAAGCAGGCAGTCTAAGTCCTGGCAGTCTATTCTATTCTATACTGGTCCATATTGGGCCTTATTCAGCTTGGACAGACTAATGGGAGGAGGGCAGAGATGGAGTGGAGTTCAAAGAACAGTGTCTGTAAGGTCAGTTCAGCACCATCTCCCTGTTCACCCAACTGTCTATATCCTGTCTTGCACATACCGATTGCTTCCCTCCTTCCTCTCAGGTGACTGTCCGGCCGGGTACAACTGTCTACAGCTCCCTAGACAAGGCCCTGAAGGTCCGTGGGCTCAACCAGGACTGCTGTGTGGTCTACAGGAAAAAGAGCGATGGGTGAGTGGCTCCGGTCAGGGAGAGGAGGGGGCTGCTGAGGTTGGCCCAGGAATCAAGGGAAGGCAGGCAGGCTGAGGGTCCTCAACCTGGCTGAGTAGAGGAAAGAGCAAATGAAATGTAGCACACTGTAGCCAAGGCCTGCCCTGTCCACACACAGAAATAATGCATTATGGATGTCCAGATCTGGATAGTTTTACATTCATCTAGTCCATCATCCAAAGCAGTCCATCTCTGGAGGCCAGTGGAGATTGAGGTCAGCAGGGAAGGCTGTTGCCTTCACGCCCTTGGGGCAGAATTCTCAGAAGCATCACTCTGGCCCTTTTTGAAAACAAGAGGCTGGACTAGATGAACTTGGGGGGCTAGTCTTCTCCAACCTGGTGTGTCCCCCTCCCTGATGCTTTCGACTACAAGTCCCATCAGCCCCATCTATGAGCAACACAGCTATAATGGCTGTGGCTGGTGGGAGTTGTGGAAGAGCATACAAGGTTGAGGAAGGCAGCATTAGGAGTTCTGTCGGGGGCATCTGCTGCAAACATGCCAGGAAGCCCATCCAATTGGACAGGGGTCTGTACACAGTTACTTAGGTTTGTTTTGTTTTTTAATGATGTGCTGTACCTTTTGATCCCCCCCCCCCAATCGAAATGGTTTACACAGTTGGAGTTTACACATGAACTTGCATAGGATTTCCAGGTCTCTGCACACAGACACACTGGTGGGGCTGCAGCCACAGAGGAAGTGGTGGCAGGGCTGGGATAGGCCATGCCCCCCCCCCCCAGTTAGAGCTGGAAGGCCCTTGTGTCCTCCAAAGCTCCCTTGCCCAATTCGCTGTCTCCTCTCTCCATCTGCTCTTAAAAGATGAGCAAGCAACCCTCTGCATTCCTTTCCAGAAAAGAAAAGGCTTTAGACCAGAGGGGTCCTGCGAGTTCCTGCAAAGGATGCTTGCAGAGCTTCTTAGTGGTAGCATGTCAGACTCATCCCCACCCTTAGCAGTGTTACAGGTTTGTGGGTTGCCTTTTTTCACCTGTGAAGGGAGTGGGTGGACTGGCAAAGGAGACACTCAGGCGGGGCAGAAGGTGAGCACCATTTTGAGGCTCCATTCAAACTCGTATGGGTTGGAATCCAATTTGAAATGGAGTGCAGCTTTTCAAGCCCAGAGGAATGCCTATTCACATACCCTTCTCCACGGTCTGCTTCCTCAGCCTGCCCCAAAAAGCTACACCAGTGTCTTCTAGGGTCCATACAAAGTTTCAATCCCAGCCGATTTGACAGCTTCCCCTTTCCACACAGAGTCTGGCTGTAAACATGCTGAAGGTTTTGTTGCCTGAGCTGTTGGAATATTTGTAAATGTTCCTTCCCAGCTCTGCCCATCAGTGTTGGAGGCTTCATTGCCCCAAGCCCAGTGCAGTGCAGAGGTGGAGAGATTGCTGTCCTGGTGCAGGAATGGGATGTCTCTGCAAAGAAAGAGGGGGTCCGAGACCATCACCTTTGTCTCCATCTTCCCCACTATGGAAAATGGTGGATTTCTTGCTTCTTACAGCTTTGCATTATGTTAGGTGTTAGGTTATATATTAACCTGGGGTGTGTGTGGTGCTTAGCATCAGCAATTGACTTGGAACTCACCAGTGTGGGGAGAAATTTCGAGGGATTTGTTTCCCCCCCTGTGCACTTGATCAGCTACAGCAGCATCATGGCTGTCTCTAGGGAGGAGCTGCAGAAGGTGGCGGGCTTTGGGTCACAGCTGCATATGCGTTGATTCTCTCTGTAGGCGAAAGACCATCACAGATTGGGAGACGGACCTGGTCAACCTGGAGGGGGCCGAGCTCTCGGTGGAAGTCTTGGAGGACCTGCCGCTTACTATGCACAACTTTGTGAGTCACGGGAGGCCCTCCAGCAGCACGTTTCCTTGCCAGCACACGCAAACACAGACACATCCCAAGCCCTGTGGACACCCAGTCGCCCCTTCCCCACTCCAGAGCATCTTGCAGCCGCTTCCCCCCGCCCTCAAAGATGTTCTGGGCTGCAACTCCCCCCAGCCCACAGCCAGCATGCGCACCGGTGAGGGATGCTGGGAGTTGTAGTCCAAAATACCCGGGTGGTCACCGGAATGGGGAACGCTGCCCTACAGGAATGCACTAGACTGAGGCTGCCCTGCCTGTGCAGTGCAATCGCACAGCAGAACTGTGCCCCTGTAGCAAAGGCTTGGAAATGCAGGCCAGGCTTGTTACACCAAAGGGACGTGTTTTCTGCATGCGGGTGACTTGGGCTCCTTTGCCCAGCCTTGCTGGGTGTCCACGCAGCCTGTTGACAGGCACACACACAGGCATATTGGGAACGCTCCATCCCCAACTCCCCTTGCGCTTCTCCTCCTCTTCCTCTGACCTGGACCTTCTTTCTCCTGGGCAGGTGCGGAAGACCTACTTCAATTTGGTCTTCTGTGATTTCTGCCTTAAGTTCCTCTTCCATGGCTTCCGCTGCCAGACTTGTGGCTACAAGTTCCACGAGCACTGCAGCAGCCGAGTCCCTACGGTCTGCTTGGACCTGGCCACTACGCATAAGCCGTGAGTATCCCCTTTCCTGGTTGGAGCACCTGCCTCGGTCCCTGTTCCCCTTGTAACCAGTCTCAACAACCCATTTCTCCCTTTCATGTAGTGTTTACAGCCATGAGCCGGGTCAGCACCCTCCATTCTGGCAGGACAGTGTCCCGACTACCCCAGTGCAGCCGAGTCACGAACCAGTGACCCCTCAAGCTGTCGGGTAAGAGCCTTGCTTGCTGCTCAGCTGTGCAAGGGATCGTGATCTAGAAATAGCCGCCAGCAGCAGCATGGACCCACAGAGGAGCACAGTTGGGCAGCAGGCTAAATCTGCCACTCACAGCGCATATGACGCAAGACCATTATTGTGCAGGAGACATTTGAACTGGAAGCATTAAGCTATCGCACGCCCAGGTTGTTGTGTCCTCCCTGCGCTGTAGTTCATGTTCTGCATGTCAAAGGTTCTAGATTCAATTCCAAGCATCCCCAGGTAGGACTAGAAAAGAGAGCCTTCAGAAAACCTGGTAGAAAAGCATACCGGCACTCTGAGAGGAGAGCAGCTATAGCCACCATGTCCAAGACTTGTGTTTGATAAACTCAGGGAAAAGTCACATCGCCTCTTCTTTTTAAGTATAAGTCTGCCATTAGACGTGATTATCTTCTGTGCACCTGAACTGCTGGAGGGTTAGTGTGCCCCCCCCCCCAGCTTGGATGCCATGTCATCCCCTCCTCCTCCTCCTCCTCTCTTGCAGCCCAAGAAAGCCCTTCAGCCCAGATGCCTTCAGCTTCCCCAGCCTCCATGGGGGTGGGCAGCAGCTCCAACGGCACCGCTCAACCTCCACCCCAAATGTTCACATGGTCAGTACCACCAGCCCCGTGGACAGTGGCATGCTTGAGGTGAGGCATTTTGTTATGGGTGGGGGGGGGGGAGGAGAACTTCACTCGGAAGTTTCTCTCTTGGCTCATTGGTAGAGCACATATTTTACCTAGGGGGACGGGACCTGTCACACTCCTTTTGAACTGTGGGGGCGGGGACACATGCTCCACTTTTGCTTCTGGGATGGCTCAGTCAGTAGAGCGTGAGACTCTAAATCTCAGGGTCGTGGGTTTGAGCCCCATGTTGGGCGAAAGATTCCTGCATTGCAGAGGGGTGGACTAGATGAGCCTCATGGCCCCTTCCAACTCTGCCATTCTGTTGCTTTTGTTTGTTACTGTGTTAGACGTTTTAGTGCTTTTATGTTGTAAACCACCCTGTGACCCTCAGATGAAGGGCAGTATAGGAATTTAATAAATAACAACTAGGACTCTAGGGGACCCAGGTGGCGCTGTGGGTTAAACCACTGAGCCTAGGGCTTGCTGATCAGAAGGTGGGTGGTTCGAATCCCTGCGATGGGGTGAGCTCCCGTTGCTTGGTCCCAGCTCCTGCCCACCTAGCAGTTTGAAAGCATGTCAAAGTGCAAGTAGATAAATAGGTACCGCTCCGGCGGGAAGGTAAACGGCGTTTCCGTGCGCTGCTCTGGTTCGCCAGAAGCGGCTTAGTCATGCTGGCCACATGACCCGGAAGCTGTACGCCGGCTCTCGGCCAATAAAGCGAGATGAGCGCCGCAACCCCAGAGTCGGACACGACTGGACCTAATGGTCAGGGGTCCCTTTACCTTTACCTAACTAGGACTCTCCCCACTGGCCATACTAGCTACTGCCATTCAGAGGTGTAGCCATATGTACAGCAGTGCCCACGAAACGACAGAACTGCACCTCCCAGGGTTCTCTGAGAAGTGTGGCCCTTAAACTGGATTTAGAGCAGTCTTTAAATACATAGAAGCAGAAATGCCATACGTGATCTGAGGTTTTGTGTGTGAGAGATAGAGAGTCTCCCTGGTCAGGAGCAAATGTAACCTAGGGGAAGATTCTGTCCCAGCCTGAAATAATACTGATGGGTTGGTCGTTGATGGTGGGCTAGTTCTTACAGAGGTGGTTAATCTGCATTGCAGTGGGTTGGACTAGATGACCCTCAGGGTCCCTTCCATCTCTACAATTCTATGAGTCTATGTACCATTTCAGACACCAGGTCTAATGGAATGCTGCTCCTCCATGCAAACAAACAAATGAATGAATGAATCCCTGCACACAGAAAACTAGTGTGCCTGGGGGAAGCCAGGATAGAACACCTCTCTGAGGTGCTGGTTTTATGTGTAAATGGATGGGGCGGCAGAAGGAGTTATTCAGTCACGTGAGCACTCTGAAAAAGTTCTCCTATGCCCCCACCTCCATGAGAACTGCCCCCAAATCCCCCCGGAGAAAGGGAAGGGGCTGGCAGACCCCGCTCTCTGCCCAAACTCTTCTCCAGAGAAGCCTGCCTGCGGAGCTGTTCACCTTCTGCCTTTTCTTTTCCAGCTCATAAGCAGGAATCACAACACGGAGGGTGAGTGTCTGCTGGGAATGGGGAAGGGTGGTGGGAGTGGGCATTGGCAGCCCGGAGGGGGAGAGAGAACTGGGGGGGGGCAGGGACAGAGATCTCCCAGGGCAGCGCTGAATTGGAAGCGCATTGGGGGACGTAAGCCCTGCGGGGGGGGGGGGGGAGGTACCAACTAGGACTAGCCCAGTGCTAGAGGATCCTTAGTGGGTGACCGGAACGTCCCCCTTCCTGCTGGAGATGCTGCCAGTCAGAGGAGGCAGGCCTGGCCAAGATGCACTGACTGGCCTGACTCTGTATAAGCCGCTTCTTAGGTTCCAGAGAGGTTGGGCCTACCACTGTTCCCTCAGCACAGGTGCCATGCTCAGTTCCTACCCCACAGATCCATGGGTGGGGGAACGTGGGCTCCCTCAGATGTTGCTGGTCTCCCACCATCCCTGACTGCCGGGTGTTCTGGCTGCAGCTGATGGGAATTGTAGTCCTGCCACATAGGGAAGGTGAGTCACCCCTGCTGGGAAAAGCGAAGCCCTTGGCCGCCGCCACGTCCAGTGGCAGCAGATTCTGTATGTTGCCTCTGCACCCCGCGAAGAAGAAGAGGCCTCTGCCTTTTGTCGGTCCTGAAGCTCCAGTCAGTCAGTTTTCTTGGTGACCCTCCAACCTGCCCTCCCTCTTTCCACACACCGCATTTTATTTTACCCACCTTTATCAGAACTCTGCATTTGGAAGCCCCCAAGCACTTTGTAAGGAAATGGTGCTCATGCCCGTCTGCTTGTGAGGGAGCCCCCTGCAGTAAGCCCACCCTCCTTCTCGCCACAGGCCTAGGTGCGCTTGAGCTGCCTCCTTGCACCCCGCCGGCTGCCCCAGTTTCCAGCATGGCTGCTGTTTCGTCTGGCCGACGCTCCCCACACCCCAAGTCCCCCGGCGAGTCCCCCAGGGAGCGCAAGGCCCCTGCCGAAGACAAGAAGAAACCTGTGAGTTTGGGGGTGGCTAACGGATGTGCTGTGGGCACTTCAAATGGCTACCAAATGTTCTTCTTGTGGGGCAAGAGAATGAACTTTGTTACCATGACGGAAGGCGACCCCAGATCAGTGGCTCTCAGAGGGTCTGGTGTGGCAGGAGAGGGGGCCGAGGGGGGAGGGAAGATTCAAGGACATTCAAAGATGCATTTAAACATTTCAGTGTAGTATAGAGTATCAAAATATATGTTGGGGGCTTGACCAGAAACAGCACCCCCGCCTCTCTTCAAGAGCATGGGCTTTTTTTCTGCAGTTCTCCATAATATATTGTTGTGATCAGGGATTTTCAACCCTGACAAATATGAGAGATGAGAAAAGAGAAGGGCTTCCTTGGGTTGATGAGGAGATGAGGGTTAGTTTGTTTTAAATTAGACCTAATATAAATGAGACTACCTGGCAAAAGCAAGCTCACACCTCTCATTGAATTTGTATACATACTTAAGGAGAGGCTTGTTTATAACTATATTTTTGGAAGCATTCACATTCTTCTGTAACTGCTCTGGATGCCCTGAGTAGTTGTATTCTGTGTTATAAATCAAGCAGTGCAATCAAGAGTTGCTTCGTTTTGTTTCCCTGTGTATTTCTAATCAATAAAAAAACCAAAATTCAGTGTGGGGTGAGCAAATGTTTATTCTGAAAGTGTGCCTGAGGGGAAACAGTTTGGGACGACTGCTGTGAGGGAAAGGGTGGCTAAGCTGAGGGGGCAGAGAGGGTTTGGTGTGTCAAGGGGCTCGGGGGAGCGGGGCCTCCTGGTGGAAGCGCTTGACCCTCTTTCTCCCTGCAGAAATCCCTGGGCTACCGGGACTCCAGCTATTACTGGGAAGTCTGCCATACCGAGGTGACAATGCTGAAGCGCATAGGCGCTGGATCGTTTGGCACTGTCTTCCGGGGCCGCTGGTACGGGGACGTGGCGGTCAAGATCCTGAAGGTCACCAACCCCACCAGCGAGCAGGTGCAGGCCTTCAAGAACGAGATGCAGGTGCTCAGGTAAGCAGGGGCCTGTGGGGAGGGGAGGGCAGCCGGAGTTGTGATGCTGGCCAGGAGGCCTCTGACGCCGGCCTCTCCTTGCAGGAAGACGCGCCACGTGAACATCCTGCTCTTCATGGGCTTCATGACCCGCCCCAGCTTTGCCATCATCACCCAGTGGTGCGAAGGCAGCAGTCTGTACCAGCACCTGCATGTGCAAGAAACCCCCCTGGAGATGGTGCAGCGGATTGACGTGGCTCGGCAGACGGCCCAGGGCATGGCGTGAGTGCGCAGGCAGTGTGTCTTATTGAGTACCGGTTGCCGGGGGGACAAACAGCAGAGGGGGCTGTTGCCTTCAAGCCCGGACTAGAGGCACCCATGTCCTGATGCGGAATTTGTGCTGCAAGAGCGGGTCTGCAGCCAGGGAACTTTTACCAGCCCTTCTGGGCAACCTCTGGGGCAATGCCAGCCATGGGTGGAGCCAGAGGCAAAAGCTGGCAGAGCAAGGGGTGCCAACTTTACCTTTGTACCGTAGGCAGATTTCTCTACTCGCTCACTCACTGCTCTGCATCCTCCCCCTGGGCAAGTGAGAGGTATTGGGAATTCTGAACTAGGGCATCCAGAAACGGGAAATGAAAAATATACATTGTTTGTGCCACGGCCCTCAATGGCTCCACCTCTCCATCCCTCTGAGCGTGCTGTGCACATGAGAGGCAGGCGAGCTTGCAAGCCAAGGATGCTGATAAACTATCTCACTCCTTCTCTCTCTCGTTCTCCCAGTTACCTGCATGCCAAGAACATAATCCACCGGGACCTCAAATCCAACAGTATCCTTCCCTTCCCCCTCGCCTTTTGTGGCAGGGAGTTTGGCTGCACCACGGGGGCGCCCTGACGGGGGTTGCAGTGGAAAGGGGAGCGGGGGTTGTGCTGGGTTGACCTGCACGGCTAAGAGGGTGTTTCCAAAATGGCAGGTGCCCCGTTAGTAAAAAGGGAGATTTTCAGCATGGAGCTTGGGGGTGGGATAGTTCTGTAGCTCAGCCCTCCCTGCTCTGGGGGCGAATGGAGCGGCCAGTCCCGCCAGGCAGAGTCCCACGCAACGCTCCTTCACCCGACTGCCCTCAGACATCTTCCTGCACGAAGGCTTGACCGTGAAGATCGGCGACTTTGGCCTTGCCACCGTGAAGACGCGCTGGAGCAGCTCGCAGCAGGTGGAGCAGCCCAGTGGCTCCATACTCTGGATGGTGAGCAGCGCTGCGAGGCGAGGCTTTGGCCAAGGGCGGGGGCTGCTTCTGGCTGGAATTTGGGCAGGTGGGAGTTGTGATGCCAGGGGAGAAAAGGGGTTGTGGTGGAGCAGCAGTAGCCCCCCACTTTAATGCCTGCCCTCTCTCTGGGCCTCCCACAGTCCCCGGAGGTGATCCGAATGCAAGACCCCAACCCCTACAGCTTCCAGTCAGATGTCTACTCCTATGGAGTTGTTCTCTATGAGCTGCTCTCCGGGACCCTCCCCTACAGCCACATCAACAACCGGGACCAGGTAAGGAGGGGCTGGCCAAGAAACCCGGGTTTGTCTCACTCATTATTCAGGAGGGCCAACCAAACGCGCCCAAAGGGAAGAGGTTCTGACTGGGCTTAAAGGGGGGGGGGAGTGGGGTCTCCTCTCTTTTTGTAATGGGTGCATTTATTTCCCTCCTTCCAGATTATATTCATGGTGGGCCGGGGGTACCTGTCCCCTGACCTAAGCAAGGTGCCCAGCAATTGCCCCAAAGCCATGCGCAGGCTGATGGGCGACTGCCTTAAATTCAAGCGTGAAGAGAGACCCCTCTTTCCTCAGGTGAGTCTATAGGCAGGTATAGGCATGTACGTGTGCGCTGACTGATGGATCATCACATTTGTATCCCACCTTCTGAGAACCTCAAGAAACTTTACTTAAAAGTATTAAACCTGAGGAACTAATTCTTCAGCCAACGGCACCATGTTTTGTGGCTCCCATAGAATTGCTGTGTGCGCTCAGCACATCTTTTTAACAACTAAGGACATGTAGAAATATAGGTACGGGTAAGGATCCTCCAGGAAAATGGCAAGGAACTTTGCACGTGCTCAGATGCACCCTTACCTTCTCCTGTCATGTGTTCCTGACACACATACCCCTTCCTTCCTTCCTTCCTTCCTTCCTTCCTTCCTTCCTTCCTTCCTTCCTGATTAGCTTTTAGTTTGGACAGCCTCCATTTGTTTGCATTTAATAAGAATCCAACAAAACGCAGGCATGTTCGCTATACAAATTGGGCAAATTAAGATCAGCATGTACTTCTTTCGTTTGCAAATGTCATTCTGCTTTGGCTAGTTCTGAAAAGTGGGAAGGAGCTACGCATTGAAGCACAAACACACACAGCAAATCCTGAGGTGGCCATGTTGATGTCATCTGAGGTTGCCTCCAATTTTAAAGCAGGGCTGGTAAGTCTCTGGCTGTGCAGGTGCTGAACTACAGCCCCATCATCCCTGACCACCAGCCGGGTTCACTGGGGCTGATGGGAGCCAGTCCCGAAACATTCAGAGGGATGCAGCTTACACCCCACTGTTGCAGCAATGAGGGCCAGAGACGTGCTTGCAACAAAACAAAATGCCAAAGCTGAGTACCTGCATGGGCCCTGAGACACGCTGCTGATTTAGGCCTGAACCTCCACAGTTCAGAAACTGGGCTTGCTAAGGTAGTATCTAGTGGGGAGGGGCACAGTTCTGGTCTGATCTCCATTTCCCATTCTTCCAGATTTTGGCCTCCATTGAGTCGCTCCAACGTTCTTTGCCCAAGATTGAACGCAGTGCCTCTGAGCCCACACTCCATCGGGTGGGTCACAACGAAGACCTGACTCCCTTCGGTTTCCCAGCTGCCTTGCGGCTCCACAGCTAACGTGGCGTGATTGGAACTGCTACCAAAGACCACGTCCCCCTCGAGGCCAGTGTCCCTGGGGGGGCAGAGGAGCCAGGCAGTCCCAGGAGGGCAGCTGCATCCCTGGCATTCGGGTATATTGCCCAGGTCTGTGTGCAGAGAGACGCTGGGGCTGGGGCTGGGGCTGGGGGGTGTCCACCTGGATTTCCCTCTCACTCCAAAGCCTGCAGTCCTACTAGGGGGTCGCCAAAGCAGGAAACACATTGAAACATCCCTGCTCGGCAATGGCTTTGGCTTCATTCCCCAGGTGTATTCTTTTATGGGGCTTATCCTGTTTCCAGGATGTTGTAGGTGTCATTTGTTTGCTTGCTCGGGAACTTCAGTAGGAGAGAAAAGCAGGGGAGGAGCGAAAGGAGGACGGTGGCCTGTGAAAAATGAGCTGGAGATGGTGTAATAAAAAAGGCTAAGCCCTATCTGGATGATGCCTCCTCCCTCTGTTCTCCTCCAGGCCTGCCAAACCACAACCTGCCTATCTGAGCTGCACCACAGGCTTGCTGTTCCGCTGGTTTGTGGAGAGTCAGTTTCCTTTACACAAAAGGGGCCATGTAGCTAGACCTCAAGGACTCCTGGAACTCGGAGGAAGGTGGGATGGCAGCCCTTCTGACAGTGCAGGTGGACACACTCTTCCTCACACCATCCCTCTGGTTTCCAGTTGACTCACCTGTGCGCACCCCCCCCCCCCAATCTCCAGCATGTACATGCAGCAAAGGACATGGGGTTGCGATGGCTGTTGTGCATGGCAATCTACCCATAAAGCTGCCCATCAGCCCCCTAAATGCAGGGGTGACATGGACACTGCCTTGAGCTTCCCAGGCATGTGCAGGGCTAGAGCTCTGGTCTGCTGCAGCTTGGGCATCCAGGAGTGCCATATCTGCAGAGGAGCCCCTGAGAACCATCTCTCTCTGCCTTTGACTTGCAAATGAATTGCCTGGGCACTGAAAGTCATCAGAGGAAGCTATGTAGGGGGTGGGGGCAGATTTTGGGATAGCTCAGTTGGTACAGCATGAGACTGAATCTCAAGGTTGAGGCTTTGAGTCCCGCCTTCGAACTCTGATTCTAAGGGGGGGGGGTACCTTGGTCCTCCCAGGTGCTGCTGGGCTCCCAGTCAATCCCAGCCATCATGGCCCACAGTCACAAATTACAGAGGGCCACCTGTTGCCCCCCCGGTGCCAAAGGGTGCCCAACTGCTTTTGTAAAGCGACCCCCAAGCAGTGGGGGAATTGAATGCCATAGCTGTGCCCATGGTGGTTTGCCTCTGTGTGCCCACATTCGACATGAAGCCTTTCCCTCCCAGGCTTCCCGTCTTTCCTCGGCATGTGGCTGTGAGGTCAGCTTAAAGATTGGGGAGCCAAGAAGCACCGGAGGTGGATACTGATGCCCCAAAGGAACTGAGGGACCCCTCAAGGGTTGATGTGGCCTGGTGCTGTACGGAGGGCGGGGGAAGAAGCACTGGGCGGCTGCTTTTAGGCAAATGGCTGCAGGTTCCCCAGGCAGCAGTCTCAGCACTTGGGGAAGGGGCCAGGACTCGGGGCAGAGCACCTGCTTTGCATATCCAGGTCACAGGTTCAACCCCAGCATTTCTAAGTAGGGCTGCCTGAAACCCTGGAGAGCTGCTGCCGGTCAGTGGGGGAAGTATGGAGATAGCTGGACCTGGGAGGCTCCCCTTTCTCAGCTTTGGGGCAGCCCCATTCCTCTCTGGGCCAGCAAACCAGTTGCAGAGGGTAGATAGTCAGCGGACCATTGCTGCAAATCACCAGCATTACCCAGAACTTCTAAAAAGCACCTCTCCATGGGGTAGAAAGTCAGCACCTGGGCTGTTGGGGTTAGGAGACTTATAAATGATAAATGGCACAATAAGCCCTGTGTTTTATTGTGGGCCTCTTCCTGGAGCCAGGGACTAAAAGCCATCCTATTTATCCTGTGGGTGAAACTGTACTTTTTCTTTATAACCCCCAGCTACCTGAGCTCTAGAATATGTTCATATCTCAAATTGTGAACATCTCTCCCCGCCCCCGATCTTCTTTTTAATAGATAGATAGACTTTAACTTAATGCGTTTAATGAATGCTTATGATTCAGATTTAAAAGATTGTAAGTGAAGGTTTTAACATGTTTGTATTAAACTCGAGATTTCATTTTAAGGCTGGTCATGTTTTTTCAGAGACACAATAACTGATTTTTTTTAACCCACATCCAATCTGATCATTTTTCAAAAAATCAATTTTTAAACTATCAGAACAGATACACAGGCTCCATTCACACATAACAAAATGTAGCTTTAGATTGAGTAGCGACTGTGGCTTGTTGGGGAGAAAACAGGCTGCAATCCTCATTTGGGAGGCATCAGGAGTTCAAGGCGTCCTGCTTTGCTTATCCTGTGCAGAGTGGGAGCAATTGGCCAGTGGGCAGCAGCACACGGCTTGTTCCCAGTAAACCATGGCAAGCCAAAAGCTCTGGCTCATGGTGTGTGAACCCAACTGTGGACAGGCGTCCCTGCAGGGAGGTTTATAGGGGTGGTTTTTTGTCAACCAGAGGGTGCCATTTGCAGTTTCTACTTCAGTCACTGAAGACACCTTGGGCCATCCCTGAAAACAGGGCAGAATCTCTTGTTCCAGAGGTACTTGTCACCCCTTTGTCCCACACCTCCAATAATACACAAATTTCTTCTCATCATTTCTCCAGTTTAATATCTTGATACATATATAACTCTCTTTCTCTGCATAATATATATATATATATATATATATATTTATATATATCTTTCTATTGGTTTCTTTCCAGCCACAAAATGTGTGCATTTTTTCAGCAGGTTTGAGGGTGTTTTTTTTTAAATATTTATATAATATATTTATTTTTGTCTTTTACACCACTGATCCATTGAAACTTTGATCCACACAGAGACAGAATCACAGCAATAGGAAAGGCCTCTATCCCCATGGGAAGAGTGTGGGAAAGGGATGCACTTTCCAGACAAGAATAAATAACAAAGATATACCAAGTTAGCACTTTAAATTGCCCTCCCCAGATTCCTTGAGTGGGGAAGAAGGAGCATCTGCCTGGGGAGAAGAGGTTGAGGGAGAGAAAAGGGATGCATTACGCAGGGGCTGGCTGGACACCCCCATAGTCTTCTCCCTCCCCAACCCTGGCAATAGGTTGCAAACACAGCTCAAAGCGTCATGTCACAACACGTCTACGACACGCGACTTTGCAGCTACCAGACCATCACGCGTTGAGTGGCATTCCCTCTCCCCGCCCCAGTGTTTTGTTGTGTTTTTTTCAAAGGGGGGCAGGGGGTAGGCGACACAACTTTAGAGGAAAAGGGAATCACAAAAATATAGTGGGGAGTTTCTCTCTTGAGTTTATGTACAAATAGGGAGTGGGAGGATCAAGCTCTGGGTTTTGAACATGGAATAAAAAACGCCCCTCCAATGTCCAACGGGCGCTTGTCTTTCAGCCACTGAGCCAAGATGGTGAAAGCATCCCTGGGCTACAGCGGCAGTAGTATGGCTGTTCTCTGAGAAGGTCGGATCCATGAGGGGGGATGAGGGACTACGGCCAGGGGGGAGTGGGGTCAACAAATCTGGGTTCGAGAAAGGAGAAACCTACTAAACATCTGGAAGAACAGTAGGTGCTAGACGACAGAGGGATAGACTCCCATGAGAAGTGGCGGGCTCTCCTTCCTTGGACGTTGGAAGGCCATCTGTCAGGGATGATCTAGCTGGGATTCCTGCATTGCAGGGAATTGGACTAGAGGACCCTTGGTGCCTGTCCAGCTCTACAATGCTGTGATTCGACGCTCCCTCCCCATCGGTGGCCAACGGGCCCTTCTGGATCGGAGCACAGGCCAGCATCCAGCTCAGACAAAAAGGGAGAGCACCGCTGGTCCTGCCCACTGCCTGGAAGCTTCCTGGCAACAAGTGGACCTCAAAACAACAGTCATGGGAACACTGCAATAAGGGGTAGAGAGGGGTAGGTAGCTAAACCGGGTTTAAGGCTTGCCAAGTATACTGTTCCCAAAGGAAGGAAGGAACGTGGGGGGAGGCTGCCAATCGCTAAGGGGTCTGTGCGAAGGGGGGGGGCGACCTGTAGCCGAGGTGGTGGTTGCTGGCAGCTGGGGAAGCTACCAAGAGGGACACTGGGTGGGTTGGAGGGGAGCGAATTGGCGCTAGGTTGGCTTATTCACAAACAGCAACACAAACACCTTTGTGGCCACAAACACAGACATGGCCCAGGAGGGGTCCCCTCCCTCGTGCTATGTACAGAGATCCCCGGAGACCCCTCTCCTCTCCCTGGGGACGCCCCCGCCCCCCACCAGCATCGGGGCCAGGAGAAGAGAGCCGGGCAGAGTTTGCATATTCATGTCAGAAGAGACGTGGACTTGAGAAATCTCCAGCCTTGGGTTCAAGGAGGACTCCAGGGAATGCAGGCAGGGAGGTGCACTTGGTGTGCTGGGAAGCATGAATCGTGGGGAGTAAGGAGCAAAGCATACGGAGAATTGGTTTACGAAACAGGGAGCTGGGACAAATTGGGTTTGGGTGGGGGGATTCACTGGCAATTTTTTAACGGAGGCTCCCTCTGCAGGAAAGTGGAGCTCTTGAAATTGATTTAGGGTGGGGTGGGAAAATATTTCAGAATCCAGCTTTGCAGACGTTAGACTTGTGAGATGTAAAGAATTATTTTCAAAAACGACTCCACAGTCAGAAGCATCACTGGACACACAAAACCCTGCCACTCATTTGGCCCCGATCCATTCTGGCAGGTATGGTGACCTTTCAGGCTGGATTTCCAGGCAGAGACGTACCTAGGGGTCAGCCAGTTTGGCCCCTGCCATGGGCGCAAAAATCGCGCTAGTTGGGAGTGGCTAGGAGCTCCCCCCCCCACCTGCGCACACCTCTCTTGCCAAGGGGTCCCTCAGCTGGCTGCCCCCATCATTGGCCCAAGATGAAGAACTAGCAGGGGGCTGTGCGTCCCTTGTGGCTCCTGCGGCGGAGAGTCAGAGGGGCTGCAGGAGCCGAGGAAGGGGGTGCGGGAAGGAAGGGGAGAAGAGAAGAGTCGCAGGAGGTGCGGGGGGGGGAGTCCGGGGTCCCAGCGTGGAGGGGGGAGTCTCTCAGTCGGAGAAGAGGCTGGCGAAGCTCTGTCGGAGGCTGCGGATGCTCTCAGCTCGCACTTCGTCCTGACTAAGGCTCCCCCGCGGCACCGGCGCCTCTGCAAGGGGGAAGGTATTGGTCAGAGACTGGGATTTGCTAAGGGGCAGCGAGGGAGGGGTGGGGGGCAGGAAAGAGGGGAGGGGGAAAGGGGGAGGAGAGGCGGAGAGATGAGAAACACACTATTAATATCAGGCCAGGCAAGAGAAACTTGCGTCTTCAAGTAATGCAGGGTGGGGGGTGAGGGGCAGGGAGGGAAAGAGAAAGAAAGAGGGGGGGCTGCGTTTGGGAAGCACCCCCCTCCTTCCTGGGAGAGTGAAGGAAACAAGCACCGAGGCACGTGTGGGTGGGAAATGCGGTTCTCTGCGCCCCACCGCCCCACCACCCCTCTCGCCCTCCTCCTCTACACGACAACTGCCAAGGACGGCATGTCCAGCAGGGGGAAGCAGAGAGCAGGGAATGGACTCCGGCTCTGCAAAACAAAGGCATCTGGGGAGGTGAATTCGGATGCAAGGTTTCTCCAGTTCAAGGTGTGTGGTGTTTTGCAGCATTTCCAATTTCAGGTAGAACCTGTTGCCTTTAGAAACGTGAGAGGAAGCCCCAGGCCTGCTGGCTTTGTTAAGGGATGCACTAGATATACAGTACAAGGAAACTTTTTTGGCAGGAAGTCAGGCTGGAGGGGGTGGAGGTGTGGGGTGTTCCCTGAAACCCCAAGTGCTCAGTTCTCTGGGTCTGTCTGCTGCCTGGTCCCAGCAGCCTCTTCACCCTTTTTTTATCTTTTGTGATCCCTGGGGTCAAGTAACCAGTCTGATTATGTGATGACACCATGGGCATACCCAGGATTTATTGGGGGGGGGGGCAGAACTGAGTTATCTGTGACACAATTGGTCAGTTAAGTATTTTTATTTATTTGCTTGATCTAGGGGGGACAGCTGCCCCCTGCCCCCCCTTGGCTACGCCCATGGATGGCACCACACAGCCAATCAAATTTAGCTATCGTCATTACAAAGCCAATACGGAGGGCAGTACTTCCCTCACTCTGAACAGGCAACCACTTTCACCTTAGTTTGGGTGGGGGGCTGGAGGCGTCCTTTTCACAAGCGGCTCAAGTGTTCATGAAAAGCACCCACCTACCCTGGTTTTAACTTAACCTAATGCAAACACCACAGCTTAAAACTCCATCAGGCTTGAGCTATGCACTTGGATTTCTAAAGTTGATTTTCAGAAGCAAAATCTGAAATTCAACATGGACAATGTTAATTCTGAAATGTCCCATTTTGAACAAATCAGTATTTGAAAGCAGTGTTGCTCTTTAGTAGGGTGACTACATGAGCAGGGGAACCTAGTCACTCAGTTCTGTTTCAGGGGTGTGGTGGCTTTCCACCCGGAACTTCCTTGCTCTCCCTGATAGCAAAGGGAAATGCTGGACCCAGGAGCCCTGGAGGCTGATGAGAGGGTAGCTGGGAAGGGCTTCCTGTGGGCAAGTGAGCTTTCATTCCCAGCCCCCCCCCCGCCACTCCATTCTCTCTCATCTTTTTGCAATTCTCTCCCTCCACCCAGTAATTTCAGATTCATTGATAAGAGGGCAAAAGCAGAAACTATTCTGCAGCTATATGCAAATGCACTTACTTTGCATCGCTCATTCTGCAGGGCATTAGGGGAGGGGGGCATCAAGGTGCACACAGCTCTGTTGAGGCCCCATAGCGTCTGAGAAGCTGGCCCCCATTGTCCCCCTCCCAGCATCCTGCCAAATCACCACACCCAGCTGCCCCCCAGCTAAGCTGGCAACACAGGCAAGGAGCCATGACTGCTTCCCGCTGCCCCTCCCTCCCCAAGGAGCTTACTTCAGCTGGGGCTGGGGGGGAGGCAGGTCCTGGCTGGGTTTCTGGGCCACTTGTGGTTTGCCTTGGCTTGGTGGAGGGCGGCCGCCTTGTTGCCCGGGACCCCCGGGGCCCTGCCCTGAGTGCTAGGCCTTGGCTGTTGGGTTGTGGGAGGTGCTGGGCGCTGCTGCTGTGCTCCTGCCCCCGGAGGGCGCTGCTGAGGTGGGCCCCCCTGGCTGCCCTGCCGCGGATGTTGCCGTGGTTGACCTCCAGCTGCTGGGGGGCGCTGTTGTGGTGGCGGCGGCTGCTGCTGTGGCCCTGGGGGCCCCCCCGGAGGCTGCCTTGGGTGGGCCTGCTCCCCCAGGCCGCTGCTGCTGCTGCTGCTGCTGAGGAGACCCTTGTTGCCAAGCCTGCTGCCCGCCTCCGCTGGGGCTCGGACCCCTCTGGGGCTGGGGGGACTGTGGCGCAGATGGCGGGCCCTGCTGGCGAGGCTGCTGGGCTCCGGGCCAGGCTGGCGTTGCCCGCCGTGCGCTGCTGTGCCTGCGGAGGAGGCTGGTGGGTGGTGGGGCTGGGCAGGCGCTGGCCCAATGGGGACCACCTGGCTGAGGGGAGAGGCCCGAGAGCTGCTGGCCTTGCGGGGGAGGGCGCTGCTGAGAAGGAGGGCGCTGGGAGCCCGGAGGTGGGTGCTGCGGGCCTCCTGGCAGGAGAGAGGAGAGAGAAGAAACCATCACGACTGAAAATGGCTCCTCAGAAATCCCAACCCAGTGATTACACACCCACAGAAGGCTTCTGGTAAGGAGAGCCCACAACTTCCCAAGTGAAACAGACTCCCTGGGGAGGTGGTGGGTTCTTGCAGGGGGTTGGATGAGATGACCCACAGGGTCCCCTCCCGCTCTATGATTCTAGGATTCTAAGCCTTTCCCCCCAGCTGCAGACGTATTGAGCTCGTGTGAGCCCCAGTTCCCTGGCCTTCTTGATGTTGGGTCCTTACCCTGTGGTGGGGGTCTCTGCTGGGCTGGAGGGCCTTGTCGCTGCCCCGCTGGAAGCTGGCTGAGCCTGAGGACGGAACCAAAGGGAAAGATTAATGGCGGGAATGGTCAGAACCACACTCCCATCCTCTTCTCTCAGAGGCTGGACATTCCCCATCCCTTCTGGCCCAGCTGGTGCCAGTCATATGTATTCGCCAACCATCACCTGCCCAACAGGGGCAAGCTTCTCAAGTAGGGCTGGAGGAGCCTGATGGCCTCCAATGTTGTGAAGATGACAGCTCCCATCACTGCTGACCATTGGCCATGCTGATGGGTGTTGTAGTCTTAGTCTTGTTCCTGGCTGTGAATCCTTCCCTAGCATGGCCATGGGGCTGCTCACACCCAGCACCGTCTGGGGATGCCCACCCGACCAAGATCACCAAGAGAAGAGACATGGGCAGGTGGGTCACATGGGACTTTGCTCCATTGGATCTCCTGTGTAGGCCCCCATCAGCAAGTGGAGCAGAACACAGAACATCACATAATCAGGGAAAGAGCCAAGGGAGACACCTTTCCCCTCTCTCTTGTTTTTGTAAAAATACGAAGAAGCTGCTCTTCTATGGAGTCAGAACAGCCTTTCCCCAGAATGGTGCCACCGCACTGCCCTTTGCCTGCCCAATGTTGTTGGGACTACACCTCCCAGTGCCCTTGAACCCTGGCCACGCTGGCTGAGGCTGGGGAACATCTGGAGAGCACCAAGTTGGGGAAGACTGAGTTGGAGCAACCATCTACCTGTTGGTCACAAAGTGTGGAGGAGAGTCAGAGAGGAAGACGTGGTTTTCTCCACTTCTCCCAGTAGCAGAACTTAAGGCACTCCGCTGAGCCTGAGGGGCCACATGGCTCAGCAGGGAAGGGTTTACAGCAGGAATGGAGGAACCAGATGCTCTCCAGTTGTGAAGACCACAACTGCCTCGTCCCCTAATCATGGGGCATGAAGGCTGGGGGCGAGAAGAGCTGGAGTCCATCAGCATCTGGTGGTCTCCACGCCAGCGCTCCCCATCCTACAGCCAAGCAGTGCTTCTCAGCTACTTGAGTCCTCCATCACTCAATAGGGTGACAAAAGTTGTGTACACACCTAACCTTTGAAAAGCACAGGATTTTTGTTTCTTCACAGGGCACTTTTGAACACAGCAGTTTGCAGTTGTGCAGTCCTGTGTGCGATAATGTTATCTAAAGCAGCAGTGACTTCCATGTTGTCTGCACACAAAGGTGGGCATATTTCCAACTAGTGTACAACAATGCGCTCTATTCCCCTCCTCTTGTTTAGTGTTTCCACATACCTTGTTTTTTAAAACAAACAAACAAAATCCCAGTCTTTTGAAAGGGTTGCTTTCCTGATGCACCGAGGATATTTTTCAGTATACCGAGGCAGATAAGTTTACCTCTTCCTGCTTTGCCTATTTCATTCATAGACAAGCTAAACATGGTGAGGGGAGCTGCGCAGCCCTCCAGCGCCAGTAGGTCTGAGAAAGCGCTCTCTCTCTCTCTGTGTGGGCTTACATAGGCAGGGAGTGCTTGAGAAGTGCATTCTTGGCGCAAAGCAAAATAGCAGGGGAATGGGGTGACAAAGGGATGATGTGTGCAGCACCCCCAAAAGGCACCTGCATTGAGTGCCAAATGCACATGCTCATGCCGTGTGTGTGCATACACCCAATGACTAGCTGAGAGGACTTGAAGAGGCAAACAGGTTTGCCAGTAGCAAGGAGCCACCGGGCATTTGCTATGATCTCTGGATACCAGGTGCTGGGGACTGCTGCTTCTGACTCCACTTGTTAGCTTCCCCAAGGCATCTGGCTGTCCAAGGTTGGAATCAGGGCACTGGGCTAGGTGGACTCTTGGTCAGATCCAGCAGGACAGTTTGTGAATATGAATGTCAGCTCTGGCTGGCAATGCGTCTCTGGGGTCTCCATATCCTGAGCGCCACGTCATCTTGACTCAGCAACCTTTTGACTTGGGAAGATGTCAGGGGACTTGCAAGCAGTGGCACATGTACCAGGCTGTTCCACAGAGCTACAACACACAGACCTCAGGCCAGAGCCCCAAGGTAACCACAGCCACACTTCCGCAAAGTCCCCCTCTGCCTATGGTCCCTTCTCCTTCGCTTTTGAGGAAGTGATGAATAATTACATATACAGACACACACAGTTGTGGTGATGAGGTGAAAGCTGCAATCCTATCCCCACTTCACCTAAAAGCAAACTCCGCAGAAGTTCATGAAAGTTACTTCTGGTAAGAGATGCCTGGGGATTGTGTAGTGAGCGTAAAGGGGAAGAGAAAGGAGGTGCAATACCTGGGCATGTTGTCCTGAGGCTGAGCGCACAGGCGAGGGCACAGGTGTGCGAGGGATGGCCTGTGCCATGCGTGTCAGCACCAGCTCCACTATCAGGTGCTTGTCTTCATCCTGGTGGTCTCCAATTAATGGCATGGATGATCCCACAACCTGGGAGAAGAAGGAGAAAGAGCAGGTGGTGATCTCCTTTCCCCAAATCAGGTTGAGTGGGGAAGCAGGAGGGGCTTTTGCAAAAGGTCAGGGATGGGGAACCTGCATCCCTCCAGGCACTGCTGGACTACAACTCCCATCATCCCTCACCATGGGCCATGTTGGGTTAGAGCTGATGGGATCTGGAGTCCAATAGTACAGTGGCTGGGGAAACCCAGGCAGATGGGCGGGGTATAAATAAATTATTATTATTATTATTATTATTACAGGCTCCCCATCCCTGTTTTAAATGAGTTATGTAAGATACACCCAGCACGCAGACAATGGGGTTTCCTAAGGTTCAAAGCCAAACATGTAGATGGAGACAATCAGGAAATAAGAAATCAAGGGATGCCAAATACAGCCAGGCTTAGCATGGCACAGTAGCAAAGAGGCTGCGCTGAAAACAAAAAGTTCCCAGTTCAAATCACGCTTTTGAGGGGGCCTCACCACACACACACTATCCCTCCCTCCAAGTCTGGAGATCGTGATGATAAGCCACATTACAGGATATTTGAGGAAAGGATTACTGAGAAAATATGTATAAAAGCGCTAAGCAGTAGTATTAACAGAACTGCATGAGGCAACGGGTGGTGACTCAAAAATGCAGCCTGATCCAGGAAGCCAAGAAGTCGCTGGCTGGAATCCACTTTGGCCCGGCTGACTTTTAGCACTTTGTCGCCTTTAGAGGGCGCAAGTGCACCCCCTCCCGACCTGAAGGCACATGGGAAAGGCAGTGTGGGGCAGAGTGAGGGACACACCATGTCTTGTCATTCCTCAAGGATGGATGATGCAGTTGCAAGGGCATCCAATGGACTGGGCAGCTGAATGGGTTTTCTCAATGTGCAGCAGAGCTCTCCAAAGCAAGACAGCACATTAAGCACAGGTTTAACCACATGGGGTAAAAACAAGACCTGCTCCCTTCAAGAGATTTAATCAGCAGATTAAACAGCTCAAGCTTTCATTTGTGTGGTCCCATTTTATTCAATGAATGCATTTTTTTAACATAAAACAAATTTTGGGGGGCAGGCAGCAAATTAAGGACATCTTAGTCTATGGGGAGCTATTTTGGTTCTTGTGTGTTTATGCAATAGCAAATGAAGAACAAAAAAGGTCTTTCATTCTAAGAATGAATGGTAGTTTCAAACTGTGAGTAGTTAATATCTCCAAAACATGCATTTTAGGGGTTACATTTTTATCCCAGGCAACATCTATGGAGCTCAGGCCACCCTCCTTTAACTCACAACAACCTTATGAGGTATGTTAAAAACAGGAATAGGCCTGAGGCCACAGCTGAACTTCGCAGCTGAGCAAGGCAGAGCATGAGACTCTTAATCTCAAGGTCATGGGTTTGAGCCCCATGTTGGCCAAACGAATCCGGCATTGCAGGGGGTTGGACTAGATGACCCTCATGGTCCCTCCCAACTCTACAATTCTACGATTCTATGGTCTGTGGCAGCCATCCTGGATCTCTGATAAGGCATACACACTAAAGGTCTGAAGTTCATTTGCATTGGTTACAAATAACAGACTAAAAGGGTAGATTGCTCACTCAAAAGTCTTCAATTAATCAACAGGCTTTCTTTAAAAAGCAATTTGTAAGCTGATTCATATTTAGGGCAAGTGGCGGCGAGAACCATGCACAGGTAGGTGCAGGTACCCATGTGCCTAGCCCCTCACCTCGATGATATGGTCCTGTCCATCCTTCCCATGCAGAGCCTCCACAGCACAGATGTCCAAACCACCAAAGATTTCTGAACAAGTGTCCACCCATAGCTTGTACCTGTTGGTGAATCCGGGGGTCAGGGAAGGGGAAGAGAGCAGTGGTGACTCTGGGCACAAGTGAGAGCTCTGGCAATGTTTAAAGAGGAAGCCCTTCTCTTTTGCCAGGCCACTGGATGTAATCCACTCCCCTTCAGTTCCCAGTCATTTTCTTTTTTAATATAATTTTATTTATGGTTTTCATTTTGCAAAGAACAAATAAACACAAAAAGTACAAATTATTATATATAGCATGTTTTGACTTCCCTCCCCCTCTTTCTGCGGTTCCTTATGGTTATAATACTTATGCTGCATTTCCAAATTGAACCAAATTATTATTTATCCCATATAATCTATTTTATACCACTGCTGTTTACAATAATTTTGCAAATATTCAATAAATGATTTCCACTCTGTATTAAAAAGTTTACTGTCTTGCTTTCTCATTCTTCCAGTAAGTTTCCATCTTTGGGCAAAAATAGTTCCCAGTCATTTTCACCCAAACCAGAGCCCCATCTCTGTTGCTTTGCCACTTACCTGTCCGACATGGCTATTTGCTCCAACATGGCAGAGCCTGTGTTGGTTTTCCAGTTCCCCGAGACTGAGGTTCTCCTGCCACGGGAGAGAAGGCACCGTTAGTGTCAGGAAGGTTGCGGAGAAAGACTTGATAGTAACAAGGAGGCAAAGGGACAAGGCAATGACTGTAGGGAGAAATGGTTTTGTTTCTCCACCCACAGGAATAAGGAAGGCTGCCCACAGCACCTCCACAGAGGGATCACTGTTGGCATCTGTCTGTCTCGGGGTTGATGGAGTACACCGCACTCTCTCAATACTCTGGCATTGAGAAGGCAAAGGGGGGGGGGGGGAGATGAGTTCAAATGGCAGGGGAGGAATCACGGGGCTGCCCAGGAAGCTTCTCAGAGGGTGCAGAGAAAGGCAATCAGCAGCAGCTCACATGTAGGCCTTGTAGTTGTTGCCAATCTTCTGGATGCGGACGTCATATTTGGCATCAATAAAGGGCTCTGAAGTGGCGTAGGTTTTGGTGAGGGCCACCACACTGGCAATGTCTTGGAAGTCATACTGGTTCTCCACCTTGACCTGTAAGCAAACACACAGAAGCCCCCCCTTGCCTCATTGCGCCCCACGCAAGCAAAGCCCTGCTGGGCCTCCCACCCCACTCCCCACTTCTGCCCCTTTAGAAACCTGTCCTCAACTTGCACACACACAACAGCCACTGGCGGCCACTTTCCCACAAGCTTCCTTCATCCAAAGAATTAGAGGGAATCAAAAGGTGGCGTGGCCCATTCCCCCAAGTGCCAGAGGCAAATTTTGTTTTATTATTTTAAGTTGAAGGTGGTTTGAAAGAGGGATCGCTAGGCCTGATGTGTCTTCGTGCTCACCCCACTTTTGCCCTCAGGTCAACAGGATTTCATAGAATGGTAGGGTTGGAAGGGATCCCAAGGGTCATCTAGTCCAACCCCTGCAAGGCAGCAATATTTGCTGGGCTATGTGTCATTTTTAAAACTACTTGACCGGAAGTGGCCATGGACAAAAGAGTGGCAATGGGTGTGCAGATGGACCCCACGCGAAGCAAAGCCTGTCTCAAACGAGATCCAACTCTTTTCTAAACTGTTCATCTGGGCACTTCCAGACTGTTGCTATTTCCAAGTGGGATTCAACTGCATGCCAGCAAATTTGGGTTGCAGAAATGTTGCTGACTGAGCGCAACAAACTTGCTTCCCCAAAAGATCAGACTTTCTGCAATAAGGCAAGCGGTCGAGAAACACACCAGAAAGTGTAGCATAACAAATCAGAATGAAGGAAAACCTCCCTGCAAACAAATGCTGATTAAAAGATGAAGCGCACATTGCCCAAGTGCATACAAGCATTACAGTGAAACTGCAAATGGCTCATTAAGTTGGTTAAGGTTCCTTTGGTCGCTCCCACCATTCCTTGGATAGTACTAGTAATTCTAATACATGTTGTCCAATCTCCCTGCAAGCAAATCAGGACGAATAAGCAGGTCATCTAGGAGCACCTTCTGCTCCCAGCCTTTAAAAAGCAGAGTTCTCTGTGAGTTGCAGGGCAATGATGTTGAAAGAGGCAGCAACTACAACATGTTGCTAAGAGGACAGGCTCATATTGGGAGGGGTCCAGGGAAAGAGAGTCGATTCCACCCCCACTGCCCAGCTGCACTCCCTTCTCCCACTGACCTTGGGGACCCCAGAGGCAAACGAGGGAATTATACGAGGTGCCCTAGTTTCAGGGGTGTCTGCTTCTGCCATGCAACTGCTTTGGAGAGAAAGCACTTTTGGAAGGAGGTGCAAAGGAGGAGCTGAGCAGCTCTCTTGTCTGGGTGATGGTGGCCTTTGCACTCCAAGCAAGGCTGGCCCAGTCTTGGCTGGCAGTACAAAGAGTTGCCTGGAGCATCGGTAAGGAAGAGGGGAGAGAAGCTACTTCATCAAGGTGGCCCACCAGACAGGAGTTCAGCTGAGGTGTATTCTGTAACATGTTCTTGACACAGTAATAGCACATTTGTGGTGGATTTTTTTCATGTGTTCTGAAATGCTTCCACAACACTAACACATTATTGCTGTGTGCACAATGAAAGCAGGACAAAAATAAACCAGAACATTTGTAGTATAAAAAGTTGTGCAGTTTCAGCAGGAAGTTACAGGTTGTGCACTGAATGGAAATGATGCAGTGTGACTGCACCCTAAACTTATGCAGGCACAAACTGAAAGTGGATTCACATGTGACTGTCCTGATAGCATCCTAAGTGCAAGTCACCCTAAGTGTGCAATACACATAATGTACAAACAAAACACAACTCTCCTTTCTGAATGGGGCAGCTGAGGCGTCCCCCCAAAGGGCGCTGCACTGAGCTGGGCTGGGCTGCATTCTCGCTACCTCTTGGGAGAGAAGTTATACCACTCACCTTGCCCATTCCGGAATGAGCATGTCCCATCTTCACCACCACCGGGTACTTGGAGGTTGTGAGCTGGAAAGAGAAGTCAGAAAAGGGGTGGTGATCAGCACATTTAGCCACAGGACGGCAGTCTGCAGGGGTTAGTACTGCTCAATGAGAAATGTGAATTCACAGGCTGACACGGAACAAGGGACTGCAAATGTTACAGAGAAGGTGGTGAAAAAGTCATTCAAAGATTACAACAAAATGCAATTTAATAAGGATGCCTCACAAAAAGCAGCAGAACCAAATGCACAAATGTAAGGTCCAGTCTATGCATCCGTGCATGTTGTTTGATTTCTGAACATTGGCAACTGGCAAACTGACAGCGTAATCTGTTCAGAGGTTCAGTCCCACTGAGTTCAGTAGGTCTTACTCCCAGGTATGTGGGTATAGGATTTGGAGCCTGAATGTGTGAGCTAACTCCACTGGAAAATACAGAGACAGGTGATACAAAACTTCTCCCAGGTTGGCTTTTTTTACCCATATGAGTTATCACTTGATGTGGTGGTTGTCTAGTGATGAACACACATGCAAAAATCAGCTCCAAGTTTGGGACAAAAACTTTAGGTAACAGTCTGCCCAAGGAAGATTTACAGCAGATGAGGGGAACCTTTGGACCTCCAAAGGTTGCTGAACTACAGCTCCCATAATTCCTGCTTGCTGGGCTGATGGGAGTTGCACTTCAGCAATATCCGGAGGACTAGAGGTTCCCCACACCAGATTTACAGCCTCTGTCTGTCTGTCTGTCTGTCTGTCTGTCTAGGAAGCCACTTTTGTTATTATCGTTGGTGTCTGTCTGTCTCAAGGCAGTGGAAGAGTGCACCACTGCAGGAAAAGTCAAGCCATTCTTCAATGGGAGATGTGTTTTATTGCAGCTGGTGCAGATCTTGGTGGCTTTTGTTACTTGATTGCTGGCAATTGTAAGGATGCAAAGTACGGAATGGCAGTCCAGCAGAGAGCAAAGAGAAATCTTGATGGTGTGCTTCAGAAGTGGCTGCCTAAAGAGGTTCCCCCCCCCATTGCATTGCTGTTTTAGGAACAGCAGGAAACCTGTGGCCCCCCAGGTGTTGTGGGACAACAACCCCCATCAGTCCCAGCCAGCATGCCCAATGGGCAGGGACAATGGGAGTTATAGCTTACCAACTTCTCTGGAGGTCCATGGGACCTTCCCCACCCGAGCTTTACATGCTTGCTTTGGGACACCCCCACCCCAAAGCTATTCCTGCATATGGTGTGGAGCTGCTTTAATAATCACAGCACAACTTTAAGGCCTCACTCAGAGTGGTGTGTTCCAGTCCGGGCACCTCGTGGTTCAGGAAATATGCTGACAGAGAGGAAAGGAGTCAGTGGAGAGAGAGGCTGGAGATGAGAGTAAGAGCTGATCTCCATTGCAGAAGGAAGATGACCAAGTAAAAGATCTTAGAGATCCTAAGGAATGCATACAAGAACAAGGGAGTTATCTGTACTTCTTGACGTCTTTCTTGTACTGGCTCTGGCGTAGGTGTTTACAGCACTCCATGCATTTGAAGTGGGGTGTGGGGGGATTCTCCCTATCTTATCAGGCCCGGAATATGCAAGCCTGGCTCCAAAGGGTGCCTAGGTTGGGCAAGACCTGGCCCTGTTTTGTACCCAAATAAGGGCAGACACTGTTTAAGAACATTGCGATGTAACGTGTCCCATCTTTTGCAAGCGAAGAGGGCCCACCGAGAATGCCTTGCCTAACGCCTCCCAAAATCTACCATAGGAGGCAGCATTGCAAAGATCCATGGAGACTGAGATCTCACCACCAGATACTCATCCTTTGCTCCAAAAGAGGATGGATTATTTTGCTTTGTGTGCTTCTGTATTAATTATGAGAGAAGGACTTTTGTCTTGCCAAGCAAAGAGACAATCTTCTCTCTGTAGTTTCTGCATAGCCTGATAACTGAAAGTGTTTTAGGGGCTGGTAGCTACTCCACCTGCCTAAGGGCCTCTCCAGACAGGTGCTTCATTGCGAGTGTCCAGTGCATTCGTGCTGGATTCATTCTACTTTAGTGAGGGTTCTGCAATGCTCCCCCAAGGCTACCGTGTTTCCCCTATTTTAAGACACCGTCTTATATATTTTTTTCCTCAAGAAAACACACTATGGCTTAGTGTGTCACCCAGCAGCTGCATGTGGAGGAGAGGAGACGCGAACCCGGTTCCCCAGATTACGAGTCTCCCGCTCTTAACCACTGCACCACACTGGCTCTCAAACACAGATGCACATAAAGACAACTTGCACATTTGTAAATAAATAGATATTATGAAAATGCCACAAGTCTTCCATGCAAGGAAACGGACGCTGAAAAAGGCTGTACCGTAAAACCTCTCACCATTTGAGGAAGTGGGAAGTGCCAAGCAACCGTGTCATCATTTCTTTGTACAAATTCAGCCCCATCACTCATCATGAGTAATAGTAATAATGAAAAAACTCTGAAGTTTAGTCCCCCCCTTTTTTTAAGGCAGTGCAACCATACTTCACAATCATCACATTGACACCCAAAGCATTTTAAAGCAAGGGGAAGGTCTAGGAGGGTGACGCAAACCAAATGACACTGTGCTTCCTAGGACAACCCCCCAGCGCAGGCTGACAACAGCTTGTGCATAAAAAGTAGATTGTAAGCAGTAAGAACCTGGAGGGCAGAAAACAGGAAGGAGCTGAGCGCCTGTGATTCAGGAGGGTCTGACGTAATGCTTAGATGCCAAACTCTGTAGTTAAGGACAAAGAGGGACAATGTGTTGGTTGCCCAACAGACCTTTGGGTCTAAGCACCCAACAGACCCCTTTATTTTTCTTCTGCACTATTCTTAAGGACCCTCCAGACCGGGGTGGGTTTTGGGGCAGGCAGACAGTGCCTTCTGCAACCTGGCATTGGTGCAACAATAGTGGATTAGCAGTGGATTTACACTGGACTGTCCACACATCCTTCTGCTTTATCAATTGCTCTGTGATGCTTCCCAAACATGATTGCCACCAAGAGCACAAATAATCACAAATGCATAATAATATGTACCCTTGGTCTCCTGTCTAGGGATTTGCAAAATGGCAGCATCACATCTCCTCTGCCTATTCTCTTGGAGTGCCACGGGGGGGGGGAGGACAAAGTGAGGGGCCCAGGTTAATGTGAATGGGATTGGAGCCTTATCCATGGTGTGGCAGGAAGTTTTCCCAAAGGTTCACCCATCGGGAGTGAAAAAAATGAAATTACAGGGGGAAAAGAGAAAAGTTCTACACTTTCATGCTACATGTTGCAGGCAAGAGTGCCCCAACTTTGCCTGTCTATGTGTACAATGATTGTCAGAACAACTCTTTAAGGCAGATCAGGGACACTGGTGGCGTTGTGGTCTAAACCACTGAGCCTTCTCGACGGTTCGAATTCCTGCAACGGGGTGAGCTCCTGTTACTCTGTCCCAGCTCCTGCCAACCTAGCAGTTTGAAAGCATGCCAGTGCAAGTAGATAAATAGGTACCACTGTGGTGGGAAGGTAAACAGCATTTCCGCGCACTCTGGCTTCCATCCGTGCGCCAGAAGCGGCTTAGTCATGCTGGCCACATGACCCAGAAAGCTGCCTGTGGACAAACGCCGGCTCCCTCGGCCTGAAAGCAAGATGAGCACCGCAACCCCATAGTTGCCTTTGACTGGACTTAACCGTCCAGGGATCCTTTACCTTTACCTAAGGTAGATCAGTATTAACAGCCCCACCCATATTGAAGCTCTGGGGAGAATGAGAGAGGCCTAGTTTCCTGAGGCCTTCTAAGAAGTTCATGGCTTAGGTGATCTTCAGACCTGTTCTGCAGCACAGCCTCTTATTCCCAACACTCCATCAGCTCCCTAAGACAGTATCAAATTTATAGGTAACAAGGCTTCTGAATTTTTTAAATTCTCACTTCAGGAATACCCTGCCTAAAGGCTGAAGGAGAAGGGTCATCAGCATGAAACCCGTTTGCACATCTCCATGACTTACATTTTTATTTTTTATTTTTACTGCAATACATGCGGCAGAAAGGCATGATTAGCTGCAACTTTCTACGGTCCGGCGGGAAGGTAAACGGCGTTTCCGTGTGCTGCTCTGGCTTTGGCATGCTGGCCACATGACCCGGAAGCTGTACGCCAGCTTCCTCGGCCAATAAAGCGAGATGAGTGCCGCAACCTCAGAGTCGTCCGCGACTGGACCTAATGGACCTTTACCTTTTAAGTTAGTCATGTCCATTAACTTCAATGGGTCTACTCTGAGTAGGACAAGCAGTGAAAATCACCCAATAGATGAAATTCAGCATTGCACTATGGTGAACATTTCATCTGTGCAAGCGTTTCTATATGCCAGACAGAATAACCCCCTCTTTCCTCCTCCCCTGCCCTGTTCTGGGGGTTCTCTCAGCCCCTACAAACCAATTTAAGTGGGGAAGAGGGGGGAATCCCCATTGCGCAAGTGGAAGTCCTTGCTCAGAGCTTCTACTGACAGGAGTCATTAGATGAATCCTGCTCAGCTCAGTCCTAAAAATATGGCACTTCTGCAAGCAAGCAATTAAAATGCAGGTATGGCACAATTAGGCCACACCAACGTGACATCCCCAACTAGGGTGCAGTAGGGTGTGGTAGTGGATTGAACCGGGGGGGGGGGGGGGGGGCGAGGGCTTCAACAAAGCACTTGGTGTCAGTCCTCCATTTGTAAAATGGGGGTATTAATGGCGTCCCTACCTGAGTGATTAGAGATGTCGGAGATAATAACTGTGATGCCCTCTGCATCCCCACCCAAAAATTGGCTTCGCAATGTTTATTACTGTAATGAGATTGAGCTGGTGCCACACGCCAACCTGGAAACACGTGAGAATGGGCCAGCAGAGTTGCCCTCTACAAAGCCATTGGGATTAGGATGGCCTTTAGGATGGAGCAAAGGAATGAGCAAATGAGCAGAGTGTTGCACACCATGGCTCAGGACCTGGCCAAGAAAGAGGTGGTGGCACGGCAGGTGTGGGATGGGAGAGGCTGGGTCATCTATGCACCATCACACAGGTATTTGTCAGAGACCAGGCTGACGAGTACTGCTCTGGTGAAGAATGGTGGGAGCCTCCCCCTTTTCCTGCTCCTGGCCAGGATCTTCAAACTGCACAGGAGCCAGGAGAGCAGTATTGATTTGGAACAATGGTTTGCTGGGGGACACAGTTCGGAAGACAACAGTTGGGAAGAACTGGGGGTGGGGGCAGCTAGAAGAGGAAGAAGAACTGCAAGAGAGAGCGCTAACACACTCTCTCTGGAAAGCATCCAGCCTCTTAGTCCAAGGGCAAGGAGATTAGATAAGGTGTCTGAGCAGAAGGCTCGGTGGTGGAGAGATCATGTTGCAAGGCGCAGAAGTGACGGGAGTAACTAGGGGGGAAGTCGGTGTGAGCCTTAATTGGGAACACAGTCATTCCGAAAATGGTTGCTTTGTTCTTTTGCTGTCAGCATTAAAAGCTCTTTCACTGGTAAGAGACTCATTTTGCTTTGTCCCTGAAGCCTGACAGTATTGCAGCCAACCCCACCTGACTAATCTGCCTGCCTTACATGTGACAATTCCACCTGGCAGTGAGGTCAGTGTTATTCCTGACAGACAGCGTGTCAAGAAAAATGTGCCTTACTTCCCTTGGACAGGATGATGGCATAGTGAGCTCTGGCACACAAGAAGGATTTCCTACAGGTCATTCATTTCATTCAGGAAACGATGTGCACCCTGCTGTGACATCTAGCCAGTGTGCAGCCTAGGAACATGCAAGGGAAAGATGCCTGTCTGGTCCAGCCTCCTGTTCTCAAAGTGGCTGACTAGATGCCTGCAAGCTGGATGGGAGGCAACAGCCCTCTGCCCACCTGCCATTTCCAGCAACTGCTCTTCAGAGGCTTCCTGCCTCTGACAGTACAGAGAGGCAGTGTAATTTTAGACACTTCTATCATGTCGCCTCTTACTTGACTTTTAGAAGCCCCAACTTTTCCTCATAGCAACAGCAGGTCTCCTAGTTGCTCAAACCAGCAGGCCGCCTGGTTCTGAAACTCTAGGCTCCTGCGTGGGGTGGCTGAGCTCCCTCAGGTAACCTCCTGAGATGGTTCAACCCCAACTCTCACCAGTCGCAGGCCAGCCAGCATGACTGGCCAGGCAGCAGGCCCCCAATTCCTTTAAAAAAAACACAAAAAACCCAACTATTTATCATTTTCATTTTTTTCCAAATTAAACACATAACTTTAAGTCCAAATACAAAAAAATACATTTATCACCGACTTCCCTTCCCCCATGAAGAATAATTGTAAACACATTAAAATATTAACAGTATAAGAATATATTCAGCAATAAAAAATATTTTGATATAAATTGGGAATGGGGGAGGAATGGAATATGAAGTAGAAAAGAGTTAATAAAATGAGCCATGGATGGGGGGGGGGGGCAGACTCCTTATTCCTGCCCTCCTTTGGCCAGGCAGATGGCACACAGGATGAACCCCCAGCTGACAATTCACAAGCAATCAGTTCAAGACCTATGATGAGCTTGATTCCTGAAACCTGTATCTCCACTATCACATGTCATAAATGGTCTATTTCACCCCCCTGAATGCTGGCCAGATCCTAAGCCCTGGCATCTGGTATGTCACACATGGTGCAGAAATCACTGCCTGCCGGAAGCAACAAGGGTAGCTCAGATCTAGAACAGAAACAAAATGCTAACAGCGTTTGAAAATTGATGAATTATTCAGATCTCAAAAGGGAGGTTTTGGTTTCAAGATTTGGTATCAAAATTTAACAGTCATGTTTCAAAATACAGCAGTCAACTATTTGAGGATTTTTACCAAGCTGGAATTAAGATTGCCGGAAGAAATATCAACAACCTCAGATATGCAGATGACACAACTTTGATGGCAGAAAGTGAGGAGGAATTAAAGAACCTTTTAATGAGGGTGAAAGAGGAGAGCGCAAAATATGGTCTGAAGCTCAACATCAAAAAAATTAAGATCATCACCTCCTGGCAAATAGAAGGAAAAGAAAGTGAGAGATTTTACTTTCTTGGGCTCCATGATCACTGCAGATGGTGACAGCAGTCATGAAATTAAAAGATGCCTGCTTATTGGGAGAAAAGTGACGACAAACCTAGACAACCTCTTCAAAAGCAGAGACATCACCTTGCCGACAAAGGTCAGCATAGTTAAAGCTATGGTTTCCCCAGTAGTAATGTACGGAAGTGAGAGCTGGACCATAAAGAAGGCTGATCGCCGAAGAATTGATGCTTTTGAATTATGGTGCTGGAGGAGACTCTTGAGAGTCCCATGGACTGCAAGAAGATCAAACCTATCAATTCTTAAGGAAATCAGTTCACTGGAAGGACAGATCCTGAAGCTGAGGCTCCAATACTTTGGCCACCTCATGAGAAGCGAAGACTCCCTGGAAAAGACCCTGATGTTGGGAAAGATGGAGGGCACAAGGAGAAGGGGACGACAGAGGACGAGATGGTGGGACAGTGTTCTCAAAGCTACCAACATGAGTCTGACCAAACTGCGGGAGGCAGTGGAAGACAGGAGTGCCTGGCGTGCTCTAGTCCATGGGGTCACGAAGAGTTGGATACGACTAAACGACTAAACAACAACAAACAACAAACAATTCAAGAGAATGTTTTCCTGTTTGGATGCATGAATGAAGGACTGAATAAAGGATGGATGAAGTTTGTACAAAATGCACTGAAAGCAACTGTAAGGGCTCATTCACTCTTCCTCTGGTCCTGCTGCTTCCCCTGGGGAAAACCGTTCTTAGCACTCAATTGGAACAAATGGCAATTCGGGTTTTCTCCAGATTGACGTTTAGCACTAAAGAGTGGGCTTTTCCTTGGGAAGGAGTGGGGCAAGGGGGAACCTGCTCGGATCCTGTGTCTAGAAAACACAGAAAAAGCAGAGTGTGGATGGGCCCACGTCAGCTGTCACATACTGGTAAATACTGACCACCACTGCCTGGCATTGGTGATAAACCGGATTGCTGGTCAATGTCAAATCCTAATACTGAATACAAAATTCATCATCCAAATTCACAGAGGGTCGCTCTTATGGGCAAGTTTCATGTCCTGTCTGTTCAGAACCCCTCCATTTACTTTCTGTTTCAAAGGTTGTCTTTGTTTTTCCCCTTTCTTCCTATCCTGGAAGGGTCCTATCCTGAGGGTTAAAGTAGGACACATTCCAAGTGGAGATAAGTTGCCAGTTCTTAAAAACGGAGAGGGATTAATCACAGGCTGCTCAGAGAAACAAGGAATTTCCCATCAAGACCAGACATTCTTTTGAGGGCAGCAATTTTGAAACCCACATGTTAACATAATACTAATGATCCCTGTCATCAGTGGGTCCAGAAAACTGATCCAACAATAGGTAGTTAATTAGCATTTTTGGAAAGGAAGCAAGGTCTTTGACAAAGTGCTCAGACTATAAAACAACGGGACCTATGATGCTCTATGTGGTGGAGTCAGATGTGATCCAGATCAGCTGACAGTGAAGCAACACAGGCTGCAATTAAGACTGTTCCCTGTTCTGAACACCAGGAACACCAATGATACATTGGTGGTAGTTTTCTTGTCTGGCAACACCCCTGGCTTGAGAGTAAAATAATGAAAGCCCCCTTGAGCCTCTCTAGCACCAGCAGCTCTGCAGCCCTGGTGCCTGAAAGTGTCAGCACCACCTTAATAGCTAGATAAATGACAATGCAATTGCAGATTTATTTCCAAGAGAACAGTAAAACGAAACAAAAATACAAGTTTCAAAGGAATCACATGCAACATTGGAGTCACACTGTTGGTGTCAGGTAGTGATGCTGCTGGTGCTCTTATGAACTGCCATTCTATTATTATATTCCAGTGGGCATCAGGGCTTATAGCTCCCCACCTCCTGGAAATCTAGGGACACAGCTGCAATGCAAATGTAAAGCAGTGTGGGGTGCCTGGACTCCCCTTCTAATTCTGGATCCCCCTTCTAATTCTGGGATGCCAGACATTGACTTAAGCATGCTAAAATATAAGCCATGTTAAAATATAAGATGACCCAAGGGTGGTTACTATTCTAAGAACCCACCAGCCCTTTGGACAGAATGAGCATCTCTCTGTGGTTAAAAAGCTAAAGCTAAAGGACCCCTGGATGGTTAAGGCCAGTCAAAAGCAACTATGGGGTTGCGATGCTCATCTCGCTTTCAGGTCGAGGGAGCTGGCATTTTTCCGCAGACAGCTTTCCGGGTCATGTGGCCAGCATAACTAAACCGCTTCTGGCGCAACAGGACACTGTGACGGAAACCAGAGCGCATGGAAACGCTGTTACCTTCCCGCAGCAGCGGTACCTATTTATCTACTTGCATGCCTTTGAACTGCTAGGTTGGCAGGAGCTGGGACAGAGTAACAGGAGCTCACCCCGTCACGGGGATTCGAACCACCAACCTTCTGATTGGCAAGCCCAAAAGGCACAATGGTTTAGACCACAGCGCCACCTGCATCTGTGGTGCCACCAGTCTGGTAGGTAGGCACAATCCTACCAGATACTGGCTATTAATCATATCCAACTGTCCTGCCAGCACCATTCAGTCCCCGTTCTCTTCTTTTTCTAGTTACAATGAGCAGAGAAGACACTGCCTTCAGCCATCTACCACAAACTGGGGAAATGGCGGCTCGTCATAGGAATGGAAACCCAAAGGTAAGGAGGAGTTTCAGGAGCTGAAGTGCAAATCAAGAGAGGAAGACCAGTGGGTGAACATCCTGGGAAGCAGATGGGTGAGAACATTAGTGCAGTGCAGTGAGGCACATGAACCCTCCAAAACTCCATGAGACTTACTTCTAAGGAGACATTGTGTAGAGTTGCACTTCTGGTGTGTCCTTTGGGAGGTGTTTTGTTTTTATCTTTTAATAGCAACGGTGGGGGAATCCAAAGCCAGACCACAGTATGATCTATGGTCTTTAATCTTTTCCAACATGCCACAGCTCAAATGAAAACCAGCCTCGCCAACCCATGGGGGCTGCTATTTGCGTCAGGAGGCAATGGCAGCTTCTCTCTTAATGCAAATAGCTGCTTGGGGAGTGGGGTATCCAGGACCCCTGGACAGCAAAGGGCCGTATAGCTCAGTGGTGGAGCATCTGTTCCACATGTGGAAGGTTCCAGTTTCAATTCTGGCATCTCCATCTCCTGGTGCCTCAAACCCCGGAAAGCCATTGCCAGTTGGATTAGACCAGGGGTAGGCAACCTAAGGCCCATGGGCCGGATGCGGCCCAATCGCCTTCTCAATCTGGCCCGCGGACAGTCCGGGAATCAGTGTGTTTTTACATGAGTAGAATGTGTGCTTTTATTTAAAATGCATCTCTGGGTTATTTTTGGGACATAGGAATTCGTTCATCCCCCCCCCCCAAATATAGTCCGGCCCCCCACATGGTCTGAGGGACGGTGGACTGGCCCCCTGGTGAAAAAGGTTGCTGACCCCTGGGTTAGACTGTGCTGAGCAGGAAGGACTTGGTGCCAGGCAGAACCCTATATTCCCTAGTCACAGGGGTAAAAGGTCAATAAAAAACTTCCCTTCTCTCTACAGTCCCAGTCTTGACCCATCACACAGATATTGGAGGGGCTCCTCAGACAATCACTATGTTCAGGTAGGATTCAACTCTTTCCCCACAAACTGAAGGTTGCACAATTAAAGCTGGCTTGGAATTCCTGCACAACAAATCAGCTTCCCCGAAAAATCGGACCTTACTTTTTCTGTTCTTTTGCCATAAGGAAAACTAATGGAAATGCACTGGGAAGTGTGGGATAACCCTTGCCTGCCACAACAGCCCTCCAAACTCCCTGCAAACAAATCAGGAAACAATTCAAGAAACAGGTTGCCTGGAAGTGCCTGGGGGATGCTATTCACAAAAACCCAAACCAACCAAACCAACAAACAAAAAACAGGCACAGCCAAACTACGCATTTAACGCAAAGCTTCGCCTGAGCTTGAGTTCCACAAGCTCTTTGCTGAAACATAGCTGAATTCCCCAAGTGCTTGAAAACTCCCACGCTGGTTCCCACTGGCATCATAGCTGGACAGGAAGCCCTATAAGACACCGATGTAGTCCATTACATATAATAATAATAATAATTTATTATTTGTACCCCGCCCATCTGGCTGAGTTTCCCCAGCCACTCTGGGCGGCTCCCAATCGAGTGTTAAAACAATACAGCATGAAGTATTAAAAACTTCCCAAAACAGGGCTGCCTTCAGATGTCTTTTAAAAATAGGATAGCTGCTTATTTCCTTGACATCTGGTGGACCACAGGGTGGGCGCCACCACCGAGAAGGCCCTCTGTCTAGTTCCCTGTAACCTCACTTCTTGCAGTGAGGGAACCGCCAGAAGGCCCTCAGCGCTGGATCTCAGTGTCAAAGCAGAACGATGGGGGTGGAGATGCTCCTTCAGGTATACAGGACCGAGGCCGTTTAGGGCAGTGGTGGCTAACCTTGGCACTCCAGATGCTTTGGAACTACAACTCCCATCATCCCTAGCTAACAGGACCAGTGGTCAGGGATGATGGGAGTTGTAGTCCCAAAACATCTGGAGTGCCAAGGTTAGCCACCACTGGTTTAGGGCTTTCAAGGTCAGCACCAACACTTTGAATTGTGCTCAGAAACGTACTGGGAGCCAATGTAGATCTCTCAGGACCAGTGTTATGTGGTCCGGCTGCTCCCAGTTACTAGTCTAGCTGCCGCATTCTGGATTAATTGCAATTTCTGGGTCACCTTCAAAGGTAGCCCCACATAAAGCGCATTGCAGTAGTCCAAGCGGGAGATATCTAGAGCATGCACCACTCTGGCAAGACAGTACGTGGGCAGGTAGGGTCTCAGCCTGCGTACCAAATGGATGCCTGGGGATGCCGTGGGTTGAACCCAGGCCCTTCTGCACACAAGGCAGATGCTCTGCCACTCAGCTATGGTAATACTGTATGGCACTCGGCAAATCATTTCCCCTGCTCTGCTACTCCCTGGCCATATTACCTGCCCTGTGTAAGGAAGTCCCAGCTCCATCCGCCATGTTGATGCCCAATGAGAGCCACAAGGGCTTATCCACACTTACCTTTTGCCCCACTTATAAGCTCTGTATCCAAGCATGGTTGCTTTTTTTTGTTTCATTTTGTTTTTGTCCTGGATCTTGCCCAACAAAAACCCACTTTTGAGCAGATGCCAATTTGGGTTTTAAGCTGATTGCTGTTTGCTCCAATTGAGCTTGAATGAGAAGGTTTTTGTGGGGAAAGCTTTAGAGAAAAGGAGAAGCGCTTGGACACAGAGCTTTAAAGCACAGACCCTGCCTGGAAAGCGCAGAGGAAAGGCATGAGAGCTGCAGATAAAAGGCCAATGGTGACGGGAGCCAAAGGGGCAGGAACTCAGAGGCACGTTTGCAGAGCCACCCACACCCCACATTTAGTGCACGTGGCTTTCCCACAAAGACTCATGGGAACAGTAGTTTGCTAAGGGTGCTGGGAATTGTAGCTGAGTGAGGGGTAAACTACACTTCCCAGGATTCTTTGGTGAGGGGCAGGGGGGGAGCCATGACTGTTAAAGTGCAATAAATCTGCTTAAAACGGTGCAGTGCCAAGTATTGCGAGAGGCTCCTGGCTGCTGCCATGCTCTCTGCCATGCCTCCTTCCATCATCCCTGCTCCTTTCAGGATGGTGATGCTCGGTGCCAGTCTGTTGGTGGTGCCTGTTGGGCTGGGGAAGGAATGTGGGGCGGGGAGGGGGGAGATGGGCAGACAGAAGGTTCACAGCTGGGGCAGCCAGGATTCCAGAGAAAAGGTGGTGAGGGAATGAATCTGCTTTGACAAACCTTGGGTTGCTGTGTCACAACAGCCCATCTCCCTGACCAGAGAGGAGCCCACACAAGCAGAAATATACACACAAACACACAAAAGCCCCACTGATTATCTCCCCCTCTGTGCCATTATCCCGTATTTGGCATCCCTGGCCCCATTCCCAAAGTGACGCCATCCTCTGGTGCATCACCCCATCTCCGAATCCCAGCCCCCGTACTTCCCTTGTCTCAGCCTCTCTGTTGCAACTCTGACCTTCCCACCCAAATATGCGCACACAGGAGCAAAGGCAGGCTCTCTGGCTCTGAGGGTGAGAGAGGCATGTGGTTCCAACTAAGGCCTGGCTCTCAGCCCAGCCTGGGTTTCCCACTTAGCCAAAGCTCTGTCTCTTCACTCCCCCACCAATCCTGGGCAACAGTTTCCAGGAATAATGGAGCATTCAGGAAAAGGGAAAGTGGATGGCCCCCATACAATAAACACACTCACAGACTGTTTCACTCTGTTTCCCCAAGGACAGCTGCTCCCCCATCCCTCCATCAAAGTGGAATGGGTTTATTTGACACTCCACAGGGCTGCAAACAGCCACCTCTGCTTTCTTGCCTCTAACCTCACTGCCCACTGGTAGCCAAGATTAGGACCTGGGATTCCTGGGTTTGGACCCAGCCAGGTCCAGCCCACGCAGAAGGCAAGAATAGAAGTCAGGAGGAGCTCTGAAACTCCAGTCCCACCCTGTGAACAACTGCTAATGCTATGTATTTGGGGTTTCTATCCTGCTTTTTTCCTGCCCACCTAGCAGTTCGAAAGCACGTCAAAGTGCAAATAGATAAATAGGTACCACTGCAGCGGGAAAGTAAACGGCATTTCCGTGCACTGCTCTGGTTTGCCAGAAGCGGCTCAGTCATGCTGGCCACATGACCTGGAAGCTGTACGCCGGCTCCCTCGGCCAGTAATGCGAGATGAGCGCCGCAACCCCAGAGTCGGACACGACTGGACCTAATGGTCAGGGGTCCCTTTACCTTTACCTATCCTGCTTTTTACCCCTGTCCCTACTCACAAGGGGAAGGCTCAGCATTAGAATGGCATGCTCTGTGCAAAAGGTATTGGATTCAATCCCTGGCCCTCTGAGGCCCCATCCTCAAACTACACTTAAAGTTATACTTTTCAGCTAGGAAGGACAACATATGACAGTGGTCTGATGTTGAATGATTCTCGCGAAAGGCTGCCTGGGCTTCAGATAGAATGTTATGTTCATTTAGAAAAGTTGTCAGTTTAGTACTGAGGAAGCGAGCATACAACTTCCCAATTACTGAAAGCAGGCTAATTGGCCTGTAATTGGAGGGTACATTTGGGTGGTCTCTCTTGAAGATTGGAACGACTATAGCGTGTTTCCAGCTATGTGGTACTTTGCCCGAGTTGTTTACTACCGTGACAAGAGCCCCCAGAAGCGGAGCCCACCAGTGCTGGTTTGATGTAATCAGTTCCGCTGGGATAAAGTCTTTCCCTGGAGCCTTGCCGTTCTTCAGATTCTCAATTAATGTATAGGCTTCATCCACTGTTACTGGTCTCCAATGTGGAAGCAGTGCCAATTCTGCCCTGTCGTCATCCTGGAAGTTGGAAGTGAGGTTTGGGTTTTCCATAAATATATTTCTGAAGTGGTTCTCCCAAACCTGAGCTGGGATGGCACAGCTGGGGGCTGGAGGGCTGTTTTTCATTGAGTCAGAGACCAGTTGCCAAAAAAGTTTAGTTTCATTATTTAGTGAAGCATTCAGTACCAGGGACCAGGAATTTTGTTCAGACTGCCTTTTTTTTGAGGCCAAGAGGGCTTTATACTCTTTTTTCATTTTAAGATAGGATGGGGGTAAGTAATTTAAACCGGCGTTTCTATAGGCCAAATAGGCATTCCTTAAGGCTTCCTTCTTTGTACGGCACTCTTGATCAAACCAACAACACCCTTTAGCAATGCGAGGCTTGCGTGCTGAGTTTATACTGACAGAGACCACATCCTGCAAGGACTCAATAAGATTTTCATAAGCCGTCAGGGAGGACGCTGTTGATGAATTGATCATTATAATTGATCTTAGCTTAATTACAGTTTGTAGATTCAATCTATTCTCAGCTGCAATCGCTGTCTCAGGTGTCCATCTTTTCCTGCACCGTACTGGGTCATTTACTTTATCTATGTCCTCGTATACTCTGTAAGAACGCTGTAACCTGAAGGCGGGCTGTCGAAATTGTGTACTGTTTTGTAATGAATTGCTGGGTCTCTGGACCGTAATAAAGATTTGATTGATTGACTTAAAGTAGTATTATACCACTTTAAACAGTCATGGCTTTCCCCAAAGAATTCTGGGAACTGTAGTCTATTAAGGGTGCTGAGAAGTGTTAGATCACTGTGGTTTTGCTAACACTCTGGTTTGATTTCACTCCCATTGTCTTTTGAGATAGACAGATGCCAACATGTGTGTGTGTGTGTTTGCATATATGTATGTATGTATGTATGTATGTATGTATGTATGTTAAGTATAATTTTTTCTATGGTTTAGCTGTTATTTTATCTGTCAGCCACCTGGAGTCCCTGCCAGGGGGAAAAGGCTGGGTATAAAACAACAACAACAACAACAACAACAACAACAACAACAACAACAACAACGGGGTCTCATAACAACTTTCAGTACCCTTAACAAACTACATTTCTCAGGATTCTTTGGTGGAAATCATGACTGTTAGAAGTGGTATGATCCTGCTTATAATGCAGGTGGGGCCCAAGTTATAAATATTAGGAAGCAGGTGATGGGAAAGACCCTTTCTGTGCCTGACAGCCTCTTTCATCAGAGGTGGCACTGATGTCCCAGATTAACTAACAGTCTGCTCTATCTGCTTTCACTCACAGAGCTGGAGGAGAACACTCTAACCTTGGTTCTCAGCACCGCCATGTACTGATTGAACTTACTATATGACACACTTACTCAGAAGTACACCCTGATGAGTTCAGTGGAAATGCCTCACTTAAGCACATGCCGGATTGGAGACTTAAGCCAACATACACCCTGAACCGTCAAAATAAGAGCTAAGTCTATTGAACGGACCAGCAAGTTTGAGAAACTTATTGTGTCCTGACATTTATTTTTAAATCAAGTTTCTAGCCCTCATTAGTCACTGAGAAATGTCTGGAAATGTGCAGGCAACGGTTAATGGCCTGACTCTATGAGCCACTGCAATTATATAGTCATTCAAAGGATAGGGCTTAAGAGCAAAGCCTTCACATTGCATTTGCTGGGATCTCTCTCCACCATTCAGGTAGCAGAGCAGACATTTTAACACAGATTCTGAATAGTATAGCTCAGCACTGGATTTGGGGCAGTGTGGAAGAGGCAGCCTTGTGGTTGGAGCGGGTGCAGCTCCAGTCGCTGCTTCCTCATCCCACTCTCTCGGGGTTGCTGCTGCAGCCAGGAGACCCGCTTTTCCAGACCAGGCTCAGGTTGCACTTGGGGGAGGTTCTGATCCCAGGGGTGCTTCCAGAGGCAAGAGAATAGAGGAGCCACAGGATTCAGCCAGGGTGGGCTCCCCCAACACCATGCATCCTCTCGTGCATCCTAGGCACATCAGGGTTGAAGGAGCCCCTTGGTGTCTCCTTATGGACCCTCTGGGAGGCTCTCGCAAGATCTCACAAAGCCATCTGAGTTCCTATGAGATCTCACCAAAGCCCATGCAAAAGCCTCCCAGAGCCCAGTAAACAAGGTGGAGAGATTTTAAGCTCTCTGCTTTGCTTGGTAGGGAGAGCTAAGACCCATTCAGCACACCAGCTCCAGAAGGTCAGATTGCTTGCACGGGGCAGTTCCAATGGCAGCTTGACTACACATGGTTTTGCATCAATGCACCTCCCTAGAAGGCAACCCTCACTCAAGATGCAGGTTGCCAGTCTAGCAAAAGACACAGAGGGCTAGTTTATACTGCCAGCGGAATCGAGTCTCTGCTGTCAGGAGAATCAATCATATGCTGGGACTGGATCACATCAAGCTGAAGGTGGGCAGAGGGCTGCATGTTTGAAACTTCCCTATGGGAGGAAGGAAGCTTCCTCCATGAAGAAAAGGACTACATCAGGGAAATGAGCAATGCTTTCTTGCTGGCATGCAATTGCAAATAAAAAGCGTGAAAACTTTGCAAAGAAGCTTAAGCGCGTCTCTTGCTGTGCAGGAGCTAAAGACCAGGCACCCATTAACTGACAATACAATGGTATACGTATCTGTACATAGGTGTAAGTCTCTTTGTCTTAATGGGGCTTACTCCCAGGTAAGTGAACACAGGATTTCAGCCTAGACTCTGGTTTAGGGTTATCACTGGGGGAAAATAGGATTCTTGTGCCTTTAACAGCTGTGCAGCAGGTAGAAAGACAGCATACATTTGCATATGACCCAAAGCATACAATCATTTTATGCAAATCTATGTCCTCTTTTGCAAGTGAGTCAGAAGGCTCAATCTATCTACAGTGTACTGGATCCAGAAGATCCTGTTGGAAGGCAGCTGTGCTCATCACTATACCAGGGCTTCTGGTTCCTGTCTGCCTTAATGGAGGCACCTCCCACGACAGCGGGAGATCGTTGGCGAAGAAAAAAAAAGATGATTGAGGGTAATTATCATTGAAAATTCCCCCCAGGGACAGGGGGGAATGGGCTTCACTTGCAGATCGTCTCAATACCTGGCTCTCGCTCTGGCATGAACTGCAAGAGGCAGGGAGGCGCTGAGTGCAAAAGCACTTCACCTGTTGATAACCCTCCTACACCGCCATTAAGAAGCAGAGGTTCTTCTATTCATTAGATTTTTAATTTGGACTAATGTACAGACACGTGCTGGAAAAGATGAGATCAAAAACTGCACAATCGAAACAGCTGCAAAGTTGTTAAGTTTTGAACTTGGAAAAATGATTTCATTTGGTGTAAAAGATGGGAGGAGGGGAGCCTTTGGCTTCTTTATACTATGTTTGATTTTTTATATTTATGATTCGGCAACCCTCCCCTGAAATACTTGTTTAAATTATGGATGTACATTTACTTTGCTAAGTTTGAAGTTGAAATTATGGTGGTACATGGCAGGAAGGTAAACAGTGTTTCCGTGTGCTCTGGCACTCATCACGGTGCCCCAGAAGCAGTTTAGTCCTACTGGCCACATGACCTGGAAAGCTGTCTGCGGACAAACGCTGGCTTCCTTGCCCTGAAAAGTGAGATGAGCGCCACAACCCCATAGTTGCCTTTGACTGGACTTAACCGTCCAGGGGTCCTTTACCTTATACCTTTACCTAGATGTATATATATGGGGGTTAGGAAAACATTTCTCCCACTCCTGGTCAAATTAGCAGCTGCAGAATCTGAGAGGTTTGGGGGTTCCCAGGTGGCCTGGGGTGCAAGCAAGTCGGATCCTTCATGCGCAGCTTGCCTACACCCCCCTTTCCCATTAGACTGGCTGTGTGTGAACCATTGCAATGCATAAACTTTCCCAAAACAAAGCATCTCAAAAACAAGCCCTGAATCTCTATCAGCAGAACTTCCAGTTTGCCACGGGAAGGATCATGGCGTGGGTCTGAGCTCCAGTGAGAGACTTGAGCGTCAACAGGCTTTGAGAGGGGGTGACCTGAAGACTACGTGCACCCCCAAACAACCAAGAGGTAGTGAATAACATTCTAAATATGGGCAAACTACCAGAATCATGGGAGGAGGCCTACATAACCCTGATTCCTAAGGGAACAGACCCAACATCAGTGAAGAACTACCGACCTATATCTCTTCTTAATAACGACTATAAAATATTTGCAGATATTCTAGCAAATAGATTGAAATGCATACTCAAAGACTATATTCACGAGGACCAAGAAGGGTTTCTCCCAGAACGCCATATGAAAAATAATATAAGATATGTAATAGAGACTAGAGAATCTGGAAGTCAGAAATGAAAAACAGGCAGCGTTGCTGTTTATTGATGCAGAGAAGGCATTTGACAACGTCTCCTGGAAGTTTATGAAAAAAACATTAGAGATGATAGGAGTGGGAGAAAATGTCTATAAAGGTATAAATGCAATATACTCGCAACAAAGAGCTAAACTGGTTATAAATAATAACCTAACAGAAAACTGTAATATTAAGAGTGGTACAAGACAGGTGTGTCCCTTATCCCCACTTTTATTCATACTGGTGTTTTGAAATTTGAATACGAACATTAGAAAAGAAAAGAACATAAGAGGTATAGTTGTCGGAAATAAGACTTTCAAAATAAAAGCCTTTGCGAATGACCTGACTATAACTATGGAAAACCCCAAAGAAAGTGTGCCAATAGTGATAGAAAAGATTACGGAATTTGGGCTAGTTGCAGGCTTTAAACCTAATAAAGAAAAAACCAAAATGTTAGTCAAAAATATGAGAGAAGAGGATAGAAGAGAACTACAACACCTTACAGGACTGACAATTAGTAAGAGAATCAAATATTTAGGAATTTGGATTTCAGCAAACAACATTAATCTATATAAAGACAACTATATACCAACTTGGAAGGAGATAAAAAGAAATTTGGAAATATGGGACAGGTTAAGATTATCATTTTGGAGTAGGATCTGCACAATAAAAATGAATGTGTTGCCTAAAATACTTTTCTTATTCCAAGCCATCCCAGTAGTGGACAGTGCAAGACATTTTAAGACCTGGTAGAAAGATATAACAAGATTCGTATGGCAGGGCAAGAGGCCGAGAATAAGTTATAAACTTTTCACAGACAGTAGAGAAAGAGGAGGCTTTGCACTGCCAAATCTTGAGTTGTATTATGAAGCCGCATGCCTATCTTGGATCAAGGAATGGATAGTATTGAAAAACACTGACATAATAGATCTAGAGGGCTTTAATAATCATTTTGGCTGGCATGCTTACTTATGCTACGACAAGGCAAGAGCCAACAGAGATTTTACAAATCATATAATAAGAAGATCTCTGTATGCTGTCTGGAGAAAAAACAAGGGTATCCTGGAACAAAAGACACCCTGGTGGTTGTCACCAACGGAAGCCATGACAGTAAAAAAGGTCAACATGATGAATGTTTGGGTTACATATAAAGACATTCTTTGTGAAGAAGGCAACCAATTAAAACTCAAAAAAATTTGAAGAAATAAAAAGTAGAGTCAACAATTGGTTACAGTACCATTAAAAACAAGACAAAAAAGGGCTTTAACAAAGAACTTTCAAGGTTCGAAAGAGATTTGATATATAACGATGAGAAAACATTGTCCAAAATGTATAAAATATTATTAGAATGGTCAGTGAAGGATGAGGAGGTAAAATCAGCCATGGTAAAGTGGGCAAGAGATTTAGGTCATAACATACAACTCTCAGAATGGCAAAAAAGTTCACAACATGTTATTCTATTAAGGAAAACTACATGAAGGTCTTCTACCACTGGCATATAACACCGAGGAAATTAGCGATAATGTACAAAAATAATTCAGACCGATGTTGGAAATGTAAGGAGGCGGTGGGATGTACCATGTCTGGTGGACCTGTAAAAGAATGAGGGGATTTTGGGATTCAGTCTATAATGAGTTGAAAAAGATATTCAAAATTTCATTTTCCCAAAAAACCAAGGCATTTCTTTTAGGGATTATCAGGAGGGAGATTCCAAGAAATTTAAAGAAATTATTTATGTATGCTACCACAGCAGCGAGAGTTTAGATTGCACAGAATTGGAAAAGTGAGATGATACCATCAAAAAAAGGTGGCTGAATAGACTGATGGAATACGCTGAGATGGATAAACTGACAGGACAGAGAAGAGATCAAGTGAAACAAAAAATTAGTAAAGACTGGAGTATATTTAAACAATACCTGAAAGACCACTGTGGAGCATTAATATTTTTGACTGGTTTCAATTTCCTCTTGTAATGAGAAACATCAAAAAATAGTGAAAAATTGGTTACCAATAAACTAGATTTATTACAATATGCATTCAACCAAGAACTCTAAAGGACCCAAGTAAGAAGGGGCGGGAAGTCATAAGTAATTAGAATATTAATGAGTCAAATGATTAAGAATATATATTTGTTTTTCTTTATTATGATTTAGAAACACATGTGCATCAACAAGAAACTGAAACTTTATACTGTGATCTTACATTAAGGAAGCATTTCTGTTGTTAAAAACCAATAAATATGAATGGGGGGGGGCACCGGGCCCTAGAATTCAAATGACACTTGCAGAAACAAAGCTCCCCATTACACTTTTACGTCAACACAACACCACACCTGCCTGACGCAATCCAAACTGGTATTCCCTGGGTACTCAGAGTCATTTATATGAGTTTCGTGATGCACTGTTGCAACTGGAGAGCAGGCCAAGCTTTGGCTTTTACAACTTCTTAGAAAAAGTTTATGCGCCTTAACAAGATCATGAAGGACAAAGCAAGGTTTACATCTTAGCGCATGAACCCACTGTTTCTGGAAGAACCAGGCGCAGGCCGCTTCCTGCTCCAAGTCCTAGAGCTGCATCGGAAATGACACAGTCCAGAAATGGCGAAGGGCCAATTCTTTTTTTGCCCGGAGCAAAACCTGCAGCCAGCTCTAGGGTGGAGCAGTAGAACACCCACACAAAAATGCACCGCACAGCGATGGCTCATCCAGTGATGAGGTGCAACTCTGTGCAACAGCTATTAAATAGGATTAGTAGCAATAACAGTAATTGTAATACTAAAATATCTTTTTTAAGCATGGTAAACTACTACTACTAGAGCAGTACAGTAGTAGTTTAATTTGCCTACTGCTGCTGCTGTTACTATTGTTTTCTTGCACCTACCGGTACCACCAGTATCCTAGTCCAACACACAAACCACTACATCACACTGGAAGTAAAACTATAATTATTTCACTTTTGTCATATAAAAATGAGCAGGTGCTCATGCCTAAACAAATAAATGACCCCAGGAGGCAATCCTTTCATATTGCAAGCACAGGGATCCTAGACTGGCAAGGGCAGCTCATCCTCACTGGTCCTGAGACAGCATTCTCCAGACATGAGCCCCCTGCCAGGTGAGCACCTCCAATCCCGCTAGTCCAGGGGTCAGCAAACTTTTTCAGCAGGGGACCGGTCCACTGTCCCTCAGACCTTGTGGGGGGCCGGGCTATTTGGGGGGGGGGAATGAACAAATTCCTATGCCCCACAAATAACCCAGAGATGCATTTTAAATAAAAGGACACATTCTACTCATGTAAAAACATGCTGATTCCTGGACCGTCCGTGGGCCGGATTGAGAAGGCGATTGGGCCACAAACGGGTCTTAGTTTGCCTACCCATGCACTAGTCCATATTAGCTGTTTTCTCCAGGAATCAATACAGTTCATTCTACTCAGGTTTTCCAGAAAATCTAGGTCATGTATTTAAGCAATTGCCGACCCAAAGCTAAAAAAGCAGGACAGGGAGAGGGGAAGAAGTCTGGATATTTTGGTAGCAGGGGGGATTCACAGCGTGGCTCAAATCAGGGTTTAAGTTACAGAAAAACAACAACAACCCCACACTAGCATATTTTAACAATACTTCCAGGCCACTTGTTTACTGAGCATACGAACTAATTTGTTTTGCAGGGAGAATGGAAGGTGTTGGCTATTTAATGATCATCCATTGTGATTTGTTTGCAGGGAGCTTAGATGATGTTGCATCAAATCCAGCAAGTGCTTAGATCCTGCCTGCAGTTTTCCCACAGGCATCTGGCCAGCCACTGGGAGGACCAGAATCCTGGACTAGATGGGCCATTGGCCTGATCCAGCTGGGCTCTTCTCATGTTCCTAATGGTACCCCACATACAAATTACATTTACTTTTTGTAATTTGTATTATCTTTTGGTTTTTCGTTTGTTGACTGTTTTTTCTTTTTAAAACTAATAAAGCAATTTAATTCTTTTTAAAAAAATAGAAAACAGCTTTGGTCAAGAGTCTGGGCATGCTCAGCGAGACACGCCACTTCTCCCTACCCCCTTGAACAACAGATGCCTGAGCATTCGTGTGCATCACATGCTGCTTTTGAAACCCCTCCCCCCATTGCTGTGCAAGGGGGTTGATGCTCAAGAATCACAGGTCCCACTGGACATAGAGGGATAACCGCACAGTTCTCTCTCGACCACACTCCAGGGAAGCAGCACTGACTGCTGCAAAGACACAAGCTCACTGCCTGCACCATCCGTGGGTGGGGGTTGCAGCACTGCGTCAGCAAAAGCATCCACGCAGGGGAACGCAAAGGCATTGCATTTCCCGAAATGTACATTCATAACATGTGTAACTTGAAAATCAGACAGGCAGCATTATAATGCCCTTATAGAGATCTAAGGAGCAGCTCCATTTTTAATTCTGTTCGCCTGTCCTGCTTCAGAAAGGATAGCAAAGAGAAGTGAAAGGTACAGCAAATGGCAAACAGAATAATCCACAGGGTTGGAAGAGAAATTTCTGCATGTGAAAGGGTTTGGGGTTTATGGGTGTGTGTGCAATGAGGTGGGGAGATATGATAAACACGATATGTGAAGGAAGCAGACAGAGATAGAACGGTCCCTCTCCCATAATACTAGAAACTGATTTGGCAACAGATTTGGGAGGCATGAATGTAATCCCCCCTCCATATAAGGCATTAACCAGATTGTGGGATTTGGTGCCCAGAGGAAGCGGTGATGGCCACAAGCTTAGATGGCTTTACAGGGAGATCAGACAACTCATGGAGGAAGGAGACTTGCTCTTACAAAAGGCTACTAGTCACGATGGCTACAGGCTGCCTCCTAGATCAGAGGCAGTACGTCATTGACTACCAGTCTCTGGAGAAGAAACAGCAGGGAGAGGAGGGATTTTGCATTCATGTCCTGCCTTGGGGCTTCCCCAGTGCATCTGGTGAGAAGTAGGGAACTAGTCTGACCCAGCAGGGCTCTTCACCTGCTGTTATGTTCTTTTACTACTATGAATAATGATGATGATGATTCTACATCTCCTTTCCACAAAGGAGTTCAGATGGTAACATGGTTTTCCAGCTCCCTGTTTTATCTTCACAACAACCCTGTGAGGCAGGCTGGTCACCTAGCCAGTTTCATGACTGAGTGGGATTTGAACCCAGGTCCAAGTCCAACACTCTAACCACTACACCACACATTATACGGATGAAGACGGAGCATAACATGATGGGAGTAGAGACATCTCACTCAACAGGCATCCAAAAGCCCTGATGGTCACTCGTGAGCCAGCCGTTGCTCCAGCTGAGATTTCAAGGAATGGCACCCCAAGCTATCACAGATGAGGTCAGCAGAGGGCAGGAACTAGTGAGCCTGTTAGGGCTGAATGTGGAAAGCAGAGGTTGGAACCATTAGACTTCTGCACTACCAAGTAGCCTAGAACAGCAGGTGCCCCCCATCGCTAGATGGCCTATGAATTAGAATTATTAGCATTAGCATTAGCATTCATATCCCTCACAAGGCAACTCAAGAGAATAATGAATTATTATTATTATTATTTAAAAAAACACACGTAATGAAACACCATACAGTTTGCGAATATCTAAGTCAATTTACCTAAAAATAAAATAAAGCAGCAGCATGGAAGCAGTATTTTCAAAACAGTTCAGTCTGTGGCACTGAGAGACTTTGTTCAAGAAAAGGTAGTTCCAATAAATGACGTTTTTCAAAACACACTTAAAAACGTGTAATGTTGGAGGGACCAGCATCTCAGTGGGCCTGGGGGCCACCCCAGAGAAACCTCCTTCTCCCTGGTGGCAGCAGCGACCCTACAGGCAGAGACACGGAAGGAATGAGGGGAGGAAACTCAACCACTTCCCTGCAGGGCCTCTGTCGGTTGTCATGACGATCACTGGCAAAGCCCCTCAAACTGACAGGCATCTGGCTGCAAACTGGCATTTTTGAAAACAGTCTGGAAGAAGAGGCCAATGAGCATGTTACAGAGAACATTTGTGTGCAATGTATATGTCACATGTATATACTTGCATAGTTATACAATATATATTGTATTTTAATACTCTGTTGGAAGCCACCCAGAGTGGGCAGGGTATAAATAAATTATTATTATTATTAATATTATTAATATATTGTTGGTCTCTGTCTTTCTCGAGAGAGAATGGAGTGCGTCTTTGGGGGTGAAGTCAAACCACTTATTAGCAGCGCCGATGTGACCTTCCCAGGGTGCAAGCCTGGGAAGTGTGTCTGGAGGTTCTGGGCTGGCCAGACAACAAGACCCCCCTCTCATTCTTGCTGATGTGAGCTAAAGGAAAGCAGAGCAAGACATTTGGTACTTGCTTTGGCTGCAGGAGTTGCTGAAAGGAGGTGTACAAAGCACAATCCAGCCATCTCCACTCCAGGTTTGTGTAGGGTTTACTTCTTAGCATTTTCTTACCCCAAAGATATCTCACAAGGCAGCAGAGGTCTAAGATCAGAGTTTTCCTTCTCCTCGATGGGCTTCCTTCTTAGGTGGATGAGCCCCACCTGCCCCTCACTTCCCTCGACAGCCTGGGCAGAAACCACCTTCTTGACTGGTGGACCCTCTATCAGTCCTGTCTGCCCAAACTGCCAGAGCCTGTCTTCATCTGCAGGGGAGGTCCTTAACTGCTCCCAAATCTTACCGCAGACATGAACTCACCAGGAACATGGTAGCTACCAGCCTTAAACAAGCGGCTCCTCTCCTGGCCTCCATTTCCTGCATCTGCAATATAGGGATGATACTAGTCTTCCTTAAAAAATAGTTGTTAAGCCTACTAAGTTGGTGGGTGCAAGGGGGTTGTCAACCCACTTAAAATGTTGTATAGATGCAAAGTATCTCCTCATTATTAATGATAACTATGATGTAAGACCAGAGCAGGGTGAGAAGGTGAGAATTGCGAAAATATGCAGTATTGCCTGAGGCACGACACGCGTCACTCAGCTTCTGCCCCACCCATTCAACAGTCACTGTGTGGGCCCATTCTCCTCCTGACCTTCACCTTTTGGTTCCCATTCTGTTCCCCTTATGTCACAGCTCCTCCCTGACTCCTGATGCCCTGAGGGGGTTTTGCAAGAGAGAAATGGAGGCAGACCAGGCAGGAGACAGAAGCCCTGGAGGGATGGGGAGGGAGGAAGCAGGAGGGAGCTGATGATGCAGGGGCTCTCCATCGCCAGGGGCCTTCCCTGCCTATCTCACTTTCACAATAACTTTTACTCATCCTTAAACACTGCAAATCAAACATAAACAAAAACACTGCCTAATTTCCTGCTGGTGATGAATGGAAAATCTCACTTTCCCTTTTCATTCAGCTGTTCCTTTGACCACAGCCTTCCTCCTGACCTTTCTCTCCTCAAACCAAGGAGACACACAGGATAGAAGTAGAACACAAGTGGCTCTTTTTCCAAACCCAATCTGCTTTGGCCCATTAGATCCGACAGACATGCTGGAAAATTTGTGACTAGTAGATACCTACAATCCAAAGAACTGGCTGGTGAGTTTGAATCCCAGCCAAGAGGACAGATCTTCCTCCCCTCACACAAGCTGGACTGAAAGCAGTCTGTTTGCTTTGTTCCTTGAGCAGAACATTCTGTGCCATCACCCACTTCACCCAATTGGAAGCACCACAAGCTCAAGGCAGGATGGAGTCCTCTGCATAGTCCATGGATGAAGAGGTTGTTCTTGTAACTCTTGTAACCTCACTTCTGTCAGTGAGGGAACCGCCAGAAGGCCCTCGAAGCAGAAACTAGAACATTGGGGACCTTCACACTTCTCATGCACCCTTCACTCTTGAAAATTAATTCCACACTCTTTTTTATTTTTGGTGCAAACAGTGGTTATTACTAGGTTTGCACTGCAGCTTGAGAACCATGCTTAACCTTCATGTTGTAGTTTGGAACAAACCACAGTTAGAAAAAAAACCAGCAATGCTACCCATGGGTAGCTCTGAAAATGGAAGGGAGAGTTGGAAGCGGGAGTAGTACCAATGCCCTCAGGGTGATCTCACTTTCCTAACTGTGGTTAGAAGATTGGGCAGCATCCATACTGAGCCTCCGTGTTTGCAGCAGAAATGTCTGCATTTTCAAGAACTATTGCCAAGTTCATTTGCCCAGGCCTGCCCGTTCAGTTTCCTACAACCAGATCTTCTGGTCCCAGTCTTGGAAAGCAGGTGAGACTAGAAGGTTTGCACTCAACTTCGGAGCCAAGATCCCCAAATCCCCACACTCTGATGGAGTAACATCTGGAGGGCCGAGGTTGAGGAAGCCTGCTGTAGAGGGACTTAGTCTTGTGCCATCACTGAGGCCAAACCAAGGTCAGGGGGGGAAGCACCACTTTTTCTTATTATTTCTACAGCAATTAACATCCTGCACTTTCAGGTTCCAACAGGATTCCCAAGGTGGCTTACAAAACAATGCAAACTGCAGGCCCCTCCAGATGTCCTTTTAATTTCACATCCCAAAACATTATTGGGGAGGTTACACACAATCACATTTCCATTATCATTTACACCTGCAAAAGTTTCAGGTGATCACACAGCTTCATTGCTATTTGGTGCAAGCCCCGTCACTTCCTGCTAAAATCCTGTCACTTTTTATACCATAAAATTGCCGGTTTATTTTTTGTCCCACTTTTGCTGGACTAAGAGGGCCCATCCAGACAGCAATAACACAGTAACTTTGGAGAACATCATAGGAAAAATAATAGAGCAGAATGATGTGCAGTCATAAAGCCATTTAGGGAAGCTTTTAATGTTTAATAGACTATTGTATTTTAATATTCTGTTGGAAGCCGCCCAGAGTGGCTGGGGAAACCCAGCCAGATGGGCGGGGTATAAATAAATTATTATTATTATTATTATTATTATTATTATTATTATTATTATCATCATCATCATCATCATCATCCATCATTAATGCACTAAAATTGAGTCAATTGCGTGTTGCAGAATATACCTGCAATAAACACACACACACACACACACACAGAGTCACACCTTCCCTCAAAGAATGCTGGGAACTGTAGTTTGTCAAGGGTGCTGAGAGTTGTTAGGAGACCCCTCACGAGGCTACAATTTCTCAGCATTCTTTGAGGGAAGCCACGATTGCTAAAGTGGTATAAGAGGGATTCAAAGGTGACCTTAGCTGTGACCTTAGCTAACTTGAAAAGACATAGTTCCAGTTAAAGGTAGATAGCCGTGTTGGTCTGTCATAGTCAAAAAAAAAAAAAAAAAATTCCTTCCAGTAGCACCTTAGAGACCAACTAAGTTTGTTCTTGGTATGAGCTTTCGTGTGAGACCCCTCCCCACCCTCTCACTATATATCAGGGTCTGGTGACTTCTGTTTCAGTGTATCTGAAGAAGTGTGCATGCACACGAAAGCTCATACCAAGAACAAATTTAGTTGGTCTCTAAGGTGCTACTGGAAGGAATTTTTTTTATTTTATTTTGTTTTGAAAAGACATGCTTGTGAGGTTCCATGAATGGCACAGAAGTTGCACACACATTCCAGCTTGATAAGGGATAGTCTTGGGGCTCATCCTGAGAGACAGCAGAAGAGGAGACGTCATGGGGTGGTTTGGAAATGAACTTAGCTGCCCATGTGACCTTTGGCCCTGAAGAAAGCTAGGAGCTCAAAGGAGGGAGCAGTTTTTGTGTTTTCATAGAACTATTTTCACAGGGCTCTTCAACACTCTTCTCCACTTTCTGGAAACAACTTAAGACTTATTATTACTGATAATAATATTTAGTAGTCACTCTTCCCACAAGTGACCTAAAGCAACTTACAAACACAATATAAACTCTAAAACTAATTACAAGAAAACCCAATAAAAACCTTAAAGAACCCCACAACTATACAATTAAAAGACATAACTTAAGAGAGCCTGTCCCACGAAAGGAGGCCACAAGGACTTGAAATCCTTAAGGGCCTGGCAACTAAAAATAAAGGTGGTAGCAGGCAAGCCTCCCTGGGGAAAGCATTCCACAAGCAAGGAGCCACCACTGAAAAAGCCCGTTTGCATGTTGCCAAACTTGCATCTGGAGCTCCTGGCTTGTTTCAGTGCAAAAGCTCATCTTGTAGCCAAGTTATTTTCCAAACTACCCCATTTCTGTTCTGACCAGCCTTCCTAACTGGGTGAATAGGACTCTGCCATGGGTGTCTCCTTTTCTTGTATTTCAGTTCATCTGCAGTTATTTTCTCTGCTGTTTTTGCTATACTTGAGACATGTATGCAAAAGGCAGTTAATTAAGAGGAGGAGGAAGAGCTTTCAGAGTCTCCAAGAGGTGCAGAAAGCTATCTCGCTCCCTTACAGATTGCTTCCTGCAATCTCCTGTCATCTGAATGCTTATTTTACCAAAAGAGAAGTCCTGTGAAACTCAGAAGCTTGCCCAGACTTAAAAATCAAAGACTGATTCGTTCAGTAAGAAATACCATCTGCATGGATAGCTCACTTGGTTAGAGCAGGGTGCTGATAATCCCAAGTTTGCAGGTTTGATCCTTGCATCATATTCAAGCAGCATATTCAAGGGGTTGGACTAGATGATCCTCAAGGTCCCTTTCAACTCTACAATTCTATGATTCTATCTCACTTATTCAGTATGCCAATTTCTGTGACATGAAGGTAGTTACCAACACTGTAAACTGGAAGAGCAAAGGAGGAAATTTCAGTGATCAAACCGAGAAGGAAAGAGTCTAGTCCAGAGCACAAGAATAACACTGGGAGCTCCAGAACGATGTGTGTCTTAGAAGCCAGATGTCGAAACAACCACCATCACTTTCTTTCAGTTAACCGAGTAATGCCAAACTTCCGCTAAACCTTTTAGGGGGGTGGGGGCTGCAGCGGCTCCCTCCCTGTCCCACCTTCCCCGTCTCTCCCTTAAGAAAGATTCTTGAGGCAAGAGGCACTCCACCCTGGCATGGCTAGCTCAAAACCACAGGCTGCTGCTGCTGCTGCCTGTCACGCCCATTTGGCAGCCAAGACAGGAAAAGCAGGGGGAGGAGAGGCGAGGGGAAAGTGGGGTGAGCTTTAAATACCAGCCAGAAAGCCCAGGAGCTGCAGGCTGAACTGGCAGCACACGCCTAGAGAGCAGCGGCAGAGAACAAGGTGAGCAAATGGCCTCAGTCAGAAAGATCTCTCAACCCCCAGACCCTGTGGAGGAAGGAAGCCGTAAGACCGCCTGCAGATTCCCAGCCCTGTTCACCCAGCGAAATGTCGACAAAGGCTCCCTCGAGAGCCAGTGTGGTGTAGTGGTTAAGAGTGGTAGACTCGTAATCTGGGGAACCGGGTTCGCGTCTCCGCTCCTCCACATGCAGCTGCTGGGTGACCTTGGGCTAGTCCCACTTCTCTGAAGTCTCTCAGCCCCACTCATCTCAGAGTGTTTGTTGTGGGGGAGGAAGGGAAAGGAGAATATGAGCCGCTTTGAGACTCCTTCGGGGAGTGATAAAGCGGGATATCAAAGCCAAACTCTTCTTCTGCCTGTCCTTGTTCCTCCCAGCAGTTTTCTATGCTGGCGCAGAAATCTCAGGCGCTTGACTTCCCTTCCTGGGATTTCCCCATACTGTACCTGCTAAGGCTTCCCCCTTTCAACCCACTGTCCCAGCCTGGGTGGGGTGTCCCCATAGGGACAGGAATCCACTGCACAGCTTGGGTGGCACACACCCAGGGCGGAGGGAGCTGCCCCTGTCGTCCTTCCCGCCTGCCCCCATGCCAAGTGATCCTTCTCTCCACCCGTCCCTTATTTTCGATCCTGCCCAACCCACAAAACTGGGACACAAAGAGCTTTGTTTAGCCAGGGTTAGAGAACTCCCTTGCAGGTGCTACTCTGGGGATGATGTTCCCACCCCTTTTCCTGAAGGTCCCTCTCCTGAAAAAACTCTCTCTCTCTCTCTGTGCCTTCCAGGTCACGACTGAGTCGCTTCTCTCCTTGGGTTAAAAATGGACTCCTCTAAAGTGTGTGGGTTCCTGACGGCCAGCTTCCTCCTTCTGGTTCTGCTGGGGGATCCAACTGCAGCCTGCTCCTGTGCCCCCCGGCACCCCCAGTCTGCATACTGCTATGCTGATGTTGGTGAGTCTCTGGACGCTGCCCTCCTCTCGGCACTGTCTGACTTCCTCTGCCCTTTGGGGCACAGCTTCCCTTTGGACTCCTAATGCTCTCCCTGTCCCTGCATTGTGGTGGGGAGGCTCATGCTCAGACTCTTCCCAGGACCACACCCCTCATTTGTCCTGCTCCACATACTCCTCACATGTTTTTGCCTGGCTATTCTGTGTCCTTAAACAGTCGTAATGCCTCTTGCTTGCCTGGCTAGAAGTGTGGGCATGTGTAGATGAGGCTGGAATGCAACCTACTGTAAAAAGGCAAGCCCCACCCACTTTTACTTCTAGTCCCTCCTACCACTAGGTCATGCAGCCCCCTAGAAGGTTGTCCATGAGGGAATGTGGTCCTCTGCCTCTGTCCTAGACGTTTGACAGTGGAATAGATTCCCACAAGAGGTGGTGGACCCTCCTTCCTGGGAGGTTTCTAAGCAGAGGTGGGATGGTCATCTGCCATGTATGATTTAGTTGAGTTTCCTGCATTGCAGGGGGTTGGACTAGATGACCCTCGGAGTCCCTTCCAGCTCTATAATTCTATGATTCCATCCATGACTCCCATAAACTGAAATTCACCACCATGCCCCAGGGTTGCAAATAGCCACTTGCCTGGTGGACCTAATACAAAGGTATTTTTATAAAAGGGAAGACAATTGTTCTCTAACATTAGGCTGTAGGCAGGCCACAAACTATATACCAGTAGGTGCATAAACAGGCTAGTAACACATTCCCCCCTTCCTGTACCAACAGCTTGTGTGTTCGTAACCAGTCATTTAAAGGGTTTGATGGCATACTACTGCCACTTGAGTAGTCAGACTTTAGGAGCGTGTTTTGAAGACACTAGAAATGCTTTCACTCTGGATTACTTCCCAGTGGCAAGTGCTTAGACCCAGAAGAACCGCCCTTCATCTCAGCATGCCTTTGGCAATCAAATAGAGGGGGGCTTCCAGACTCTCATTATTTTCAGATGGGAGACCAGCAAATTCTGGTTGCACAGTTGTAGTTGAAAGTTCGTAGTAAGGAAAGTGAGGAGGAAATGCACTGGAAAGCGCAGAACCACCTCACTTTGGTGCAATGTCATCTAACATCCTCATGGAAGCCTCTGAATAATTGCTCATTAAATAGCCAATGTCATCTAAACTCCCTGCAAACAAATCAGGACACAGAATCAATAAACAGGTTATCTGGAAGCGCCCCAAGATGGTGAGGAGGATGTTGAAGGTGATGATTCTAGCAGGGCTCTTGGGTCTTCGTCATCTTCAACTACCTAACCTGGATAAGTTTGGCAATTGAACCTTCCCCCAACAGTTCATCTCCATCCTAGAAAAAGTTTCACATGCAAAATTTCTGCAAACCAGGCAGTTGTTAGAAGCTCAGGAGCCCAAACACCACACAAACAGAAGGTTGGCAGTGCAAATGGAAACTTGGTCATATATCATGGTATGCTGAGGTTTTATCCCCTCTAAACGCTCCTGGAACTGTTTCAATACTTATGCTTGCTAACACCCCCTTAAAAGTGCTCCAGAAGCATTTTTAAGTCCTGCAAGAGTACGCACTTGATAATAAGTAAATATGCCCTGCACTGCCCCCTGCTGGCATTATAGTATACAATCTACTACTGGTATATGTATTCCCTTAGGATCTTAGATGTACCTCAGCTACATTCAGTATAGAATCCGGCAATTAATTTCGCCCCCCAAAACTGTTACTAGGAAACTTTGACCCTGTCACTGAAATAAATTAGGCAACTGGGCATGTTTAGCTGGTAGGCTTGAGTCTGATTTCAAAAATGTGCCTTTCTTTTCTTGTCTCTTTTTACAAAAGATTTTTAACATAAAATGATTCTGGGCCGTTTTATTTTATTATTAAATTTGGGGTGGGATGCAATGCCCCTCTATTACAAATGTTCCATCTGCAGAAGCACTTCAGCCAGATGGAATGATCCCCCCTCTTGTCCCTTCCACCTGCTTTTCTGCAGGTTCTCCCAGCCTCCCTGCCCCAAGCCAATTTCAAGGAGAAGTGGGGGAGCTATTTTGTGCACAGGGCTTCCTCTGAACGAGCTCCTTAGGTGATCCACCCTTTGAATTTTAAAGATGGTTGGGATTGAAAGAGGCTCAGGACTCGTATAACACTGAGGTGGGGAGCAGGAGGGGAATTGCAGACAAATATCACCAGTGTGGCTGAATACAACTGAACTTATTTGGTTTACATGTTATAAACCCTGATCTCAGCTGTTATCAATATATTATTATGCCACTAGTAACAAAAATTGCAACCATAGGTACCTGCCTTAAATCAAGTCAGACCAGTGCTTTTTCCAGGGGGTACTCAAGGGGACACAGTACTGGCACCTCTTTTGTTGTTGTTAAAAAAGTGTGGCACTTACTGTAACAACTTCATGGTGAGTAAGGTAAAGGGACCCCTGACCATTAGGTCCAGTCGCGGATGACTCTGGAGTTGCGGTGCTCATCTCACGTTACTGGCCGAGGGAGCCGGCGTACAGTGAGTACCAACACCTATTTTTCTAGAAAAAAGCACTGCATCAGACTAACCTTACCTAGTATTGTCTACTCTGATTGGCAGCAACTCTCCGGGGTCTTGGTCAGAAAGGGAGTGTTTTTCCCCCATCACCTGCTCCCTGATCCTTTTAAACTGGAGGCGCCAGAGACCTTGGGACCTCCTGCATATAATCATAGGAAACTGTCTTATACCAAGTCAGAGTACTGCACTATCTAGCTCAGCATTGCCTACAACACACTGACTGGCAGCAGCTCTCTGGGGTTTCAGAGACGGGACATTCCCAGCCCTACCTGGAGATATTGGGGATTGAACCTGGAACCTTCTGCATGCAGAGCAGATGCCCTGCCCCGAGCTACAGTCCCTCCAAGGACCTAAGCAGAGCAGAGCACTAGCTATGCCTAAAGGCCAAGCCCATCACAAAGCTGTAGTAATCTGAGTCCTCTTTGGTTGCAGACTCACTACACAGCACAGAGAAAGCAGCTTCCCTGGCTGGACTAGGGGGAGAAGCTCAGAGTGGGATTTCCACTTGCAGTCCAATCAGCACAAGTGCACACACACACACACACACACACACACACACACACACACACACACCTCCCTCCTCCTGCTCAGTTTCCCCCAAAAGCCTGCTTGAGGGAGATTATGGGAGAGCCTACAAAGAGGATTACATCTCACTTTGCATTTCCTAGCAGATCTATGACCAAAATGTGAATGACTGAAGAATAATCTTCAGCCGAGTATTAAAATGCAAGTGGTGTTTCAACAACTCCAGTACATGAACATAGTTGCAGGAAAATCTGTCCAGTGGCTTTTTAGGAACTCTGAAAAGCGTCAACAGGCTCCCCCCCCCCGCCAAACTACTGAAGACTTCCTTGTTCCAGCAAGCTTTTGTTTTGTTTTTATAATTTGGTTTTAATGGCTGAATTTGCCTCCTTCTTCATTGAGCCTTTGTATTGTTGTTTGTAATGCAGTTTATTGTTGTAAGCTGCTCAGAGTGGCACATTTTGCACTGAAAGAGCAGAATCTAAATGTCTGCATCAAAAAAACCAGGCGGTCACAGGCCGCTCTCCACTTTCTGTATCAGATGGCCAGCACAGTCAGAGGTGAGATGATGGGAGGTAGTCCGTATGGAGGGCATCACTGACTTAACTCCAAGGGGAGTTATCCCTGTAAGAAGTTGGACTTCAAAACGCTGACCCTTACAAGAGAAAGAGAGAGTGGTTTTATGGGGATGGGGAGCCTGTGGTGTCCTCCATATGTGGCCAGGCTCCAAAGCCCATCCACCTCAGCCAGCAGAGCCCAGACTTAGGGGAGATGGGAGTTGTAGTGCAGCAACATCTGGAGGGCCAAAGGTTCCCTGCTGCAGGTCTTGTGAGAACAGCAGGTCTGGGTGTAACTCTGAAGCTGCAGAGCAGACAAATTGCAGAAGGAACTGTAGCCAAGGTGACAAGATTCCCAAGCGTCCTGCACCACCCCTCCTTAGGGTATAACATAATGGGAGAGAGGCGTATGAAAGTCAATGTCAAAAGCCAGGAGAGCTGGGGAGAATGGAAGAAAAGCTGTGACGCAATACCTTTTTTCCCTCTGCAGTGATCCGGGGTAAATTTGTGGGAGTCAGCAAGCAGCAGGTGAACATCTCCATAGGGGAACCAGTGTGGTGGATGCGACACGAGATCAAGACCACCAAGGTGAGCTTCTCCCGCTACTATAATGTAACCCAGAGACTCGCCAATGGGATCCCCTAAAGCCGCCATTATGCTGGTGGGCAGGACAAGCTGGTGGAGATCCCATTCCACAGCCAGTGAGCCTGCTTGGATCTACGCAGCAATGAAATGCAGCAGCCAAGTGTTCCTCATCCTCAGTAGCTCCTTCCCTCTTCCCTGAAGATGCTGCGTTTGCTGAGCCTAAAAACTTCCCATGGAAAGTGAGCACTTTGCCTCTCTTCCTTGCAAGTTTTTGCAGAGAGATACGGCCATCCAGGCTCTGCGCTGCCACCCAGTACGCATTCTCAGAACATCTGGTTTCTCCCCCTTTCCTTTGTTTTCATCCTCACTTCCCACTCCCTCTAGATGGGGGGGGGGCTGCAAGGTGCCCTTGAGCTCTGAGGATGCCTCTTGCTTGTCTGGTGGGAAACCAGCCTGCAGCACAAAGGCAAAATGTACATTGCTAAGGATGCTTTTGCCTCTGGCCCCACCACTAGTGGTATGCAGCCCTCAGGAGGTTGCCTGGAAGGGAATGCAGCCCTCAGGTTCCCTGCCTCAGGAGGTTTTCTACACCTCCCCCCCCCCCCGAGGCCTCCGCAACACACTGACAGGTGCTCACATGAGGAGGCCCTTCTCTGTGTGCCCTCTGGAGGGGGCGGTGGCAAAAGATTGAGCCTTCTCAGCAGCAGACCCTTCTTCAGCATTATGATGATGATTATCATCATCATCAGTTAAATTTATGGGGCTTGAACAAGCATGAATGCAAGACACGTGCTCCCCCCTGAGCTACAACCTCTTCCCCACTTCTGTAAGAGCCGGGAAGAGTCCTGTCCCTGCACCTGTCCCTCTAGAGTGGTACCTCTGGTTAAGAACTTAATTCGTTCTGGAGGTCCATTCTTAACCTGAAACTGTTCTTAACCTGAGGTACCACTTTAGCTAATGGGGCCTCCTATTGCCGCCGCCACGCAATTTCTGTTCTCATCCTGAAGCAAAGTTCTTAACCCGAGGTAATATTTCTGGGTTAGCTGAGTCTGTAACCCGAAGCGTTTGTAACCTGAGGTACCACTGTATTGGCCCATTCCTGGTCACTGAACCACCTCCCCCCCCCTCTGCACAGGTGTACAAGGGCCCTGAGGAGATGCAAGATGTCCGTTTCCTCCACACTCCTGCCATGGAAAGCCTCTGCGGCTATGAACACAAGGGTCCTCTCAAAGGAGAAGAATATGTCATTGCAGGTATGGTGCGCCATCTTTTTGCCAGGAAGCACTTGGGGCAAATTGAAACTCACAAACTCATGGAGAATAAAGTCATTAGTGGCTACTAACCATGATGGCTATGGTCAGACCACTGAAATTTCTCTGAATAACAGTTGCAGGAAAGTGCAGGAGGGGAGAATGCTCTTCTGCTCAGCTGCTGCTGCCTGGTTTCCCATGGGCATCTGGTTGGCCACTGTGAGAACAGGATGCTAGACTAGATGGGCCATTGGCCTGATCCTGCAGGGCTCCACTTATGTTCTTAGAAAGTGCCAACCAGTGTAAGGGTTCAGCAATATCCTGGATGGTTTTGTTCTGCAGTTGCTTTGACCCCCCCCCCCCTGAATCTGCTCCTCTTTCTGGACCAGCCACAACCAGCCCAGGGCCTTCGTGACATCCAGGACTGTGTCACTCACAAAGCTTCCCTCTTAGAAGAGAGGAAGAACAAGTCAGCATCACGCAAGACCTCCTTGGGAGCACTGTGTTCTGGACTTCATGAGCACCCAAAAAGGGGTTTGGGGAGGTTTTTCAATGGAAGGCTATGAAGTTACAAGATTTCAGGAGGAAGCTACGGAGAATCACCAATAAGAAACAAAGCAGTTTTGAAACCTTTCCAGGTGCAAATCGTATTGAAATCCTGTGTAACCTCCCTGATACCATCAATGAGCACAAATAATCATGAATACCCAACAAAAAGGGCATCCAGAATAGCCCTTATACTGTAGATTTTGAACATTTTAACTCCAGCTTTTGTCGGAGAGCTCAGGCCTGATCTAGACCAACAGCTTAATGCAGGGGTGCCCAAACGTTTTCCAAAGAGGGCCAGATTTGATGAAGTGAACAGACGTGAGGGCTGACCAAAGTTGTTGCACTTTTTTTAGGTTTGAAGTTGTTGAGCTAGGATTTAACCCCAAAGTTGTTGAGCTTTTTTAAGGATTTTACCCCAGGACATATATTGCCGCGGGGACCGGATTAAATCAACTAGTGGGCAGGATTAGGCCCCCAAAACGGACTTTGGACATGCCTGGCTTAATGCATAGTAAGCACTCCTATGTGGACAGCACCTCTTCAGAATACAGGAGTGGGATTGGTCAACTGAGTGTTCTCCCATGGAGGCAGGTGGAATAGTCGCTACACAAAGGGTGCCAGCATCTCATAGATAGTTTTAGGGCAGGCCAGAATGTCCCCCCGCCGCTGCCGCCAACAGCCAATTTTTCTATGTGCCGTCAGTGAGTTGTTCTTTTAAATGGATGAGTATTCAAGAATGTGAGCACCCCTACAGTCAAAGATGACACCGCCCAGGAACAGTTTTATCTCACAGTGAGCGCCTTGTCTGGGCTGGCCTCAAAGCTGCTTGTAACAAAAGAATGGGAACAATATGTTTTCTGCTCTAATGGCCAAAAAAACCCCAAAACAAATAAACACAGCATGTCTTTTTGAAAGGGCAGCTTCATAACAGAGTAGATTGCCTAGGAAACTAGTGAAATCTCTTTTCTTCCCAGGGATACTTTAGCTATGGGTCATGATTCCAAAGAAACACAAGAAAACACATCATGTCGTTTGGGGCATGAAATTCAACTGACTGAGAATATCAGCTTTCATTTAATTATGAAGAAGCAGAGGCAGCAGGTTTCTAGCCCTTGTATTTTTAAAGATCTGTTATGACAGCGGAAATCTCAAAAAGCAGAGGGAATGCTGAATGAGATGCTCAGGTAGAGGGTTCCGTACCTCACATGGCTTCCTAACCTGAGCCATGACTACCAAAGTCAGAATAAATCATGCAAAACTGAACAAATGATGCAAAAAAAATGACTCATGCAAAATGGCCTCATATGAATTACGTACTCAGGTCACACAATTCAGTTTTTGGGGAGCATGGAATTTGCATTTGTCCAGTAAAAGATTTTTTATTACACACCTACACACCAAAGGGCAAGTTGTGCACAACCCTGCTTATGGTTGCAAATATGTGTGGCGTTATTGATAAACCTTCAAACCTCTCATCAGGTTACAATTTTAGTTATGAAAGCAAGGTCTGGGGGTGACAAGGCCTTGTGAACAAGTCCTCTATATTCTCCTCCTCCATCTTTACACTTAACTTTTCTCTCTTACCTGTTTTTTCACCTCCCAACAGGCATGCTGGAAGGTGACCGTGCCATGATCACGGCCTGCTCCTTCATCGAACCCTGGTCTCGGCTGTCCTTTGCACAGAAGCGAGGCCTGAGTTCAGACTACAGCAAGGGCTGCAACTGCACAGTGAGTACCTGGCCCCCCACAGACCCTTTCAGAGGGACCCCAGAGACAGATGTAGTTGTTAAGAGGAGGTCATATGCTTGCAGATGGGGAGAGCAGCTTCCAGGAGAAAGCACGCACCCTCTGAAGAGCTCTGTCTAGCTCAAAAGCCAAGGTCATTTGACATTAGCTGCAAAGGGTCTAATGAAAGACGTGCTTCCTTATCTGTTATACATATGGGCTGCCATACGTCCAGGATTACCGGGATTTCAAAGGCAGAATTGATGTCGGGGGGGGGGGGATTTCCGAAAGGTGGCGCTTTGTCCTGGGGTGTCCTGGTTTTTATTTTTTGAAATATGGCAACCCTATTTGGACCCTCATTTATTTTTTAACAGGAACCGTATTTTAAACTCAGCAAGGATTGAGGGGTCAGTGGCACTGACCCTCTCGGACATGACTCAGGAGCACAAATCCAAGGACTCCTTCACCCCCTTTTCTCCAGTGTGGAGAGCAAGGGAGTCTTTGGCAAAACTCTCCCCCATATGATCTCCCTCAGTGCAAGAAAATGACTATGAATTGTTGGGGACTATGGGCTTCCCCATGGGAAAGCCCTGTGGGGCCAGAGTGAGTCCTCACGATTAGGGCAAGGCAGAGCTAACACATCACCAGCAGTGATGGCTGGGGTGCAATGGAACTGGTAGGGCAAAAGGCAGGGAGACCAACAGTAGGTGGCGCCAGAGCCAATGAAAGGGACAGATACCCCCAATAGGATGTTACATTTTATAGTTCATTATCAATCATAGAAGAATGGATGGAGACAGTATCCAAATCTTCATTATTCCAAAATGTAAGTAAGAAGCCAGGCAGGTGGGGGCTGGCTGAGGGCAGAATGAGGTTGGTGGAGCAGTGCCCCATTTGCCCTCCTGCAGGACCAGCCCACTCACGAGGCAAGGTGAGGTCACTGCCTCAGGCAAGACGATTAACAGAGGCAGCAGATCCAGATATGGATATTATCCCACCTCACTTGTTCCTGATGTAGATCTCCCCCCCCCCACTTCTTCCCTGGTGGGGAGGGGGTACCATTTTCTGGCTCACCTCAGGTGCCCAAATGTCTTGGGCCGGTCTTGTCCCCATGGACCAGCTTCCACTGCTCAACAGAGGTGGGGGATGGGATGTTGCTACAATGCGTGAGGGGAACCTGTCCACTCATGTTTCTGTGTGTCATTCTTCCTTCAAAAAAAGGTTGTGCCCTGCAATTCCATGCCGTGCTCCATCACCTCTGACAACCAGTGCCTGTGGACAGATGGGATCATGTCCAGGATATGGGATGGCTTCCAGGCCAAACGCTTGGCTTGCCTGCCCCGGGGCGAAAGCACCGGCCTCTGCACTTGGCAGTCGCTGAGCACCCAAGGGCCTGGCTCCCTTCGCAAAGTTCTCCTGAGGCAGTGATCTCTTTGTGGACCCTTCCCTTCCTATCTCTGGATTGTCTCTTTTTAAAATAAACGCCAGTTCCAAACCATCTTCTCTGCCCCCGCCTGTTCTTTCTTGTTCGTTCTTTGCCTGGAAAATCTGAAGCTTCCGTTAAGAGCAAGCCCTTTTCTGCAAGAAAAACCAGAAGAGCCAAAAGGTTTTCTGCAAAAAGCGTAGAACCAGGAGGTGTAGATGTTGTTCTTCAGTGGCCAGGGAGAGAATCTTCTTCAAAATGAGCTGTAGAGCCCTTCCCACCTTGACATTTTCTGCAGCCCCTTCCAGATGACCTGTTTATTGAGCATCCATCCTCATTTGTTTGCAGGGAGATGAGCTGACCCTGGCTATTGAAGGAGTTGGTTGGGGGGAGGTTAGGTGATGTTGCCCCAAAGCAAACATTATACCACTTTTCCCCGTCACTTTTCCTTCTTGCAAAAAGCCCAGCATTTGGGGGGCGTAGGTTTGTCATGCAAGATCTCCCTGTCAACCATAACTGCACAACCTGAATTGGCCATCATGTGTTTGAATCCCACTAGAAGATAGTGACAGTCTGGAACTGTCCTCTGACTCCTGGCCCTTCCCCATAAACCTGAAATGCTGCCCCCTGCCAAAGCATCTGCTTTCAATTAGCCCCATGTGGCTTCCAAGCTGTTCAAATGTGGCTTCTAATGCTGGAGAGGTAGCTAAGGGACTTGCCCTTGTCCCTCCTCCATCTCCAACCATGCAGTGTACTCAAGAGAACCTTGGAGGAGGAGGAGGAAACCAAGGCAATAAGGCCACTCTGCAGGGTCTCTAGCACGGGCAGTGGGGGACTATTCCCTGCAGATTGTGGCTCATCTTGAAGAGGAAGGAATGGAGCAATGGACTGTTTGGAGGTCCCCACCACCACCAACACCACCTAACACCACATTGTGCCTAACAATTATACTAGGTGTTGTAAGAAGAGTTTGAAATAAAAACTCCCTGTCTGCAGCTCTGTAGTTCATTGTTTTAAAGGCAAGGAGGAAACAGGAGGAAAGGGCGATTGGGAAAGGGGAGAGTTGCTAGATGATGATAGCAGATGCTAATGAAAGAGGAAAGACTGAAGCAAAGCAAAGCAAAGCAAGAAAAAAGATAAGCTTTTGGTGTTCAGAGGTGTACTACCTCTGACTGTGTGAGTAGCACAAAGCCATTGTGGCTAGCAGTCATGATCCTAGTTCCAGGAACAGCAAACGCAAACCATGGGTTGGAAAACCCTTATTCATAGTCCTAGCCCAGGGGTCGGCAACCTTTAAGACAAAAAGAGCCACTTGGACCCATTTCCGAAGGAAAAAAAAACCTGGGAGCCGCTTTTCGCGCCCTAGGCGAGGGGGCGGGGCCATGTGACATCATTGCGCATGACGTACGGTGCCCCGCCCCCTGCCGCCCCGCCCCGCTGCGATTTAGGCAAGCGTCCATCAGGAGCCTCCTGCGAGATGGCAGCACGTCTGCCAGCGCTGGCCCAGCTCAAATACAGCTGCACGGGCTTTGTCTGGGGCTCGATGCCTCCTCTCCACACACACACACACACACACACCAGCTTTTGTGTGCGCGCTGCACGGGCTTTGTCTGGGGCTCGCTGCCTCCTCTCCACACACACACACACACACACACACACACACACCAGCTTTTGTGTGCGCGCTGCACGGGCTTTGTCTGGGGCTCGCTGCCTCCTCTCCACACACACACACACCAGCTTTTGTGTGCGCGCTGCACGGGCTTTGTCTGGGGCTCGCTGCCTCCTCTCCACACACACACACCAGCTTTTGTGTGCGCGCTGCACGGGCTTTGTCTGGGGCTCGCTGCCTCCTCTCCACACACACACACACCAGCTTTTGTGTGCGCGCTGCACGGGCTTTGTCTGGGGCTCGCTGCCTCCTCTCCACACACACACACACACACCAGCTTTTGTGTGTGCGCGCGTTTCGCTCTCCCTCCCTCCGGCCCTAGACAGGCAGCGAGTGAGCGCAGCATGATAATGAGCTCTGTCAATTGCCCAGCCAGGAAGCGGGAGGAGGAGGAGGAGGAGGCGCTGCTCTCGCTCTCGGGCTCCGCGCTCGGCTCTGGTTTGCCGTCAACGCGCCCGTCGCAGCTCGCCAACTTCGCTTTCTCTCTGCAGCTCGCTCTCCCGCCGCCCCGACTACACACACCGACGCGACGGGAGGGAAAGGGGAGCGGGAGAAGACACGCCACCCCGGAGCCGTGGCAAAGGTGTAAAAGAGCCACATGCGGCTCCGGAGCCGCGGGTTGCAGACCCCTAGCCGCAGTCTCTTGGCCAGCAGTCTCTTGGTGTGTCCATGGGAATACCATATAAGGAAGCATGTGACATATTTTGAATCTGAAAGCTGTGGGATCTCACCCCGTGTCATTTAAATCCAGTGCGCAATGAGAGCCAGCCAACATTTAAGCCCATGACAGCCCCATTTGAAAATGGCAATGGGCCAAAACCATCAAAATGAATGTCAATAGGGACAAATGTCAGGTTCTGCACTTAGGCAGGAAGAACCAGATGCATAAATATAAGATGGGGGACACCTGGCTTACTAGCAGTACATGTGAAAAGGATCTGGGGGTCTTGGTAGACCACAAGCTGAACATGAGTCAACAGGGTGATGCAGCAGCAAAAAAATGCTATTCTAGGCTGCATCAACAGAAGTATAGTGTCCAGATCAAGGGAAGTCATAGTACCACTCACTTCTGCCTTGGTCAGACCACACCTGGAGTCCAGGGTCTAATTCTGGCACAATTTAAGAAGGATATTGACAAGCTGAAACGTGTGCAGAGGAGGATGAACCAGGATGAACCAGGGTCTGGAAACTAAGTCTTATGAGGAGTACTTGAAGGAGCTGGGTACGTTTAGCCTGGAAAAGAGGAGACTGAGACTATGAGAGCCACCTTCAAATATCTTAAGGGCTATCACCTGGAAGAGGGAGTAAGCTTGTTTTCTCCTGCTCTGGAAGGTAGGACTCGAATCAATGGCTTCAAGTTACAAGAAATGAGATTCCAACTAAACATTAGGAAGAACAATAAGAGCTGTTTGGCGGTGGAATGGTCTCCCTCTGGGGGTTGTGGACTCTCCTTCCCTGGAGATTTTAAAGCAGAGGTTGGGTGGCCATCTGTCATGGATGCTTTAGCTGAGATTACTGCATTGCAAGGGGATGGACTAGATGACCCTCAGGATCCCTTCCAACTCTACAAATCTATTATTCAAGCCTCTCTGATAACTGATCTAGCACAAAAAAGGAAGAAGAAATATGGCATCTCCAGCCCTCCCACCACACTCCAGCCCAGCTTACCATCTCCTTGTGATTGGGGTAGAAGGTCTGGTCAATGAGTGGGAATTCTTCCGGTCCAAGTTTGCGAAAGAGGCGAACCATCTGGGCAAACTGTCAGGAGGACACCACAGGTAAGAGACAGAACAAGAAAGAGACCTTCTAAATCTGTTCTCGGCTGGCTTCTCTTCTAACTCTCCCATTTGCCTCTATTGCTTCCCTGAACCCCTTTTCCCCTCTGGGAGCTGCTGCTGCCTTCACAGGCAGACATTCAAAACTCCACTTGATGCAGGATGCTGCTGCCCAGCCGCCACCAGAAGTCCCCTTTGGGCATAGCAGCACCAGCTGCCCATCAGCTGCAGGCCAAAATCAAAGTGGTGGTCATTACCTTAGCCTTCCTTCTTATGATCTTCTGCTCTGTTTCCCTTCTATTTATGAAGCAAGAACATTGAACATAAGAAGAAGCCTGCTGGGTCAGGTCAACAGGTACTCTACCATCCTGCTCCAACAGTGGCTGCTGTATCCTTGCCTGGATCTGGTGAGCTTACAGCAACGTAAGAAAAGCCCTGCAGGATTAGGTGCCTCTAGTTCAACATCCAGTTCCCACAGCAACCAACCAGAAGCCCATGGGAATCCGGCAAGCATAAGCGGAGCAGAGCAGCATAGCACTCTCCTCACAGGTTCTCCACCCACTGGGATTTAGAGGCCTAGTTCCTCCAATACTGGAGGCAATATAACCCTCATGCCTAGTAGCCCCAGAAGCCTTTGTCAGTCATCTATGTTCTAGAACAGCCTCTCTGCTTGAATCCTGCCAAGCAATATGACTGTCTGTTGCCCACAATTGAGTTAACACTTCTCCTGTTTATCCAAGGCTTTTAACTGGTTTTCACTGGCCATTCAAGTTTTAGTGTCTCAGCTTTATGTCAATTTCTTTTCAATTTAGTGATGGTTCCATGGGAAGAGAATGAGCCAATGAGCCCTGTGGACACATGATACCTGTAAAGCACATTCAAAACACATTTGGTCCCTCCAGGAATTCTGGGCTCCTTCATTCATTAAGGGTTTTGGATAATTATAATTCTCTAAGGGGTAAACAACAGTGCCCACAATTCTGTGAGGGGAAGAGCATGCTTTAAAGATATTGTGTGTACACACCCCTAGTCCTTCCACTTGTGGGTATGCCAATAAACACTGCACTCATTTTCGCCACCTAGTCCAAAGCCGACAGTCACGTAGGTCTGGTCCTTCCCCCAAACATCGGCTCCCACCACTCACCACCCAGGGCTTGTCGCAAAAGTTGTACACAGAGTGCAGGGAGTTGACGCTGGGCACTCCTGCATACTGCAGTCCTATCACGATGCCGCGATGGTCTCCTCCACGGGCCATGCTGAAGGCGTGCTGACGGACCAGCACAAAGTCGGGCTTCAGGCTCCTAGAAGAAGAAGAAGAAGAAGAAGAAGAAGAAGAAGAGTGATAATGAAGAACAAGGGTGGCCAGTGTGGGATGTAAACACACAGAGCAGTCAAATATAACACTGCTAGAGTGGACATGAAGGTGTCTCAGTCCTCCAGCCGTAACTTCCTGTTTACCTGGACTGAGACAACTTCCTCTAAGTAACTGAAAGTGGGAGTGGCTTCACCTGGGCAGGTTAGGACAAAACCACAGGTCAGTGGCCATTTTCCCTCTCTTGGATCAGGACTTCAAGCAAGCAACATCTTAGAGCAGAGATGGGCTCTTGGCTTCCAGCCAAGAGGGCCCAAATGGAGCCTTCTCCCACATGGAGAGTCTCCACATGTATATATATTTTCTAAGCTTAAGTCTGCCTTCATCTGGGATCTTATTGTGGCCATTTGATGTCTGTGAGTAAACGTTTTGCATGCTTTTATAGAAGACTTGTGTAGTGTCTTATTTTGAAGAGGGATAAAGGGGTAATACCAGGAAACTATTTTACAGAGGTTTAAACAAACCTGAGCAACCTTCTGCTGTGTGATTTAAAAGGGGAATGTAACTCTGCTGACTTAGTTGGAACTTGTAAACACAAGTTAGGATAAGGATATCTTAAGCAATATATCCTCATCCACATTCCAAACATTCCCACAAAGGGTTATGGGGCCCAGGCATTGCGTATTTTTGTGTATTTTTGAAGGATTGCACTGGATTGCATTTTTGAGTTGAGTAGGATTTTTCTGATAGGATTTCCTGGTGAGAGCACATGGCCTATTGTCTCCCATTGTGCTGAAGGGGGATTAGCGACCCCTCCCCTCCCTCAGAGTTCACAAAAGACCCAAAGGCAGTGAAGATTTATTTTGAGGCTTTTTGCATTTTGAGATTTTGATTTTGAATTTTGACAAATTTTTGAATTTTGAAAATTTTTCAAATTTTGAATTTTAAGATGGCTAGTGCCAGTTTTTATAGTGAAGCAAAGCCAAGCTTAATGCTGCTAGATGAGGACAATTTTGTGCACTGGAAAACGTGCTTGATGATATATTTAGAAGCAAAGGATGTTTTGGATGCTATAGAGAAACCTAAGCCCCAAGGCGCAGATGCTGAAGCCTTAGCCAAGATTAAAGCCTGGAAAAGGCAGAACAGCGAAGCCAAGCACATAATTTTGAGTGGACTACGCAATAAGCATCTATCGTTAATAAATAGCAAAGATGATGCATTCTGAAATTCCTTGTATAGAATATCCTGGGAGATTGAAGTGTTCTCCTACTGGTTTCTCTGTCTTGTGATTCCTGATGTCAGATTTGTGTCCATTTATCCTCTGGCGTAGGGTTTGGCCTGTTTGTCCAATATAGAGAGCTGAAGGGCACTGTTGACATTTGATGGCATACACAATGTTAGAAGATCAGCAATTAAATAGTCCTGAGATGGTATGTTTGATGTTGTTGGGGCCGGTAATGGTGTGGCACCAAAGTTGGCATCTGGGTTTATTGCAGGCTCTGGTACCAGTGTCCATGTTAAGTCTGGTTGTATTATTGTGGGTGAGGAGTTGTTTAAGATTGGGTGGCTGTCTGTAGGCGATGAAAGGTCTACCAAGTGGCGATAGCGACAGTGAAGAACAAAATTTCTTCACCGCCTCTATTGCATCTGCAGAAAATAGCAGCAGGAGACTCTTTCAGGTGGTTTGCAATTTAACGGAACCACCTTTACCATCGGGGCCTTGTAAAGACCCCAAGATCTCCTGCAACGATTTTGCAATTTCTTTTGCAGATAAAGTCACTCAGACTCAGAAGGAGGTAGACACCACCATGGGAGCAGGGCGGGGGCGGGAGAGTGCTAGATCCCTGTCTGGTCGAGTTGCATGGAATCAATTTCAATCCGTTACCCCTGAGGATGTAGACAGGATGCTTGGACGCGTGAAACCAACCACCTGTCTACTTGATCCTTGCCCAACCTGGCTTATAAAAGCTAGCCAGGAAGGGCTGGGCGATGGTCTCTGTGGGGTGGTGAATGCTTCTCTCTGTGAGGCAGCCTTCCCAGACCCGCTGAAAGAGGCGGTCATTAAACCGCTTCTTAAAAAAAATCTTTAGACCTGGCCAGTATGGCTAACTATCACCCAGTCTCAAATCTTCCATTATTGGGCAAGATGATTGAGCGAGTGGTTGCTGAACAACTCCAGGCATTTGGATCCCTTCCGGTCAGGATTCAGGCCTCATCATGGGACTGAAACTGCCTTGGTCATGCTGGACGATGATCTCCGACTGTCTAGGGACAAAGGTGAAAGCTGTTTCCTAGTTCTGCTGGATCTCTCAGCGGCTTGATACAATCAATCATAACATCCTTTTGGACCGTCTAGAGGAGCTGGGAGCTGGGGACACTGTTATACAATGGTTCCGCTCCTTCCTCCTGGGCCGTGTCCAGAAAGTGGTGGTGGGGGATGAGTGTTCAGACCCCAGGGCCCTCATTTGTGGGGTGCCTCAGGGTTCTGTCCTCTCCCCCATGCTTTTTTCCAGTATACCTGAAGGAGCGTCTCCACCCCCACCGTTCTGCCCGGACACTGAGGTCCAGTGCCGAGGGTCTTCTGGCGGTTCCCTCACTACGAGAAGCCAAGTTACAGGGAACCAGGCAGAGGGCCTTCTCGGTAGTGGCGCCCGCCCTGTGGAACGCCCTCCCTTCAGATGTCAAAGAGAACAACAACTACCAGACCTTTAGAAGACATCTGAAGGCAGCCCTGTTTAGGGAGGCTTTTAATGTTTAATATATTACTGTATTTTAGTGTTCTGTTGAAAGCTGCCCAGAGTGGCTGGGGAAACCCAGCCAGATGGGCGGGGTATAAATAAATTATTATTATTATTATTATTATTATTATTATTATTATTATTATTATTTTAACATCTACATGAAGCCAATGGGAGAGATCATCAGGGGGGTTGGGCTGGGTGTTCATCAATATGCGGATGATACCCAGCTCTACCTCTCTTTTAAATCAGAACCAGTGAAGACAGTGAAGGTCCTGTGTGAGTGCCTGGAGGCGGTTGGAGGATGGATGGATTGAGGTTGAATCCTGACAAGACAGAAGTACTGTTTTTGGGGGACAGGGGGTGGGCTGGTGTGAAGGACTCCCTGGTCCTGAATGGGGTAACTGTGCCCCTGACAGACCAGGTGCGCAGCCTGGAAGTCATTTTGGACTCACAGCTGTCCATGGAGGCGCAGGTCAATTCTGTATCCAGGGCAGCTGTCTATCAGCTCCATCTGGTGCGCAGGCTGAGACCCTACCTGCCCGTGTACTGTCCGAGTGGTGCATGCTCTAGTTAACTCCCGCTTGGACTACTGCAATGCGTTCTACGTGGGGCTACCTTTGAAGGTGACCCAGAAACTACAACTAATCCAGAATGCGGCAGCTAGACTGGTGACTGGGAGCGGCCGCAGAGACCACATAACACCGGTCTTGAAAGATCTACATTGGCTCCCAGTACGTTTCCGAGAACAATTCAAAGTGTTGGTGCTGACCTTTAAAGCCCTAAATGGCTTCGGTCCAGTATACCTGAAGGAGCGTCTCCACCCCCATCATCCGGCTCGGACACTGAGGTTCAGCGCCGAGGGCTTTCTGGCGGTTCCCTCCCTGCGAGAAGCGAGGTTACAGGGAACCAGGCAGAGGGCCTTCTTGGCAGTAGCGCCCACCCTGTGGAACACCCTCCCAACAGATGTCAAAGAGATAAACAACTAACTGACATTTAGAAGACATTGGAAGGCAGCCCTGTTTAGAGAAGTTTTTAATGTGTGACATTTTAATGTATTTTTAATCTTTGTTGGAAGCCGCTCAGAGTGGCTGGGGAGACCCAGCCAGATGGGCAGGGTACAAATAATAAATTATTATTAAATTATTATTATTTAGTGCTAAATCAGATCAAACATGAACCCGAATTGTTGTTTGCTCCGATCAAGTGCTAAAGAGTGATGGTGGACAAGAAGAAGTGAAGAAAAACCCTGCATCTTTTCCTTTCAACAAAGTGGATACAAAATGGCTAGACTGTGCTCAGGGGATCAAATGGAAGCAGGGGGTGGGATAATAGATGGCCCCCAGTACAGTGGTACCTCGGGTTAAGTACTTAATTTGTTCCGGAGGTCCGTTCTTAACCTGAAGCACCACTTTAGCTAATGGGACCTCCTGCTGCCGCTGCGCCGCCAGAGCACGATTTCTGTTCTTAGCAGAGTTCTTAACCTGAAGCGTACTTAACCCGAGGTACCACTGTAATATGTCACCACACCTGTTTGTTTGTTTGTTTGTTTTAAAAAATGCCACTCCCCCACCCCCTTCAGTGTGTCTCCAGTCAGGTTACGGAGCAGCATGCATTTTTATTTTGGATTTTCTTTCCTTAGCCAATTATCCGAAGATTTTAAAAAATTTCAATTAATTGAGGGGAGGGTGCATAACGCCAGTTGGATGAGGAGGACGTTTGCATGGATGCTGAAAAAAAAATGATACACAAGCAGCTTCAGTGCCCATGTAAAGGAGCTCTCAGATACTACAAAATAGGGAGAAGGCATCCGATTTTGAGGAGCCACAAATTGTGCAAATTTGCATTAAGAGACTAAAGCAGACTCTATGTCATGTGCAGCACAGCAGTTAGTTAGCAGCGGCATCACTATAATTTAAGCACCAGGCAAACCCATGTTTTTTTATCCAACTCTTTTAACAGATTTTACTGATTTGATGGAGCCTGTTTAAGCTTTTCTTGTTTTTGGTATGGTATGTCAAAGGGTAGTATTATTATTTTTAATTAATTAATTAAATATTTACATAGAAATCCAAAGCTAAGCACTACACAGTGGTTTTGTTACAATAGCAAAGCCTGCCTGCAAGCTTACGCAGGAGTGGCCAGCATGGAGGGGGGGCTGCACAATAGAACAACACCCCCCCCCATGCTCAGCAGCGGCATCGCTACCACTGAGCTGGACAGTGCAGAGTTGGGATGGGCAACAGTGAGGTTGGGCTGTCAAGGTGTAGTAGCAGATCCAATCCAATCTTCCCACTGGTGCACCTGTGCAGTGCCCTCCCTTGTAGCACCCAGGTAAGTGGCACCAACACTGTTGTTGGGAGGCCATCTCTGCAGCATCACCTGCCCACACTGGCTACTCCTGAGCTTACACCAGGAAAGGCCTTCTGAATCTAGCCCAGCACCCTGATCTCACAGCAGCCAACTAGAAGCTTATGAGAAGCCTACAAGCAGGATCTGAGTGCAGCAGCTCTCTGATCACTGGTGATTCCCAGCCAATGATATTCAGGGGCATTCTGCCTCTGACAGTGAGGCAAGAACATAGCCATTGTGGCTAGCAGCTGTTGATCACCTTATCCGCTACTAATCTGTCTAATCATCTTTTAAAGCCATCTGAGTTGGCGGCCATCCCTCCTTCTGGTGGGAGCACATCCCCTCATTTCAGCTATGTGCTGCACAAATCTTCCAAAATTCACCTTCACTGGGTGTCCCTGAGTTCTAGCAGTGTGAGAGAGGGATAAAAACCTCCCTCTATCCATCTTAACACCATGCATACGAACTAAGAAAGATAAGAGCATAAGGAAGGAGAAAGACGTGAGAGAAGAGGTTCCAGAGTTAAGGGTGTGTGTGATCTGCTTTATATGCAGAAGGTCCTCATCATCTCCATTCAAAAAGATTTCAGGCAGCAGCTGATTGGAAATACCTTCCAAAGTCAGGGCAGGTAGCACTGGACCAATGTTCTAACTCAGGAGGTCAGGAATTGGTGGCTGGACTATGACTCCCACCACCTCTGACCATTGGTCATGCTGGCCGAGGCCGATGGGAGTTGGGAGTCCAACAACATTTATAAAATGACTCAGTTGGTTGATCATGAGACTCTTAATCTCAGGGTCATGGGTTCAAGTTCCATGTTGGGCAAAGATTCCTGCCCTGCTGGGGGTTGGACTAGATGACCCTCATGGTCCCTCCCAACTCTACAATTCTATGATTCTCTCTCTGCATAAAGGTTGAAAAACTTTGCCTCATTTTAGAAAGGAAAGTGCTTCCAAGGGTGCTTCCAGATGACCTGATAAGCATTCATCCTGCTTTGTTTACATGGAGATTAGGTGACGTTAGCTATTTAAGGAGCATTCATACCTGACTTGGTTGCGGGGAGATTGCACCAACCTTTATTTGCTGTGTGGGATTGGATCCCACTCTAAAATACCCACTGTGTGGAAGTGCCTTGAAACATGAGCAGAGAAAACACATGCGCACCTGAGTCAAAACAAGCTGAATGAGCCACCGATGGACAGGCACTGCCACTTACCTGACTACCTTAACACCGTTGCGTATAACCTCCATGTCAACGGAGAAGTTGCCATTGGCATGAGCCACCAGGTTGAGGTCGGAGAACTCTGCCTGCAGGAGACACCCACAAGACCTAGTCATGGACCAAGCAGCACACACAGTACAGTCAGCAGCCCCCCTCCTGACTCTAGGGAGGGACCAGGGATACACAGAAAGCAGGACAGTTTGCAGGTTCACAACTGGAATGGTTTCGTGTGCTGACTGAAGTCCCAGGAAACCCCGTGGTCCTTTCAAGAATCTCTTCAGTAAGAAGATCAGGAATTTTATTTATTTATAAATGCTTTTAGGCTGCCTTTCTGTGTACACTCATCCAATGCAGCTACAACAGAATATATAGAACCAAAAAGCTACCACATCCCTCACTCAAGGGCATTGGACCGGTATTAGCAGAGCCGTCTTTCCCACAGGGCTTAGTGGTGCGTCGCGCCAGGGCGCCGGCCTCTCAGGGGCACCCCAGCGAGTGGGGGAGCTGCACGGCTTTGCCGGTGGCCTCCCCTTTCCCTGCACGCCCACCAGCTGTGCCCTGCCAACCATATGGCTGGCGGGCGTGCAGCTTCCCTCCCAAGCCTCTGCGGGGATTGCTCTCCCAAAGCAGCATGGGGGAGAGTTACACCCCCCGACGGCTGGCAGTGCGCAGCTTCGGGGGCCCCCGCCACCAGTGGTATTTGGGGGCGCTGGGTGGATATTTGCACCCCGGCGCCGCATCTGCTAAAGACGGCCCTGGGTATTAGCTAAAAAACAATCATGCCTGGTCCAAGGGGAAAAAGCACAATTTCACATCACAGCAGTTAAAAGAAGCCCATTTTTAACCAGGGCTTGAGCTGATTGACATCCAACGCCTTTTTAAAATGTGTTGGGGAGGGGGAGGTTAATTGGGTTGTTTTTGTTTTCATTAAGTATTTTTTGTTTTTATATTGTGATTTTATATTGTAACTGCCCTGAAATGTGCAGGTCTAGGGTGGTGTGCAAATTTAATAATAAATAAAATTAATGAATAAATGGTGTATGTGTATTTTGCACAAGGTCGGTAGACTTTGGGGTTCAAGTAAAAGAAGAAAGCAGCTCCAACCAGCCTGAATTCCACCTACCCCATTGTAAGGCTCATTCTCAGTTCACGTGGGTGAACCAAGACCTAAGCAACCACCCTGCATGAACTCAGTGTGCACCCAAAACATAGCAGAGTCCTCCATAATGCACAGAAGTTCCTCCAACAACAAACCAACAATTAAATGCCAATGCATCTATCAATCTTCAGAAGAGATTCAGAATATAATGCACAATTGTTTGAGCTGAACAATTTTCTTATATGGGTTTACATAGGTCTGCTTTCAGTTGCATGTTGCGTGTTTTTGTATGTGTAAGTCTGCTTGTTTCTTTCCCCTTTGAAATAAAAAAGGGGAAGACAAAGTAACATCAAAAAGATTCTCAGAAAGTAAGACTTCTTGGAAACTGCTGACCTAAGCCGTCAGCCTTGAGTTTCACTTCCTGCTCTCACTGCTCTCACTGCATCCATGATTTCCAAAGTTACCCAGAATCCCCCTTCTGAGTCAGGCAGAGGTTTGCGCCAGGGGCTCCACCACAAAAGCCACCTCATGACCTTGCCCTGGGGGGGGGGGAGTGAGTGAACAATGAATGGCAACTTTTACCTCCCCCAGGGTGCACGGAGAGGGTCAGGCTGAGGCCGGGGCTTCTTTCATAAACGTGCAGCATGCTCAGTTATTGCCAACTGCAGACGCACATTGTGTCTTCAGGGTTTAAAATGTGAGCTTCCTCAGTGACAAATGTTGGCTATGTGCGTGCAGGCGACTAGTGTCATGGTCAGTCTGGGGTCACAAACAGGACCACAGGTTTGAGGAGTTCTGCTCTTAGATCAGTTGGCCCCATAGGGGGCTGGGGGAGGCCCAAATTTGATGTGCATTGCCATTCAAACGATGTATGTGCACATCACATGAACAATTGTGCAGGGTGGGGCTTAGCCGGCCCATCCATATATTATTCAAGATGGCACCCTTGGTTGGCCCCAAGGAGTGCTCTGGATCAGCTGCAACACCAAGAGGCAGCCATTTATATTTCCCACAATGCCACAAAGAGATGCTACCTTGAGGACATTGTGGAGATTTAAAATGGCAGCTCCCGGACCGAGCCACCCATCACTGACTGAAGCACCAGCTGGGGTGGGGCTGGTAAAGCAGGGGCTTTACTGGACACTGGCTTACCTGCTCCACTTTGATGTCCATCTCCCCATGAAGCTTCTTCCCCTTGAAATATTTTGCCCTAGAAGAAGAAAGGCATTGTTAACGTCTCTGGCAGTAAACAAAACACCACGTTTAGCTCAGTTAGTAGAGCAGGAGATTCTTAATCTTGGGGTCATGGGTTCAAGTCCCACAGGTTGGACTAGACAATCCTCGTGGTCCCTTCCAACTCTACGATTCTGCGATTCTAATGTCTAGGCTTATAATGATCCCAGCTGGAGCCAGCAGCACAAACACAAACAACTTATCTTCATGGCCACACCACAGCCACAGTACAACAGGGCTGGATCCGAGCTAGGCCTATGGAGCCAAAAAGTATCGATCCAATTCAAAGCACAAGACCTGCTTCCTCAGTTGAACTAGAACAGAGGTGGGGCCCCTGTGGTCCTCCAGATGCTGCTAGATTCCCAACTCCCATCAGTCAGCATTCCCAATGGTCTGGGATGGCAGAGGCTGGAGACCAAAAGCCTCTGCAGAACCACAGGTTTCTCCCTGCCTTGAACTGGAGGGAACAGAAGTCCTGGGGTGATATGCAATGTGAAGTAGTTCTGTCAGCAAAAGGGTTTCTGCAGCACAATGGAAGCCCCCCCTTCACACACAGCCCAAATCTAGTCTAGGGGTTCCCTCCAACCCTCTAGAGCAGATTTGGAGTGGGCTCGAGGCACACACAGCTGGAAGGGGAAGGACAATCCTGCTGCCCCAGTGGTAATCCTTGTGCTGACAGGACGGATTGGTACAATCCTGCCCCTGGAAACTGAATTTGAGCAAGGATGGAACATGGAATCTGTGTGGCTATCTGCTGCTAAAGAATATTCCAGCCTTGGTCAGCATCTTTTCTGAGCACAATCATTCCTGCCTGCTCTGCGCTGCTTTATTGTATTACTGACATTTAAAACAGAATCCATCTATCTTCTAGATTGGTTCCTACCCAAAGAAACATATGGAACACGGCCTCCATCTCTTCCAAAAAGCATCAAGGCCTTCCAGAATGTAAAGATGGTTGGGTGCAATAAATGTGCAGTACTTAGTCATTTGTCGCCAAGGAACCAGACATATTCTCTCCAAGCAGCGCTTCTGGCATGGGGAAGCTCAGTATTTTGTTCCTGGGGAAATAAAACTCTCCCCTCCTCCTCCCACTTCCCATATTGCTGTTGTTTATTTATTTATTGAACTGCTGTGTAAAGTGTGGTTGTTCAAATTATGACAGGCTCCAATTTCCCCACAACTCTTGGTATTTTGCTGCCTGCGGCGGAAAAATCAAAATTTGACACTCTAGGTACATATATTTTTAGCACCCACTCTAGTCATGGTTATAATTTGTTTCAAGCTGGTTTTAATACTGTGTTTTCTATTGCTGTGATCTGGGGCCTGCTGGTGGATAATAAATCTAATGATAATAATAGTAATTTTAAAATGGTGGTCCACCTTCCACTCATTAACATGGAGCTCAGAATCCACCAGGACATCCACACAAGCCTTGCAGAACTGCATGGGAGCCACACAACCCTTCTGTTTCCAAAAGCAGTCAAAGATGCCACTGGATTTTCACAAACAATGCATGAAACGGAGGTTCATTCCCTGACTCAAGGATAGACTGCCTGTGTACATGGAAGGTCCATGCAACTATCAAGGCAAATAGCCACTGACAGACCTTCCATTGCAACTGTTTCCAGTTAGCCATCACAAATGTCTTTAATATGGAATCATGAAGAGCCACAAAGGCTATTTTCTACCCGCACAGTCAGAGGCAGTCTACCGCTATATACCAGCTGCTGACAATTGAATGTCAGGAGAGAACTCAAGTCCTGCTTGCCACAGGCTGGCCACTGTGAGAACAGGGTGCTGGACTCTCTCCTATGTTCTTATCAGCTTGGGTGACTTTAGCTTGGCGGTGTCCTTTAGTCCACAAAAACTGATGCTATAATGGGTTAGTCTTTAAGGTACCACAGGACTTTGCAGTGTGCATATTTTAAAACCAGGACTCTGCTAAATCTTATTTTACAGCCACCTAACCTAGAGGCTTGTGGTAGTGAAATCCACCACACCTAGTGGCAGTGAATTCCATAGGCTAGTTACATGTTCTGTGAAGCAATATTTCCTTTTGTCTCTCCTGGAAGGCTATTGAGGCCATCAATGGCTGCAAAGGCAGTTTAACCCACAGGTACAATCACAGCTGGTCAGGGCCAGGGCTTTGGGGTCCATTTTGCAGCCCATTCTAATCCCCTTTCAGCAAATCCAGTTCTTGTAATATGGCGCCCCCTCGTGCCCACACACAAACATTCATGTTCGTGGGAAATGGGCAGGGTAGCCAGCCAGGGCAGCAAACCTTTGGGATTTTGCTTCCAGCTCTGAGGGAGTCTAGACACACAGCAGCTAAAAATAAGAAGCTTTTTCCTCCGTTTACAGCTCACTCTCCTCTCAGCAACCAAATGCCCAGCAGGCACAGGACGGCGCAAACTGAAAGACGCAGCAGCAGCGAGGGAGCCCAGCTGCAGACACACAGCTTAGAAGGGGAAAGCCAGGATCCAGCAGAGGGGCTTGCACATCGTCCAAGCCTGAGCGCACCTGAAAGCATTCCCTGACAATGCTGCCGGTATTTGTCATACCCAGGGATCTCCAGCAACGGTTGTACAGCTCTGGTGCCCAGCAGTGTCAGAATGAATGGTCTCCCCACCCTCTGCTCATTCCAGCCCCGCAGACCAACCTTTGCCCACTTGCAGTGGTTTGGCACTGCAGCTGCTCACCAGTCAGCGTGCCCCTGGCTATGGCAGGTGGGGGGTTTAGCCCCAAATGGCTGGAGGGCACCATGTTGGCAAAGGCTGCCCTAAACCCCATATTTCCAGCCCAGGAATCCCTGACTCCCACAATTCACCAAGGCAAGCTTTGCCTTTCCAGTTTGGGAACAGGTAGCCCATCAAATTGCCCAGGCATCATTCCTGTCAGAATTGGGCTGAGAATCCAGGAGTCTCGTCTCATGAATAAGACCCTTCTTCCTCTCAAAGCATGAGACCAGAGATTCTCAAACTGCCTCCCTTTACAACTAGACTCAGACACCCGGCAGATGATTCTGGGCTGTTTTCTAGGGCACGCATTGATTGGGCTCCCACCCACCACCTTTTTTGGGGGGGCAAGGGGAGGCATGTTCCAGTCAGTCCTATTTGACCTCCCTCTTTCTGGCTGAATTCTGCCCCGATAAAGGCCCCTTTTTCTGGCTCAGTAACACCCTGCTCTGCAATTAGAGCTAGGGACAACCTAGGAGCCACCCCCCTTCCTTATCACAGGGCATTGCCAGAGAGACAAAACCTACCTGAGCCAACTCTCAAGTGCCCCTGCCCTTCTCCCCGCAGCCTGCAACACTAGGCCCTTTTCTCTTCACAGGGAGAGAGACAAGTCCTGCACCCACAGCACCCTTTGCACCTTTCTCCTCTGACTCCTAGGGGCAGACCTAGGGGTTGGCTATGCTGGGCATAAAAAACCCTCTCCACTCTGGCTGGGAGTGGCTAGAGGCCTGTGCGCCCCACACCTCCTTGCCAAGGGCGCAAGGGAGCCTAGATATGGCTCTGCTTCCGCACTGCATGTTTAAAGCAGCGCCATACCATTTCTAAACAGCCTGGGCTTCCGCCAAAGAGTCCTGGCCACTGTAGTGTTAGAAGCGACGAGAGTGGGGAGACCACCCCACCCTATTCCCCTCAAAGAGCTACAACTCCCGTAGTGCTTTCACAGCCAATCCCTCTTTGCAGGGAACTCTGACAATTGTTCCCTAGGCTTCTCTGAGTCGAGGGGCAGCGAAATGAACTATGCCCCGCTCGCCTAGGCGCAAAGATTATGTTTAAATCCCATGAAGCGGCTATTTGGAGGCGGGGGAGAGAGGTTACCCCTCTCGACCGGGCTGCGATGCTACGGCGTGCCCCACCCCGTCTCCGATCCCGGACAGTTTCTCTCTCTCCCCCTCCATTCTCTCTCTCTCCCCCTCCATTCTGTAGCTGGAGTATCACTGAGGCGCCCCCGCAACCTCCTGACTCAGTCGGAGGAGAGAGGGAGGAGAGAGAGAGACGAGGATGCTTCAGCCGTGCGCACGGCGAGAGGAGCTGAGCGCCTGAGCGCTTCCTCTCTGCGGATCACAAGATCCTGCCTATTCCTTCCCTCCCCCCGCGGTGCGAGACCATTTCCCTCGCGAGCTATCCTGGAGCCCGAGCGGCTGCAGAACTTCAAAGCTAAAGGCCAGCAATCGGTGGAAAGGAACGCCCGGCAAGGCATTTGCAAAGCGAGGGTCCGCTGCGGCAGCGCACAACAATGGTCCCTTCTTAGCATCGAACTCTGCACCAAAATCCCCGTCCAAAGATGGTTGCATCCTAAAACTCAGACTTTTCAGCATTGCAAAACAACAACACAACCACCCCAGAGTCATCCATATTGAAGCATACACACACCGTACGCATTGCAACTAAAGTCTGCGTGTCGAAGAGTGCAGCTGTCTCTGCTAAATAAATCCGCATTCCCTTCCCCGGTTTCTCTGCAGCAATGGACAACTGCGCTTGGGGAGAGAGAACGTGTGAACCTTCGGGAGACTGCAGCCTGCGGCGCTACGGATACGTGTTTCTTCCGTAGATGCACTTTTCTGTACAAAACGCGACCTCGTGCCCCTTCACGATTTTTCAGCCTACCTATAAATCACTCCCCCCGAAAGCTACTGAAATCTGTCCGACGGAGAGTCTCTCGCTAAAAACTGCAGCGAAAACATCTGGCAAGGGGACGTGAGCTGTTTTCGCTGCAATTTTTAGAAAGTTAATGGGCCTCTCAGGAGGGAAGATGGCAACAGCTTTCTGAAAAAGCATTTCGCAGGTAGGCTGCAAAATCCTGCACCATTCCAAATCACCTGTTTCCGCACTCCTCAAGAAAACTGCAAAATCCTACGGTAGCCTAGCCTGCACTGCATTCCTGACGCCTTCAATTTATGCAAAGCCCTGCATTGAAATTTTGGGTTTACCCTCCAGGAGGCAGGACCCTATTCTTCTGCTACAGCATGCATGCCCTGCTGGATAGAATGCTATTTACTTACAGAACATAGCAGACTGCTTTGTTACACAGTGCTGCATCTTCTGCGCAGCAGTCACCTTGCAAACATGCATATCATCTGCATTGCAACATGGACAGCTTCTGCTGCATGACTGCAACATGTTCTTACAGGCTCCTATTCTGTATTACCCAACTCAAACCCTCAAAAGCCCCCAAAATGTGTACAGCTCAGTTGGTAGAGCATTAAATTCTTAATCTCAGGGTCATGTGGTCAAGCACCACATTGGGCAAAAAGATTCCTGCATTGCAGGGGGTACCTTCCAATTCTACAATTCCATGATTCTATGCTGCTTGGGTTACAGCCATTCCATTGCACACTGCCTCTAACTCAAGTTGTGTGGATGGAGTCTGTTTTGATGCCTGACAAATAACACAGCAACATTTGCCTGCTAAATGTGCATGGAAAACTACACTGGAACATGCTTATTAGTTGCCCAGAGGTGGGGGGACTTTCCCCCCCAAGGGCCACATTTTCTTCTGGGGGCCACATTCCAGTGGGGGTGGGGCTAGAGGCAAAAGTTGGAAGAGAAAGTCATGTGAATTTTACCTTTGTACAGTAAGCTGGTTTCTACCCACACATCTTTCTGTCCTCCCACAGGGCAAGCAAAATGCATGACCAGACTTCCAAGGATCTATTCCAGGCAGGCGAAACCATAAAAGGAGGAGGGAAAGCAGCGCCAGTATGAGGTGTGGCCTGGGCACAGTCCCAAGGACCACGTGCAGGCAACATCCCTAGTCTTCCAATGAATGCCCACTTCAGTTTTAAAAAAAATTGGTTTCTCAGGCTGAGTGTTTCTGAACATGTGCAGAGTGTAACCACACATGCACATATCACTGAAAGGAACAATGTGGGCTTCTTTAAGAAGAAGATGTAAGGGCACTTTAAAATTAACTACTTTTAATTATCTTTAAAAACCTTTTGAAGATGGTTCAGAAACTTCAGCTGGTGCAGAATTTGGTGGCCAGGTGCCCACTGGGGGAAGATGGTTAGAGCATATATATATATATATATATATATATATATATATATATATAACCAATCCTAGCCTGACCGCACTGGCTGCCAAGTAGTTTCTGGGTCCAATTCAAAGTGCTGGTTTTGACCTATAAAGCCCTAAACGGCTCAGGACTGCAAGACCTCAAGGACCGCCATATGGGGAGCCATATGAACCGACCCAGACCCAGAGATCGTCCTCTGAGGCCCTTCTTCCTGCGCCTCCTCCACGAGAGGAGCAACATGAGAAGGGGCCTTTTCTGCGGTGGCCCCCATTTGTGGAATGCTCTCCCCAGGGAGGTTCGGCTGACGTCTTCATTATGTACCTTTAGGAGCCACATGAAAACATTCCACTTCAACCAGGTCTTTGGCTGATTAATATCTTATACCCTTTTAAAATGTGTTTGTGAGGGAAGGGGTTTATTGATTTGGGGGGGTTGCTCTTGTTTTTATTATGTAATTTGTGGTTTTATATTGCATTTTTATGTTGTGATCTATGGATGAAGGGTGGTTTATAAATAAATAAATATTTCTCATGTATCACCTTAAGATGGTTGTTCAAAAGGCAATGATGATGATCACAATAGTACAAATGAAAATGGGAAAACAGTGAAAATGCTCACCACACCTTCTCCAGCCTTCTGCTTTGTTCCTTCCCTCCCTGGCTCGTTATCCACCTGTTCCAACAAATGTTCACAAAGCAGGAATTTCTGGTTGCGCCTGTAAAATTCATTTTGGCTAACAGCTCCTAGTTCTCTGATAAGAAAATGTATCTCTTACTGCAGGACACTGCATTCTACACTGCTAACAAGCACCACTGCTTATCATGAAACAGTCATTGGATGCGCATCTTGCTCCTTGCAATTCTGCAGCAAAAACAGAGGAGGAATAAGACTGCAAAGCAACTCCCCCAGCATCTACCCTGATAGAGTTTTACTGCACCAAACCTGATAATACAGCTGCCTTTTGCTTTTGACTTGTGCTTGCTAAAACCATTGCCCTCTGCAATGCACCACACTGTCCCTGCAGTCTTGTACGGGTACTCAAATCCACCGTGCTAGCACTGATCTGCTTTCCCATAGATTGGACCTTGTCTCTGCATTGCTGCAAACCAGATTTCCTCTCGGCTCTGCTGCACCTTGGTGTGCCTGCCGCCCACACAACGGAGGAGCACATCTCGGTGCGCCACTAATTCCCCACATCCTGGCCAGAAATCCATCCCATCCAGGAAGGAGACGGTGCATCAGCATCTCCTATAATGACACTCCCTAAGGGAGCATTTAGACATATACCTGTAGATAGACGGGTGTCCTCTTGAGGTGAAGCCTCCGTTACCCATATCTGAGGTAGCTTCCTTTTGCAGAGGAGCTGCCCCCCACATAAACAGGACTAGTGTCCCATTGACACCATACAGTCAGAGCACATGGCTTCCCCCAAAGCAGGGAAGTGTAGTTTACCCCTCACAGAGCTACAATTCCCAGCACATTACATTTCCCAGTATTTTGTGGGGAAGAAGCCAAGTGCTATGTGACTGTCAGCTGGGTCTTAGGGTTGGAGCTGAACCTACAGGATTCAAACCTTCTTCTCAGGATCTCCAAGGGAAGGAGGGAAGCAGAGAGAGGGGGAGGGAGGGGGGGAGGCCAGAATCAAGGGGACATGGCATTTTCTGCTTGGCTGGAGAGCTTTCGTTTATTTGCTCTATGCCCATCAGTTTCCACACCTGAAGCTCTGGGTACAACCTGTGGGGATCAACCCACTGAACTGCCAGGACCACCCTTTCATTTCCAGGCTCTGCCCACTGAGCCCCAAAACACCTGGCGACTCCAGGTGGAACACTTTGGCAAAGCACAACTTCTGCGCAACACTGCTGCCAACCACACAACACTTCACACCTGTCCAACACAACCAATGTCTTTACATGCTGCAGAATCAAGTGGTGCATTTCCAGGACTGCAGCACTTCAAGATACAGATGGGGTCAAATGTCTGAATGATCTCTCCCTGCACATAGAAAACCACCCTCTTATAAGTGTTCAGTTTAACCCCTGCAGAGAGCCTGGTTTCTTTTTAACAGGGGTGCATTAAGAGCTGTTCGACAGTAAGAGCTGTTCGACAGTGGAATTTGCTGCCAAGGAGTGTGGTGGAGTCTCCTTCTTTGGAGGTCTTTAAGCAGAGGCTTGACAGCCACCTATCAGGAATGCTTTGATGGTTTTTCCTGCTTGGCAGGGGGTTGGACTGGATGGCCCTTGTGGTCTCTTCCAACTCTAAGATTCTATGATTCTAAACACACACACACACACACACACACACACACACAACCAGCTGCAGTGTAATGTGGTACAGTCCAGAAAAAAGTTTTTACTATGTAAAGGTAAAGGGACCCCTGACCATTAGGTCCAGTCATGTCCGACTCTGGGGTTGCGGCGCTCATCTCGCATTATTGGCCGAGGGAGCCAGCGTACAGCTTCCGGGTCATGTGGCCAGCATGACTAAGCCGTTTCTGGCGAACCAGAGCAGCGCACGGAAACGCTGTTTACCTTCCCACCGGAGTGGTATCTATTTATCTACTTGCACTTTGGCATGCTTTTGAACTGCTAGGTTGGCAGAAGCTGGGACAGAGCAACGGGAGCTCACCCCGTCGTGGGGATTCGAACTGCTGACCTTCTGATCGGCAAGCCCTAGGCTCTGTGGTTTAACCCACAGCGCCACCTGCGTCCCTATTTTAATATGTAGTTCTGCTTAATTGAATGGGTTGCCTTTGAAGAGGAACTCTCCTGAAATACAAAGCACCACCTCTCTGAATTGTCCAAGCCACACCTCTAAATATAAAAATGTTCTGTGATCCTTTATCTGTGTGACAACTGCAAGCAACAATCCCACGCAATGAAACAAGATGTTGTAGCCTACCCTTGTCCATCTTCATTACGTTTTCTCCCTGCAGCAAAGACGTCAAGACAGTCACTATAACATTCTTTTTCAATATGCTGTCTCAACTGGAGTTGCCAGTTTTTCAAACTGCCACGTAATTACACCGTCAAACAGCAGTTTAATGTGAGGCATTAGGCAGCGGTGATGTTTAGCTCCATGTTATGAATTGCAAGACCTACCATTTCCTCCAGATCAATCTGATTTTAAAGGCAGAGAAGCAGGCCAGGTCAGTTGGCAACCCTACCCTCTAACCTAAACTCCATTATCAAATTGCAATCCACTCTCCTGCTCTAAAGAGTCTTCACTGCGGGTAGTTTTATACCTTCTAACACATTATGGAAGCATTAGGCACCACCCTCAGGGAGAAGACAGCACATCAACACCTCTTGGATTGCCACATGCTGCCTCCTCTTATGTCAACGTGCCTCACAAGTAACGTTCTCTTCAGTTCACATCTACAACCACATTTAGCTGCATTTTACTGTCTTCAGAGAAGGGAGACTAGCAGAGTCTCTCCTGCAGATACAGTAGGGAGGACAGGGCTTCCCAAAATTTCTAATAATTGTGAAGAAGAGGAAATTTCAGGAGGTGTTAAAGATGTAGGAGCTCTGTCCTCTCTGGCATCTGGCAACCCTAGCATAGAGTAGCGCTGCTGATCAGAGCTTTACCCTGGACTCAAAACTGGCACCTGTTTAAATGCCCCAGCTCAGACCTGAAATACAGGGAACAATAATAAAAGTACCTCTGAGCATGTGCGGAGTACATTTCCCTCCACACCAAATATCACCTATCTGCAAAATTGTCTGTTTTTGGAATTAGATGTGACACTTTACTTAATAGAAATTGAGTGTCGTGTCAGTGTTTGGCTGCCACATGCATTATTATTCAAAGCCTGACTCTAACGTGAAAATGCCCTCTTCACTTTTTGAGAAAAAGCACACATATCCACCCATATTACACTGCAAGAATCTTACTATCCTGCAAAATTGGTTAGAGGGGTATTTGCCTATAACAACTCTGTGATAGACAGAAATGCAACAGGTATGTTGCCACAAGAACAGCATTTCCTCTACTAGAAAAGGCAGAGGTGCTACTTTAGGCATTCCCAAACTCGGCCCTCCAGATGTTTTGGGACTACAACTCCCATCATCCCTAGCTAACAGGACCAGTGGTCAGGGATGATGGGAATTGTAGTCCCAAAACATCTGGAGGGCCGAGTTTGGAGATGCCTGCCCTAGAACCTATGAGCCCTCCCAATTCACTGTCCCCTTGGTCATGTGGGGTGAAGTTGGTTACCTTTTTCTCCCTAGGAGGAAGTTGGGAGAGTGGTGCTCTTTCCCACTTCCTCTTTTAACTCTATGGGCTTTTCAAGCCGATTAATTCTACTGGATCCAAGTTTTACAGAGATCCCTTGGAAAAGTGACTTGAGAATGCATGTACTTTCTGTCTCTCTGCAGGGGGCTCACTGGGTAGGGAGCAGTAACTAGAGAGGGGGTGGCACCCAAGGCACTCACTCAAATACACATCTGCGCCCATAGACCTAAAGGCTGGCAATCACTGTATATGCAGAGTGTTAAGGGACCATTCATAAATTTGCTCCATCACCGCATTCTGTAGCATGTGTAGATAGGACCTCTGTTTCTGCAAGTAGGCAGGAAGGAGGGGTGCTCTGGAAAGTCTGGCGCTATCTAGTTGGACTGCTGTTCCAGTAGGCTGGATGGAGATAAGGTGTATTGTTTTCGCAACAGGGATTTTTTGAAACAAGGGGGTGGGTTCCTTCTAGCTAATGCATCCCCATAAAAGGAGAGCTTTGCTTGAGGTGTCTGAAGAAGTATGGAGTTTGACTGGGCCTTCAGAAAACTATGATATCGGAAAAGAGGTTTCTGAACCCATAGAGAAGACTCCACAACCTCCGCTGCAGCATTAGTTTTCTAATTACAGGGAATCTTTCACACAGGGGAGCCTTAAAAATGGTACCTTCCATCCAGAGACTGAAGAGGCACAGTCCATTCAATCACTGGATTCCACCAGCTTATTCCCCACTTGGTTCTACCTGCATGTGGAAGGCAGATGTATGGGATCTTAGTCCCCTCAAACACAAGAGATCAGGTCATGAAGACTTTATGCATCCTGCTGTTGTATATGCTGCAGCTCCCTCCCCTTCTCCCCTCAGGTTTCCTGCCTCTTTGACAGACAGAAATTCAACAGGTGCAACTGGCAAGCAATAACCAAAGTGAAGCAATGCTTTAGCTATTATTACCGTAGGCCAGGTAAAATGACCAGGGTGGGAAGGGAGTGTGCCTTTGAAGTAACAGCAGAGTGAGCTGAGCGCTGGTTTTTACTGGTGAGTCACAAAGCCTGCCCTAAGGGAGGATCACAAGAACTGTGCTACCACAGCCATCTTTTGGAAAGAGAAAGCAAAAAGAAGGGCTCCAAATTTAATCAGCAGGCATCTCAAATAAGCAAAAATGGGGGACCTGGTCTCCTCCAGATGCTGTTGGACTCCAAGTCCCACCAGTCCCAGCCAGTATGCCTAACGGCCAGGGGTGATGGGAGCTACAGTCCAGCAATATATATGATGTGTCACAGGTTGCCACCCCCTCCCCATACCAAAGTTATGAACCGGGGTGGTGGGGGCTCAAATTTAGTTAGGACTGAGAGCTGAAGGCACATATTTCTTTTAAGAGGCTGTTTTGATTCTGGGATGTTTCTGTAATCAGGCATGACAAAAAGCAAATATTGCCTCCCAAAAGGAAACAGTAAAACAGAGAGCTTCATTCATTCAATTATCTTGCACTTCCCTCGATATCTCAGATAGGCCCTTAAATAGCAGTTTTTACCACTGAAATTATTAAAATTGAACTTTGTAATTAATTGTTCAATTGCTTAAAAGGCTGGTGATTAGCCAACTAAAAATATTTAATTGGTTTCCTAAGAAAGGAGAGGAGCAAGATGGATAAAGAGAAGCAGAGGGAAAGTGACACAGATGCTCAGTGTCTTGTTTTTTGCTTGGATTTTAAAATAGCCACAGAGAAGCTCCCATTTTGATCAGTGCAGCAGCACTATGAGTGGAGCTGTTTAACCCCTGCATCCCCACAGTAGTGTTTCCCTGTCCTAGATGCCCCCACCCCCACTATATTTCCCCCACCTTGTTGGAATTAGCACAGCTTCAGGTGTGCATGAGTTTGGTGAGGGAAATGGTACAGGATGTAACAGTCTAAGACACCATCAAAATTAGATCCCTCCTGTGGCTGCATTAAAGTAAAAACAACAACAGAAAAACATCAGGAGATCCAATCACAGAATCACAGAATCACAGAATCATAGAGTTGGAAGAGACCACAAGGGCCATCCAGTCCAACCCCCTGCCAAGCAGGAAACACCATCAAAGCATTCCTGACAGGTGGCTGTCAAGCCTCTGCTTAAAGACCTCCAAAGAAGGAGACTCCACCACACTCCTTGGCAGCAAATTCCACTGTCGAACAGCTCTTACTGTCAAGAAATTCTTCCTAATGTTTAGGTGGAATCTTCTTTCTTGTAGTTTGAATCCATTGCTCCGTGTCCGCTTCTCTGGAGCAGCAGAAAACAACCTTTTTCCCTCCTCTATATGACATCCTTTTATATATTTGAACATGGCTATCATATCACCCCTTAACCGTCTCTTCTCCAGGCTAAACATACCCAGCTCCCTAAGCCGTTCCTCATAAGGCATCGTTTCCAGGCCTTTGACCATTTTGGTTGCCCTCCTCTGGACACGTTCCAGCTTGTCAATATCCTTCTTGAACTGTGGTGCCCAGAACTGGACACAGTATTCCAGGTGGGGTCTGACCAGAGCGGAATACAGTGGTACTATTACTTCCCTTGATCTAGATGCTATACTCCTGTTGATGCAGCCCAGAATTGCATTGGCTTTTTTAGCTGCTGCATCACACTGTTGACTCATGTCAAGTTTGTGGTCTACCAAGACTCCTAGATCCTTTTCACTTGTACTGCTCTCAAGCCAGGTATCACCCATCCTGTATTTGTGCCTTTCATTTTTTTTGCCCAAGTGTAGTACTTTACATTTCTCCCTGTTAAAATTCATCCTGTTTGCCTTGGCCCAGTTCTCTAATCTGTTAAGGTCATTTTGAAGTGTGATCCTGTCCTCTGGGGTATTAGCCACCCCTCCCAATTTGGTGTCATCTGCAAACTTGATCAGGATGCCCTCAAGCCCATCATCCAAGTCATTGATAAAGATGTTGAATAAGACTGGGCCCAAGACAGAACCCTGTGGCACCCCACTAGTCACTTCTCTCCAGGATGAAGAGGAGCCATTGATGAGCACCCTTTGGGTTCGGTCAGTCAGCCAGTTACAAATCCACTGAATGGTAGCATTGTCTAGCCCGCATTTTACCAGCTTCTTTACAAGAATATCATGGGGCACCTTGTCAAAGGCCTTGCTGAAATCAAGATAGGCTACATCCACAGTGTTCCCTTCGTCTACCAGGCTTGTAATTCTGTCAAAAAATGAGATCAGATTAGTCTGACATGACTTATTTTTCAGAAACCCATGCTGACTTTTAGTGATCACAGCGTTCCTTTCTAGGTGATCACAGACCGTTTGCTTAATGATCTGCTCTAGAATCTTTCCTGGTATTGATGTCAGGCTGACTGGGCGGTAATTGTTTGGGTCCTCTCTTTTCCCCTTTTTGAAAATAGGGACAACATTTGCCCTCCTCCAGTCTGCTGGGACTTCACCTGTTTTCCAGGAATTCTCAAAGATTACTGCCAATGGTTCTGAAATTACCTCTGCCAGTTCTTTTAATACTCTGGGATGTAGTTCATCTGGCCCTGGAGACTTGAATACATCTAAACTAGCCAAGTGTTCTTGTACTACCTCCTTACTTATTCTGGGCTGTGTTTCCCCTGCTGAATCATCTGCTCCATATTCTTCAGGTCGGGCATTGTTTTCTTTTTTGGAGAAGACTGAGGCAAAGAAGGTATTGAGGAGTTCTGCCCTTTCTGCGTCCCCTGTTCGCATTTCACCATCTTCTCCTCTAAGTGACCCCACTGTTTCCTTGTTCTTCCTTTTGGTACGGACATACCCATAAAAACTCTTTTTATTGCTTTTAACCTCTCTAGCAAGCCTGAGTTCATTCTGTGCTTTAGCTTTTCTGACTTTGTCTCTACATGTGCTGGCTATTTGTTTGAATTCCTCTCTGGTGGTTTCCCCCTTTTTCCATTTCTTGTACATATCCCTTTTAAATCTTAACTCAGTTAAAAGTTCTTTAGATAGCCACCCTGGCTTCTTTAGGCACCTTCCATGTTTTCGTCGCATTGGTACTGCTTGAAGTTGTGCTTTTAATATCTCCCTTTTAACAAACTCCCATCCATCATGAACTCCCATCCCTTTTAGTATTACTGACCATGGGATCACATCCAGCATTTCCCTAAGTTTTCTGAAGTCGGCTTTCTTAAAGTCTAGAATTTGAGTCTTAGTATGCTTGGTTGCTCCTTTCTGATGTATAATAAACTCCAGAAGAGCATGATCACTCCCACCTAATGATCCTGCCACTTCTACCCCACTAACCAGGTCATCACTATTGGTTAGGACCAGATCTAAAATGGCTGATCCTCTTGTTGCTTCTCCCACTTTCTGGACAATGAAATTGTCTGCAAGGCCAGTGAGGAATCTGTTTGACCTTATGCTCTTGGCTGAGTTTGACATCCAACAAATATCAGGATAGTTGAAATCCCCCATTACTACTATCTCATTTCCTTTTGAATGCTTGGTCATCTGTTCCAGGAAGGCATCATCTATGTCAGGGGTCGGCAACCTTTAAGACAAAAAGAGCCACTTGGACCCATTTCCGAAGGAAAAAAAAACCTGGGAGCCGCTTTTCGCGCCCTAGGCGAGGGGGCGGGGCCATGTGACGTCATTGTGCATGACGTACGGTGCCCCGCCCCCTGCCGCCCCGCCCCGCTGCGATTTAGGCAATCGTCCATCAGGAGCCTCCTGCGAGATGGCAGCACGTCTGCCAGCGCTGGCCCAGCTCAAATACAGCTGCACGGGCTTTGTCTGGGGCTCAATGCCTCCTCTCCACACACACACACACACACACCAGCTTTTGTGTGCGCGCTGCACGGGCTTTGTCTGGGGCTCGCTGCCTCCTCTCCACACACACACACACACATACACACCAGCTTTTGTGTGCGCGCTGCACGGGCTTTGTCTGGGGCTCGCTGCCTCCTCTCCACACACACACACACACACCAGCTTTTGTGTGCGCGCTGCACGGGCTTTGTCTGGGGCTCGCTGCCTCCTCTCCACACACACACACACACACACACCAGCTTTTGTGTGCGCGCTGCACGGGCTTTGTCTGGGGCTCGCTGCCTCCTCTCCACACACACACACACCAGCTTTTGTGTGCGCACTGCACGGGCTTTGTCTGGGGCTCGCTGCCTCCTCTCCACACACACACACACACACCAGCTTTTGTGTGCGCGCGCGTTTCGCTCTCCCTCCCTCCGGCCCTAGACAGGCAGCGAGTGAGCGCAGCATGATAATGAGCTCTGTCAATTGCCCAGCCGGGAAGCGGGAGGAGGAGGAGGAGGGGGCACTGCTCTCGCTCTCGGGCTCCGCGCTCGGCTCTGGTTTGCCGTCAACGCGCCTGTCGCAGCTCGCCAACTTCTCTTTCTCTCTGCAGCTCGCTCTCCCGCCGCCCCCCCCCGACTACACACACCGACGCGACGGGAGGGAAAGGGGAGCGGGAGAAGACACGCCACCCCGGAGCCGTGGCAAAGGTGTAAAAGAGCCACATGCGGCTCCGGAGCCGCGGGTTGCAGACCCCTGATCTATGTCCTCAGTTTGGCTTGGGGATCTATAGTAAACTCCCACAATGAGATCACTGTTATTTTTCTCTCCCTTAATTTTGACCCAGATACTCTCAATTTGGCTTTGAAGTTTTAAATCATGGATCTCTTCACAGGTATACACATCCCTGACATATAATGCCACTCCTCCTCCTTTCCTGTTTGGTCTATTTTTCTGAAATAGATTGTATCCCTCTATTACTACATTCCAATCATGAGACTCATCCCACCAGGTTTCAGTGATGCCTATTATGTCGTATTTAGTTTGCTGTATCAAGAGCTCAAGTTCATCTTGTTTATTTCCCATGCTCTGTGCATTTGTATACAGACATTGAAAACCATTGATCATTCCCCCTAGTCTCCTACTTAAGGATTTTTTCCTCCCACCACTAGGTCTGTGTGCTGTTTGCTCCATTTGGTCCTTGACTTTTGGATGATCATCTTCAGCATTTGATAGACTCCTACCTTCAGGACCACTGTCTCCCTCCCCCACATAAGTCAGTTTAAAGCCCTCCTGATGAGGTTTTTGAGATTGTTGGCAAAAACATTCCTCCCAACCCTTGTGAGGTGCAGCCCATCACTTGCCAGAAGTCCATCTTCAAGAAACTGCAGGCCGTGATCTAAGAATCCAAACCGTTCCTGCCGGCACCATTTCCGAAGCCAGTTGTTCACTTCTCCTATTTTCCCCTCTCTTCCTGGGCCACGGCGTTCAACTGGGAGGACAGATGAGATGACAATTTGTGCATTTAATTGCTTCAGCTTCCTGCCCAGAGCCTCATAATCACTTTTGATCTTCTGGAGGCTATGGCTTGCGGTGTCATTGGTTCCCACATGGACTAAAAGGAAGGGGTTTTTATCCGTAGGTTTTATTATTCCTTGCAGACGTTCTGTAACATCATGGATCTTGGCCCCGGGGAGACAGCATACCTCTCGAGACATCTTGTCAGGCCCACAGATCACTGCTTCGGTACCCCTCAGTAGGGAATCCCCTATCACCACTACACGTCTCCTCTTAGGCTTGGTCGGGATTCTTACACGTGCTGTCCCTTCCAAGGTTGCCTGCACATTCCCGGAGGACTGACTATGCTGCTCGTCTTCATATACCTCATCAACTGTGATGAGGGAGAGATCTTCCAATGGAGTCTGGTCTTCATCTTCCAGATTTGAGAGCACTTCAAATTGATTTTGTAGTTCTATCATGGATCTCTTGCATGGATCTCTATTTGGCCTAGATCGGGGAGAGGGGAACCTGTGGCCCTCTGATATGTTGTTGTACTCCAGATCCCACCAGCCTTAGTCAGCATAGCCAGAGGTCAGGGAAGATGGGACTTTTTGAAGAAGAAGGAGGAGGAGGAGGGGCAGATTAGGACAGACAGAGTCAGAGTAAAGGCACAAATTATGTGTGCTTAGAAGACTGGTCCACATTGTTGTGCTCAGCACCAACAGGCCATTTCACAAATGGTTGCATGCAGAGCAGCCCAAGACATTTTGCTGCCAGAGGCTGAAGACAAGATCCTTCAGTCCACCCGCATTTAAACTGGAAGGGCAGCTGAATTTTACTTCAGCACAGGCGAGGGGACAGCATCCTCCTCTGCACTAGAGTGGAAGCAAGCTCGCTCTTCAGGGCATGTGCAGCTCTGGCGGCAACATTTTGCCTGTTTCCCTCCCCATCTGCTGCCAGAGTTGGCAGCCTCACTCTGCCTAATAGTAGAGCCGCCTCTGGCCAGACGAAAGACATGGGGGTGCATGAGCATGGTCCCTCAGCATCCTATAATAATACCCATCCACAGGCTCTGTTAAGGCCAAGGTAAGCTGAGTGGGTTGCAGAGCAAGAGAGCATCTGGGCAGCTGTGGGGTTACTTTAACCACCATCTCTTTGCACAGCTCATTCACCCTGCAACAAATTCTATGCAGGAACGCAACAATGGCTGCAACACTGGAGCAGCTGCTTTGCATGTCCAAAGTCCCAGACTCAATCCCCAGCACCCCCATGTCCTTTGTTGCTGCCAGTCAGTGTTGACAGTACCAAGCTAGATAGACCAATGGTCTGACGCAGTTCAAAGAAGCTTCCTAAGTCCATAGAGGCTTAATCCACTTTATTTACCAGCACCAGACATAGGAGTTGTTCTATTATTATTATTTAAATATCTTTGCTGCTTCTGCTGTTGTGCATGAGGCTTACCCCCTTCCCTACCCAAGTATCATTATTTTTAAAATAAAAATGGCCACTCTAACCTTGGCAAGCATAGGCTGCCTACATGTCGTGCATTTAAGGCCCACGGCTTCCCTCAAAGAGTCCTGGGAACCATAGTTTGTTAAGGGTGCTTGTAGCTCTGTGATGATAAACTACAGTTCCCATTATTATTTGCAGTGGGGAGCCATCTACATTAAATATATGGTTTGCAAGCAGCCTTAACCACAGAGTTGGGATATAGAAGCCTTTTATGTCTTCCAGACAGAGCAGAGCACAGGAGACTCTAGTCCCAATTATTATTTTCTTTCCACAGCCTTTTTAACCTTACATTTTCTCTCCCCACCCCACATCGCTGCTTCCTCTCCTGGAGCATCCTGGGAATTGCAGTCTTCAACATGCCACCACTGCCTGAAAAGCAGTGTGACTTCTTGCCTATGGAAAACCAGCCCCATGCGCATCCGCCAACGCATGCAGGACCTGTCTTCTTAACCACGTGCTGGGAAGATTCATTTCCCAGGCAAGCACTTCCCAATGAGTGCTTGAAAAGCAAACTCTGCCTGTGTCAGCCAGTGCTTTTTACAGGCCATGGTTGTGTTCACACTCCTGTTCACTGTGCCCTCACTACATTTCCAGTTCTGGGGATTTAATCCCTGTTCACACAACAAATTGCATCTGTATCCCAAACGGTTATAAAATATTGCTGTTTGATGTGTTGTTTCTCAAACCAGCTTCATGCTAATTGAGGTCCTTAAAGGTAAAGGGACCCCTGACCATTAGGTCCAGTTGTGTCCGACTCTGGGGTTGCGGCGCTCATCTCCCTTTATTGGCCGAGAGCCGGCGTACAGCTTCCGGGTCATGTGGCCAGCATGGCAAAGCCGCTTCTGGTGAATCAGAGCAGCGCACGGAAACACCGTTTACCTTCCCGCCGGAGCGATGCCTATTTATCTACTTGCACTTTGACGTGCTTTCGAACTGCTAGGTTGGCAGGAGCTGGGACCGAGCAACGGGAGCTCAACCTGTCACAGGGATTCGAACTGCTGACCTTCTGATCGGCAAGCCCTAGGCTCTGTGGTTTAACCCTGATCCTAATTTGTTGATAGCCAAGGTGTGAACACCTTTGTGTAAACACATTGGTGCCCTGGAGCGTACACAAGCAGCAGCAACAAATCTGACCCTAATGAAGCCATGCTGATGTGAACAGCTAGCGGGGAAAGACCTGTGCAATGCTTGGGGGTGGGGACAATGTCTCTTGTAAGGCAGGAATGTGAACTCACACTAGGAATAATAAACTTTCGCACACAACTGTGGCACAACTAAATGGTTGTTACAGGAATAGGCCCTTAGACTGCAGGTTGTTAGCTCTGCGGATTTCAAGCAGTCTTTCTTGGAACTGTAGGATTTCTTCCATGCTTATCAGAGGTTCCTTGGAAGAATGATCAATAATGACAGACAAATTCCTCCAAAAACATCTTCTGCTCTAAGACAGCCCCCGCTTCCATGCTTCAGTGCTCAGCAGTAGAGTTGTCACATTTTGCCTATAACTATTTCAGCATATGGGAGTGGTGAGTGCTTCTGAGCACCTGCAGAGTTTCTTCCACTGCCTCTCTTGGCATGAGCAGAGGGTCCTTTGTGAGCAGAATACCCTGCTGCCTGCCCAACAACTGCCTGGGTGTGCTGGGGAATCTGGTGTCTGGCATCCTGCTCTCAAGGGAGTTTGGTACCCAAACTGCTGCCCTGCTTGTGAAGCCGCCCTGGTAGAAGACAGCAGGTGGCCAAGATGGCTGTGAGGGAAGAAGCTCAGGGTCTTCTTTCAGCTACCTGCACATCCTTGGCGAAACAATGCTCCCTGTTGCCATTTTGCCCTATGCCCCCTGCAGAAATGGTGCCAGTATACTCTCCGCCAGTTCACAAAAGAAAGCAAGGACAGGCTTGCAATCCTCTCCCCTCACATCCCGTTTTTTCATAACATGCATCATTATCCTCCCTGCACCCATCATTCCACGCTGCCAAAGGCTTTTCTCCGCCTGCCGCCTGCTGTATCCATTTGCTCTGCACCGACTTAAAAGCCAAGATGGTTTTGTTCTTTTGGTTTTACAAATACAGTAGAAAAAGAAACATGTTTGTTCTGTAGTAGGTCATTGGCAGTTCAACATAGACTTCAGCAGGTGCAGTGGATGGAACAGCAGGCTGTGTGGTGTATGGTGACTTACTGTTCATGCGTGCACATGCAATTGCATGTGCACTAGAGACAAGATATATCCTCCACTCAGAGATTTCCCTCCTAGATTGCCTGGGGAGGGAACTGAACACTGCAGAACAGGCTACACCAACCTGGTGCCTGCCAGCTGTTTTGAACTACAACTCCCATTGATCCCAGCACAGCTTAGGGAAGACTGCTGCAGAACTATAGCCCTTGCATCTTCTACTCACAAAAAATATTAAAAGGCACCCCCCCCCCAAAAAAAGCAAAAATAGGGGGCAATGGTTTACCTGGGACAGGAAAGCAGAAAATAAAAGCTGTCCCTAGTAAATAGGAATAATTGGATTTTTAAAAGACTCTTAATATAATTTTCAAAACCAGTTAAGCATCTTACAATAAAAATGGATTTGTATCCCATCCCTCCTCTCAGCCACTCAGTCTGTGTAGTGCACACATTCACAACACTGTGGAATCAGAGCACACATGTGCTCATGCCTGCCTTCAATTGTAGTAGAAGCGTGGAAACGCCTTGTGGCTTCTGGAAGACTAACAACTCTATCATGGCACAAGCTTTTGGTGGTCGCTGAGTCCATAGATGGATGAAGTGTAATCCTCAGTAGGCACAAATATATCCATGTGAGTATAAAAGTGGGTGGGGAGGAGACATAACGGCTGGGGTTAAAGGGCATTTTGTGACAATAAAATTCAAGCTGAAAGGTTTGGCAAGCAAACACAGTGACCCTTTGCAACCACTTTTGCCAACCTGGTACCTTCCAGGAGTTTCAGACTACATCTCCCCTCTGCCCCTGCCAGTGTGTTGGCAAAGGCTAGGTTATGCTAGAATGAATACGTTAACCTTCAGCGCAAGGATTGGGGAACCTTGTTCTCTCCAGATGTTCCTGGTCTACAGTTCCCTTCATCCCTGAGCACTGGCCATGTTGACTGGGGCTGATGAGAGTTCAACAGCATCCGGGGTGGGGGGGGTAGGCAAAGGTTCCCCATCTCTGCATTAAGCTGACACAAAGTGTTTGTTGGTTTTGCTGCTGCAAGAGACTAGCATGGCTGCCTCTTTTAATTGTTATTAAAGCAAGTAGCCAGAAAGGAGAACTATGCAGTGGTTCAGTCAAAGTCAAGTTGAGTGGCAAGTATCCTTGCAAACCAACAGGCCATTCCATTGAAAGTGATGCCCAGAGCACATGGACCCGGGTGATTCAAGCAAGGCTCAGAGGCTGTGGCTTAGGACAATGAGCTCAGGGAAGGGTGCAAGATGTGGCAGCATATACAAGGCAGCCTTTTGATCTTCTGTTCAGCATGGTGCTGCACACCCAGTGGGAGACAGCTGGGGAGCAGGGCTTTGGCTGCAGCTGCTTAGGGCTGCTGTGTGTCTGCCGCAGCCTTCAAGGCACTGACACCTTCTATCTTGCCCTGCCGTGAAACAACAGCCTTTGCATCCTGACACATCATCCCCAGCAGGGATCCAGAGCCGCCTGTGACAAACATCGCCAATCCATGCTCCCTACAGTGCACGCATCCTGAAGCTGCAATCTCTAGGACAAAGCAGGATGCCCAAAGCATGCATTAGGGTTGGGGGTGTGATGCAGAGGAAGTCAAGTGGAGTGAGTAGGGCAGATCACCTACCACCCCACATTGCCCCTGCTTCAGCCATATACTGTCGTTCTTCAGCCCCCTTCCTTGGTTGCATAAGATGTCCCTAGAAGGGAAATACATTTGTAGCTCATTTTCCCAGCATGCACATCTACCACATTAGCCAGCCTCAATCCAGCTGGGAGCTGAATGTAAGTGCTATTATAATAACCCTGGTGATGCCATTGGGGTGTTTCTGAGTCACCCTGTTAACCAGCCAGCCTCAGAGACCCAGAGAGCCTCTACAAGAACCAGTCATTCCAACAAGAAAGAATCTACTCTGTGCTTTTTATGAAGGACTCTTTCCTTTTATTGAGGGCTTCTTACCTTAAGAAGTATTTGCGCAATTGTCTACCAAATTCAATCATGTCAAATGGGGGGAAATGTGATATGTATGTCATTAGGAATATTAAAACAAATCAGATCAAAATCCCATTTTGGCCAGCATTTTGTTTTCCAATAACAGCCAGCAATCTGTATCTGAGAACCTCATAGGCAGGAGTTAAAGGCAATAGCCTTCCCCTGTTCTTGATCACTGTTACCTGATATTATACAGGTATACTGCCTCTGTACATGGGGTCTCCATTTCCTGACCATGGCTAGTCTCCTCCTTTAGTTGAGCCAAATGCCATCGTCCACTCCATCTTGCAGCACTGAATTCTGTAGGTTACATTTGTATAAAGGAGGTAACTGATTAACTACTCAGAAGTTTGGAATTTCTATGCTATTTGCTTGCAGGATAGATGATAGATAGATAGATGATAGATAGATAGATAGATAGATAGATAGATAGATAGATAGATAGATGATAGATAGATAGATAGATAGATAGATATAGAGAGAAAGAGAGATGGATGGAGGGAGGGAGGGAGGGAGGGAGGGAGATGCAAATTCACAACAGATGGCCAATTGGCCTACTGTGACAATCCTCAACATTGGCAGCCTGGGATTTGACACATTCAGGCTGCAGAAATCACATCTTGCTAATTCACATAATAAACTTAACTGGCATGCATCCCTATTGAGTATCCTGACCTCTGTCTAAGTGAGGTTCCTCAAATCTCATGCACCTTCACACATACCAACAACAACAACTGCAACCACACAAGGGCTGGCATCCCCATGCCAAAAACCTCCGGATGGCAACTGGCCCATGGACCACGCAATGCTGGAGTGATGGGTTTGGGGGGCCTGTGCCAATTGGGAACAGAAGGAGCAGGGGTGGAGTGAAAGAGGAAGTGGGAGGAAAGGGGGTAGCTGAGTGTAGCAGCATATCCTGCCACGCATAGGCAATCACAAAACACAGATACCCAAACCTGATATATCACAGGTGAGTGAAGGCTGGTCATAAGTGAGATAAAGCCAGGCAGGAAATCAAATGGCTACTAGAGGCTATTAATAAAAGGATGATCCATCCAGTCTGGTAATATATAAATCGGCATTTTTGTTTAATGGGCTTGTAACAGGATACTACATCCTTCTTCTTGGAAGTCAAATGGTTAAAAATATGCTTAAAAACACTCCTACTGAAGCCAAGATTTTAAAGTGGTACATTGTGTTTGCACAGAATCTTGTCAATGGTTTCCCTGGGTTTATTTCAGCCTTGCCTTAATCACAAGTTGTCCCACAGATGATCAAACAAACCATGGCTTGTATCTCCAACATTTCTTTTCTTTTCCAACTGCTTCTGCTTCATGCCTTTGTAGCCTGGCGAGGGCCTAGGGTGGGTTGGTGATGGGTTCACAGATAATGCCAAGCCATAGTTAAAACAAGCCAAGGTTATGAACCAACAACAAAAGGATAGCTTCAGAAAATGATTAAGCCACTGGGCAAGGTTCACATAAACCATGGTTTTAATGTCATTCCACCAGGGCCTGCAGGTATAAATTCAAAGAGTCAAAGAAGCAGCTGCATATAGACCAAATGTACGCCTTGTTACTTCAGAATTGCACCCAGAGCAATCTTATCAACAGAGACTGTGTCATGGTGCCCCACCAGAGAAAGACATACTGGTAAAGCCCAATCCACTAAAAAGAAGTGTGAATTAAGGAGCCCCCTGCAATCAGCTCTGCAGGGATGCACCACAACTTCCCTAAGGTCACCACTGTTTTTCTAGCAAGACTTCCTTTGCCTGTGCCTGGGATGTAGAGCTTGAACAGAGAAACCACATGGCCTGAGATTGGGAGCTTGCCTAGTGAACCACCTAGGAATGTGTGTGTGCCCAAGCCAACAGTGTCCTCCTCCGACACAGAAGGAAATAGGGCTGTGCCATAGCCATGATGCATGATGCATGGTGCATGGTGACTAAAACGTGGCAGAGATTGATCAAGCTGGAACCCAGGTAGGTCTCCATTGGCCAATAGTTATTAGAGCTAACCACCATCTGTATTGGCATTCTGCCGGCCTTTGAAGACACACCGGTTTATGCAGGCATTCCTTTGATGTCTCAACCCAAGTCTCCTGTTTCAATTGCTGTATTGTTTTAACAGGTGTGCTTTAAGTTTAATTTATTTTAATTTATGGATGTATGGATCTATAGCTTAATGTTTTAACAGGATTATTTTGTTTTGTATTTTAATCAATTATTTTTATGTGTGATAGTGCTCACTGATCTGAATTTCAGTCACCTCTTTTTCTTTTCTTTTCTTTTCTTCTCTTTTACTGTTCATGACAACCATTTTGTGTTGGCACCCACTGCATGTTTATCAAAATATGAGTAGCAGCACCTTATGATTTTGTTTTGTTTTTAAGCCAAAAAAAGCACTTCTTTAAGTTATGGTTCTTTACATTTTAATTTTCTGTGTAACTAGTTTTTTATACTTTATGCTAGGTTTTTTTAAGTGCTTAGGAGCCTATTTTGGCAGCGGGAGGTGCCAACAACAACAACAACACAACACAGCTTTCCTTATTCATTTCTTTTTTGTTCTTTTGGTAGGCGTGCTTGCAGTCACTCTTCGTTGCTTTCAAACAAATGCCCCCTTTGCCCTCAAGTGTTTGAAGGACTGTTTTGAGTTAATCTGCACATCCAATTCTGCCTTCACACAAACACACACAGAGCAGGAGCAAACTCTGCCCATAACTCTGCCTATTAATTACAGGCAGAGCTCTTGAAACATGAACAGTCCATAAAAATTACAAAGAGGCAGCAAGGCCGGCATCTGCTCTGTCTGGCAACTGCAGGGATAATGGAGGACTGAAAACCATTGAGGTTGCAGACCAGAGTGGCCCCACAGCTGCCAGAAATATATATTTTTCTTTTCCAGGAGATCTTCCTCTGTTTATGCGTAACGCCCAATGTATAACTCAAAGGCATGAAAGGGCTGGGAAACCTTGAATGATCTTGGGAAATGCAGCTTCCTGTGTGCCACTGGGACACAAATGAGAAATTTGTAGAATTCATAGAATCATAGAAGTGTAGAGTTGGAAAGGACCCTGGCTCAAAGGTCATCTAGTCCAAGCCCCTTGTGTGTGTGTGTGTGTGTGTGTGATTGCTTTAGTACAGGCATATCCAAAGTCCGTTTCGGGGTCCCAATCCAGTCCGCCAGTCAAATTAATCCGGCCCCCGTGGTAGTATATGTCCTAAAAAAAGCTCAACAACTTTGGTCGGCCCTCATGCATGTTCACTTCATCAAATCTGGCCCTCTTTGAAAAAAGTTTGGGCATCCCTGTTTTAGTATAACATAGTTACTGATTGAGGAAAGATTGAGGGCACAAGAAGAAGGGGACGACAGAGGATGAGATGGTTGGACAGTGTTCTCGAAGCTACTAACATGAGTTTGGCCAAACTGCGGGAGGCAGTGAAGGATAGGCGTGCCTGGCGTGCTCTGGTCCATGGGGTCACGAAGAGTCGGACACGACTGAACGACTGAACAACAACAAGTTACTGATGTATCCTAAGGCTTAGTATGCCATGACAACCAATCATCTATTTTAGCCAGTATCCTGTTATGGACAGTGGACAGTATCAGGTGTTATAAAGGAGGTATATAAAACAGCTTACACTCCTTCAGTTTACACCCATTCTACAGGTTAATTAGATCATCTCAGTGCTGATTCACAAAACCATTGTTTAACTAATGGTGAAGTCACAATGAATTGGCTTTTTCCTTTCCTCCCTCCACGGGATTATGGCGCACTGGCAATGCTCCTGAATTCTCTGAGATGGACTGAGCTTGCAGGTCCTGACTCAGCCCGCTTATGTTGATTTCCCCACATTAAAACAAAAACAAAACACAATTCTACAAACTGGTGCTGTCCTAATATTCCTGCCTGCCATCAATTTGTCTAGCTCATTTTCTAATCCAGTTATACAGTTGACCATTAGCATATTCTGGGGCATTCAATTCCAAAGCTCAGCAGTAGTGCTGTATTTTCTAGTTAAAAATCCCTATTTATTTTAAATTATGTGCGCATGTGCTCATTTCATCTGATCCAGTTCCATGCACAGGACTGATCCCATTCATAATGGAAGCATTGAGTTCTCCATCTTCTTACCCATCAGTCTTGTTCAACTAGCCCTTCTTGGTTATCACAACCTCTCAAAATCATGATTCCCTTGGGAGAGTTCATAGAGTCCATTTCTCACCCTGTAAGGTTGCTCTGAGAGAAGACTCTCAGGGGATGCCTAGCACAGGAAGCTAGGCATGATTTAGCTTCATGCCATATAACATGCCTGTCCCCAACTGACATCCAGCCTGGGATTTTAGCACTGGAAGCAATGCTCAAGGGACTGATGCCTTCATAGGCTTGTGCTCCCTGACTGGTGGGTCTCAGAGTCCCTGTATAGAAACCACGGATAAATGGAGCCTTCTCTTCATGTTGGCTTCTGGAAAACTGAACAACCATGCCACTTAAAGGCCAGAGTGGCCCAACAGCTGGGGGTAGAGAAGGTCACCCAGCCAAGGAAGCCGGAAGGTTGAGGGAAAAGAAGGCAGAGGGCAAGTGTAGGCTCTGGAAGAGCCAGGAGAAAACTGATGCCTGTGCTGTAGCCTCTGAAGGGAAGGGAATCTGGGTTAAGGCATGGTGGGGGCAGGAAGGTGAGTCTGGAGGGACTGAGTCGGACTGGTGTGTCAAACCAGAGAGTCACACATTCTCTGGAGACGTGGAACAAAATTAGACCATGCAGTGCAGCCTTAAAAACAATCCTGGCTTTTGGTTGTGATCATTCCCTAAGGGAGTCTCCCTGGGGAAGTGCAAAATTGTTTCACCAAAAAGCTGAAGAATGAACCCAGACAGTTCCCCTTCCCCTTCATCTTCCCTGAGCCTGGGGCGGGGGAAAGGCAGACACAGAGAGAAGCATCTTCCGTTTTTCCAATATAACTCCCTGAAATTCCTGTTCAATTATTCAGACCTCCTCCATACCTTAGCAAGGCCAGCCAACCCAAGATGCAGACTGGGAGGGCAGCCAAATTGGCACTTGCCACCCAGCTGGCATTTTGACATCTCAGCCTGATACAGGTTGGGGCTGCAAGACAAATGCTGGTTGCCACCCCCCCCCTTCTTTCCTTTTCTTTTCTTTTGGTAAGCTGTTTGTGTTAGGAAAACTAAGCACCATTTCTTTCCCACAGCTTCAACACACACCAACCTGTTTCACCTGGAAATCTCTCCCCTTTCCTCCTCTTAATGAAAACATGGTCTACAATGACCCTGGGCTGAGTTCACCTCTGGGGCAGACCAAAGGGTACATTGCCTGGTGGCCATCAATGTCCACCTGCTCTCTGACACCTTCCTCCCTCGATCTCTTGCAGCCCTGCCAGACAGGCAATAGATAGATACTCAGCACAGACACAGATGCGGCAACAGAAAAGTGCAAAGGGAAAATAAGAAGAGAAAGTGAGGGGGTGATGCAATAGCTGAGACGGGGGGGGGGGATTTTGGGATGGAATGACAGGTCGGATGAAGAGGTGGAAGAGGAGTGGATGAAGGTGGGAGCATGCAAAAGTAAGAACACTGGCGGGAATGAAGAAATGCACTGCAGCGCATGCATGATAAGGAGCTGCCTGCCTTGTTGTGCGCTGTGACAAAAGAACAAGGGGGGAAACGGCAGGGTTCAAGAAGCTTTCCAACCTGGTGCCTTCCAGATGTTTGGGCAGTGCTGACTGGGGCCAATGGAAGCCGCAGCCTGAAACACCTGGAGGGCACCAGGTTAGCCAGGGCTGGGCTAAAGAGCAGCTACCATTTTGCCAGCTTGCCTGGCACCACGGTATGCTTGGCACAAAGGTGCCACTCAGTGTGGAAACAGTTGGGTGGGGGGAAGCCGGCCTCGGAGGAAGCATTTGCCACAACTTGGTGCCACGACACTCAAAGTAGCCAAGGCTGGGGGAGGGGAGAAATAATAGAGATGGTTTTTTATCACCATCCCGTTGGCCCCCCCTGGAGAACTGGGAGCGGTAGGGGGGAGGGGTAGATCATCCTTTGTCTCCTTCAGGCGGAAGGAGGAAGGAAGGGTGGAGGGAGGGAGGGAGGGATAAGCGGGGCGGGAGGGATGGCTTCCCCGTCTCCCCTTGCCAGCTCCTTACCAGTCTGTCCCTGGCTCATCCACCACCAGCAGCACTTTGCTGCGCCCCGAGGACCCTCCGGAGCCGGCGACCCCCCCGACCTGCTCGCTGAAGGTGGCCGCCGCCGCCGCGGTCGTCTGCTTCACGGCGTTGGAGAGGGAGGAGAAGAAGCCCCCGGCCCCGCCGCTGCTGCCCGCGCCCGGGCTGGGGGCCGACGGCGGCCTTTCGGCGGGCGAGACGCTGCCGGGCGACGGCGAGGTGGCGCTGGGGGGCGGCGGAGGGGGCTGCGGGCGCTGCAGGTCCGTCATGTAGCCGTTGGGCAGGTTGGCCATGAAGTTGCTGTCTGAGAGACGCCTGCGCAGGTAATTCATGTTGGCGCCGGGGGTGGGGGTCGCAGGGGGTCGGCGGGTGGGGGCAGGGGGACTCCTAAGGAGGGGGTCCCCTCGAGCGGTGCGTCTCTGGGTGGGGTGGGCTTTGCTAAGCCTTCCAGGTGGGATCTCCACCACCACCACCCCCAGACGGCTGCTGTGCGGAGATCTCAGGGGTTGCCCACCTAAAGGAGGATCCAGAGAACGGCCAGCCTGCCAGGGACTTCTCAAGGGGGGTCGTCTAACGGGGAGAGGCTCCCTCTTTGCAGCAGATCTCTCTCTCCTGTAGGGAAGATGAGGCTGCTCTTTTTCTATTTCTTTCAGCCCTCGGGGATCCTTTGCGTCTGAAGGGATCTGCAGGAGGGATCTCTCTCTCTCTAGCCGGGAAGGGTCCTCCAAAGCGCTTTCTGGGTGCTCCTGCCTCCCGGGGAGAGGATCTATAGGGAAAGATGGGTGCCCTTGTTCCCTTGCGCTTTGGGAGCGGGAGATCGCTCGAGAGAAAGGAAAAGCCAGCCCAGCGCGGCTCCTCCCAAGTCCTTCTGTGAGCCTCAGCAACCAGCCCTGCCCAGTTAAGCAGCTCTCCTGCGCGTGGACTCGCCCAAATGCTTCCCTTCCCCCCTCTGCGGCTGCAGTGGTAGGCACCTTGTCTCTGCGAAGCGAATCCCGGGGTGGACCATTAGCCGACGGGAGAAGGGGAGGAGCTCGGCTGCTCTCTCCTCAGCCCCCCTCCCTGGCGAGTGTGAATAGTACGGCCCGGTACCCAACAGCGGAGATGCAGGGACAGAGGCAGAAGGATGCTGATGATGCTGTGCGCTCCGGTGGAATTGATGCTGGTGGTGCCACTGCCCTTAATGCTGAGGTTGACGTCATGGTGCCAGTGTCGATGATGTCACGAAGCTGGCGGCAAAGAAATCCCAAAGCTGATTTATATTTCCACTGGTTCCACTGCACTGTAGGATGTATCAATAGATATCGGAATAAGTGGAAAGCCTCTCTTGAGGGCAGCAGGGAATGGGGATACAGTCACAAGGAGAGGCAGGACCTTCCCTCTTGCCCATATTTTGATCCTTCAATGAATGGGCCACAGACAGACAGCCAACCACCACCCAGGACTCTCAGAAAGAAGAGAACTCTCTGTTTCCTACCTGCTTGAAGTGTGACCCAGTCATTATGTGGACTTTTAATTGTAGAATTGTAGAAATGGCATTGGTTGTTTCTAGAGTTAGTTTAATTGTTTGCATTTAATCTTATTTTAGCTTCTCAAATGCCACTCCAAATACCAGTTCCTGGGGAGCATTGGTGAGCCAAGTGCTGTTGCTGCATCCGTGCCCAGCTTGCAGGCTTCCCACCGGCATCTGATGGACCCCGTGAGAACAGGATGCCATGGACTGATTGGGCCATTGGCCTGATCCAGAAGACTCATCTTATGTTCTTAAGCAATTTATCAATCTGTAAAATAAATAACAATTTACCTACAGAGCTATGAAAATAAGTAGAGAAGGGAAAGATGCACACCACCAAGCAAAAAGAAAAAACCAATAATAATAATAATAATAATAATAATTAATTATTTAGTGGGTGGCTCCCAATAAAATATTAAAAACACAATAAAACATCAAACATTAAAAACTTCCCTAAATAGGGCTGCCTTCAGGTGTTTTCTATATGTCAGGTAGTTGTTTATTTCCTTGACATCTGATGGGAGGGCACTCCACAGGGTGGGCACCACTACCGAGAAGGCCCTCTGCCTGGTCCACAGGGGTAGAAGGAAAAAAAGTTCGTGGCCCTGGACATGGCTTGCTTATTTGTTTGTATGTTGCTTACATGGCACTATCAGTGCTTTACAGACCAACATTAGGAAAAAGGAAAAAGAAAAAGAAATAATGGTGCCTTCTATTAAGCTCTTAACCTTGAAGACTGTACAGGTATCTAGTTTATCTCAGGCTCACATAACAAGAGGGACCTGTGATTGGCAGGGGCTTTCCAGCGTGGCCCCATGCAGCAAAAACAGATGCAGACACACTCTTCAGGCAAAAAGATTATCATTATGCATTCAGATGGTTTCTCTCTATGGCTTCCCAACACAGACTTAAGAGGTTAAGTATGCAGGGTTAAAACTGCATATATTTAAAGAATTTTTAAAGACCAAATGTGTAAGGAAAATGAATGCATAGCACAGCCATAAAGCATGGCTGACAGTAAACAGGGCCAGATTTTTTTCTGTAGGGGAATGAGAAGCCTCAGGCCCCATCACTGTATTGTTAGTAAAAATGTTTTAAAAGGTTTTTGACTAACTGGGCTCCCCCTTGCTTCTGCTGGTTTACCGCTAATGTTTTAGTTTTGGGGGTCTATTTTGAGATTTGTTGCTGAGAATTTTGATAGGAATGGGGAAATTGTTATAGATTTTATTACAGTTGTTATTTTTTATTTTAAAATGAGCTGGGGTATACATTTTAAAAATTAAAAAACAATAAATAAAACACAGAAGCAGAAGAACTTAACATGCAGGAATATACATGCAGCATCCTTTCATATGAAAATACATAAGCACACAGCTGTAGTCTGAGAATTTTCTTGAGGAAGCTGAATGATCCTGAGCAGATAACAAATAAAATGCATCCTCCCATGTATTTTTCCTCCAAGGAAAACACTCATAACATGCATCCTCCCATGTAAGCCCCACTGAATATAGATGGGGTTACTTCTAAGTAAACATGTCAAGAACTGGCCTGTTAAAGTAACAGCCAGGGCATTAAGCTTTGCCTGTGTGTGTGTGTGTGTGTGTGTGTGTGTGTGTGTGTGCATAGTGCTTTACAGCAGTGTTCCCCAACCTTGGGCCTTCAGCTGTTTTCGGACTACAATTCCCATCATCCCTGACCACTGGTCTTGCTAGCGAGGGATGATGGGAGTTGTAGTCCCAAAACATCTGGAGGCCCAAGGTTGGGGAACACTGCTTTACAGGATAATGCTATTTACTCAGAAGTAAATCCTATTGAATTTAAGGGGTACTATATACTCCCAGATAAACAGGATTAGGGTTGCAGCTTAAGAGCCTTAATGAAAAAAGTAAAAAATGGTGACACAAACATTGGCAAAACCACTTCACATATGAATACCTGCAGCAGCAATTCACAGGAAAACACACACAAAGCAGCATTTCACAAACACACACCCATCTGCAACAACTTCCCTTCCCACATCTTCTTTCTTCTGCAGCTGCTGCCTGCTCACTCTGGCAAGGGCCATTTTTCTTTTGGGAATCAGGTTCCATCTGGGAAGCTTTAATGTGGCAGTGATCATGTGCTGAACAACTTGAACATAGCAAGAATATAAATAAATGTGCCTTTATGTAGATAATCTATTGCAAATGAAACCTTTGAGACTTTATAATATTACGAATACACACAGATGTTCACCAAGCCAACACAAAGAGAACCTTTGCAATACTCTTAAAGGCAGCATTCGACTCTGTATCTAGGGGTAGGCTCTGGGCCAAACTGGCCAATATGGGTGTCAACAGAAGGCTGTTACTCCTGATGATCAAACTTCATGAAAACAATACCCTCCAGATAAGACTCGCACAGGATGGCAGACTCTCCAGAGAAATCCCAGTGCAAAGAGGAGTTAGACAAGGATGTTTATTAGCACCATTTTTGTTTAACATCTATGTTAATTCCCTAATCACATGCTGCCATGAAATCGACACCCATCCCCCTACGTTTTCCAGTGGTAGAAAAGTTCCAGTTTTAATGTATGCGGATGATGCCGTTCTTCTCTCGCAAACTAAAGTGGGACTGAAACGTGCCTTAGGGAAGTTTAGTGACCAATGCAACACTGAGTTGCTAACAATTAACTTTGCCAAAACCAAAATTGTACACTTCCATCGCTCCTTTAAGAAAGATAATTGGAGTATGAAGGGAAATGATATTGAACAAGCTAAAATCTTTCGACATTTAGGCATAACTTTTTCTTATAATGCCAAATGGACAACACACTTGAATACATCAGCCATCTCAGCAGAAAGAAGCGCAAATGCCATCCTCAGACTATTCAGAAGGAAAGGCGTCGGCTTCCTTCCGATGGCCTTAAAAGCTTTCCAGGCAAAATCTTTAGCCCAACTTCTGTACGGCTCTCAAATTAATCTTTCTGCCAATTTCAAGACCCTCGAAATGGTACAATCAAAATTTTTAAGATCTTTATTTGGTACCCCAAAGTGTACACCTAATTCAGTGTTAAGGCAAGAGGCAGGACTCCCCAGAGTGGAATTAAAAATATGGGAGCAAGCAATATCCCTTTGGTTGAAAATCCACTACAACCCAAAGGGATTGTTACCTCACTTCCTGGCCACAGTCCCTTATCCCCCCTGGCTCATGCAAATAACTAATAAGATCAAACAAATTGGCCTAAACCCAGAAAATCTTCTTTAACGGAACTTTAAATAAGGCAAAAATTAACATCATTCAGAGACTTCGCGATGTCGAATTACAACATGAAGTTGCCTTACTCCCGGAGAAGTATAGATGTTTAAAATCCTGGCCTAACTTTGCAGCGGCCCCTTACTTAACTAATATCATTAATGAAGCCTATAGATGGGCCTTCTCTAGAGCCCGCTTCGAGACAATGCCTTCAGCAGTGCTGTATGGCAAATTTATGGGGGTTCCAATGCAAGCGCGGCTCTGCCCATGCTTGTCTAACAAGGTAGAATCCGTTACTCACATTCTTTTATTTTGCGAATTCTACAGTGAAGAACGTGCCCGCTTTATCTTACCCCTTTTAACAAAGTTTATACCTCTACAATATTATTTGGAGTCATCCCCCGAAATTTTACGAAAATATCTCTTGGAAGATTCGTCAAGTCTAGAATCATATGATGTGGCTAGATTCTGCACTTTAGCTATTGAGAAGCGTAAATCTCTTTTATTGAATAATACATTGTAAAGCTCCTTTGTGCAATTGTTTTATTTTTGATGATGTTGTTGCCGATTTTTACTTGTTTGGATTTTTGGCTTTCTGTGCTGCTGGCTTTTGCCGTAATAAAACTAATTGATTGATTGAATACTCTTGAACCTGGCAACTCCAACCTACTAAAAGGAGACAATTAAGATTTTAAAAGTCAAGGCTTCCTCCAAAGCATTCTGTAGTTTGTTAAGGGTGCTGAGAATTGTTAGGAGATTCCTATTCCACTCCCAGCGCTGGAACTGATTTAACAATCCACCCTTCTTCCCAGGGAATTCTGCAGACTGTACCGGTAGGTCTGGGAAGGGAATAGGTGTCTCTGAATAACTTTCAGCACCCTTAACAAATGACAGCTCTCATAACTGGGAGGAGGGAGCCATGACTTTTTGAAGTGGTATCATAGTGCTTTAAAGGTCTGGTATTACATATAAAGGGATGCGGGCGACGCTGTGGTCTAAACCACAGAGCCTAGGGCTTGCCAATCAGAAGGTCAGCGGTTCGAATCCCCGCGATGGGGTGAGCTCCTGTTGCTCGGTCCCAGCTCCTGCCAACCTAGCAGTTCGAAAGCACGTCAAAGTACAAGTAGATAAATAGGTACTGCTCCGGCGGGAAGGTAAACAGTGTTTCCGGTTCGCCAGAAGCAGCTTAGTCATGCTGGCCACATGACCCAGAAGCTGTATGCCGGCTCCCTCGGCCAATAAAAAGAGATGAGCGCCGCAACCCCAGAGTCGTCCGCAACTAGACCTAATGGTCAGGGGTCCCTTTACCTTTACCTTTTATGACACCATAGTTTGAGGGGGGGGGAAATGGTAGGAAGCATGGGACAGCTACACCAGAAAACAATATTTGAAACTGCAACACAGCCATTGTTTGTCAACAGCTTCTGAAATGTGTCCAGATTTTATCCTTTTCAAGGTAGATCAGATCCTTTTCAAGGTAGATTGCCCTCAGCCAATCCCCACCTGCCTGCCTTCCTACTCACTAACCAATCTAAGGGTTGACACTTCCTGCCGGCTTCCTCCTCCTTAGTCTCAGTTGCCCTTGTAGATCACAGCAGGGAGGAGAAACTAGAATTAGTTGACTCAGCCCAGCTCGACCTGCTGTATGCCTCCCAGCCTTCCACTTTACCAGTTCCAATGGGCACCAGCCACCACTCAGCACTGGAGGCAGGACAACGACATAAGGTTTGACCAGACAATCTTTATCATGATGGGTGTGCTGTCCATAGTGCTGAAGATACTGTGCCTTTGTCCATGGTGCTGATTGAACCTTACAGTTATGCTCTACCCTGCATATGCTGTGGAGGGAAGTGAGGGGCAGATGGGGCTCCTCGACCTGGGAAGGTAGTCCATCTAGAAGGAGGAAAACTCTGGTTGGATGGCACCTTGCATGCCTCCTTTTGGAAACTCCCACAGTTGAGTGGTGCCAGACATATTGCTCTGCTTTCCTTTGAACCACATCAGCAAGGCTGAGAAGTGAGTCTTGCCATATGGGCAGCCAAGGCTTGTGCCCCGGGGAGGTCACTTCGATGCTGCTGACACAGCAGTTTGACTTCACCCCTGGAGGCACTCTTCATTGTCTCTTAAGACAGACAGATGCCAACAACTTCCTAGCTCCTTCTCAAAACAGCAGCTGCAAAGACACTTTGAACTCCTCTGCATCTATGATGATCTTTGACTCAATAGATACTATGCTTTTTCTCCATACAAGCCTCATGACTAATGTAATGAATCAAGGTGAGGCTGGTGCTCTTTGCATGTTCAGAGGGGGTCTAAATATTGAGTTGCCAAGATAGCAGATTAGTATCCTAGCCAGTTGTTTCCTCTCAGCATCCAGATCCCTGGTTCACCTGTGCAACTTTGAGATCTGTAAATCTTTACAGAAAGAAAATAGAGGATTGGGGGCATTGACTGCTTTGGCCCCCACTTCAACTTATTATTGGATCTGAAGTACAGGGAAATGGCCAGGATTCATATATAAATTTTATGAAGATGTTTAACATATCCCTCTCCCACCAAAAAAGGCCGGTTAATGTGACACGGGTGATGGTAATATGTAGCAAAGATGAAAACATGCCTGTGCATCTAGCCATGATGACTCACATCTCCTTTTCAACATTTGCTGAAAGTAGATTAAGCTCAAATACATCAAATATAAATTAAAGCCCTGGGTGCCAAACATTCTCTACCAAAATAATTTGGAGGGAGGGAGGATTACATCTTATTTTCTCTTTTTGCTATTGAATAAGTAGGCTTCAGACCTAGCTAGAACTATTACAGAGGGTCTCCACCCTCTCAGCCCTCAGGGTGTAGGCATACCACTAGCTTGTTATTCAGGATGTATCTGGGACAATTCATACTGTTCACACCAGATTCTGAATAGTCACTGATTTGTGCTCCCCTTTTGGCTGCCCACTTGGTGCATGTGTGCATGTGCGTGCGCATGCGCGTGCTGAGGATAAACTTTCCCCATGGTGTTCTTTGCAATGAATTTCTCAGCACAGAATTTAGTGTGTCTTTTCTTCTTCCTTTTTCTTAAAGCATGGAGCCAGGTCAAAAAGTGTCTGAACTTGCTGTGGTTTTGATTCTAAAAGAAAGTAAAATGTTGACGGTAAATTCAACTGCATCTCCCACAGGCCTGGTGGAAATAGTCTCTTGTTCTGGCATTGCCTCCTCTTTCTTTGCTAAGTGCTGTAATTGCACATCTCAGTTCCAGACCTGCCAGGGGTTCTTTAGGTGTTAATAACACACTTGCCTGGTTGCATATCTGCAGGGCCTGGCTGTATTCTAAATTACACCTTGTCATGGTGCTCCAGTCTCGCTGAACATAATTGTACTGCTTTGAAGGGGAGGGGGCAGGAAAAGACCTATTGGAAGTGTGTGTACCATCCAATTCCTACTTCTGCATGTGGAAAAGCAAATGTACATGTATCTACCTATAGATGCTTGTGGAAATCCCTGATAAAGTACTGAATGTGACATATACATTGCTCATGTGTATTAAGTCTGCAAGGACATGTCAGCATTTCATTTGGCAGGCCTGTTTCAGGCTATATGAGAAATTGCAAACATGCATGACTTGGTATGATGGTTTCTGTTTTAATGATTTAATGTGCATGTTTTTGTATATTTTGTGTTTTTGCTGCCTTGGGCATTCCACAAGGTCCTAAATTCAACAAATAAATAAAGCTGGAGTTGTCATATTTACCTGCATCAAAGGTGCATTTCTGTGTGTTCCTGCATATTTGAGTCTTAGTATATTTCTGCAACAATTTGCACCGATGAAGAATGGCCTGCCTGTGTGCTTGTCTGCTTGCTTGTTCTTGTGGTCCCTTGACTTTCCCCCTCACATTTTCTCATGAGGGGTTATGACTAAACGAGGCAGCCTCAGAAACTGTGAGGACTTCTGCTGCTGCAGTAGTGCAGGGGGGGAGGGAGAGATGGAGAGGGGTTAGAGGATTTTCTGCTCTTGCATCACCATGACAACCACACTGAAAGAACCCTAGAAATCCCATTCTCTCATCTAGGCCAATCCTGCCCTTTCCCAGCGCTGAGAGCAAGGGGGGTGATGGAGGGAACAGAGAAAGAACAGCAGCTAAAGAGAAGCTCTTGACCACTCCGGTCGCTATGGGGATGTCTAGGATAAAGCTAGGAGGTACAGTAAGAGGGTAGATTTCCCCTTATTAGCCTGAGCATCAGCTGGGGCCCAATTTAGCTAGGATGTGCCACTAGGTGTCGCTGCCGTCTTGATTTCATTCCACTCAGAAAGGGGCAAGATATCCCATTGACTATTTCCCTTAACCCAGGGGTGAGAAGCCTGTAACCATGAAGATGTCGCCAGACTAATCTAGCTCCCATCAGGCCTGACCACTGGCCATGCTGACTGGGCCTGATGGGAGCTGGATTCCAACACCACCCAGAAGATCACAGGTTCCCCACCCTGGCCAGATGGGCAGGGTATAAGTAATAAATTATTATCATTACTATTTTCTTTTCCCAGGTGCCTCAGAGGTAGGGCCTTTCCGCCAGTGAGGCAAGGTGCACTGACTGCCTCAGGTGGCAGGATCCACAGGGGCAGCAGAGCTGGTCTCCATGGACTGCACCACCTGCTGCTGCCACAGTGGCAAGAACAGCTGTGGGACCCTCCTTGGAGGCCAGATAGGCTTCCTCCTTGGCAGCCCCCCCCCATGCCACCTGTACAGTGGCCTCTTGACAAATAGCAGGTGCTTCTAGTCTTCTCCCAGCCTTCTTCCCCCCTTGTTTCTAATGTAGATCTTCACTCATTTCTTCTTCCCTTCCTTCTTCTTCTGTCTTGGAGATAGACAGAAATGAAGCACATGTCAACATTTCCAGCCCAGAGCATGGGAAATTATCAGGTTGAGTTTCAGTCTGTTGTGCTGGGGTTAAAGATTCGCTGACGTGGTGAGTGGGGAAGGAAAAAGAGGCCTGACCTGGCCATCAATATCTGTCATATTTCATACTGCTGCTGAGACCCTTTGTGGCTTTTCCTGTTATTCTCAAAACAGCCTGCTGCACCCACCCTCAACACTAAGCCCTCTTCCAGGCTTCCCATGCTGGCTTCCTGCTCCCTCCCCACCCAAACTGCAATACTCCCCAAATCTAGAGATTATCATCCAAAGAAAGATATAGTCTGCCTGCATACAGTTGCACAGCCTCCAGGGACACTTGGGCATGCTTGCAACATCGCTAGACTCACACCAAAGACACCCTCCCACATCAAATGTTGCTGAAGGCACTTCACCACAGGGGGCATGTTTTAATGTGATGATTTGTTGCTTTAATCTGACTGTGTTAATTGTTAGCAGCTCTGGAAACCCAGAGAGGTATGCAATACATGTAAATAAATTAATATTAATTGAATCTGCCTTAGTCCTGTTCTGCACTGGGTGCTTCAATAAATCACTCATATTCTTCTCCCCTCCAGAGAGAAGCGTAATCCCATATATGTCTACTCAGAAGCAAGCCAATTGAGTTCAGTGGTTCTTCCTCCCAGGTAAGTGGGTATAGGATTGAAGCCAAATAATATATAGTAGACAATTTCAGGTCACAGTGGATCTGGTTGTACTTTCAGAATAGTTTCCAAGCATTTGTTATGTGACAAGTTGATGGCAGTTGTGGGTGGGAGTTTTTCACAGACAGACAGCGAGAGAAATAAAGATAGAGATCATGTGCTGCTCTACAAAATAATTATATTCAAAATGGCATACAAAACCTGAAAAATAAAAGTATAAACATCAAATCATTCAAGCTGCAATGAAAACATAGAAGGATACAGTGCAAAAGGTTTATAATGTACAAAGACACAGCAACAAGCAACCAGGTTTAACATGGGGGGGGGGACCTGCTAAGCATCAGCACAGCCTGATTAAATAAATGTGCTTTAAGTGCCTGTCTAAGCACAGGAAGAGAGGGATCCCAACAGACCCCTCCAGAGAAGGAATGCCATCGTTTTAGAGGAAAGGAAGCCATGCACTGAAAATGTGAGCACCAAAACCAAGATGCATTTTCATTTCAAGGTGGGCTGAAAAGAGAAGGACTTGTGTGTGTGCCTGTGTACAGCAAGGCTGCAATCCCGCCCTGAAGACTAAAGTCACCTCCACACCTTACATTTAAAGCACAATTAAAACACACAGATTTTCTGCAAAGATTCCTGGGAACTGTAGCTTGCCCTTCACTGAGCTACAATTCCCAGCAACTTTAACCAAACTAAGGTTCCCAGGATTCTTGGGTGGGGGACTGCCAAGTACTTTAAACATATGGTGTTGATGTGACCTAATAGAATCTGATGGATCCTTGTATGCTCTGAGGGATTTTCTAGTAGAGAGAACTGGCGATCCTGTTGAGATCCTATGTTACTGTGCAGCTTATCATAGACCCCATAGGAGCCAACCTCTAGGGGTCAAAGGGTCTTTGGCGCCCTAGTAAAATATTTGAGGGGGCCTCCCCCCAAGTTGATGAGCATTGCCATTCAAATGGTATCCATGCATTGCATCATGTGGTCTATTGTTCAGGGCAGGGCTTACCTGGCCCCCCAATGTTTTATTCAAATTGGTCCCCCTGATAGACCCTAGGAACTGCATATGCTCCAAGTTCCCCGATTTTCCAGGGATAGTCCCGGAATTATGAAAGCCATCCTGCTTTCTGATTTGATCCGAGAATGTCCCTATTTCACCCACCAGCGCCTCCAGCACCAAGCTCAGGGAGGAGGATGAGTTGGTGCTTGGCCCAAGCAATGGTGGGGGCAGCGGCAGTTGTGGGGGAGCATGCCATGGCCTCTCCATGGCCACTGCTGCCAGTTTCCTTGCTTGGGCAGCTCATGGCGGAGGAGCAGGCAGAGGGCAGGGAGAAAGGAGAAGCAGAGCAGAGCGCAAGGCGTCTGGGTTTTTTTAATTTAAAAAAATGCTTTGTGCATCCACATCCAATCTTGCCCCTTTCTAAAAAATTTTTATTTATGTGTGTTTTGTTTTTCATAAATCTACCAAAGAATAAAATAAAATTGGGATTAAGGAGTTTTCTCAGGACAGGGGAGGGCATGGGTACTGTGTCTCATTGGTGGCACCACTGGCCCTTCTTCTGATAGGAAATGCTCTGCAGGGGGGAATGGGGGGGAGAAGGGTCAATTGGGGGTGAGAAATGTCCCTATTTTCATCTGTTGGAGGGTATGGAACTGTGTGCAATGAAAACTCAGATGGCGCAAGAGTCACTGCAAACCTGATCGAACACGTGTTAGAGCACATTATTCTGCCTTCCATGTGTCTATGAAGGCAATGAAGAAAATCTACCCCGACACGTTCATTGTGTCCTTTTCTGAATGACTCAAGGTTTGTTAACATTGATTCCATGCATAGGCAAGGCACTCAGTTACCCAAGGGACCAACACTCCGGCTCCAACGTGGCCCCTCTGTCACGGGTTGCTGAAGAGACCCAGCTGACCTCTGCAAAGAATTGGGCCTTCAGAGTTGTGGGACCAGATCTTTGGAACTCTCTCCCTCTTGAAATATGCCAGGATCCTACCATTTGTGCTGGATGCTGAAGGCATTTTTCTTCACTCAGGCTTCTTTGGTTTAATGTTGTTAATTTGTCCACAACCACTGCTGAAAGCCAGGGGCGGAGGAAGGGGTGTATGGTAGGGGTGGTCCGCCCCGGGGGTCACCACTGAGGGGGGTGACAAAATGCCGGGTGGCACTCACCACGGGGCCTGCAGCACACCCGAGCCACACGTCTCTCCTGAGAGAGACACGGTGGCTTGGGTGCGCGCAGGCTCCGCGCTGCCCAAACGGTCCGCCCGCTGCCTCCCCCTCAGCTGTAGGGTGACTGAGTGGGGGGAGGCAGGCAGACTCCTCAGAGGCCCCGCGAAGCGTCCTGCCCTGGCTGGCACCACCCCGGGCGTAGGGCACACACGCCGCCCCAGGCGCCCAATCAGTTTGCTCTGCCGCTGCTGAAAGCTGCTTTATTATGCTGTTTCATTGTTTATATTACCGTATATACTCGAGTATAAGCCGACCCGAATATAAGCCGAGGCACCCAATTTTACCACAAAAACCTGGGAAAGCTTCATAGGAGCCACTGCCTGCCTCACTCGAGTATAAGCCCAAAAATGTGCTGAAAAACTAGGCTTATACTCGAGTATATAAGGTACATATATTCTCAAATTGTGCACAGCCTGGATATGTTGAGGTCCAGTGATCTAAAACCTTTTTGCAAAAATAAAGAAAGAAATAAAACCCTAAATTCACTTAATTGGGAGTTAAGTCCCATTGAACTCGAAGGACTTACTTCTTAGCCGGCATGTATGGGAATTCACAATCTTAAAATTCCGTCCCTAACTTACCTTCCAAATGGGATGAGATTTCTCAGAAACAAATACCCCAACACTGAGACAGTCTGGGACATGTGCGGTTTTGGAGCGATGCAGGATTTAGGATTGCCAGGTTGATTTCTGACTTTGCTTGTGAGCCCTTAAAGGGAATTCAGAAAGTGAAGCTTTTCCTACCCTGTTAAAGTGTGCTGTGGTGGGATTTAAAGGTCTTTAAAGGGACATAATTCCAGATGGTGGCAGAGGCAGGAACACCCAAAGCAATCCTCATGCACTCCTTCTGTGTGGTGACTTCTGTTGTGGCGCTAAACCCTTTCCTTGAGCTCCTCAGCGCCTCGCTGTTTTTCGTGCTTCCACCCGCAGCGCCACCAGGGAGGAGGAAGGCAGGCCTGAACGCAGACCACTGCAGCACACTCCTGGCTAGTTGCAACAAGCCTGGCGTGAACTCCTGGCCCAGATGCTTCAGAGGCCCAGGCAGCACCAGCTGGAGTGCAAGAATGCAGCTGCCTCTGGGCAGGGATTGTTGAAGGTGTGTTCGAGGGGGATTTCCTCTTGGGAGAAGGAAGGGAAGAGGCAGTTTCACTTAAAGAGAGGGGAGGACAAGCAGAAGGCAGCCCAGTTTTGCCTTTCAAGATCTCTTCTTGAGTCTCCACCGTGGTGCCAAAATGTGCCACTCAAGAAACCATTAACGATGCCATCTTCTTCCCTCTCACTCACTTATGTGATTCCAGAGCACTCTCAGGATCCATCCAAACTGATGTCTCCCAGAGCTACTTTGTTCCTACTTTCCAGCTGTAAGCTGTGTGTGGAATTGCAACTGACTTTCCACACTTTGGGTGGGGTAGCACACCGTGTGTGCGCTCACTTGCTCGCTCACTCGTTATTTCACTGTAACACCCTCTTAAAAGGTAACACACTTGTGGCTTGACAGAGCTTTGTGGATGGAGAAGGGGCAAACATAGTGACAAAACAGCACTGGCTGTTAAGACCAGAAAAGGAAGTGTGCTTTAAGAAGGCAATACTTAATTTGTACCACAATGCTTTTTCACCTAAACACTATTCTGTGAATATTTCATTTTTTAAAAAAATGGCAAAAGATGTTTTAAAAGCTTGAAGAAAAAGCCCCAGTAAAATGGCACCATTATTTCAATAGTAGGGTTGCCATATCTGGACACCCCCAAAATTGTTGAGCTTTTTTCGCAAATCCCCACCACCACCTTTGAAATCCCAAGTGTATGGCAGCCTTGGCCAATAGTGAAGGTGTGCCTAAGAGCTTTAACATATGGCCTGTTTATTCATGCATCCTGATTTACTTACACAAAGCTTATGTGGTTCTTACATAATTATATCCAATATTCATTGATTTGTTTCCTGGGCAGTTATATGGCGGTGAGCATTCAGCCTGCATTCATCCTGATCTGTTTGCAGACAGGGGCGGAGCAAGGGCGGGGCGTTGGGGGCAGGCCACCCCGGGTTCCACCCTGGAGGGGGCGACACTCTGGGCGCCCCCGCAAGGCTCAGGCTGAGCCCCGCCGCCCGGCACCCCATCTGTGCGACAGCTGGCGTGCGCGAAAAACAGCACGGACGGGGCAGCCTTACGCGCGCTGTTCGCGCGCAGCAGCCTTACGAGTTGCCGCTCGCTCAGCGACTTGTAAGGTTGCCGTGGGAGCAGCAGCATGGACGGACAGGATGAATGGTGCATGTGCGGCCATACCGCACATGCACTGTTCGTCCTGACGCGTGTGTCATGACATCACGACGCACGACGCATGTGTAATGACGCATGCGCGCTGCGGAGCAACGTCCCGCCTCCAGGGAGTGCCTCCGCGTTTGCCTCCCCGGGCAGCCAAGTGGCTCCGTTTGCCACTGTTTGCAGGATGTTTACACATGTTCTCATTAGTAATTCCTTAGTCCCACACTTTTCTGTGCAGTTCCTCATCACTTTCCAACCCCCAAACATCTCAGAATCACAGAATCATAGAGTTGGAAGAGACCACAAGGGCCATCCAGTCCAACCCCCTGCCAAGCAGGAAACACCATCAAAGCATTCCTGACAGGTGGCTGTCAAGCCTCTGCTTAAAGACCTCCAAAGAAGGAGACTCCACCACACTCCTTGGCAGCAAATTCCATTGTCGAACAGCTCTTACTGTCAAGAAATTCTTCCTAACGTTTAGGTGGAATCTTCTTTCTTGTAGTTTGAATCCATTGCTCCGTGTCCGCTTCTCTGGAGCAGCAGAAAACAACCTTTCTCCCTCCTCTATATGACATCCTTTTATATATTTGAACATGGCTATCATATCACCCCTTAACCGTCTCTTCTCCAGGCTAAACATACCCAGCTCCCTAAGCCGTTCCTCATAAGGCATCGTTTCCAGGCCTTTGACCATTTTGGTTGCCCTCCTCTGGACACGTTCCAGCTTGTCAATATCCTTCTTGAACTGTGGTGCCCAGAACTGGACACAGTATTCCAGGTGGGGTCTGACCAGAGCGGAATACAGTGGTACTATTACTTCCCTTGATCTAGATGCTATACTTTCTGTTTGTTTCAGGTGGATTTCTTGCACCTGGATGACACAGCCCTGCAATCTACTTTAATCTTGCAAACCTAATGTTCTGGTATGCCCTGACAGTCTAGAGGCACTCAAAGTAGTTTTGTAGGCTAGGCTTATCTGTTGTTCTTTCTTTCTAGGTATGGTGCCTTGTGACAATGCAGCATTCATTTCAAGTTAATTGGGGGAAAGGGAGTTGTAGTCTCTTCCCCTGAGACTACACATTTTCGGACACATTTAAAAAGTCACCTTCTTATGGTCTCTCGGAGTGTCCCTTATTGTGGAGTTCTTCCCATAACTCACCTGCCCATTATTTCACTGCACTTACCAAAATGGAAGGGGAACCCCAGGCTCAGACAACAAACTTCTGGGATTCAGCCCATAGCATGGAAAGTGCCCAGTGCTCCTGATTTTCAAAATGCACATAAAATCCAAAAACAAATAGGCCCAGATGATTGCTAGATTACCATATTTTATTCAGAAAATCCACTCTACCAAAAAGAGAAAGAAAGAAATCCTAAAAATGTTGGAATATGCCTACACATGTTGTATGTGAATGTTACATCCTTGTGTGGCCATCAGGGGTATCAAGAGTGGAGCAGGCACAACCTCACTCCCCTCCGCACACCAATCGGGAGATACAGCCTTTTATCCCCAACAAGGTCTTGAGATCTTGCTGCTGCTAAAGGCGCTGGGAGGCAGGGGCACTTTTGCTTCTTGTTTTTAAAGGGCAAGTCTCCAGGTTAGTAGCAGAAGCAAAACGTATTCAAGTGCTGGCCAGGAGGGAGAATTTCACTGCTATTTTTCTCTGCCTCCCCTTGTGCATTCAGACGCACAGAACTTCTTCGCTAGTCCTCCTCATGCATGTCTGGAGGGAGATTTTGTTCTTGAGAAGGAAACTGCCATACAGGTGGAGCGAAGCTAGAGGAAGAAGGAAATCTCTGGATCTGTGCCTCTGGGGCAAACCCAGGCAAGCCCAGGAATCCTGCCCCACAGCCTGCTGCTTCCCTTCCCCACCTCCTTCCCAGTCCACTCAGAAGTCCAGACTTCCAGACTCCTCACCCTCACCCACTAGACTCCACTCCTTCCTAACAAAACAGCTGCCTCTGGGGCAGGATGGGGCGTGCCAGGCACTGGGGGAGACAGGCCCTGCTGGTCCAACCCAGGCCTGCCATCTTCCCTCCCTCAGGCAAGCCGGGGTGGAGAAGGCTCATGGAATGCCGCCCGACTGCTTCCAAGGGTGTGGGGGCAGCCAGCCCTGACACGCGCCCCAAGTCATTGGGCTGGCTTGGCTCGTGGCTTCCCTCACGCCAGGACTGGGTGGGGCCCCCTCCCTTTAACCTCTCCGTTGCCAGAGCCTGCCACCCTTTCCTGGGCTGTTTCCACAAACTTCCCTGAGCTAAGAAACAGGGAGCCCCCTCCCACTGCTGGGAACCTGTCTGCTGCCATGAATTCACTGGGCCTTGGGCAAGCTGCTCCCTCTCAGCCTCTGTCCTCCAGCTGCCATATGGGTGCAGTGTCCTGCCTTACAGGGTTGTTGGGAAGGATGCAACCAGATAATGCAAGTGAAGCCACTTGAATATTCTGCAGTACAGTAAAAAAATCCAGTTTCCAAAATACAGGTACCCCACAAGCTTCCCACAGAACGTAAGCCAACTTCTATTCTCTCCTCCGAACTCTTCTCTTTCTGTCACACCCACCTCTATTCCCCCAGTGCAGTAGCACCCTAGAATTCAACCCTGCCTCCACCTCATTACATACATTCCCATCACCTCATCACCCCCTATGTGGTGGGGGGGGGGGGACACACATAGCACAAGCCTTATCTCAGAGCAGATTACAGGGGGCTTTGAATTTTGATTTGACACAATCCTCGCGCCTCCTCCCTGCTCTGATCCCCTCTACATTCTCAGAAGCACACATCTCGAACATTTCTCCCAGGCTTCAATGCCATACCCACTCCCATGGGGGGCAGGGAGGGGCATCTGCCCCCCATCAATAAAAAAAAATACATAGCTAACTGAGGTTCTGCCTCCCCCCCCCCAACAAAAATCCTGGCTATGCCCATGCCCACTCCCCATTCTTCATGCATTCAAAGGATGGACCTCTGAAACCCTTTCCTGCCATCTGTCCTTTTATGTCTTTGACTGCTCAATTAATACCAAATTAGAAATGAAAACTGATATAGGCTTTAAAAAGTGTGAGCCATATTTCTGCAGTAAATTGCTTGTTTTGAGATCAACCGTATGATGTACAAAGCAGCAAAGAAAGTATAAAATGCAAACTGTAACCCCCCCTCGACACTGAGATTAGCAGATCAGAATCTCCCCACATTTATGCTCAAACCCCTGATTCCCCCCCCCCCCAGTGCTTCCTTGCTCTTCCAGCATTTTGTCAATGGAAGCTCCATACAGATAATCTCCTTGGAATATCCTACCCCCCTTTGCCATCTGCTGCACACCTGCCTCTTTGGGGGGCACTGCACTCTCTTCCTCCTCCCCACGAGGGTGTGACATAGTGCATAGACACACACACACACACACTTGCCCTGAGGGGGCTAACAAGAGAGGGGAGAGGAGGGTGTCAGGCCTGTTGGAACTGGCCAATTCTAGCCCCACCTCTCTGCCTCTGCGAGGTAGAAATCCCAAAGTTCAAGAAGGGATGCTGTGGGTGGCGCAGGAAAGTTGCACTCTTCGAAGAACAACCTGTTGGGTCCAGAGAACTGGTGGTCCCCTTCAGCCCTGGAGAGAAAAGGGGGTGCATTCAGAGCCTCCCTTTGCTGGAGTAGGGAAAGATCTCAAAATACCCACAGCTTGAGCAGATTAAACATTTAGATTCAGGGTGGCCCTGATTTCTGCAGCGAATTTCTCCCAAACAAGCTGCAACTCTCCTGTGAGGACCTCCTAGCAGAGATGGCCTTGGCTGATCTTCACTACACCACAGGCATCAGCAGTGGATTCAAGGTCTACATCCTGGAAGGTGAGTCAAACCCATGTCTTGCCTCTCGCTTTAATGCCGTTTGTGTGCAACTTCCAGTGGTCCCTTTTGCAGCCACAGAGGCAGTGGGATGTAGCGGTTAAATTAAAACGAGCACATCCCCTCTAACCTGGCTGAGTGCTGAGGCTAATGCTGTCCACGGATCCCTGTTCCTATGCAGCAGCTGTTGCTGCTGCCTACACCACTTAGCAGCGTATCCTGAGGGCATGAAAAGCAATTGCAGGCTGCAGCTGTGCTGGGCCTGGGAGAGGCAACACCCTGCCTGCCCACCATCTCAGCTCTGCCAGGTGTCCCCACTTAGATTCTCCTCAGTGGCCCACTTCACAGGGCCGGCCCCTGCCAGGGCTTGAACACTGCCTTGCTCCACACACCCCACCGATTCACCCTTAGAGGTGCGTATTAGAGTGGAAGTATATTGGGGCAGAGAAAATTTTCCATTTTGAATTTGAATCTGCTTGCAATATTTCGTTCACATATTCACCTCCTAATTTTTCAATATGCATACTTTTATTTTTATTTCTTTTATAGAATTATAGGCTGCCTTTTGAAAAGGAAAACAGTTTATCCCCACCAGCTGGTGGTTCCTTTTAGATTTGCACACATTGCCCTTGCCTGTGTCTATCCTCCTTCCCCCGCTGTTGTCTTCATGGTTGGAATTTGGATTGTATAGTCTCTGGGGCAGAGACTTCTGTCTTTTACAGTGATTGTGGTAATGCACCATGTGCTCATCTTGACTGCAGCCCACAAAAATAAGGGGTGTTAGAATCCCCTTTGAGTGGGGGAAGTGTTCTGTCTTACCTGCCTAGAGCAGGAAAAGTGGGGTTCAGTTAGGGAAAATAATGCATAGCTGAAGGGGGTCAACAAAGGGTCTCTTGGCACATTGAGACCTATCGGATGTATTGCATCAGTAGCTTTCATGGACTTGAACTCACTTTGGCAGATCCAGGCAGTATTGTCCTCAGTTTCACGCATATGATGTGAAGTTGGCTCTCATCCCCAATAGCTTTCCCCACCTAAATTTGGGCAAGCGCTCTGAAACAAGCGAGAACTGGCATGAATATGGGACAAGGTGCACTGCTAATTAACTAATCCCACAACATATGAACGCAGGTCTAGAGGCACATTGCATACAGAAGTGGTGTCGGGTGCCACACCAGTACCTGTCTGAACAGGAACCATTAGTCAATGCCATTGTTCCACCCACTTCAAAAAAAGGAAGGAGCATGCAGCCCAGACTTATGCGCTCAGAAAAGGCAAGTGGCATTGCCTACCTAGAACTGCACATGGAATGCAGATGTATTTGAATGGTTTGCCTTAAAAGGGATATCAGTTTTAAAAGAATAATAATCCGGGATGGGGAAACTGTGGCCCTCCAGATGCCATTGAAATACAGCTCCCATTATCCCCTGACCTTTGGTCACACTGGCAGGGGATGATGGGAGCTTGAGTCCCAACAACCTCAGGGTTCCCCATCCCTCATCCCTGTTTTAAATAAATAAATGGATGAATCAAGGACTGAATGAAAGCCAAGTCTCCCTGCACATAGATACCTAGCATGGCTCAGCTAGGCTCTTTTCCCAAATGTGCTCATTTTTTACGGGTATAGGATTTTTAATTTCTTATTTTCTTTTTCTTTTTGGAATGAGGGGCATTCAGAATGGGACTGCACCCTGAGGCAGTTCAGTCCTGGGAGGGCTATAACAAGTCCTTTTTCTGCATCTGCCCTAAAACGTAGAATGTTGCAGTTCTCAACAGGCTCATTCAGAGCAATTGGTCTTCACAAGCAACATGTGCAGCCCAGACAGCTGCTCTAGTTATCATGGCAAACAGGAGGCAGCCCCACATGGGGGGTGGAGAAGTGCTGCTGTTCAAAACTCCCCTGGTCTTTTGTAGCGGGTCTGTGGCCAAGCAAGAGAGCACAACAGTGCATTGCTAAATCAGATTGGCATGTGGCATTGTCTAGAAGCCTAATAAAAGTGAGGATCATGTTCCCTGTGTGATTATACAGGAGTGGATGGGGTGGTAAAGCTTATATTCTGTGAACCGCCCGTCTGCATCTCAGGGGGAAAGCAGCTGAAAACAGAACTTGGAAAGGCGGTGATTGAGTATCTTCCCCTTTTGTCTCTGAAATCTTCATGGCTACAAAGTCAGCACAGGACTATTTTTATACTATTCCCGTTATCTTCAGTCTTGAGAGAAGCAGAACAGAAACATGAAGTCCAGAGCGTTCATTCCAGCCATCTCTGATTAAAGGATTCCTGGTAGCAAGATTAGAAGGACCCTCTTGCCTTTGATCCTGGACAGTCCGCACAGAGCAAGGGCTCTGTGACCTCTGCACTAAACAATAAAATAAAATTCTGCATCCAGACAATCTGAATCCTACATTTTAAAAAATGAGTGTTGATGCCTGATATGTTGCTTGTGCTCTTTTTATAGACTCTCATTTAGCATCATTTATTCTTCAGTGTTTCCCTTCCTGCATAATTTCTGGTCATGGGGAGGAGCCAAAAGCTATGTCAGGCACCACTTCTAACCACAGGAAATCAAGGTCAGCCACTTCTCTGGCATTTCCCAATGTGTTGCTCACACCTTTTTTAGATGAAAGCAGAGATTCTCCAAAAGCTGGATGTGGTGCCTTTTCTGTGCTCCTGTGGAATCATGGCAGGCACACACTCAAGAAAACAGATGCACACTTACAACACGGCTGCTTTTCGTAATAAGGATCCCTGCCAGAGCCACAATGCCTGACATTATTGTCCACTGTGGCCGCTGCCTTCATTTGTTCTGCAAGAGCCTCTTCTGGGCAAAAGCCCAGGTGGTGTTTGTCCTTTTGGTTACGGATATAGCAGATTACACAGGATGTTATCAACAGTTCGAAATTGACTTCCCCCAGTGCAGTATGTGAAGCAACGCCTTAGTATTCATGCTCATGCATGTACTTGCACAAGCACTTGAAACAAGATGTATCCAGCCCTCTACTCCTTAGGCCCTCCAATCCTAAACCTGCTTACCTGGGAGTAAGTCCCATTGAACTCAATGGGGATTACTGCTGAGACAACAAGTGTAGGATTGCACTGCTGCTGGACTCCCATTTCCCCTGACCGTTGGCCATACTTGATGGGAGCTGGAGTGCAAAAGCATTCTTTGCTCTAGAGGCTCTGAGCAGGGGGTTCAGCCTTAAAGACTGACAACTGTCGCTGTCTCATGCTGAGCAATCTTTTAAGAAGCTCTGCTATAAGGCAAAAATAGGGAAAAAATAATGAAAGTGAGTTAACAGGAAGGGAGAGGTACAAGTCAACTGAGTCTCTCCATACCAAATAGGATGTTTGGAACTACATCTTCTGTCACATTGCTTGTCCCCCCACCGGCCCATATTTCTTTCCTACACACAGCCCCGCCCCGCATAATCAATCACATGGTGTAGTGCATACACACCATTTGAATGGCAGCGCCCATCAACTGGGGGGGGGGGCAACCACCTCAAATATTTTATTAGGGTGGTGAAGCCGCCTTGGGCCCTAGGAGTTGGGTCCGATGCCTGCACATTCCAGTTTAAAACAATAGGTCCAGAGAAGTGAGCACAGAAAGCACAGTGTATGACTGGCAGAGCAGAAATCAAGTGTCACACAAATGTGAAATTTGGCAAGAACTTCAAATTCGGTGTTTTGAATTTGAACATCACCAATTTTTGCTTCGGAAAATCAGGTGCTGCAATATATATTACAAGCCGCACATGTGCACATTATGAGCCTAGCTCAGCTTTCAACAGTTTGATGCCCTCCAGATCTTTTAGACTGCATCTCCTATCATTCCTGACCATTGGCCATGCTTGCTGGGCTAATGGGAACTGGAGTCAAAAATATTTGGAGCGCTCTAAGTTGGTAAAGGAAGGAAGCTGGTCTTTTTTTGTTTTGTTTTGTTAAGGCAACAATTTAGTACCCAACTCAACGGTTTCCAAATGGCACCATCCTCCATAACTGCAGCAGAGGCTGGGCCTTTAGGACAAATGCATCACTGCCCCAATCTGCCTGCCCTTCTTACTTCCATACAGCCCTGCCTGCCTGCCTGCCTGCTTCTCCCTCCTTAGGCTCCGTGTTGCCATTATAGAAGTCAGCGGGGAGGAAGAGGGCTGAGTTGGCTCTGCTTCTCCTGGGCTCCACCTTCTCTGGGTCTCCATGCCTTCTGCCCTACCAGTCTCAAGGGCCACCAGTCACCGTTGCATAATGGGAAACCCACATTTGCAGACACAGCCACGTTGGGAAAGAACTTGCTTGCTGCTCTCGTGCCGAGTCCCAAACCACAGCACCCAGGGCCATTTGGGTGGCCTACCTGAGGTGAACCACGAAATGGTGGCCCCTTTTCACCAGGAAAGAAGGGAGGAAGCTCCACAACGTGGGGGATAAAGATCTACATCGGGATCCACTGCCTGCGGGGATCTTGCTGCCTGAGGCGGTTGCCTTGCCACTCAAGCGCGCCTCTGTCCAGCCTGCTGTCAAGTTGCACTGCAAGGCGTTTCATTTTGGCGCTCTCTTTCCAGGTCAATCGTCTTTCGAGAACGAGCCGAGGTTCCCCCGCTTCCCAGCCCATCGGCTGCCTGTCTATGCGATCAAACGCAAGCCCAGTGTGGACGTGAGAAGCCCCGAACGAAGCTCGCCTGGGCAGAGGGCGTCGAAAGTCAAGCGATCGACCTGCGGGCCTGTGGCAGCGTGAGTGACCTTGAGGACCACCAGGGGGCGCCGTAGCATAAGGGGAGGGAGGCGCAGCATTTGGGCTCCAGCCTCTGGCAACCCTTACAACAGCCCTGTAAGGTGTGTCAGTGGGACCCTCGCCATGGTGTTCGTGGCCAGCCAAGGGTGACACAAGACTTGAAGAACGGAGGCTTGCTGATTTATTGGGTTCAGACATCCGGTTGCGTCACCATCTCCAAGCACAGCTTCGCTCTGTAAAGCTCCGTGTCCAAGAGGGTTTTTTGCCCTGGCCCTTCCCCCAGGAAAACTCACGTTTTACCAGTAAATCAGAGCAAATGGTTCTCCATAGAAAACTGCTGGCTTTGCCAGGGTAGGAGCAGAAACAATGGCTTCAAGTTGTGAGACAGGAGATTCTGACTTAACGCCAGAAAGAACTTTCTAACATTAAGAGCTGTTCGACAGTGGAAGGTGGTGGACTCTCCTTCCTTGGAGGTTTCTAAGCAGAGGTTAGGGGACACTTTTCTTGTATGATGATCTAGTTGAGATTCCTGCCTTGCAGGGGGTTGGACTAGATGACCCTTGGGGTACCTCCCAACTCCGTGATTCTATTATTCTCTCCCAGCCCTACCTGGAGATGCTGGGGACTGAACTAGGGACCTTTGCGCCTCTGAGCTATGTCCTGTGTAACATCCACTTCCTCTAATCCCGCCAGTTCCCCGCTGCGCAAGAAGAGTGAACCCACAAGGCCCAGCCCAGAAGCATCTGTCACACGGCAGGGTTTCCTGTGTGCATCCTGGGCGCTCTGTGCTGGGTGCTGCCCAAGTCACAAACAGATTCTTGCCACTTCCAGGTTGATGGTTGAACAGCTAAAGCTCTGAACCGGGCCTAGAAAATACTATCTGCAATCCTGGTGGAGCTATGTGTCTTAGGAGAAGACATCACAGGAAGCAAAATGGGTGTAAAAGCGTACATATATGAACATACAGGATTTGATTTATTATAATTATGAAGACAGCTCTCTCAGTTCATTGACCAAGTACTTTACCATGTTTTATCCAATTTCTTCTACTATTGTGGAGTAAGGTAAAGGTAAAGGGACCCCTGACCATTAGGTCCAGTCGAGGAGGACTCGGGTTGTGGCGCTCATCTCGCTTTACTGCCCGAGGGAGCCGGCGTACAGCTTCCAGGTCATGTGGCCAGCATGACTAAGACGCTTCTGGCGAACCAGAGCAGTGCACGAAAACGCCATTTACCTTCCTACTGGAGCAGTACTTTTTATCTACTTGCACTTTGATGTGCTTTCGAATTGCTAGGTTGGCAGGAGCTGGGACCGAGCAACGGGAGCTCATTCCGTCGCGGGGATTCGAACTGCCGACCTTCTGATCAGCAAGCCCTAGGCTCTGTGGTTTAACCCACAGCGCCACCCGCATCCCTGGATATTTTCTGTAGTTAAGCCTAAAGGTGCACATATTTATAGGCATGCAAATTGTCTGGAAACGATGGTTTCCTATTTTAAAATGGTCCCAGTTCCATGGGGACCAGGTGCATTTTAATTGGGATGGAAGAGCCTTGGGCAAGTCATTAATTTCTCAGCTTCAGTCCCTCAAGTGTAGAATGAATAAGCTGTATAGACTATTTTATATTAATTGTATAGGTTGTGCTTATATTTAAAACAAAACTGGCCGTAGTTCTGTCTGTGGGTATAAAGCTGTAGTTAAAATGACTTACAGGGTGACACCCACATTAATGGGTGGCCTCTTGAAGATGCTCTGAGCCATATTCTGAAGTCTCATCTCTCTAGATGCCACCTTCACCTCTGCCAGTGCATGAAGACTAACAGAAGACATGGGTTTCTGCTCTCCTCCCAGTTTACAACAACCCTGTGATCAGGCTGAGAAACAGGGATTGCTCCAAAGTCTCCCAGAGAGTTTCATAAGGCCACCTCCTGACGGGCAAGTTCTAGCCCAGGGTCACTGCTTAGCCTGGCATCCAAGTGGCAGAGAATTGCCAAGAGATCTAGTGCATGCCCCCTTCCACATTGCAGACAGGGCTTAACTTCCACAGGGAAAGTGACAAAGTGCAAGACTTCAAGGAAGAAACAGGGCACTCCATCCCTGGAGCGAATGGGGGGGGGGGTTGGTGGGGGAGGGGAGAGCACTTTGCACATCGCTAAGGAGCAACCACTGCTGTTTCCTGTGATGTGAGGCTAAGACCCCAGATTCCAAAGAGAGACTCTCTAGGTTATTATTATTAATTAGTTAATTAATCAAATGTATATGCTGTCTTTCATCCATAGATCTCAGGGCAGTTCACAGCATGGCCATTGGCTGTGACTCAGTGCAGAGCAGATTTCACGTATGGATTAATCCAGCCCTGTAATCCAGTATCATTTGTACAGCAGCGGAGCATATGCCCGTGCTGCCCAGGGCAGGGCGCGCTCCTGAGGGGGCGGGACGCAGAGGGTGCCCTCCCAGGTGTGGGATAGCCACTCAGGTGCACAGAACAGCACACGCACCCTGCAGCCGGGGGGGGGCAGAGAGAGCTGCCCACAGGGGCGGAGCAAGCCGATTTGACGTGCTGCCCACCCACAACTCCCAAGCCTCCCCAAGCTGTCAAAACGAAGGGGGAAGGAGGGAATGCTGCCTTCCCCCAGTGGCTCAGGGTAGGCTTGGGACACCCGAGGCGGTCCACCCCCCACCGCCCCCACCTTCCTCCACCCCTGCATTTGTACCGTATACTGAAGTGGTTTTCAACCAGTGTGCCATGGCACCCTGGGGTGCCTTGAATGATGGTCAGGGGTGCCGCGGGCAACCCTGGCCTCTGTCCCTCTTTCCTCCCCTCTGATGCCCTCTTGTCTCTGCCTCCCCAAGGCTTGCACAGCTGTTTGTTGCGGCAGCCCTGGCTACAAGCTCCCCAGGCGAAGGGTGCCTCTGGGGCTGGCCAGGGGGTGCTTCCCCGGCCCCTGTGGGGCAGTGTGAGGAGGCACCTCTCTTTGGGGTGAGGGCGGCAGCTCAGAAACCAGGAGTGGCACCAGTAGTTGTCCAGAGAGAGGACTCCCAAGGAGAGGGGAGAGGAGAGGAGCCTGAGGGAACCCTCCACAAGGGAGGGGGTTTGAAAAAGGGTGGGGGGCTGTCAGTTCTGTAGACAAGGGGTGACATAACTGGGCTCCTGAGCCCCACAGGGGTGCCACAGAAAGAATGTAGTTGGTTAAGGGAGCCATGGACTCAGAAAGGTTGGAAACCTCTGATACACTGTATAGGTGACTCTCTCCATCTCTCTCTTCAGCTCCCTGGAACAGAGGGTTCCTCCTGCTGCACAGATCCCGATTGCTGTTCCCTGTGTCACCACGTCCAGACCTGAGCCTTGCAGAGACTCTCGAGCGCTTCACCCATCCTGCCCACATAAATGCCCCCTGAGGAAGCCCCTCCTGGATCCAGCCCTCACTGTCTCCCAGTTGCAGCAGGTAAGTCCTGACTAAGCTCTCCTTCCACCTTCGCCTTGTCGTCCCTCATCTCCAGCTCAAAACACCTCTTTCCCTGATGTTTCAGATGCGGCCTTCAGTTATCACCTGCGCACCCCGCCGGAGCCGCCCAGAGAAACCTGAAAGCACCAGCCCTGCAGTAAGTCCCCATTTCCCGTTCTCTCTCTCTCTCTCTCTCTCTCTCTGTCTCTTCCCCAACCTGCTGACTAAGGATTGATGGGAGCTGTAGTCCAAGGCACAGAGAACTAAGCTTTTCTTAGGCAGGAAGCAGGGGGTGCTTCTATTTATTTTTATTCTATTTTTGTACAGTTTTATATTATTATTTCATGTTATAATGTATATAAAACAGAGATGACAATTATAACACCAAATGACCTGCTTATTGAGCATTCATCCTGATTTGTTTGCCAGCAGATCACACAATGTTGGATATTTAGTGAGCATCCATTCTCATTTGTTTATGGGAAGATTAGAGGATGGTTGCAGCAAAGCAAGTGCTATCCCACACTTCCCAGGACATTTTCCTGACCTGCTACTTTCCTTCTTGCAAAAAATCTGATCTCTTAAGTGGGTTTGTTCCGCAAAGCCTCCCAATCAATTCTAATGGTGCAACCTGAATGTGTCCGTATGTGACTGAACCCAAGCCCAAAACAGCAGCTGCCTGGAAGTATCCTCAGGTGACTTTTATGTCACTGTAACTGTCATGGCTTCTCCCAAAGGATCATGGGAATTGTAGTTTTGCCAGACCCTCAACATCACTGCATTTCCCAGGGAATTCCCAAAATCTGTATATGAGGCCCCCTTTTACAACATATTGTCAAAGTAGTGCAGAGTACTAGCAGTCCTGACTCTAATTCACACAATTTCCATATATTTTTGCTCAGATAAGCGTGCTGTTCATTTGGAAGGCAGAGAGGGGATGGTAGAGGAGGACCTAGAGGAGAAGTCACAGAGTAGTTACTCCCCCCATAAAGCACCCTTTAACCACCCTGCTGCTCTCACAACTGGGGGGGGGGGGAGGTTGAGGGTTGCCTGTTCACCGCCTGGTTTTCAATTCACATACGGGATTATGAGCACAGAACCAGATGCTGAGGGGCAGGTTATGGCTTTTTGCAGGTGTCATCAGAAGCCCAGATTTCCTGACCAAACCTGTTTTCCCCCAACAGATCTCCCCATCAGACCACAGGACCATGAGCTCTGATCCTGTCCCCTCACAGAGGCTCCATGCATGGACCACGGGCTCTGTGGGGCCTTCAGCACAAGTCAGCAGAGAAGCATCTCCCAAGCAAAGAATCCAGGTTGCAGACAAGAATCCCATCCCTAGTGCTTGAAGCTCTTTGGCTTTGACATAGCAGGTCCCTCCTGTGTCCCTATTGTCCAGCAATGAGGAATCCTCCAGATGTTGCTGGACTCCCGATTCCCATCAGCCTCAGGCAGGGGAGCCAGCAGGGAGAGACGATGGCAGCTGCAGTTCATCAACATCTGGAGGGCCACAGGTTCCCTGCCCATCTGTATTGGCTATCCTTGGACCCCTAAGTCCCACCCCCATCCCTTTTTATGGCCTAGTAGCTGTCCATATTCCTACACCATGTCCCTGGCTCAGTGCCCTCCTTCCCTACACCTTGTGTTCTTATTCCCCTTCTAGCCCTACAAATTGAACTGCCTTTCCTGTCTTCAAACCCATTTATGTGACAACCCCGCTGGTTCCAATGGAACTGACTTCTAAGCCAGCATGCTCCTTTAACACAAGAATTGCTCTTGCCCGGTCAGACACCATGGAAGGTCCATTCCAGTTCCATTTTGTTTTCAGTAGGAACTGGGCAGGTGCTCCTGGGAAGTGAAGATGGAGCAGGTGCCAAGGCAGGAGCCCTGTAGTGACCCAGGTTCCATAATGATGACGTATACAAAGCCTAAAATTCCAGCCTACGGTTATAGATATGTGCATGCATGAGTGATGCCGCTCTGCAGTAAAATGGGGAGGGGGGCTGAAGGAGGTTCTTGCTGTGCACAGAGACTGCAACGAACTGAGAACGGAAAGTCTGAAAACCTCATACACTCCAGGAGTCCAGGTGATGTGTAGCCAGCAGGTGATGGCTAGAAACTTCCCACCTTGGTTTACCCAGTGCAAACAAGCAGATAAATTCCAAGAAAGTACAAGAAAAGAAGAAATAGTGCCCGATCCAGCACTCATAGGAAGATCCAAGAATCACAAGTAGCCTCTGACAGAGGAACCAAACCTAAGACAAAATATGGAACCTTTCCTAAGTGGGACTCAGCCCTGAAAGTGGAGGAGAGCCATTTTTAAAAACACATCATTTTATACTTCTCTAATTCATGAGAGTCAATAAAGTAGCGTTGAACTGTGTCTTGTGTGTGCAGTAAGATTTCTGCTTGTGGTGCTTGTGGTTTTTTTCGGCCTCAAAGCACTCTCCGGGGAAAGTGTTCAGGTTTGGTAACCAGCGTTGGATCTCCATTCACTTTGTGGAAGTAATTGTTGCCAATTCTGCCCTAAATTAAACCTAATGTTTTAGTCTTGTTAAGCCTGTTCCATTACCATGGGGAAAACAAGCCCTGAACTCAAGTTTATATCTACTCAGAGGCCTAACAGAGACTGACGCAAAACCCAGAGGTCTCCACTTTATTGTTTGTGTCAGGGCTATGTGCGTTAGATGAGTCCAGATGCAGCAACCCAAATAGATGATTGTTTACCAGGACATCCCTTCCTTCTCAGCTAATCACTACAATGGAATGCGTTGCCCTACTATTACCTCTGCAACCTCAGCACACAGCCCAGCCCAGTAAATGCTTTTCACTCTGGAACACTTAGAACCTTTAAGAGCATTCCAGGACAACACAGCAGGCAAGCAAATAGCTAGAGAGGTTATTGTCTTTTTTACAAAGCTCCTGTCATTGTCAAAGATACTATTTTTCAGCAAATCTACATAGAATCATAGAATTGTAGAGTGGGAAGTCCAACCCCTTGCAATGCAGGAATCTCAACACACCCATCCCATTTGAAACCATACTGGACCCTGCTTAGCTTTGCAAATGTGCCAGCAGTTTCATTGCTGCACCACTAGGAGGTACGTACTTTTACACCATATTCATCTATCTGCAAGCAGAGCTCTCAACAAACAACCTAAAACATCCAGATGCAGAGTAGTGGTTGTTTTTACAGTAAATGAAAACATAGAATCCCTAATGTGATTAAAATCTCCCACCTAGGACACACACTGGCTTGATATGCTAAACATATTTTTTTTTTATTTCAAAAATAACAACCAACAAACATACAATGAATTATATCTCTATGAAAATGAAAAAATGCTTACAAAATGGGGGGAACCTTATATGAATTAATATCCACATTACAGTGTGTTGACATGTAAATGTGTTGACATATAAGAAAAAACACAACTTATTGTACTGATTATTCCTCATTTCTCAAGGTCACCAGGAAGCAAGTATTGGGGGTTGCCAAGATGAAAGGAAGCTGACATTAGCCTGGCTCCTGGTAGTCTCCAGCACTGAAATCCACAGTTTCTTCAAAATCAGTCTGGGGTTGGGGGGGGGGGCGAGATAGAGAGAGAGAAATGTGGTTAAATCCAGGGAAAATGCTGGGCTCCCCCATCGTTTTCTCCTCCCCAGAAGTTCACCACCACCTCACCTTCACAGGGTGGCACATTTTGGCATGGTACTTGCTCCTCCACCACCAGGCTCTGTCCGTCCAGGGGCAGGCAGTTGAGTCTTGGGCGCCCCCAGAAGCTGATGTTCTGTATCTTCCCGTTCTCTCCTTCTACTGTCATTCTGCAAGCCAGAGAGAAAGGATCACCCTGTTCCTCCAAACTGGCTTCTCTGAGACAATAACAACACGACAACTCCAGCAGGATATGTCTCCCCCCACCTCCCAACACAGGGTGTGTGTGTGTGGTACCACTGCACATTTAAGGCTGTGCCATACCACTATAAACAGTCATGGTATCCCCCAAAGAATTCTGGGAGCTTTAGTTTTTGAAGGAGATCTTGTAGGAGACCCTACCCATTCCCCTCACAGAGCTGCAATTCCCAGTCCCCAGGAAGACCAATTGACTGTCCCAGAACTGTTCTGGGAACTGCAGTTCTGAGGGGAATAGGGGTCTCCTAACAACTCTCAGCACCCTTAGCACACTAGTTACCAAGGGTTGTTTTTTTTAAGGAAGCCATGACTCCACCCCACTGGATTCCGGCTCAGAGCACCCCACATATTGTACTGGTTTTGCATGTGACTGCAAAAGGCTCAGGTGTCTTTATATTCAGGGCCAGACTTAGGGGGTAGCTAGGACCCTTTCCTGGATAATCCAACAATAGAATCCTCCGTTGGATTTTAACCCTTGCTGGATCCAGGACCCCAGGAATTAGAAGGGACTCAGTCATCATACAGCCTAACCCCTCTCTGCTCAAACTCACAACAGCCTATTTGTTTCCAATCTGATTTTATTTATTTTGATAAATTGTATGCCCATTTGATTTTCATGTGTGATTTTTATCAGTACCGGTATTATTAGTGAACATTTGATATTGTTTTGTGCAAACTGCCAAGCAGTTTTTGCCTATTAACTCTTGTCAGATAAATACATGAATTCTGCACCAGCTGCAGCTGGCCAGTTAAGCAAGTCAGAAAGTGGTTTCACAGGCTTGCCCTTCAAAAATGAAACAACTCTCTCTCTCTCTCTCTCTCTCTCTCTCTCTCTCTCTCTCTCTCTCTCACTGCCCTTCCCTCATGTCATACTCACGGGTAAATGGGGTAGATGGCTTTGCACTCCCTCTTGCGAGATTTCATGGGCTTCTCCCCACACGGCGGGTTGCAGAGGCCCCATGGGCTCCATTCTGTCCAGGCTCCTTTCACTGAGAGAAGCCACACAAATGAGACCCACAGCTTGGCATCCCCTTGGCTCCACCTCTGCCCACTGAACAACTACCATTAAGGGAACTGTAGCTCTGTGAGGGTTCTCCCAACAGCTCTCAGAACCCTTAGCAAACTACATCTCCCAGGATGCTCTGGGGGAAAGCATTCCAACTGTTAAAGGAGTATCAAGATGGTGTCAATATGACAAGTACAGTATCTGAAGAACCAGTGGGACATGGCAGTGAGAGCCTCAGAAAAGAACCGGAAAGACATGGGACTCAGCTACATTGGTAAAAATAAAATGCTATAAATGCATTATAACATGTGATACCAGATGGTGCTGTAGAGCTGGAATCAGAACTATGACATTTTCCATTATGAGCTTAAAAAAAAAAATTCAGAGCATTTCTTATAGTTGTGTAGATGCAGCCATGGGTTCAAAGCCCTGCTCCACCTGAAGCACACTGGGTGCCTTTGGGCCAGGCATTCAAAAGCAAGGGGCGATAATCAGGTAGGGAGACGCGGTTGGCTCACCTACCCTCTGCCATCGTGCCTCATGTCTACAGCTCACTAGGGCTGCGTCTGTTTGGAAAGAGATATCAGATACTACACTTGATCTTAACCAAAAGGCCTAACAGATGGGAGTCTGTTACAGAGAACTCACTTGTGAGCAAACAGGTGTAAGGTTGCACTATATGAGAACTGAAATTTTAGGTTGGAGATCCACAACTTGGATCCGGGACTGGATAAAATTAGAAAACACAGATTTATTAGATTTGGAAGGGGACAACAATAGATTTGGTTGGCATGCGTATTTGTGGTACAACAAAGGGAGAATACAGAAAGCGTTTTATAATCATATAATTAGGTAAAGGTAAAGGGACCCCTGACCATTAGGTTCAGTCGCGGACTACTCTGGGGTTGTGGCGCTCATCTCGCTTTATTGGCCGAGGGAGCCGGCGTACAGCTTCCAGGTCATGTGGCCAGCATGACAAAGCCGCTTCTGGCGAACCAGAGCAGCGCACGGAAACGCTGTTTACCTTCCCGTCGGAGCGGGACCTATTTATCTACTTGCACTTTAACGTGCTTTCGAACTGCTAGCTTGGCAGGAGCAGGGACCAAGCAACGGGGATTTGAACCGCTGACCTTCTGATCAGCAAGCCCTTGGCTCTGTGGTTTAACCCACAGCGCCACCCGCGTCCTAATCATATAATTAGGAGATTACTTTTAAGGGCATGGGAAAAACATAAAGAACAATTAGAACAAAAGACCCCATAGTGGGTCTCCCCTACAGAAGTAATTTCAATCAAAAAAATAAATAGGGAGAAAATATGGCCTACATATAGAGATTTGCTAATAGAAAAGGAAGGGAATACTGAAATAATATGAGGAGATTAAAGAATATGTGTATGATTGGCTGCAATATCTTCAATTAAATGAGGTATTTAAAGAAGATTAAAAAAGGTTTTAGCTTGAGTATTTCAAGATTCCAAACAGAAATTATAGAAGATAATACCAAATTGTTGAAGAAAACATATAATTTACAGTATTATTAGAATGGGAAACAAAAGATGAAGAGGTAAAAAGTGTAATGATTAAATGGGTGCAAGATATAGGACAAAATATACAAATGGAAGAATGGGAAAAATTATGGAGAGTAAATTTGAAATTTACTGATTGTATTTTAATAAAATAAAATTATATGAAAATGATGTATAGATGGTATATTATACCAGAAAAAAAGCAAAAATGTATAAACAGGTTCAAATAAGTGTTGGAAATGTAAAGAAAAGGAAGGCACCTTTTTCACATGTGGTGGAATTGCAAACTGATTAAGAAGTATTGGAATATGATTTATAATGAAATTAAGAAAATGTTTAAATTGACTTTTATTAAAAGATCAGAAGCTTTTTTATTAGGTATTACAGGTTAAGATTTACCAAGAGAAAAGAAGAAACACTTTATGTATGCAACAACTGCGGCTAAGATGTTATTAGCCCAAAGATGGAAAAGCGAAGAAATACCAGCTAAGGAAGAATGGCTACAAAAATCAATGGAATATGCTGAAATGGCGAAGTAAACAGAAAGACTCAGAGATAAAGACAATAGAGAATTTAAGAAAGATTGGGAACTTTTCATGTTGTACTTACAGAAACAATGTAAAGAACTAAACTCACTAGCAGGGTTTGAGTAAACATTTACAATTAACAACAGAAATAATAATTATCAATATGGATATAACATGTACAATATTTGAAAGCAGGCAGGGTTTAATGGGGGGGGGGACCAGAAAAGGAAGTTGAGGGAAGTCGGGGGAGGGGGGAAATTGGGGAAATGTATTTTTTTGATTTTGATGAGTTGATATGTGGCAATGTGATAAAAATGTAAAATCCAATAAAAATTTATTTTAAAAAAAGAAAGAGATATCAGAAAGTAGAATCTTTGTTGTTGTTGTTGTTGTTGTTGTTGTTTTTCAAAATCCACATGATAGAGGATTCATGAATGGCCTTATTAGATTGCACCATCTATGCCCAGCATTCTGCTTCCAGTGGAGGAGCCTTTGGGCTCTCAGAAGCAGGACACAGCCTCTTATTCACCACCCAGCACCTCAGGAGCCCCAGGTGTTTGGCACTTTCCTCCCTTCTACCTGAATTGAAAATCCTTTTTTTAATATACTATAAGGCCACTTTCCCTCAACGTTCACATCTGTGCACATCTATACATCAGCACATGCTGGTTTTAGTCTTTGGGGGATCTAGCAACACCCCTATGGCAGCTCATTCAAAGAAATGCTGCTTCTTTAATATGGAGGTTCCATTTCGATATCCTGGCTAGTTTATAACAGAGTGACCTATACTCAAAACAAGTGCCTAATTCTTTTCTTTGTTTCTTTTAAAAAAAAGCCACCCAAGAAATTGTGGGTGGAGAAGGCGGGAGGAGGGGAAGACAAAAAGAAAACTCAGATTATCTAGGGCTCCTAGAAGCCTCCCATCATCCAGGCTCAACCCATAAGTGGCATTTCTGAAGCTTAGCCTTTCATAAATTCTTGGGCAGGGCAGCTCCTTCCACCTCTTTTTATCCCCAATACTCACAAACGCATGACTGGACATTGTAGCAGCTTCTGATATCGATGGTTTGCCCCCCACAGCGCTTGCCCTCATGCGCTCGTCCAATGCATGTCCTGGTTCTCTTCTGAAGTCCAGTCAGCTCATCGCAGGCGATCCTGATATTGGTGCCTGTCCTCTCGCAGACACTCCATTCGGACCACTCCTTCCAGCGCCCGTCCACTGTGTGGCATTGCGGGAGAAGGAGGAGGGTCAAGAAGAATGGCAGCCAACCTCGACGGTGGGCAAGGGCAGCCAGCCCCATAGTCCGGGGATGGGACTTGAGGGCCACCCACCACCGTAGTCAGACACACACACCCCAGCCAGGCAAAGGAGGGTCACCATCCCAGTTCAAGGACACGGCCAGGCAAAAATCGCTACAGGAGAGAACAGAAAAAGAAGGGGCATGTTCTGGGCAGAGCAAGAGCTATGTGGGGTGCAGCTGGAGAATTCCAGGGGCCAGATAGAGAAGTCTGGGGGGCCACATTTGGCCCCAAGGCCTGCCGTTGTCTACCTTGATGTCAAGCAGATTCACAGGGCGGGGGGATTGTAACTTGGAGCAGCCCTTGGGACTAGGGTTATAATTAAATATAAATTCTTTCCTAGGGGTACGGATCAAAGAATTTGCACGCTGTTTCACACACATCCATATATGTAGTTGTTAAGTGTGTACCTCCACCCCAAATTACCAACGGAACTTTAAAACTACAGTATTATATTCTATTAAGATTTTAATTAAATAAAATGTAAGTTCCAGCTATCCAGATGTTTGCGAAATATACCAGGCCCAGAGTCAGCATGGAGCATCCATCTGCAACACCCCAAGAGGAGCCCCCCGTGTTGGCTGCCCTGGCCCCACTTTTGAAAAACATGTTCGCTTCCTGCCATGTTCCCAAAATAGTGTCACTTCAGGGCATGGTAGGAAGTTTACATGGCAGTTCCCAGACGTAGCCACAAGGCAGGGCAAGGGAGATAGAAGCGGCCCACCGACAAAGGAGACCCCCTCAAACCTGGAGCTGGCCAGGCCTCACACAAACTCATTGGTCAGCAGGCAGGAGCAGGTTGACCTCTTAGCAAGCAGCTAAGCAGAGTATTTGCATGATGTCTTTTTAAAGGGCAGCTGAATAACTCACAGAAGAAGCCTTGCAACAGCCCTGAGAGGTACAGACAGACCTCCACAGTCTCCTCAACATGTGACAGCTCAGAGTGGCCAGATTTTTTTGGGATCTGGCAACAATCCCAAAGCACCTTATTCAAAGATATACGGCCTCTGTACATGGAGGTTCCATTTAGTTCTTCTGGCTAGTTTGGGAATAAGTGGGGGCTCCACGTCACCTCTCAATTCCTGAATTTCACAACATGAGGGACACAAGCCTTCTGAAGAAGGGGCAATATTCACCAACAGAAGAAAGCCAGAAAGTGTTAGCAGGAGGGCTGCAGATGGCAGTGGGCACTGGAGGGCTGGAGGAAATGGAAGCAGCCAGGCAGGAGCAAGTGAGCAGGGCAGGCTTTGTGGTCTGGCTCTAGAGTCCCACCCACAAGAGCTGCCCCTTCCTTCCCCATTACCTGGGCAGGGCATCCTGGTGTTACAGGTATCAGTGTGGGTGTCTGGACCAGGGCAGAACTTCCCTCCATGCTTTGGCGCAGGGCTGTCACACAGACGCTTCTCCACCGTTCGGCCAACGCCGCAGGTCACCGAGCAAGAGCCAATGGGCTTCCAGCTGCCCCAGCTGCCGTCCTCTGTGGGGCAACACAAAGAACTCTGGACCCCCAGCCAGACTTGCTCAGACAAGCACAAGCTCTAAACGGGCATCACTGTGGCCCATAAAGTGTGGAACTACATTGTCCAGGCGACACAACAGAAATTCATTGGGAAACTCCCTGCAGCAGGACTAGGAAAACTGTGGTCGCTGAGAGGTTCTTGGACTCCCAGCAGCCATCAGCATGGACAATGGTCAAGGGTTCTAGGAGTCTTTACTGCTACATCCACCCCCAGCCTATAAACAGGTCTGTCACTTTGGGAAGCATTGGGACAGGCCAGTCTCTCTGGCCATTTCCTTTCTGGATCACGATCCGGCCAGCCAGAGACGGCAAAGAATCTAACATTCACATATGCATTAATGTAACATTTGTATATGTTAACTGTACTTTTGTAATATTTTCTGTTCTTTGCATTGTTGCTTTAGTTATCTGTACACCACTAAGAGATATTTTTAAAATACACTTTGCGATATAGAAGTGGCATAAATAGGTACACAGTAAATAAATCCATAAAGGGGGGGGGGGCTTGTCTCTTCAAGGGCAACAGGGTCATCACCCGCAAGCTGCTTGCATGAGGAGGGCTGGATAAATGAGGCGGCTTTCTTTCCTTACGTGGACAGAAGGGCAGTCCACTGCAGGAGCGGTAATCTTGGTGAGCTCCAGGGCAGGGGTTTCCAGGGGGGTCTCTGGAAGGTGGGGGGCTGTTACACTGACGCCGGCGCTGCTGCCTGGGCTGTGGCCCCGAGCCCTCGGGAATGCAGGTGGCAGGGCAAGGCTCCCAGTTGCCCCAGTTGCCCCAGTTTCCATGGGCTGTGTGAAAAGAGAAGCAAGCACAGAAAGATGAAGGGTGTGAGGGGGAGGCGGTGTGGGTCAGGATGGGCTGTGCAGAAAGAGGGCAAGCCAACCTCACCTCAACAAGACCTGTTTCCCCTCCATCCTTGCTCCAGTCCTCAGTTTGTCCCGTCTCTCTCTTCTCCATCAGATCATCTGGTCCCAGCAAAGCTCTACCAGCCATATTTCCTTTAATGCATTCAGCCCCCCCAACCCCCCCAACCCTGATTCCCTCTCCTCCATTCATTCCCATCGCCTTTTTAACAGATCAAAGGAGTGTAAGAACTTACACTTTTTAATACATAAATGCTGCCACTCATGGACAGAAGGAAAGATTGATTCTACCATTTTCATTTTTTGTACTGTACCACAGTTTTTTTAAAAAAAAACTACCCCAAAAGTAAAACAGCCCTTTAAAAAACCCACTATAACCATTTATTGGATCGTTTTGTATGGCTACCTATCAGTGAAATTCTTTTGGCGGCTTACAAAATTAAAATAAGCATCCAGTATTTTTAAAAAGTCAAAATACAATAATTGAAACAAAACAAAAAGTCAATAAACACAGCAACACCAAAAAAATCCTAGAAGAAGCAGAATTAAATAATTTGTAGCTCATTTCAAAACCCCACTAAGAGAGTGATCCTATAGAAAAATCCACCAGGATGAGTGTGTTTAGGATCCAGTAGATCTCTGAACTCTAAAGACTATCTTGAAGGCTTGTTTTCCCTCTGCCAGGCTTAGGCCCTGCTCCTGAACAGAAGTTGGATCTGGTGTACTTTACATGAGCTTAACTTATGCTGGCTGATTGTGTATAGGATTTCTCCCTAAAAGATGGCGAGCGTAGGCTTTATTTAAAACAATATTAAAACTGTGAAGGCCTAGCCCTAGGGTTCGTTTTGAAACACAAGCTTAAGCTTTATTCACCTTAGTGGATAAAAAGGTACCAGAAAGACCACAAAAAAGACACCAGGTGCACCTCTCTAGGGAAGGCAATAATCAACTATATATGTAGTTGATTAATCCATATTCAACCTTCCTGTGCAGCCTTGCTCCCTCCTCCATTTCATCTCTCTGACCTCTCATTCCATCCATTTTCCTTCCCTTCCTGACATCCTTTGACCCAGTTCTTATTTTCCAATATTTCTCCAGCTGTCAAAAACCTACTTGGGCAGATCAGGTTGGTGTCACAGGACTGTTGTTCCACGCTGTCTCCTAGGCAGCTGCCTCCACAGTCTGGGGTCGGATTGGTGCAAGTTCGCTTCCTTGTCTGCAACCCTCTGAGGCAAGTCACGGAGCAGGGACTCCAGGCACCCCAGGCTGACCAGCCTCCCACCCCTGCAAGGAAATAAGGATGAAGACTGGGATGAAGAGCTTCCTTGACATGCTCTGAATTCTTTTCATGAAGCCCAGTCTTTTCTGCAGAAATGCTCCTAGGAACCAAGCAAGCTGCTTCATAGTGAGCCCCATCTAACCCACAGTTGTCCACAGACTGACTGGCAGCAGCTCTCCAGTTAGCTGATATATTCAGAAGACAGAAAGCGGGAGCTATTAGCAAAGCTGAAAGCTGAAGATTCAGCGCATATATTTAAATCAAATGAAAGTGGGTGGGAGAGGAATTCAACAGTTACCAGAATCCACAATAATGGGAAATTATCGTCATATAAACAGACAGGTGTGCTAGAGGTGTGATCAGGATGCAATCCATATATCCACTGGTGGGGGAAGATGGGGGCGGGGGGAAGCACACCGCCCTGGTGGGGTGCCATTGCAGCTGCCCACCCCTGCAGTGCACCACACTCCTGGGACGCATGCCACGCCCCCTGTACGTGTGCCAGCCACACCCCCGCCTGCTCTCCGCCCCCCCCCCCCGGTGCCAGAGCATGAAGCTCCACCACTGCATATATCGGGGATGGGGAACTGGTGGTCTTCCAGATGTTGTTGGACTCCAGCTCAGAACAGTTCCAGCTGGCAGGCCCAGGGGTCAGGATGATGGGAGCTGAGAATCCAGCCCCATCTCGAGAGCCACAGGTTCCCTGCTTGTACTAACACACTTACCTGGGAGCCTGTTACAGAAAACTCACTTGTGAGCAGACAGGTGTAAGGTTGCACTATATGAGAACTGAAATTTTAGGTTGGAGATGCACAACTTGTGGGCTGGATTCTAGTTACCTGGCCCTGTATGTCCCTACAAAATGTTAAGTCAAACAAAAAACCCTTGGTTTGACAGATAAGGAAGAGAAGCAACTGGTTTCCATGTGGATTTAATTATAAATATTAATGATTTATTTACAGCAATTTTACCCTGCCCTTCAGTCAAAAAGGCTCCCAGAGCAGCTTGCATCAGATAAATAAAAACAAGGCAGCCGCTGATGAAGACTTACAAACTAAAAGACACAATAAAAAGGGGAAAATGGATGAGGAGGAAAGAGGAAAACAAGTAAATTCAGGCCCTAGATCTTAGCATACCATAGTAGTTCTTAAAGACCAGATGGAATGGAAAACAACCTGATAACAAGAGTGTACCGTATATCTGAGCAAGAAACTCTGTAGCTGAAAGGAAGCTGTGATCAGCCCAAGTTAAAGGACCCTGGGTGACTTCAAGGTGACATCTGGCTTCACCCCAAGTTCAAGAGAAAAGAGACACAATAGCAGAGCCGAGATGCTTACTGGGGCAACAGTCCATCAGGCTGCAGGTCTGCATCTCCCACTGGCGAGTGCTGGCCTGACAAAAGCTGGCCGGGCCGTCACGCCCATGACACGTCCGGTTGCGCCGTTGGACGCCTTCCCTGCAGGAAACAGAGCAGGGGCTCCAGGGGGACCAGTCACTCCACTGAGCTGCCCTGTGCAAAAAGAAAGAGGAGGAGGAGGAGGAGGAGGAGGTTACGAGTCCTCCCTGCTATGGGGAGTCATAAAAATCCCCCAGGGAAATTCCACAGATAACCCAGGGCAGAACTAAAGCGACTCCCCACTTACATGAGGGTTATGTCAGGGGCCCCCACACACTTCAATGAAACTGCGTTAAGTGGGGAGCCCCCTCTAAACACCCTTTAAATGCCCTCTCTCCCGCTCTCTCTTCAAACCATACCAAAAAGACTGCATCCAAAAACATCCGCAACTGAAGTTGAAGTTCTGCGTCCTGCAGAGAGCCCAGCAGCCGAAGCCTCGGGAAGGACTTCCACCAGCTTTCCCCCCCTCCCCTGCCCCCTGCACACCACCACTGGTACCCCAAATTGGTTCTGGAGGGTCAGGAGAACTCCCCAAACAGCATGTAGCAGGAAGGAGAGGGGAGACTCAGGCCAGCAGGATTGCTGGTGCTGACAGAGCAATCTGCATAAGGCTATACTGAATTCCTCCCTTAGCTGCGCACTCACAAAGTCTAGGTGCAAATTTCTATTATGGTGAGCTAATTCCCAACACACTAGTTAGACAGCAATGAGGGCAGCATCCTACCGGGTACTTAGATTTTCTTTTCACAAGGAAGCCATATCCTTGCGGGGAAAATATTTGCCTGTAGCAAAGTTTTATTTGAAATTAACACACACACTATCACAGTCAAATTGTGGTGTCACAAAAGCTGTACACAAAGCAGAGGATGTCATGCTGGTTGATTAACCAACATTCCAAATTTCACAGCAGGAGAATACCTTTATCCCCCCCCCCCCCACGTTGTCTGTGTGTAGTTGGCCTGGTACTAGGCAAGGCAGCTACAGCCAGGGGCGTAGCCAGCCGCTTGGCTGCCCGGGGCGGCAAGTCAAGCGGCACCTCTGGGGGCGGGGCATCGCTCCGTGCGTGTGTGTCATGACGTCACACCGCAAGCGCACGGAGCGACGCCCCGCCCCCGGACATGCGCAGAGGCTGCGGCGGCTGCTCGCGCCAGGCAACTCCGAAAGCAGACGCTGCATGAAGGGGTGGCGGGCGGCGGGGTGGCGGCACAGTGTCAAACCCCCCCCCCCGCTGGAACCTGGGGCGCCCCGCCCCCATCGCCTCACCCTTCCTACGCCACTAGCTACAGCCACACCAGGGACTTAATTATCCCCTGTGCTTGACAGCCCAACCCCTGGCATAGTGTCCGGGGGGGGGGGGGAGTCCCATTGGGGATAATGAGGTTGGTGGCTGAAACAGCTGAGCATCCAAAAATACTTTTAAGGGAGGCCAGTGTTTGGCTCTCTAGAGCCCATGGGCCTTGGCATTTGCCAGGTGCCTCGGCTGGGGTGGGAGAAAGAAAAAATGCGAGCTTCATGCTGCAACCACTTATACACAATCCATTGACAGCAAATTTGGTGCACATTTAAAGCACGTGGCTTCCTCCAGACAATCCTGGGAAACATAGTTCACCCCCTCATACAAACAACTGCAATTCTCGGCACCTTTAGCAAACTATAGTTCCTGTGATTTTTTGGGGGGAAATCCATGTGTGTTAAATGTGCTTTGAGCATATGGTGCAAGTCCTGAGCATAACAGCATTCTCCCTCCTTGTGATGCTGAGCAACTGCTACTTGGAGGTAGAGTATGCCATTGCGGCTCGTAGCCACAAGAAGGTATTTGGGGATCTCCAGCAAGAGAGATTGGGTGAGCTAAAGAAGGTGCTGAGCGAAACATGGGTGGGTGCATTGGTTAGTGATAAGATTCTGGTGCGACACTCACTGGCAGGCCTGGCAAGGTCCATTCCTGTCCAACTGGAAGCCGTATTGGTGGTTTAGGCAGCAGTCGTCCTGGGCAACCCCTTCCCCCAGCAGGTCGTTGCACTTCCCTGAAGTCACATCAAATGCCCCGTAGCAGAAAACGTTTTGCGCTCCTGAAATGAGAAAACCCAGCTGCAAGCATGAAGACAGGAATCCCCCTCCTAAGCCCAAATGGGTGCTGCAAGTTTCCTATGTGGACTTGGGGACTCTCTTCAGGCCACACCCTCCTTGATGCCTCCCACTTGCCTGGAAGACGAATGGGCAGAGGTGTGTGCGTAGAAATCTCTGGATTGACACAGTTTTTTGTTTTGTTTTTTTAAAAAAATTAATCATTTTTTCGATACAAACATCAACCGCAAAAGACACATACAACAAAAGCCATAATAACAATAATAACACAATTTGACAATTCAGAATTGAATACACTGATATACCTATGACTACACTCTTTTTAACAATATTTTCCCACCTCTCTCTCCTCCCCCAATTTCCCACCACAATCCGCATTATCGCTTAAATATTCGTTCCAGATTTCTTCATATTTATCCATTCTTATTTTGCATCGACATGCACTTCATTCGTATGTAGCTAATCTGTCCATATTATCAATCCATGTGCTCATTGGAATATTTTTGCAGCCCTTCCAATTCATCAAAACAAGTTTTTTTGCTTCTTATATAGCACGCTACAATCGCTACATCTATTTTTTTGACCCCTTGAAATCTCCCACGTTTCCGGAATATAATTTAGAATTAAATTCAGTTCCCCTAAATAACTATTACTCTTGCTATAAATATCCTCACCTCGCACCAAAATGATCTTATCAACATATGTACTAAGTTCGCATTTACCAATTACATGCCCTCTTAAAATCAGCAGCAACTAGGCCCCTGACAACCTTTGAAAACCTCCTCCTAACAACAAAGGGACACGCGAAAGGGATGGTGTCCACAATGTACAAAATACTACTCCAAAATCCCACAACCCCCATAGACATAATCAAAAATATATATGGGAGGACGACATGAACCCTACTCAGTGGACCAGAATGTGGTCTAAACCTCCCTTTAAATCCATATCAGCGAAAAGGAAAGCACTCGCTCTGAAACTTACTTACAGATGGTACCTAACACCAAGGCAACTAGCGCTAATACGCCCAGGAACGTCACCAAAATGCTGGAGAGGATGCACCTCCATAGGCACATACCTCCACAGGTGGTGGGAATGCCCCCAAAACCAACTATTCTGGACAACAATCATACAAGAAATATGCAAAGTAACTAAGGAAGTATTAGAAGTCACCCCAGAACTGGCCCTACTGAACATCTTCCAAGATAATAATGCCCACTCACATCATAAAGAGCTCATAACCCACCTACTCTCAGCAGCCAGAAGCATCATAGCCAGACACTGGAGAGACCTGTCAGGAATAAGCATAGACCAATGGTATCAAATAGTATGGGAAACAGCCTTATTAGAAAAAACTAACCAACAAACTGAAACTGACACACGGACAAATAGAAGAAGATGCCCTTTATCACATACACAACCCAACAAGACAACAACAAGAACCCACCAACAGCAATCTGGCTAACCTGATCCAAAAAAAAACAAAACATCCCATTCACATATGGAAACAAAGTTCATCACAGCCAATCACAACCAACCAACCACACCCGCCTAGGTCAACCCCAACCTCTCTCACCACCAAAGAAATACAAGCTAATAGTAAAGAGAACCCACACAAGTGACGGCTGACACAAAACCCCACATATACACTAAGTAGAATAGAAGCATTGTCACCCACTCACCATTCCCCCTCCTCCTCTTTCCCCCTTTTCTTCCTAATTTAACACTAATATCTCAACAAATGAAACTGATCTGTAGAAAATGTAACTTGAAAAAAGAGACATTGCACATACTTTTGTAAACCAAGATATCTTTAATAAAAATATGTTTTTTAGAAAAAAGAAAGAAAGAAAGAAAGAAAGAAAGAAAGAAAGAAAGAAAGAAAGAAAGAAAGTCGGCCAGCCCTGACCCAGAGCAACCTCACTCACCCTCCCATTCTGCAGTCCAAAGGAGCAACTGGTTGCCAGTTTCCTCCACCTTAGAATAATATTATAAATATTTAACTAGAGAACTTTTTATTTTTTTATTTTTATAATAAAAAAAGAAAACACATGGTGGCGGATCCAAAGGACCATGTGTCGTCCTCCATGTCACTCCAACTGGTCCTGAAAGCCTGAGAATTTGCAGTCGGAGGGGGAAATTGTAGAAGCCCACATAATTGCTTAGGTCATTGGCTCTGGACTGTTTTCGCATACTAATACCACATCCTGTAGAATTCTTTCAGTTATATTTTATCTGCACAATCATAATGAATTTGAGGAACCAAAATGTTTTTCTGTGCAGGCTGAGCAGGAGCAGTGAACAGCGTTATAGGGAATTGCAGTAGCTTGTCTTTGCTCCCCCCCCCCCCGCCCTGCTCACAGTTGTGAAGAATATTCCTACGTTATGAATGGTCCATGTCACCATTAAGAAAAATAGGTCAGAACAGGCAAATATATATGTGGACAGTCCCTGGAGCAAGTGAATTTTCTTCTTTAAGTTCTCAAAGCTCTTAACTTAGCTCAAGGTTGTCATCTGAACTGGCCAGATGTTTAACTGAGAATCGATCAGAGTCAGTCCAACATTTGGAAAACAAGACTTTAGAACCATTTTGCCCCAAAATGGCAACTAGGAGATGTTCCATTTTGGCACTGGCGGAGGAAAAGGAGTGCGGGGGGAGCGCACCGCCCCGGCAGCGTGATCCCGGTGGGGTGCCATCGCGGCTGTCCCCCCCGCCCGCGCTGGGCACCACTCCCCCATAGGTGGCGTGCCACGCCCCCAGGACGTGCCCCAGTCCTGCCCCCATCTGCTCTCTGCCCCCCTCCCCGGTGCCAGAGCATGAAGCTCCGCCACTGCATTGTGGTGACTGTAACCTTGGTTTAAGGAGCCATTTGGTGCCTGGCTTATAAATCTGTTTCTAACACTGCTGATAGACGTCTGCCAAGTGAGGTTAATGCTTCATGCAGCTGCCGGCTGGGCAGACCCTAATGAGGTGAACTGTTTTGCTAGCATGCATCTGGCGAAACTCCCAATTGCCCATGGCCATTTGTGCCACGGGACTCACGTGTCATTTCTCATCACTTCAGGCCAGAAAAAGTTTCTCTGACTCAACAGCTCCCTGCCAGGAAGCTGTTATTACCTTCACAAAAGCTCTACCAGAAAAGAAACCTGAAAACCCAATAAAGGATGGAGCAATTTTTCAACTATCCCCTTTGCTGCAAATTACCGGTAAACAAGAAGCTGCCTTAGCACCACCAGCATATAGGGCTTCCTTGTAGCAGTCCTAATCCTGAAAGAAGAATTCCCTTCCAGGAAGTTCCCGCTCTCTCTTCCCTGCTGGTTTTCAGAATATGGGTAAAACCTCTGTTGTTTCAGTTGGCCCTTGAGAACCAACAACTATAATCTTTGCACAGGAAGGACTATCACTCAGTGGCAGAACAGCTGCCTGGCATGCAAAAGCGCCTTGGTTGGTCCCTGGCATTTCCGAGGAGGAGGTGCCTGAAACCCAGCCTGTTTCTTGACAGTACTGATCTAAATGGATCTGACTCAGTATTAGGGCAGCTCCCTATGTTCTAGTATTCCTTGTTTCATGTGGTTTTGCTGCGCGCACACACACCCACACACACACACCCACACACCCACACCCCTCTGTTATTGGCGTTCAGAGGTGAGTGGTGCTGCTTCTGTAGCCAAAATAGCACCACCCATGCACAAGATGTGTGCATGACAAAGCATGACATGACAAAGCTTTAGTGGGAAAATAACTATGGGGAAGCCCCCCCCCCCAAAAAAAAGCCCATGAAGACTGAGCTGCATTGCCATTAAAGACTAACTGTTGGGTTGAGGGAAAGGATCCATTGCATTGTATTTTGGTTTTGGTACTTTATTCTAATTTTGTGAACTACTCTTTATATATTGCTGAATAGCAACATATTTATTATTTAAATAAATAAATGCCTCAAGTTATACAGGGATTGTTCTGCATCAGTCCTCCTGGACAGCAAAAGGTCTCTGCTGAAACCACATGAGAATCCAAGCCCTTCCAAGGGAAGATTTGGTAAGAAGCGATAAGTATGTTCTATACCCGTGGGATACTTTGGTCACATAATAGGCAGGTTTTGCACTATTTACCTTTGAAATCTCAGGTTGCATGGAAACGTTTAAGCCAAACCTGTGGCTTAAAGGGGCCTGAAAGCTTCCTAAGCACCCCTAGATGCAGCCTAAATGTGTTACCCTTTTTCCATGGTGAGGGTCCTGGGCTTAGCATCTGCATGACAGGCAGAAATCCAATAGGCAAAGTATTCCCTATCACACATGCTGGGAAAAGGATTGTGTGCGCAGAATTGCTGCCTGCTGTGCAGCTGGTAAAAAAGCAGGAAACAAAAAGTGGCAACTAAACACAACCTATGTCCAGGATTGTCCCTTACATCAAGCTTTCCCCAGAATGCTGCTCAGGGGAGTCTGTACGCAGGAGGACATTCTTGGCTTGCTTTGCAGGCACAGGAACAGGCCCTGCCAGAGAAGGGTGGCAACTCTCCCTCACTACTAGGGGTGGGTGAATTTGTCAATTTCAATTTCTCTAATTTCTCATTTTTCTAATCTTGAATTCAGTTCTCCATATTTCCACATCAGTTTGTAATGATTTTTTAAAAATTCCTCCTGAAAATTAATCATCATGTTGGTGCATATTTATCCTAATATTTTATTTTTATTCTGAAGCATTTATAAACCAGTTAACACTTCAAAAACCTCCAAGCAGTCACTTTTATAGATATTATTGTATGCAGTTTTGCCTAATAAAACAATTTCCCCTAATAAAACTGAATTTTGCATGTTATTTTCACAAATATGTGCATTTTTGTGCACAGTTCACCCTGTTATTTGCAGCATTGTACACATTACTTGGCAGGAGAACTGCCCTGCAAAATTTGGAGAATCCCAGATTTCAAAGGATAGTTGCATTTCAATTCACATATTGTTTCAGAGAGTGCAGATTAGGCAGGTCAGCCTTTAAATGCAAAGTGAAGCAAGATCCTCCCCTCCCACAATTGGTACTCATTACCAAAACATCCCTGTCCCCTTTACCTGCAGGAGCCTCCAGGACCCCAAACCACCAAGACACCACCACCAGGAGCTGGAACTCTCTCCCCCCAGCCATTGGAGCAGAGTGAAAGGAACCGAGAGAGAGAGAGAGAGTAGATGACATGGCCAGCTATTGGGGAAGTTTGGAGCAGGGGAAGTCCCTGGCCAGCCCCTCCTGCAATACTCCCTTGGAGTGACTCAGCCCTGATAGGTGGGGCAGCACCCTGATCAGATACCTGCAGCTGAAGAGGACGGAGTCCAAGGAGAGCAGCAAAGCACTCAGAAGGAGGTGTTAAGAGTGTGGTGCTGATAACGCCAAGGTGGCAGGTTCAAACCCGATGTGAGAGAGCTGCATATTCCTGCATTGCAGGGAGTTAGACTAGATCAGGGGTGGCTAACTCCCAAGAGACTGCAATCTACTCACAGAGTTAAAAACTGGCAGTGATCAGTGAGCTTTTTTAGGAAGGAAGAAGGCCCATTTTTCAGGGGTTCAGGGAGGAGGTAAAATGTTGAGCTTTTTTTAGGGGCACCACAGTTGTTCAGCTTCTTTGGGGGCAGCCAATGATCTACCAGTCATCTACCGCAGATGTTCAGTGATCTGCCGGTAGATCACGATCTACCTGTTGGACATGACTAGATGATCCTTGGGGTCCCTTTCAAATCTGTGATTCTATGATTCTATGAAGCCAAGACCCCCAGGAGATCTCAAGTTTGCACCAATATAAGTAAGGTGGTATCATATAGACCAGTGGTTTTCAACCAGTGTTCCCTGGGGTGCCTTGAATGATGGTCAGGGGTGCCGTGGGCAACACTAGCCAGAGTTACTTACTGTGAGTTTTTGGCTGATGCTGGAAGCTGGAGACAGAGGCATGTCTGGCACTATGCTGGGCCCAAAGCTGAGCTTGGGGCTTCCCTGGAAACCTCATGGGGAGTCAATATCTCTTAGAATGTTAATGCCTGGAGCCCCTCCATCCTGTGCTCAGACTGTATATATGTGTGAATAAAACAATATAAAACCCTGGGTAGACCCAGGCACCCCCTAAGTTTCTCACCCCTCCATGATTGGGATGCACTGTTTAATGATGGGAACCCCAATAGCCTGACAGCCACTAGACAGAGCAGACACACCAGGGCTCTGACAGGCAGGGGTACAGGTTAGGCAGAAAGGAGTTCAAGAAGAGAAGGGGGTGCACCTGGTGATACATTAAAGGCACCCTGTCACACAACACCCTAAGTCAGGAGTGGGGAACCTTTGCCAGGTTGAACTACAGAGGCTGTTACAGCCTGGTACTACCATTCTGGACCATTGGTGGTGCTTGGTGAGGCTGATGGGAGCCCAACAACATCTCAAAGGCCATAGGCTCCCATATATATATACACTGTATATTCACATTCAAAGGTAACCACAAAAGCAAATAACAATAACAATGGAGAGCATAAATTTCATTATAAGATGTAATCCGCTTCAATGCCTTAGAAAAGACAGAAGGCTCTTTGGCATGAGCTTTCATGGGCCAGATCCCAAGTCATCCGGTGTCACCAACACACACAGACTGGGCATATTTTAACCACCAGGCTCCCAACTCCCAGCAATCATAAAAGGAACCACCCTGGCTCACACGAAAGGTCCATTTTAGTTCAGCAACATTGCATCACAGTAGATAGTCAGATGGCTATGGAGAACCCAGGAGCAGAGCACAAAGGCAGAAACAACACCCACAGGCTTCTGCTTTTTCCTTTCCTTTCTTTCTTCAGAACTGAGAAAATTCAGCTTAAAAAAAATACAGTAGAACTCACTTCAACAGACATAGATGACCCTTTGTGACCCTTCAGTAGTTTGGTCACATACCGGTATAACCTCTAAGTACATAAGGAGAGCCTGCCCTGCTGGATCAGGCCAATGACTCATCTAGTCCAGCATCCTGTTCTCACACCAGCATCAGAAGCATTGCTGGCTCCAACGATGGAGACAGAGCCCCCATGGCTGGTGGCCATCAATCGATTGTTCTAACCATTTTGAGGCTGCATACACATTCTACCTCTAAACCCCATTTGAAGCCCATTTCCCCTCTCAAAGGAGTCTGGGCACTGTAGTTTGTTAAGGGTTTCTGGGAATTGTAGCTTGGGGTGGTAAACTACAGTGCCCAGAATCCTTTGAGGGAGGAAACATGCTTTGAATGTGCTTTAAACAGGGCCAGCCCACCCATGAGGCATGGTGAGGTGACCACCTTGGGCAGCAGAATGCACAGAGACAGCCGATCCCAATGTAGATCCCTTTGACCCCCACAGCAGCCTCAGTTAAAACCACCTCTCTCCATATTTTGTGCAGGGGGGTGTTGCTCACTTGGCTACAGAATATTATTTGAATTACGAAGTCTGGAAGCAGAGTTGTTATTCCACTTTCAGCTTGCAGAACAGCAGCTGTTAAACTGCCCACAGTCTTAAGTGGTGGCGGCGATAACTATTTCCTTTCCAGTTTCTTTTTTGCTCAAGATCACCCCTCTGTTTCCAGCTGCTTTTTTCCTTGAGAAGTAAAATATTCAGGGAAACAGATATTTATGTAAAAGAGGGGATTTTGGAAGGTGCTCCTCATAAGTGCCCCAGCACTCCAGGGGTGGGTGAAGTTGCAATGGCCTACAGGTGCATAAATCTTCCATAGCCACAAGGCTCTGTTGCTGTTTCCCTACTCTGACAACACTGATGTTTGTATAAGCGGGGAAATGAAATCATCTCTGCATTCCTGGAATCTGTCACTGCACTTCAGTCTCAAGGCTGTTTTGTTTTTAAGGCAAAATCTTGTACCACCATTAGAGCATTTGCATTTCTAGCTTGGGCAAACTTTTGCCAAACAGTCCAGACCAGATTTCAAGCTCCTGGCACCAGTTACCAGATGAAGAGAAAATAAATCCAGGACCCCAAAAAAGTGTGATCATTTTGCGTATTTAGCAGGGAGTGGGGTAGGCACTATTTATATTCTCAAAAACTATCTGTGGTTATTCTTATTTTAAGTGACTGTGTTGGAATACATTGGCAAAATGTATTTTGCATGTGCTCAAAGGCACTTGGCCTGAGATGGCAGCATTAATATTCATAGTGCCTCCACCTAAGATTCTTGAGAGTCTTAGGAAACATTTATAGGAAGTCTTCTGCCTTCTTTATTACTTAACCAGGAGGTTTTGTGCTGATCCTGTTTATTGCAGAAGCTTCTCTCTCTTTTTTTAACCTAGTGAATTTGTGCCATTGCATCCTTATGCTGATATCCACCCTGCTGATTTTGCCCAGTGTGCTGTTCCTTGCTATGGGATTGTTGGGCCAACAAAGATAAGATTACAATTGAAATAAATGAATCCTTTTTGCAAATTCATGATCTCCAGAGTACAAAGTCTCAACCAGCCCCAAGTGCTGGGGATAAATATGCAGCAAATAGTTATTTCTGGCAAGAAGTTGCACTAGATGACCTTTGGGACCCCCATTTCTTTATGCTCTGGTTGTGACACATCCCAAAAGCATCTGGCCGGCTGCTGTTGGAAACAGCTTGCTTGTCTGATCCAGCAAAGCAATTGCAATTTGCTATTACATTCTTATTGCAGTTGAAGAGCTGGGCCTCAGGACATTGGCAGCTGAGGAGGACAAAATGAGATGGCCTGCTCTTGGGCCTTTCACATCCACTCCATGTGCAAATATCAGCAAGTGATGCTGTCTACAGGATGTGCATGAACATTAATCCCGGCTGATGTCTGCAAATCAAGCTGGTCTTAAATGCAGAGCTGCAGTGGAGTGACCACTTGGAACAGTGACCATTCTATGGCTGTGTAGCCTGACTTAAAGGCAGTGAGGTCATTTCCCCGTTGCATTTCAAATTGCAAATGCACATCCAACTCAATGGTGTAACGTTGGAAAATGTCAATCACTTCTCCTACCTAGGCAGTTATCTTTCCACAAGGGCCGACATTGATGCCGAAATCCAGCATCGCCTGAGCTCTGCAAGTGTGGCTTTCTCCCGATTGAAGTGCAAAGTGTTTGAGGACTGGGACATTCGCAGGGAAACCAAAATGCTTGTTTACAAAGCTCTTGTACTACCAACCTTACTGTATGCTTGTGAAACATGGACCACTTATAAACGCCATCTCCAACTTTGGAACGTGTCCAGAAGAGGGCAACCAAAATGGTCAAAGGCTTGGAAACGATGCCTTATGAGGAACGGCTTAGGGAGCTGGGTATGTTTAGCCTGGAGAAGAGAAGGTTAAGGGGTGATATGATAGCCATGTTCAAATATATAAAAGGATGTCATATAGAGGAGGGAGAAAGGTTGTTTTCTGCTGCTCCAGAGAAGCGGACACGGAGCAATGGATTCAAACTACAAGAAAGAAGATTCCACCTCAACATTAGGAAGAACTTCCTGACAGTAAGAGCTGTTCAACAGTGGAATTTGCTGCCAAGGAGTGTGGTGGAGTCTCCTTCTTTGGAGGTCTTTAAGCAGAGGCTTGACAGCCATCTGTCAAGAATGCTTTGATGGTGTTCCTGCTTGGCAGGGGGTTGGACTGGATGGCCCTTGTGGTCTCTTCCAACTCTATGATTCTATGATTCTAACTCCTCGAAAGATTCCATCAACGGCGTTTCCGAAAAATCTTACACATCACTTGGGAAGACAGGCGAACTAATACCAGTGTACTGGAAGAAGCAAAGATCACCAGTGTTGAAGCAATGATTCTTCAACATCAACTTCGTTGGACTGAAGAAGTGTGCATACTTTGTTGATATCTGAAGAAGTGTGCATGCACACGAAAGCTCATACCAATAACAAACTTAGTTGGTCTCTAAGGTGCTACTGGGGGGGGGGGACTTTGTTTTGTTTTGTTGTACTGGTCATGTTGTGCGGATGCCTGATTATCGTCTTCCAAAGTAACTACTCTATTCCGAACTTAAAAATGGAAAGCGTAACACTGGTGGTCAACAAAAGAGGTTCAAAGACTGTCTCAAGGCAAATCTAAAAAAATGTAGTATAAACACCGACAACTGGGAAGCACTGGTCAGCGAGCGCTCCAGTTGGAGAACAGCCTTTACCAAAGATGTCATGGACTTTGAAGACACTCGAACTCAGAACGCAAGGGAGAAATGTGCTAAGAGGAAGGCACGCTTGGCAAATCCACACCGTGATCAACTCCCACCCGGGAACCAATGTCCCCACTGTGGAAGGATGGGTGGATCCAGAACTGGCCTCCACAGTCACTTACGGACTCATTGTTAAAACCGTGTTTATGGAAGACAATCTTACTCGGCTACGAGGGATCGCCAAAGAAGAAGATGATGATTGGATGTCTTTCCAAGTTGCCTATTGTCTGTTTACCATATCACTTACATTGGATCAAAATGCAGTATTTCCAAAGAAACCAGGATAGCTGTGGATAGTGGCCAATATCGTGACCCATAGTGGGAGGGCGCCAGGTGCAGAATAAGCAGCCATGGGGGCAAAGGCCCCTGTTCCTGGGGTGACCCAAAAGCCAAGAAGCACTGCCAGGGATGGAAAGATAGGGGGGGGGGAGAGATTATTTCAGGTTTATGTAGGAAAGGCACAGATGCGTTAGCATACACCAAAATTCTGCACACCATAAAGAGGCATGAAGTTCATATTTATATGATTGGTCTACAAAGTTTCATGTGAGCACAACCTATTATGAATACACATTGGCTACTTGAGGTGTGATCAGCACATGTGCACATTTTCAATGGTTAATAAAAACATGCTCCTATCTGCATAAGCATTACCATGGCAACAGGCAACTTCAATCAAAGTTGCATTTTTTAGCTTGGCCTACTGTCCATACCAGCTAGGTATGAGTTTCTACTTTGATTTAATACTGCCTTTGAGTTACTGTTTCTTTGCAGCCTCCTGGTCTTCCTCTGAAGGTCAGCTCATCCCCGCCAAGTGATAATGAAGCAAAGGGTCCAAAGATGTAGTTATGCTAGGAAAAGACAGAAAATGTCATTTCTATTCACAGATGGGGGTGCGGAGAGAAAAGGCAAAGCTGCAGTTTAAGCAACATGGGGAGAAGACAGCTTATTCACCTGGCCCTCCCCACTCTATCGCCTGGGCTGCCAATCAGCTACCAGGCCGGGTTCAAAGTCCTGTTGTTAACTCTGGGAACACACAAAGACCAGGTTCCCTGAAATATCATCTTCCCTTGTACAGACCTGTGAGATTTCTTTGGGTGGGACTCGCCTAACCAACACCATCCCTGTGTAAAGACTTCCTGCTTGCACATAGAGACATTCCCCCATCTCCTCCCCCTTTTGGCTTTTTTGGGGGGGTCAGATGAACCCCCAAACAGCACGCAAGGCAGGAGAGGGGGGGTTGTTCAGTCCAGCAAGCCGAAATGCATGCCCTGATGGAACAATCATATGGGGAAATTCTACTCCTGGCACAGAGCCCTGTACCATTCTCTGCCATTGTCCCTGTGTTACAGAATGGCCTCGTTTCTGCCTTACACCAGCTGCTTCATACATCTTGTAAAGACTTACCTTTTAGCCCAGGCTTTGACCCATAATTTCAGATTGTATCTTATGCGTTTGAATTCCCCAAATCCCTGTTGTAATGATTTTATAGGTTTTACATTGCTGTATTTTAATGAGTCCCTTCCCCTCCAATAGTGTACACCACTGAGAGATTTTCAAAATTGTAAGCAAAATTGTAACTGGCCTGCTACCGTATATTGCCAAACCAATCTTCAAGGCTCGGTTTCTCTAATAACCAGCCCATGTACATTGAGATCTTCCTCCAAGGCACCTTTCTCAGTGGTCTTGCCCAGTTTATTGAATGTTCTCCGCAGGGAGGCATGGCTGGTACCTACTTTGTTCTGGGGGTTATATTTTAGTACATTTTAGCAAATGTTTTTAAATTGCTTTAACCAGCATGTGTAATGGGTTGTTTTTAATTGTTATTGCTGTGTTAAAGTTTATTGGGCTTTTTGTGGTCTGTGGTTTGTTAGATGCTCCAGGAACATTGAGAAATGTTCAAATATTATAATTGCTGTTGTTTGTTTTATTGATAATAGTATTAGTAATTAGTCTTCATTCATTCATTCTTAAGAGCTGATAACAACAAGCGCAGCTTATTAATATTTGGGCAAAAAAGGGGTTAAAATGTCACCACATCACATTTGGAAAAGAGGTTTTTCTTTCCTGTCTTGCACAATGGCTTCTGGGAACAACCTTGATAATGATCTAAATTAAGAGGCAAGAGCTGAGGCTGAAACTGCAGCGTGGAAATTTAACTTCTTCTTAAGAACTAAAAGGGGATTGGAAGAGCTATTCAAGTCAAGGAAATAAGACACATTATTGGAAGAATGAGGAAGCTAGCAAAGACCAAAGGGGGGGGGGAGAAATATCTCCTTGGCAAATAAATCTCTGCTCTGCAAAAAGAAAGAGATGGGACCTCTTCACAGCTCAAACAAAGCAGTGAATGATAAAAAGCAGCTTTGGTGGCTGATACCCCACAGAACTGCGGCAGTAAAGAGATGCTTTTCACACCAAGGAGATGAGTGCTGTTCCCTCCTAATGTCTGGTGGTTGTCAGGAGCAAGCCAGCAGTAAATCACACTGTGCATAGGAGCCCACTCCTAGGGGCAACAGGGGCTTTGGCCCCTGCAATAAAATATTTGAGGGGCCCGGGCCCCCACAAAGTTGATGAGCATTGCTATTCAAATGGTGTGCATGCACAGTGCCATTAATGAGCGTTCCCAGGTGTGTTCAAAAACAGGCCTGTATGGCGTATAAGACCCTGAAGGGCTTATTCTGCTGATTGTTGCAAATCAAGCTGCTGTTTAATGACATAGCAGCAAGGGCAGGACAAGAAGTTGACAATCCTACCTGAGCCACTGCAAACCATGAAATCCCAGTGCAGTCCTTTCCCCTTTCCTTGGGATAATGATCACACCCACACACTATGTTTGAAGCACTTCCTTTCACCTGTCTTAAATATCCCAGCATTCAGGTTCCATTGGGTAAACTCTGGGTTCTAGTCTTACGCAAGTGGGAGAAGGTCTTCCACACCATGTCCTCTGTAAAGTCAGACAGCTATAAAGCAACTCTGTGAATGAAGGTCATTTCCAGACTCCCATTATTTTCAGGTGGGATTCAAGCACATACTAGCTAATTCAGGTTGTGCAATTACAGCAGATTTTAAGATCTTGCACAACAAACCCGCTCTCCCCCCCTTTATTATTTTTTTCTTTTTGTAATAAAGAACGTGATAGGGAAATGAGTGCTCAATAAACTGTCCACGTAATCTAAGCTCCAGGAAAATTTTGTGCAAACAAATCAGGATTAATGCTTGATAACCAGTTCACCTGAAAGTGACGCCAGTTGGTTTCTGAAATGGTAGAGTAGACCGTATCACTTCAGACAACTGATACTTTGAATGCTCCATGCAAGTTGAAAAGAAGTGCTTGGTGTGCCACTGGCTGGCTGGCTGGCTGGCTTGCAGAGAGTTGATATGGCTTTGTGATGAAGAGAATAATTAATAAAAGGTGATTTACCCCACCTACCTCCTGACATGGTACAGTCCAGTTACCATCTCATAACTCGTGTCTGTTTTATGAGTCATCCTGGCTTTTGTGGCTGCAGAAGTCTGGCAAAAGGGTGACCCAGATATAAAGAACATCAGAGCCACTCAAAGAATGGGAGCGTTTCATTCCATTTTCCCAACTTGTGTGTGTTTTGCTTTGTTTTACGCTACAGCCCTTCCCTGTGCTAAATCATTACTGTTCTGCAATTGCTGAGAAGCAGAATCATAGCTGTGGTTCTGAATGGCATTATATTCCAATTAAAATCTTGCAGTGCTCATCCTGACGGCCAAGGCAAACCCCTCCTGCTGCAAGCAACTCTGACAGGAAAAGGCTGCTTGTCAGTTTTGGTTACTTTATTGTCTTTTTGTGAACACAGTTCCATTGTAGGGGCACCTCCAGACTGTTACTATTGGGGGGGGGGTCCCAATCTCATGCTGGAAAAATCAAGGTGTGCCGTTATTGTTAATTGGCAGCTCTGGTGCAAGAGAGCCACTTCACCAAAGTAATCAGACTTGTTGCAAGAAGGAAAGCACCAGGAAAAGGCACCGGCAAGTGTGGGTGAAATATACTCGGAGTCGCGTAGTGATTTCATGCTCTTTATTGCAGCTCATAAAACAGTGAATGAATTTCCCCCCCAAACCTCTGGCTTTATATACATTATTTACACAATGGGTCCCGTCTGATTGGCTGATTCTGCTTCCCTCCTGGAGCCTCCAGTTGTTGCATTCTAGCAACAACTACCTGCCTACGGTAACAGACTGATTAACTTCCTCCTGGGCCTGATTGGGCTGCTCCTGCAGGCCAATCAGGTTGTTGCATTCTAGGATCCTACCTGCCTATTGTTCTAGGATCCAAACTCAGTACATAACAGTGGGGTAACAGTTGCTTTGACGCAAGTGTCATCTAATCTCCTTGCAAACAGATCGGACTGAATGCTCTTTAAACAGCCAACTGCTTTCTAATCTCCCTGCAAACAAATCAGGATGAACGCTCAGTAAACAGTCACTCTGGAAGCCTGGAAGAAAGCCTGTTGAATTCAGTAGAACTTACTGCTGGACAGACATGGTAAATATTGTGCTAGTTCTTAAAGAAATGGGAGTGCCTGATCACCTCATCCGTCTCCTGAGAAATCTCTATGTGGGACAAGAAGCCACAGTTAGAACTGGATATGGAACAACTGATTGGTTCAAAATTGGGAAAGGAGTACGACAAGGCTGTATATTGTCTCCCTGCTTATTTAACTTGCTGGTATATGCAGAATTCATTATGCAAAAGGCTGGACTGGATGAATCCCAAACCGGAATTAAGATTGCCGGAAGAAATATCAACAACCTCAGATATGCTGATGACACAACTTTGATGGCAGAAAGTGAGGAGGAATTAAAGAACCTTTTAATGAGGGTGAAAGAGGAGAGCACAAAATATGGTCTGAAGCTCAACATCAAAAAACCTAAGATCATGGGCACTGGTCCCATCACCTCCTGGCAAATAGAAGGGCAAGAAATGGAGGCAGTGAGAGATTTCACTTTCTTGGGCTCCATGATCACTGCAGATGGTGACAGCAGTCACGAAATTAGAAGACGCCTGCTTCTTGGGAGAAAAGCAATGCCAAACCTAGACAGCATCTTAAAAAGCAGAGACATCACCTTGCCGACAAAGGTCCGTATAGTTAAAGCTATGGTTTTCCCAGTAGTGATGTATGGAAGTGAGAGCTGGACCATAAAGAAGGCTGATCGCCGAAGAATTGATGCTTTTGAATTATGGTGCTGGAGGAGACTCTTGAGAGTCCCACGGACTACAAGAAGATCAAACCAATCAATTCTTAAGGAAATCAGCTCACTGGAAGGACAGATCCTGAAGCTGAGGCTCCAATACTTTGGCCACCTCATGAGAAGAGAAGACTCCCTGGAAAGGACCCTGATGCTGGGAAAGATGGAGGGCACAAGGAGAAGGGGAGGAGATGGTTGGACAGTGTTCTCGAAGCTACCAACATGAGTCTGATCAAACTGCGGGAGGCAGTGGAAGACAGGAGTGCCTGGCGTGCTCTGGTCTATGGGGTCATGAAGAGTCGGACACGACTAAACAACAACAACAAGAAGTGAACACATACACACACACACACACACACACACACACACACACATTCATTAAATGTATTTAGGGAAGTGACTATGACTGAGGCTATGCTTAAATTATGCAAGTGCATTGTGCCACGTCACTGGCAAGTACACTTTAATTCTGGCAAATCTAGAGCTGCCATATTTGAAATAGGAAAAACCAGGTCACTCAAAAATTGTTAAATTGTTGAGCTTTTTTTTTTTTTTTTTTACAAAAAAAACCATCCAAAATGCGGTTGTTCAATTGACTTGCCTAAGATCCAGGACAAAACACCACCTTGCGGAAATCCCCCCCCCCCCCATGTCAATTTCGCCTTTGAAATCCCAGTGATGTCTGGGAAAATCCAGACATCTGGCAGCCCTAGATGAATCCCTTTTCTGCAGCTGAGAGAAGCAAAGGGGGAATCACCTGGAGCTCCACTCAGAGAGCCTTGCAAAGCTGCAGACCCCAACCCTCCTCTCCCACCAGCTTAGAGGCGCACTGGAGGCACTAAAGAAACCATTTCAACCACTTTTTTTGTTCCCCTTTTTGATCCCTTGTGTGACATTCAGCACAAAACCAAACTTTAGAAGAAACACCTAATGCTGGCTCTGAAAATGTAAGTAGGAAAAGGGACACATCTAGGCTGAAGAGCAAGTCAGCTGGATCAATAGGGCTTTGTTAGCACCCATGTGGAAATCTGCTGCTGAGATATCATTCAAAATAGGGTTCTCTTCTGAGAGAAAGAAGTATGGCAGTGCAGGGGTTAAGAGTGTGGGACTAACGAACAGGGTGCAAATCCCCACTCAGCTTATCTGAAAATAATTTTCCAATTTCCTCTCAGCCAGTGTGGTGTAGTGGCTGGCATGACACACTAAGAGCTGGGAGACCAGCATTCAGCTCTGTACTCAGCCATGAAGCTCACTGGGTGACCTTGGCCCAGTCACAGTCTTGCAGCCTAACCCACCTCACAGGGTTGTTGTGGGAACAGCAATGGAGAGGGGAAGAACCATATATGCTACCTTCAGCTCCCTGGAGGAAAGGTAGACTGGAAATGTAATAAATAAAATAGACCTTACATGCATGATGAGGAATAGCATCATGTAGCTTAATTTCCTGACAACAACCTGATATGAATTCTCCGGAAACCCTGAAATGGAACCTGAAACATGGGTTGATATCAGTTCTGGAGAAAACACACAGTTATCCTGGTGAACTTAGGAACTTCAATTGTTTTCACACAATAAAGGGCTCCATAATTTGATCTGCAACATTTCCTGCACGTGGAATCATTTTGTTTCTCCTATGCTGTTCTGCCTCGTGTTTTCAGCAGGTCTCCTGGGGATACTGGTGTCCCTTCCTGCATTCTAAATGTGTTGATTCAGGTTGCAAATCCTATCCACACTTCCATGAGACTAAGCCCCCTGAATTCATGAGGACACGCAGGGGATTGCCCCATTGTTAATTTAAAACAAACAAACAAAGCCTTCATTAATCAGTTTTCATATATAGTAGACCTACAGCTTATGCTTGGTTTACTTATGCAATTGCAGCCATTATAAAATTTTAGGGTGCACACGTATAGCAGACACACGCTCCACAGAAAACCAACCCTTCACCCTTAAACATTTAGAAAATATTCCCTGAGAAAATTGCACTTTACTTTAGCACACACAGAACAATCCCAAAAAAGCCATCTTTTCACCTACAAATCCTTAAGGGCATATTTTGTGTATGAATACAGTATGAATCCTGTGACCTGGATTCAAGAACTAAAGTATTTGCCATCTCACAGGAATGGCCAGGCAACTAGCAAGTATTATCTTGGCAGACAGGAAACAAGCCACACTCTCCAATTTCTGCTGCAGACCACCTCTTTCTGTGTATGATGCTTTTGGTAAGGGGCTGGGCAATTTCAAAAGTCTTTAAAGGTTCTTTTACACCTTTACTCTGGGTCTTCGCCTCCTTGCAATGCAGTGGGGAAACTGTTGCCATGGAAAAATAAAGCTCTTCTTTGCTTTCACTGAATTCTCTCTCCGATAATGGACTTAGCAGACACAGAGTCCCTTGATGGAGAGTTGAACTGTAAAAGCCAATCCCAAATTTTTCTATAGCACAGCTTTGCACGGGTAGTGGGGAAATGAGAGTGGGGGGGCAGTCAGAAGGGGTTGCCCCAGTCAGCTTCAGGAGCGCCTTCTGTGCTGCCTTTCTCACAGCAGCCTCACAACCTTGGCAGAACCTGGCAATGCAGGGATAGTCACAAGGTTTTAGGGGTCTTCCTGACTTTGCCTTCTGAGATTTTGCCTTTGCGCACAAATCCCCACAATGTAAGTCAGAGGCCTGCTTTGTAGGTGTCAATCAGAAGGTTGAAGGGGTTTTTTTAATCAATTTTTATTGAAAGTTTCCCACACAAAATGCAATAAAAGCCAAGCTAATCTAATGCGAGAAGATTTATTAAAGAAAGAAAGAAAAGGAAGAAAATAAAGAATAAAAGTAAAAGTAAATACAAAGCCCTCTAGCACAATTATATATTAACGTTTATTCCACACACACAAGAGTGAACCCTCCCAGGTCACACCTGGGAGCTCCTCCCTCTTCCCCCAGCCTCCCACCCAGGGAGATCCTCTCTGCCCTATCCCTCATCTCCTGTGTGTATCTGCATTAATCCAAAACAGGGAAATTCAGAAATCAACACAGAAGGAAAGCATGAATGGGAAATCACAAAGAGCTAAGATAAGTTTTTGGATGCAGGGAGCATCTTGAAGTGAGGAACCAGCATCAACAACAACTTTATTTCAGCTTTAAGCTCATATCAAAAACAAGGCAGAAAACACAGACAGAACGAAAAATTTCACTCACATCAGATTTGGAAAATTAAAACGATAAGATTAGTGGGAATAAAACTTATTAACTACCCAAAAAATATAGATAATTATTTCCAAGCAATTTCAGGTTCCTACTAATGATCCATTACGTCTCTTGTGTGTCAGAACGGAGGTTAGAAATTTTGCCATTTGTGAGGTTACAAATTGGTCAGTATCCTGCAATAGGAAGGTAAGAAGAAAGTCAGCCGGGTGCCCAGATAGTTTTTGAATTAGTGGTAGCACTAGATTCTTCCGGCTATCATCATATAGGGGGCAGTTGAACACTATATGGTGCAGTGATTCTGTCGTTCTGTTATCACAAGTACATAAGGCCGAGATTTGACCTCTGGAAAATCTATGAAAAAGAACATTTGAAGGAAATACATTAAAACGTGCTTTGATAAAAGCAAAACGATGATTGGCAATGGAGAGAGATGAGAAGTAGGTTGGTACATGGAGTGGAGGAGCAATTCCCAACTGTCTCGGGGAGCAAGTCCCCCCACCGAGCATAACGTTACGTTGCCACTCTATATCATCCAATCTTTGGTTAATATACCTCTTGGCTGTGATAAGGTCCTATTTCAAGGCTTCCCTGGGCGAGATTCCGATAGATAAGAGCTTAGAGTGAATCATGCTAGCCCATGGACTGATGAACTCGTCGCGCCATAGGCATTGGGCTAGGTAGTACTTAGGAAGTCTCAGCCCAAGTGTTAGCCAATAGCTGAAAACGTGTTTCCACAATACAGTCTCCAGTGAAGGCATCCTTAGTTCGAGACGGATAGCCGCATTACTCACACAGTTGGGAACTTTCAGAAGGCATCGTAAAAATTGATTTTGAGTGACCTCCAGGGGAGAAGGGTTTACCAGAGCAGCCCAAAGCGGAGCCGCATAAACGAGTGTGGCTATTACTTTAGTTTTAAACACCTTCAGCCCCGAGGGCACATGCAGAGCGCCATCCGTAAAATAAAATTGGAGAAGAGCATATGATGCGGCTTTTGCTTTATTGAGGAGATATTGGAGGTGGGCGTTCCATCTCATATTTTGTTGAAATAAGACGCCTAAATATTGAAATTTGGAGACTTGTTCCACCTCTGCACCATCAAGCCTCCACTTATATTGTTTCTGCCTTCTGGAAAAAATCATTATTTTAGATTTGGCATAATTTATAGCTAGAAGGTTGTCTCGGCAATAAGCAGCAAAAATCTTCAAAGCCCTGTTTAAGCCTACTCGCGAGTAGGAAAGGATTACTGCGTCATCTGCATATAGAAGCAGTGGGCATCGATAGTCAGCCAGACGGGGAGCGTGAATATTATTGCATGCCTCCTCTAAGGGCTTCCTCATATCACTTATATATAGATTGAAAAGCAGGGGGGCCAGGATACATCCTTGTCGGACTCCCCTGTTTATTGGGACCGCCCCTGATAGGTCGCCTGCAGGGGAGAGTCTCACTCTGGCAGCCGATCCCTCATGCAACTGGGTCATAAGCCATAACAATCTTCTATCAATACCCCATGAGGCTAATTTCACCAGCATCATGTCCAGACACCGTATAACAGCCTTGAAGGTTCGGCCTCAGGGCATCAGGTTATGATTTGGGTGACCTGTCTGTCAATTAACATTCACCTAGAACACAAATTGTATGCTGGTATAAGAAGATACATTAACTAACATTAACCAAGAGGCTGAAAAATAATATAAAAATTGCATCTAATTATTTGACATTAAGAAAGATTATAAACAGGGAAGGATGCTCGAGTTATTAAGAATCGTTATTTTATATTACTTTTAAGTCTCCGTCCTTTCTGTGAGTGCTGGTTGCATGTTGAGGTCCCAAGACACCCCCCAAATAAATTCACACTTCACACAGCAATTTAAGGTTTTTGGCATTATTTTGGCCAGAAATTTATTTAAATACAACCAATGTGAGTGGTTGCTTAGGCATTGGTTCCGACTATCTGTCCCCTGCCCTGGGACAGAACTGACATCCGCTAGCCAGCGAAGACAGTAAGGGTAAACACTTTAGGGGGGAGAGAATGCTCCCAGGGGCTCTTGCGTGGCCCTAGCCACTTGCCGGGGGTACGGACAAAAGCATGTCGAGCCCCTGGATTCCTTTAATGGAATACCCTTGGAGCAGCAGCATTTTGAGGGACAGGCACAGCCGATTCCTTATCCCTCCACCAACCAATTTTAACCAGTGCCCAACCACAACCTTACAAGTTGTGAAGATTTGCTACACAGTAGGCGAAAACCAAATGGTACCAGCCAATCAGCCAAATGGACAAAATTCCTACCAGGCCCCCGCTCCAAAGCAGGTGACCCCATGACAGGCATAGCAAGGTGAAACGCAAAAAAGCCCCTGAAAACAGGGAGGGCAGGCGGGAGATCCGATGCACGCAGCGTAAGAGAAAGCTCCACGCTTCGTGCAGGGAATTTAAAGGCCTAAGGCTGTCAATCATCAACTCGCAACATCAACATCACCTCAACAACAAGAGGAGCCCAATCACACGCACGGCCATCCAAACTGACCCACCCAGCAACCAGGAAGTTGTCTTGTTAACCCTTCCGCAACACGTGCTCTCCATGATGGAGAACTGGCTTTGCAGAACTGAAACTACATTCCTTAACATGGGGAAGCACTTTTTTCTAAAAGAGACAGATGCAGGTTTTGAAGGCAGAGACTGCTAAATTGGAAACTAATGGAACCCAATATGGCAAAGATATTGCTGATTTTTGGTATCATGAAGCAATTATTTAATGAGTAATTGAAAGAGCTTATCTTTTGCCTTAGGGATCATAGATCTCTCTCTATCTCTCTGTGCTGCTCTGGGCTTTGCTCATGAGAGCAGACTGCTCCTGCTCTAGCTAGATCACTTCCCTTGCCACTTCTCTGTATTTATTGCTTTCTTTGGGCTAGTTAGGACCCTGAAAGGAACACAACAGAAGCCTCATAATAATAATAATAATAATAATTATTATTATTATTATTATTATTATTATTATTATTATTATTATTATTATTTATTTATTTATACCCCGCCCATCTGGCTGGGTTTCCCCAGCCACTCTGGGCGGCTTTCAACAGAGCATTAAAATACAATAATCTATAAAACCTTAAAAGCCTCCCTAAACAGGGCTGCCTTCAGATGTCTTCTAAAGGTCTGGTAATTGTTGTTCTCTTTGACATCTGAAGGGAGGGCGTTCCACAGGGCGGGTGCCACTACCGAGAAGGCCCTCTGCCTGGTTCCCTGCAACTTGGCTTCACGCAGCGAGGGAACCGCCAGAAGGCCCTCGGCACTGGACCTCAGTGTCCGGGCTGACCGATGGGGGTGGAGACGCTCCTTCAGGTATACTGGACCGAAGCCATTTAGGGCTTTAAAGGTCAGCACCAACACTTTGAATTGTGCTCGGAAACGTACTGGGAGCCAGTGTAGGTCTTTCAAGACCGGTGTTATGTAGTCTCTGCGGCCGCTCCCAGTCACCAGTCTAGCTGCCACATTCTGGATTAGTTGTAGTTTCCGGGTCACCTTCAAAGGTAGCCCCACGTAGAGCGCATTGCAGTAGTCCAAGCGGGAGATAACTAGAGCATGCACCACTCTGGCGAGACAGTCCGCGGGCAGGTAGGGTCTCAGCCTGCGTACCAGATGGAGCTGGTAGACAGCTGCCCTGGATACAGAATTAATCTGTGCCTCCATGGACAGCTGTGAGTCCAAAATGACTCCCAGGCTGCGCACCTGGTCCTTCAGGGGCACAGTTACCCCATTCAGGACCAGGGAGTCCTCATGCTCACCATTACATAAAGTTTTTTATTATTATTGGGAGGTCCTAAGGAGCTCAGTTTGCTTGCCAGGACAGTGCAGAGCCCAGGGCTTGAAAGCCTGCCTTATGTTTTTCAGCCACTCCATCACAGCCAATGCTCTGAACAATACACAGTCTCCTTGCTATTATCTGCAGACTGTCATACATTCATAAGACTTGTTGCCTGGCACTTGCCAGAACTCCAGCATACAACTGCAGTGCCCGCAGGTCAGAGTGACATTCAGGAAATTGCTTCATCTTCTCCTTTCCTTGAAACAGTTTATTCCAAGTCGTGATTTATTATTTCCCTTTCTCTCTGTCGTTTCCATTTCCAAAAAAAGGGCTGTCTTTTTTGCTCCCCATGTGCCTGAAATGTGAATCATGCATTCAAGTGTTTCCCCGCCCCCTGATGCATCTAGGACTCCATTTCAAGTCACCAGCTTCTTGTACCCTCCCAGTTTATCATACCGCAACCATTAGGCTCTCTGCTTCTGCCTGCTTCTATCAGTTTCATAGGCAAATCTATGCTACGGTATCTATGTCCAGACAATGTGGGCTTGGAAGGTAAGTTGTGTGCAACCTTGCTGTGATGAACCGTTTGGCCATTGGGCCACACTACATTTGGCCCTGCAAGCCACAAAGCCATTTTACACCACTGACTGGCATGTTTAAAGGTAAAGGTACCCCTGTCCGTTAGGTCCAGTCGCAAACGACTCTGGGGTTGCAGCGCTCATCTCGCTCTATAAGCCGAGGGAGCCGGCGTTTGTCCGCAGACAACTTCCAGGTCATGTGGCCAGCATGACTAAGCTGCTTCTGGCAAACCAGAGCAGCGCACGTAATCGCCGTTTACCTTCCCGCCAGAGCGGTCCCTATTTATCTACTTGCACTTTGACGTGCTTTCGAACTGCTAGGTTGGCAGGAGCAGGGACCAAGCAACGGGAGCTCACCCCGTCGCGGGGATTCGAACCGCCAACCTTCTGATCAGCAAGCCCTAGGCTCTGTGGTTTATAGGTACATAAATAAATTGTTTTATTCAAACTCAGATTTGGTCTCAATGCTTCTCACCAATTTCCCCCAAGACCTTAAGGCAGAATTCAATATTCCCCAGGGCACGCAATTAATCTCCAGATTAAAGTTCCCCCCACCCCAAATTGCCTGTAAACACACAGGCAAGCTTGAGAACACAGTTTCCTTCTGTCATTGTCCCTTCCCTGGCTTCTGCTTTCTCCCAAAGGTGCTGCTTCAGCAGGAAATCCTGGCCTGTGGTCATTGCACCAGCAGAAAATGCCCTCTCTGAAAGGTTGTTGGCCCTCGTGACATGGATAGGAGTTCGGGCTTAGTATTGCCACCATTCCCCTTGGCCCTGCTCCCCTGCCTTTAACATGGCCTTCTGTATGTTACTGGTCTCTGACTCCCACCAACCCCTGCAAACATGGCCAGGTCAGGAAGGATGGGCCACCTGCAGCTCCCCCATCTCGGTTTCACCTGCTCGGCTGCTGGAAAGGGCACAGCAACAGGGCCAAGGCAAAAGGGCACACCTTGACTCACCTGCTTCCCTCCTTCTCTCCACCCTCTTCGCCCCTCAAGGATCTCCCAAGATCAGCAAGATCAGTGGAAAGTGAAGAGAAAGTAAAGGGCCAAACTGCGTCTAATCCATTTGACTCTGTATGAACTCCATTCCCCCCTTTCATAAACGCTTCTCTTGAGAGTATTATGGAGGGGCTCTTTTAATGGTTTGCACGTCTTTCAAATCACATATTGTACAGTAACCATTTGTTTTGTTGTTGTTTTATTACATTGCACTTCTCAAAATATTTTCTCAAAAAAATGATTTATTAATTATTAAGATAATTATTAAAGGCGCTTGCTTGTCCCCACCCCCGTTTCCTCTCTCTCTGTTGGCCTCACTTAAACAAAAAAAGAAAAGCAAGAATTAATGGATGTGTAATAGCCATGTCTGGCCACACGAGGGAGGTACCAAACCACAACAACACACCATGTGCAGCAATAAATGAGATGCTGGGGGAGGAGACGGGTTTGATGCGCTGTGGGCTGGGCTTCCTTCCAGAGCAATGGCAGAGTCAGGGGGATCTGGAATATCCCAGGTGTAGAAACTTTCGAACTCCGGCTGGCAGGCAAAACACTTTTAAATAAAACAGGTGTTTGACCACTGAGCTCTGTCTGGGCTGCTCTAGGCTGCTTGTTCGTCTCTGCGGCCATGTTTTCAATTTAAATACATTTTTAACTGCCTGACATTTTAAAAAAAACCACTTTCCAATATGCTCTGATGTTTACATTGTGTTACTGCATAATACAGTTTGCAAATTGTTTCTTTTCTGTTGCAGACCTCATTGTTAGCTTCCAAGAGCAATTTTTACTGAAAAGTGGAAGGGATAAATCTCTGGCAGAGGCAAATAACATACCCTCCAAAATTTCTCTGATGAAAATAGGGACATCTATTCTCCATTTAGGGACCCAGGTGGCACTGTGGGTTAAATCACAGAGCCTAGGGCTTGCTGATCAGAAGGTTGGGGGTTTGAATCCCTGCGACGGGGTGAGCTCCCGTTGCTCGGTCCCAGCTCCTGCCCACCTAGCAGTTCGAAAGCACATCAAAGTGCAAGTAGATAAATAGATACCGCTCCGGCGGGAAGGTAAACGGCGTTTCCGTGCGCTGCTCTGGTTCGCCAGAAGCGGCTTAGTCATGCTGGCCACATGACCTGGAAGCTGTACGCCGGCTCTCGGCCAATAAAGCGAGATGAGCGCCGCAACCCCAGAGTCGGACACAACTGGACCTAATGGTCAGGGGTCCCTTTACCTTTATTCTCCATTTGGGACCCAGGTGGCGCTGTGGGTTAAATCACAGAGCCTAGGGCTTGCTGATCAGAAGGTTGGGGGTTTGAATCCCCACGATGGGGTGAGCTCCTGTTGCTCGGTCCCAGCTCCTGCCCACCTAGCAGTTCGAAAGCACATCAAAGTGCAAGTAGATAAATAGATACCACTCCGGCGGGAAGGTAAACGGTGTTTCCATGCGCTGCTCTGGTTTGCCAGAAGCGGCTTTGTCATGCTGGCCACATGACCTGGAAGCTGTACGCCGGCTCTCGGCCAATACTGGTAAAGTGAGATGAGCGCTGTAACCCCAGAGTCGGACACAACTGGACCTAATGGTCAGGGGTCCCTTTACCTTTTTATTCTTCATTTATGTTTATGTTTATGTTTATGTTTATGTTTATACTTATACCCTGCGTATCTGACAGGATTGGCCAAGCTACTCTGGGCGGCTTCGAACATATATAAAACCATAGCAAAACATTAAACATTAAAAATCTTCCCTACACAGGGCTGCCTTCAGATGTCTTCTAAAGGTTGTATAGTTACTTAAATCTTTGGCTCGGGGGGGGGGGGGTCACATAACTCCATACCCTCCAACATTTTTCAAATGAAAATAAGGCTGTCCTAAGGAAAAGTGGGACATTTTGGGGTCAAATCAGAAACCAGGACAGCTTTTCTTGCCAAAGGATGTAGGCAGCTACACCTGCAGCAAGTGCAAGTTGGTTGCCCTACTAGAAGACAAGGTCCGGCAACTTCAGGAGGGGGAGGGAACAACTGTAGTCGCCTGTAATTCCTGCGCAATGTTTGTCTTCTTGCCAAAGGTTGTAGACAGCTACACCTGCAGCAACTGCAAGTTGGTTGCCCTACTCGAAGACAAGGTCCAGCAACTTCAGGCCCGTGTATCTACGCTCCAGAAAATTAAAGAGCTGGAGCTGTTCTTGGATGCAGCAGAGCACACTGTCTCCACCAAGCAGGAGACAGGGCACATCCCTGAGGAGGAGATCAGTTCCCCAACTCAGGAGCCAGATGTATGGAGGAACGTGACTCACAGAAGTAGAATGCCCAGGGATCGCTCTGAGTGTTTAGAACTACAAAATCAATTTGAAGTGCTCTCAAATCTGGAAGATGAAGACCAGACTCCATTGGAAGATCTCTCCCTCATCACAGTTGATGAGGTATATGAAGATGAGCAGCATAGTCAGTCCTCCAGGGAATGTGCAGGCGACCTTGGAAGGGACAGCACGTGTAAGAATCCCGACCAAGCCTAAGAGGAGACGTGTAGTGGTGATAGGGGATTCCCTACTGAGGGGTACCGAAGCAGTGATCTGTGGGCCTGACAAGATGTCTCGAGAGGTATGCTGTCTCCCCGGGGCCAAGATCCATGATGTTACAGAACGGCTACAAGGAATAATAAAACCTACGGATAAAAACCCCTTCCTTTTAGTCCATGTGGGAACCAATGACACCGCAAGCCAGAGAACTGTTTTAAGCACCTGGAATGCAAGTCATGTCCACCTGCCACCGTGAATGCTGAAACAAATTTTTGCTTGCTCTGGCAGTACTCCTCAGAGATCTCGTGGAGTGAGAGTCAGGAAGGTAGAATCCCAGGGTACTGATGTGACACCTGCCTGCCTGCCTGCCTGCCTGCTTGCTTCCATGATTAAGACCATGGCCTTTTTTCAAGAGCAGGTCACCCATGGTCAAAGGTCAGGGGTGATGGGCGCTATAGTCCAGAAACATTCAGAGAAACTCAGGTTTCCCAGATCTGCTTGGGAGGGGTAGAGCCTAAGATAGCAGTTTTCACAACTTTGGACCCTCAGGCAACTGAGCAGACAATCAGTGTGTATGGTTTTAATCAGTGTTTTTGTAGTTGTTTTGTCTTTGCGTGGAGTGCCCTATCTGGGTGGATGGAGCAGCCAAGTAATTTCGTTGTCCCCAAAGGGGACAATGACAATAAAATATATTCTATTCTATTCTAAAATTTCCAGAGCAAGTTCTGGGGCATCATCACATGTGATCTAGAAGATACTCAACACTTGTCTACAGCTGCACATTATTGTAGAAGCCCAGGTGTAGTGGCTGAGATGTATTTCAAAGCAGCTCTTCCACCAGGATCTCTTGTCTCTTTGAGAAGCCATAGTTCAATATCAGAGGCTCAGAGCACATGCTTAGCATGCAGAAGGTCCCAGGTTTAAACCTTGACATTTCCAGGCGATGCTGAGAATGTCTCCTGTCTGAAACCCTGGAGAGCTACTGCCAGTCAAGGCGGGCAATATTGAAGCAGATGGGATAATCCATTTACTCACTATAAGACATCTTCCTATAGTCTGAATCCATGGCAATGTAGGGCTTTTCAAACACCATGCAAGGTTACCCTTTAAAAAACCTGGACACATTTCTAAGGCCCCTCTTCTCAAGTTAGCACCAAAGCAGGTCACCTGATGCCATGATCTCTAGGAAATCATCCACGGGCACAAAATCTCCATTGCAGAATGAGGGGAAGCCACATTCATTTGATGCTGGGGCCCAGGTGTGATGTTAAGAAGCTAAGCTGAAGAGTGTCTTAGAGGCCTCAATATTCAGTATTCAGCACCTTTATTGGCATATATAAAACAACAACATGTTTATATTACATACAGTAAAAGGAAACTTCCTCGGCCTATTATGTAGACCAAGCTCCCCCAGATTTCACTTCGAAGATTCTAGACAAAAACTGTACCAAGGCTCTGGTCGTTGATGGAGAGACATCTCTCAAAAGAAACTGCACCTTGCGTTGATTATTAGGAAGAGACTCAAGCCATGAAAAGGACGTTATAAGGTCAGCACGAAGGGTGCTAAAAAGAGGGCAGTCCAAAATTATGTGGTCTAGAGAGTCAGGCATATTCCGGCCACACGTGCAGAGTCTGCTCTGGTAAGGAATGCCTCTAAGTCTTCCAGACATCACGAAGGACGGGAAGGCATTCAAACGAGCCAACATGAATACTCTGCGGTGTAAGGGAGTCACCAAGTTATAGAAATAATTGGGCATCGTTCCATGATGGGGTTGTAACCCCAGATAAGCAGGGGAACATACCGGTGGCCGGAAGGGATGAAGTTTTTGGTATTCATTATCTAACAGCCTCTGCTTGATTAGTGAAAAGATGCGAGATTCATCATATGATAAGAGGGAATCCATTGTAAAACCTATTTGACTAAGTTTAAGAGAGATGGCAGAAAACCAGCTAAAATTATGTTTATCTTTTAATAAAAAAGTTAATAAATCTTCTGGCTCTGTATTGAAGTGAATTTTCAGCCAGAATTTAAAAGCAATAATCCAACCTCTTGTTTCTAAGAGATGCATACCCAGCTCTGCACATATCGTCAGGTAAGAGACACAATTTGGAACTCCAAGAATTTGCCGTAGGAAAACTGCCTGGACACCTTCAACTCTATTATTATAGCTGGGGATCCATAGAGGGATCCCATAGAGGAGTTGGGAGGCGGTTTTTGCTCTAAAGGCTTTAACTGCTGCTGGTACAAACTGGTTGCCATCAGTGAAATAAAAGCGTTTAATTTGAGTTGCCGAGCATCTAGCTAGATTGAATAAAGTGGAACGTTCTGTTGGTGGACAGGGCCCCCAAACTTCTAATAGTCATCTAGAAGAGAGAAATCCAGCTTTATGGCTTCTTTCCTCACCTACGTAGCAAAGCTGCACCTGATGAACTTCTCTCTCTTCTGCACTACTGTTAAAGGCATGGGAAGTCTGTCCATTTAGATCAGTGCTTCCCAAACTTGAGTCTCCAGCTCTTTTTGGACTACAGCATCCATCATCCTGATGGATATTGACAAGCTGGAACGTGTCCAGAGGAGGGCAACCAAAATGGTCAAAGGCCTGGAAACGATGCCTTATGAGGAACGGCTTAGGGAGCTGGGTATGTTTAGCCTGGAGAAGAGAAGGTTAAGGGGTGATATGATAGCCATGTTCAAATATATAAAAGGATGTCATATAGAGGAGGGAGAAAGGTTGTTTTCTGCTGCTCCAGAGAAGCGGACACGGAGCAATGGATTCAAACTACAAGAAAGAAGATTCCACCTAAACATTAGGAAGAACTTCCTGACAGTAAGAGCTGTTCGACAGTGGAATTTGCTGCCAAGGAGTGTGGTGGAGTCTCCTTCTTTGGAGGTCTTTAAGCAGAGGCTTGACAGCCACCTGTCAGGAATGCTTTGATGGTGTTTCCTGCTTGGCAGGGGGTTGGACTGGATGGCCCTTGTGGTCTCTTCCAACTCTATGATTCTATGATTCTATGATCATCCCTAGCTAGCAGGACCAGTGGTCAGCGATGATGGGAACTGTAATCCAAAAACAGCTGGAGACCCAAATTTGGGAGATCCTGATTTAGATAGTGCATCTCTCTTTTCAGAATCTGCATGTAGCATCTTTGAAAGAAGTCAGTGCCCCTCATTTGTCAATAGCGCAGCCTTTCGCAAGCTGGTGGCCTCCGGATGTTTTGGAATACAGCTCTCACCAGCTCCACCCATTAAGTCTTTGCTGACTGGAACCGATGGGACTGAAACATTGAGGGGAGGGCAGTAGGTTGGGGCAGGTTGGTTTGTCGGAGCTGGGTGCAAGAGCTCCATAGCTGGGAAGCTCTTCTTGCTAGACGCTGCCAGATTCATCGTGTGCTGTGGCTGCTAGCATTGGGAGATGAATTCAATCTGCAGGGCACCATATGCTCCCAGCTTCTGAAACACTACCTGGAGATTAGTGCAGTCACTGAGACAAGAAAGGTTGGTCACCTGCAGTATAATTACACCCCGCCGCAGCCTCCCTCCCATTTGCTACCACACAAACGGCCATCATCCCAGAACCCTGGCCAGGCTGGATGGGGCAGATGGGACTTTGAGGGCATGAGCAACATCTGAAGGGGACACATACAAAAGCTGTACTTTCTTTGTAGGAAATGCAGATGACTCAGGTCCCAGAAACTCTTTTCAGGTCTGCCCTCAACGCCTTGTGACAATTGTTTTTACTGCTTCTTTGATTAAGCTGTGAACCACATCTAAAATGTTATTGTGTAATACACTTTAAAGTGGGCGGGTCCCAGCCATATCGACTCACCATCTACCATAAGAGTTGATTCCATCCATTCCATCATGCCCTTATCCAAAGCACACACAGAGGGGAGAGGAATGTCAGCCTTTGGTGATGTCATCTGTATGAAATCACCTCCAGCCCTCCAACTGCCACTTATCCCTCAGGTATCAGAGCTGATTGTATTTTTATAAATTGCAGGATGACATCACCAGGGCCCCCAGTAGCACATTTTCTTCCCAGCCTGTTTCTGACATAGTTAACTGCCCAAATGTACCCCCACTAGAAGCAGAGAATGGATCATGTGGGAGCCCCTATTCTCTGTCTTTCACCCCCTGACCTTCCCATATCCATTAAAGACAGTCTGTTCTTGGACAGGAAGGCTCAGCAGCCCCTTACTAGTTTATAAACACCCGTTCCCAATCTGACAAATGTGTTGAATATGAGACATCGCAGGGAATATCAGTGTGATCCTATGAATGTGGTGTTAGAGGAGCCCAGGTGTCTTGGCCTCATCCTCCCCCCGGACCCAGACATCAAACAAGAATCTCATCTGGTCCTTGATCTGAGAATAATAAAAGCCCACTTCAAATGTTCAAAGCTCTTTGCATATATTATTTTAGTAATCCTTCTAGCAACCCTGTAAGGTAGACCAGTATGGGTCAGTGCATCTGGCTGTAAACCAGAAGATTGGTGGTTTGAGCCCACCCAGGCGATTGGACCAGATGACTCTCGGGTTTCCTTCCAACTCTACAATTCTGTGATTCTGTGATCATTCCCCATATTACAGACTGGGAAGGCACTGAGGAATAGGAGCTTGCCTACACGGTACATTCAAAGCACTATCATCATACCACTTTGACAGTCATGGGAACTGTAGCTTCTTAAGGGTGCTGGGAACTGTAGTTCTGGAAGTTCAGCACCCTTAACCACACTGCTCAGGATTTCCCATGGCTATTAAAGTGGCTTAACTTGGGATTCCTGGCTCACACTTGGGCAGGTGAACTTGGAAGAAAGTTCCCCTGGGTTCAGTGAGGCTTACTCCAAAGTGGGTGTGCATAGGACTGCAGCCTTTGCTTCCAAGCTGCACAAGCTCTAGCAGAAGGGATTCCGTCGGCCCCTTCTATGCCTACCCCTAATACGCCTATCCCCGATTTCTTAGGAAATTCCCCCTTCCCCAGTCTGCCCCCCAAGACTTAACAGTCGCGTTTCCAGCCCGGGTGTCCTGGTCTTGTGTGTTCCCCAGCTCAGCCTGGAGCAGAGCCCCAGAAGGGAGAAGATACCTCGCCAACGTATTATTCACCAGCCTAGCTAGTGCCCCCCTTTCCAGAAAAGGAGGCGGCGGAGGCGGAGATTGAAGTCAGTCTAACATCATCCCAACATCTTCCCCCCTACCTCTCCTCCATACATCATGACATCATTTCTGTCCCCTGCCCACCCTACGGAGTGGTGATCTCCATCTGGGCGGTCCCTCGCCTCCCCATTGGCTAGGAAGCTATGTCCGTCATTCCCTGAAGTGGGCGGCCCCCACGCTGCTCTCCTTACAATGCCCCCCCCCCGCTTTGAAATCTGGGACCTCAGAGCGTGACAGCTGGAAGCAGGAGTTGGGTACCTACTGACCCCAGCAAAAGAAGCCGGACCCCGGCTGTGCCATAGGCAAGGCAACGGGTGAGTGAGCCTGGGTACCACAGTTCACTGTCGAAGGATGCGGTTGCTGCGGGAGACGGGATGCGGGAGGTGGAAGGGGAGGAGTGGGGAAGCAGCTAGGCGGAAAGTTTCCCGGCTTCATCTCGTCCTCTGTAGTGACCTAATTCCTCAGCTCCCCTTCCTCAATTCCAGCACCATTCTTCCAGCCCATCTGGGCATCCCTGCTTCTTCTTTTTAACCCACCCACTTGGGTACAATCCAACGATATGCACTATTCCCCCATCCTGCTTCCTGCTCCAGGGACAAAAACCTCAGGAATTCCCTGGTGCCCAGCCCACCTTCCCTAACATCCCACTCCCCACCTATGATGGAGAATATAAGCAAGCCAGGAGTTCTGCCTGGCTTTTGCAGACCACCTTTCCCAGCCCTCTAAAGTCAAATCCAGTCCAAGCAATCATTGATTCTGGCACAAAAGGGAAAAATGCTATGCTTGTGGTATTTGGGGTGATTTTTAAAGCTGCCTTTCTTTTGTCACCATGGTGCATGCTACATCTAGGACTGGGCAAAAAGAGAGAGAAACATCTCCTTGGATCATCCCTGGAGTGTTCCCATCCTAAATTGCATAGGCAGGTGAGGTGGGGCTGGAAGGCAGGGCTTAAGGTGACCCATCATAGCCAGGAAGGTTGGTGAGGGAACCCTGGGACTCGACCAACTGGGGGCACAGACTTCCATCCCAGTGCACTTTCAATGCAACCAAGCAGGCCGGGCCATTTTTAAGGGTTAGTTTGACTCCCTGTGCCTGCCTCCAACCAGCCAGTAGCCATCAACACATTGCTTCCTAGTTTCGTTCCAAGTGCTTTGGAATTAACTGAACAACCCCAATATGCACTGAAGTGCATGGTGTGCCAACTGGCAGCAGGTTTAGCTCTACTGTGTTACTTCACTGTGCTGTCACTTATGTTTTGATTCATGGAATGGCGAGGTTGAAGTGGTCTTGCTCTGTTCCCAACCTTAAAAGCCTCTAAAATGGCAGCAAAGAAGGAAAGCTCTTTGAGGGTGACCACAGGAAAGGGGAGCATAGCTCAGGAAGAAAGCACCTGCCCAGGTGCATCTCCAGGTGGGGCTGGGAGAGACTTCTTGCCTAAAACTGTAGGAGATGCTGCCAGTCAGTGTAGGCAATACTGAGCTAGAGGAACCAACAGTCTGACTCCACTGCTCACTGCAACTCTTGAGAGCCTGGACGGAGACTCTGAAGCAATGCAGAAACTCTAAGTGGAGGACAAAGTTTCGCTGGGAGAAGCCACCCTCCTCCATGGGACTCTTTTGTCCCGCCCCAGCTTCCCAAGGGGAACATGCCTTGGATGAGAGCAGGTCCCATGTCCAGCCCCCTAAGATGTCTTCTAGACAGAAGCAGAAGTCTTGGAGACACTGGGCAGATTGGAACCACCCATTCATCTGCGCCTTCTCTGCTTTTCAGTGTCATCCTGTAATCACCCTGCACAGGTTGCGAAGGAATAGAAAAACAAATTCCACATGGGGAAGGCGCAGCTCAAAGTATGAAGAGCAAAGGCTGTCCTTGCTAAAGGCCAGTCCTTCCCCAGAGATGACCTTCTGGGATGGGGGGGAGCAATCTCATCAGAAACAAGGAGAGAAACTAGCCATGCTTTCCCTTGAGCAAAGAAGAACTGCAGCCTCCCTGGTTAAACAAAACAGAGGCAAGAGAGAAAGAGAAGAGCTCTTTGTTGCACCCAGCTGTGGTGGGTTCTTCTGGGCAGTCTCCCTTTGACCCCTGTTTAGGATTCCGTGGATATGGTCATTCAATAATTGTCCACTGATTCATTCATATTTCCCCCACCCACCCCCGTGTCCCCATTTCCTCTTCTTAATGCAACTGAGCTCATTTATGAATTATTATTTTTTGCCTGGATGCCCTCGCCTAGGTTAATTTTGGAGATTTTGTTCATGTCCCATAAGAAAAGAAGCTCAGCACATAACAGATAAATTAGAAAGGTTCCCAGCCGAGAAAGGGGCTTCAAATCAAAGGGCAAAGAAGAAAAGTTGAAGGAACTGGGCAGTTTTTACATTGGGATGAGGAATGCTGCTGCAAAGAAATTACAGGTACTAGCTCTGTGAGATGTACACTGTAATGGGGCCCAGGACTCCCTGAGGCCACCTAGGGGTCAATGAGAGGGAATAGGCTTGGATACCAAATCAAATGCGAGAACAAAACAACAACTTTCCTGCTACCAAAAAACCGGTCCCAGTTGCTGGAGGCGCATTGGATACACATTAATCCAGAAAGGTTTAGGATAAAATTATCTCTACTTGATGCAGTGGCAAATCTCTCAAGGTGCCCTCAAAGGCCATAGTTCTCCCTGCACAAAGTAGCAATTGAGTCCCTTGATCAGCTGCCGACACTGCTTGCTGGCTGTACTGCATTGTTTCCATCTGTTCATAATAATACTTGTTATTTGCCTTTCCTATCCATGGACTCAAGAGAAGCAAACAGGTTTTTAAACAAACAAACAAACAAGCAAGCAACAAACAAACAACAACTAAATATCACAATAAAAACTACACCAAAAATAAAATACTTTTTTTAAAAAGCCAACTGGCACTAAAAAACCAACCAGGCCTGGGGGGGAAAGCCTTCAATATATGACAACATGTAGTTACTTGTGTTCTGCATATACAAAGCAAAGCTCAGGTAAATGGTGTTTGAGCTGCTTATAGAAAGTGCCCTGGCCATGGGAGGATTAAAGAGCCTTTGGATTATGCTTCTTGGGAGAGGCTAGGAGAGCCTGCTTACACTCTTCCTTGCACAACTGCCTTGCAAAGTAGGCCTGTTGCATCTGCAAACTACCCAGGAATCGCTGCCATCAAACCCCTTAATTCAGCTAATCAGAGCATAGGTCATGTTTGCCAGGTAACCGACTTCTTTCTAGAAGTTGAAGATCTGGCAGACGCCATGGTTATTGCTGGTGGAGATTGCCAGTGGGATTTTCTCAATCTTCCTGTGCTTATGATTTCAGTAGTACATGCCTTGCCTGCTCAGGCTAAATGGAGGGGGGAGCAAGACAGCAGGGCTTTTATCCACACTTGGCTCATGCTGGAGTGAGTCAGTGGCCAGAGCCAAAGTCACTGGCCTTTCAGACCTTGCTCAGTTCAAAATATGGTCCTTGTTAGAATATTAGTTGCCCACTTGGGGCATACAGGAAGGATGTCATCTTCTGCTCCTAGGGAAGGGAGCTCCCAAAAAGAAGCCTTGCTATGCACAACCTGTGAATTCACTTATAGAATTATAAAATTATAGCACTGTGGAGTTAGAAGGGACTCTAAGGGTCATCTAGTCCAACCCTTTACAATACAGGAATCTCAACTAATACGCCCATGAGAGACGACCATCCAACCTCTGCTTAAAAACCTCCAAGGAAAGAGTCCACAACCTCCCAAGGTTCCACTGTCAAACAGCTGTTACTGTCAGAAAGTTCTTCCTGATGTTTAGTCGGAATCTCCTTTCTTGTAACTTGAATCCCTTGGTTCAAGTCCTACCCTCCAAAGCAGGAGAAATCAAGTTTCCTTCATCTTCCATGTGACAGCCCTTGAGATATTGAAGATGGCTATCATCTCCTCTCAGTCTCCTCTTTTCCAGGCTAAACAACCATTCCTCATAAGGCTTGGTTTCCAGACCCTTGATCATCTTGATTGCCCTCTGTATTCCAGGTGTGGTCTGTCCATGGCAAAATAGAGCAGGACTATGACTTCCCTTGATATGGACACTAGACTTCTGCTGATGCAGCCTAGAATAGCATTAGGGTTTTTTGCTGCTGCATCGCCCAGCTGAGTCATGCTAAGCTTGTGATCCACTAAGACCCCTAGATCATTTTCATACATACTACTGGCAATCCCTCATTTTATATTTGTGCAGCTGACTGCTCCTGCCTAAGTGTAGAAACTTACATTTATCCCTATTGAATTTAATTCTGTTAGTTTGGGCCCATTTAGTTTTCCAATTTGTTAAAGTCACTTCAAATCTCAATTCTGTCTTCTGTGGCATTAATTTATAAGAGGGGGAGACCATTTTCCTTTCAGCATCCTTAAAATAATGGCATCTGACTCTGAACATGATTCATTTCAGAGACAAATGAGTCTTAGCTAAATCCACCACGAAGGAGTGCAGGATTTCAACTGATGCCATGATACTGACACCTGACAATGGCTCTCAAAGTGAACCATTCACAGGGTTGTGTTATCGCCCTAACTCTATTTATTATTTTCATTGTCATGATCTTACACTTTGTCAAAGGGAAACTCCCCGGCTTCCGGTCGGCGCGCCGGAGGAAGGAAGGTCGGGGGACATGCCGCTGCTGGCATTCCCCGACCCGGCCGGCTTAAAGGGGTGCTTGCGACAGCAACGCAGCCCCCAAAACCCCCGGGAGTTGGTTCCCGGGACCTAAGGATCCGGCAGAGGCTCTTAACGTCGCCCCAACTCCCGCGGCGGCCACAGTAGAGGCTGCCGAGTGAGACGCGGGGCGACGGAGCCCCTCGGATCGCCATTGCCCGCCGGGTTGAAGCTGCGAGCCCTTCCCTTCTGAGCGCGCTGATTCCTCCGAAAAAGGACAAGATTGGACATTTTAAACGTGAGTACTAGGAAAGTACCGAAGAATTTGGATTAATTTGGCGAAGTACAGGGATGCAATTTACGGAGGTCCGTCCCTTGCTATTGTGGCACTAAATCAGGAACTTTATTACCAACGCGGTTGAAACTGTAACGGAATTTAGCTTGGCAACAGAGATTGAATCCTTTTGACACCCCTGATCCGGGGGGCAACTAACTATCAATTTTGATATGTAGAGGATTTGAATCGGACCTGTTGGTTTTTATTGTGGAAATTTGGATTTTGACTTTGGACTTGGTTCGGTGTGGAACTTTATATAGCTATGTCTCTGAAAATGGAGGATGATTTGGACAAAGGAGGCTGGAAGAAGGTCCTTGAAAAAATCTGGGAACTGAGAAAGGAGTTCCAAGCGGAAACTGCAAGAATGAGAGGAGTCGTAAACAACAGTGATGTCATCCCAGCTGCACAAAGGATGGAAGGGGGAGAAATCCCCTTCAAGGTTAAAGACAAGCCTCGCTGCAGGAAAATCTCTTCTCGGCACAAGATATTTAGACTTAAGAAAAGAATCAAGAAAACAACATCTGTGAAAGTTAACTCATCTCGGCGCAAGAGGATATCAATGAAGGAGAAGACGAATTTCCTTAAAAACTGGGAACAGGAACAGCGGAGAAGACACAGAGATGATGGAGCCCAACTGCAAGCAAGCACTTGGGCTTGGACTGGGGAACGGCGAGGGGAGGGCTGAGCAGGGTAGGTGGGCAACCTGGGACTGATTATATATGTGGACTTTGAGTATCTATGCCGGACATGGTTTTGAGCTAGGATTATGTTAGGATCTTTCGAAGTTAGGAGCCTGAAGATTAAGGGGAGTCAGAAGGAAATTTATAGAAGATTTGGGAGGAGGACGCGGAGGTTGGAATTAGAAGATGAGGTGAAATAAGAATTAAAGACATTGTATTTGAGTTAGAATTATGTTCTGAAATAATGTTAAAGATATGTTTAGTATACCTATGTACCTGAACCAGAACTATGTTTTGTTTAATGCAGCCACTGGGGAGGTGCGGAGGAAGTCACTACGATTATGTTTTGTAACCAAGAGTGGCCTATCCGAGAACAGGGTTAGGCCGAAGCTAGATAATGATTTGTTTAAGGTCAGGGAAAATAATGAATGGGTTTACCTCTGTGAGAGGGAGGGTAAGATTAAATAACTCCCCAAGGTGAGAGATGGGGAGTAATGAATCCTGACCGAAATGTAATGTTCTATGTTTAAAAAATTTTAAAATTAATAAAAATTATTTTAAAAAAAAAAAACAAAGGGAAACTCCCCACCGGGGTAGAAATCATATATCAAACAGATGGAAAGCTCTTTAATCTGAGTAGGCAAAGAGTAAGGTTACCATAGCTTCTGTCATAGAGCTTCAGTATGCTGATTACAACGTAGTGTGCGCACACTCAGAGGATGACCTCCAAACCATCCTAAATATCTTTGTAGAAGCATACAAAAAGCTTGGCCTATCACTCAACATCCAAAAAACCAAAACAACCCTTCTGCAGCGCCACAAATCCAACTCAATGGAGTAACGTTGGAAAGTGTCAATCACTTCTCCTACCTGGACAATTATCTCTCCACAAGGGCGGACATTGATGCTGAAATCCAGCATCACCTGAGCTCTGCAAGTGCAGCTTTTTTCCTGATTGAAGTGCAGAGTGTTTGCAGGGAAACCAAAATGCTTGTTTACAAAGCTATTGTACTACCAACCTTACTGTATGCTTCTGAAACATGAACCACTTATAAACGCCATCTCCAACTTCTCGAAAGATTCCATCAACGGCATCTCCGAAAAATCTTACACATCACTTGGGAAGTCAGGTGAACTAATATCAGTGTACTGGAAGAAGCAAAGATCACCAGTGTCAAAGCAATGATTCTTCAACATCAACTTTGTTGGACTGGTAATGTTGTGCGGATGCCTGATTATTGTCTTCCAAAGCAACTACTCTATTCTGAACTTAAAAATGGAAAGTGTAATGTTGGTGGTCAACAACAGAGGTTCAAAGACTCTCTCAAGGCAAATCTAAAAAAATGTAGTATAAACACTGACAACTGGGAAACACTGGCCTGCAAGAGCTCCAATTGGAGAACAGCCTTTACCAAAGGTGTCTTGGGTTTTGAAGACACTCGAACTCAGGACGCAAGGGAGAAACGTGCTAAGAGGAAGGCACGCTTGGCAAATCCACACCGTGATCAACTCCCGCCCGGAGACCTTATGTCCCCACTGTGGAAGGATGGGTGGATCCAGAACTGGCCTCCACAGTCACTTACGGACTCATTGTTAAAACCGTGTTCATGGAAGACAATCTTACTGCACTACGAGGGATCGCCAAAGAAGAAGAACTGGTGCCGGGTGCCTGACCCTGTGAACTGGCTTTGGAACTTCCTCCCAAGGGAAGGCCACTTTGCCACCTCTATAGAGAGCTTTCGCTGCAAAGAAAAATGAAATGCAGCCTGCACCTGCTGAGGTGCATTCTTCTTTGCTGCTGCTTCACTTACAAATATTCTTGGAATTGCATATTTTTGTCATCCACAGCAGAGCCTCCAGATATCCTCATTCACCAGGGCATGTCCATATTTTCTGATGCTTGTCTCTGCGAAATAATCGTCTCTATTTTTGCCTTTTAAAATTTGTGCTAGTGTGAGATGCTAGAGTCATCCAGGTGGACTTCTGATAAAAGAAAGAAAGAAAGGAGTTGTCTTCTCTATCTGGGGAGGGTCATTGCAGGCAGGCAATTGTCTGTGACCCTCAGCCTCGTTTTATGCAGCACTCCAAGGAGGAGTGGTACAGAGAGGGGTGAAAAGCGGTTCATAGAACTGTAGAGTGGTAAGGGACCCCGAGGGTCATCTAGTCCAACCCCCTGCAACGCAGGCATCCTGCCCACAGCCATCCCTGCGTGAGCTCAAATCACCATCCTTCTGGTTACCAGCCAGACTACAATAATGCAAACCCCACTTGTTCATGGGTGAAACCAGGGGAGAGCTGCTCCCCCCCCAATCAAGTAAATAAATAAAAATACTTAACTAACTGACTGATTGTGTGGCAGATAACTCAGTTCAACACACCCCCCCAATAAATCCTCCCCCCTCCTGAAAATAAAGCCTGGCTACATCCTTATACTTGCTTTTGTCCCTGACTCTGCCCAGACTGCCTGAGGCTGGCACTTAACCAGGGGTGGCTGGTTTCCATGGGGACTTTTAGGGTAGAAGTCAAGAGGCCAACAGTAGGGGGAGCCAGAGGCCATGGCAATTAATTCTCGTTCCTCTCCCATCCTCTGCCCCCTGATGCCTACAATGGCAGCCATGAGACTATGGAGGTGGAAGCTGATAGCCAGGGCCTCCCTTGGGCTGGTTGCAGGCAAGAAGGCAACAGGTTGGCTCGGAAGAATCAAGGCTGAGGCTGGTGGGGCAGTGCCCCATTTGTCCTCATGGACAGCACTTAATTTCCTGTTCTCTAGTAGTGCAGAAGAACTATATGACCAGATGGAATTTCCTGGGTTCCTCCACTTGGTTGGGTGAGGTGGGTTGAGGGACAGACATAGCCAGCCCAAGGTTTAATAATAATAATAATAATTCTTTTATTTGTACCCCGCCCATCTGGCCGGGTCTCCCCAGCCACTCTGGGCGGCCTCCAACAGGTATAAAATACATTAAAAATATCACAAGTTAAAAGCTTCCCTAAATAGGGCTGCCTTGAGGTTTCTTGCCACATTAGGGGCAGCACCAGATTCAGTGCAGTAGGGGTGGTTCTCTCGCACAGGGCGCTGAGCCAAGGGGGCACAAAATTGAGAAGATGCATTTGGGGGTGCCAGATGTTGGCCTCGCACATAGTCCGACCCTGCTTAGGGCTGATGCTGCTTGCTACCTGTTGACCCTTGACTATGGCATTCAGGCTCCATATCTGTGCTGGCAGACTTACGGGCTAAACTTGCAGGGTTTTATACAGCTCCCTGGGGTGGGGCTCTTAAAGTAGTCCTGAAGGATAGTTCCTCCCCCACTCTCTGCACAGCCTAAATCCTAAGAACACAAAAAACTCAATGGTCAATACAGTCAGATAACGTAAAATCACACTCTGTCAGCATCCAAAAACCTTCTGAAATAAATAAAAAGTCTTCACCAGTTTCCATTAAACCTACCAAATTCGCATTTGTCTCTCTGCCCACATACCCATAGGTTTCTGCAAAATGTTGCTTGCTCCTTTTTCTCAGGTTTTTCCAATTCTCTAGGGATTTACTGAATCCTGGACTTTTGTTTTTGCCTGTGAAGGAAACAAAAATAAACTGAAAATGGGCAGGGTGTGGGTGTGTGGAAACTTTGTTAAATGAATGGCTTCCACTGATATGGGGGTTATTTTTCTACTCCAGATCTAGAATTCTTTCTCTGCAGCAATGACCTTACTGTTTAGGCTTATGAATTTCTCCTGACAGCTGTTCTCCCTCTGGATTAGCATCAGGGTAACAACTATCAAAATAACAGAACCCTCATTTGGGCAATGAAACCTCAGGACTGTGATATGTTTAAACAGGAACACACAGACAATATCCACTTATCAGTTAGGCTGGCCTTTTCTCAAAAGGGGACAAAACACACATGGCGTTGTCATTATCATCACTTTTCATGTACATATGCTCATTTATTTAAAGAAATTTACTAATTGTCCAACATGATATTTGGGCTTAAAGCAACAACTAGATAGCACCTTCTCATTAAAGCATGAGTTGCATTATTTTATACTATACAAGAAACCTCATACCCAGTGTTGCCTGAGAATTCTAAGAAACAAAAACAAAAAAAATCAATACAGAGTTAAAATCATTGCAGTTTTGAAAGGTTCAGCCCACCATCTTGTTTAATGGCATCCAATTGTATACAAATTTGGACAAAAACATGCTCCTTGATCCGAGGAACCATCATGCAAGATTTGGTTACAATATCTTAAATATTCAAATACATGGTGAACAGACAACTTTAAAAAATATTTTGTGGATCACCCAAGAAACACTCAAAATGTCTAGCAAATGCCCATCCAAATATACCCATGCTGTTAGATCACCTATCCCACACAAGTGAAACATCCACACAAAAAGGAAACATATTTAGTGCACAAAGACACATTTTGAACTACACAATATTGAGACAAAATATGCAAACTCTTGATTCCAAACCCAGCCAGCTGTACAATTTAAAAAAGCTAAAGTACCACATATGAAAATGAATGAAATAAAGAGATCTGAAACTCTGAAACTCCTACATCACACCTTTAGAACAAGCCCTTTACTTGTGCAAGGTCCAGGGGGGGGGCAGGGCCATAGCTAGAGGGTGGTGAGGTAGGCCCCCACAGGCGATGGGGGGCACAAAATTGGCTAAAATATGTCCATAAATATAAATATTGATTATTGCCTCATAAGAAATGGTTTTAAATAGAGGGTGAATTGAATGGGTGGAAAGGGGGGGGGGGGTTGGAGGAGTGGAGGAAAGAAGAGCTAATTTGTCCATGGCTATGGGGTGCAATCTGGATGGTTCTGCCAGGGGCACAAGATCACCTAGCTACGGCTCTGGTGGGGGGACAGTGGTCAGGGAAACGAACTACAGGTTTGGTTTGCACATAAAACTAAGCCATGGTTGGTTTACCCAAAGTGTGGCTTGTTTGAATGTCTGAAACCAGTTCAGCAAACTAACTGTGGCATGTTTTCCAGCACAAATTATGATGTGAAACTATGGTTTCTTGTTGGCTTACAAACTATGGTTTCTTTGAATTATGGGTTGGCATTATGCCTGAACCCAACAGCCTTGCTTGACTACAGTTTGTTTGATCACCCCATCCCAGATGCTCACCAAACTATAGAGGCATGAGGGGAAAACAAACTGAGCTTTGCAGAAACACACCATGGCTGGTTTGCTCTTCTGTGAGGTGACTCATGGTTTGTTGAACAAATTCTGCTTACAACAAACCATAGCTTTGTTTTGGCTGGCTGGCTGTCTTGCTATATCATGGCAACAAGTTAAACTACAGAAGACATCTGAAGGCAGCCCTGTTTTGTGTCATGTTTAATGTTTTACTATGTTTTTATATATGTTGGAAGCCCCCCAAGTGGCTGGGGCAACCCAGTTAGATGGGTGGAGTATAAATAATAAAAGTATTATTATTATTATTATTATTATTATTATTATTATTATTATTATTTTATTATTAAATAGGGCATCACTATGAGAAATGTTGGAGGGTATGGCAGCAGCCTAACTATTGCATTTGTTTGTTTTGCAAAAAACAAAAACAAAACAGTGGGGGGAGACAGATCCCCAAGGGGCTTACAATCTAAAAATAGACACAAGGGAAAAACATATGAAAGATTTTATCTCTCTCTCTCTGGCTTAGTTCAGTCAGATATTGGTTCTAGGGGCTTGTTCAAATGGCTTAATGTAACATTATGATTATGTTGTTTTATCGTATAAAAAGTCACCAGGTCCAAAGGAAGGCAGTGCTCCTGTACCTTGGATGAGAGAATGTTGGTAGGTTTTGTTTTCCCCCCACCCCTTTGTGATGAGCAGCTGCACCTGCCAAAATCCCTGCTTTCATAGATCCATTTGACAAGGAGCCTGGTTCTTCTCTGCATCTAGTTACCTGCCAGCGCAGCCGTTGCAAACACATGCAAATAACCACAATGCACAATCATCAATGGGCAGTCACAAGTGCGTCCCCCCAACAGCCATAACTATGTGAGGCCCTACGCCAACACACTCCAGACCCAAGTCCCTCCTGGCATCATGCGCTGTGCATGTGAGTGTGTACAAAGAGGGTCGGTTCAAGTTCGGGATTGATGGGTGTGGGGATCAATTATTCAAGAGGCCCAATTAATATTCATAAGCCTCCGGCACCAAACTGTCAAAGACAAGGAGGGGAAATGAGAGCAAGCGTCAATATGCTGTGTTTGTGTGTTGCAGGGCAGAGAGAGAGAGCAGTTGCATCCCAATACTTGCAACCCAATACTCCCAGTATTAATAGTCTGTCCATTAAGCTGGGCTCTCAACCTTGGCCCAAGAAATGATCCTAATTAAGAGTAAGAAAAGCTATACTGTATTTGCACATGTTCTGTCCCACAGATCCAAATGTTGACCTGGGTGAGTGGATCACTGGGGCCCCGAAGGAACCAGTTGCAGGGATTCCAAAGAAGGCTGAACAAAGTGCCGGGGGGGGGGCAGTTCTAAAGCTTTGCTATAGAGAGACTTACAGTGAACCACTCGGTCAGAATTCGTATCTGGGCCTGTGGGAGAGAGCAACGCATACGCAGCCTCAGGTGTGTTAAGTGGGTAAACCAGCAATCCAAAGCCTCACTCACACTAACTGAAATCAGCAGGAGCAAAGGAGCCACTAAAAACCTTACTGAGTAGCAACTACAAGTCTTCCCAAATTTCCAAGCCACTGGGGGAATGTTGACTGCATGGCCTGGGGCTGTGACCACAGTGGAATCACTGTTGCCGTGTGGCAAACCTTTAAAAGGCATGTGCAAGTGCTTCTCTGTTCAGCATCTCTGCATTACCTACCTTTAATTCTAAGTAAAACTGCCGGGGGGGGGGGACAAATACTAAATGAGGCAGCAGCAAAACAGTAAATAAAAAAAACCCATTAAACAAAGGGTAAAGTTACCCCTGACCGTTAGGTCCAGTCGCGGATGACTCTGGGGTTGCGGCGCTCATCTCACTTTCAGACCAAGGGAGCTGGCGTTTGTCCGCAGACAGCTTCCGGGTCGTGTGGCCAGCATGACTAAGCCGCTTCTGGCAAACCAGAGCAGCACACGGAAACGCCGTTGTCTTCCTCTGACAATTCATCTAGGTGCTAAGAGAACCTTGACATCATACATTTTAAGTACATGGCTACCCCTCCCAAGAGAATTCTGGGGGACTGTAGTTTGTTATGGGTGCTGTGAATTGTAGCTATGTGAGGGATAAACCAGTTTCCAGGATTCTTTGAGGGAACCCAGCCACTGGAAGTGTGCTTTTAATGTCTGGTGTGGATGGCTCTGCAGAGGATGTTCCAGAAATTTAGGCCTGCTACATCTGCTTATCCTCCAGTGGTGAGAGCATTCAGAGCAAGATTTTCAGGGATGGGGCACCTGTGGCCCTCCAGAGATTGATAGACTGTGACACCCCCTATCCCTAGCCATTGGCCATGCTGGCTGGGGCTGATGGGGGTTTGACAGCATCTTGAAGGCCGCAGGTACCCCATCCTTGAATGAAGCAAACAGGCAGGTACTGGGTGTGCTTACAGCTCAGCTGTCCAACGCCAGGGTCTTTGCAGTTGGGAACGATTACATGAGACAAGTGGTTGGCAACAAGCGTCCTCAGACCAAAGAACATAGAAACATGGGAGGCTGCCTTAGACTTTTTCAGACCATTAGGTCTATATAAGCTCATTAGTGACTGGTAGCAGCTCTCCAGGGGGTCATGCAGGGGACAAATGGTGCCCCTTCCCTGTTAGACAAGTGTGTATCTTCACTCACCCCTTCTTCTCTGGTGGCGGGGCGCCATTTTGTGGTTTGCTTCAGGTGCCAAAATGCCCTTCTTCATGACAGGGCTGGCCCAGAGGAGTCACCACCATGTTGCCAGCTCTGGCTCTCTGCCACTGTGCAATTCCTTGCGTTCCCTCTCTTATAAAGGTAAAGAGACCCCTGACCGTTAGGTCCAGTCATGGACGACTCTGGGGTTGCAGCGCTCATCTCGCTCTATAGGCCGAGGGAGCCGGCGTACAGCTTCCGGGTCATGCGGCCAGTATGACTAAGCTGCTTCTGGCGAACCAGAGCAGCGCACGGAAATGCTGTTTACCTTCCCGCCGGAGCGGTACCTATTTATCTACTTGCACGTTGACATGCTTTCAAACTGCTAGGTGGGCAGGAGCTGGGACCAAGCAATGGGAGCTCACCCAGTCGCAGGGATTCGAACCGCCAACCTTCTGATCGGCAAGCCCTAGGCTCTGTGGTTTAACCCACAGCGCCACCTGCGTCCCCTCCCTCTCTTATACTTGCCCCAAATAACTCTTCTGCAGCATCCATACAGTACTAGGTGGGATGTCCTCACATTCAGCTTCAGTGTGGGAGGCAGACTTTGTAACAAAATTGTCTCACCTTCCCTGTCAGCTACTGGTTTACAATGTGGCTTGCTGGTTAAAAATATATATATATATAATCCTGCTTCTCCGTCACTGCAGTGATCAGATGCAAAGGAGAGTGGAGCATTTATCCCATAATTAGTAAAGTTGCCTTTTTCATTAAAATAAATAAATAAAAGCGCCCTGCTCTTGTATTTGCAGTGACAGCATGACATGCAGCAATTTAGCAGGTGGAGAGTTTCTGAGTACAGAGAGGAAGTGATAGGAAGAACTTAGTTTAAAATGTTCTGCATGTCACATTGATGTTTGAGAAAACTAGAAGGGGGTAAATCAAAAAGAAAGCAACCCTGCCTTTGTTAGTTGTGGCTGTGGGTCTAAATCCCTGCTCAACACACACACACACACACAACACAGTTTCTCATGGCTGCATGCCCAGACCTGCTAAAATTTAGTCTTCGAGAGCAGTGGTTCCCAATAAGCGAAGTGCTGCAGATCCCCCTGTTTTTAAAGCCAAGCCATGGACCCCCTACTTTTGAAAAAAAAATGGTATCTCTATGGTAGTTTGTGTTATGCAAATGGTGCCATGGACCCCCTGCATGGGTTACACAGACTTCCTGGGGGCTGCGGACCACCAATTGGGAACCACTGAGAATAATCCAGGATTCCTGTTGTGGTTTTGGGGGTTTTTTTTGTTTTGTTTTTTGCATGTGACAGGCCAGCACAATTCACAGCATGTACACGTGACACCAGCATATCGCAGAGAGTGCTCATATCGCACAGCACAGGTCCCCTCAACTGCAGAGGCAAGTCGGCACACCTGAACAGAAGTCTAGTGTCCTGATCAAGGGAAGTCACAGTACCACTCTATTCTGCCTTGGTCAGACACATCTGGAGTCCTATGTCCATTTTTGGACGTCACAATTTAAGAAGGATGTTGACAAGCTGGAAGGTGTGCAGAGGAGGGAGACCAAGATGATCAAGGGTCAAAAAAAACAAGCCTTATGAGGAATAGTTGAGAGAGTTGGGTATGTTTAGCCTGGAAAAAGGAGACTGAGAGGAGATATGATTGTTGTTGTTGTTGTTTAGTCGTTTAGTTGTGTCCTACTCTTGGTGACCCCATGGACCAGAGCACGCCAGGCACTCCTGTCTTCCACCGCCTCCCGCAGTTTGGTCAGACTCATGTTGGTAGCTTCGAGAACACTGTCCAACCATCTCGTCCTCTGTCGTCCCCTTCTCCTTGTGCCCTCCATCTTTCCCAACATCAGGGTCTTTTCCAGGGAGTCTTCTCTTCTCATGAGGTGGTCCAAGTCTTGGAGCCTCAGCTTCAGGATCTGTCCTTCCAGTGAGCACTCCGGGCTGATTTCCTTTAGGATGGATAGGTTTGATCTTCTTGCAGTCCATGGGACTCTCAAGAGTCTCCTCCAGCACCATAATTCAAAAGCATCCAAAGTCCATCTGTCATGGATACTTTAGTTGAGATTACTGCATTGCAGGGGGCAGGACTAGATGACCCCTGGGGGTCGCTTCCAACTCTACAATTCTTTGATTCTGTGAACTAAATTAACAGGATCAGCTGCCTTTGAGAGAGTCCACAGGAAATATATGATGCCTTTGGAATCATCTAGGCTTTGTGTTGTTTTTTGGCTTTCACAAGTGCCCCTGCAGAGCAGGCCTTGAGATAAATCTTATCCTCTGCTACTGTTTGCCCATCATGCTTTTGTTAAAGCCACAGGTGTAGGAATCAGAGGGGTTGGCAAGCCTACTTTAGATCCAAGCCAAAAATGTCCCTTCCCCTGTATCAACTACTAGCCTATGGCAAACAGAGCGAGAGAGAGTTTTCTGCATTTTGCACAACAGCATGGCTCTCAACAGTTCAGTTGCATCAGATCCAGGGATTTCCCCTCTTTTGTTTTCATTCTTTATTGCTACAGCTTGAGCAGCAGGCTGACACAGCAGGTGATGCTTTTCCTGGTAGGAAGCGGTTGGGCAGGTGCAGCTTGCCCTGCCAAGGGCAGCACAAACTGCAGCTGCCAAAGCTCTTCTGCAGGAGCTCGTCTGCCTGTTGTGCCTGCTCACCCTAGTCACCACAGGCCATTTTTTCTTATAACGGCAGGCAATTACCAAACAACAAAAGGCAAGCCAAACAGTAGGTGGTCGTGTTGCATCTGCTGCTCAAACTGAGCCTGTGCTTTGTGACCCTTGCGGTCTGGACCATTTGTGCAGCCGTTAAAAATCTGTGGACCAGAGACTGTTGAAGGTTACAGTTTACAGGCACACTTCCATGGAGGGAACAAATCTGCCAAGGAAGTGCTCCAGAAGACCATTCACACACTGGTCCCAGTGCAGAGCGGGGGGGGGGGGGGTGTCTTCATTCACTTCCTATGGGAAATGAGACACAGCATCCTTGGAGTTCCCCATATGCTTCCTCTGTCTTTTCTCAGACTGCAGAAGGCAGACTTACTTTTCATTGCTGTCAAGAGAATGGAGCCCTTATCGCCATCTCTAAAGGTTAGATTGCTTTAGTGCAGAGATGAGCAACCTGTGGCCTCCCAGATGTTGCTGTACTCTAACTCCCATCGGCCCCAGCAAGCATGACCAATGGTCAGGAATGGTGGAAGCTGTAGTCTAGAAGCCTCTGGAGGGACCCACCGGTTCCTCACCCCTGATCAAGTGCTCTTTATGACAATAAAGATTATCTTATCTATCTTATCTTCCTCTTTTTCTGTCTTGTATTTCTTAAGAGGTGTGTGGCTTAGATATGTGCAATGAGGCATCAGGTGGGTGACCCCATATACCTTGGTGCACTTTCACTGTTATGTTTCTTTTTTTTTTAAATGCTTTTTATTGATTTTCTTGTTACAGTTATTTTTACACATTATATTACATATATGTTTACATCATTGTCTCTCTGCCGAGATATGACTTCCCTCCCTCCTTTCAACGGTTTTCGTGTCATAGTTGGTTTTTGCGTTTTTATTTTTCCTCTGCTCCTGATCTTCTCATAGTTTTCGATCAGTAGTTATTTGTTACCTGACATGTAGGGATTACAAAAGTCCTGTCAGTGTTCTTAAACGTATACAATTTTCTTTTAAATAATCTACAAATTTACTCCATTCTGCCGTGAACTTCTGGTCGTCTTGGTTTCTAACCTTTCCCGTCATCTTTGCCAATTCGGCGTACTCCATCATTTTTTGCTGCCAATCTTTTACTGTTGGTACTTCTTGTACCTTCCATTTTTGGGCAATTAATATTCTGGCCGCGGTGGACGCGTACATGAAAAGTCTCTGGTCTGCTCTTTTAATTTCTTTTCCCATCAAACCTATCAGAAACGCCTCTGGTTTTTTGGGAAATGTATATCTTAACATCTTTTTTAATTCATTATAAATTGCTTCCCAGAACCCCTTAATCCTGTCACACGTCCACCACATATGGAAAAATTCCCCATCCTTCTCCTTGCATCTCCAGCACAACTTATCTTTTGTTTTGTACATTTTTGCAATTTTGGTTGGTGTCATGTACCAACGGTACATCATTTTCATTACATTTTCTTTTAGGATGGTACAGGCCGTGAATTTTAAGTTTTGATTCCATAATTTTATCCAATCATCTAATTCAATATTATATCCGAGATCCATTGCCCATTTGGTCATTACTTCTTTTACCTCTTCATCCATAGTATACCAATCTACTAAATAATTATACATTTCACTGTTATGTTTCTGGTCAGGATCGTTTTAGCTGTATGGAGATTTTTTTAAAAAAAACCTGATATTTTAATTTGTATTTTTCAGCTATATACTGGTGCTTTTTGAAAAGCTAAGTGTTTAATTTCCATAATTATACACTGTAAGATCTCCCTCTGTCTGTCTGTCTGTCTGTCTGTCTGTCTTTCTCCTCTCTCTTTTCTCTCCAGAAGATTGTCATGGCAGTTCTTGTGTGAACCACTTTAAATTGAGCCTCAATCCAGTTCTGGGTCACATTCTACCCAGGAAAGGTGGATAAGTCTAGATCCAGTCCATTTCCAGTACTTCACATTTGTTCATTGATAAATCTTCATCCCCTTTTTGTATCAATCTTCTCTTTTAAAGAAATATGCTACCCAAAACTGTATTTAAATGTGTGCTTTCTCACAAAATACACATTTCTAAATGTATTTTATCTTAAAACATAGGCTTATATATGCTTTTAAAAAAACTTTTATTTGCTTTTTGAGCCAAGAACTACATCACAAAATTTGGAGAAGAGCAATATCTGAAATATATCTTCATACTGATCATACATTAGTCCAGGAGATGTGGATCAGATCAGTCTGCAAATTGGCAGAAGTCAAAATTCCTCCAGCCTTCGTCAATCTACCTGTTGAACACCAGTGGCCATATTCACAAGCAGTGTAGTTAAACAGATGTTTAAAAGGGATGTCAAACTCAAAAAGTAGTTTGAGTGCCAAAATTCATCCTTCTGGAGATGCCATTACTACAAAAATGTCACTTTTTGTGATTGCAAAGCCAAATTATTAAAACAAAACAAAATAAAAAAAATTCCTTCCAGTAGCACCTTAGAGACCAACTAAGTTTGTTCTTGGTATGAGCTTTCGTGTGCATGCACACTTCTTCAGATACGATGACTATGACAGACTATGACAGACCAACACGGCTATCTACCTTTAACCCAAATTATTAAGTCTACCTCAATCTGATACAGTGGTACCTGAGTTTAAGAACAGTCCAGTTTAAGAACGATTCGGTTTACAAACTCCGCAAAACCGAAAATAGTGTCCCGGTTTGCAAACTTTACCTCGGTCTAAGAATGGAAAACGAATGGTGGAAGGGCACCGGCGGTGGGAGACCTCATTGGGGAAAGCGCGCCTCGGTTTAAGAACAGTTTTGGTTTAAGAACGGACTTAAAAACAGATTAAGTTTGTAAACCGAGGTTCCACTGTACAAAAATTGCAGGGCATGGGGGAGGGATGTTGGTTGTTTCTGCAGCTGAGGCAACTTGCCTGTTCTCAAAGCACTTGAATGTGAAATAAAGAATATGTTATGTGTACACACATTTTACCACGCTGAGTGCTGGGAACATGTAATGTGGCTTGCAAGGAGTCAGACTGTTAGGCCACGTAGCCCAGAACTAGTTGCCCCACGAGCAGGCCACCAACTAAAAGGCATCTTCAAAACAGCATGCAAGCCTGTCTCACAAACAAGAGCAGAAGGACCACGCAGTCGTAGGACAGGAAGCCACAACTATGTTCCAGGAATCACGTGTAGAGCCAAAACCCATTGGGTTAAATGGCAGGCAGGAATGCCAAAGGCATTTTTCCTGGAACTCCACCTCCTTTCCATATATTATTATTATTATTATTATTTGCCACATGTGTAAAGCTGAATGTGCACGTTAAATGTGTAAATGGTGAGCTTAATGTAACTGGCAAGAGTCAGTTCCTGTGGTTCCTGTGGCTTTTGGCTTCCATGAAGATGGCTCTGTGGAACGTGTGTGGAACGCACATTTGCAACCATGAAAGAGCTTTGTGTTTTACACCACGAGCTTGAAGTGTGGATCTCCCCACCCTGTGATTCAGGGGCAGCCAACAGGGTCCCATCCAGATGTTTTGTGCTGGACTACAGAGCCTAGAGCTTGCCGATCAGAAGGTCAGCAGTTCGAATCCCCGCAATCTGCTCCTGCCAACCTAGCAGTTCGAAAGCACGTCAAAGTGCAAAGTTCCCTTCGGCGGGAAGGTAAACGGCGTTTCCGTGCGCTTCTCTGGTTCGCTAGAAGCGGCTTAACCATGCTGGCCACATGACCTGGAAGCTGGACACCGGCTCCCTCGGCCAGTAAAGCGAGATGAGCGCCACAACCCGAGTCGTCCGTGACTGGACCTAATGGTCACGGGTCCCTTTACCTTTACCTTTACAGCTCCCATCATCTCTGTTCCCTTGGCCATGTTGCCTGGGGCTGATGGGAGTTGTGATCCATCTGGGAAGCACCCCATTAGCTCTTCCTGCTCTAGCAGCATGCCAGGTGGCTCTTTCCAGTTAGCTCTTGCGTAGAGTCCCATGGGGGAGTACTTCTGCCCAAGGAATGCCAGAGCAGAACTCATGGGAATTTCAACACTGCACAGCACTATACTTTCCCTACATAGATCTCCCTTAAAAAAAATTAAAAACCTTTTTTTAAAAAGCCGCTCTTCTTTAGTGACCAGCCACACAGCAATGTTCCCCAGCAAAGCTGACAGCTCTGAACAAGAGAGCTGGGGACAAGAAGGGATGTGAGGTCAGGATTAAGAGCATCAGCGGTAGAGGGGGAAACATGCCTTCATCACAGGCCTTGTCAGCGACAGCAAGCAGCCATCCTGAACAGATGTAATGGCCCGCCCTGCACCTTGCCACTGCCACAATTCGAACAAGGGAAGCAACCAGATGAGGACACAGGCCAGGATCTGTGTGTCATGCCTGTTCTGAGTCGCTGACAACATCCATCCGCTGTTTTCCAGTGCTGCTCACCCTTAATGCAAGTCCTCTTAAAGTCACAGTCCGAGTCACAAGCTCTACTCTCCACTCCCCCCCAGCCCCGCCAGCCCGCCACTTCTCTCCCCCCCCTCTCTCTCTTTGACACATCTCTATTTTTAGCTTCCCCTTCACAGCAGCATTTGGCTGCTGTTGCTGTTCTCGGCCCTCGTGCAAATGAGCTCACGCTCTGCCTCACATGCCTCAATCGCAGTACCTTCCAGGCCTGGCGCCAGTTCTGCGGCTGCAGGGGAGGAGGGCAGGGGGGCAGGGAATGAGGAGTCTCAAAAATCCCCCAGCTTCTGCTGACCCTCTGCTTAGTGGTAGACCTTGCGGAAGACACCTGTGTGGCACAGTGGTTTGGTCGTTGGGCTAGGACTGAGGAGACTTTGGAGGCCTCGAAGCCTGATGGCTGGACTTGGACCAGTCACTGGGGTCCTCTACTGAGCACAAGGCTAAAATTGGCTCTGCAATGCCATACCCTCCAACATTTCCCCAATGAAAATACTATTAAAGTATTATTATTATTATTATTATTATTATTATTATTATTATTATCATCATCATCATCATCATCACCATTATCATTATTATCATCATCATCATGCCCCACCCATCTGACTGGGTTTCCCCAGCCACTCTGAGCGGCTTCCAGCATATATAAAACCATAACAAAACATTAAACATTAAAAAGCTTCCTATCCAGGGCTGCTTTCAAATGTCTTCTAAGGGTTGTCTAGTTACTCCTCTCCTTGACTTGGGGGTCACGTAACTCCATACCCTCCATACCCTCCAACATTTCTCTGATGAAAATAGGAATGTCCTAAGGAAAGTGGGACCAGGATGGCTCCTGTAAATCTGGGACTGTCTCTGGGAAATAGAGGCACTTGGAGGGTCTGCAATGTTTCTGGATGCCAGATGCTGGGAACCTCAGGAGAGAGGAGACGGCTCTTGTGCTTGGGTCTTGCTTGAAGGTTTTCCCACAAGCATCTGAGAGGACACTGGGGGGACAGGCTGCTGGACTAGAAGAGCCATTGGCCTGATTCAGCCGGTTCTTCTTATGTTCATTCATCCTGACTGATGGCCAGGACTGATGGGAGCTGTAGTCTGAGGAAGGGCACCAGAGACTGAACTTAGATAGACAAAAGCTCTCTCATGGGGTCTGAATTTGGCAATCCATCATCCTTCCTGATGGGATATTACTTACTGCTCCCGGCATCCTAAACCCGTGCCTCTACTTTGCTCTCTCCTCCAGCCGGCCACAAGTCCTGCCCTGCTCCTCACATATCGCACCAAGTGCCCTGATCCACAGGGTCGTGTCTTCTCATCTTCTGTCCCCCGACTCTCTCCCCCCCTGCCCCCGCCCAGAGATCTGCAAGGCTTGTCAGGCCCAGCTGTTCCACACAGTGGTTTATCTAGGTCACCCATTACCCAACAGGCCCTCTTGCTGACAGCACCACTGTCTAGAAAATCCCGTCCTGCACAGATGGGACAGATCAACAGCATCCAGGGTTCAGGAGCCGGTCACTGATTTTTGCTGCCAAGGACGAGGAGGGAAAACTTGGGAGAATACAGCTCACCCCCTCAAGCCCCCCCCCCCAAAGCAGGAACAGAAGCGCCAGCATCTACACCAGCTGTTTTCCTTGGGATTAGTCCCAGAACAACCCAAGAAAAGCTGGTATAATCTGCATCTCATCTGCTGTATTGGCACTAATCAGGGTACCAAACCAGGTTTATTTCATGGCCATAAATGCTTCCTCATAGATGTATTATGCTCACCTATGACATTTTTCATCTCCAGAGACCTCCCAGGGGAAATGGTTCTGCCCTCAAATTTGCCACTTATAATGACATGACGGTTGGGCACTTACAAACAGTTCCATTCCTGGAGAAGTGCTCCAGTCAGATGGGCGGGGTAGAAATAATAAATTATTAATTATTATTATTATTATTATTATTATTATTATTATTATTATTATATACCTGCAAGGTAAATTTGCTCACAAACAAGCACACCAATCAGCCATTTCAAGCAATGTGCTGGTGTGCCTACCCATCCACAAATCGCCTCTCAAATTAAGCATTTGAGGCTGGCACTGCAAACTGTAGGTGAGAGACATTCCGGGTATATTTCATTTGCTCATTTGTTTAAGCTGCAAGCATTTTTGCTGCACTCTTCAATCTTAAAAGAGATCCCAGAGCAGGCAAACAATAAAAAAAATAACAGCAATAAATGATCGCACTAAAACTACAATATACATTTCAAAACATCTAAAAGGCTTAGCAAATAAAATTCCCTGGACAGCAGAATAAGATTTTTACAGAAGCCATTTCACACACAAAAATTGGACAAACTCTTCCTAGCTGGCACTATTTTAGAACTTTTTACACCTATTGACTGTCGGTAAGACAGGATTTACCATCGTTGTTTCTATCACTACTCCTATCTCTGAGAGGTGAGAGATTCCAGGGCTTCCAGGAGCTTCCCCAGGGTTTGTGTTTCTTTCGGAATGAGGAACAGCGGAGACTGTGGTGTCTTTAGGATATATGGTTTATTTACACATGTATGCAATCTGAGCCTACGGTGGGGGGGGGGGGTTACAGCATTAACACCCCCAAAAGGGTCTTGCTTCTCCCAGTGCTGCAGCCTTGGATTCAAACAGAAATCAGGTATAGCTCTGTCTCCCAGCTGCCCAGTCTGCAGCCTGCTAGCTTCTACTTCAAACACAACTGAGCTCCCAACTCTGGCCTTTGATTCTCTTAACTACCAGCGAGTTGAGGGAAGGAGGCCCAATCATCTGGCACAGAGCCATTTCCTTTGTTACCTTAATGGCCCATACTTAGAGGGTCCTTACCAAGAGACTTGTCTGGCTGTTTCAGCAATTTGAAATAGATTTTAACACTTGCTGTATTCAGGAATTAGAAGGGTCTCTGCATACAGCCTATCCCCACCCCTACCCCTCCCTACCAACTCATAACACTCTGTTAATTTCTGAGCCTGACTCAGACATAAGAGAATAAAAAATAAAAAAAATTCCTTCCAGTAGCACCTTAGAGACCAACTAAGTTTGTTCTTGGTATGAGCTTTCGTGTGCATGCACACTTCTTCAGATACACGAAAGCTCATACCAAGAACAAACTTAGTTGGTCTCTAAGGTGCTACTGGAAGGAATTTTTTTATTTTTTATTTTGTTTTGACTATGGCAGACCAACACGGCTCCCTACCTGTATCAGGCATAAGAGGTGATACTGTTCACCTTGCTAGCTAGGAACCTTTTGGATACCCCAGAGGCTTCATCCTTCACTCTGTCTTCGCCTTTTCCTTATCCCTTCTACAGTACAAAATAAGGACCTGGCCTTAAACTTTCTTTCTGAAGCCCATCAGCTGACCACACCAGTCTCTGACCTTCCACTTCAAAGTCCAATCAGGTCCCTATTCCTTGAGAAGACTTGCTCCTTTTCTTCCTCCAATTAAGGACTGGTTCTTTGGATACAACCTAGGGCTCTTTGGAAGAGTGGCCCTTTGTTAATCTGCTGCCGTATTTATGCAAACAAATCAGAAGCACCCAACCCAAAAGAATCCTGACAGCTGTAGTTTACACCCCTTGCAGAGCTACAGTTCCCAGCACCCTTAACAAACTACAGTTCCCATAATTCTTTGGGAGGAGAGAATGTGCTTTAAATGTATGGCATGTACTTGGCCTGGATTCTGGTACCAGAGGGCATTTCAGTAGGTGCAGCTTGTTATGGGTGGGAGAGAGAGAGAGAAGCTGCACTTGCTAAAATTCCATCTTATTAGAGACCCCCTTCCTCTTTTTGCATCCAGTCATCCTAGCTTTTAAAGGCAGGAATTTACCTGCTTTGGGCCAGATCAAATTCCTCTTAAATGGAAGAGACAACCGTGTAAGTAGGAGTGTGACTTTGTTTCCAAGCAGCAAAAGCTCTTAAGGATTTTCTTAAGTAGGAATGTGATTGATTGCAGCAGTGACAATGTGCTTCAGCAATGCACTTGGGGTGTATAAACACATAATTCTTCTCAAATTTGATCTCTGATTGATGTATGGAGTTACAGATACATTTCTGCAAAGGGTTGTATTCCTTGCATGCTGTTGACTTTGGGCATTCATTACTTTTTAGCCTATGGCCAAGAAAAATAAAAAAAAAATCCTACATTTTAAGAGAGGTGGGAAAAATCTATCCAGGCAAAACCTTTCTGCCTGTTGATTTATTTGGGAACACAAAGACTCTCTGTAGCCATTAGACAAAGCAGCAGGCAAACCCTACAGTGTGGGGCAAGAACATCAATAGAAGCAGGGACTGGGCTTAAAGGGTTCAAATTACCGGTAGGGGCATTTCCAAGTATTTGGGGGTGGGAGGGCTGTGCCTGGGGGGAAGAGAAAGGGGTGGGGAATGTGCTTGGAGCAGACACAGCTGGACTGCAGCAAACCAAGAGCTGCCGCCTGTGACACACTGCAGAAAAGTTGGTTTGGAATTCAGATCCCTTTCCCAACAAAGGGCACATATTGTGCACCCAAAGAGGAATTCTCCTGAACAGACCTCTTAGCAGGGAAGTCAGATTTAACCTTTTAAGAGTGGTGGAGGAGAGGACCAGGAATGTTGCTGCTCCGGACATGATGCCAGGGAGCAAAAATGGCCCCACAGCTCACTTTGAACTGCAATGGATGAGAGTTGGTTGCACCATGAGAGCCCCATGGAAACCCCTCCCTCTGCTGCTGACCTCTCTCCATCGTTTCCCAATTGACACCAACTTTTGTCCTTGGACCCTTCTCATGGCTGTGACATTGTAATGCCTTAGCCAATGGCTTGTATAGTCTGTGTTTTCATCAGGTTTTGCCCTCTGTGACCATTTTTGCAAAAGTGCCGTGTGCACAGATGTTGTTGTTAGCCCCTAAAATTCCATTTACTTAGAAAACCTGAGTTAAGAAATGGAATATAGACTTCGGGGCTCAGAATGGGATCTTGTGTAGAAAGCAGCAAGGAGTTCTCTACGGATATTTGCACACGTTTTCTTACTCTAATTTATTCTGTTCTAAAATAGTGATGATTGGAGAAGAGTTGAGAAATAGTTATGTGAAAAAGTCAAGGTGGGGCAGGAGACAGGGAAGGGGAGAGCTGTAAGGAACAGCACAGGGCACGGGCTGCTTACGTCCTGACCATGGCTAAATTCCTACTTGTGATTTCCAGACCAGATGTTGCTCACAGTCCACTACAGTATTGAGGACTAGAAACCTACTCTTAAAAAGAGACAGAGGGTGTGTTCACATTATTCCTTTAGAGCACAGTGAAGTTATTGCGGTGGGTTTGTTTGTTTGTTTGTTGTCATTTCACTGCTCTCCCCACCCCCAGCTGTTCACATTCTTGTGCTTCCTTTGCTTCTGTTTGTGTGCACTCCAGGGGACATTGGCTGCCTTTGCTCTGTGAAGAGGGGTTCACACCTGGTCTTGAGATGAGCTAGGAATGGCTTAATGTCTCCAGCAGCGCATGGGGGCAGCATTCCATGTAGCAAGCTAAAAAGCTGGCATGGACAGAATGCTTGCCATGGTGCTACCTTGAATTCCTCCACCAGCACTGGAAACACAGGGAGTTCACAGTCAACAGGAAGCAGAATACAGCCAGAGACAGGAGGCTAGATTTGAACTCAGAATACATGCCTGCTCTGAGAACTTTCATATCTGTCTAACCCAGTGTTTCCCACAGTGGGCAATACCACCCCGGGGGGGGGGGCCTGGAATGATCCAGGGGGGCGGTAGTAGCCTTGGGTGCAAATGGAGGACATTGAATAAAAATAAGGGGGCAGTGGAAGCATAAAGAAAGAAGAGAGGAGAATAAAATTTTGAAAAACCTTTTGTACATGTTTCATCTGTTGAGTAATGACACTTACTGACAATGCCTCCCCTGGATCTGGCAGTCGTGCTAGAGACAAGGGCGTCTCCCTTTCCGGCTTCACCCAGGCCTGGAAAGTGGGAAGTGTTGCAGAGCATAGGTAGAAATAGAAACACATAAAAGATCACGAATTTGTCACTGCAGAAAGCTGTTTGCTCGCTTAAAGAAGGTAGATTTCGGGGGGGGGGGTGAGTAATTTTTTTTTCTGTAAAGGAGGTGGTAGGCCAAATAAATTTGGGAACCTCTGGTCCAACTCATTCTCTCTTTTGCCTTCCAGAGATGAGCTTGCTCCATGGACTGCCCTAGAGCTCACATCTGACAGATCAAGATTTTCTCCGCAGCTAGAGCCCGGCCTGTGGGTTGCCAAGGGGAGGACACAATGTCCTCCTTCCCGCTCTGCGCTCTGCTGGTGCTGCTCCTGCCAGGATTGCTGCTTGCCACTCTCACCTGCCCGCCACAGTGTGTCTGCGAGACTCGCCCGTGGTTCACGCCACAGTCAGTCTACCATGAGGCCCGTACAGTGGACTGCAATGACCTGCTGCTGACCCGAGTGCCAGGGAATCTCTCTTCAGACACCCAGGTTCTCCTGCTGCAGAGCAATAAGATATCCAGGGTCAGCGGGGAGCTGCAGCACTTGCTCAACCTGACCGAGCTTGACCTCTCGCAGAACCACTTCTCCAGAATCAGCGATACTGGGTTAGCTAACCTCTCGCACCTCATTACGCTTTACTTGGAGGAGAACCAGGTGGAGGAGCTACCTGATCACTGTTTGCATGACCTCACGTCACTTGAGGAACTTTACATAAACCACAACCACATCTCTTCCATCGAGCCGTTGGCCTTTGCCGGTTTGAGCAGCCTACTTCGGCTGCATCTCAATGCCAATCATCTTCGTGCCATTAACCACCGCTGGTTCCTCTCTCTCCCCAATCTGGAGATCCTGATGATTGGAGAGAACCCCATCTCGCAGCTAGAAGGGGGCAGCTTCCAGCCACTAGGACGGCTTCACAGCCTGGTCTTGGCTGGGATGGAGCTAAGTGAAGTACCCGCAGATGCTTTCCGAGGGCTGGATTACCTGGAAAGTTTGTCCTTCTATGACAACCAACTTCCACAGGTTCCCACCAAGGCACTGAAGGGCCTTCCTCTCCTGAAGTTCCTGGATCTCAACAAGAACCCCATCGCAGAAGTTCGGACAGGGGATTTCAAGGACATGCTGCACTTGGAGGAGCTGAGCCTCAACAGCATGGAGGATCTGACCAGCATCCACAAAGGCGCTTTTGAGAATCTCCCGGAGTTGGCAAAGCTCGAGCTGTGCAACAACCCGCGTCTCTCCTACTTGCATCCTGGAGCCTTCTGGGAGGTGCCAGCTCTTCGCACCCTTCTGGCCAGCAATGCAGCCCTCAGTCTCTTCCCTCTAGGCCTAACAGGGGCCTTGCCAGCTTTGGCGGAGCTCAGTCTCTACGGAAACCCACTACGCTGTGATTGCCCAGAAGTCTGGCAGCCGTTGGCCATGGGACATGTCCGGTTGATTGAGTCCCAAACCACGCTCTGCACCCTGCCCTCGGAAGCCGCTGGGCAACAGCTCCAAGAAGAGCTGAAAGGTGTCATGGAAGGATCATGCCTGCCAGAAATCTCCTCCAAGGATCTCTCCGAGAGGCTGGAGGTATCGGCCGGCTCGACAACAGCTCTGGATTGCCCGGCTAGCTCGGAGCCGCCACCGCAGTTCCACTGGATAACGCCATCGGGGGGGAAAGTGACCACAGGGTCAGGGAGGCTCCATCTGAGGGTAGGGGGAACTCTAGAGATCAGTGCCACCAGCCCGGCAGACTCAGGAGTCTACACTTGCGTGGCGTGGAATGGGCTGGGCTCTACCAGCCGCAGTGTGGTCCTTGCTGTGATGGAAGACAGACCCATTGCCCCCATCCGGCTGCTTGTCCTTGCTAAGAAGGTTCAGTCACATTTTGTGGTGGTGGAGTGGACGACATCCTTTGCGGAGGGGAGGAAGAGTGAGAGGAGTGGTGAGTTCTCCACAGCCCACCCACCTCCTCCACTGCTGCCGTGGTCGTCAGCTACCATGCGAATCCATAATCCCCACCTGAGCTACACAGCACGAGTCCCTGTGGGCATCAAGGAGTTCAACCTCACACACCTGCAGCCAGCCACCCGCTATGAGATTTGCCTTACTGTTGTGTCCTCTGTTCCCAGGTCCTCAGCTGCTGCTGGTTACGCAGATGTCCCCCCGTCCTTGGTGACCTCCACCAGCTCTTGGGAAGCTGCCTTAGCAACCCCACATGCTTCTGCAACTTCTCTGGGTTCCTGGGCAACCCAAGAAGGGTCTTCCGCCTCTTCTGTGGGTCATCTGACAACCACGGTTTCTTTGGCAGTTTCCAAGGGCTCCTCGGCACCCCCAACAAGCCCCTTGGCAACCTCTGCCATGACCCCGCCTCTTCTGCAGCTGCCCCGCACCCAGCGCTCCTGCCTCAATGTCACCACCAAGGAGGCCTCGCTCGCAGTGGAGCTGATGGGAGGTTGGGCTGGAGGGGCGGCCTTGGCTGCCGTCACCGGCTCCTTGCTGGCGGCCCTGAGTGCAGTGCTGCTGCTTCTCTGTGCCTCGCGGCGACTCAAGGAGAAAGGCTGCCGCCATTCGCTCAAGAAGTACATGCAGCATGCAGCGGCCATCCCGCTCAACGAGGTCTACCCACCCCTCATCAGCTTGTGGGATGCTGAGGGGGACCCGCCCCTGCCCATGGCACCCCTGGCGCAACTGGCTCCACCCATGTCAACTCCACCCCCTCCTCCAGCCACAGGAGGGGGACACCCTCTCCTGCTGCCCCCTCCACCAGGCCAGATTGACACGTCCAAGACCTACCTGTGGCAACAGCCGTGAAGGAAACAGGCGGCAGGTGGGCACACGCACCTCTGCCTCCTGCTCCTGGTGGGAGAACTCCCTTCCCCATGGATTTTAGGGTATGGGGCTTCCCAATCCATGCCCTTTCCCCCCACTTTTCTTCCTTGCACACCCACCTTTGCATACACCGCCACTAGAGAGCACCAGGAAGCTGGATGTTTATTCTTTAGTCAAGGTCTCACTGTGTAGTCGTAGCCAAATAAGGAGGGGAGCGTAACAGGTGGATGACAGAGCCCCTGGGACAGTGTAGCCCCTGGGGGGCAAGGGGGAAGAGATGAGTTTTTGAATAAAGCTGTGGCATTAGAGAACACAGAGAGTGTTTGGGTGTGTTGGTTGGGGAGGAAGCCAACACAGAACATCCCCGTGCAAGCTGTGAAATGCATCCATCTTACCCAAGGTAAAAAATAAGTTGCTTTTAGAAACTAAGGTTGAGATGCTTCCCTCTTGTGGGCATTTGGGGATAAACAGGTCAATTTCGCCTCCTGGGCTGGACTGCAGCTTCAGTTTCAGAAGGAAGGGAACAGAGAGACCCATCCAGATTAAGGCATCCATGGCCTTTAGAGACCCTAAGCACTGGGGGGGGGATATGGTGCCCCCCAAATTCATGATGCAAAATAAAAACAATACTAATCCCCTAAAATATTTTTTTGTTTTTCAAAATGACACAAAACTTACACATATGCTGAAATGCACACATGCATATAGGTCCTGTGCAACCTCACATCATTTTGATCTACTTTAGTAGGACACCCAGGGACGCGGGTGACGCTGTGGGTTAAACCACAGAGCCTAGGGCTTGCCGATCAGAAGGTCGGCAGTTTGCATCCCCGTGACGGGCTGAGCTCCCGTTGCTTGGTCCCTGATCCTGCCCACCTAGCAATTCGAAAGCATATCAAAGTGCAAGTAGATCAATAGGTCCCGCTGCAGCGGGAAGGTGAACGGCGTTTCCGTGCGCTGCTCTGGTTCGCCAGAAGCGGCTTAGTCATGCTGACCACATGACCTGGAAGCTGTACGCCAGCTCTCGGCCAATAAAGCGAGATGAGCGCCACAACCCCAGAGTCGGACACGACTGGACCTAATGGTCAGGGGTCCCTTTACCTTTACCTTTAGTAGGACACCTCCTGGTTTAGGTGGGTGTTAGGAAGAGAACAGGAAAACGGGGAAAGAGTGCCTAGGAGAGTGTAAGGAAGCCTAACAAAGTTCTGAGTTTTCACATGATTTTTTAAAAATATCAAATGTCATTTTATTTAAAAAAAAAAAATCTCATTTGTGGGGGGGGGGTTTGGTGCCCCTGCTTTTCTGGTGCCCTAAACAGATGCTTTGTCTGCCTGTTGGATAATCCAACATTGCGTTAACAGCAATCCCATGCTCTGGCCTGTATGCCCTCTGTTCTGATCTCAGGCATACAAGGACTAATGTGCTTACCTGAGTGGCAAAGAAAAGGCACTTTGCATATGCTCAAAGGGCATTACTTCTCATGTCCCAGGACTATGAGCCATGACATTAAAAACTAGTTTTGCGGTTTGAGCCCTGAATCTTGTGAGCCTTCTCCATGCTGTTTTCCACTTGCTGGCTCAGTCAAACCCCATAGACTCTCTTTGTCGGAAGATGAGGAGTCATCCAGACCTGACCATCTTTTACCATTGAGAGTTGGCTGAGCTTCCTCAGAAGACAGCTGGCAGTTTGCTGAGTGCTAATCCCATGGCCCCATCGTCATCCTTTTCCCAATCATTTCAAGTCATTTGAAATTCCTTGACCAATTGAAGATGATTCTCACACCAAATCCAGGCTACAGAAAAGGTTGGCACAAGGATCATAGAATGGTACGAGTTGGAAGGGGCCATGAGGCTCATCGAGTCCAACCCCCTGCAATGCAGGAATCTTTCGCCCAACGTGGGGCTCAAACCCACGACCCTGAGATTTAGAGTCTCACGCTCTACTGACAAAATGTTATGGCGGAAGCAGCAGAAACAGGAATGGCCATCCCAGGGGTTCACATTACGCATAATTTCAGAGGGGAACATGCATTTGCTGCTGCAACAGTGTGGCCATGCTGTCTCAGTACACACCCTTCTGCTCTTCAGGAACACCAGAAGGCAGAGTCAAGACTGGAGACTGTGTGCTATAATATGGCCATTGATAGGATATTACGCTTGCAGCACTGAAGCCTGTTCGGCTCAGCTAGTCCACTGGCACACAACATCACAATCCCGACAGCAACGTTGACATGGTTTGCAGTCCAAACCCTGCAAGGTAATGGGACATTGTCAAAAAATATTGTACAGGAAGAACCTTGTAGGGCAGGCTGAGTGCTAGAAAAGTATAGGACAGGGAGCCAAGGAGCAAGACGGCTAAAGAAAGGGTTGAATGCGAGCAATGGAATGAGAAAGAATAACCTGGAAAAATGGACAAGACTTGAGGCAAGGAAAGGGGCTAATGAGAGAGGGACTTCAGATGATGAAATTCTTAAGATCAGCTTGCCTTCGGGGGGGGGGGTAGAAGGATACAGAAGGTACCAAGGAGTAGGGCTGCCATACATCCGGATTTCCACGGACATTACTAGGATTTCAAAGTCAGAATTGACATCCATGTGGGAATGTTAAGGCTTGTAGGGAAGGATATATTGAATAAGTTTTATCCTTCCTTCACTCGCGCCAGTGAGTGATGTAGCAGAGCAAATTCCCCTCAATATAGTAGGAAGCTGGTTTGCAGATTCGTTTCAATCTCTTTACCGGTAGTTAAGTAATCCAATCTGGCTTGTCCAGATGGATTATTCCTGGTGTCCCCTTTGATCCCTCTTAAAAGAATAAAGACACAAGAGTCTTTCCTTAAAAGTAACGAAGTTTACTCACATTTCAGTTCACGATTTGATCCCTGAAAGGCAGGCTTTAATTAGTTACATAACAAACTGTGAGTTCATCTCACATGGAGATTGAGCTCATGTGCTGCTGGCTACAAACCAGCAGACAGCAAAATTACATTAAGAGAACAAAATGGCAGCAAGAGAGCAGCAAGCAAGAGAGAAGCGTAAGAGAAAGATGAAGAGAGAGAAAATGACTGTGTGACTCGGCTCTTTTATGGAGTCAGCCAGGGCCACGCCCATCTCCCAGGTCACATGCAGGGGGAGGATGCTCCAGACCAGCGGAATAGGAGGTTACACTGACTGGGGTAACATCCCGCTGCCTGTGTCCACTCTAGGGAAATAATGTTGTACTTGACTGTTCCAATGGATTACATCCCACAATCCAGGTGGCACTTTGTCTGGATTTTAGGAAAGTCAATTGAAAAATCGTGGTCTTTTGGTGTTTTTGTATTAAAAAAAAAAAAAGGTCAGCAACTTGGTTGTCCTAGTTTTTACTTTTTGAAATATGGCAACCCTACCAAGGAGGAGGAAGCCTAAAAGAAACAGGAAGTGGGGCAGAGTAGGAAGTGGGCTGAAAAACCTGGTGAAGACATGGGACTGAAGGTGCGCCAACTCCAAGGGGCCGAGGTGCCATCGGCCACCTCAATGTTGGGGGGACGCTGCAGAAACTGGTGCAGCCTAGCAGAAGGCTGCACTGACCTGTGCGGTGTCGAGAGATGTGTGTGACATCATGCACATGCAACGCACGCAGGGGCCCCTCAATCTTGGGGGCAATGGGGTGCTTCTGAGCCAAGGAGAAAGGAGATTGTGGTGAAGTCACACTCATGGCCCAAGCGAGGAGGAGCTATGACCCGTGGCCAGGAAGGAAATCTCCAGACAAAGGAGGAGTTTGGGGGGGCTGGGTAATTGTGGGCCAAAGACAGAAGGGAGAGTCATACCCTGCCACCTGTGTGAGGCAGAAATGGGGCACCTGTGGCCCTTTAGGTGTTGTCCCAACTCACATTATTCGCTGGCCATTGACCACGCTGCCTAGGTCTGGTGGGGGCTGGAGCCCAGCAGCATCTGAAAGGGCCACCTGCCTCCTTTGCCACCATCCCTGCTGTAAGAGCTGCTGGGCAGGGATTGAACTCTGCCAGTTCTGTTCTCAGCTACCACTGCAGGAATGTGGCCTGGCAACCCCATAGAGGATAAGGATGAGGATCAAACTCAGAAGGTGGGTGGGGGCAGGCAGGATGAATTTCACAGCATGATCTGGATTAATGAGCCAAATTCCTTTTCTAGTAGAAGCTGTGTGTTCTGTGGCAGGAGGGGGCTGGCAAGAGGTCCTGGGGGCTGAACATGGTGCTTACTTTCCAGAGAGAAATGCCAATGCTCTTGAGCCTGTCAGAAAGCGGAATGCTCTGCTTGCGGTGCCTTGCCTGCTAATAGCAAATGTAGCAGAAATGGAGGCACCCTTAGCAGTGGGGGGGGAGGGGCCAAAGAAAAGTGGGTGCAACCAAAGGCAAAAATGAATGGGGCAACAGATGCGGCTTTTACCTTTATACAGTTGGCCATGTTCCATCCCATACGTTTAGCACATGGCTTACCCAAGGAATCCTGGGAGCTGTAGTTTGCTAAGGGTTCTGGATATTGCAGCTCCATGCAGGGTAAACTACAGTTCCCATGATTCTTTGGAGGAAGCCATGCACTTCAAATGTATCTTGCAGAAGTTGGAGTACAGCAGCCCCAACTGCCCAGCCCCATGAATCCATCCAGGCATATGAGAGGCATGATGCGAGTCCAAGCACTCCTGTGGAACAGTGAGTGGGGCCAACGAGGGACAGCATGGGGTGGGGGAGGGGCATGGCCTAGGGAGCAGGTGTGCACTGGCCAGAGTCAAAGGGCCAAAGAAAGCCCCATGGGCAGAATGGCCGTATTTGGCTCAAGGCTGAAGGTTCCCCACCCCAACCTAAAGCCACCTCCTGAGTTGATGGCAGCTGGGTCAAAAATACAGGTGACTGGAAGTGTTTCATTCACAATGGGCATGGAATGAGTCCTGGGCATGGGTGTTGGTGTGGCACAAGCCATGGTAGAGAAAAGGGTTTTTTCTGTTGAGGGCTCATTTCTCTTTGCAGAAACTCTGTTTGTGGGTTCATGCCAAGTGGTTGAAGCTGGTGGGATGGGGCCACAGCTACAAAGGGAAGGGCCACCCCTTTTCCTCTGCCTTTTTCACCATCTCCTTTTCTATCCAGTGGTTCCATCCAGGACAGAGGCAAGTCACTCATGAAAGATGTCTGAACATGTAGCTGGAGTCTCCTTGCAAGTAATCCCTAAACAGCCAATTAGATGTCAACTCAGGATGCTCTCTGCCAGGGAATGGTGGCAGATTCCCCCCCCCCCCGTGTTATTAATCATCACTCCAGCAGCCACTACAAGTTGCCCAAGGGAGGAGGCTAAGGGAGGAGGCCAGCAGTGGCCAGCAGCCATGGAGAGACCTTGGAGAGCCCCCAGAATGCTTCCTCACAGCCCCCGCTGCTCAAGACAAGCGCCACTCCTCCTCTTCCCTGAGCTCAGCAGCACTGGTGCTGGCAGGGGAAATAGGGAAATTCCAGGATCAAATCAGAAGCCGGGATGGCTTTGTCTCTGGAAAATAGGGAGACTTGGAGGGTATGCAATGAGATTTGAATGAGCCTCTTACCCACAGTGCTACACCACCTTTCTGAAGATCTCATTCACTGAAGATTTTAGATAGAGTAGAGTAGACTCTGTGAAGCTGGGGGTAGCCAGGGGGTGGTGTGCTGGAATGAAGGAGAGCCCCAGGAGAGTAGAGGCCTTTATCTTGGCAGCCAAATTTGGCTTCCACCCCCACATCCCGCCAACACTGCAGTCAGCCAGAAATAGATCAGCATGCATTAAGGAACAAAGAGAATGGCTGTGGCAACTACAAATTTGCGCTCACTTTTAAAGCAAACAGCTAATGAGTGCTTGGGAGAAAGGAAGAGGAGGAGCGAGGGTTTCACCCACTCATTAGGCCCAAGATTGTCAACCTTTCTGCTATTTGCTGGCAGGCCTCTCCACTTAGGTTTTAACAGCTACATGGCCAGCTGAAGTTCAGAAACAGAAGTTCAGCAAGTGAAGACCCCTGCAGTATTGCAACTGCAAGGCCAGAAGGAGATTCGTTAACTGAATTTCTGGTGGTTGCACAGCTTAAAGGCACAGGAGCCTTGCCCCAAATGAGAATGGACAGCCCTAGAGGAGGCCTGATTAACTGTAAATAAAAAGTAGGATATTTTAAGAGCATTGGTGGCAGTGACTTCTCAAACCCCAGAATAACTACAGCAAGGTTGCTTTAACACATGAAAGTGCATATTTTTTAACTGATGGGTTTCCTGCCTTTGGCATACATACCATAAGCTCATACATTTTTTAAAAAATGAATGACACAAACCAATGGATAGATGTAAGTGCTGTCAATGGCAGGATTGCCATATTTCAAGAAGTACAAATCCAGACACAGTTGCTCCGAAATGTTGTTGGTGGTGGGCTTTTTGGGCAATCGGACAGCGGGGTGGCAAGCGCACTTCTGAACTCGCCATCTAGGAGGCAACAAGGAAGCGAGCATTGCATAGCACTTCCGCTTCCACCAGGGGAAAAAGACTAAATCCCGGACATTTACTCTTAATTGAAAATTCCCCCCGGGCACCAATTTAGCCCACACACTCCAGACATTACTGGAAATTTCCGGTATATATGGCGACCCTAGTCAATGGATATTCCCAACAGTGTTTGAAACCAGTGTGGGATGGAGTCACCCTCTCAAAACGGCACCCTCCCCAGTCAGCAGTTACTAGAAGGGCATTTTGAAGAGAGGTGACTAGGGGAGGGGAAGAGTCCCGCCTCACCCTTTTAAGGGTGCTGCCCGTGCAGGTGTCGTGTTTTACAGCAGGTGGTAGCAACTGGGAGAGGGAATAGTATTCCTCAGTCCTGGGACCACCAATTGCTGGTTCTTAGGGTAGGGTATTATGACTGTACTAGTTGAAGTTAGCCCGTTACATAACGGGCGCTAGAGGAGGAGGAGGCAGGAGGAGGCAGAACAGCAGCCGCTGGGGGGTGGAGAGGGGCTCCCTCCCCCTTCTTCTTTTTCCCCGGGGGTGGCTGCAGCGGCGGCGGTAGCGGCGGCGAGCCGCGGGGATTGGGCTCTGCCTGTGCGTCCGTGCGAGGCAGCGGCGCTGGCGCAACTGACAACGCGCGTGCGCCGCCACTGCCTCGTAGACACGCCCCCCTCTCCGGCTGCTCCAATCCCTGTGTCCGTGTGGGACACGGACATGCGCAGTAGCGCAATTCCGTGACACATGGACTGGACGCAGGGACACAGCAACTTTATTATATAGGATGTACCTCAGTAGGCCTCTAGGGTGGCGCTCTGCAGCAGGAAGCACATGTCATGTGCAGCTCTGCACAGCTGGCCTCTATCCTCTGTGGCAAGACCTGTGGCTCCTTTGTGCCACACACCTCCCTGAGCATGGGGAGCGTCATCTGGAGTGTGTGTTATTCTGAAGGGCTTCGTGTTTCCCTCTGAAATTCTGGAGCCCTACTGAACTGCACTTCTGCCTACCAATAAATTTCACAAGTCCTCTATCCTCTATCCTGAGCAAACTGGAAATCAACAGGACTTACTTTCCTCCAGTGAATGTGCAGATAGTTTAAAACTTCAAAGTGGGGGAAATGAGTGCAGCAACTGCAGGCCGATCCAGGCTGAGTGTTAGGGCTGCTAAATCTCAAAATAAAAAAATACAGTGAGTCCAACAGCAGAACCCCAAGGGGTTTTTTTGGGGGGGGGGAGCAGTGCCCAATAGTTTTTGACATCTGAGTGTGAATCCTGCTACAAAAACTCATGCTAGATGCACATCTAAAACCACAGGAGGGTGGGTAGGCCTCACTCAGTGCCTTCCTGGAAACAGGTCCAAAAGCAGAACATCCAGTGAGACTGGCTGTACATGTTTGTTTGTTTGTGTGTGTTGGGTTGGCAGCACTACTGAGGACATAACTACACATTATGTACATGCCCAGGCACTCTCTTCCACCTCATCGTTTCTCCGCTTCCAATCACCCCTTCCTGAAGTGGCTTTTCTTGGGGTGCTGGAGGGAGCTCTCCGGGTGCTTATAATGTAAGTCAATTAGGCCCTGAGAAAGAAACATTAGCAAGGCTGGTTAAGGGCTGGTTCTTGCCTCAGGTGTCATCTCCATTATATAAAGGAAACCCTTCTCAAGGGAGAAAGAAATTTTAGGTTTTGAGGTGGTGGTGGGGAACACAGCATGACTATTTTTTCCTTTGCAACAGATGAAGGTTGTTCAAGAGTTACTGTAGATGGTTTCTGCTCCTCAAGGCCACCATCGCCGTGAGCAGAAGCAAAGGCCTCTCAGACAAGGTGCCCAAGATAGGGAGCTGGGTGCAATTTACGAGTAGCAGTTTGTCTGAACTGTGCCATTTCTCTCTGGGTTTGAACTCACCAACTTCGGCCTTTTGGGGGTGTGGGGGAGAAGAGACAAAAGAGAAGAGCCAAAGAAAATACACAGAAAGGGAGAAAGCTCCTAGATCATTGCGCATACCGGTATATACTTGAGTCAAGGCATACTGAGGCATGAAAGAAATGTGTAATGGTCAGAGTTATAGAGATTCACAAAAAACGAAGTAGCATTCTGTTAATCAGTGCAACGCAGCCACATTTAGGATAGGTGTTTTGTTTTTCAATTCTGCATATTTAGCTTTTTGCTGAGTAAGAAGCAGAAAGAGCTGCTTTGGGCATAGCTCACTGTGGAAAAGCAACACCGAAATAAATTGAATTAACACTTTCTAGACTGGCTCAAAATCAGTTGTTTTAGGAACTGTGTGTGCGTAATCCAGCTATTCAGTGGTTCCATTTGGTCATTCCTGCCCTGCCGGCTTCAGCCAACTAGATGGAGGAAGAGGAGGAGGAGGAAGCAACCACCCTCCTTTACATGTTCTACTCCAAGCAATGCTTTTGCTCCTGGGGATGGGGGGGGGGGAGAAATGATTCTGTTTGCCTTTGAAGACAAACCTATTGAATCCACACTCTCCAAAACAATACGTAAACCAAAACAGGTATCCTTCAGAATTCAGTTATCCCGATTTTGCAATTCTCCAAGCAATGCATTTACAAAAATGCACATATTACGGTAAAGTGTGCATAAAAAGAATATAGTAGTGAAAATTTTAAAAATGTATTATATATGGGGAAATTGCTTACAAAAAGGTGTACATTAGTCAAAATGGCAGACAAAAATGTGTGTAGTATGCTGATGAATTATCACAAGGATGTTGTGTTGTTTTTCTTATGCTCAACTTGCAGCAGAAATGTAGGAAACTGAATTTAAGATTAGAAAAATGGGAAACCGAGAGAACTGAAATTAACAAACCTGCCTATCTCTAACTGCTACTGCCAAGTCACTCCGGGCATGTGTACAAGACAGCCACTCAAGGTCAGCCCTGTCATTAGGCAAGCTGAGGCAGCTGCCTCAGGCAGCTGATTTTGGGTGTTAGGCAATGGCAGCAAATGGTTAGTTATTAAATTAATTCTTTTTGTATTTTTACTACCAGGGTAGACTAAGGTAGGAGCAACTGTAGTGAGAGCTCTGCGTCCCATGTGAAAAACGGTGTGTGTGTCTTTGTTGCCTATAGTTTCCCTCTGCTCTCCATGCCTGGCTGAAGCATCAGCTGCAAAACCACAGCTAGAAATTCCTCATAACTCCTCTCCCCACAAGGACAAACTACACATTACACAGCAACTTGGCATAAAAGAGACATCAAGAAGGCATGGTTTGCATCAGAGAAAGGGGAGCAGAAAGGGGTCCCTTTATCACCTTCTTCCCTTGACACCCCCCCCCCCCGACTTTTTAGCAATATTAGCACAGGCTGAGGCTATTTGGGAAATGACTGCAGAGAACTGAGAGGATTTGCACGTGGGGGGGGGGCAGACACAGAGATAAATTTATCAATTCTATTCAATAAAATAAGTTGTAGAGAGGGACACTGCTGCCCAGGAGCCATTAGCTGCAGGCGATGTCCCAGTCCGGACTGAGTCTCCACTGCCCCCTGGGCCCCCGATACAGAGCATGTGCATTGGGGGACACTTCCAGAGTAACATGGCTTTGGGTTATTGAGGCAGGTGCCTCCAGAGTGACATTTTGTGTGGTTTACATTAAGTAGCCCAAGGGAGAAAGAGGCTTCCAAGAGACTAAGGGATCTGGAAACAGTTAGGAAAAAGAAAGAGTCAGCAATGAGAGGGTTTTGTTGAAAAATAAATTTATTTACAGGGCAGGATCCCAGAGAGAGTCATCATAAAAAATAAAACAGGATCCAAGCCCCAGTGCAGAGGTAACCAGAGAGGGACAGATCCCCATCACCCCTGGCTCAGGGCACAAGGCCAGGTCAACAATGAAGAAGATCAGGAAGGGGGAAACTGCAGTACACCTACTTCAGCATGTTGCAGGATCCCCCCGCCCTAGAAGGAACAGGATCCCAGCAGATTATCTACTTCAGACCAAAGTGCTGAATCCCTGGATTTTGCCTGGGTCTTCCCATGTGTCTCAACCAGTCCCTGCCACATTGGCACTCTGTAGGACTCAAAGTGCCACTGAGATAAAAAGAGAAATCCTGAAAAGCACAGACCCAACAAAATTGACAGAGTCCCCAAATACAAAGAGAAGCATGTTCAAGCGAGGAAGGCAAAAAAAAAGCCACTTCTTTCCACGGACAATTGTTAGTTACTGCAGCAGGTTCCCTTGCTATACATCAGATGAAATTCTTTTGGAATCAGTGGTACAAGTCCCTTCCTCATAGCCCATAAGAGAAACAAGTATAGTATAATAGGTAGCATTAGGTCTGAATGTGATGTGAGGCTCAGGGGAAACTGGTGCAAGCCTTTTAAAAAGAGGAAGATGCCACATTCCCATCTCTTGGGCACACGTTACTGTGCCCTACAGAGGCTATTCATTTGGATATGGTCAAGATATGATCTTACATCCTCAACAAAGCTTTGCAAAATGTCTCTTGGCACCTTAACACCATGAGAGATTTAGTGCAGCACAAGATTTCATTGACTTCATTAGATGCCATTTGATTTTGTGACTTGTCTTCAAAAGCTTGTATTGCAATATTGTAAGCCACAAGACTGTTAAGTTCAGTTCAGTTTATTAGTCACAACCAAAAAGGTTTTACCCACTGTGACTCTGTTTTGCTTTAACTTGACTTTTCTACTTGGCCCTGTCTCAACAGACACACTGGCCAACAGACTTAGCTTTGAAATTTGACAATTATTATATTTGTTTATTAGCAGCTTTATACAATATTGTAATTACCAGTGAAGTTAAACCAGCTTCTTCACTTGCAAAGTGAAGCTGGTAAGGTTGGAGAAAGGGCTGCAATTTTCACCTTTTGCCTGTCATGCCTATTATACAGAGATTTTACCTAGTCTCTGTATATAATAACAGCCACTCCCTGGTACCCCATTGTTGCTTTATTCAAAATATGTCAATGAAACATAAAGGGATCGGTTGGTTTGGGAGGTGTAAAGGAGGCAATAAATGGAAGGGCTGGGCCTCAGCTGAGGTGAAGAAAGGAAACAATGTGGTTCTAAAAAAATGTTTAGGTAGGGGTACTCTTATTTTAACTCAAGAAAATCACCGGGAAAGGAAAGGAAGCCGCCGTCGGAGGTGGTAACAACGAAACTGACCAATCACCGTGCTAGATTCCAACTCCTACCTCACACATTAAACACTCGCTTCCGTCTCAGGACTCAGGAAACACCGTGCCAGGAAATGGGGCCGCCATCAGGGGTAGCAGCAGAACTGACGATTCACTGTGCTAGAGAATAAACTAAAAAATTTAATTTTTAGTTTCTTCTCCCGTTAGATTCCCAAAATGTTTAGGGCTCTGCATACCCCTGTGTACCCCCAGGGGGCATCCACCAGTGGAGCTGCGGTCTCAGGAAGTGCAAGTGGTGCTCAGCTAGGCTTACTAGGCTGGAGAAAGAGACTCAAGTTGGGAATAAGCAAAGGAGGGTAGGGCTACACACACACACACACACACACACACACACACACACACACACACCCTGTATATTTAAAGAACATTACTCTCCCCCAAATAATACCAGGAAGTGTAGTTTACCCCTCACAGAGCTACAGTTCCCAGCACCCTTAACAAAGTACAGTTCCAAGGATTATTTTAGGGAAAGCTATGTGCTTTAAATGTATGGCATATGTAGCCCAAGCATGGGAAAAGGCTGGAACCCTAGAAAACCATCAGCTTCTAATTCATACTATGTGATAACTCCACTACCTCCTCATAGAGCTTATGATTTCTATCTCTCAGGATTCTATCAGGTCAGGAAGGGCATATAATGGTACCGGGTACCAGTTACAGTTTAGTGAAACTGCTGCTTAAAGTTATTTCTGCTTTGAGAGCTTGCACCCACATGTCTGATTACTCCTCAATTTCACCATGATGTTGGCATGAAAGGATTCTAATATGTTGACTCAGCAGAGTTTCCCTCAAATGTGCACCAGCAGCCCAATCCTGTGAAGAATGCTATAAGTAAGCCCATTGAAATCAATGGGTACACTTTTAATGAATTGTTTAAATTAGGAAACTGCTGAAAGAAGATTTGTAATGAAATCCAGGAAGGGGAGGTTGGAGGAAGTCTCCCCAAGATATTGAAGGGTAAATGTGAAGTTGATATAAGAGTTGTTTGTGTTTTGTTTGTTTTTTGTATGTGTGTTTATGTTTTTATCTTAGAAAATGGATAAAAATATTTATATATATATATAAATAAATCAATGGGCACACTTTTAAGCACACTGAACTCCACAAAGGATCAAGCTGCAACGTGTACAAGACTCTTGATAAAAACAAAATTACTCCCAATTAGAACACTGCCCTTTAAAAATTAAGCACTCCCACTTCTGGGTGCTGCGGAATGGTGGACGGAGCAGGAGCCTGCTCTCTCTGACAGGCTCGATCTTCGCTAGGGGTTAGGGGAAGTACAAAGACAATGTGCACCCCTTAAAAAACCTAAAATGATTCATTTTAGGCTCTTCTGGGTCCTGCTGCTCGAGATGTGAGGTCTCTTGCACTCCCCTGCTGCTCTGAAAGGTGGGGGAGGCAAGATCGAGCCGCCGGGCAAAGGCTCCAGCGCAGCCCAGCAAAGAAAAGCCTCAAGCTCCGGCCAATAGCGGTTGCCATTTACAAAAACTGTAAAGCTGAAGATAAAAAAACTTCTGAATTATTTGGAATACTTGGAAAAATTGGATTGATTTGGCAAAGTTGAGGCATTGAACTGGAGACATTAAATTTGGATTGATTGGTTGATTTATTTATTTATTTTAGCAAAAAGGTGAGACATTGAATTTGATCTCTCTGCTAGGGAATTGTGAATAATATTGAATTACTTGGCTTGATCATCGTTGTAGACATTAATTATAACACATCCAATACACAACTTGTAACCTGGCCTGCCAAAAACTTGGAATCTTCTCTATTGTAATTTATTTTTAAAATATATTTCTTCATTATCATTATCTTGATTGATTTGGGCCAGTGGGAAACAAACTAAGAAAAACCCTGGGAACACTCCTGGATTGGGCTTTAAGAAGCTGAAGAAATATTCCTCTGGAAACTGTGGGTTCCTGGCTCTCTGGTTTTATCATTTTTTAATATTTTTATCCTGTGAGTTTAACATTGGATTTGATTCATGGGTGAAGGGTACCCTTTCCCGAGACTTCCGGTTGGCGCGCGACATGTCGCTCCCGAGACTTCCGGTCGGGGGGACATGTCGCTCCTGACATTCCCCAAACCGACCGGGAAAAGGGGAGACTGCGCCAGCGCCGCGGCCCCCAAAACCCCTGGGAAGGGCGTCCCAGGGTCTCAGCGGTCCGGCTGAGCTCTCAACGCCGTTCCTGCTCCCCGGGAGACCCGAGCAAGGGCTCCCGAGAGAGAGCGGGCGGCGGAGCTCCACGGACCCAACACCCCATCGGCAGAAGCTGCGAGACCTTCCTCCCTGTGTGCGCTGATTCCTCCAAGGACTAAAAACAAGAATTGGACGTGTGAGTACCTAAAACAAAGATTTAAACACAATTAGAGACTGGCTTGGGACGCTAAACACGGAGGTCCGTCCCCTGCTATTGAGACAATGTAACAGAAATTTTGTATCCGAGGCATTTAAATTGCAACATAAAGTGACACTTTGTACAGAGATTTAATCCATCTGTCACCCCAGGTCTTGGGGGTAGCTGATTGGAAAGCGGAAAAATTGACAGGATAAGTGGATTAAATTGAACTGTTGAAAGTATTGGATTTACAATTGAAAAGTGAATTTTGGGACTGTGGAAACTGTGCCTCTTAAAATGGCGGATGACTGTGAGGGAAATCTGTGGAAAATTTTAGAGGCACTGGAGGCATGGAGAAACAAAACCCGAGACTCTGCAAAGACCATAAATCAGAGCCTAAACAACATCAAGGTCAAGCTGAATATACAGGAAGAGGGGGAGGGAGATCCCCCTGTCAAGGTCAAAAAGAGAAGAAGGAAACAGATCCCACCTAGCTGCCTGAAAAAACCAGGAAAATATAAGAGACATGGAGCTGTCAAGCAGTGCAAGATGAAAATGATAAGAAGGAAACCAAATCAAAAAGAAAATAAAAGGAGGCAGCAGACAGAAGAATTGAAGCAAGACCAGATTGAACAAGCCGAAGTTTGGCTTGGGACTTTGGGACAAACCTCGCAAGAGGGAATATGGTTTTGGTCTTTGGAACCGCTAGGTGTGGGGTAAAAAAATGTTATGGTGGAGTAATGGGAAAACTTTTTATTTTGGGTTTCAGGATACGGACTACGGATATGATAAGAGTTATTAAGTATGGATAATAATAAGGCTATACACTCAGGACTGAGGAGAGGCAGAAGGGAAATGTATGTTAAAGGTAGAATAAAATAAGCTAAGGATGATATAAGTTAGTATAAAAATAGAACAATTAAAGATGATGTAATTGATGATGAAGTTTGAAACTGTTTAGTAGATGAGATTCAATATGAGAACCAATACGGGAGATGTGAGGGAGTCAGATTGAAATTGTTAGTATAATAAAAAGTGACCTGGCCTAGGAAGAAGGCCAGGCTCCGGCAAAGTAAAAATAATAACAAATGAGGTCAGGAATATTAATAATGTGTACCCCCTGTGAAAGGGGGGAAAGATAAGGGTCCCCCATGGTGAGTGGGGGTGGCAATGAAAACCTGACTGTGATGAAATGTAAAATGCCTATAAAATTGAAAAACCAATAAAAATTATTTTTTTAAAAAAAGAAGGGTACCCTTTCCCTTTTCTTGTTGGGGGGGGGGATTGAATTTGCCTCTTAAGGTGTTGTTTGGTTGGATTAAGAAAAGCTCAGAGAATAAAGCCATTTTACAGGCTTTCTTCCATTCCCCCTGTGTATTTCACTACAGAGAATAACAAGAAAGACTATAAATAACCTTTCCCTTTGGGTGAGCAGAACTTTGTTTTGAGAACAGTCAGCTCAACAGAAGAAGTGTTTTTAAACAGGGAGAGATAGAAGGGGAGGGGAGGGGAGGGGAGGAGGACATCTGTTGGTTTGAAGTTGTAATTGCATCTGTATTTTTTTTGTTTTCTCTGTTGAAAAGAGAAAGTGTGACACCTAGCAGACATAGAAAAAAGTACATCTGATAAAACTTGCGATAAAATTGGGACAGATTGTGTTAATTAATAGAAATAAACCATAGAATTATAAATATTTAGATATGGCAGCAAAAAAACCCCAATCCCAACAGGAGCCTCAGTGGCAACTCCAGGTCAGGGGGAAAGGGGTTCCACCCAGGAATTAGAACCAAAAAATGATATTGCAGAGATAATTATGGATTTAAGAAAAGAAATGAGGGAGAATGCAAAAACATTGGGGGGTCAATTGGATCAGAATACAAAATTGGTACTAGACTTGACAAGACAAATTAAACAATTGACAAATAAGATGACAGCTTTGGGAATATCAGTACAGGAGCTTAAAACTAAGACACAAAGTTTAAAAGAAAAGACAAAGAAAGCACAGGCAGAGGGGAAAGACCTAATAAAAGATCAAGAGAAATTGAGGGAGGAGTTTGCAGAAGTGAGGGCCTCGCGGGAATTAGCTTGGGATGCATTAACAGTATTGGAAATGCGCCAGAAGGAACTGACTCTTCGCTTCCGGGGAATTCCAGAAGAATGAGAGGAGGATATAGGATCTAAATCAGGCATGGCCAAACTTGGCTCTCCAGCTGTTTTGGGACTACAATTCCCATCATCCCTAGATAACAGGACCAGTGGTCAGGGGTGATGGGAATTGTACTCCCAAAAGAGCTGGAGGGCCAAGTTTGGCCATGCCTGAATTCTAAATTAATTAAGAAGCTGTCAGAATGGACAGGGATTCAGGAAGAATTGGTGGAAAATTCAATAGACAGAGCCTTCAGAGTTACATCAAGTTATGCCAAAGCAAAAAAATCGCCAGGAGATTGCCTGGTAATTTTTAATTCATGTGTAATAAAGGATACAATATTACAAATGAATTATCAAAAAAGATTACAAATAGGAGAACAGAAATCAATCATCCTGAAGGAGATACCTATTAGATTACTTTAAAAACAAGCTAATTACAAATTTCTGACATATGCTCTGAAAAGTAATCAAATTCCATATACATGGGAATTCCCAGAAGGAGTTTCCTTTACATATAAGGGTAAGAAACAAAGGTACAGAGACATATCTGAGGCACAGAAATTTTGGAGAAAGTATAAAAAAGAATTAGGAGAAGTAATGAGAAGGGGGGGAGACAAGAAGAGGTAGAAAAGCAACAAGACTCGTAATTAGATAACTAGAAATAATAAAATTTTAAAAGAAATAAGAATGATGGATTTAAAAGTATTAACTTGGAATGTAAATGGCCTTAACAGTAAGGCAAAAAGAAATAAGATGGAACATGTGTTACAAAAACAGAATTTAGATATAATTTGTTTAAAAGAGACTCGTGTAGCTAAAAAACAGAAGAGTCTTGATAAATAAAATAATTGGATTGGAATTTGTAACCTCAGATAAGAGAAAGAAAAGAGGAGTGGTATTATATGTAAAACCCAAACTGGATTATTTAAGGATGAGAAGGCAAGAATGACTGCAGTAAAAATAACATCACAAGGTGAGAAAATAATCTTAATTGGAATATATGCACCAAATGAGAGAAAGTCCGAATTTTTTTAAAATGTTAGAAGATAATATGTTGGAATATATGGACCAGAAGATAATTTTAATGGAAGATACAAATGGGGTAGTCTCCCTAGAGATGGACAGAACAAAATGGTGGAGAATTTTGGTTTGAGAGATATTTGGAGATTTAAACACCCACTGGGTAGGGAATTCCCTTTTTTTTTCAGAACCACACCAGTCCAGTGGAAGAATTGACTCAGTATGGATCTCGAGAGAATTATCGATACAGGCCAAAAAAGGTAGAGATACAACCAAGAACACTTTCGGAACGACCATAATTTAATAATACTTGAATTAAAAGGAGAAAAAAATACCGCATGTAGATGGAGATTAAATGAGGGACTTCTAGATAACCAGAACATTTTACAAAAAGCAGAAAAAACTCTGAGGGAATATTTTGAGCTAAATTTAAATCAAGAAACAGATAGAAAGATGGTCTGGGATGCTAGTAAAGCTGTAATGAGAGGATTCTTTATCCAACAAAATGCCTATAAGAAAAAAATTAGAGAAGAAAAAACGAAAGACGTATTGGAAGAATTGATTAAAAAGGAGAAAGAGTTGGTTAAAAAAACTGGGGAAAGTTAATAAAACAAACAATAAAGATGCTACAAACACAATATTCAATGATAATAAATCAGGAAATAGAGTGCAAAATAAAAAGGATGAAACAGAAAATTTTTGAATTGCCAAAAAGCCAGGTAAATTAATGGCATGGCAGTTAAGGAAAAGACAGGGCATAAATTTAATTAACAAACTAAATATAATAATAATAATAATAATTTATTATTTACACCCCAGCCACTCTGGGCGGCTCCTAATCAAATATTAAAAACAAAATACAGCATAAAACTTCCCTTTTAAAAGTGCTTGGAAAGAAATAAAGAGAGATTTGAGGTAGGATGAATTTATCTTTTTGGGGAAGAATATCAGTGATAAAAATTAATGTATTGCCATGAATGTTATTTTTATTTCAGTCAATACTGGTGATCGGCAGTGCAGGACACTTCAAGGAATGGCAAAAAGATATTTCTAGATTTATTTGGCAGGGGAAGAAACCAAGGATAAAATGTAAATTGCTAACAGATGGTAAAGAGAGAGGAGGCTTCGCCTTACCAGATTAAAAATTCTACTATAAGGCATCCTGCATTTGCTGGATCCAGGAATGGAAAACATTGAAAAATGCAGATATTTTAGATTTAGAAGGACATGATAATAGATTTGGGTGGCATGCATATTTATGGTATGAAACAGCAAAGGTACACAAAAGTTTTCAGAATCATTTAATAAGAAAATCATTTTTTATGGTATGGGAAAAATATAAAAACTTATTAGAACAAAAAAAATACCTTGGTGGCTCTCCCCTTTAGAAGCAATATCTCAGAAAAAAACTGAATATGAGAAGTAATTGGCTGACATATAGAGAGCTGTTAACCGAAGTAGAATACCAGGTGAAACTAAAAAGACTATGAGGAGATAAGGGATTTATTAACGGATTGGTTAGAATTTCACCAACTAAATGCTATTTTTAAAACAGACAAAAAGAAAGGTTTTAGTTGTGAGATATCAAGATTTCAAAAAGATCTGTTAGAAAATAATACCAACTTATTGTTGAAAATGTACAGTTTGCTCTTAGAATAGCATACAAAAGATGAAATGAAAAAATGTTTAAAATAACCTTTGTTAAAATAAACACGAAAGCTCATACCAAGAACAAACTTAGTTGGTCTCTAAGGTGCTACTGGAAGGAATTTTTTTTATTTTATTTTGTTTTGACTATGACAGACCAACACGGCTATCTACCTTCAATATATGGATAAGTATTTGGATTGTTATAATTTCAAATTTGTAAAATCAAATAAAAATGATTTCAAAAATATAAAAATTAAAATTAAGAAACCCCAAATGCTAAAGTATTTTCTGATTGTTTTGGCTTATAAAATAATTCAGATCCACTGATCTCGCAGAATTACTCTCAATTTACAAGATAACTGAACTTGAGAAGAAAAATCTATGCAGAATATGTTATTTGCTGCAGTATCGTGTTCCATGGTCCTTTTGCAGTCTCCTCTTGAACATGCCACCACATGAGGATCCTTTTGTCACGTGGGTCAGCACTAATATATGGCTACAAAAGTTGTTTTACTCCAGCACAAAAAGTTATTGAAAGCTGCGCATGTTGAAGGGAGGAGAGGGAGCAAAATACCACCCTAGGACTGCGTGCCATTCCTTTGACTCCTTCGGAGCCGCACCCTCCTAAGTCTCCCCAGGGACTTTCAAGCAATTAACCCCGAAGACACAGGCTTCAGGATGGAGAGCGCCAAAGAGGCCGTTTGTCCTAGACAAAAGGTTTATAAAGCTACTTTGCTGGGTGCTCTCAATAAAACTGGGACAAGCCCAATGGCACCTGCATGAGAGAAAGGCTCCATGTGGGGAGCCAGCGATTGGAGAAAGCCTGGCTCAAAAGGTTCTAAGCATTGTGCAGGCTCCCACATGGCTTGACCATATTGGTCAATCATGGCTTACTTGATCTCCTCACTGTTTGCATATGGTGTACTCAAAGTGTAACCATATTCCACTTAGTTTACATGAAACAATATTTGCATTTTACTGGTTGTTTACTCATGGCTTACCTGCGGTTTGCATGTTGGATGGCTAAAGCTAAACCACAGTATACTGATGAAGTTACGTTACAAGTTCATCGTTTACAAATACTTACACATGATGTATTAGAGGGTTACACAATGTCTCGCCATAGTTCACTCTTCCCTTGCCTGTGCTTTGCCAATGGTTTATCCTTCCATCTGCCACTTGGATACATCAGGCTCAGCCACAATGTATTCTCGTTCCCACCTGTTTTGCTTTCGTGTAACTCATGGCTTATGACGGTGTACTCACAGTTTGCGCTAAAGCACACCTTACTTTATACACAAATCACACATGATTTGTTCATAGTTAACACTCATGGTTTGTACCTGATTGAGTTGCAGATTGCTGTTTACACAAAGTGCCTAATTTATTAAATAAATCTGTAAACCACCCCTTGTAAAGCACTTAAGATTTCTCCCAATGGGAGGCAATATGGAAGTGCAAAAAAGTATAATCATTATTACTATTAAATGCTACACAAAGGGATGATTAAAATTAACCACATATTTCTTTTAAAGCACAGAAAATCTGCCACTTAAAATGCTCTTGGGCCACATCTTGTCTCTATCATCCAATCTCTACTCCCTCTTGGCTTCCTCTGGCTTCATAACTTGCGGTAGCAAGAGCACATTTAGCATCATCGGCCACAAAAGAGCCAAAGGAATGAAGCCTGTGCATCTTAATTACTTCTAAAGTTACAACTGGGTATAAGCGAATCAGGGCCAAACTGGACAAAAATGCAGCAGGTGTGTGTTTTCAAACTGCAAGAGGGGCAGATGGGTGGGGGTGATAACCCCTTACCCCACCCTTTCCATAGTTTTCTCGCAGCCAAACTCACTTTCCATATGGGATCCCTGCTGGTGGAAAAACCATGCAGAACAAACTGTGGGGTGGTAAGCTGTGAGTCAGGGAGGGTTTCATGCTCCTCATGTAGAAGACCTTCTCCCTTTGTCAGCTCCTCCCCGGCCCCCGTTTCAAGGTGGCATGGGGTCATTTCCATGTTTAAATACATGGGCCTGTAGTCAACTAACCTGTCACCATAGCAAAAGCCAGTGCAAGGGCTCCCGCTAGTTTAAAGGGGCCTTCTCCCCTCCCCTCACACCCAGCCTCCCCCAAATCTGCTCTGGAGGGTCAGGAGAACCCCCAGAACACCCCCCAGGGGGAGGAGAGGAGTGGCTATTCCATCTGGCAAGCAGAAATGCTGGCACTGACAGAACAATCAGAAGAGTGTGACACAGAATTCCTCCCTATGGATTTCATGCCGTTGCTCTAGTTTGGCCCTCGGATACCAGAGAGAGAGAGAGAGAGAGAGAGAGAGAGAGAGAGAGAGAGAGAGAGAGAGAGAGAGAGAGAGATTTCAATGAAGTCACTCTTCATTCAGCGAACCCTTCCCACAAGGAGGGAGGCCTTGTTGCTGAGGAGCTGCTGAGCACCTGCTACCAAGTCCCTGAATGTGCCAGGGCATGCATCCAGGGCTCTGGACAGGCTCCCTGGGCTCCCCTAAATAAATGCTCAATGTTTCCCTGTTGCTGAAGTTGGGGGAATCTCAGTAATGGTAGTCAAGTTGTCTCACAGAGCAGCCTATCCATCGTTGCTGAACTTCTAACTGAGGGAACGTTCTGGGAACAATCTGAAAACCACTGCCCTGAAAACATGTCCCATAGTCTTCTGTCCACTTAAAAACCAAACACAACTGGAGAGCCAAGCGCTTCTCTTTCCCACCTTGCTTTAAAATAAATCTTGATCTCCCACCCCCACCTTAAAAAATAGATATAAAAAATGGACGGATAAAAAGATAAATATAGCTTTAAACCATCTACTTTTCTCTCAGTATGACTTTTTTGATAATAGATAAAACTGTGATATATACTCTGTGAAAAAATAGAAAGTGCCGGGAATTCTGATTAGGAATCATATGATATTTCTGAAACAGCATCTTTTCGGTTTCATTAACAAATACTTCTGAGGAATCCACACAAAAACCTCAAACCTGAAGGGATGAAATTTTCACGATCTGAGGACCCAAGTTAAAAACTCACCTTATGAAAAGACACAGCCCTTTTGTAAAGAGTCACAAATTCCCTTTTGATATAACTGGAAGGAAGTGGGAAGCTGCAGAAAGAGGCTTAACTTCCTTTTCACCGTTTCCATAGAAAGCCTCCCCCCTCCCCGGCCCCCTTGTTTTGGTTGCAGGAAATGACCAGGATACCCTCTAACATGGGAATTTGTCACTGTGGCTTCCAGGGTGACTTGAGAGCTGGAAGTAAGTGAGGAGGTATGTGAGGACTTTCTCTTTAGTGACCAGTCAGCAAGTTAAACTTCCCCAGAAGATGGTCAACATCTGATATTTCTCCACTGAAGAAAGAAATGAAGCCATTAAGACCAACTCCCAAGTTGAGAGGATTAAGACTTCTCGCTCGGTCATTTCTGTGGTGACCTTTGTCGTCAGCAAATAAATTAAGGAAACCGTTCTGTAAAGTCGGTGAGACTTCCATTCTCTGGTCTCCACATTGACGAACTGGTGACCTTTAACCTTTAGGTGCATCAGTAGAATAAAACAAAAACAGGGCTTCCTCGACTGTAGTTGTAATGTCAAATGGAATGTCTAACGTATCCAAAAGAAACGCCAGAAACATCTCCCACCTCACTGAGCCAAAGGCTCATGGACAACATTGTTTAGCCAGAACTATCATGGCTGACACTGCTACCTTATCTGGCAAAACTGAACATGACTGGCAGTGCTTCCTCCTCTGGTGTTGACCAGCAAACACATCCAACACTTTTTCCTTTGCCATGCCAAGCCAATTAAAGAACACCCCGTGCCAAAACCATCTTTCGTGAAGTCTGAAGAAACATGACCAACTGTGCTTCCTCTTCTCCTTTCAGCCACAACAGATGTGGTTAACCTTGACATCCTTATTTGCATCCAGCCACAAACATGGCTGAAACTCTTTTGGCCCAAAAATAGCTTGCACACCAACATGCTGATCATCCATAGTTGAAATCAATACACAGTCAGCACAAATATGGCTGGTGCTGCTTCTGCCCCCCTGCAGACAACCAAAACGAACATTGCTGGCAGGGTCTATACCTTTCTAACTTTGAACCAAGGCTCTCCTGAGCAAGGAGAGAGGGAGATGATGAGATGAGATAGTTGATTTACCTTGTAGGATGTCAGGAGATAGGTCGCCTTCTTGAACTTGGACTATCACCTCAACTCATCTCCATTATATACCAAGAGAATACGAAGGACAGCCCATACTGCTATACTAAAGGTAGATATGGGCAACCCCTTAATTGGGGCGGCGGGCAGCAAATAACTGAGGTTATAACCTCTTTGCCCCCAGAGAGGTATTTGAAGGTCACATGAAGCTTTTCAGAAGCAGGTAGGTATAGCACAACAACTTCTTGGTGTTAGGGAGACACCATTTGGTTTCAGAGAAACATCCTAGCCTATTCGAGGCAATTGGATGAGATCTGTTTGCTACACCATTTCCATCCTTCAAGCAGCTCATTAGTCCTTGGCTCACCAAAGGGATCCTCCGGCCAGTGAAGAGACACACAGTTGTCCATCCAGAGAAGTAATCCCAACTGCTTGGAAAGAAACTCAAACCAGCTCTTTGGCAGGAGTACAGGACACAGCGATGCTGAGCAGAAAAGCTATGGCTTCTGGGGTCCAGGAGAGAGGACTACAGGGGTGGAGAGTCCATCCACGCTGAGAGAGGGGATGTGAACTTGGGAGCTGGAATTGCTGGGAAACTGGAAAGAGAGGGGGGGATTAAGATCTGCATACACTTATAACAAAAGTCAAAGATTGCTTTTCCTGGGCTTTGGGGGGGACCATTTTGACCACAAAAGCAGAGAAGTGCAACTCTCCTCTGCTCCAAATCTCCCCCCCCCCAAAAAAAAACCCCCCCACACATAGAGGGCTGCAGATGCCTGGAAATGGGGTAAAAATTCAATTCAGTTCACTTTTACAGGTGAATCTACCTAATTTGCACACAAAATGAAACACAACCATCCTTTGAAATTCACACCTCTCCAAATTTTGCAAGGCCTAGTAATGTGTGCAACAACAGATACACTAGGATAAAGTGTTATGAAAATGCATATAATAGTGAAGATAACATACAAAAATGCTTTGTATTAGGGAACACTACTTTGTAAAAATGTGTGCATTTAGCAAAAATTTCCTACAAACAGCTGTATATTAGAAGAAATTCACACTGAAATGTTGATGAATTTTAATAAATTTTAATACAAAATCACAGACTGATGTGGAAATGTGGAAAATTGAGAAACCTAGAGCAACCAAAATTGACAGTTTCACCCATCAACCCATTGAAGGAAATGTGTGAAGCTTCACCCATTGAAGCTCCACCAGAAGCAAGTGGCTGCATGAGTATGCAGAGCCTACCTGGAGCAAAGAGCTGGTGAGATGAGATTTCATTACATACACCACAGCAGAGACACATCAGGTTTTATGCATCACCCCTCAGATGCCACATCGATCTCCCCCATGTCCCTCTATTCTTTCCCAATACTAGGGAATATTTCACATGCATTCCCCAAATTAAACATTCACCCTGTTCTTATGTCGATACCCATCAGTTAGCAGAAGGTCTCTTAAGACCAAAATCTTGCAGTGTCCTTGTGGAGACTAAGGGTTAGGACTGGCTGGATGAGGAAGAGTGGTGGGAGCCCCCACCCAAGAGCCCCCAGGGAGGGCACAGAAGACGATGACTTAGATCCCAGATTCTGGTGGTGGGAAACTGAAGAGCAGCCTGTGGAAGGGACAAGCTGGGAGGTGCTAGAAGCAAGGGGGTTGAGTGATGAAAGGGGGTCAGTCACAGTGGGAGCACAGACTCAGACAGAGGGGAGTCAGAGGTTGCCCTTGCTGCATGGCAATGGGGCAATCCCAGTCCTGCTGTCTCTCCTCCCCCTCCGACCCCCTGCTCGAGAAGAGTCCTGCACGTTGCTGAGCAACAGGTCAGACAGGCCAGAGCTCTCCCCCTTGATGCAGCCTTCATCTGCTTAGGAGGGAACCAGAGTAAGAGGCTAGAGGGGGAAGGGTGGGGTCAGTTTCAGCAATGTCTCAGCTCTGGAGTAAGGCGAACCAAAGGACTCTGCTGTGTTATTTTCTGTTAATATAGAGCTAATTGCATTTCATGCCTTCCATGTGTGTGCCTGCCCTTTGGTAGATCTGACTCACTGACAGCTCCTTGACACTAAGGGGACCTTGGGAAGAGGGAAGGAAAGAGTGACCTCCCCCCCCCCATAGAGTAGCAGCAATGGCGGCAGCAGAGCAGGTGGGATGTGGCACACTTTACACGGAAACTGGTGGCCAATTGAAGTTCTCCAGCAGCAGCAGCAGCAGATGCTCCAGTTAAGGGAGGTGGAGTGAGTCAAATCTGCATGGCAAAGCTATCCCTCCCCTCCGGAAAACCAATGATCCACTGCAATGCTTGGGAACTACATATTGCACTTTAGCACTCAGGTGAGCTATTTGGTCTCCAGACACCACTTGCACATTTCCAATTTTGTCCCAGCTATGAGGATTACAAACTTGAAGGAAGGAAGGAAGGAAGGAAGGAAGGAAGGAAGGAAGGAGCGAGCATATACACACAAGTGGTCAAACACATGCTGGATACCAAAATTTACACTTGCACAGGAGGATTCCAGATGTGCAAGAAAACACACAGCTTATTATATTCCCTTTGCAACCAAGCACCAGACTCCCCAAACAAACCCGATTGTCTTTCTGGCTCTACCCACAATCTTCCACCCTCACCCCCCGCCTCAGTCCTTCTGTAAGACCTAGGATCTTACATCATACCTGGAAGGAGAGCTTGGCTGGGCTGCGGGGTGCGATGGGGCTGAGCGTGCTCCAGAAATGGATGGTGGGTGGCAAGGAACTCGGAGTGAGCAGCACTGGGGTCTGCAAAGAAAAGCAGGACGTCACAACCAGAACACGAAATAGTTGGTGGCAGAGAGAAAACAGCACTCCTTTAAGAATCCTAGTCCAGCTCCATTGGCCTGTTTTCTGTGTCTGGCTCTGAGAAGGCAGAGGGCAAGCCTAATGGATTAGATTTTGGCACAGAGGAAGGTAAGAGGCAGGAGCAGCTGCCCTTGCCATTTAAAGACAAGAGAGAGCATTCTGCCTTCTCCTGCAGCACAGGGTTCTAGGTAGTAGCTGAGGACGAGGCTAGTTGGCTATAGGAAGTGGGTGCAATTTTATGAAGCCATTCTTCTTCATATGTGTTGCTCTTTGGAGCTATTTGTACATAACATTACCAGTGGCAAATGTGTTGCTCTTTGGAGCTATTTGTACATAACATTACCAGTGGCAAAGGACTCCTGACCTACACCTTTGACTGCCACTCAGAAGAGACCATTTTGGCAGAGTTGGCATGTTGTGTGAAGAAAAAAGGCAACCTCCTTTGCACCTGATCATCCAACTGGCGCAATTCACAACTTGAGGTTGGGACAGTGGGTGGTGGGTTTCCCAATGCCATAAAACAAACTGCCAGCAAATCCCTTTGCTGCACAAAACAGTCTCTCTGGGTTGGTAACCAAAGTGCCACTTGATGGGCCATATTTGGCTCTAGAGCCCCCAATTGCCAATTCATGCCTTACTGAGCCATATGCATATCTGTTGTTTGTTTGTTTGTTTGTATAAAGCAGAAGTCACATTTGCCGTCCAGGGGAAATGTTAAGCATCTCATTCAAATCAGGCACATCCTCCCTGACAAAAACAATTTTGGAAAAGATACCTTAGTTCTACCCCCCAGTTTTCTGGGAACCGAATGAAGTCCGGTCCCAATGGGGCCTACTGATAAACATGGTCTCACCAGTGCATGAGAAGAAATGACCGTGGTTGGGGTCAGCGTACTCCCTGCCCCTCCAGGTGCCAAGAGACTGTTCACAGCGGCATTCACTTTCTCTTGGGTTGGCAGTGAAGGTAGCTCCAGGACTTTGGGCTTCTTGCCCTTTTGGGGCTGTCCCTCAAGAGACACGGTTGCTGGGCTGGGCGACTGAGCTTCCTCTTTCAGCAAACCACCCCCCTCCTCTGGCAGCTCAGCCTCCAAGGACACCTTCTCCAAAGAGGCCTTCTCTGAAGGCAAGGTCTCCTCCTTGACTCCAGCCTCCATTAAGACCAGCAGAGCAGCTGCTTCCCCATCAAGGTCCAGGTTCTCTTCCACCTTCACCAGAACCTTCTCATCAAGGGGGGGAGGATCCAATGGGCTGGGCTCCACTATGACCTGGATGGACAGGAAAAATAAATAGAAGGAAGAGAAGAATCAGTCAGGTAGTATCTCATGCAAAGAGCGGGTTGGGGTCCCCCCCAATCAAGCAATATATGCATTTTATGAAATAAATTATGAATGTGCGACTGCCCTCCTCAGCTTCACTTAACCCCCAACCTTGCTTTCAGGAATCCTGCTCTGCTTTTCAGCTATGCTCACCTGGGACCCATTCATTTACTCTGCTCTCCTTGTTGGTGTTCAACCAAATTCTTGCCCAAGCACAGGGGTGACTGCGATCACAGAGCTAAAAACTGGCAGTGATTTACCCCCTTTTTGGGGGGGGGTCAAGTCAGAGTTGAGCTTTTTTTAGGAATGAAAGACCTGTTTTTTGGGTTTCATGTGAAAGAGTTGTTGAGCTCTTTTTTAGGAGGGAGGAAAGCCCCATTTTGGGGGGGTGCAGGGAGAAAATGTTGAGCCTTTTTTAGGCGAGCCAGTTGTTGAGCTTCTATGGGAGCCAGTGATCTACCACAGACGTCCAGTGATCTACCGGTAGATCACGATCTACCTGTTGGACATGCCTGCCTAGCAAAAGGATTAGCGGGATTCCCCCCCCCAGCCTCAATCTGTGCCATCCCCAAATCTGCTCCAGAGGGATTGGGAGAAACTCCAGAACACATTTGGGGAGAGGGGAGGGGAGAGCATTCCGTTACACAAGGAGAAATGCTGGCCCTGATGGAATGACCACAGCCCCTGGACTTTAGGCCTCACAAGAGCTGCCTTGTGGGGGGTCAGATCAAAAGGCCTGACCAATCTCACATTCTCTTTCCTTCACAAAGGCATGTTGGATACTAACAAGAAGGGCAGGAAAATCAAGGGCATCCCATATTATCCATCCCCAGCAATACACCCAGCATTCAGAAACAGATGGTCTCAGAAAAAGGAATCCTACCAGACATATATGGCTGTTACCAACTTTTTTCCTAATACTTCCTTTACTGTGCCTCATGCTCTGCCTGTATCCCTGTGGATGCCTGTTTAAGACCTCTGCTGCTTCCTGAATACATTGTGGCCCCCAATCCATGCTGCTGAGTCACACCTGCTCACCTGATCCCTGGTTTCTGCTTTATGTTCTCCTGCTCTTACCCACACAAACTTCCCCAGCTCCCACTCCCTTCCCAGCAAGTCCTTAAGTCAGGGGGAGAGGAAGGGGGGCGGTGGTGGCAGTTCGCCCTGGGTATCACCACTGAGGGGGGTGACAAAACGCCAGGTGGCGGGCTTCCGGTTGGTCGCGCCGCCATTGAAGGACGGGGATTCCTTCGGCTGAGGGAATCCCGGTGCTTTGAAGGTTGAGGGAAGCCGCTAGAACAGAGTGCCCCCCCCAAAGAGCCCCAAATCAAGCATTTTGGGGACTTGGTGATCTTGGGTACCCTTTGCGACTCCCCCTCTCCCCGGTAAAGCTCTTTTAAGCACACCGAGAGCAAGAGGGGTCAGAGACGCCGGTACTGTGGACTTCAACGCTTCCTTCACAGCGCAAAGCTTCGAGTCCTTGGAATGCTAGCGGCCAATTCTCCAACATCAAGAAAATTGCTTTGAAATTGATGAACCGTGAGTAATCAAGATCTGGACTTTGATTTAGCAATCTGGCCATGGAGGGGATTTAAAAATGGAGGTCGGTCCCTTTCCACTGAAAGAATTGCAAGGCAGTTGCTATCGAGCCGAAACCAAAAGAATGAGTTGCCTTTTAAACTTCCCAAAGGCATTTTTACAAACCTCCCCCCCCCCGAGGCAGGGTTGGGGGGTTTTGACATTAAATTGATTCTCTGCGAAGATTATACTGTAATTTTGAAGCCCGTTCCCTCCGCGGAAGCGGTATCGCTAGCCAGCAGCAGCGAGACACCATTGTGACACAACAATAGACTGGATACATTTTACTTTCATTTCCTTTGTCTGGAGTTAAAAGGTTACAAGGCTGCTGCTACTGTCTGAACTGTGAGATTTACAGCACCTTTTAAATTTGTATCTGTTTCCCCGTCACATTTGGAGAAAAGTGTTACTTCTGGAGCCCTATTTTAAGTGTAATAGGCATGATAACATTTTAGATCGCTTTAATAACTACCAACTGCTTCAACAAGTGCCTGTTTTGGAATTGTTTACACTGCCATTTCCTGCAACACATAGAGCCACAGCTGTGACCTTGGGACTGTCTGCCAGCTATGTCGAAAGATAAAGACAGGAGAGGATCCAAGGCAGCTTCCTTTGAGGACACAGTGTTGGGCTTACTTAATGAAATCAAACAGGAAGTTAGGACAAACAGTGAAGGACTGGCAAAAACTAATGAAAAGTTGGAAGATTTAAGAAAGGAATTAGGAACTTTGAAGACAGAGGTCCATGAGGCAAAAGCATCAGTCACAGGAATTGATGTGAGAGTGAAAGAGCTTGAGGATGTAAGAGTTTTGGATGTGGAAAGAATTCAAGAAGCTACATTGAATGATGTTGCATTTCTACAAATGAAACAGAAGGAGACCCATTTGAGATTAAGATCCGTGCCATAGATCGAAACTGACAATTTGAAAGACTGTCTAATTAAGGAATTTGCTACTTATTGGGATTTACAAGAGGGGAATCTAGACAGCTGGATTGTGAGTGCTTTTCGGCTTGGAGTCAAAGGGAAAAAGGACTCTAAAAGAGTAAATGATTGCATGGTGATCTTTAAAATGAGGGAACAGAGACACAATTTTGGGTCTCCATTACTCTAATAGTCTCATAATTCAAAATCATCCAATTGTTCTTTTTAAAGAAATTCCTAAACCCTTTTTGGATTTGAGAAAACAATATTCTGACCTTGCAGATGCTCTTAGAAGAAAGAACATCTTTTTTCATTGGGAATTTCCTCAGGGACTCTCTTTTAAATTTCACGGAAGGAAACAAAGAATCAGGACTCCAGAGGAGAAGAAGAAATTCTTGGACAAAAATTCCAAAGACTTTGATTTAGGACTGAAACTGCCAGGACCAGAATCAGGAGAACAAGAAGGAGTGGGAATAGCGGAGTAAGATTCTACGTTCTTTGTTGTTACTGACTTTTCCAAGATGGCGCTGAGAGTGCTTTCTTGGAATGTGAATGGGCTTAATTCTCGTTGTAAAAGGAACCAAATTAGTCATGTACTATTGAAACAGAAACTGGATGTTATCTGCCTACAAGAGACTCATGTAATCAGAAGTCATAGAAAAATTTTACAAAATAAAAGGTTGGGACAAGAATTCATTTCTTCAGACACGGTCAAGAAAAGAGGAGTGGTGATTTATGCTAAAGAGAAATTGGCTCCAAAATTGACTTTTAAGGATGAGGAAGGAAGATACATTGCTGTGGAAATTACAGCGCAAGGCGAAAAACTTCTTGTGTTGGGAATTTATGCACCAAACGATGGGAAACTTGACTTATTCAAAAATAATAATTCTGCTGGGAGATTTAAATGGAGCAGTCTCCACTATGATGGACAGAACACAGAGACAAAAGTTCTCAAATGATGGAAGACTACCCAAAACTTTCTTTGATTTGGTGGACAATTTAGATTTGTTGGATATTTGGAGACTTAAATATCCAACAGAAAAAGACTTTATGTATTTTTCAGAGCCAAATCAATCATTTAGTCGCCTTGATTACATCTGGATTACCAAAGACCTTGTTCCAAGAGTGACAAAAGCTGATATATTGCCAAAGACTTGTTCTGACCATAATGTGGTTTCTATGGAACTAAAACTAACTCTGCAGGGATCTTTCAGATCGAGAATGAATGATGCTCTATTTAGGAACGAACAAATTGTGAGGAAGGCCCAGAAGACCCTAAAGGACTATTTTGATTTAAATATGAATTCAGCTACAGACTTAAGGGTCGTCTGGGACGCAAGTAAAGCAGTCATGAGAGGATTCCTTATTCAGCAAAACACAATTCGGAAGAGGACACAGAATGAGAAAAAAAAAGTATTCTGTCACAATTGAAGGAGAAAGAGAAAAAACTTAGAGGCAACCTAAAAAACCAACAGATTCAAAAAGAGATTAAAGCTCTACAATCCCAGTATTCACAAATTATTAACCAGGAGATCGAGTGGAAGATAAAATTAATGAAGCAAAGGACTTTTGAATCTGCAAATAAATGTGGAAAATTGTTAGCCTGGCAATTGAAGAAGAGACAGAAGGAAAGTACAGTTACACATATTGTGGTCAATGGAAAATCCATTGAGAACCCTGCAGAGATTAGGAAGAACTTTTAGAAATATTATAAACAGTTATACACGAAAGAAAGAGAAGATAAAGCTAAACTACAACAGTTTTTGAATACTAAAGGTTTGCAGAAAATTCCCATAGAAAAGAAGACCCTATTCAATGACTTTATATCGAGACAAGAGGTGGAGATGGCAATAAGCCAGATGGAAATCTGAAAGGCCCCAAGACCGGATGGATTAACATCCAAGTATTACAAGACTGTGAAGGACTGGTTGGTTCAACCACTGATGGATGTCTGCAATAAGATATTAAGGGGGGGCAAGGCACCCAAGACTTGGAAGGAAGCCTTCATTACCCTGATTCCCAAACCAGATACAGATAGATAGCAGGTGAAAAATTACCGACCAATTTCCTTGTTGAATGTGGATTATAAAATTTTCGCAAATATTTTGGCAAGAAGGCTGAAGCTAGTCTTGAAGGATTATATAAATCAAGACCAGGCAGGTTTTCTACCTGGGAGGCATATGAAAAGTAATGTTAGAAATGTGATTGATATTTTGGAAATGTTAGAATCTAAAAAGAATTGTAAAGCCATTTTAATGTTTATTGATGCAGAGAAAGCCTTCGATAATGTTTCATGGAGTTTTATGAAGATGAATTTGCATAATATAGAGGTTGGGAAAAAATTTCTAAATGGTCTTGATGCGCTTTATTCTGAGCAAAAAGCTAAAATTATTGTTAATAATGTGGTCTCAGAAGAATTTAGAACTGAAAAAGGAACTAGGCAAGGGTGCCCCCTTTCCCCCTTGCTTTTTATTTCTGTCCTGGCAGTACTCCTGAATAAGAAAGAATGAAAAGGTAAAAGGTATTGTGGTAGGGTCAAAACAGTATAAGTTAAAAGCCTTTGCTGACGATTTGGTGCTGACACTTCAGGAACCAGAAACCAGTACAAGTATAACACTAGATTTGATACAAGAGTTTGGTCAGTTTGCAGGCCTGAAACTGAATAAGAGCAAAACCAAAAAAAAAATTCTGACTAAAAATCTTACAACAAATGAGATATCCAGACTAGAGGCTACCACAGGTTTGAATTTTGCTAAAAAGGTGGAGTACCTTGGTGTGAATTTAACATAAAAATTTTTGAATTTGTATAAAGATAATTATGAAAAGTTGTGGAATGAAATTAAGAGAGATTTGGAGATTTGGTCAAACCTTAAATTATCTTTGCTGGGCCGAATTTCTGCTGTGAAGATGAATGGATTGCCAAATATGTTGTTTTTATTCCAAGTCTTGCCAATCATTGATATCGTAAAATGTTTCAAAGAATGGCAAAAGGTATTATCTAAGTTTATCTGGCAGGGGGGAAAACCGAGAATTAAGTTTAAGGAATTAAGTTTAAGTTATTAACGGATGTAAAAGAAAGAGGTGGTTTCTCCCTGCCAGATTTAAAGTTATATTTTGAAGCAGCAGCTTTTTGCTGGCTCAAAGAATGCTTTATACTAGAGAATACAGATGTGTTAGACTTGGAAGGTTATGATAATGTTTTCGGTTGGCATGCTTATTTATGGTATGACAAGATAAAGGCCACAGAGGATTCAAGAATCACATAATCAGGAAAGCTTTGTTTAATGTATGGATCAGATATAAGGATTTACTAGAAAGGAAAACACCTTGGTGGATTTCCCCTTTGGAAGCCAAGGCCCAGAAAAAGTTAACTATGGAATCAAAGTGGTTGAAATATAGGGATCTGTTGTTGGAAGTTGAGAATAAATTTAAATAATTTAAATTTAAATAAAATTAAAGTCATATGATGAACTTAAAGATAAGTTAAGTGATTGGTTACAATACCATCAGATCAATGAAATGTTTAAAGCTTATAGTAAAATTACAGGTTTTCAGACAGATAAATCCAGATTGGAAACGGAACTGTTGGATACTAAGAGTAAAAATCTATCTAGAATGTACAATTTATTACTGGAGTGGCATACGAAAGATGAACAAGTGAAATCGGTAATGATTGATTGGGCTAAGGATGTGGGGCACAATATTATGCTTAAAGATTGGGAGAGGTTGTGGGAAAAGGGTTTTAAGTTTACGGCATGTACAGTGTTGAAGGAAAACATGGTGAAAATGATGTATAGATGGTACTTAACTCCTGTAAAACTTGCAACAATGTATCATACAGTAGATAACAAATGTTGGAAATGTAAGGAGAAAGAAGGAACCTTTTACCATATGTGGTGGACGTGCCCCAAGATTAAGGACTTCTGGAAAAGGATTTATAATGAAATGAAAAAAGTGTTGAAAAAACACGTTTATTAAGAAGCCAGAAGCCTATCTATTGGGAATTATAGGGGAGGAAATCCCCAAAAAGGATATGATTTTCTTTTTGTATGCCACGACAGCAGCAAGACTATTAATAGCTAAGAATTGGAAGACACATGAGATACCAACAGTTGAAGAATGGCAAATGAAGATGATAGACTTTATGGAACTTGCCGAGCTGACGGCGAGACTACGCGACCAAGGAGAGGAAATGGTGCAAGAAGATTGGAAGAAATTTAGATTGTATTTTTTAAAATGTTGTAATCTTTAAATTTTATTTCCCTTAGGGAAGTGGTTAGAGGTTTCCGGTAATGATTATGTATGGACTTTATAAGATATAATGTTATAGGGAATAATTATGGGTGATTGTTAATAGTATGTAACTGCCAAGGAGGACTGAAAATGAATTTCAGAAGGAGGAGACCGAGGGAAGTCACCCAAAGATGATAGTGGAAAAATGCTAAGAATATATAAGAATTTTGTGTGTTTTTGTTTTGTATTTGTTTGTTTGTAATGTTCTTATAAAATGAATAAAAATATTTTTTTAAAAACAAAAAACAAAATGCCAGGTGGCACTCACCGTGGAGCCTGCAGCATGCCCGAGCCACACGTCTCTCCTGGGAGTGACATGGTGGCTTGGGCACCCGCAGGCTTTGCGCTGCCCCAGACAGTCTGCCCACTGGAGGAGGCAGGCAAACTCCTCGGAGGCCTGCCCCAGCTCGCCCTGTCCCGCGGGCAGCTGGCCCTGCCCCTGGGCGCAGGGCATGCACACCGCCTCAGGCGCCTAATCGGCTTACTCAGCTGCTGCCTTAAGTACAGCGTTTCACTAAAGAAATACCTCCACTTGCTGACAGGTTTTGTTTTTTTGTTTTTTTTAAAATGCACTCCACTCACTGCACCTCGATGCACTTGGGCACTGTGAAAGGAAAGCCACAGAAATTGTGGATGGTCTGTTATAACACACTGCTTAATAGGGGCTTAACTTTTCTGTGAACCGTCCTGAGACCTCTGGGTATAGGGTGGTATATAAATTCAATAAATAATAATAAATAATAATAATTAACTGCATATCAGAGGAAGACTTCATCATACCAAAAACTTCATGCACCTGCAAACTAAGCAGGTATATAAGCCTGGTATATAAAAAGACACCAAGTCAAGGTGTTCCCATCCCAGGTGTGCACAGCACAAAATCTACTGCCAAGTGCGTGGGGTTCTGGAACCACAGCCTTTACAAAAAAATAAAAAATAACCCAAACACAAATTTGTGGAGAATGGCTGGATTTATGCTTTCAAATGCAGACTGACAAGCAAAAGATGAGTTGGGGAAGCTTTCCCAGGCTTGATGTGAAAAGCTTCACTTGCTTTATGTCAGGCAAGACCAGCAAATAGAGCTGGCAGCTCTAATAATGTCTACCAAGGATTAAAAAGAGACATGAGGATGGGCAGAACTTCCAGTAGGAAGGACATGATGAATGGGTGTGTCTTCTGTGCATCTCCTCTTCTCAGGGCCAGCTATGTGAGCCACCACCGGCCTTCTTTCTTGGTGCTACTGCTGCTTGTTCAACATCCCTGTCTGAGTTCGAGAGCAGTGGCAGCAAGAGCTTCTACCTCCAGGCCCAAATTGGGCCCAGGGGGAGAGAGCAAAGAGATGGACAGCTGTGACCATGGAAGGGAGGGGGGGGTCCAATCAGGGCATCTTGCTGCAGGGCATCCAAAAGCTGAGGCCAGCATTGTCTCTTCTCCAGTCTTGTTCACTTATTGTCAGCAGGCTTCCAGACAGTTGCTGTTTTCTGATGGGATTCAATCACATACTGTACCGTCAAATAATTCTGCACAGTTATAATGGATTGGGGGGTCTTGCACAATAAAGGTTGGCCCTTTTGCTATGAGGAAAGTGAATGGCGGAAATGCACTGGGAAGTGTGGGATAATACTTGCTTTGACACAGCGTCACCTAACTTCTAGCAAATAAACCCAAAAGAATGCTCATTAAATAGCCAATGCCAACTACTCTGCCTGCAAACAAATCAGGAGGAACACTCAAAGAACAGGCCTTCTTTTGAAATATATAGAACCTCCAGCCATCTATCCCTTTGGAATCAAAGTCCTGTCCTTCCAGCAAAGTGGAATGCACTACCTGGAGTCTCTTGCAGCTCTGAAAAAGCAAAACCTTCCACTTTTGTGACTTACCTGCAGGGGCTCCTGAGACTCCTCTGGCTCCTCAATCCTGATGTGCAGCTGAGGCAGATCATCCACTGTGGCCAAGGAGGAGGGTGGTGGTTCAGGGGCAGCAGCAGGGGGTGGCACTGTGGGCAAGAGCTCTGTCTCCTGGCGGGAGGCCCGTCCAGCGGGCGAAGGAGCCTGCAGCGACTGAATGGTGAAAGTGGAGTAGAGCCCAGAGCGCATATATTCATTCCGGCTGCTGCGCGGGGCAACCCCACACTCCACGCAGGGCTTTGGGGGCCCCAAATGACCCCTCGCCCCCTTTTGCTTCACTCTGCACCTGCTCAGGCCTTTTGGCTCCTCCTCATCCCTTTACTCCCTCCATGCTTGAAAGCTCCGGGTAAGAGACAAATTTGTAGACGAATTTCTGCCCACTGACTTTACGGATGATATTCTGGAAGGAACAGAGGGCGGCAAAATTAGCACAGCACAGGGCACAGTGATCAACTACATCTGCCATGCATCTCACAGAGGCTCTGTCAATGGTATCTTCCAGAAAGGGAGTCTGGTATGTTCTAGACTTGCTAGGGTACAATTTCCATCAACCCTGAACTTTCCCAATGCTCATGGGAGCTGAAGAGAGTTGGAGTCCAACCACATCTGGAAAACACCGCATTGGCCACCCCTGACTTGGGGCATACATGAATGCCAGGCTGCCACCTGAACTGCCTCTGCTTGCTGCTGAAGCCATACAACCAAGACCAGGCATACTCTGTGCTTTGTACATGAAAATTACGTGCCACAATAAAACTCAAATTCTGCACCGAGAAAAGCTTAATACTCTGACCAGCATTAATTATGTCATTTGTAAATATTTTTCTTGTATGGCATGATTTATTATTTTTGTGGAGAGAGACAAGCTCTGCCCCCTCCCTCACTGTTGTTGTTTTAAAAGTGAAGATAGATATTTGAAGAGAATTCACAGCAGGTTCTTCACCCCTGGCAACAGCATACTTTTGTAGATTTCTTCATTTTATTAAAGAGAAAAAATGGATTTCTTTTACATTGCAGAAACGACTCCTGTGAGTGGAGCTGTGTGGATGATGTCCCAGACATTAGCCAATCTATGCTGTGTACTGGCTGCTTTGCAGAAACAGAATCACACACACACACACACACACAAACAAACAAACAAACACACACAACCCCCAGCCCTGGGTAGGTAAGAAATACAGTTATGGTCAATGGACAACCAGCAATCCAGCTGATGAAAGCTAAGAGTCCCTAGATGTCTCTTTAAGGGAGTTACATCACGGAGGTGTGGTTTTGATATTGCATGAAAGTAAAAGTCATCATACTTGGTTACAGGTGTATGTGTGGGTATAAGGTAACAGTAGTTTTGAGACACCCATAAAGAAATCCTGTGCAAGTTTACTTAAGAGCAAAGTCCCACTGTATTCCATGGGGCTTAATCCAAGGGCAGAGATAGAAGCAGAGAAGCGGGAGACACCTTATGGGAGATCTCTTTGGAGATCTGACACTAGGTGGTGGATTAACTGGGTGGTAGGAGCATATGCTCTTTGCTTCCACTAATGATTCATCTATACATTTGTGAAAAAGGGGGGGGGGAACCCAAATATTACTCAAATGTCATCGGTTTCCAATGCTGTCTCTTCCAAAGGTAAAATACCCTGTGTGGTGGTGTGCTGTCGCTGGAACTTCTTGCCACTTGGGGAAGTGGGGAGCATCTGCATGGACCATAGTCAGGATGCTTCCAGATCAGCCCTGCTGCTCTGCCTCTGCTTCACCCTTACACAGCCAACACTCAGCCTTCTGAGATTTCATACACTTTCAAGCAGCTTCTCATGGCACGAATAAGGGCTAGGCATGTGCTTTAAAGAGAGAGGGAGTGATGGGGTGGGGTGGGGTGGGGTGGGGTGGGGGGTTGAATGTGAGATTCTCATAATGCTGAACTCTGCTTTTCATAGCCCTGCCCACCAATCCTTCTCTTTTGATAAATATGCAAAGACTGCACACACACCTCACCCCAAATACCCTTTTAAACTTTCCAGTGATCCTGAAAGGGCTGATCTGAAGGGGAAAGAAAGGCAGGGACGGGGTTAATCTAGGAGTCCTTCGTCTTCTGCAAGGGAGATGCTGGGAAGCCAGACTGCAGACTCCCACCTTGTCATAGTAGTAGCGCAGGGCCCGGCTCAGCTTGTCGTAGTTCATGTTGGTCTTGTTCTTCCGCAGCCCCCAGAGCCGGGCGACTTCTTCAGCATCCACTAACTTGAACTCTCCGTCATTGGATGTCCATGCGATGAGATGTCCGTTGCTCTGCTGCTCCAGCAGCTGCAGGAGGAACTGCCACAGGGTGACTGAGGGATCCATGACTAGAGGAGAAAAAGGGAGACAGAAAGGCAGCCAAGTCAAGGGTGCTCTTTATGACATGTTACTGTTCCCTTGGGTGTCGGGGCAGTTTATACCGTCAGGAGAATCAAGCAGTACAGCTTTTCCTGAATGACAGGTTAGGAAAGCACCTATTTCAATGCTCCTGGGTCCAGGAGGGAACAATTCCCTTCACAGAAAAACAGCATATCAGGGGAAAGGTCAGACTAAATGCTGCTTGACATGCTAGAAATCTGTATGCAAGGAGGTGCCCTCCCTTTCCTCCTTGGGGAGCAATGATGTCATTCCCTCACTCGCATCCTGAAGCAATCCAGCCCCAAAAAGCCCCTTCATGTGTTGCTTGATGTTGCCTCAGCTTTACTGTGCTGAGGAGCAGGCAGGTGTGTGGGCCTGATTCTACACACTTCCTGTCACTTGCCTGGACCACTCAGAGTTACACTCCACTTTTGCAGATCACCTGTTGACCTACAGTCTTCCTGGGGACAATTTAATGACAATTCAACCCACTGTACAAACACAGCACAAAACACAACATATGCACCTGAGCCCACAGGCAGCAAGAAAGCAGGTGCAGTGATACCTTTTCCATCATTTTGTTGACTGTATCCTTTTGGGACCAGCAAATTAGGGAGGCTGCAAGTAACTCACTACACAGCAGTCAAGTTACCACTAGTGGCAGTTGGAAACACCGGCTGCCAAGTTCTGCATGTGCTTCCTTACAGGGTTAAGTTTATGTCACAAGTTCTATGGTGGTAATTGATTATATGTCTCAGGCAATTCGCTTGCCACTGGAAGATGTGCAGTGATCATTTGCCCATAACTGTTCCTAATAATATTCTACATACACTTGTAGAAGATGCAAAGATAACAGTTGAAAACATAATCGCTGACTGCCCTGCCTTATCCAGGCACAAAACACCTTGCAAAAATCGTTTGCCACCAACCAGTGCTTTTTTTCTAAAAAAAATGTTTAGGGGTTTTCTCATTTTCCTACTCATATTGAAATACTGCCCCTCAATGAGGCCAAACTTAGATTCACAAAATGTTTAGGGGTATGCGTACCCCCGCATTCCCCCAGAAAAAAAGCACTGCTGCCAACTGAGTATGCAGTAACAACTTATAAGTTCTTGCTACAAATTTAGTTCTGGCCCACTTCTTGAGAATAATGATTACACCTTGTTCTGGGATCAACCTGTTATACCAAAACAATAGGTTGCAACAGAGCAGACATCATTCTGGTATACAATGCACAGGAACACAGAAAGCTGCCTGCGACCAAAGCAGATCATCAGTATTGTTGGCGCTGACTAAAAGCAGCTCTTCCGAGTCCATGATCCCACCTGGAGATGCCAGGGACTTAACCTTGGATGTTTTGCAAAGTATCTGTTCTACCTCTCAACTGCAGCTAAACACCCAACTGCTAAAACAGCTACTATAATAGATATTTAAATACTTTTCTCTTTCACACACATGCACAGACACAAAACGGCATTCACAAACTAGCCTTGGAAATAAGGTGTGCCAGTAAATTCACTGCAACTTGTACATGCCCCCTCTTGATATCAGCCCCAGGAGTTGTTCAAAATGCCCTGAAGCAAAACTTAATGCATGTGTGCCAGCAGACCTACCGGTATGAAATACAATACAGGAAGTTGTCATTCTCCAAGCTTATCATATATACGTAAGTCTAAAACCAGGATTTTCCTAAATAACAATAGACAGTTCTTATACAAAGAGGCTGAGGAAATCAGATTTCTACCTGAGTAAGCAGCACAACATCCCAGAAGAGACAGGATGGATGAATGGGGCACCAATGTACACCATGCTTTACAGTGGAACATAAACAAAAAAGGCAGGTCTCTGCACTGAGCAGCTTACAATTGACACCAGGAAAGGAAGGAGAGCTGACAAGGGAGAATGCAATGGTGCCTACTAAGGCTTAGTTTCTGTAGGGGGTGAGAACTAAGAGCCTATGGCAAGTGCTTCACAGAAAGGTGTGTTTTAAAGGTAAATTTGAAAGAAGAAACAGGAAAGAAGAAACAGAAACATGACAAAGTAGTAGTAGTAGTAGTAGTGATCAGTGCTTTTTTCTAAAAAAAATATGTTTAGAGGTACTGTCATTTTGACTCAAGAAGATCACCATTTTATAGTTCAAATCAGGAAAAATAAACACAGTAAATGGACAAAAGTACAAAGATTCACAAAACGTTTAGGGGTATGCATACCCCTGTGTCCCCACAGAAAAAAAAGCACTGATATTTATTTGTTTGTTTGTTTGTACCCCGTCCATCCTACTGGGTTGCCCCAGCCATTCTGGGCGGCTTCCAGCATATATAAAAACATTAAAACATCAAACATTAAAAACTTCCCTTCAGATGTCTTCTAAAAGTTGTGTAGTTCTTTATCTCCTTTACATCTGATGGGAGGGCGTTTCACAGGTGCCACTACCGAGAAGGCCCTCTGGCTGGTTCCCTGTAACTTTGCTTCTCGCAGTGAGGGAACCACCAGAAGACCCTCGGAGGAGGACCTCAGTGTCCCGGCTGAGCGATGGGGGTGGAGACGCTCCTTCAGGTATACAGGGCCAACACTGTTCAGGGCTTTAAATGTCAGCACCAACACTTTGAATTGTGCTTGGAAACGTACAGGGGGCCAGTGGAGATTCTTTAGGACTGGTGCTATATGGTCCCAGCGGCTGCTCCCAGTCACCAGTCTAGCTGCCGCATTCTGGATTAGTTGTAGTTTCCAAGTCATCTTCAAAGGTAGCCCTACGTAGAGTGCATTGCAGTAAGCGAGAGATAACCAGAGCATGCACCACTCTGGCGAAACAAGGCACAGGCAGGGATGGAGCTGGTAGACAGCTGCCCTGGACACAGAATTGACCTGTGCCTCCATGGACAGTGGTATATATATATAGCATGGCTTATATAGGCATTCCTTGGAGGGACTTCCAAGAATAAGGGGCAGCAAGAGAGTAAAGGGCAGAGACATTTAACTATGGCAGTTCCCATTTCTCTATATACACCCAAAAGGAATCAGTACTGAGGTGAATGTCTTAATTCAGGCATTACCGTTGTCATATACGGGACGTGGGTGGCGCTGTGGTCTAAACCACTGAGCCTCTTGGGCTTGCCGATCGGAAGGTTGGCGGTTCAAATCTGCGCGACGGGGTGAGCTCCCGTTGCTTGGTCGCTGCTCCTGCCAACCTAGCAGTTCAAAAGCACGTCAAAGTGCAAGTAGATAAATAGGGACCACGGCAGCGGGAAGGTAAACGGCGTTTCTGTGCACTCTAGCTTCTGTCATGGTGTTCTGTTGCACCAGAAGCAGTTTAGTTCTGCTGGCCACATGACCCAGAAAGCTGTCTGTGGACAAACGCCGGCTCTCTCTGAGACCAACGCCTGAGCCCTCGCCTGAAGCAACAGCCCTTATCCCAAGTCACTCCTAGATTTAACCTTCCAGGGGTCCTGACTTACCTTTACCTTTTACATGTGCATGTATGAGGAGCCGCAGGGCAGAGGGGCTCTAGGAGGTGTGCAAGAGACAGATGGATCTGTTCCACAGTGCAAGGGAAGGACACTCTCCTCATGCTGACCATGCAGTAGAGGCAGGATCCATGCACGGGAGGGAGAAGCTGGAATAACAACTTCCTTTGGCAGAATACAGAGTCCACAACCACCAGAGAGTAATCAGAAAATGTAAAGGACTATTCACTTGTGTCCCCGGCCTAGACGTTAATCTCCAGCTGTTCCTGCCTCATATCCTATTGGTGGTGGCCCTCAATGAGGGATTAATTTCTAAAATAGAAGCAAATGGTGGTGGGGTATTATTATTATTTGGTCACATCCCACTACTAGATATGTGAGGAGCAGTTGTGGTTATTCAGTGTTAAATGAAAGGTAACTCTGCACATGCTCAGAATCACACACTCTGGACAGCCGTCTTGCTGTGGCCTTGCTGTGGCCAGGCCAAGCCTGAATCCTGGACCCCAGATGGGATGGTCCTCCTTCCTCTCTTAGCTCCCCTTTGCATCCCCATCAGCTCCAGACTCACCCCGCCCCCATTGCTTCAGCTGATAACCCCTGAATTGTCACAGCGAAGGGTCCTCTGTTAGCCTCTGGTTGACCTTTCCTGGGAGGCAAAGCACCCCCCCCCAAAAAAAATCTGACTCTGGGGAAAGAAGGGCCTGCGCCGGATCAGGAAGAGGAGCTGCAGGGATGGACAGGGAAAAAAAGGCTGATTTGGCTCCTCTCCTGCTGCTCCATCCCCCCCCCCCCATCTTGGATTTGGCCTAAAGAAAGGATTTTCTGGTGCTGGATTTAATACAAAACCCCATCAAACACTCAGTAATCCGGCAGTTAATGCAGAGTGTGGAGGCGGCAGGGGGAGGGGGGTGGAGAGAAACTCCTGGGTAGCGTTGGGGGAGAGATGGGGGGCGCAGGTGGTGATCTAGAGGGCAGGCAGAGGCTGGGAAGAGTCTTTCGGCATTCACAGCGCAGGAGACCTTCCTATCGAAGTGGACAGACGAGCAGCTGCAAGCAGCGAGGGGGCCGAGCGGCTTTTTGCAGGAGATCCATGGAGCCCCCGAACAGGAGGAGAGCTCGCCTTTCTCTTCCCGACAAGAAGTGACTCCAACTCCGCCTGACGGAGACTCCTCTCTGGGTGCCGCTGCTGCCAAGGGACACCCACCTCCCGCATGCCCACGCGGGAGCCCCCCCCCCGGCTCCTGGAAAGGTGTCCTGCTTCCCGCCCGCCCCCCATCAATGATGGCGGTCGGGAGGGGGGAGAAGAGACCTGGCCACTTTTCGGGGATGGCGCTGGCAGGCAGCCTGACGGGGCCAAAGGGCTCTGCTCCCCGGTGCCCCCCAGGCAGGCGGGGCAGGGAGCGGGGGGGGGAGAAAGGAGGCAGCGGGGGGATCCTTGAGGAAGGAAGGGGCGTTGTCCTGGGGTCGCCCTCCATCCCCAGCTACTCACCCGTGAGCAAGGCGGCAGCAGCCGCACCCGACCCGGGAGGCTCCATGGGCTGCGCTGCGCTGGAGCCCCCAGCTCGGCCGCCGGGGGGGGGCGGGCCCCTCTCCCGTGGACAGATCCGCGCTCCTTTTCCTCCCGCCCGGGTCGTCGGCTGGTCCCGATGCTGCCACCGTCCCGGGCGAGACTGCCGGCCGGCCGGCTCCAAGTTGCTCCTCGGCGCCTCGGGACGCGCGGGCTCCCTCTCTTCCCTGGGGGTGCGGGGGTGGCGGCGGCCCCGCTCCTCTTCTTCCTTCCTCCGACGGAGCCGCGCAGGCCGGGTCCCTGGTCGGGGAGGCAGCGCTGACGGCGCTGTCACATGCAAAGCACGGGAGGCGGAGCTGGCGCCCGGACGCCTGGGTCCTTTCCCGGCGGCGGCTGCTTCCACACCGGCGGCGTGGGGTGGGGTAGGGGAGAGAAGTTCCGGTCGGATTCCTGGGCCCCTCCTGTCGCTCTTGCGTCGGCGGGCGGAGGGGTTGCGGGAGGCAGGAGGTGCCAAATCTCCTGGGTCCGCTCCGGACTAACTGGGGAGGGGGAGGAGTTAAGAGAGGGCGCCAGGACTCCTGGGTCCTCTCCCGGAGGGAAGGATCTGGACCCAGTGATCCCTGCTCTGAGGGAGGGAGGGAACTTGAGGGGGAGAGCGAGAGCTCTTCTCCCAGGTGTATGGGGGGGAGCGCGGAGAGGGATCCTAGCCAACTACTCCTGGGTCTCTGCGCTAGGAACGAGGGGCCACGGGGAGCCGGGCCCATCTGGATCGGAGGGCTGCCATCTTCGGGTCCAGAAGGTAGCGGGGAGAGAGCCCAGGTCTCCTCGGGGTCTCGCCTCTGCGCTGGGAGGGCAGAAGGACAAGAGACTGCTGGGAGCCGGGACTCCTGGGTTCTAAGCACGGCGCTGGGGGGCGGGCGGGAGTTTGTTCTGCCCCCTCCCTCGAGCCAAGCTGGAAAAGTGGGGCCGCCCTTTGGCCTCCTCCTGCCCCCACGTTGCGAGGGGGCTGCCTGGCACAACTGCCAGCCCACGACCTGCTCGCCCCCTCGCCATCCTTGCGCGCCCCCGCGGTTGCCGCGGCAACGGAAAGCCACGGCGACGGAGGGAGGGGATGCGGGTGCGGGGCGTCGAGAGGAAGTGAAGGAGGTTGCTGCCATGGGAACCTCTCTGCCTCCCCCAGGGGCTCCGCGCCGCCCAAAGCCTCCCAGGGCCTCGATTGCTGTGAAAACCAGGCTGAGAGATGGAGGGGGCGCCAGAATGGCAGGGAGACCTGTGCATCCTCGCCAGACTCCGGTGGTCTTGGCAAGCTGCTCCATCCCAGGTCTCAGCCCACAAGGATGAGAACAGCCGCCTACCTTGCAGGATTGTTGTCAGGATAACCAAGCTCATGTGTGTCAAGTGCTCAGATTTAGGACTTAGGCTGCAATCATATCTACACCCGAGTGCAAGTCTTTACTTCTGAATAGACATGCACGATTGATCTGTTTCCCATGAAATGTATCAAAGACGGAGCGATGAGTGGCCCAGAGCAATTGCAAAGTATATTTCTTTAACCACTGAAAAGCTAGAGTCCACACACATCAGGGTTTAGGACAGAGGTTGTCAGCATGTTGTTGGTGTAGGACGGGTTTTAATGGGTAGGAGAGGATATAAATGTAAAGGTAAAGGTACCCCTGACTGTTAGGTCCAGTCGTGGATGACTCTGGGGTTGCAGCACTCATCTCGCTTTACTGGGGAGCCGGCGTTTGTCCGCAGAGTTTTTCTGGGTCATGTGGTCAGCATAACTAAGCCGCTTCTGGCAAACCAGAGCAGCGCACCTATTTATCTACTTGCATTTCGTGCTTTCGAACTGCTAGGTTGGCAGGAGCTGGGACCGAACAACGGGCACTCACCCTGTCACGGGGATGAACAAAGCTTCAAAATTGAATCCTAGGCATTTAAATCTAAAGCACAGGAATTAGGCTGTAAAACCTCATTTAGATGAAATCCAGCTATGAAGTAAGCTGGCTCCCTTTCTTACCCCGCTTAATAATCACACAACAAACTGGGAAGTAAGCTTAGAAATATTATTTACTTGCTTCTTATCATGTTTTAGTTTATGGCAATGGTGTCAAGTTTTGGTATCCATCCCAACTTCAACCCCTCCCCAATGATTAGGTTCTAAATTATAGCAGTCTTATTATGCACCATGCTGGCATTATATGTGTATGCAAAACCTTTTATTAGCTACTCTTCAGCCATTGCTTTCAGAGTGGCTTACAAAACAAAACCATAAAAATACAATAAGGAAGATGGCAGCTAGTTAAATGTCTAGTATAAAATAAGCACACACTAAAAGGTTGCCTGTCTGTTGGGGATACAACATAATAATCTTTGATTTGGTTTTCTTTAAGGGTAGAGCCACGAACTTGAACCTCTAGTGGTAACTCAGGGACACAGTCCAAATGAAGATCTACCTAACATATATTTTCCCATATCAGATGCTTAGCGTTGGAATGCCATTCGGACTTTCTGTCAGCACTGTGGTTGTCAAGTGGCTTGGGGGCATCAAGTGTACTGCTAATTCAAGGGGTCAGACATTTGCAAGTCTTACCGGTAGTACCCTAGATAGTCCACTGCATTTTATTTTTTTAACTTTCACAAAAAAACAGTACCATCAATAGAGTTCAAAACAAGGCGAATAGCAGTAATATTTTTGAATTTACCTATACTGTAGTATGGAAAAGCTCACAGATGTAATGACTATAATGTTGCTGAAATCTCAAAACAAGGGATAGAATTGTTTACAATAGCTTGTCAATTAAATTATAAACCAGCTGGATCTATGCAGGGAGGGGGGACACATTTCCTTCACTAGTGAGGGAAAAACTCCACAGAGCTTCAATCCACTTGATTTGGCTTCTTTCATGTTTCTGCCAACATGAAAAGGTATCAGTTTTTGAACAGGATAATAGAAAAGCGAAAGCTATCCTGGTTTGGAAACTAATTTATTGAGGGGGGGGCTCCTGTCAGTGGACAATCTCCCCGAGTATACCCACTTTCTCCTCACAATTGCCTTTCGGTGGCTTAATACTCAGCAAGGTAAAAACAAATAAGGGCCAATGTTCTCTAAGACACAAATGACAGAGATTCCTACAGGAATGGGAGGGTGGATGGAAGAATGGGGCAAAAAGACAACCAACTGGAATAATCATCTTTATTGATTACTTTTGCAAATTGAGATGAACTTATACTAAGACACAGTTCCTGGGGAAACAGAGGCAGAGAAGGGTTGAATATTTGGAGCAGTGAAATCAACCACCCCAAGAGAAACTGTTCTCTCTCAAACTCTACGATCCGCTGTCCCTGTAAGTACATTCACCCTACCCAACTCATAAGGGTTTCCTCAGTTACAAATGCAGTTCCTGCTGCCACCACCAAAATACCCACGAGACTAACTCTTCTTCCAGCATATCACATTGAAAACGTGCCTAAAGGAAGATGTCCCTTCTGGTCTCCTCAGGCAAATCTTGGAGACCTTGGAGTTCATGCAAGCCCTGCAGAGAGGAGTTGAGAAAGACAGTCTGAGCCTAGGATGGTCTACTGTTTTCCTAGAGCATCTCTTTCATACTGCACCAGAAGTTAAGTGGCTATGGGGTGCAGCACTCATCTTGCTTTTCAGGCTGAGGGAGCTGGCGTTTGCCCACAGACAGCTTTCTGAGTCATGTGGCTAGCATGACTAACTGCTTCTGGCACAAGGGAACACCACAAGTGCCAGAGCGCATGGAAATGCCATTTACCTTCCCACAGCAGCAGTACCCATTTATCTACTCGCACTGGTATGCTTTCAAACTGCTAGGTTGGCAGGAGCTGGGAAAGCAAAGGGAACTCGCCCTGTTGCGCAGATTCGATCTTCCGACCTTCTGATTGGCAAACTCAAGAGGCTCAGTGGTTTAGACCCCAGCGCCACCTGCCAGTCCTATGCACCAGAAGTAAACACGCTTCCCACACCATAGGCAGCACTCCAAGGAAAAGCAGCCCACAACTTCTGCTTTCCTCCTTCCCATGCTGGATTCCTGCCCAATAGGAATCTGTCTGCTTGGAGCAAGGAACACCCATCATTACCTCTAAAACCATCCGAATATTGGCTTTGATCTTGGCAGAGTCTTTGGTAAGGGCTTCACTGAGCCTGTTGGAGACAGAAGAAATTGTGGGTGAGGAAGGAGGGTGGATGCAGCCTGAAACTCTAAAGCAGGCTTTCTCAATCTCGGCCCTCCAGATGTTTTTGGCCTACAACTCCCATGATCCTTAGCTAGCAGGACCAGTGGTCAGGGATGATGGGAATTGTAGTCTCAAAACATCTGGAGGGCCGAGGCTGAGGAAGCCTGCTCTAAAGACTCTTGGACCATTCACAGATTAGGGCAATATGGTATACCGGGAGGAATTTGTCTGAGCCCAACTGAACACAGTGGAACTTTACTTTCAAAAAAACATGCTCCAGACTAAATGGCACAAAGAGAAAGAGGGCAGAGTATGCTTGTTTCCATCTAAGAGATCTCACCTGTGCTTTTCTGGCTCCTCTCATTGCTTTGGGGGGCTCCTGCCATCTGCATTCCCACAGCATGGTCTGCTTGGAGCAGCCAGATTATTGGTTGCAAGAGATCGTCACCCTAAACTATTGAAGAGTGCTCTTGTGAGGCCTGCCAACTAAGATTCAGTAGTGTTAGACCTCCCTTGGATAGCATGGGGGGCAGAGTGGGACAACTGAATTCCTTCTACTCACTCTGTTAGTAGCTTGTTCTTCTTCTCAATGAAGGCAAGTGCCTCAGGAAGAGTCAACTCCACAAAGAACCCATAACCCAGCGCTACAAATATGGTGGAGGCATCAGGCCTGCAGGAAGAAAAGGTATTTAAAATGGCATGAATTTATACCACTGAGTATAAATGGGAACACTTACTTTGGAAGAATGGAATACTAAAAATATGGGATATTGGGTGCATGGTGAAATTAACGAGTATGTTTAATGAATGTTATTTTTTCCTTGAAAGAGAAAACAACTGTTTTCCCAAGGGCAAAATACTTATACCAGCTGGGTAGACAGGTGTTTGGTCTTGCAAAGGTTGAGCGTGAGCTACAGCAGCTACCCTGCCATTCCTCCCTGAAAGACCTGGCTTTTAACTTCCTGGTTTCTTCTGCACAGATTGAGCCTATCTCCCTTTTCCACTTGTTCTGATCCACAGGCCCAAAGGAGGGTCTGTGTGAGTGGTTTAATGCAGGGCTACCAAAAACGCTAGAGCAGGCATAGGCAAACTCTGGCCCCTCCAGATGTTTGGTACTACAATTCCCATCATCCCTAGCTAACAGGACCAGTGGTCAGGGATGATGGGAATTGTAGTCCCAAACATCTAGAGGGCCGGAGTTTGCCTATGCCTGCGCTAGAGTGATCAATTCTAGTGCTTTATTAGAAAAAAGTGAAAATGGCAAGCCCTCCTCATAATTTGTCCGCAAGAGGCTAATATATTAAGCATTACATATACAAAATGCAAGCTACGTTAGTTGGCCTCAACAACCCAATCAACTCACCCCTAATTTAGAGGCCCCTTCCCAACTCTCACCCATCTCTCAGAAAAGGAAGTAGCTGACAGGCAGGCAGCTACCGGTAGTCTCCTGACTAGCTAAACCAAAACTAAGGCTCAAAACTTCTAAGCAAGCAGATAGGCACATATGAGCTCATTCTTGCAGCAAATAACCATTAATCCTGTGGTTATCTGTCAAGATGTAATATGCCATCTTGGTAGTCAACCAAGATGGCATTTACAGGACTTCTGGAACTTTTTCACTGTTTGGTACTACACACCACTGCCTGATCTAGTTAGCCCTTTGATTCTCAGACAGCTGAAATCCTCCTTAAACTGCTACTCACATTCTCATGAATAACATTTATAGAGCAGTGAAAGTGTTCAAAGTATTTCACACAGCTTGTTCCACTAAATCTTATACAGTAATAACTCTGAAAAGCAGGCCGTGTTACTATCCCCATGCTACCAATGGGAAGCTAAGACTGAGAGATGCTGGGTTACCTGGTTAGCTTGTGGCAAAGGTAAGATATGCCTTCAATGACTGACAGATGTTCAGTGGCTGTACGCTTTCTTCCAATAATGAGGAAAGCTATCTACTTCCCCCTTCATAGTAGATTCCTCAGCTTCCCTCAGCAAGAAGCACAATTTGTCTGCTTGCCTGAGGCATCTGAAGCTTGAAAAACATCATACACAACACATCTGTTTTCTGATTGTGGAACATAATCTGGATTGAGTAGGATTATCTAGAGATGCCTGCTTTGTTAAAGGGGGTTGGATTAACTGGCCTTCTGCCCTTTCTCAACTTTTAGGATCCTAGTGTCACACTTTCCTTAGATGCAAGGATGCCATGAAAGAGATGTGCAGAACCTTTTTCAATGGAGAACTACATTCCCTTGTGGGGCACATGACAATTGTGGGTGGTGCCATAGGCAAAACATTAGATGCAATTATTATACTTGTATAGTAGTTTATATTGTAGTTGCACAATGGAAATAAATATTCCACATGGCAAAAGCACTTGAGGACAGTGTGAAGAAGGTCAGGTCTCTTCTCATGTTGCCCCCCCCCCCCCCGGACCTCATGTGGAGGAGGAACATGAAGAAGGGCCTCAGACGATTATCTCAGGGTCTTTATCTGTCCTAAGGATTCTTCCTTAGGACAGATAAAGACCCTGAGATAATTGTCTGAGGCCCTTCTTCATGTTCCTCCTCCACATGAGGTCCGGGGGGGGGGCAACATGAGAAGAGGCCTTTTCTGCAGTGGCTCCCCATTTGTGGAATGCTCTCCCCAGGGAGGTTCAGTTGACATCTTCATTATACACCTTTAGGAGCCAGGTGAAAACATTCCTCTTCAACCAAGCCTTGGCTGATTTAACATCCAATACCCATTTAAATGTGTTGTGGGAGGGGATGGGGGAAGGGGAGTTATTGATTTGTTTTGTTCTTGTTTTTATTATGTATATTATGTTTTTATCTTGTCTTTTTATGTTGTGAACTGTTATGAGAGCTATGGATGAAGGGTGGTATACAAATGTGATAAACAGTGGCTGGGGAAACCCAGCCAGATGGGCGGGGTATAAATAATAAATTATTATTATTATTATTATTATTATTATTATTATTAAATACAAATAAATAAAGAAGCCTGGAAAATCCGTTTGGCACTGAGGCGCCCCATCCCTTCCATAAATAGGGCCAGGCAGTATCTGGTTTTCAGCATCATGATATAACAGCAATATATCATGATGTCTGAAACAAGGATGGAGTGGAGTTATGTAGAGGCACTGGCTGACTTCAGGGTTTTTCCCACATTGTGATTTTTGCCAGTGCCTGTTCTTGTGATTCACTGCCCTATGCAGGAGGCAGGGGAGAGCTGAGCCATTAGGAGTTAACAGGGGCTTCAGGAATCAAGAGAAGCACTGGCTGGCAAACTGCTGTATAAAAATGTTACATGGATAGAACAAGAAAGAAACAATGCATATACCTTTACAAATCAAGAATATCCTTAATTTAAAAAATAAATAAATGAATGATTAAATATATGGAAGATAACTATAAAGCTGATAACACTGGCAGCACCATGATAATTTCAACAGAGTAAATAATTTTTGATGGCTGTAAAAGTGGAAAACTGATTTGCATGGAAAATATGCGGGAATGATATGTAACATGAAGGAGAAGAAGGGCAGTCATTGGTTATTTTAAAGTTTGTAAAATGTTTATTTTGAAATGTAAAATTGAAAAAAAATAATAAAAATTATTATTTTTTAAAAAAAGAGAAGTACTGGCTGGCTTCACATCCCCATCACCCCCCCCCCAATGTGATTTTTCATAGCAGATTTGGATTTCAAACCTGTTTTGGATAATATATTTATATATAGCCCAGCCCTAGACATAATCCTTACTTTTTATATCAAAGACAGATCTCTCCTGTTACTGGAGCAGACAGGAAGTCAAGGGGCAAGAACACACGTGAAAATGGATACAGATGAGCTCTGTCTTTGTGCTACTCACACTTCTGCATTGACATAGAAATTGCAGCCTAGATCCACTTGAGTTGTCAGCTCCTGGCTTCCTGTCTCCTGAGAGAAAAGGAAGAAATGTTTACAGATCGATCTCTGTTCTCTGGAGTAAAACAGCTGTTATAGTAACACGCAATATCCTGCTGCCTCCTACATCTAACCCCCCGCAGAACACTGCTGCAGATCTTTCTGTGTAAAGTGCTGTAAACAACTTAAATAAGTTTTTAGTTACCTGCAACCGCTCAATAATATTCTTGAGCTGCAGGTACTGAGCCATCTTTTCATAGACCTGATCCCGCTGCTCCAGAACCTTCCTGGGGAGAAACACCAACAACAGAAAGTGGAGCAAAAGAAACGGAGATGGGAGAGGCCGAGGCTGGGCGGGAAGGAGACACTCACTGGAGATCCCTCTGCAAAACATCACTGACGAAGGCTTCGTACTGAAGCACCTTCTCCTGCACCTGCCGCTCGCCCGGCATCCCGGCGAGGTTCCCGCGGGAGCTCCGATGCCAGAGCCTGCAGGGGAGAAGATCGGCGGGGCCGTGAATCGCTGTCACTCTGGGCCCGCCCCACCCTTGACCCGGCAAGTCTCGCCTCAGCTCATGGCAGGGACCGGGGACTCGGGCGCTGTCGTCGCCTCCCTCCTGCGGCGCCCGCTTCCCGCCCCGGAGCCGGGCCGCTCTGCTCGGCAGACTCTATGGCGCGCCCCTCGCGGGCGGGCGGGCGGGCAACTCCATCGCCGCGAGCGTCGGAGCACAGACTGCGCAGGTGCGGAAGGCGACTTTCGGCTGCTACATCCGGGTTCCCTTCAGAGGGGGAATCTTGTAACTGAAAGAAAACGTGCCTCTTTTACGCCCCCAAAAAGATTCCTCTCGCCCGTCTACGTAATTCAATAGAAGTCTCTTTTGGTAAAGAAAACTGTGTTCTGAGCCAGCAAATACGGTGCAGGAAATGACGTCGTTTACGCAGGGTCAACTTCCGACCCCCTTTCTCCTGAGCATCTACATATCAATATCACCACAAAGCTTGAAAACCGTGGCGGGGCACAAGAGAAAGGCGGCCGGAAGTCGGCGTTAAGTCAATGGCGCCACTTCCGGCGCCATATTTATGCGTTTCCCGCCCCAGGAGGCTCTTCTCTCAGATGCCATGGCGGCTCCGGAGCTGCGTCTGGACGGCTCGATTCGCTTCTGGGTTCTGCTGCCCGTGGCTTGGCTCGCGCTCGCCATAGGGGTTCTGCGCCTGCGCATAGCGGGCCTGCTGCGCGGCGAGCGCGTGCTGGGCTGGCTCGAGCAACGGCAGGACACGTGAGCGGGGGCGGGGCTGCGGGAGGCCACGCCCACATTCCACGCCGATTAAGGTGGAGTCAGGGAAGAGGACGTGGAAGTGACGCCTTCCTATTTTGGGCCGCCTTAAGCTGCGATGGGTGTTTCTGGGCGTGCGCGCATGTGTTTGCAAGTTTTTAAGTTTTACAGAAGTCTGAGCTACACTAAGGTTACCAGATTTTTTCAATGAATCTGGGGACACTTTTCAACTTCCTACTAAATAGATGGATTTTATCAGGGGACTGATTTGTGTATCCGCGGACTGTCCCAGGGATCGGGGACGTCTGGTAACCTTAAGCTACACATGACCAAGAGTCCTGTGACACTTTGCAGCCTGCATGTTTGTTTTCTTTCTTTATTGGTCAGTTTAAAATAGTGTTTCTGCTACAATCAAGTGTAATAGCACCTTGCTGACAATCCAGAAAAAGATGCACACTTAGAATAAAAAAGCACAAACCACCACTACCAGTAATAAATGACAACCTTCCATATGCCATCTTCCTCAAATAATAGAATCATAGAATTGTAGAGTTGGAAGGGACGTCAAGGGTTATCTAGTCCAGCCTCCTGCAATGCAGGAATCCTGCCCACAACTGCCCCGTCCAGTTATCAGCCAGACACCCTGACCCCTTGTGCTGCTGGGCTGTCCGTGTCTTGTAGCCACAAGGGCTATGTTCTACTTCATTGTCAGAGGCGTCACACTTCTGAATACCACTTGCTGGGAATCACAGGCAGCGGCAGAGCATATTCCCCCGCTGCCTAGGGCAGGCACGCTCCCAAGGTGTGTGTGGCATGGAGGGTGCTCTCCCGGGCGCAGGATAGCCGCTCAGCTGCATGGAGTGGCATACGTGCCCTGCAGCCTGGGGCGGAGCAAGCCGCTGATGGCGGACATTCAGCGCGCTGCCCGCCTGCAACTGCCAAATGTCACCTCCTTCAGCAAAGACACCTAGGGCGGTTCGCCCCCACCGGACCCCCCTTCCTCTGCTCCTGAACACAGGTGGACAGAGTACTGTGTGTTTATGTCCAGCTCGCAGGCTTCCTGAAGGTTGTGATGACAAGGTGCCAAATAATGAAAAAGCACAGCAGGATAAAATATTGAAACCCTGCCTCCCTCCAAAAGCAATCTGAAGCAGATATGCTTTAACCCAGGGGTCAGCAAGGTTTACCTCGCCTGGGCCGGTTCACTCCAGTGGAGATCCCTCTGCGGGCCAGATTGCGCACACGTGTGAGTGCATGCACCCGCAATTTCCGGCGTCTGTGTTTGCGCAGAAGTGCCAGTTTAGCGCAGCGCGCAGGGATTCGCCAAGCGGGCAACTCGGTTCGGGGGTGGCTTGTGGGCCGGTTAAACGACCCCCGTGGGCCACTTGTGGCCCATGGGCCTTAGGTTGCCAACCCCTGCTTTAACCTGTTTTCTGATGAAGAGGAAAGAGGCGCTAGAGAGGCTTTGTTGTGGAGGGTGTTCCAGGACTGCTGCAAAGGCTCTATACCTGCTGGCCACTAACCCCCAAGGAAAAGCAGATGATGTAGACTGGAACAGGGAAAGGGAAATTAATACTATATCTCTCATTTGTGCATGTCTCCACTCCATGTAACTATATGTAACTACAGTCATACCTCGTGTTGCGTACACTCCGTGTTGCGTACGTTCAGGATAAGCACGGAGGCGACCTGGAAGTCCTCTGCGCGACGTGCGGGTGTGCACAAGTGCGCAGAAGCGTTCTGCGCAGTTCATGCATGCGCAGAAGCGCAAAAAACCGCGAACTTCCGGGTTTTTTGTTTTTTTTCCTCTTGCGTTCATGTTACACACGCCCGGGTTACGCAGCGTGACCCCGGAACGGATTGCGTGCGTAACCCGGGGTTCCACTGTACTACTATATCCTTAAGGATATAGCGAGTGGCGCTGTGGTCTAAACCACAGAACCTAGGGCTTGCCGATCAGAAGGTCGGCAGTTTGAATCCCCACGACGGAGTGAGCTCCCATTGTTCGGTCCCAGCTCCTGCCCACCTAGCAGTTCAAAAGCATGTCAAGTGCAAGTAGATAAATAGGTACCGCTCCGGCGGGAAGGTAAACGGCGTTTCTGTGCGCTGCTCTGGTTTGCCAGAAGCGACTTAGTCATACTGGCCACATGACCCAGAAGCTGTCTGCAGACAAACGCTGGCTCCCTCGGCCTATAGAGCAAGATGAGCACGCAACCCCAGAATCATCCATGAGTGAACCTAATGGTCAGGGGTACCTTTACCTTTACAGAGTCACAGAATCACAGAATCATAGAGTTGGAAGAGACCACAAGGGCCATCCAGTCCAACCCCCTGCCAAGCAGGAAACACCATCAAAGCATTCCTGACAGGTGGCTGTCAAGCCTCTGCTTAAAGACCTCCAAAGAAGGAGACTCCACCACACTCCTTGGCAGCAAATTCCATTGTCGAACAGCTCTTACTGTCAAGAAATTCTTCCTAATGTTTAGGTGGAATCTTCTTTCTTGTAGTTTGAATCCATTGCTCCGTGTCCGCTTCTCTGGAGCAGCAGAAAACAACCTTTCTCCCTCCTCTATATGACATCCTTTTATATATTTGAACATGGCTATCATATCACCCCTTAACCGTCTCTTCTCCAGGCTAAACATACCCAGCTCCCTAAGCCGTTCCTCATAAGGCATCGTTTCCAGGCCTTTGACCATTTTGGTTGCCCTCCTCTGGACACGTTCCAGCTTGTCAATATCCTTCTTGAACTGTGGTGCCCAGAACTGGACACAGTATTCCAGGTGGGGTCTGACCAGAGCGGAATACAGTGGTACTATTACTTCCCTTGATCTAGATGCTATACTCCTATTGATGCAGCCCAGAATTGCATTGGCTTTTTTAGCTGCTGCATCACACTGTTGACTCATGTCAAGTTTGTGGTCTACCAAGACTCCTAGATCCTTTTCACTTGTACTGCTCTCAAGCCAGGTATCACCCATCCTGTATTTGTGCCTTTCATTTTTTTTGCCCAAGTGTAGTACTTTACATTTCTCCCTGTTAAAATTCATCCTGTTTGCCTTGGCCCAGTTCTCTAATCTGTTAAGGTCATTTTGAAGTGTGATCCTGTCCTCTGGGGTATTAGCCACCCCTCCCAATTTGGTGTCATCTGCAAACTTGATCAGGATGCCCTCAAGCCCATCATCCAAGTCATTGATAAAGATGTTGAATAAGACTGGGCCCAAGACAGAACCCTGTGGCACCCCACTAGTCACTTCTCTCCAGGATGAAGAGGAGCCATTGATGAGCACCCTTTGGGTTCGGTCAGTCAGCCAGTTACAAATCCACTGAATGGTAGCATTGTCTAGCCCGCATTTTACCAGCTTCTTTACAAGAATATCATGGGGCACCTTGTCAAAGGCCTTGCTGAAATCAAGATAGGCTACATCCACAGTGTTCCCTTCGTCTACCAGGCTTGTAATTCTGTCAAAAAATGAGATCAGATTAGTCTGACATGACTTATTTTTCAGAAACCCATGCTGACTTTTAGTGATCACAGCGTTCCTTTCTAGGTGCTCACAGACCGTTTGCTTAATGATCTGCTCTAGAATCTTTCCTGGTATTGATGTCAGGCTGACTGGGCGGTAATTGTTTGGGTCCTCTCTTTTCCCCTTTTTGAAAATAGGGACAACATTTGCCCTCCTCCAGTCTGCTGGGACTTCACCTGTTTTCCAGGAATTCTCAAAGATTACTGCCAGTGGTTCTGAAATCACCTCTGCCAGTTCTTTTAATACTCTGGGATGTAGTTCATCTGGCCCTGGAGACTTGAATACATCTAAACTAGCCAAGTGTTATTGTACTACCTCCTTACTTATTCTGGGCTGTGTTTCCCCTGCTGAATCATCTGCTCCATATTCTTCAGGTCGGGCATTGTTTTCTTTTTTGGAGAAGACTGAGGCAAATAAGGTATTGAGGAGTTCTGCCCTTTCTCTGTCCCCTGTTCGCATTTCACCTTCTTCTCCTCTAAGTGACCCCACTGTTTCCTTGTTCTTCCTTTTGCTACGGACATACCCATAAAAACCCTTTTTATTGCTTTTAACCTCTCTAGCAAGCCTGAGTTCATTCTGTGCTTTAGCTTTTCTGACTTTGTCTCTACATGTGCTGGCTATTTGTTTGAATTCCTCTCTGGTGGTTTCCCCCTTTTTCCATTTCTTGTACATATCCCTTTTAAATCTTAACTCAGTTAAAAGTTCTTTAGATAGCCACCCTGGCTTCTTTAGGCACCTTCCATGTTTTCGTCGCATTGGTACTGCTTGAAGTTGTGCTTTTAATATCTCCCTTTTAACAAACTCCCATCCATCATGAACTCCCATCCCTTTTAGTATTACTGACCATGGGATCACATCCAGCATTTCCCTAAGTTTTCTGAAGTCGGCTTTCTTAAAGTCTAGAATTTGAGTCTTAGTATGCTTGGTTGCTCCTTTACTATATCCTTGAATGATAAAATGTAACTTAAGTAAAATAATAATGTTACTACCCAGGATTGTCAAACGAATACACTCTGTCTAACCGCCTCGGCAACTTTGAGAGGTCCTCAGCGCCACCTACTGGGTCTACAAAGAACCACACGAATCCATAAACTAAAACGCTCTTTATTGAATGGGTCATTCATAAAAAACAGGTACACCATTCAGAAATGTCAATAGCCCATTCACAAATCCTTCCTTTCCCCTTGTACAATAGCTGTCAATTGTTAACGGCAGGATCTGGGAACGCCCGATCTTTATTGATAACCTCAGAATCCTTTTGCCCACCAAGCATTACCCCCGGCGTCTCCGTGCCTGCAATCATAAACAAAAGAGTGATCATTAGCACCAGGTTGGGTGGTACGGGACATCTACATATGTACTGCTCATGCTTTTGTACTATCACCGAAACATCAACGTTCTAGCAAGTTGCTTTTGTCTAATGAACACTTACCTGTAATCTCGTCAATATGTATTTTTCCTTCCTCCTCACATATCCCGAGGTGTGGGAACCAGCTACTCAACCTGAAATGAAACTGTATATAAGTGAGTTAAAGGTAGATAGCCGTGTTGGTCTGTCATAGTCAAAACAAAATAAAATTTAAAAAAAATTCCTTCCAGTAGCACCTTAGAGACCAACTAAGTTTGTTCTGGGTATGAACTTCCGTGTGCATGTATCTGAAGAAGTGTGCATGCACACGAAAGCTCATACCAAGAACAAACTTAGTTGGTCTCTAAGGTGCTACTGGAAGGAATTTTTTTTAAATTTTATTTTGTTTTGTATATAAGTGTATATAGCCAGGCTCTACGTTACAGCCACATCTGTTTCAATTCTACAGACATGGATTCTTACCTAAAATATGTACAGCAAACCTTTTTGGAACTAAAATATCTGCCCGATGAAGTTAAACAACAGATCAACAAAACCAGACTAATACCCAGAGAGAACTTGCTGCAAGACAGACCCAAAAAATAACAGAACACCACTAGTAATCACATACAGCTCCCAAGTTAAAACAGTTCAACGCATCATCAGAGATTTACAACCTCTCCTAGACAATGACTGTTCACTTTCTCAAGCTCTGGGAGGAAGACCTTTCATCGCCTACAGACAGCCACCCAATCTTAAACAACTCCTCACCCACAATAATACAACAACCAGACTTAACATGGACACTGGTACCAGAGCCTGCAATAAACCCAGATGCCAACTTTGCTGCCACATACACCCAGACAACACCATTACTCGCCCCAACAACATCAAACATACCATCTCAGGCCTATTTAATTGCTCATCTTCTAACATTGTGCATGCCATCAAATGCCAGCAGTGCCCTTCAGCTCTCTATATTGGACAAACAGGCCAAACCCTAGGCCAAAGGATAAATGGACATAAATCTGACATCAGGAATCACAAGACAGAGAAACCAGTAGGAGAACACTTCAATCTCCCAGGACATTCAGTACGAGATCTCAAAGCAGCTGTCTTATTACAAAAGAATTTCAGAAATAGACTTGAAAGAGAAGTTGCTGAATTACAACTTATTACCAAACTGAAAACTCTGGAGAGACCTGGTCTGAATAGAGATATTGGATTCTTGTCTCATTACACATGCTAAAGCTATTTTTGGTCATCTGCATACTATCCCCTGCATGCACACGAAAGCTCATACCAATAACTAACTTAGTTGGTCTCTAAGGTGCTACCACGGGGCCAGTAAGATACAATCTAAATCATATTCCTTATCAATACACAGTGGAAGTGAGGAACAGGTTTAAGGATTTAGATTTGGTGGATAGAGTGCCTGAAGAACTATGGATGGAGGCTTGTAACATTATACAGGAGGCAGCAACGAAAACCATCCCAATTAAAAAGAAATGCAAGAAAGCAAAGTGGCTGTCCAATGAGGCCTTACAAATAGTGGGGGAGAGAAGGCAAGCAAAATGTGAGGGAAATAGTGAAAGATACAGGAAACTGAATGCAGATTTCCAAAAAATAGCAAGGAGAGACAAGAGGGCATTTTTAAACGAGCAATGCAAAGAAATAGAGGAAAACAACAGAATGGGAAAAACCAGAGATATGTTCAAGAAAATTGGATATATGAAAGGAACATTTCGTACAAAGATTACCATAATAAAAGTGATAAGGACCTAACAGAAGCAGAAGACATCAAGAAGAGGTGGTAAGAATACACAGAGGAATTATACCAGAAAGATATGGAGGTCTCATACACCCCAGGTAGTGTGGTTGCTGACCTTGAGCCAGACATCCTGGAGAGTGAAGTCAAATGGGCCTTAGAAAGCACTGCTAATAACAAGGCCAGTGGAAGTGATGATATTCCAGCTGAACTATTTAAAATTTTAAAAGATGATGCTGTTAAGGTGGTACACTCAATATGCCAGCAAGTTTGGAAATCTCAGCAGTGGCCAGAGAATTGGAGAAGATCAGTCTACATCCCAATCCCAAAGTAGGGCAGTGCCAAAGAATGCTCCAATTACCGCACAATTGCGCTCATTTCACACTCTAGCAAGGTTATGCTTAAAATTCTACAAGGCAGGCTTAAGCAATATGTGGACCGAGAACTCCCAGAAGTGCAAGCTGGATTTCGAAGGGGCAGAGGAACCAGAGACCAAATTGCAAACATGCGCTGGATTATGGAGAAAGCTAGAGAGTTCCAGAAAAACATTTACTTCTGCTTCATTGACTACGCAAAAGCTTTTGACTGTGTCGACCACAGCAAACTATGGCAAGTTCTTAAAGAAATGGGAGTGCCTGATCACCTCATCCGTCTCCTGAGAAATCTCTATGTGGGACAAGAAGCTACAGCTTGAACTGGATATGGAATAACTGATTGGTTCAAAATTGGGAAAGGAGTACGACAAGGCTGTATATTGTCTCCCTGCTTATTTAACTTATATGCAGAATTCATCATGCGAAAGGCTGGACTGGATGAATCCCAAACCGGAATTAAGATTTCCGGAAGAAATATCAACAACCTCAGATATGCTGATGATACAACCTTGATGGCAGAAAGTGAGGAGGAATTAAAGAACCTTTTAATGAGGGTGAAAGAGGAGAGCGCAAAATATGGCCTGAAGCTCAACATCAAAAAAACTAAGATCATGGGCACTGGTCCCATCACCTCCTGGGAAATAGAAGGGGAAGAAATGGAGGCAGTGAGAGATTTCACTTTCTTGGGTTCCATGATCACTGCAGATGGTGACAGCAGTCATGAAATTAGAAGACGCCTGCTTCTTGGGAGAAAAGCAATGCCAAACCTAGACAGCATCTTAAAAAGCAGAGACATCACCTTGCCGACAAAGGTCCGTATAGTTAAAGCTATGGTTTTCCCAGTAGTGATGTATGGAAGTGAGAGCTGGACCATAAAGAAGGCTGATCGCCGAAGAATTGATGCTTTTGAATTATGGTGCTGGAGGAGACTCTTGAGAGTCCCATGGACTGCAAGAAGATCAAACCTATCTATCCTTAAGGAAATCAGCCTGGAGTGCTCACTGGAAGGACAGATCCTGAAGCTGAGGCTCCAAGAATTTGGCCACCTCATGAGAAGAGAAGACTCCCTGGAAAAGACCCTGATGTTGGGAAAGAGAGAAGGGGACGACAGAGGACGAGATGGTTGGACAGTGTTCTCGAAGCTACCAACATGAGTCTGACCAAACTGCGTGAGGCAGTGGAAGACAGGAGTGCCTGGCGTGCTCTGGTCCATGGGGTCACGAAGAGGCGGACATGACTAAAGGACTAAACAACAACCAGAAAGGTGCTACTGGAAGGAATTTTTTTATTTTTTATTTTGCTTTTCCCTATAGGACTAATTGCAGTCGTTAACAGTTGCCAACAGGTTTACCATACCCATTGAGCCAATCACCCATCTCTACTACCCTTCTGAGCAAAACCCCACCCCACCCTCCCACTATATATAAGGGTCTGGTGACTTTTGCTTATACCAGAACAAACATAGTTGGTCTAAGGTGCTACTGGACAATTTATTTATTTTTTATTGTATATAAGTATGTTTTGCCCTTTTGTTCAGGGTTTCTCCTCCATCCTGCTTGTGTGAGTGAGGACCCTGTTGCAACAGTCTGTTTTCCTGACAATAAAGATCTGGCTTACTTTCTGCCTTGCTTCAGCATATCTCAGGTTGGTCTCTGTTCATTCTCCAACCGATAGAGAGCCTAACGACCTCTAGACGGGCTTATTGCGTACCTCCTACAGGGAAAGAAGCAGGTTTTTAATATTTCTTTATCACAGATAATACAGTGTTATAAGAAAAAAAACCCTGCTCCTTTTCTCTTATGGGGTATCCAAGAGCCCGTATAGAGTCCTTAAGTGGGTTCCCTATTGGTAGGAGAAAATAACGGAGGCCAACCAGAGTATATTGAGAAGCAAAGCGGCTAGTAAGTCTGATCTTTATTGCAATAGAAAAGTACTGTTGCAACAGGGTCCCTACTCCCCACACACAGGAGGGAGGAGAGAACCCAAAACAATGGTGCACAATTCCTTATATAGACTTTTGAAATTTCCCACCCTGTAGCCCAAGACCACCCCCCTGAAACGTCATGCATACATCACAGAAGGAAGCGGTCTACGGCAGTGGAGGTGGTCTACAGCAGAAATCCTGTTTGCCAGCATACCTGATGATTGCATTACCTGGGCAGCCTGGCCATTATTTTGTGATGGTAAATACTTTAGTTCCTGAATCCAGGTGTGAGAAGGATGTGTGGCCTCCTCGGGAGTAAGCATCCACAAACACCGTCTGCTAAACTAATTGCTTTATTTACAGCCTTAAGCAGTTCAGACGTTACAACTATGCATCCGACCCATCTGAGTCAGATCCCTCAAGTACCGATTTTCGGCTCCGCCCCCAGCACAGGAGCTTCGGGAATCCTAGGCGCCGCCTCTCCTTTTTCCGTTTCCATGCCCTCGACTTGGGCGGGTCGGCGCCTGCTCCTTCCCTTTCACTTTCATCATCCATGCTGGTGGTGTCTGATGCTCTGGCAGGCTCTCTCAGCCCCAACTCCTCCCCGGTCTCCATGTTCTGATCCCTTCCCATTGGCTGTGCCAAAGCCCTGGTAGGGGCTTCCTCCCATTGCTTCATTATCGCCTCTGGCGTCAGCAGGGGCTGTGCCTGTTCCTGATCCCAGACCCTCAATAACTCTTCAGGCATCAGCTGAGCCCTGTCTAGGTCAGCTGTTTCCTCTGGCACTGCTTCGGAAACCGGCCAGCCCCTGACATCCACCCCCCCTTCCAAGCCCCCCTTCCCCTCCTGAGAAGGCACAAAGGGTTGGGGCAGATCGGTATCGGATTCCCTTGCGAGATCCCCCAGCTCCCCCCAGGACTCCTCTGCTGTGTCTGGGGAAGAAGGGAAACCCAGGAATATCGTGGTGTCGCCACTGGACGATGAGGCAAACACGTCTTCCCAATCCTCCCGGGCCATGGGTGGGAAAAAGGGTTCTGCATTCTCGGTCCCTTCCCCTACCGCTGGGTACCCTTCACTCCCCCCGGATGGTGGGAAACCCCAGAAGTCCCCTTCCTCCGAGTCCGTGGGCTGAAACACGTCTCTTAGTTGCCAACGGTATGGTTTGGGCTTGTGCGGGAATAGTTCATGAAACTCCCACACCAGATGTTCCTTGGTGACTTCCTCTGCCGGGATCCATGCATTTTCCGAAGCTGGCTCCCCCTCCCACGCTACCAAATACTGCAGTTCATCCCCTTGCCACCTGGAGTCCAAAATCTCGGTGGCCTCGTTGAACAGTTCCGGGTCCACCAGCGGTAGCCCCTGCGACCCCTGCTGGTAGCCCTGTTGGTACCTGTGAGGTTCCCTGTACTTGGACAGGAGAGACCTGTGGAACACCGGGTGAATCCTCATGTCGTCCATCAGTCGCAGTTTGAAAGCCACGGGGTTAATCTGCTCCACTACCTCAAAGGGCCCCAGTCTGCGTTGCTGCAGCTTCTTGCACCTGCCGCGGATGGGCAATCCTTGTGTGGACAACCATACCATATCTCCCACCTGGATGTCCTCCCCCTCCCGGCGGTGCCGGTCTGCTGCCGTTTTGTAGGCTGCTTTTGCCCGCTCCAGATTGTCTTTGAGCAATTGGTGCAAGGCTTCCAACTCCTCTGCGAAACTCTGTGCAGCGGGCACGTCTCCGTTCCCCCTCCCTTCCCGGAAAGGCCCTGGGGTGGTTGCCGTAGTTCGCCTGGAACGGGGACATGCCTGCCGAGGCGTGCTGAGCATTGTTGTACGCAAACTCTGCGAGCGAGAGTCTGTCGCTCCAGTCGTTGTGTTGCTGGGAGGCATAGCAGCGCAGATACTGCTGCAGAATGGAATTAACCCGCTCTGATTGACCGTTAGTTTGAGGATGGCGTGCTGAGGACAGACACACCTGCACCTGCAAGATCTGCATGAGCTTGCTCCAGAAACGGGAGGTAAATTGTACTCCGCGATCCGAGATTACTCTCGCGGGCATACCATGCAGCTTGAACACGTGCTGCACAAACAGCCGGGCCGTCTCCTCCGCCGACACCACTTTGGGGCAGGCAATGAAATGGGCCATCTTGGTCAGGAGATCCACTACGACAAGTACAGCCGTGTTCCCTTTGGACCGGGGGAGATCCGTGACAAAGTCCAGCGAAACCGCTTCCCAGGGCTTGCTCGGGGTGGGGAGCGGTTCCAGTAGCCCTGCTGGTACCCTTCTCTCCCCCTTGGCCCTTTGGCAAACCTCGCACCCCCTGACGTATTCCTTGACGTCCTGCCTGATTTTTGGCCACCAGAATTCTCTCGTGACCAGTATCATGGTTTTGAATTGCCCAAAGTGCCCCGCTGTGGGATTGTCATGAAGCTGTCTGAGAATTTTGGCCCTCATGTCCTCCCCTGGCACATACAGTGCCCCTTTGTACAACAGCAGCCCCTCCTTTTCCTCAAACCCTCCTGCCCTGGGATCCCCCTCCTTGAGTTCCCTTAGCTTGTTCTGGGCAAAGGCATCAGCCTGTGTGAGGCGCACCAGTTCTTCTCGACCACCCAATGCTGCCCCACACCGCCACTGTTCAGGTTTGAAGATGGCCCTGGCCACTGGAGGTCCTTCGTCTTCCATGTACTCCGGCTTCCTGGATAGGGCGTCCGCCCTGCTGTTCTGCTCGCCCGGAACATACTGGATGTGGAAGTTGAAGTCCGCAAAAAACTATGCCCATCGCATTTGGCGCTGGTTGAGCACCCTAGCCGTGCGCCAGTACTCCAGGTTCTTGTGATCCGTGTGAACCTGGATTTGGTGCTGCGCCCCCGCCAAGAAGTGACGCCAGTGTTTGAATGCCGCTACCACTGCCAATAGCTCCTTGTCCCAAATCGCGTAGTTGGATTCCGACCGGCTCAACTTCCTGGAATAGAACGCACAGGGCCGCCATTCCCTTGCTGGATCCTGCTGCAGTAGTATAGCTCCAATGGCTCGGTCTGATGCGTCTGTCTCTATCCTGATGGGCTTGCTGGGGTTCACGTGCAGCAACTGCTCCTCTGAGGCGAAGACCTTCTTGAGCGTTTCAAAGGCTTGTTGTGCCTTCTCCGTCCACTGGAACTTCTTCTTGCCTCTCAAGCAGTCCGTAATTGGTGCCGTCATGTTTGCGAACGCCGGTACAAACTTTCTATAGAAATTTGCGAAACCGACGAAGCGCTGCACGTCCTTCTTGGTTTTGGGGCTCTTCCATTGTAAGATCGCCTCTACCTTGTTGGTGTCCATGGCTATTCCCTCATCTGAGAGGCGGTAGCCCAGGAAGTCCACCTCTGTGGTGTGGAACTGGCACTTCTCCAGCTTGACACATAATTGGTGCTCCTGGAGCCTCTGCAGTACTTCCTTGACGTGTTGCACGTGCTCCTCCGAGTTCTGAGAGTACACCAGAATATCATCTAGATCAGGGGTGTCAAACTCAAATTCATCGGGGGCCGCATCAGCAGTTTGGTCACCCTCAAAGGGCCGGTTACCTGCAAATTGTATCTGCTTCGGAGGGGTTTAACCAACAGGGAATCCTGTAACTGCAGGAATAACTAATGAAATGGCTCAAATCCTCAAAAGAGAACTTGCTTCAAAATGTACTAGATGAATATTTGAACAGTTTTAGAAAAACCAATGGACAAAATTTGTTAGTAGCTACATCGGTCAACTGTGGGGAAGGCCCTACAAAGCAACCATTACAGAGAATGAGACTCTGTAATTTCAGGGTCATGGGTTCAAGCCCCATGTTGAGTAACACATTTCTGCATTAAAGGGGGTTGGACTAGATGACCCATTCAGGTCCCTTTCCACAACTCCACAATTCTATGATTCTGTTCAGGGTGAGAGGGATCCAGTTGCCAGTCCTTTACTTCAGAGGGCCTTAGGTGTTGCCTGGCGACTGCGAACCAGTGAATGAAGGCTGCCTCTGCCATCTAGGCTGAGAGAGATCCCACCACTTAGCCCCAGTCCCTTGCCTCAGAAAACCTCAAAGGGAGTTGCATGAATGTCAGAAATCCTGCCTAGATATTCCGGGTTCCTTGTGGATGCCATGCAATCTCTGCTCTTGCACCAGATTTGAGTGTGATTGTATATGGAGTGTATATGGAGAATCTTTTACAAGCTGCTTTGAATGCCTCAGTAGGCTAAAAAGAAGGAAAGAAAGATGCAAGTACTGTACCTAAATAAACCAACAGTAGTATTTTCCTATGCCTGAGGACCTGGGTGTAAGGAAAGTATTCCTCCCACACACAGGCAAACTAGGTCGCACCTCTCTTATCCATCCCTCAGGATGGTTACTAACTGCAACCTGCGGTTCTCCTCTCCCTCATGTCCAGTAACACACACTATCCGCCCACTCCCCGTTTGTCCCCTTGTTTTGCTGAACACCCAACCCTACACAAAACTTGCCAAGCTCGCTCACAAAAGCTCTGTGACGTTTTCAGTGAGTCCCAACAGCGAAGGTGCCGCGCTGCTATTTTCGAAGTGCATGCCCTCTTTAAAAGAGCGTATTTATCTCTGCAGGAGGTTGTTGGGACACATATACACACACATGACCCTGAAAAATGCTTGCAAGGGGGAAATGACCCTGCTAAATTATTGCAAGGGCCAGGGCGCGCGGGGCAGCGGCTTCCCTGACTGGGATGCATCCCCCATAAAGGTAGACGGAACCCAAGCCAGGTCGCTTACCTGAGAAGCACTCCGCCCCTTCCTATCTGCGCCTCCCCTTCCCTCCAAAGCAACCTGCTCCTATTGTGTGTCCCCCACCCCCATTATACGAGGGGGAGCCCGCTCCGACGCGCGCGCCTCTCCAGCTTGCCCCCGCGCCCCAATACCCCACTGCATGCATGCATTGAAACAAGTGCATGAACCCGCAACCTCCTTCCTCTCCCCCCTCCTCCCTCTTCCCCAGAAGCGGCCGCTTGCAAAGGCACCATCTTCCCTGGCCGAGCGAGCAAGCGAGCCAGCCTCGACCTCCCTCTCTCCCCTCACCCCCAAAAAGGAGCCTCCTCCTTTGCCCTGCCTCGGCTGGGCAGCAATTGGCGCCCTTCCCTCCACGGCGCCGTCACTCAAGAGCAGGGTCGCGTCCGGATTGAGCGCCTCCGGTGCCACTTACTGGCCCGCCTGGCCCCGCCTCCCTCCCGGGCCCTGCCCGCCTCCTTGGGTGCCCCGCGATTGGGCGGCGACGCTGTCACTTCGGAGTTTTCTCCCCACCCCCGTCCCGCCTCCCTTGTTGTCACAACGCCGCTGAGGGCTGAGGCTTTTTTTTTAACCCTTCGCCTCCTCGCTGCCTTCGCTGCTGCTGTTGACTGATGTTCTGAGGGGAGAAGCGGCGGCTGCGGCGGCGGCTGGTCCTTCTTCCCGCTTTCCTCTCTCGCCCCGCTTCCCCATCCTTCCCGGGCCACATGACGAGCTCTGGCGGGCCGCATTCGGCCCCCGGGCCTTGTGTTTGACACCCATGATCTAGATAGACCACTGCCTGTTTGTACAGCAGGGGTCCCAACACGTGATGCATGAACGCTTGGAAGCATTGGCTGCCTGCCTGGAGGCCGAAGGGCATGACTAGGAACTCATAAGCCCCCAGGGGTGTGAACATAGTGGTTTTCCACTCATCCCCCTCCCTGATCCTGATGAGGTTGTATGCGCCTCTCAGGTCCAGTTTGGTGAAGATCCTGCCCTTGCGTACCGCCGCCAGCAGGTCGTCGATTCTCGGCATGGGGTAGGAGATAGGGAGAGTCAACGAGTTGAGAATTCGATAGTCACAGACCAAACGCCGTTGGGGCGTGTCTTTTTTGTCCACCCAGAACACGGGACTGCCCCCTACAGCCTTGCTTTCCCTGATGAAACCCCTGGCCAGGTTTTTGTCAATTAAGTCCTTCAGATCTGCCATCTCCTGCTCTGACATCGAATAAAGTTTGCCTGGTGGCAGCTGAGCTCCTGGCACCAGGTTGATTTGGCAGTCGTAGGGGCGGTGGGGGGGTAGCTTGTCCGCTTCCCTCTCATTGAACACCTGCTGAAACTCCGCATATTGCGCTGGGAGCTTGACTTCCCCTGCTTGCATCATGGCTGCATCTGCCTGCTCCTTGGGACGCATCTGCTGCAAACAATGTTCCATGCAATACGCAGAACCAAACGTCAGAGACCGCTGATGCCAGCTTACTACTGGGTCATGTCTGTCCAGCCACCCCATCCCCAGTATGATGGGGGGACCTGCTAACGTGGTGACGTGGAAGGCAAGAACTTCAGAGTGCCTTCCAATCCCCATCCGCATGGGTGGAGTGCTTTGCGTGACTGCCCCTCCTTTTAGCTCCCTCCCATCAATGGTGGTGACTTGCAAGGGGAAGTGCAAAGGCAGGAGGTGAAGCTGGTGCTGCCGGGCAAAGTCTATATCTAAAAAATCTGCACTTGCGCCACTGTCGACTAAGGCTGGAACCAGCAGAGTGCAACCATTTGGCAGCTGCAGTTCGACTTCCATCACGATGCCTGTCTTGGGAGGGTTGGGGAGGGTGTGCTCGAGCGGGCTGGGGGTGTGTATTTCGGGTGCGCTGCGCGGGGGACGATTTACTGCTCCTGCACCTGACTGGCCGTCCCCGTGACCTGCCAGCCGGCATTGCCGTTTCCCTGCACCGCAGCTTGCTCCTCCCCTTCTCCTGTTACAGCCCCCGTCATGCCTTGCCACACCTTTTTCTTGTTGCACGCCTTGGCTAGGTGGCCGATTTGATGACACACAAAGCATTTCCTGGGTGCCTTGCGCGTCACTGCCCTTGGCAACCGTTGCGTTTGAAAAAGGACACGCGCGCGCTCCTCCCAGTTCCATGGGCGTTTCTTCCGGGATGTGCGTTTGCGCGCCTGGCGGTTTCTCTGTTTGTGTGGGAATGCGGAAGTTGAACCACCTTCCCCCCTTCCCCTCCTTCTTTGTTTTGTCTCTGAGCTCCAATCTAATTCCGATTGCCATCGCTGCTTCTGTGAGGCTTTTCATGTCATTGTAGGGACCCCCTCTCGCTAAAGAGTCTTTTACCTCATCCGCCAGACCTAACTTGAAAAGCGCTATCATTTCAGGTGTATTAGTGTCCCATCCCAGACGGTGGCTTAACAGCGAAAACCTTGCCTGGTATTCGCGCACCGTCATATTCCCTTGTCTTAAAAGCAAGAGTTCCTGTGATTCTAACTCCTGCTCTGAACGGCTCGTATAAACCACGTCCATTGCTTGAAAGAACTCTTTTACTTTCTGAAGCGCTGGGTCCTTGGCCATGATAAGGGGTCTCACCAACCACGAGCAGCTGATTCAAAATGCGAAATTACAAAACCGACCTGCTCTGCTTCATTCTTAAAGGAGTCTTTCTGCAGTTCCAGTGCATATAACATGTCTGTTTTAAAACCTATGTACTGTTCCGGTTTGCCCTGAAATCTGCTTGCTAGCATGGTAATCCGCCTTCCCGCCTGCGCACTCCTGCCCTGCTCAGCATGAATCCGTGCCTCCTCCAACCTGGCTTGACTCATTCGGTAAAGTATCTCTAACTCACGAGCTCTGTCCTCCCAGGTGGGGGCACCTCCATCGCCGGCTCCTTGGGCAGCTGCCGCCGCGGCTTCTTCCGCGTTACTCATGCTGGCTTTGCTTTACTCCTGAGGAGGTGGCGAAGACTTGAGGGATGCTGTGAGAAGGATGTGTGGCCTCCTCGGGAGTAAGCATCCACAAACACCGTCTGCTAAACTAATTGCTTTATTTACAGCCTTAAGCAGTTCAGACGTTACAACTATGCATCCGACCCATCTGAGTCAGATCCCTCAAGTACCAATTTTCGGCTCCGCCCCCAGCACAGGAGCTTCGGGAATCCTAGGCGCCGCCTCTCCTTTTTCCGTTTCCATGCCCTCGACTTGGGCGGGTCGGCGCCTGCTCCTTCCCTTTCACTTTCATCATCCACGCTGGTGGTGTCTGATGCTCTGGCAGGCTCTCTCAGCCCCAACTCCTCCCCGGTCTCCATGTTCTGATCCCTTCCCATTGGCTATGCCAAAGCCCTGGTAGGGGCTTCCTCCCATTGCTTCATTATTGCCTCTGGCGTCAGCAGGGGCTGTGCCTGTTCCTGATCCCAGACCCTCAATAACTCTTCAGGCATCAGCTGAGCCCTGTCTAGGTCAGCTGTTTCCTCTGGCACTGCTTCGGAAACCAGCCAGCCCCTGACACCAGGTCACAAATATGCCCTTAAGACAGGATTTGTAAGCAAAAACACAATGGGAAGGCTTTCCCCATTTTCCTCCCTTACTGCAGAGGAATATTTGAGGTCACTGGGAAAGTCAAAATGGCTTCAGGATTGCTCTCCTGTACTATTTCAGACATGTGGTTTATATACTTACTAGCGGGCCCGGCCACGCCTTGCTGTGGCTGATTTTATGCTTATTACCATCAGTAGCAGCCGCAGCCAAAATAAACCCCCACCTACCCCCGCCGGCGTCGTGTGCACCCTGCACGCGCTCAGGTGCCCTCTCGCGACCTGTGGCAGAAAAAGCCAAGGAAGGAGGCCTCTGACGCCGTCTGAGGGAAAAGCACTATGGAAACGCACAGATAAAAAACACACATCGTGAGATCACTGAGGGACGATCACGGTGGCCATTTCCCGGCGTGCCTTGCCTGTGGCCTTTTCAAGGGGAAAAGTGCTAGTAACCCTCTACAGAGAGGATTTGATTCCATTTCCCAGAGTGCCTTGAGCGCGCGGTTGGTTGGGATAATAAGCCCACCGTTTCACAGCATCCCTTGCGGTTTGGGCGAAAGAGCTTAGTTCACCCACAGGGTGCCTTGACTCCATTTCCCAGCGTCCCTTGCTGGTCCGGCCTAGTTAACTGCGAGAGGCAGCGGCCTCCATTTCCCAGCGTGCCTTTGACAAAAGATATTTACATTTCCCTGTTTCCCAGCCAAGTTAATCACACCTGAGACAACCCCCCCTCCTTCCTTGCAGAGAAACAGTTTGTCAGTTTGGGAGTGAAAATGGAGACAGGCCTGCGGCCTGTCATCAGACATGTGGCCTTGTTTTGCTTGGCACACTTATTAACAATTATTATATATATAGATAAGACCTTGATATTCTTACAACACCTTGCGGGTCTGGCCTAGCTAACTGCGAGAGGCAGCTGCCTCCATTTCCCAGCGTGCCTTGCGACTATTAAAAGCCTATTAAAAGCTGAGTCAACTATCAGGGAAAGAGGCAGGCCATCGCTTCTTTGAACTCTATTTCCCAGATATCCTTGCGGCCCTGAAGAGTCCATTGAGATATGACGCTGCCCTGCGATGAGCCTTTCTATTGGAAGCTGATGATGACATATAATATGTGCGCCATTTTTTGGCCTTTATTCTATATTTTAGGCATGATAGGTGTGGTTTGTTTGAATTTTTATTATGCCAGATCCTTCCTTGATGGTCATGGTACGCTGTGTCCTAAATTTGATGCGATTTGGTCCAGCGGTTACGGAGCACAGTGGTGTCCGCCGCGCACGCAATGGGAACATTTTTATATATATAGATGTACAGTGGTACCTCGGGTTAAGAACTTAATTCGTTCCGGAAGTCCGTTCTTAACCTGAAAACGTTCTTAACCTGAAGCACCACTTTAGCTAATGGGGCCTCCCACTGCCGCTGCGCCGCCGCTGCCCGATTTCTGTTCTCATCCTGAAGCAAAGTTCTTAACCCGAGGTAATATTTCTGGGTTAGCAGAGTCTGTAACCTGAAGCGTATGTAACCCGAGGTACCACTGTATGTGTTTGCCTTGTACATTTATGAACATTTATTTTACATTTGAGACCTTAGAATTCTTATAACAACAGTATGGCCTCAGAGGATGGATGCCAGGAGCATGGAGCCCTTTTAGGTACCCTGGACCAGCACATTTAAGGCTTTAAAAACCAAAATCATCCACTGAAAACAATTTTCTTCCTTGCAGTATTTAACTTTAACCATAAGGAGAGCTGGTGTGATGCAGTGGTTCGAGTGTCAGACTAGAACCTGGGAGACCAGGGCTCAAATCCTCACTCAGCCATGAAGCTCATTGGGTAACCTTGGGCCAGTCACTGCCTCTCTGCCTGACCTACCTCACAGGGTTGTTGTGGGGATTAAATGAGGGGAACGGAACCATGGAGCTCCTGGGAGAACAGGTGGGATATGAATGCAATAAATGAATACATTTTCTCAAAGTGGTTCACAATATTAAAATCAGATGCATTGATGACAGGTCCTGTGAAATGTGTTCAAATCATACTGTGTTCTTAAGTGTGGAATTCTAGAATTGCACAACTGCTTTGTTCGCACCCCTGAACATATTGCTCCAAGCAGTTGTATGTAGTCATGTGGATTGCATGAGTAGATGTGAGTGGGCCAGTCTTTTACTGCCGCATTTGGCTTGATGATCTGATCCCATTACATTTGTTTGCAAATTCTGTTGGACCTACAGCTGAGTTGAGTGTTCTTTGTCTGTCAGGCAGATTCTGGCTCGTAGTCGCCTCCTGAGAGAAAATGGACGTTTCCTAACTCATCAGGTAAGAGAGTGGGGGTGCAGTTGCTTCTGAAGCCACTTGCCTCCTTGCACAGAGAGAGAGAGAGGGATGGGCCTCAGCAAGGGTACAGACATAAAGCTAGGACATTTAATGGTCCACTCACAACCTCCTTTGACTTATGACCCAAATGTGATCTATTCCCCACAGAAGTTCTGGATTAATACTGGAACCACTCGATTGATGCAAGTCAGAGGGGTTTTTCTTTTACTTAGGCTGCTGGCCTAAAAAGAACTGATATGAGGGTTTGAATAGCAGAAGTGAAACTTGATTCCCCCTCTCTGAATTTCCTTTGTAATCCTGTCTTGTCATCCTTGAAAAGGAGGGTAGAGCACAAGGGTGCTTCTTTGGGGAGGGGGTTGGGGGCATGCCTGCCATGTGACTATTTCTAAAGAATGTCTGTATCTTTGCTTGAGACCATAACCATAACAAATAGGTTTTTTAAATAAGTTGTTTTTTAATACATCTTTGCAATGTAAATATATTGAAGGGCAGGCCTCTGAACCTCTCCTGCCTTCACCCATCCTGCCCCAAAGCCGGGAATGGCACCCTCAAAAAGGCAGGTGACCAAGACTTCACACCTGCGTGCTTTTACCTGGAAGGAAGCCCCACTGAAGATTTAACTTATTTAACTTCTGAGCACGTATGCATAGCATTAACATAAGAAACTGCATGCCCTGGTTCAAATCTTTCCTCTTCCATGAATTTAGTATGTGGCATGAGGCCATTCTAAGGTCCTATCAGGGAACCTGTAGATGCTACCACTGCCGCCGCCCTCCCAGCTCCCTTGGGTCCTAGACACCACGGCCAGCAGTCAGGGATGAGAGGAGTTAGTCCAGCATTGGAGGCCACAGGTTCCTTTTCCCTGATACAAGATGCAAGGCTTCCAAAGGCTTCAAACCATCTAAAATGCAATGATAATCTTCCTTGTTGAAAACACCTTTAGCTCATCTGGATTTCTGAGGCCCTTCCTCTTTCCCCAGGGCTTCCTCATGCGTAAGCATCACTTCAATAACCCTGAAAGTGGCTTCTTCCGCCAAACCAAGCGTAAAGTGCAGCCCCGAAACCTGCTGACAGGTAACCATGGGAACGGGCATGGGAGTACAAGGGGCGGTGGAAGGGTTCTGCTGTCTCCCCACCCCCCACCCCCTCCGTCCCGCTTGCTCAATCAGTGCTGCCTGGAAGCAGTGATGGACTTGATCAGCTGGAGGTCCTGTGAGTGGGTGCCTTCTGTGTCCCGCCTTCTACTCCCCTTGAAGGAGCAGCTTTGTACTGTGGGAATACTCTGGGATTCCAACTTGCCACAGGAGTCTCAGGTGGCTTCTGTGGCTTCTTCGGCCCAGATTTGGGCAATCTGCAGCGCTCATATCGCTCTATAGGCCGAGGGAGCCGACGTTTGTCCGCAGACAGCTTCCGGGTCATGTGGCCAGCATGACTAAGCCGCTTCTGGTGAACCAGAGCAGCGCACGGAAACGCCGTTTACCTTCCCGCCGGAGCGGTACCTATTGATCTACTTGCACTTTGACGTACTTCGAACTGCTAGGTTGCAGGAGCTGGGGGGAGCTCACCCTGTCACGGGGATTTGAACTGCCGACCTTCCGATCGGCAAGCCCTAGGCTCAGTGGTTTAGACAACAGCGCCACCCGCGTCCCTAGTACTAGCATAAAAAGCCCTAAATGGCTCGGGGACCAAGCACTTTGTTCTCCAGTATAAACCACCTTTGACCCTACAATTGGCAGGTGAGGCTTTGGCGGCAGCGTTGGAATAAGGGGGGAGACGAGCTGCCAACCATGAGGGGGCTCAGTTCTGTGTGTCCTGGGGCTGGTGCCTGTGGACGGAACCTGATTTGCCCTCCAGAGTCACCTGCTCTGTGGTTAAACTGAGATCAGTTTAACAGATGTCAGCTGCCTCGGGTCCTGTACTGGGAGCAAGGTGGGATATCAAACCAACAAACAAACCAGTTTTTTAAGGCTGGGCTGTGAGTGCTCTGTGCTCAGGTTTATTCTGGGCCGACGTGCAAAATCTGCAAGAAAACGAGCGGTTGGATTCTGTGGTCTGTATATAAATTATGCTATTTAAGCACCCTTCCCTTATTTTGGAAATTTTGTTCGAGTAGACCCCTGCTTGTGTTTGAGATTTCTGCAGCTATCATACGTCCCCACATGCCCACAAACCCCAAGGAGCTAGAACTTGCTTTTGTTTTTGAAAGATGCTGATATTCACATAAAACCACATTTTGTTCCTGGCACTTCTTTCTGTGGTTTCCATGTGTCCCTGTGGAATCCCAGGCTGCACAGTGCCCTGTTTGACGCATGCCTCTCTCCCTCTCTCTCTCTTGCAGATCCCAGCCTGGTTATGGAGATGATGAAGGGCAACTTGGTCCATGTCCTGCCCATGGTTCTAGTTGGAGGCTGGATCAATTGGGCGTTCTCTGGCTTTGTGGCCAGTGAGTGATGCGGGGATTTAACACAGGCCTCGAAGCTGCAGGGGGTGCCCTTGTGGAGACCCATTCCTTGTGCAGCAGAGGATGAGGGGAAATGGTGGCCCTCTAGCTGGTTGCTGGACTACAATTCCCATCATCCCTCACAGTTGGCCATGCTGGCTAGGATTGAAGGGAGTTGGGAGCCCAATAGCCCCTGCAGGGCAACGGGGGGGCCCCTCCCCCTGGTGGACAGTTTTAGTATTGCTGTATGTGCTATTTGATTACAGTGGTACCTTGGGTTACAGACGCTTCAGGTTACAGATGCTTCAGGTTACAGACTCTGCTAACCCAGAAATATTACCTCGGGTTAAGAACTTTGCTTCAGGATGAGAACAGAAATTGTGCTCTGGCAGCGCAGCGGCAGCGGGAGGCCCCATTAGCTAAAGTGGTGCTTCAGGTTAAGAACGTTTTAAAAGAAAACATTATTAAAAGAAGATACAAATAATAACAATGAGAAATCAATAAGTTAAATACCTTACTTATGTTTATATTTTGTTGTTTGATTAAATGGATATATGTATTATTGAACAAAATCTGAATAAAAATTTAAATAAATAAAAAAGAACGTTTTCAGGTTAAGAACAGACCTCCAGAACGAATTAAGTACGTAACCAGAGGTACCACTGTCCAGTGGTACCTCGGTTTAAGAACAGTCCGGTTTAACAATGATTCGGTTTACAAACTCCGCAAAACTGGAAATAGTGGTCTTGGTTTGAGAACTTTACCTTGGTCTAAGAATGGAATCTGAACAGTGGAAGGGCACCGGTGGCGGGAGGCCTCATTAGGGAAAGCGCGCCTTGTTTTAAGAATGGTTTCGGTTTAAGAACGGACTTCCGGAATGGATTAAGTTCCTAAACTGAGGTACCACTGTATTTTGTTTCTAAATCTGCTGCTGTTTTGTTTTTGTTTTGCTAGGATGAGCAGTATAGGAATATTTTAAAATAACAATATTTAAAGAGATCATTTAAGGCAGGCATAGGCAAACTCCAGCCCTCCAGATGTTTGGGACTACAATTCCCATCATCCCTAGCTAACAGGACCAGTGGTCAGGGATGGTGGGAATTGTAGTCCCAAACATCTGGAGGGCTGGAGTTTGCCTATGCCGCCAAGATGCACTCTTCCAGCATCCGGTGCATTTCATAGCCTTTGGCTCAGCTTGCCTGTAAAGCAGACCACCACCCCTAGTCATCCTTTTGACCAGAGAGCTTGGGCTGACGGCAGGTTGCCTCTAGCTAAATTAGGTGTAGTTATGAATCGGGAAGACCCCCATCCAAATCTGCCCCCTGCCTTGAACTCTTAGGAAAGTGATCACCCCTCTCAACCTCTTTCCCTCCCTGCCACCCACCCAGCCCAGTAATTTACTGGGATTCTGTGACTTGCATGAGAAGATTTGGTAAGAAGGGATTGTAGGCCCCTTAAGTTGCTCCTTTGCTTGCAAGGGGGGCTTTAGCTTGGGATCTGAGCTGATCCGGAGGGTGGCACTATGCGCAAGACAGCTGGGAGCTATAAATCACCGGGGGGGGGGAGGGTGGCGGGGCAGCAGCTGTAGAGCTTGGGGTGGGTGGATGCAGCTCTAACACCTCTCCCTCCCAACCTCCCTCCCTCCCAGCCAAGGTTCCCTTCCCCCTGACCCTGCGGTTCAAGCCCATGCTGCAGCGTGGAATTAGCCTGCCTTCCTTGGACCCCTCTTGGTAAGCACCTGCCTGTCCCCAGGCCCAGCCAGCCCCTCCATGGATTTGGGGTGGGTGATGGCCTCTGGCCTGGGTTTCCACCCTGTGGGACTGGGGGCCAGGAAGGCTCCCTGAGATCACTGACATATGTTTTCACTTCCCAGGGTGAGTTCGGCCTCCTGGTACTTCCTCAACGTTTTTGGCCTCCGCCGAGTGTACAGCCTCATCCTGGGAGAGACGACCGGTGAGAGCCAGCTTGGGGACAGGGGTTGGCTGGGCGTAAAGGTGGGGTGGGTGTCTTGCGTGAGATGTACCTCTTCAGATTGCAAAGTGGAGGGTGGACGTTGGAGTGCTTCTTGCAGCAGGAGCTTTCATGAACTAGAGACTGCTTTGACTGCTGCATGAAGTGGTGCCGATATTTTGAGGAACCTGTTTGAAACCATGGGGGGGCAGCGCCCAACCTCTCAGGATTGTGGCAGTCACATGTTGGAACTTGTTCTGTACAGCCACTCACTCCTGCATTCGGACTACTCTTTGCAACTCCACTATTGCTCTATAGGTCAATGCAGAGGAACAAGTGTCAACAAAAACCCATTTCTGCTGAGAGTTTGCACCTAATCAAAGGCAGCCAGACTGTTAGTAGCTGACAGTTATCTCTTGCAATGTTTACATGCTGCGGGCCTCAATTTGTTTCGTCCCTGACGTTCTCTCCACAGCTGCAGAGCAGAACCAGCTGCTCCTGCAGGACCAGTTCCTCAGCCCAGCTGCCCCCACCCCACCTGATCCCAACAAGGCTTTCAAGGTACTGCCCTAGTTTGTTTCAATGGTTTCACTTGGGTGAGAGCACATAGCTGATAAGATTAGATGCAGTCCATTTGATGCAAGACTAATTGGCTGGATGGCATCTTATCTGCAGGGCTACAGCTGTGCCAGTGAGACTTGTGGGCATAGGCAGCCCTGCATATCCCAAGAGCTGGCGCTGTGGCCCAACATGTGCGCTAGACAATATCTGTTTAAAGAAATGACAGGAGGGGGGCTCAACATATGGTTGGACTTCAACTCCCACCAGGCCCCAGACAGCACGGCAGTTGGTCAGAGATGATATGAGCCAGTTTCCCCCCTCCTAACTTAAATCAGTGCCCCCCTCCTAACTTAAATCATTGCCAGGGCCTCCTCTCAGCTAGCCTCCCTCCACCCCCAACAAGGAGACAGTGCTGACCTTTCCTATGGGATCATTGTAAAACAGGATTGTGAGTGAGCATGGGAACACCTTGGAAGTTAAGGGCCATATAAACACCTCACAAACAGTCAGCGCTGCTCATTTTGAAGCTTAGAGCTTTGTGCTTGCCAGGGCTGCCACCTTGCAAACATCTCTGATGGCAGTGGTGTTTCTGCACACAGCTGCGCACATCCTGTTCAGCACAAGGATTTCTGTTTGTGCAATGGGACTTCCTTCTCCCCCCCCCCCACGCCCTCCCCAAAAGTGTCCCAGAGGGCTGGGGGAACCATATGGAGCAGATTTAAGGGGCACATGGGAGAACATTCTGTTGCACAAGCAGAAGTCCTTACGCTGATGGAACGATGGTCTTGGTGCTGTTGGATCCCACCCTTAGATTGTAGCTTGATGTAGAGCTTGCATGTGTGAGTTTCTCCAGCTATGATACACTGCTCAAGGCTGACACTCTTTTTCTTCATCCAGGCCGAGTGGGAAGCTTTAGAGTTGGCTTCTCACCACTGGGCTCTACAGGATGTGGAAGAGCAGTTGATGTCACAGGACCTCAAGCTGGCAGGGATGCCTGGGCCTGACTGATCCCATCCTGTGACCGCTGCAGGCTACTGCTGTCCTATGGGACAAATGTGTGTGCGCAAGACCCTTTCACCTCCTTGACAGGAGGAAGAGGCTGACCCTCCCTGCGTAATCAGTGTGGAACGGCTTTTCGTCTTAGAGGCAGGAAGGTTGCAGAAGAGAGCTTGAAGTCTGTAGCATGACCCCCCCCCCCACCACCATCAGTCAGTCAGAGCAGTGGGCAAATAGCCTCTGTGGAACTGGCTCTGGGTGCCTGAAGTCTTGCAGGGGTAGCTGGAGCCAGCAGGTCAATATCAAAAAGCTCCTTTTCTTGTTCTGCTTGCAGAGACAGAAGCCCTGTGTGGCAGACAACTTTATGGGATGCCAGTCCCAAGTGTGTGTTGAACAAGTTTGGCTATTAAAAGCAAGGTAGCTGCAACAAACCCTGCTTTCCTGTCCTTATTTGCAATCTCCATGTATGGCCTGTCCCTGGTGGCTGGTGCATAAACACTGCCTAGGTTCTTCTGCGCTGCACCTTGAAAGAGTTTTCGAGAAAAGCAGCACCTCCTTAACCTTTGCAGGGAAAGGGAGGACTGAGTGGAAGCTCAGGGCCAGTGTAACTTGAAATATAAGGCACCAGTTTTGAGCGGGGGGGGGGGGCACAATGTTTTAACTGCAATAACTGCAGTAATGCTTCCGCCAAGTTGAACAGGCTACTTGGCACTGGCACTGTCACAGGCCTCCACCACCAGCCTCTCCAAGCACCCAAGTTGAATCCCATCCTGCAATGTGGGGTGTACTCTGCCCATCCAGTCGATTTCCTCCTTCCGAGAGAGAATCATGGCCACCACATTGGAGGTTGCTGTCCAGAAGTTGGAAGAGTCATGCTGTGGTCGCCTCTGTCCTTGCTGGCTGAAACAGAGATGGTTTGGGGAGCACGATCCTCCTCTACTTAGGGGTAAATGTCTCATTGAAGCTTGCCAACTGTCTTCCTCCCCAGAGGTTAGTCCACTTCTAAGCATGGAACAGCTTGAAGGCTACCAGAGGAGTGTGCACCTCCCTGCTGCTGCTGACCAGATTTGAATTCTTGCTACCAGACCCTGGTTTTCCTTACCCATCCCTCTGCAGAGCAGACGGCAAAAACAGCACAAGGAAGCTCAAGTCCATTAGGCTACCGCTCTCCTATGGCTACAATGGCCAGGAACATTTGCAAGAGAATTCCCCACGAATGACACCATGTTCCAGCAGAGAGCTTCGAATTCTCTGTGTTCCCACACGTGGGCATAACTATGATGGGACATGCAGTGGCAGCTTGAGGCTGGAGATGCCAGTGCCTGAGGAGGCTGGACTGGGTCAAAGCGCTACCACAATTGCAACACAATCTGAAGCAGAGCAGAAGTCACCAACACGGTGCCCTCCAGATGTTGCTGGGATTACAAAGTCCTATAAGGCCATGGGGGGTGTTGGGGGGCATCCAGTTGGCTTGCCCTGTTCGTGGAAGAGTCCTGGATCCAAAGAGAGGAATGAAGCGCTCAGGAGGGAAATGGAGGGAAAGAGGGGCAAAAAGAGGCCACATGCCATTTGAAAGAAGTTACTTTATGTACAAGTTTTGCCACATGCCAAAAATATTTTCTTCTGGAAAAAAAAAACCTTCAAAAGAAAAGAAAGAAGCCCCCAGAGTCAAGTGAAGGAATATTCTTCCCAAACTCCTTAAGAAAATACCCGATGCGCTTCTGCAGGCCAGCCCTGCCCTCCCCAAACACTGCACGCAGAAACCTATTTACAAGCCAGTGCAATCCCTGAGCCTGGAAGCAGCAGCAGTGGCACCAGAGACACTCAGTGGAGGGGAGAGAACTCCCATGCACTTCTGTGGGCCCAGGGCAGGCGCGACAGCCGAGGCACCAGGTGCCAGGGCAGAGAAGGAAGGGGGCATTCAGTGCTGGTGGCGGCGGAGACACTCCTCTTCTGCCGGGGGGGGGGGGTGTGTGACACGTTGCAGGCCCCAAACCCCTCCGTGGCCTTGCCACAGGCTTTGCTGCTAGACTCTGAAGCGGCACCTCAGCCCAGCAGCTCAACCACCCCCCTTTGGAAGCAGACTGCTGTCAGAAGGAGGTCCATGAAATGTAGGTCAAGGGGAGCCGTTGGCTGTGAGAGGAAGATGGCGGTGGGGCAATGGTTGGAATTATTGCTCTCATTGAGGGGAAGAGGAGGCACTTGGGAGGTGAGGGGGGAGAAAACAAGGGTCTGTTTATCTAGCCAGTGACCAATGGGAGGGGTTTTTGGGGTGGGGAAAGTGTCCCAACCGGCTGCAGAACCACAGCGGGGTTTGACTACCTTTGCAAAGTCCTGCATGGCTGTCGACAGCAGAGGCCCTAAAACCAGGAGCAGCAGAATAAGGGCAACTCCCCCTGATGCTAGAGAGTAAAAGGGGAGGGGGCAGCATCCACAAGGGATCACACAAACGATGCACGCATCCCCTCCCCCATGTGAGATGGAAAAGGACACGTCACCCCCTCCCCCTTCACCTTTGCATCTTATAAAAATGCTGGTGCAAGACAATGGCCCTGTCAAGGAGGCAGGACACACACACACACACACACACACACACACACACACCCCAAAACACCCCCTTCAGAGCAGGGGAACTATGTGCAAAGCAAAGGGCCCTGCGCTTTGGGGCACAGCAGAGGAGACTGCTCCCCCCTCCCCCCTATTCCATAGCCTGAGTAAAGAGCTGCTGCCCTTGGAGAGAATCCACTGCTAGCTTCAGTCTGAGGAAGGGAAGAGGCAGGGCATGCAGCCCCCCTCCCCAGCTGCAAATGGAGGAGGGGGGGTCAAGGTCAGTCCACATCCATGAAGTCCCTACTGGCTTGCTCTCTGGGGTGGGGCTCGCAGCAGGCCCCCCCGCCGCCGTCCTGGTCTCTGGAACCTGCAGCACTCGTGGGCGCAGCAAGGAGGGCAGGGGGCCGGATTTTGTCCTGGCGCTGGTAGAAGAGCACATAGGCAGCTTTGGACTGTCGGGGGAGAAAAGAAGCAGAAGAGGCAGCAGGTGAGGGCAAAAGAGACGCTTAGGAGCCTGAGATGCAGATCGGGGAAAGGGAGTCGACTGCAGGGGGAGTTCAAGTGACGTAGGAATGGGGGGGGGGGGAAGAGTCAGGAGACATGCAAAGGTCCACACCATTGAGTTAAAATGTCCTGCGCCGCTTTTTCAAAGAGGATCAAAGCAACTTGCACTACAGGAAACTCAGTTCACAAAGGATCAATGGGGTAGAGTGTGGGATGTAAACACTAGAGCAGTCAAGTACAACAATGCTAGAGCAGATAGTGGAGATTGCCTCAGTCCTCCAGCCACAACTTCCTGGTCACATGGATTGAGGCAATTTCCTCTTGCAACTAGATGTGGGAGTGGCTTCACCTGGGAAGGTATGAACAAAGAACCTCACAGGTCAGCGGCCATTCCATTCCTTTTCCACTCTCTCACTCGAACTGTGAGGATGCTCAGTTGGCTTCCAGCCAACTGGGGCCTGGACTTCTCTCCCACATGGGGAGATTCCAATTGTAAATATCTTTACTAAGAATAAGCCTGCCTTCTTTGGGATTTGTCTTGAGCTGGATACATGTGAGTAAACATTTTATATCTTTTTATAGAAGATGTGTGTTGTGTCTTATTTAAGAGGGACAAAGGGGAAATATAGTGACAAACCAGGAAACTAGATTAAGTTGATTCTAGCGAATCAAAGCAACTTCCGCTGTGTGTATTTTAAAAGGGAATGTTACTCTGCTAGTTGAACTTGTTAGCACAAGTTAGGATGAGATATATTAAATTATAAATCTCCATCCACGTTCCAAAACATTCCCACATAGAGTAGATCACATAACCAAGAAGGGGGGGGGGGTTGTGTTTGAGTTCTCCTTGCCCCACATCTCCAGGCCATGAAGCTGATAGAGCCAGTCATTCTCAGAGTTGTGAGGATATTGTTGGGTTGGAGAGGGGAAGGAGAGCAGTCAGATCTCGAGATCCATTGCTTGGGGGCTGAATAACTGCTACCCTGAGCTCACAGGAGGAAGGGCAGGGTGCCAACGTGAGAGATTCAAGTTCACGACCCTCCATTCTTAGTCCATGGAAAGACCAATGAAGCAGACAGACGACAGTGCCAAGGCCTCCTTCCTGCCCCCACTGCACCCCCTCAGCTTGTTCAGGATAGCACCAGGGGGCTTCTAAGTATCAGTCTGCTTGAGAAAAGAGACTGGAGGACAACCAAGTTCTGCTTCTTCCTTGCAAGTGAAAAGCCCAGTCTGCTTAGAGACATGCCTTGCTGAGATGCGACGGAGGTGTTTTGTAAAGAGATGCACAGGCCACCGAGAGGGAGATTTTGCCACCCTGCTAGCCAAGAGGGTGGGATGGCATTGCCATCCAAGACACCTGCCAGCAAGTGCCAAGAAGCTGAGCCCATCCAGCGCCGCCCTGCCTGACTCACCTCAATCTGGACTTTGGAAACTGCAGAGACACTGCTGTCATCAAAGTAGAACCACGTTCCGCTGTCTTTGTTCCGGGCAAAAGTTGTGTCTAGAGGGCACAAAGACCAGTCAGACTCACCAAAGTGCTGCTTTGCCTTCTGCCACCCATTGTGCTTCACAATCACATCACCTGTCAGCCACTACCTAAGCACTTTGGTCCTCCATTTGTGGAACCTTCCTCCCATTTGAAGAGAAAAGAATTGGGCCAGCTGGAGCATTTTGTGTGGAGCACCCAGTCCTCTGGGGAGGGAATCTGCGGGGCTGCGCTACTTGCATTGCTGCTCTGCTGCATGAATCCTGCCGCTAGCTGAGGCATCCATCAACAGGGCCTCAGTTTACATTTAAAGCGGAACCGAGCAAGTTCTAAGCTGAACTAGTGTCCACTAATATCTCTGAAACTACAAAAGGGCTGGTGAGGTCTTAGCAGTTGGAGAAGGGATTTTCATTCCGCACTAAGCTTTCCCCCTCCCCTCAGGGACGCCACTTCCTACCCGCCCCCCCCTTTCATCTACCAATATCCAACATTTGTTTGCACTTAGCCTTTTCTAATAGTAGCTGTTTGCTCCCCATGTGAAATTCTGCAACAATGAATTGTTCATTTCTACACTGTTCTCATGGTCATTTCTGTTCCTTACTGTTTTGTTCCCCCCAAAAAGAAATAGCTCTCCCACAGACACACAGGCCACATTCACCTGCAGTGCTAAAGAATGGTGTAGCATCCTGATGGGCCACAGCAGGCCGTGGGCTCATGTTTTTAGCAGTGGAGCTGCAAGACACTCCAGTTTCTGTCCTAATTAGCCAGAGTTTAGTGTGATGTCCTAAACTGAACTTAATCATAACTATGGTTACAGAAAACAAACTGGCTTCATAAACCATAGTTTGAAGTTGGCTGGTTTTCACTAACTATGCTTAAGACTAATTGACCTGACACAAATTGTGGCTGTCACAACAAGCTGAGGTTACCCCCTTCCTCAAGGAGTTTCATCCGATGTCTCATTTAATTAAAGCATCTGCTCTGTTGTATCTGTACAGCATGTCGCCAATGCTGGTTTCATTTAGTTGCTTTTACTGACTCCGCAAATGTTACCTGCTCTGTTGGTTTGTACAGTTTTTAATACTGAGTTTTATTATTCTACTGTTTGATGTGAACCCCCCACCCCCGGGAGGGGTTCTTTGTAACTAGAGGGTATCATATAAGTATTACAAGATGGTGATAACAACAATACAGATTTAAATTCAGATTACCGTATTTTTCTGTGTTTAAGATGATGTTTTTTGCTAAATTTTATTAGTCAAAAATTGGGGGTCATCTTATACATGGAAAAATATGGTATTTCCTTGATCTTCCTGCAGCTGCCAGACATGCTTCCACACATGCCGCTCTTTCTCGCACGTGCACACATGGGCTGCGCCACAAACCACGCAAAGTTAAGGGCAGCAACTGGAGCACTGAGAGGGAAGTGCATCCGGGGCCCGGGAGAAAGAGACCAAGTGCCAACGGCTGCCTAGAGAGACTTCAGGCTCTCCAGCAGTAAAGCACAATGTCCCTTCAGTGCCACCGCCGGGAGAACGGGGGTTGCGGCCAAAAATATCTCAACAGCTTTGAGGGCAATCGCCCCCCCTAAAAGCTGAGCAACTTCTTAATTTCTCAGTTTGGGGTTCAAAAAAATAGGGGTCGTCTTGTACATGCCAAGATATGGTACTACATGGGGTGGTATTCAGAAGCCCTGCCCAGGGACTTCCACAATGGGGCTTTCTTTCCCTCTCCCCCCTCTCAGCTCCCCCTGAAATTGGCTCTGGGGGTGTGTGGACATTGAGAGAACTCGCCAGAGCAGCACACGGGGAGGAGGGGAGGGATCGTTCCATCTGGTGAGCTGAAATGCTTGCGCAGACAGAATTACTGGAAAGCCACCCATTAGATCTCAGATTTACCCATTGTGCATTTTCACTTTGTAGGAAGGATCAATGAACCAAAGACCTATGACTTTGGCTGCCCAACAAAGCTGGCTCTAATTTTGCTGTTAACCATTTCCTTTCAACTCTAAGTGTCTCCTCCCCACCTTGCATCCATTCCCTTCAACCCAAAAGGAAGACATACAGCCCCAAAATAATACATACAGTGCCCATCTCGGAGACCCCCGTAGTGGTTCGACACGGCGATGAGGTCGTATTTGTACAGTGTGGGGTCAGTGTCTTTCTGTGGCTTGATGACAAACTCTGAGAAATCGAGATCCCTACAGGATAGAGATCATAATGCTGCTGTTTTCTAGGGTCAGAGGGGGGTCCCCTCAGCAACATCCTCCACATAGTTTTGGGGGAGAACCAGCATTTGCATCATAAGTCACCGCCACCCTCAAGGCATATTCCTAATCATCATGCTAACTTCTGGGGTTTAAGGCTGCACTTTCCTGAAGTGTTTTCAAGAACACCTTGAAACACAAACACCCGCTCAGTGATTCTTTCCACCACCCTGTAAGGCCCGTTACTTCCTGCCGACAGCTGAGGCCAGTCTTGTGAATCAGCCCATGGAAAGTTACTAGCTTTCAGTTGTTTTTACTAGACTGCTAAGAGGGAGAAGAAAAGGCTAAGGAGGAAACCCCACAAAAATCTTGAGTGGAGTTCTGAAGATGGCCAGATGGCACCTTGAACGCCTCCTTCCGGCAACTCCCGCAGCCAAGCTAGTGACAAATGTCTTGCTCTGCTTCCTTTGGACCCCATCAGTGAGGCCGGAAGGGGGCAGGTCTTGTCTCTGGGCAGGCCAGGACTTCCATACTGGCTGCCCAGGCTTGCGCCCCAGAGAGGTCACTTTGGTGTTGCCAACACAGTGGTTTGACTGCCCACTCCATTGTCTCTTGAGACAGACGGACGCCAACAAGTGACTTCTAACCTCTGTTTCCCAGCAGGTTGTGGTGGGAGGGAAACCCTTTGCTTTGCGTAAAGCAGGAAAATGTAGACGACTAACCTCTTACCAGGCTAGTAAAAACAATCTGTCTTCTACCAATTGGATTGGTGTAGGAGGAATGCTTAGACATGCTAATGATCAAGTGATCTATAAATGCCACAAATGAACAAATGCCAGGTTGGCTCAGGCTCTCAAGCCACCACACAATTCTAGAGTGCACTCTGTGTGCCCTTAAGTCAGACATGGGAGGAACCCATGTTTGACTCTTGACTCTCATCATCTCCACCTTTGGGCCACCCTGACTTGGGCTGATGGGTGTTGAGAGCCCACAATGTCTGGAGGGCCCCAAGTTTCCCAGTCCTGCATTAAAGCCATTTTAAAAAAAGCAAATGTGCTCCATTTTATCAGGTATCTTCAGAACTGGGAAGTGCTCTCTGCAAGCTGCATAAGCCAGCTCCAGTGGGAAGTCAACATGCCTTCTTTATTGATACTGGGTTTGAAGGGAGCAGGTAACTCTTTGGCCCATGGAATCATGAAAATGTAACAAGCATGCCTGTTTCCTCTGAAAGATTTCTCCCCAGTGGAATGATTTCAGAGGCATGAGCCACCCCAAATACGCTGCCCCCCATGTCTCTTCTCCTGCCTACAAATTGTCTAGTGATTTGGACCAAGTGGCTTACTGGACAGGGAACTCCACCAGCGTGTCGAGTTTCTCCCTGGAGAACTTGGTGTAGGAAAAGCGTTTGAGGTGGATGATCAGGATCTCTGGCAGCGACCACAAGTCCAGCTTCTTGGTAGCCAACTGGTGCTTCTTGCAGGTGGGGCAGTACCTGCACGAGAGGAGCTGGGGGTGAGCACAGCACTCAGAACAGCAGAAAAGCCACAGGTGTTTGCATGAGGACTAGCAGGCAACCCATCTTAGGACACAAAGGAGGAATCCTGAGACAGGTATCTGGGTTGGGGGTGGGAGAACAAAAGTGAAAATGATTTGGTCAGGGCACCCAAAATCCTGCAACACACACCAATGCTGAAAACTGAAAAATGCCTAGCCAAACACTAGGTGAAAAAGCGGGTCATCAGGAGGATCTGCAAAGAGGGTGGCATATTTACCCACCAGCCCCATGGTCCATCATCCCTTTGAAGTGAGACGTCTGGTGTCATCAGCTGTGATGGACCAGAAGACTCTGCCATTGATGCTCGCTGCACATGAAGGCATGTGGCCCATGATGAAACCTAGGCACATCCTGTGTGCGCGGAGGGGTGAGGGTTGTCCTCCCCCCTTAACAAAAGTGCATGGGGTCACATCGCACGGGGGGGGGGGGACTCCCTCCTTCTCACGATCCCCCCAAGGCTCGGCAAGAAGGTTCCAGCTGTAAGGCCCCTTGGCTGCCACTACCAGGCCAGAGTCGAATGGGGCCATCTGCACAGCAAGCAATGCCAGGCCTGAACCGTTTGAGCCATAAGATAATCCGAGGCGGTGCAGCTTTGCCAACCCACAACTGGAAGGTCAGAGCCAGCTGCCTCCAGGATTCGGCCCTGCTCCACCAGCAGCTCCTTCCCTTCCTTTGTGCCTCTGGAAGCAAGAGCCCCCCCGACCCACCAGGGCTCTCACCAGGGATTCTCCTCCTCCAGCGTCTCCACGGTGGTGAAGAGTTCAAGGCACTCCTGCAGCCTCACTGGATTCTTCCTTGGCGTGAAGTCCATGCAGTCGTGCTTGATGTAGCCCTGGCAGTGCACACGGGGGGGGGGGGTGAGCGGCAGCGGGGGGGGGCGCCCATCACCCTCCAGTTTTTTGCCTGTTGTCCCTGACCATGAGAGCCAGGCTGGCAGGAACTGGGAGTCCAGAACCCTCTGGAGGTCTGCCAGGTCCCTGTAGCTGAGCTTGAGGAGGCTCACTCAGGGCAGAGGAGGGCAAGGGAAAGAGAAAGAGAAAGAGAAAGGCCTCGCCCTCACCTCCGCCTCCGCCTCATTGTAGTAGCGTTTCTTCATGTTGGAGTCCCAGTCCATCGCAATGTACGGTTGGGCTGTGCCAAGGGAAGAAACTGTGGTTAAAGTGGCAGGAACCCTGAGCATCTCTCAAGGCAGTGCAGGGGGGAGTCATTTATGAAATCCCAGGCCAGAAGGACCCTGAACAGGACTAATCCTGCTGCTCTCCAGTCACCACTGCCACACCCAGAACAGTCCCATCCCCTACAGAAGTATCCAGAGGGCAGTGCGTCAGAAGGGAAGTGGAATTTTGCCACTGGGGCAGGAAAGGGTTTCCAGCCAAAGGGCCATCTTCCCTTCCAGGTAATCTTTTGTAGGGCACATGTCACTGGTGGCTGCAATTACGCCAGCAATGCAGCCGTTAAGACCCTACACAGAGCCTTGACACTCACTGACCAGAAGGCGGAAAGGTGAGAAGAGCCCCACCTAGTCTGGCATCCTGTTCTCACTTGGGGAGACCCCAAGCAGGACCTGAGGGGAGCAGCACTCTTCCCTCCTGCAATTTTCAGCAACTGATAGGACCACCAAAATTAGGGGACCTAAGCGAGTCGTGTTCATTAGTGTCAATGGGTCCACTCTGGTTATGACACAACCCTTAATCATCATTCCAGCAGATGAGTGTTTGCATATCTGAGCTGGAGGCCGTTAAACAAAAAAGGTGAACCTGAGCATTTCAGAGAAGGGGGCTGGCGCAGCCAGGCTGGGAGAAAGGCTGAGAAGAGAGCCTCCCCCCCCCCCCACCTGACCACTGCCATGTTGCTGCAACAACCGCAAGGGAATCCCAGAAACTCCCCTGCCCCCCAATATGGACCAGGAGCCAGAGGGAAGACTCACAGTTGAAGGAGACGGAGCTGCCCTCGTCCTGGGCAGCCGCCCGGTCGCTGGTCCCGTTGGAATTGACGGCCTGGAGGGTGAAGAGCAGCTTGCGGCGCTTCTGGCAGCATTTGCGTTTGGCCTGGTTGGCCGTCGGGGGGCTGGGGCTGGAAGAGGGCGTCTGGGGGGACTGAGGGGGCTGCTGAGGAGCTGGGCTGGGGCCGGGCCTCCCCTCCACGCCAGCCCCTTCCTCCCCCACAGAGACGTCCGAGGGGTTTTCCTCCGCCTCCGAGCTGGGCTCCTGGCTCGTGGAGCCTTCTGCCGTCGTCTCTTCCTCCTCCTCCTCCTCCCCTGTTGTGCATTTGGAGAGGAAAGGACAGGCAGCAGCCATATAAAAAACCTGGTCAGCCCCGCCCCCCATCAACGCTCTGCCCTCGCACCAACCCCTCACCTTCACTCAGCCCATTGGGCCTCTTGTTGTAGAGGTCCTCCTCATCCTCCTCACTCGGATCATCCTCTTCTTCAGAGTCTGGTCGTGTCACGTAGCGGCTACCAAAATTGGGGGGGGGGGAAGCAAGTCACACCCTTGGCCACTAGGGGGCAGCACTGTCATGGGCATGCTCCACAGCTCCCCCCTGTGGCAGCACTGTGCAATGAAAGGCACCGCTGGATGAGGATTCGAGTGAAGAAAGCAAGAGACATGCTTGTCAACTGGGAGAGGCACAGGGCTGGAGGGAGAACGGGGGCAAAGCTACTTTGCATGAAAACAACGTTAAAAGAAAATTCCGTAAAGTTTTTGTTTCAGGCATGAACCAAGGTTTACTAGGTTTATTAGAGAGCAGAGTGTTTGAGCATGAATGAGCCACATCTCCCCCCCCCCCCCAGATCATGCACTGAATGCTTCTCGCTTTTTGGTAATAGGACTAGCCCTCTGAGCACCTGGAGACCAACAGGGTGCAACTATGGTGCCCTGCAGGCAGGGAGATGGCAGGCAGGTCCAGGAGGCCAAGACAACACCCCTGCCAGCCCCAGGGCAGTTCTTCCATCTGCCATAACTGCAAACACAGCTTTCTCTCCCCTGCAAGCAGCAGAGCTAGAGGGAGTGCACAATTGTAGTCAGATGGCTGCCCCACTGGCCCCTGCTTTGGAAGGGCCTGAATGGGGAGTTCAAATTCAAACTGGAGCCAACAACCCAGCTGGACTTTTATATCTTCTCACACACAAGAAGAGAACCTGGATTGCTGAACCCAAACCCGTTTTTAGGAGCATGCAGGAGATTCAACCCCTGGTGTCTCCAGGTAGGGCTGGGAAAAGAGAGCTGCTGCCAGCCAGAGCTTGACAGACCAATGGTCTGGCTGAGGTAAGGCAGTTCCCCATGTCCCTTTGTTTCTTCTGAATTCTGGGATGCAAAGCACAAAGTGTGGCTGAAGCCGTTCAGGAAGGGCCTCGCCAAAGATGTGGGTCTTGAGGGGCGTAAAGCAAAACATGGGGTGGGGTAGGAGGAAGCCCAGCCCAGGGGAAGGCAGAGGCTACCAAAAAGGGAGCAGACCCCAGCAAGGAATTCCTAGGAAACTGCACAGCCCCAAGGGGAAAGCACCTTGGAGTAAGGGAAGGAGATTCCCATCCCACAAACCTGTGGGATAGAAGAGGAGCCATTTACTTGGGGGATTGAGGCTCAAATGCATCCTCAGCCTTGAATGCTCACTGTGTGATCTTCTGTGAAAGTCACCAAGGACTGGTGATCATTTTGAGGCCACCAGAACCAAGGGCTCCATGTCCCCTCCAAGGTTTATAAAACAAGAGACTGTCTGAACAGGTCTGCACAAGCTGCTGGCCCTCCGATATGGAGTAAAATCAAGAGATGGACATTGAACCACCTGGATCTCACCTTCTGGCCCTCAACTGGAAAGTTGGGATCCAGGAGTGGACAGCAGCCTGACCACAGGTGAGCCGCACCAGCACCAGCTCCATACAAAATGCAACACAAACATTCCCAAGGTCCCCAACTACATATGTTTGGGCTAAGGGTGGGTCTCAGGTCTAGACAAAAGTTGAAGACTACTGGCCTAACTGACGCAAAAAGGAAAACAAAGGCCAAAAAAAACCTAGGGCAAAACTCTAAGTCTCCCCACTGCCTTTGGGCTGCAGCCACATCCTACAAGGCAGGCTCTAGGCAAGGCATTTCTGTCCCCTCCACTCCCCCCCCCTCTTCAAAGCAAGGTAGGCAAAAGCAGGAAGGGCACTCGGTCTGGGAGGAATTGGGGGGCTGGGGGACTCACGAGAGCCGGTGCAGCAAGAGCTGATAGAGCGAGTCCCAGGAGAGCTGGTCCCGTGGCACAGACACCAGGAGCGGGTGACCAAAGAGCACCACCCCATAGTAGGTGTTGCTGTAGTCGCGGCCCTGGGTGCGCTCTCGGAGGTACACGGGGAGCACCACTGCATCTGCCGTGGCCGGATCCTCCAGCGTGGACACAGACACCTCGTATCTGGAGGGACAAGGAGACAGAGAAAGATCCAGAGGGGGCGGGAAACAAGCAATGCCCCCCTTGCCCTCCCTCAAAAGAGGAGACATGCATATTACCAGGAGGTTGGAGTAAGGCTTTGAGTGTGGTGGCACCTGACCCCTGGAATCCCCCCCCCCCGACATATTAGACAGGTGCCGCCTCCGTTGTCTTTTTGGCACCCACCAAGACCTCCCTCTTTCAACAAGTGTTTTAGATATGCTGTAAACCGCCCAAAGTGGCTGGGAAACCCAGCCAGATGGGTGTCGTGTAAATAATAAAATTGTTATTGTTATTGAAGTGGAGATCTTTCTCGCAGTCTGAGTCTGCATTGGAGCTATTTTTAACCAGTTCTATAAACAAAATTGTTTTTGCATTGTTTTATATATATATATTGTCGCGACCCGACTAGACAGGGTCGCGCCATGCGGGCGCCAGGAAGGGGAACCTTGCAGCGGGCCAGGAAAGGGGGCGACAGCGGAGCCAGGCGCGCAGGGGTTAAACCGAGCGCAGCAAGACCCGACCTCGCCCAGGCATGCCTCGAGGGGTAAACAACCCCAGGATGGGTGCGTACCTGATGGCCCAACCCCAGGTGCGGAAGGGAACCGCAAATCATCAGCGGCGGGCGGGAACCGTCAGCATCGCAATAACAATGTAAAAAGCACCCATGAATAGTGCAGGTAGACCAGAGCAGTTAACTCTTTTGTCCAAGCCACCCCGGGTGGGGAAGAGGATTAACCCCGGACCTTTAGGGCAGAAGGGAGGGGGGAATTGGGAGTCACCCAGCAAGGTGTACATAAGGGGGATTCTGAGATGGCCTCCTCAGAATCCTCACGGACTTTCCACGTTTCTCTGTGTGCTGTACAATAAACTTCAAGACAACTTCCGCTGACTTCTCGGAGTGGCGTGCGTTCTTGACGGCTAGCTACAGTCACCATTGGGGACACGACATATATATATGGAACCATTTTTCTTTCTACACTTTTCTTGTTTTATGTTCGTAACTGTTCTCTTTGTTTCATTTTACAGTGGTATATTTCATTGTTCTAACACACCTTGGGGCCTTATAGTAAAGGGTGGGTAAGAAATCTAATGATACATTCGATACATTTCAGCAGCAGGCAGAAAGAATAGTAGAATTGCAGAGTTGGAAAGGACCCCAAGGGCATCTTGCCCAACCCTCCATGGCTGGCCGGATGCTGCAAAGAGCCCAGATATGCTTTTTCTAGGGCCAGTTTCAATTATCTCACTAACTCCTAGATGCCTTCCATAAGGCGCTCTTTGTACACATGAGCCCATTTCTCCAGCTTCCACGGAGGCACTGCAAAGATGCCCCCCTCCTCAAAGAGAGCTCCTCCCTGCTGGTCCTTCAGCGGCAGCCAAGACAAACCCATTCTCGCAGATTCAGGTGTTGGTCTGACGCAGTCAAAATAATAATAATAATTGTCCAGTGGCACCTTAGAGACCAACTACGTTTGTTCTGGGTATAAGCTTTCATGTGCATGCACACTTCTTTAGATCTACATTCTTGCAGACCTAGCATGCCTAGGCATCTTCCTTCTCCTCTGCTGCAGCCCCCCCCCCCCATCTCCTACACTCACATGAAGATGTCGTCCCGGTCCAGGATGCAGCTGAGGGATTCTTCCGCCTGGTAGATCTTGTAGAAGCGGTGACTGAACACATCAGCCACCATCATCTGAGAAAGAGAGACACACGGAGTCACCACAGAGGGAAGAAGGAACTAAGGGAACTCTTTTACTGATTCTTTATTTAACCAGATTCAATCAAAATCTCTAAGCAGTTTACTTAACATATGCACTAAAATTACCGATTAAAAAAATCAGATGTTTTTCTCCCTGCCCCCAAACTCACCCGCTCAGCAGGCACCCCTGTATGCGTGGAGAGGGTGTGGCAGAGATCTAGCACTTTCCCGGCCTTTGGGACAATCAGTCTGTGCTGTAATGCAAAGAAAGGAAAAAAAGGAAGTTCAATTTAGTGTCGAGAGTCTGCCTGGAACAAAGCCAGAAGCCCAAACCTAAGACAAGTTACCGTGAGGTGGAACCTGTCTCCAGCCCACCTCCTATGGCTCTCCCAAGGCTCCTGTACATCACACCCTTCAGCTCACTGCCAGATATGAGCAAGTCCTGCCACCACCTCTGTGGTGCACCCTTGTTAAGTGGCCCCAGGCAGGAAGAGTATATACAGGAAACTGCTGTGTACCAAATCACACCATCAGTTCCCTCTAGCTCAGCACTGCCAGCAGCTCTCCAGGGTTGCGAACAGGAGACATTTGAAGCCCCACCTGAAGGTGCTGGGGATTGAAGCAGACGCCAGGCAGGCAGGCAAGGCATTGGCTTTCTGGTCCTTACTGCAAATCCCAGCGACTCAATCCTGGTTCATACAGAAGCCCTGCTCTTCTTGCCAGGCACCTTCTCTGTCTAGCTGCTTACCTGTTCGGGTTTCTTGCTGGGGTCCATGGACACAAAGAAAACCTCCATCACCCGGTCCTTGCTGATGGGCAGGGGAGCACTGAGGTAGCAGAAGGGGTCAAAGGTCACCGAAACCTTGCCACATTCAGGGCACACCAGCGTCGACTTGAAGAGCCCGTGGAAGATGTCGACAATGATGGAGTGGTTGCGGCGCTTGTGGTTCCGCCACGCTTCCTCTGCTACTTCCTGGGAGGGAGAAGGAAGAGCTCTCTGCCTCTGCTGGCTTCCCTCTAGCAAGGGGCACATCACTGCCAAGGGGTTCCAAAATACATACACCCCAAACCCAGGCACAGGCCTAGCTGATAAATCAGTTTCTAGGACGCAAGGCTGGCAGTCGAGACCTCAGAAAAGCCTTTGCCCCACTGATGCTCTCCAGAGGTTTGGGGCTACAGCTCTGTGCTGGTCAGGGCTGATGGGATTGCAGGCCAAGCATCCAGGGGGAGGAAGGCTGCCTTAGAAACAGCACTGAGCTGCCTGCAAAGCACAGAGACCTCCTGCAAACCCCCTCAAGGACAGAGCTCTCCTCCAGTTTCCCTCTCGCCTCACTCCTCTCAGTAGGCTTGGAAGCCAAAGGGCAAAGCTAACCTCCTCTTCGCCGGCTGTGGAGGCGAAGGTGGGATGTGCCGTCACCTGAGATATTGTACAGTGGTAGAAGGCTCCAGAAATTCATTAACATTATGAACTGAACTGAACATCCAGTGACAGAGTATTTCCTGCATCCCACCCTCTATGGCAGCAGTAGGGGACCTGCAGCCTTCCAGTTACTGTCAGACCCCCAAGTCCCATCAGCCGCCGTCCGTGTGGTCAATGGCTCAGGAATCACTGTCCACCAGAAATCTCAAGGACCACAGGCTCCCCATCCCTGCTCAGGGCACTGCCTCAAACAGCCTCCAAATTCCATCATCCGCCAGTGAAAAAGCTTTGGCCGAGTCAGCACCTCTCAGTTTTCCACCGCATGTTACAACCAGGGAGCTAGTGACCTGCTCCGTGAGGCTACACTGAGGATCAAGACTAGCAAAGACTCAGCACATCACTGAACTTCCTATGGAAGCAACACACAAAGAGCATGGAAATCACAATTGAGAAGGTTGCGAGTTTGCCCAGGTTTACTCCCAATGTGCCGCATTCATTTAAAAAAACAAGGCAAAAGTGTCTGGGTCCCAGAGTTGAAATCCCCAACGCTGCCAGGCCCTGTCCATCCTGCTCACCTCGTCTGGCCTCCCTGCTGCATCCTTCAGCTCTATGTACTCTTTCTTCTTGACCCGGTTGAGGTCCTCGTGGAGCCCGTCAAGCAGGAAGGAGAGCAGCTCCTGGGAGTCGTGCTGCTGGTAGCCAAGGAACTGGGAGGCAAAATGGCCCACTTTGGTCTGCAGGGAAGAGGAACGCCAAGAGGGTGGCTTGAGCCCCAAGGAAGGTGGCGAGAGAAAGCACAATGGTGAGGAAAAGGAAGCTCACCTTGAACATGCGAGGCACGATGGAGCGGTGGTGGCCGGACCACTGCTGCTTGATGAGGTCAGCGTAGGCCTCTGCAATCTCACCCTTCATGCCCAGGGGGTTGCTGAAGTTCAGCTCATCCAGGTAGCGGTTGTTGAGGAAATACTCGGTAAGAGGGGGCACATTGCTGAGACACTGAGAGAGAGAGAGGAACATAGTCCATAGAAGGAGCTCAGCAATTCCAGAACAGAATAGGTCTTGCATATCCTGAGGACCTCAGCTGCTTGTGTATTCCAAGCAAGTCTTTAAACTTCCAAGCATGCCCTGAGCCCTGCACAGAAGACTCATTCCCCCAAGCCATGATCTTTATCCGGGCATTTCTTTGCCCCTTTGCTTCCTGGCAGCTCCTCAATCAGCTCAGAGAGCATGCGGTAAGGACACAATATTAAGCGGCTCACCAGTCTGGGGTGGGGGACCTGCAGAAAGAAGATGACCACTTGGCTTCTCTGCCTTAGGGGGATCCATGTGTGGCCCCCTCCCTCATGGGAAAATTATCAGGCCTGGAAGTTTACTTTAAATCTACCTTTCCTCACTTTCTGTAGCTGGTGGTCAAAGAACAAAAACAAAGCAACTGCAAATATTGGGCAGTGGCATACTAGATTTGGTGATAATAATAATAATAATAATAATAATAATAATAATAATAGGAAAAGACAGCATTCCCCAGTTCAGCATTCCCCCCAACCCAGAATCCAACTACCCTCCCATAGCCAAGGTTCTAGTTCCCACTCATTAACCCACCAACACCCAACCCCTGAGATCTACAGGTGTAGGGCGGTGGACAGATTTATTAAATGGTAGTAACAACAACAACAACAACAACAACTGGAGAACTGCTTCCAGTCTTTCCAGCAGACAGCAGCAAGTTTTGCTATTTTACTCCCCACTAGTGGGCAGACAGAGAACTGCAACAACAGCGCACCCTGCTAGCGAGCTCAAGCAAAACCCTCCTTTTGGCCGAAGGGCTCAGCCTCCAAGCAACAGCCCCCCCCCCCACCAAGCCTCCACTTTTATTACTGAGCTCATGTCCTACAAGGAGCTCAAGGCAGAGCTTGCTGCTCTTCTCCCCACCAGCCTCCATTTTTATTCCCACAGCAACTGGAGTGAGGTGGGTTAGGCGTTAAAGAGACAGCGACTGGTCCAAGACCACCTGGCGAGAGCCACGGTCAAGCGGGGAATTTGAACTCGGGTCTCCCTGGCCCTAGTTCATCCACTTAACCGGCTACGCCGTCCTGGCTCTCAGCTCTGCGCCTGCCACAGCCTGCGCCTCATACCTGCAAAGCAGAGTTCATGAAGCAGGTGTTGCCTAAGTTGGTGAGACCGCAGACGCCAGGCTGGCCCTGATAGAGTTCCTCGTCCTCAAGGGAGTTCTTCCTGAGAGGGGTGGGGAAAAGAGGGAGACTGTGAAGAATGGCAGCCGGGAGGATGAGGCCCAGGGTCAGGAGCCAGCTAGCAGTAAATCACACAACACAAGTTGCAGTTAACTCTTTAATTGCAAAAACACATTCGGCACAGGAATGTCAGGCCTAATGAGCACAGCAGCACATCTCCAGTAGGTCTTGCCTGCATGAAGCCAATACTGAGACAGAAGGTCCCCACCTCTCACAGCTGCCTAAGTCCCCTCCTCTCCAGGGTTTTCCCCAAGCAATTGGAAACTGTGCCGGCATGAAGCCAACCTCTTCTCCACCCTCTTCATGCCTCTTCTGGTTCTGGGACACCAGGGGGAGGGGCTGCACCAGGAGGAGGAGACCCCCCCAGGTTCCTTTTTATGACTTTTTTTTATCATTTTCATTTTTTACAACTTTAAGTCCAAATACAAAATATACATTTATCATTGATTTCCCTCCCCCGCCCACCGTGGTTCATTTTATTAACTTTTTTCTACTATAGATTCTATTCCGTCACACCCCCCCATTTCTCCAATTTTGTATCAATATATTTCTTACTGCTGAATTTATTCTAATGCTGTTAACATTTTAATACGTTTATAATATTTTTTTCAAATATCTTTTCCAATCTTCCTTAAAAATTCTTTCATCCTGATCTCTTAGTCTACTCGTCAGATCAGCCATTTCTATATATTCTGCCAATTTCATCTGCCATTCTTCCTTTGTTGGTGGTCGTGCCCTCCTTCCATTTCTGCGCAGACAACCACACGTGCTGCTGTAGTTGTGTACATGAAGAAATTTTGAGACCCCCTGGATTCTTCACCAGCCGGACTCTGCTCTGCCTCCGAGTCTGGACTGCTCTCTGCCACAGACTCTCCCTGTTCACTAAGACTTGTTACCCCTTCAGCTTCCACCACCTCCTCTTCCCAGTCTTCTTCCTCTGACCACGCATTGTCATCCCACCACAAATCTCTGGGCTATGAGCCTTCTTCCCTTGGGGGTTCTCCAGCTGGTTCCTCCCACCATTCCTTGACATCCATGACACCAGACTATCTGCTGGGACAAGCAACAGCCAGAGAACAGCAGCACCTGCAGCAGCACCTGCTGTTCAGGCTCAATCTGCTCCCGAGATGCAGCAGCCTCTCAGGCAGGGAGGCAGAGTCTGAAAGCGCTGAAGAAAGCCAGGTGCCCCACTTTGGAGCTGTGCAAACACCACGTGCAGGTACTCACATGATATGTGGTCTAGAGCTGGGCCAAGTGCCGTCCTTACTTCTGGTCTCCATTACCACCACCTGGCAGGAGTGCAGGTCCCAGCAGGGGGAGGGGATAAAGGAAGGAAGGAAGGAAGGAAGGAAGGAAGGAAGGAAGGAAGGAAGGAAGGAAGGAAGGGCTGGATTAACTGCCATGTATCTGGACATGTGTCTCCGAGGGGCTCATAATGGAAGCTGCCATTCCTTCAGTCAAAAACAGCTGGGGGCCGGAAAAGGCCAACTGGTAGCAAAGCATCTCAACACACTTGTATACACTTTGAAACTGTTTAACTAGCTCCAGCACACTTTGTTTTAAAAAAGTGAAATGGGGCAGTGAGGGAGAGGTGCTAGCGCAGGTGTCTGTCTGAAGGCAACTGATTCTTCTTTTTTTGCCCCCCCCCCCGCCTCATCTCCCTCCATCATTCCTCCCAGTTTTGTGTTGTTGTTTTTTAATGGCAGGAACAGCAAGAGGGTTTTAAATCAAGCTTATGCGATGGACTCTTCGCTGTTCTTTATTAGCATCCAGTGTAGGAGAGGGGAAGACAACCCAGGGATCCAAGTCCAGGTCAGGGGTTGTGGTGATCTAGTCCCCTTGAAGGCTAGCCTGTGGCTTGTGCAGGAGGGGAGCTGGCTAGAGATTCTGAAAGGATGGGCTTAAACACAAATGCTCCTCATTATGGTCTCAAAGCCACACCCAGAGGCTCCACACTGGGGACCCTGAGAGGATATGAACCCATCCTTCCTATCCCACCAGGCTATTGCTCCCTCTAGCCCAGGCTGACCAGTGAGCTTAGAGCAGACTAAGCCAACTGGCCGTAGCTCTCCAAGGCCAACTCAAACCCTTGGACTCAGGTGTGGAAAACCGTTGGTCCTCCAGATCTTGCTGAACTGCACTGCCCATCCCTCTTGGCCCTCCTGGCAGTGGCTGGTGGCAGTTCTGGTTCAGCAACATCTGGGCAGAGGTTCCTCACACCTGCTTTGAATGGACACGCCAGGGATGGATCCTGAGATCTTCTGCCCGCAAAGCAGCCCCAGACCCTGGCGATAGGAGCGTTACCTGCCCTGAACTGAGGCAGGCATCCAACACCGTCATCTGCAAGTTCCGTAGCCGCTCACATGAGCCGTCGGAGTTCTTCACCCACAGCCTTGTCTCGGCCTCCACTGGAACGGAAAACTGGCGTCGTGCTTCCTTCAGCACCATTTCTAGGTGAGGGAAAGAGGTTGTTTTATTTATTTATGTTTAAAATAGATATGTGACCAGTACTTTTTTCTGGAGGTACGCAGGGGTATGCATACCCCTAAACATTTTGTGAATCTAACGAGAGAAGAAACTAAAAATTAAATTTTTTAGTTTCTTCTCTAGCACGGTGAATTGTCAGTTCCGTTGCTACCCCCGAGGGCAGCCTCATTTCCTGTCACGTTGTTTCCTGAGTCTCAGAGGGAAGCGGGCGTTTAATGTGTGAGGTAGGAGTTGGAATCTAGCCCCTCATGCCAATGTGGAAGTTACTGTGAGCTGTCAGCTGCGTAATATGAGGTAATGCATGTTCTTTGTACTTTTGTCCAATTTAAAGTATTTATTTTTCCTGATTAGAGCTACAAAATGGATTTTCTTGAGTGAAAATGAGTGTACCCCTAAACATTTTTTTAGGGGGGGAAAAAGCACTCTACGTGACCAAAGGAAAAATGGTCCCTCTGTGAGACTGTCTAATGCTCCAAGAATCCTGGGCCTTATTCCTTCTCCTCACAGCCAGTCTTCAACTTGTCTCCACCATCTGGGTCCTTACCGATAACGTCCATTCGGCTAAACTGGGCAGTGACAGGGTTGTCCATGTCACTGTGCTGGCAAAGGTAAAGTTCCACCAGGTAAACCTCCACTTTCTGCATGCTGGAAAGATCCACCACCTGAGAAGGAAGAATCAGAACTGCATCCGTCAGTAAGAGACAGTGTACATTAAAGGGGATGGGGGAAACCTGAAGCAATGCATTTCTTCTCTGCCAACACCAAGGGATCCTTGAGGAACACCAGTATTTCTGAGCAATGTGGAATACGTTGTTCTGTTGGACTCTACGACAGCAGCAGTACATTAAAAACAGGAAAAGCACAGTTCTCCACAGTGAGTTTCTAGTTCTCATGGCTGTGGGGCAAAAGACTGAAACTGTGCAGGGAGTTTCTGCTAAAAGCTCAATAAAACTTCACAGCCCAACTCCATGTGCCTTTTTGCTCAGAGGTGATGCTGCCCCGCAATCCAAGCTGAGGTCAGCACAGGACTGCAGCCTTTAAAGTAAGAGGAGCTAAGGTCCTGAGAGAGAGAAAGCGCCCACTTGCTAGGATGCTGGGCTCCACCAGAGAGCAGGAATGGCTCCAGAGGGGGATGTGTCCAGTTAGTCTCTCTCCAGCCATGACCTCAACAGGCCCGCCAATCTTTTCAGCGCCCCCTGCAAAACAGTGCAGCTGGCCTAGATTGCAGGGATGTGGTAAAGATTTCTGAGAGAACGTTTATGAAGGTCGTCAAAGGAACTTATGCTGCCCGGGGTTGCCAACCTTTTGGGGCCCATTGGGGCACCTGCAAAGCACCGGAAGTGACGTGAGCACTGCGTGCGCGAAACGCCCTGGCCGAAGGCTCCCTCTGGGTCTAGTTCCAGCAAGGGAAGGGCACGGGACCTTCCGGGTGCCAGGGCAAGCCTCTGCAGGCACTGCCCTGGGGATCAATGATAAAGCACACTTCCAGTTAAGAGTCTTCTTCTTCCACACAAGACAGCTGCCGTCACTGACATGAGGAGAGGAGTTTCACACAGAAAGCCCTGCAGCCCTCTCCTCACATTCCTGTCACACTCTTGGTACTCTATAACCAGTGCTTTTTTTTTCTAAAAAAATGTTTAGGGGTACTCTCATTTTCCTACACATATTGAAATACTGCCCCCTCAATGAGGCCAAACTTAGATTCACAAAATGTTTAGGGGTATGCGTACCCCTGCGTCCCCCCAGAAAAAAAAGCACTGTCTATAACCTAAGCTAAATGGCCTGTTATTACATCCTGGCAAGTGCTGCCTATTACAATGGTTGGGAAACGGGCAAAGAATGAGAGCTTCTGCGTTGGGAGCAATCTGAGCTGAGGGTGGAGGTGCCATCCATTGCTGGACACCTGCTAGAGGGGGCCAGACATTGGTTTCCGAGGGCTGAGGGTCCACTAACCTCAAAGAGGGTCTCCAGGGACTTATCTGCATAAGAGTGAACGGAAAGCACTTGGGTGCACAGGTGAAAATGAAGGCTGACCTCAGGGATACCTTTGGTGTGGGGACTCTGCCAGCTGCCTAACCATCGTGACTTTGGGGCAACCCTCTCTCCACTGAGAACCAAGGGAAGTCCCAGCCAGGGTGCCACCTATTGATCTTCCTAGAGTATGACTGAATGGAGGGAACTGGCTTCTAGATAGATAATCTCTCTCACACACAATATGCACATCAGGTTTGAATGGGGCGTTGGGGAGAGCCTCTCCTCATCCCCTTCTTCCAATTCTCTACCTCATTCTCAAAAGCTCCATCTCTCCTCCTCTCCCTTTGTCACAGCAGAATATGCCAGCGCTGAAGCTCGGGGGGGGGGGCGACCTGTGGCTGTCCAGATGTTGTAGGAATCCAACACACAACCAATTGCTCAGGGATGTGATGGCAACTGGGAATCCCAATAGCAGGAGCACAGATTCCTCATCAGCCCATGCTCTCTAAGCTACAAACTTCTCACCTTGCGTTCAATGGCTGGCTGGTCATGCTCAAGGCCATACCAGCTCACCAGCTTGTTCCAGACCTCCTCTGGCACCAGAACGTATTCCTCATGCTCCACCAGTCTATCCTTCAACCGGTACGACTCTGTATCTGGGAGGGAGGAAGGAAGGAAAAGGGCTTGAAAATCCAATAGGGCCGTCTGCCTGTGGAGAAGGAGAAAGGCTGGCACAGGACTCCCTGCTGTAAGACGGGGAAGCTATTTCTCAACTTCCAACACATTTCAGCTCTGGGATGCACAGCCAGACAAAGAGCTGACTGGGGATCTTTGGATCTGTTGCTACATCTTAGCCCAATCTACCCCACAGGGTTGTTGTCTGGATAAAATGAATGACATTCTGACCTCCTTGGAGGATGGGGATAAAAATGACATAGTGCTGATTTTCATCTAGCCATGTTGCCCTGGGAATGTATGTCAAGGGAAGAAGGAAAGAATCTCAAAATAAAATAACAGGGCAGAGGAAGCTGTACCTTCAAAGAGCTCAGCATTGTTGATCCGTCCAGGGAAAGAGATGGAGTTCTGATCTCCAGATTCCACATATGCTCTCCACTGTTTGTACCAATGATTCTCCAGCAAATACCTGTGGGCAAAAAAACAGCAAGTTCAAATCCAGAACCACACCAGTGTGCGTAAACATAAGCAGGCAAGTCTTCTCCCTCCATCCTCCACCCCAAACAGGGTCAGGAACAATGCCTCCTCCACAAGGTCCACTAAGGTCTCGATCCAAGGCCTTGCAACTGTGCCGAATACTGCATACATCTGCTTGCAGCTTATCAATCCAGACAACTGAGAATTCCCACTATTTTGATTGAAATAGCAAATTTCTAGTCCTCTTGACCACAGAGATAAGCTTTAAAAAGTTAACAATCACACCAGCCAAAGGCTCAGATAAGGAGGAGTAAACAAACAAACCCGTGTTGCAAAATATGATTCAGCAATATCGAAAGCAACACAATGTCCAGAAACAATTACAATATAGAAAACTTTATGGCATAACACAAAACATCAAAACTATCAAACTGAAGTCTCTGAAAATCCTTGAATAAGTCACGGTGCAAGGATTTTCAGAGACTTCAGTTTGATAGTTTTGATGAGAAAGAACTTCTTGACAGTAAGAGCTGTTCGACAGTGGAATTTGCTGCCAGGGAGTGTGGTGGAGTCTCCTTCTTTGGAGGTCTTTAAGCAGAGGCTTGACAGCCACCTGTCAGGAATGCTTTGACGGTGTTTCCTGCTTGGCAGGGTGTTGGACTGGATGGCCCTGGTGGTCTCTTCCAACTCTATGATTCTATGAAAGAAGATTCCACCTAAACATTAGAAAGAACTTCCTGACAGTAAGAGCTGTTCGACAGTGGAATTTGCTGCCAAGGAGTGTGGTGGAGTCTCCTTCTTTGGAGGTCCTTAAGCAGAGGCTTGACAGCCACCTGTCAGGAATGCTTTGATGGTGTTTCCTGCTTGGCAGGGGGTTGGACTGGATGGCCCTTGGGGTCTCTTCCAACTCTACGATTCTATGATGTTTTGCATTATTCCATAGTTTTCTATACTGTAATTGTTTCTGGCCATCGTGTTGCTTTCGATATTGTTGAGTCAGATAAGGAGGAGGCAGGTCATGGCTCCCTTCAGCTGCAACCACTCTTTGCAGCTCCCTGTCACAGACCCAGTAGCAGCTCGCCCAGGTCTGCTAATATCCAAAGTCCTCCTCTCCTCCACTTCCCTAGACTATGGCAGTAAAGATGGGCAACACGGTCACAGCTTCGACTGAAAGCAAACAGGGCGTGCCTAAGAATTTGTAAGTTATTTCTAGGCCCATCATCTAAAAATATTTAGTTAAGTAAACACCTTGAACCAAACTATGGCTTAACTTTAAAATATATATACATATTACCCACACTTCAATCTATGTGCTTTATTGCAATGCGAAAGGATGCACAAGGTAACTTTTGCTTATTAAATTGTGAATTGCCACTCATCATTAGAAGGAAAGGCCCTCACTTGCAGCCCCACAGAATAAAATAACCCCTTCCAGTTGCTCCTAGTTCAAATATCAACTTAGCTATGAATTTACCAGGCAAGCCCCTGCCATTCAGTCTCAACCCCAACCCTACAATTTGCAACTACTGGATAGAAATGACCATTCCTCCCACCAGGGGCAGGGCAATGGAGGTCCCTCCAGACATCAGCTGCCATCACCCTGACCGGCATGGCCAATGCTCTGCAAAAACTGGAATTTTAGCCCAGCCAAGACACATTTCCTCATTCCATTTTGCAGGGTCTCTGTGTCAGAATTAGACTGCAATCCAACACTCACCTACCTGGGAGTAAGCACCACTGAACTCAGCAGGACTTCCTCCTTAGACATGCAGAGTATTGTGCAATGTATATGAAACACTTGGGACATTCGAAGTAAGAGTCCTTCAATTAAATGGATTAAATCTTGTAGCCTCAATTATTTGCATAATTTATTCTTGTATTCAACTCACAGGTGTGGATTGTCTACAAGTGTCAGTTTTAATTTTCTGCTTGGCAGTAAACCAAGATCCCTGCCCACAATCTCCTTCCTTCTTAGCCAAAACAGCCTGGATTCCCATGGGCAGAAAAACCTGCATTCCACCCCCAAGGTGGTTGATTTTATATTACCCCTTTATACCACCACAGGGTCAGCTCACACCATGAAATATGTGTCCCATCCTGAAAAACAGTTCCCTCTCCCATTGCCCTGGGGCACTATATTAAGAAGTCCACAGAAGGGAACAGGCTGTCACCTTAACACCAGCCGCACGAGAGGGCAAGTGGAGCCTCCACCTGATCTTCCAGTCACATCTGTGGCGGCTCAACACAAACCATGGGGGCCATAAAAGGGGTCAGCACAATCTTAAATACATATTTGGTGCATTGTAAGCAGACCACCTCGAAGTTTCCACCCTTTTCACGGAGGAAACTTTGTTCTAGCAGCAGCATCAAGGTTTCAACCCCTTCCTCGTAATATTGTCTTGGACATTAACGTAAGTTCAAGTGCAGAACGCTCAGCTTCCGTCCTTTTGTGACTGTGCAGGAGTCTCTGCACATTAAGGAAAGCAGGTGGGGTAAGGGGAAGACTCCCCTCTCCTCTTCCCTACATCCAATGGTACACTCTCACCGACTGAGCTCAGCCCTGGGTGGTTCCTCCTGGGTGGTTCCTCTATGGGGCAGGAGGAATGGGAAGGGCTGAGGAGGGGGGACCCAAAGGCAAGATCACAGCTTGCAGGTGTTATGCTGGCTCAGCATCCAATGGCACAGTCCCACTGAGAACCTGGGAGCTACACCATCTGATAAAGCCAGCATCCTTGAAATTCCTCAAGGCTTTGACCCACAAGGAGAAGCGACACATGAAATGAAAGCATGCCTTTTAGTTACAGACTTCAGCGCAGCAAAGAGTTCTGTGTAGCTAAAAAGCCTGCCAAGTCTAATATATAGTCTTACAATTTCAGGCCCAGACTAGTTCTAACTCAGGATCGATGAACACCATTAATTGGCCGGGAAACATTTTTAATGCTAGGAAAAAGTTCTAAGTTCTTCTCAGGTTGGGGAAACCAGTGGCTGGGGAATCCCTCAGGGCTCCCACAGTGGGACAAATCTTAGGAAGGAGATGGCAGAACAGCTTGTTGAAAGCAGTTCAACCCCCTCTCCTGGGTGAGAGTCTGTACCAGCTTCCCAGGGAGCTACATATTGATCATGACACTCATTCACTGCCATGCAAGGCTGGCTCCTCCCACTAGTGAGTCGCAGGGAGGAAATTAAATGGGGGACCAAACTGGATCTGTGCAAGCAGTAACTGCAGCAGCTTTCTTGTCTCAGCCCATTGTGTGAGCGGGAGAAACAGCAGGGGAGCCTGTGCAGAATGAAGGGCACAGGAGAGGCGTAGAGAGCTTTAAAAAACAAGGACTAGAACAGTGGTTTTCAACCTTATGGGGTCCACAGCTCCCTCGACCAACCACATTCTTTCTGCAGCTCCCCTGTGGAAACCACTTACCCTGGGGTTCCATTACAGGACGTGCATTAAGTGGGGACTTCCCTGTTCTGCCTTTGCCCCACTTTTGGACACGTGTAAGTGGGAATCATCACGCGAAAGGCTGGACTGGATGAATCCCAAGCCGGAATTAAGATTGCCGGAAGAAATATCAACAACCTCAGATATGCTGATGACACAACCTTGATGGCAGAAAGTGAGGAGGAATTAAAGAACCTTTTAATGAGGGTGAAAGAGGGGAGCGCAAAATATGGTCTGAAGCACAACATCAAAAAAACTAAGATCTTGGCCACTGGTCCCATCACCTCCTGGCAAATAGAAGGGGAAGAAATTGAGGCAGTGAGAGATTTTACTTTCTTGGGCTCCATGATCACTGCAGATGGTGACAGCAGTCACGAAATTAGAAGACACCTGCTTCTTGGGAGAAAAGTGATGACAAACCTAGACAGCATCTTAAAAAGCAGAGACATCACCTTGCCGACAAAGGTCCATATAGTTCAAGCTATGGTTTTCCCAGTAGTAATGTACGGAAGTGAGAGCTGGACCATAAAGAAGACTGATCGCCGAAGAATTGATGCTTTTGAATTATGCTGCTGGAGGAGACTCTTGAGAGTCCCATGGACTGCAAGAAGATCAAACCTATCCATTCTGAAGGAAATCAGCCCTGAGTGCTCACTGGAAGGACAGATCCTGAAGCTGAGGCTCCAAGACTTTGGCCACCTCATGGGAAGAGAAGACTCCCTGGAAAAGACCCTGATGTTGGGAAAGATGGAGGGCACAAGGAGAAGGGGACGACAGAGGACGAGATGGTTGGACAGTGTTCTCGAAGCTACCAACATGAGTCTGACCAAACTGCGGGAGGCAGTGGAAGACAGGAGTGCCTGGCGTGCTCTGGTCCAGGGGGTCACAAAGAGTCGGACACGACTAAACAACTAAACAACAAAAAGTGGGAATACAAGTGTCAATGGGAACCCAAGCAAACATGTGTAAAATTAAGGAACTGTTATTGTTACTGAAGTTGGGGAGGATTCTTGTTTGTGTGTAGGGAGGGGGAGATTTTAAGAAGATAAACAGTCAGGCAAAAATGTTTCCCCACTTTCTTTTGCCAGTTTTATTGCAGGAAGATAATGGGCTGCAAGTTTAAGGTGTCGACTCCCCTGAATGTTCCTCAGAGAGAAAAATAATGCAGGAAGATATGGGCTGCAAGTTAATGAAAAGATGGCCCCCTGGGGCTCCCCTGAATGTTCCTCATGTCACCCCAGGGTGCCACAGCACACTGGTCGAAAACCAATGGACTAGAAGCTTGAAGCTGGTATGCAATGTGAACCGACTTACTTGTCACACACTTATTACCAAACTTATCTCATTTAGGCTGCAATCCTATCAGTATGCACACATTTACTAGGAAACAAGCTCCTTTGAACTCAGTGGGTGACTGGCTTCCAAGTAAAGAAGCGTAAGCTCGGACTACAGTGGATGCTCAGGTTGCGAACGCGATCCGTGCAAGGCGCATTCGCAACCCGCAGCGTTCGCAACCCGTGCCGCTGCGTCTGCGCACGTGTGTGATGCAATTCGCCGCTTCTTTACTTAGAAGCCGGTCATCCTTGTACTTCCAGGTTCAAGCGCAATCGTTTCCTGAAAACGCGCAACCCGCACCAAGTGCAACCCGAGGTATGACTGTACGCACCTCATAGAACTGTAGAGTTGGAAGGGACACGAAGATCCTCTAGTAAGCCCCCTGCAATGCAATGAGGAAGCTCTGCCTTTCTGCTCTGTGACAACCGAGGTGGTTTGTTTCGCTACTGGGGCTGTGGTTCCCCAACTGTCTTCCCCCAGACACAACTGCATGTTAGTTGGCACAAAACAGGTTGGAGAGATAAGGTTTCTCTAAACCCTATCTAGGAGAAAAGTAGATACAGTGGTACCTCAGGTTACATACGCTTCAGGTGACATATGCTTCAGGTTAAGAACTCCGCTAACCCAGAAATAATGCTTCAGGATAAGAACAGAAATTGTGCTCTGGTGGCGCAGCGGGAGGCCCCATTAGCTAAAGTGGTGCTTCAGGTTAAGAACAGACCTCCGGAACGAATTAAGTACTTAACCAGAGGTACAACTGTATAGCTGACACAGGGAGTCTAGGTTGTCTGACAAAAACAGGAAGTTTGCCAGTCTATCGAGAGTGAAACTAAAACTCATTCCACAGATAAAGCCACACAAGGATACAGAAGAGACAGGGACTGCTACCAAATGAGGCTGGCCTTGTAGGTGGGGCAGCTGAGAAACCAAAACTTCACTGCACTTGGATGAAGCCAGGGGGGGGGGTAAGATGGCTTTGAAACCAAGCCCACAGCATGTCTATGGGGGATCACCCACCTCCAAAACTAAGGTAGCCCTTAAAAACAACTCAGTGCTTCTGAGGGGGTGGGGAGCAGGAGCAGCTCTCTCCAACAATAACTCCATGCTAAGTACCTACTGGAAAGGGTGGCGCTGTGGTCTAAACCATAGGGCTTGCCGATACTCCAGTTGCTCGGTCCCTGCTCCCACCAACCTAGCAGTTCGAAAGCACGTCAAAGTGCAAGTAGATAAATAGGTACCGCTCCGGCGGGAAGGTAAACTGCGTTTCCATGCGCTGCTCTGGTTCACCAGAAGCGGCTTAGTCATGCTGGCCACATGACCCGGAAGCTGTACGCCGGCTCCCTCGGCCAGTAAAGCAAGATGAGCGCTGCAACGTTCGCGACTGGACTTAACAGTCAGGGGTCCCTTTAAGTAACTATTGACATTTTTCCTGTTACAGACACAGAAGTCTTTTCTTGGGGTGGGGATCACAAAAGTCACCTCAATAATCCTGCTACACAAGAAAATACAAAGGGGGGAAGGGAGGTGACTGGTTTTCAATCACATAGTTGTTTAGAAATATTTGAATGCTACAGCAAAGCACACATAGTTTGGCAAAGAGTTTAGAACCGCAAATTCTATTTCTTTTTTTAAGGGGGAAAAACCATGTACCGGAGGAAGAGTGGGTCACATTCAGGAAATGCACTGATGTAGTTGGAGTGTCTACCCGGGACACAGGAAGGGAACAGAAGAAAATGAATTAAACAACCAAAGGCAAGAAGATGCCAAGTTGATTCAGAGCAGCTATTGCCTCCCAAAAGGAAAAAGTGGAATAGAATTTTCATTCCGGAAGTGAACATGTCAGCAGTATGAGAAATGTACTCCAGAAGAACTTGAGGCTTTTGCTTCCATCGGAGACTAAGGGAGCCAGAAGCAGGGCATCTTAAGGGGGTAAATCCCGCGAAGCCCAGCCAGGCAGCTCCATCCGACCCCGAGGCAGGGAAACCTCCCATGGAGCCCAACCGGGGGGGGTGGGGAATTCCCTGAGGCCGAGGCGCTTCTCTCCGCTCTGCAAGGAGCCATCCAAGAGGAGGGAAGAGTCATGGGGGGTCGGGGCTCTTCCGAGGGAGTTTATTGCCCCACAAAAAGGAAGGAGCGAGGACGGGGCGCTGCCCTGGGCAGATCAGTTGTCCCCGGGCAAAGTTTCGCCCCCAATCAGAAGGGGGGAGGGGAGTTAGCCATGGTGATCTGCGGAACTCCGGGCAGCAGGAAGTGGACCCCGGGGATTCCAGGAGGAGTCTCCTCCCGGGGCGCCCCCGCCCCCCCCCCCGCTCACCACTTCTCTCCGGCTCGAAGCGGGCGCTCCCTCCCGGGCTGCTCAGGCCCCTCGCCCTCGACCTGCCGCCTCTGGGCCTCCAGCCCCGGCAGCCCCCGCTCCGCAGCCATCGCCGCCTGCCTCCCTCCCTCCCTCCTTCCCGCCCGGACGCCGCCAGCCCGGAAGCGAGTCGAGGAGGCGCCCGAGTCCCGGCTCCCGCGCGGTCACGCCCACCCGCTTCCGCCGGCCCTGAGAGGTGTGGCGGGGGAAGGGGACGAGAGCAAGCGCCATCTTGAGGGCGGCGTCCCGCGAGAACGTCGCTTCGCCGCCGCTCCGGCCGCCATGTTGGTTGGTCCCGTGACGAACGGGGTGGGGAATTGGGCCCGGCCTGTTGGGTGCCCCGTCTCTCGCTGAAGATTGACGCTGCGTCTTTTTATCCATATGTCGGGTGCCGTCAGAGAATCTCTGAAACAGAGAAAGTAAAGGGGACGCGACGCATTCTCTTCCGCAAAACCAGACCCGTGCCTCAGGGAGGAAGCTTTTACTGCCATGTTTATTGAGGGCATGTTCCCTGCGCTAGCCCGTCTGAAGTCAACCATCTTTGGTGCTGGTAAAAGTGCGGGGCGGAGAGACGCCATCTTGCGAGTGGCATGTCTGATTTCCCCCTTTCCAAAGCTTCGGTCCTCATCTGTTCTTTAGTGAGTCGTTCAGTCGTGTCCGACTCTTCGTGACCCCATGGACCAGAGCACGCCAGGCACGCCTATCCTTCACTGCCTCTCGCAGTTTGGCCAAACTCATGTTGGTAGCTTCGAGAACACTGTCCAACCATCTCATCCTCTGCCGTCCCCTTCTCCTTGTGCCCTCCATCTTTCCCAACATCAGGGTCTTTTCCAAGGAGTCTTCTCTTCTCATGAGGTGGCCAAAGTACTGGAGCCTCAACTTCAGGATCTATCCTTCCAGTGAGCACTCCGGGCTGATTTCCTTAAGGATTGATAGGTTTGATCTTCTTGCAGTCCATGGGACTCTCAAGAGTCTCCTCCAGCACCAGAATTCAAAAGCATCAATTCTTCGGTGATCAGCCTTCTTTATGGTCCTTCCGTACATTACTACTGGGAAAACCATAGCTTTAACTATACAGACCTTTGTCGGCAAGGTGATGTCTTTGCTTTTTAAGATGCTGTCTAGGTTTAAACAAAATAAAATAAAATAAATTAAAAAAATCCTTCCAGTAGCACCTTAGAGACCAACTAAGTTTGTTCTTGGTATGAGCTTTCGTGTGCATGCACACTTCTTCAGATACACTGAAACAGAAGTCACCAGACCCTTATATATAGTGAGAGGGTGGGGAGGGGTATTACTCAGAGGGGTGGTGGAAATGGGTGAAAGGTTGATAGCTGTGGTAAACCTGTTGACGACCGTTAACGACTGCAATTAGTCTTACAGGAAAAAGCAAGGGGTGAGAAGGTTAAAAAAGCTTTGTCATGTATAATGAGATAAGAATCCAATGTCTTTGAGTGTATCTGAAGAAGTGTGCATGCACACGAAAGCTCATACCAAGAACAAACTTAGTTGGTCTCTAAGGTGCTACTGGAAGGATTTTTTCAAAGACATTGGATTCACCTTGCTAGCGTGTGAAATGAGCGCAATTGTGTGGAAGTTGGAGCATTCTTTGGCACTGCCCTTCTTTGGGATTGGGATGTAGACTGATCTTCTCCAATCCTCTGGCCACTGCTGAGTTTTCCAAACTTGCTGGCATATTGAGGGTAGCACCTTAACAGCATCATCTTTTAAAATTGTAAATAGTTCAGCTGGAATATCATCACTTCCACTGGCCTTGTTATTAGCAGTGCTTTCTAAGGCCCATTTGACTTCACTCTCCAGGATGTCTGGCTCAAGGTCAGCAACTACACTACCTGCGGTGTACGAGACCTCCATATCTTTTTGGTATAATTCCTCTGTGTATTCTTGCCACCTCTTCTTGATGTCTTCTGCTTCTGTTAGGTCCTTACCACTTTTGTCCTTTATTATGGTAATCTTTAATGACATTTTCCCTTCATATCTCCAATTTTCTTGAACAGATCTCTGTTTCCCCCCATTCTATTGTTTTCCTCTATTTCTTTGCATTGCTCGTTTAAGAAGGCCCTCATGTCTCTCCTTGCTATTCTTTGGAAATATGCATTCAGTTTCCTGTATCTTTCACTATCTCCCTCGCATTTTGCTTGCCTTCTCTCCCCTGCTATTTGTAAGGCCTCGTTGGACAGCCACTTTGCTTTCTTGTTTCCTTTTCATTGGCATGGTTTTCATTGCTGCCTCCTGTATAATGTTACGAGCCTCCATCCATAATTCTTCAGGCACTCTGTCCACCAAATCTAAATCCTTAAACCTGTTCCTCACGTCCACTGTGAGGAAGGGATTTGATTTAGATTGTATCTTACTGGCCCAGTGGTTTTTCCTACTTTCTTCAGTTTAAGCTGGAATTTTGCTATAAGAAGCTGATGATCTGAGCCACAGTCAGCTCCAGGTCTTGTTTTTGCTGAGTGTATAGAGCTTCTCCATCTTTGGCTGCAGAGAATATAATCAATCTGATTTCGATGCTGCCCATCTGGTGATGTCCATGTGTAGAGTCGTCTCTTGTGTTGTTGGAAAAGAGTGTTTGTGACGACCAGCTTGTTCTCTTGACAGAACTCTTATTAGCCTTTGCCCTGCATCGTTTTGCACTCCAAGCTAGACTACAACTCCCATCATCCCTGACCACTGGTCCTGCTAGCTAAGGATGATGGAAGTTGCAGTCCAACGGCAAATGGGGACCCGAGGCGGAGAAAGGCAGAGCTTAAACAGAGATGGAGGAAGCTGGCCCTTTGCGTTTGCTATGCAAATAAAACCGTTTTTAAAGGGGGGGACACTCGAGACTTCCGGTTGGCGTGCCGGAGATGGCGGTCGGGGGGACATGTCGCTCTTGACATTCCCCCGCCAGACCGGGCAAAGGGGTGCTCGCGCCAGCGCCGCGACCCCCAAAACCCCCGGGAAGGGCGTCCCGGGGTCTGGAGGACCCGCAAGAGCTCGGACGCCGATCCCGGTCCCAGGGAGCTCTTAGCGGAGCTCCCGGACGATCGGGCGGCGGAGCTCCAGGGTCCGTTTACAGCCCCGTCTGGCGAAGCTGCAAGATCGCCGCAGCCGAGCGCGCCGATTCCTCCCAATTCTTCAATTAGGAACTGTAAGTAACCTGCAAGAAAAAGCTTTAATTTTGAATCAATTTGGACTGGCTTGAGGGCGAAAATACGGAGGTCCGTCCCTTGCCATTGTGTAACAACGACAGGGCATTGTTGCACAGCTTGAGAAGCTTGAGAAGTAATGCTTGGAATTTGACACTTTGTTTCGGAGATTTAACCCCTGCGCCTCCCCCGGTCCTAGGGGCAGATGAAGCCAATTTAATTTGTGTGAATAAGAGGATTATTTTGGAATTTTGGAACTTTTATAAAGTTTGAAAAAGTTTGGAAAAGTTAGAAAAAAACTGTTTGTTAAAAATGGCGGTGAAACAGGATGTGGATTTGTCAACATTGTTGGAGAAACTGAAAGAACTCAGAAAGGATTACAATGCTGGAGTGAAAGAACTGAGAGCTGAACTGGCTGCTGCTGGGAACAGCTTTGTGACAGAGATAAAGCAAAGCATAAACAATGGTCTGATTGGCCAGGATTTGCAATCAAACCCTGTGAACAGTGTACTTGTTGAGCATAAACAGAAAAAGTCTACTCAGAAGAGAATCTGCTGCAAAAGAATTATCCACCATAAGTCAAGAGCTGTCGTCATCATTAGGAAAAAGAGAAACATTAAGAGAATAGTCAACAAACTACAGCTCAACGTCAACGTCAAGCAGCAGAGAGGAAGTCGAGACAATCTGGACCAAGCATGGAATGAAAGATCGAAGACATCAATGGTTATCGTTTTGGATGCTACTCTGCAGCAAAGACAATGGGTTCCAAAGTTGGATCCTGCAGGAATAGGATGAACATTTATATGAAGTAACTGTTTCGTGGCCTACTGGTTTTTGAACTTGGATATGGCAGGAAATGATTACAGTATGATTTTTGGAAAATAATGATATAAGATTGATAGATATTATAAATGATAAGCAATTTTGATAATGAAATAGTCTGCACCGGGGACTGGGGGGGGGGAATAGGGATCTGATTAAAGTAAAAGATAAGAATGTTAAAGATGTGAGTGGTTGGTAAACGATTTGAAATTAAGAAATTATGGAAATGTTAATGATGTGGAATTAGAAACCTGGAAAGAATGTATATTATGATAAATGAAAACAATGAGGGGGGGCGTGAGGAAGTCATCAGAGATTGTATAAATTGTATGTGATCTGGCCTGAATCAGGGCTGGACAAAAATTTGGAAAACCTAATAAAAATTATTTAAAAAAATAAAAAAAAAAAATAAAGGGGGGGACACTCACCCATTTCTTGCTTTTTTGAAAAGGATTGCGGAGCAAGTACTTTTGTGTAAGTAGGGAGATGTCAAAGAAAACCCTGCATAAAATGCAGATTTCCTGTTTTCTATTTCTGTGGCAATCGGAGAACTGGAGTGCACAGGATAAGTCAAGAGAGAGAGAGAGAGAGAGAGAGAAGTGTGTTCAGTGTCTCTGCCAGTGTATCATTTTGTGGTCTTCTGATGAAGGCTGGTATTAATAATAATAATATTCTCTCCTGGAGTAGGACTGGCCCGAATCTGAGCCCCCCAGGGGTGCGGAACCCTCTGCGGGCCAGGCGCCTTTGGTGGGCGGAGCCAGAGGGGAATGTGGGTGGAGCAACAAATGTATTTTGCCTTTGTACAGGAGGCTGATTTGTGTCCCCCACTCGCCCCTTTCCATCCTCCATCCAGATAAGAAGAAAGCCGTATCAGTGTTGAAGGGCACATCCCAGGCAGGCAAAAACTCTTGGGCTGGGAACCAATGTCAGAGAAGGGCCAGAGAGACAGAGGTCTGGGGGGCTATATTGAACCGTGGTACTGAGGTTCCCCCCCCCCCGTGAATACACCATTACAATTTCAAGCAAATTCCCCTGCGAAAGGCGGAGGGGAAAATTTATGTTGGAATAAATAGGCCCCTCTTGGATGCGGGTGGCGCTGTGGGTTAAACCACAGAGCCTAGGGCTTGCCGATCAGAAGGTCGGCAGTTCGAATCCCCGCGACGGGGTGAGCTCCCGTTGCCAACCTAGCAGTTGCTCTTGCCAACCTAGCAGTTCGAAAGCACGTCAAGTGCAAGTAGATAAATAGGTACCGCTGCAGCGGGAAGGTAAACGGCATTTCCTTGTGCTGCTCTGGTTCTCCAGAAGCGCCTTAGTCATGCTGGCCACATGACCCGGAAGCTCCCTTGGCCAATAAAGCGAGATGAGTGCCGCAACCCCAGAGTCGGTCACGACTGGACCTAATGGTCAGGGGTCCCTTTACCTTTAGGCCCCTTTTAAAGACATACTGTGGTGCTTAATTACAGGATTTGGGGGTTTTTTTACCTGCAAGTTTCTTTAGTATACCAGATGTCCCTCCGTCATCATGACTGTGCCTAGATCAGCAGTTTTTACACAAATTGCTGTATAATGCCCAAAGTCTAGGACACACCTAGCAAACTCTTTGGTACTGCGCTTCCTGACTTCCTTGTGCAAAAACACAGCCTCATTTTAAAAGGGGGAACATTTTGTATAATTGGTTTAATCTCACAATGTGCCTCTTCTGGGCAATTTTCCTGCCTATTTTCTTTCACTAGCAGAGCACTTTTCAGGTTTTGTTTGTTTGTGTGACTTAGTGACACAGGGGAAGCTGGAGTGAATTACAAGCCTCACAACCCCATAATGCTTGCATTTTGCGAATCTGGTTTGTCTGAAATCTTAATGTTACACATCTGCATCTGTACACATAAAACACCATATTCTGCATAAGATGTTATGTTGAAGCGGTATTTGGACAGGTGTCTCCCATAGCCCCACCTGGAGATCATAGAATCATAGAGTTGGAAGGGATCCTGAGGATCACATAGTCCAACCCCCTGCAATGCAGGGATATGCAGCAGTCCCATATGGGCATGGTTCGGCAAACTAAGGCCCGCAGGCTGGATCAGGCCCAATTGCCCTCTGGATCCGGCCCGCAGATGGCCCTGGAATTGCTGCTTGGATCAACATGCACCATTTTTTTGGCAAAAAAGTTTCAGGCGCCATTTCCCCCCCCCCCACACACACACACACTGCGACGGTACCTCCTCCCTCCTGGCTTCTCCCCACCTTGCAGAGGAAGGGAGCTGGGCTTTGGTGCCAGCCAATCCGAAACCTCGCCACCCGTGCGCTGAGGCGCAGCCCAGGCTCACCACCTGCCCACCAGCCTCTCCATCCTTGGCCGCACTGTGGGCATCATAACGGGCGCGTCATGGGGCTTCGGCTGGAACTTGGCACACCTGTTGGCCCCACACCTGGCGCCCGGGAAAGCTGGCCTGGAAAGGAGAGGCGCCGCCACCACCGCCGGCTCCCAACCACAGGCAGAGCGGTGGAGGAGGTAGGAAAGCAGGGGGAGGGGAGGGGCTGGGGGAGAGAGAGAAGCCACCCCCAGCCGCATGCGTGTGTGCTTGTAGTCCGGCCCACCACAAGGTCTTTGGGGCGGTGAACAAGCCTCCTCCTAAAAAAGTTTGCTCACCCCTGCATATGGGGATCAAACCTGCAACCTTGGTGTTTGTATTAACTCGAGCAATGCCCAAAAGTGGCGTTTCCTGATCTCAAGGTAGTTGCAGCAGTAAATCTTTATCTATCTAATGTAGAGGCCGTGGCAGAAATCTGTCGTTAGATGGTGCGTCTGCTTCCAATGCAGCTTTGCTATAAATCTATCTGTACAATGAGGAGTTAGTTGGTGTCAAGCGGAGGTCTAGCCAGCTGGCCTGATGAGTCAACTAGCGGACAGGCCTACCTTGACCCAGCCATTGAACTGGCACTTAGACATGAACTTTGGCTTGCTGCTGAGAACAGAGGGGAGGAAGGATGATATCATGCGAGCACCTGTACAACCTGGCATGGAGCCCTTTCTTTGCCTATAAAAGCACCGGCCTGAGATGAGTTTAGTCTCTGAAGAAGCACCGAAGAGCTGAGAAACTAGAAGGAACAGAAGAATCAGCAGTGCAGGGACCAACCTCTTTTACCACCCAGGTGTGCGACCTGCCCATCAGCCTGAAGTGTCGGAGCAGTCTCTTAGTGGTGGGCAGGATGTGCAGTATTGTCTTTCTATATTAGAAACCTTTGCTTTTTGTAGATATTAGTAGCTTATATTCTGAGTTATTTACTAGATGCTATTCTGCAGCATTGTCTTAACTTATTGTTCATATTCGCCAATCAATAAACCACTTCCTTCTTTATCTATCAGTCCACCAGTCTTCCATCTGCTGGGATCCAAAAGAAATCCTTGCTTGCTCTAAGCATTAGACAGCAGAGCACAGCAAGACAGCATTATCAGCACCACACTCTCACCAACTGAGCAACCAGGCGATGCAGGGATATTGAGCTTGAGATCTTTTGCATGCAAAGCAAGAACTCTACCAGAGAACACAAACTGAGAAGTTGTGTAATACTAGGAAAGAGATGTCGGTGAGCTCTTCAGGCAATGGCGAGTGCAAGGTTTGAATGCAGAAAGTGCAGCCCTGAAGGATTGGCCAGAACCCAAGATCTGAAACCACTGTTTGAATTGGTGCTCATAAACCATAGGTTATACTTCCGAAGGCTAAATGTTACATCTGATTTCAGTAAAACAAGTGGAAAGCCCAGCTGTGAAGCTTTTGTAACTTTTGCAGCAGGGGCAAAACACCTGGAAGAAACAGCACTACCAGCAGAATATTCCACGGGGAAAGGCTAGAGAGGGGGATTTCCCCCCTCTTGCTCCTTGTAAAGGACAGCCTGGTCCAAGTGTACCACCAAGGCTGAAGCAGAACTCTTTCCTCTTCACCAAGACCCAACCAAGCCAGAGTGCGCTCCTGCCACAAGGATCCCAATGAGAAGCATCAAACACCCAGAATTGTTGGAGACTTTTTATTCAGTTCCGTACATTTGAATATGGCGCATTTGTTCACCCTGAACAGGGGCAGAGGGAGCACCTGGGAAAGAGAAGTCTGCCCATGTCCTTCCCCAGGGAGTTTTCTTCTGCAATGATAATTTCTGATTTGATAAATAGAAGGCTGCTCCCTCAATTCAAGTTATGTACAAGAACAAGAATTTCCTTTTCCGTACCAGGACAACTGATCTCCATATCTACTCTGTCAAAGGGGGCAGGGAAGCACATGAAGATGTCTGCTCAAAATATGAATGATTATCTGCTCCAGGGTTTCAGTTTGCTGCAAGGAAGGGTTGGTTTATCACCTCCAGCCCAGAAACAAATTCTGGGGAACACCCCTACCCCCGCTACACACAAAAAAGCAAAGTCCAGATCCTCTGTACATTCATTGTCCAATACATTGTTTTGGGTTTCCCTCTCACACGCAGAGATCCAATCCAGATGTTCTTCCCCAGGTGTGCCCCAAGAAGAAATCTATGCTGGTTGAATTCTTGTGGCATTTGTCCCCCCCCCCCCATTCACCTCTGAGAATTCTCAATCCGGGGGTGGGGGAGGCGCTCTACATTTTAGCCTGGCACTTATTTGAGTGGGGGGAGGGAACCAGTGGATGGGTGCAGCACAGCTATGTCCCCCTATTGCTCCAGTTCCCTGAACTCTAGAATCCCACTCCTTATCTGCCAACATCAGACAAAATGGAAAGCAGTTCCATGAACCAAATCAGATTGGATTTTGGACCTCCTCAAAAAAGTGGCACCATGTACTTTGGCCAGCCTCTCCCCACTATTCTACCCAGACTGCACTGAAAAAGGAGGTCCCACAGGCCCAATGCAGACCCAATGCTTAATTAACCATGGTCCATTGTCCTCAACCACAATTAAGTGTTTAGTCTCAGTACCTAAACTATGGCTAGGGATAGGCTGCAAACCAAGATCTGAAACCATGGTTTGTAGTGGGGCTCATAAAACAGTTTATGTTATTAGTGGCTAACCATTACATCTGCATTGAGTGAACACCATGATTAAGGCAGTTTCCTTGCCCCTTTCCATGTTATTGACATGCACCCTGTGGGAAAAGGATTTAGCTTGGCGAATTAAACGGAGGTTTCACTGGATACCTGGAACCTTAATCAGCATTAAGGCAGCAAACCACGGCCAGGGCTAAACCACAGGAAAGCATTCTGTCTTCACTGTGTAACAGTAAAGGTGCAACAGAACACATGCACCTTGAATGGAAGCTCGCATGGGAAATGGGGCTGACACCCCTCCGACCCAGAGATGGATGAAGAATTCAGAGGCCGAAAGAGCTTTTGCATCACCACAGCTCTTAAGGAAGAAACAGGTAAGAAGAGGGCAACTGTGCTTGGATGGGCTTCAGAAACAGGCCCACCTAGCACAAGTTATGGTGCACCCAATGGAAGAGACTAAACGGAAATAGGAGGCCAGAGTCTAAATTGGAACAAGCAAGGAACAGTGGGGGGGGGGTCATGCAGGCAGGTTATTGGGCTGTTCTCTGATCCAAAGGGCTGGCATTTCCTGCTTATTGGGGCCCCTTTGTAAAGACACCCTTGCCCTTGGCCTATTCACAGCAGCTCTCCTTTGGCATCAGGTGACCACGCCTTGCGTGCTGGGGGCTCTCAGATCTGTCTGCCCTCCCAGGCAGGTGCCAAGCAGAATTTTCCCTGCGCTGTGGAGTCCTTGAATTCCAGCCCAAGGCTGGAATTCCTTCCCAGATATCTTTTATGTTGCCTGAGGGTTATAATAGTAGTAATCATCATCAGAATAATAATAATAATAATAATATGGCTCTCGTTGTGGGAGGGTGGAGATTTGTGAACCTTACAAGTGCTTCATGCTGTATATAAAAATGGTTACATATGTACATATAAACACACACAAACACACTCACTCACTCTCTCTATGCTGCGATCAAAGAGAGAAGGCCGGGTGCCACTTTGTCCAGAAACACGCAGAGAGCAAATGGGTAGCCTTTGGATCTGCTCCCTTTAGTTCTTCGCACCCAGGCCTCTGTCCTGAGCTGGAAAGAACAGTCCTAGCCACCTGGCAAGCTGCAATACAGTTGGGGTTTGTAAGCTGGGGACAAGTGTGGTTGACATTTCCCTTTTCTCTTGAGGCACCTCTCGTCAGCAGAGCAGGAAGGATAGTGAGCCGAAATCTTTGGAGATCCCACAGGCAGGCAGGAATCTTCAATGTTTCCTTTGCTTAAAGGAAGATTTAGTGTAAGTAGAGATGTGGGATTGACTGGCCTTTGAGGAACTGATAGCTTGCTTCAGGGATGGAGAACCTGTGGCCCTCTAGATCTTCCTGGACTACAACTCCCATCATCCCTGATCATTGGCCACACTGGCTGGGACTGATGGGAGCTGGAGTCCAACAACTTCCAGAGGGCAACCAGTTCTACACCACTTGCTTCTGTGTTGCAAAAAACAAGAGAAGCTGAGATGAGTAAGTCTTTGGAGTCAAGACTTAGCATGAGGCCAAGCAGTGCTGGCGCTGGTGTCTGATGACACCAGTTGGGCTTAGCTCTTGGGCAGGAACTGGATGACTTCTGAGATCACTGCATAAAGAGCTGAGCCAAGGGTCCATTAACCCTTGAGTGGCTGGCCTGTAAGTGAAGGAGGGGTGAAAGTTGGTGAGCCTCAGAAGAGCTACTGGTTTACTTTTCATGTGGGACAGAGTAGGACCTGGTCATTGGATTACAGTCTAAGAAGCAACTAAGTAAAGGTGACACAGAAGGGGGAAGGTGTTAAGCTTGCAGAGACCAACAGAGACGTCTGTGAAAGAAAAGACAGTGGAATAGGGGCCAAGACAAGGGTTCTCTTCACAAAGACTGTCTAAAGAGTGTCCAACATGGTGCTCTGCAGATGCTGCCGGACTACAACTCCCATCGTCCCTGACCACTGGCCATTCTAGTCAGGGCTGATGGGAGTTGGGGTTCAGTAACATCTGGAGGGCACCTCAGTGTCATTATATCAGCAAAGAGTTTGGGTGGTACCATTAAAAACGGAGCTGTTTGGATTCAGGAAACATGGAACAAGCAACGAAGAGGGGCGGTGGGTGAGGTCCAACCCACCAGGAACTTCTCTTACACATGCCTGGTTGAAATAAATGGCACCTGTGTTTAAGTTCCCCGTGGACAGGGCCAGCAAAGGCAAAGGAAGAAGATCAAACCCTGAGTATAAGCAAGTAATGCAAGAGGCATGACCGGTCGACAGGAGTAACTCAGCCGAGACTGACAGCGCTGACTGAGGGTGTGGGGAGAGCCCGAGCGAGGCACAAATCAAGACCGAAGGAAGACACAAGCAAGAGAAGAAAACATGGGACTTGGCTTTGGTGTGAGGAGAAAATCGGGAGGAGCAAGGAAGTGGCAGATCTAATTGGAAGCAGGGGGGGGGGGAGAGAGACTCGCTGTAGCAGAAAAGCCAGACAGATGAATAATCCTGATAGGGATCGAGTTGGCTAGGAAAAGATGGGATTGTGTTCCCTCCCAAGAATCCTTGAGGATACCTGCTTGCCTGTCCAACACCTGGGCTCCTAAACAAGCATCCGCAACAGGAAAACATCTTGCCTCAAGTCCACAGAAAGGTGACTGAGATTGGGGGTGGGGGAGAGAGAAATTTCACATGAAATAAAGAGCTTCCCTTCTTCCAAATCACTGACGTTGTTCACAGCTCCCAGATATACAGCAGATTAGGACCCAGACACAGTGGGCCCTATGCTTCTCCATGCTTCAGGCCCAACCAAGTGGGAGGGGGGGCTCCCTTGTAGTTAATACTGTACACTCCTCAGAAATGGAGAGGCGAGGGCAGGGGTGTCTCTCTATAGATATTTGCAAATATAATATTTATAGTATTGCATTGAAAAAATAAAACTTAAAAAATAAAATGAAACACCACGTTGGGGGGGGGGGGAGTCCGTTCCGCAGCAGCAGAGGGCATCCATGCCTGGCTGTCGGGTGCTGGGACAGGTTGCAGTTCTACTTGGCATTGTTGCCCCCAGCCCTCACCCCTACGATATCCCAGCACAAGTCCTTGCTCCACCGTCTGATATGGAGAAGCTGGCGGTGGGAGTGTCCGTGGGGTGGGGGAGCCGTCTTAGCTCCTGCCCCCCCCAACCCCAATCCACAGGTTTCAAAGCAGCAGGCTTGGTCGTCCGTTCTGCCCATTCACTGCGGGAAAACAGCAAAGGGTTATGGGCAGGTTGGATTCCCTCCCTCCCTGCCCCCACTTCCCATTTTCCTATTGCCTTTTGAAGTTTCCTTTCCCCTTCTCAGTCCCCTTGCCAATTCTTTTCCTTGTATCTGATACAAATTCTAAGCATCTAAGAAAAGGCTGGGCAGATTTCCTGCATTGGCAGGGGGCTGGACTAGATGACATTTCTGGATCTATTCCAGCTCCAAGCTTTCTAGAATGCTTTGACCTCCCTGAAGTGTTTCCCAGTGATTCTTACAACTACGTGGGGAGCAGCTCTCTGTAAATGCATGTTTTCCATACGTTATCTTGGTCATCCTTGCAATCACTCTACAAGGTAGGTGAGCACCATATTCCCACAATGCGGATGAGAGATTGAGACTCAGGGTGGCATGCCTGAGGCCCTCTTGGTACTGAGTTCGTGGTGGAGAGCCTTCCTGGCTCACAGCTCAGTCTCTAGGCCTCCTCGCTCTGCTCCATGTGTTCTTTGCACCCTGCCTCCCTCCCCGCACCTCCAGCACCTGACCTCTCTTCTCCCTGCTTCTGATCCCAAGTGATACAGCGCCCACGAGCTGGTGTGTATCGGGGTTGGTGGGATCAGGGATGCAGAAAGGACCACAACCATATGCTGATGACGGGGGGGGGGGGTGCCACCTTGTCATGCTGAGAACAGGAAAGGGTGCTGATGGAAGAGGGGTGGCACATATACCTGACCTGGTGGCTAAAATTCAGTGTCCACTACCCGGAATGCGGCGCTGCCTGTGGGAGAGGAGAGACCGTTCACTGCACAGTTGTAGACGATTGCTACAGGGACTGTACAGCTGCATCTCTAACCTGGAAGGTGGGACCAGAGCACTCCCCCACCAGCATATGGCCTTGGGGGGAGGAGAAGGGACAAGAGGCAAGGAACAGGCTGTCAAGGACCAGCTTGCCCCTTACAATGCTGAGCAGCAGGACTACCTGTTCACAAGAGGGAGAGAGCTTCCGTCCAGAGCCAAGGCAGAGAATCTAAGCGGCACCCATTCCCCTCTCATGCATTAACACCCAGGGGCATAATCTGCGGGGAAGTTCTCCTGCACAAGTCTGTGGTGGAGTCTCTCTACTTCCTGCTCTTGCCCTGGCCTCATCCAAGGGCTGGCTCTGGCTTGGGTGACTTCTGAGTAGGAAAGGATGGGGAGGAACGTTTGGGGACAGTGCTGGAGTAAAAGTGGGTGGGGCTTGATTCCCAGTGGGCGGGGCTCTCGTTGCTTAGGCAGTAGCCTCTCACCTGATTCGGGCAGGGAAGCGGATCTCAGGCCCGTCTCTTTCTGTAACTGAATCTCCTTTAGTGCAAATATTGACGTTGCTGCAAGAGGAGGAGATGGAAAGGAAGAAACACAAGAGCACGTGAGAGCCTATTACAGGAGCTGCTAGTCTGTAAAAATAATGGGAGAAAGCATCTGAACTGCAGCTAAAATCCATTTGTGTGGGAACTGTTCTAAAAATTGTGGGTTTTCCTTACTGGGCTCCTTTGGGAAGGTGGGATAAAAATTTAATAAATAAATAATCAAAGGGATAGCTCTCTAGATCCACATTTTTTAAACACACTCTTCAATTAGGGACGGGGCAGGATGGGGGTTGCTTAAGTGCCCCTCAACAATGACACTTCATATATTAAAAATTCAGATCAATTTTGAAAGTGTGTTAAATTTTATTGCAGCTTAGGTTCAAACTATACATTCTTCATCAACCTTCAGTGTTAAGGGGGCGGGGGGAATACGGTGATCAAACGATTTTTTTATTAACTGCTTACATTAGTTAAATGATTAACTGATTAAATTTAAATAACCTTTCCCAATTATTAGTAGGAAATGCCACCTAATCGCTCAGATTCGGAAGGAGGTAGACACCACCGTGGGAGCAGGGCAGGGGCAGCAGAGTGCTAGATCCCTGTCTGGTCGAGTTGCATGGAATCAATTCCAATCCGTTACCCCCGAGGATGTGGACAGGCTGCATGGACGCGTGAAACCAACCACCTGTCTCCTTGATCCTTGCCCAACCTGGCTTATAAAAGTCTCTGTGGGGTGGTGAATGCTTCTCTCTGTGAGGCAGCCTTCCCAGACCCACTGAAAGAGGCAGTCATTAAACCGCTTCTTTAAAAAACATATTTAGACCTGGCCAGTATGGCCAACTATCACCCAGTCTCAAATCTTCCATTATTGGGCAAGATGATTGAGCGAGTGGTTGCTGAACAACTCCAGGCATTTGGATCCCTTCCAGTCGGGATTCAGGCCTCATCATGGGACTAAAACTGCCTTGGTCACACTGGTCGATGATCTCCGGCGGGCTAGGGACAAGGGTGAGAGCTGTTTCCTAGTTCTGCTGGATCTCTCAGCGGCTTTTGACACCATCGACCATAACATCCTTCTGGACCATCTAGAGGGGTTGGGAGCTGGGGGCACTGTTATACAGGGGTTCCGCTCCTTCCTCCTGGGCTGTGTCCAGAAAGTGGAGGTGGGGGAATGAGTGTTCAGACCCCAGGGCCCTCATTTGTGGGGTGCCTCAGGGTTCTGTCCTCTCCCCCATGCTTTTTAACAACTACATGCTGGGAGAGATCATCAGGGGGTTTGGGCTGGGTGTTCATCAGTATGCGGATGATACCCAGCTCTATCTCTCTTTTAAATCAGAACCAGTGAAGGTCCTGTGTGAGTGTCTGGAGGTGGTTGGAGGAAGGATGGCAGCTAACAGATTGAATCCTGACAAGACAGAAGTACTGTTTTGGGGGGACAGGAGGCGGGCAGGTGTGGAGGACTCCCTGGTCAGAATGGGGTAACTTTGCCCCTGACGGACCAGGTGCGCAGCCTGGGAGTCATTTTGGACTCAAAGCTGTCCATGGAGGCGCAGGTCAATTCTGTATCCAGGGCAGCTGTCTACCAGTTCCATCTGGTATGCATGCTGAGACCCTTCCTGCCTGTCTTGCCAGAGTGGTGCATGCTCTAGTTATCTCCCGCTTGGACTACTGCAATGCACTCTACATGGAGCTACCTTTGAAGGTGACCTGGAAACTACAACTAATCCAGAATGTGGCAGCTAGACTGGTGACTGGGAGCGGCCACCGAGACCATATAACACCGGTCCTGAAAGACCTACATTGACTCCCAGTACATTTCCGAGCACAATTCAAAGTGTTGATGATGACCTTTAAAGCCCTAAACGGCCTCGGTCCTGTATACCTGAAGGAGCGTCTCCACCCCCACCATTCAGCCCGGACACTGAGGTCCAGCGCCGAGGGCCTTCTGGCAGTTCCCTCACTGTGAGAAGCAAAGCTACGGGGAACCAGGCAGAGGGCCTTCTTGGTAGTGGCGCCCGCCCTGTGGAACGCCCTCCCATCAGATGTCAAAGAGATAAACAACTAACTGACATTTAGAAGACATCTGAAGGCAGCCCTGTTTAGGGAAGTTTTTAATGTGTGACATTTTAATGTATTTTTAATTTTTGTTGGAAGCTGCCCAGAGTGTGGGGTACAAATAATAATTTTTATTCTTCTTCTTCTTCTTCTTTATTATTATTATTATTATTATTATTATTATTATTATTATTATTATGTGCCTAATTGGCTCAACTGGGCTGATGTTATGGAATGCCTATAAACATTCCAGCTTCATAGGGTGTAAACCTCTCAGCAGCAAAAAGGTCCACAGTCCAATTTCTGTGAAACCAGATATTTCGCAGCTTGTCTGTGATGAAAGGCTCTGTATGAGGAGAAGGCTAAGGACCAGAAAGCTGCCTGTGGTGAGGGAGAAGGAGGAGAGACAAGGACAAGGCTGAAGGAAAGTGGCAGCAGAAGCCGTGGGCTGAGATACATGCACTTAAGAGGGCAGGTGGGTGAAAAGGCTTCAAGGGCTGAGCCTGGGGCACCAAAGGGTACCTCAGGTTGCAACACCTGGACCCTGAAAGAGCTCCTGCCCACTTAAGGGTGGCACAGAAACTGGTTGCTTCAACCATCACTGCTGCTCTGGAAACAACGCCAAGGGAGCAGTGAGAATAAACCAGCTGGGGGGTGGGGGACAGAATTTCATCTGTTCTGCAAAACAGCTTCAAAATAAGCTATTGCTCCCTTAACTCTTAGCCTCACCGATCAAAACTTGCCTTCACCAATTAATCAAGCAAAACTCTTGTTGGTTCATCTGCCATTTAAACAAATCAAAGCTGGCAGCCCTACAAAATAACAGAGGAACCTGAGAAATGGGGGGGGGGGATTGTGCACTCCAGGAACAACAGATCACAGAGCATTATCAATACCATAGTAGACCCTCACCCTGCTGGTCCACATTCAGAGGTCAACGCCCCATGCCCATATGCCCCTCCCCATATCCCATGGTGCTGGCCTCCTTCCTTCCCTCTCTCCCTCCCCAGCCTGCACCTACTGTCTGGGAGTTTGAGGACTCGTTCGCCCAGACTGTGGAAGAACAGGTGCCGCATGGCCTCGTCTGCAGAGATCCGCTTCCTGCCCTCAAACTGTGTCAGGAGAGAACAGGGAGGGGGAAGAAGAGAAGACGAGAGAGATCAACTCCAGGGGTAGATTCTGTGCTGCAAAGAGAGGTGCCTGCCCTTCTGCTTCCACCGGGAATGCCATTCTGAGCAGAAGTGGGAATGTATGCCCACATAGCTGGATACAGATGACTCATTCACCACATGTTCTAACCCCCACACCGGCTTTCCCCACCTGGTTTCCATTTTGTTCCCAAAGGGGAGCTGTGTTACGTTTTTCTTGGCACAAACAACAAGGAGCCCCTGAAGATGGACAAATGCAGCATTGCCACCTAAGGCTCACAGTCCTCAATCCATTCTGCGATTCCCTGAGGAGGGCAAGGCCAGGCCATCCTAATGACCATGGCTGCCAGCCCCAGCAGAGAAGGCCTTCCTGTCACCTGAAGCTGCAAAGACAATAAAGGAGAGACAAAGAGGGAGCCACAACTTCTCACCTGCAGCAGCTTCCCCAGGAGGTCAGCCCCTTCGCTATCCAGCCTGTGGAGATCCAGGAAAAAAGGAAGGTCAGGCTCTGGAAGGAAAACGGAGGCCCTGCTTCCCAGGTGGAGGTGCTCCGCTGCTCCGCTAACAGCATTAATAGGGGCTTGTAAATGAGCAAAGTACACCCCAACTACGGGATGGCAACTGGTTTGAAAAGGGGGCAGGTCTGGAGCAGGACTCAAGGGCCAGCAACGGCCCCAAACCGTTCAGACACAGGCAAAGGCCTTGTAAAGTCCCAGGGTGAGCAACAGCCGGGATTGGGGCAGAGTCAGTTTTGGCTCATGCGTCAGAGTCAGCAGAGGAGGGGCACATGCCGACATCTCTGACAGAATCCATGTTCTGGAAAGGAGAGGGATAAAAAGCCTTTGATCTGCACCTCTGCTCAGGAGAAAGCAATGGAAGCCAGTGCATAAAAGGGGGGGGTGTCTCTGGGATCAAGGGCCAAGTAGAAAAATGGCTGTTATAACAACCACCACCACCACCACCACCACCTGTAAGCACTTGGCAATAATTTCTAACAATTTCTATGCAATTTAACACACATTTTACTTACTAAGCTAAACTAAATTACATTAATTAACAAAAATATCTTTTGAATTCCCAAGTCATGTTACAACTTTTTAGCACCCTTCATTTGGGGAATTGGAAAGTTGAAAAGTTCAACCCACCCTAACATCCCCTGAATGGCAGGTTGACGCTCACCTAGGGGCATGGTTGATGAGGGCCTCGGGACGGTATTTAGGGTAATTATAGGCTCGGAATTCTTCATTAGACTGGATTCCAGGCCATGTCTCTTCGTTGGGAGTCCCTGGTGATGCAGAGGAGGGAGAAGGAGAGATCAGAAAAGAGTCAGCTGGGTTGAGGCGGTTCTCGTGCCCCTGGGCTGCTATGGTGGTCCCCGCTGCGGGTTGAGCAGCTGAGCCCAGCAAATAGAAGCGGGGAGGCAAGATTGGTGGTGGTTGTTCTTCAATTCTGCTACTAGAAGAATGTCTGAATTAAAATTTCGAGAGGTGCTGCCCAAGCAAGGGATGTTAGCAGTAGAAGATGTGACTACTATGGTGTTATGCAAACCAAAGCTGCAACCTTTAAAGTCTGTTACCCTAGAAAAGCTTGAGAAAAGGCAACGTGAAGCACAGGGAACTATTCGACAGCAGGAACCACTTGCTCAGCAAAGTTCAAATTCCGTATTCATTCAATAGTTTACGTAAATGGATTTCCTGTACTGCTGTATCAATGTGTATTTTTTTCTTGGTGCATTTAATAACAAGAACTCCAATTTATTTAATGTTAGCATCAATGTATATAGCAATATGATATGCTGTGTAAAACATTAAGGTGAAGTAGCAATGCTCTGTTTCCAAAGAAATTTCACATGAACAGGATAGTGGTTGTAGATTCTTATAGATTTTCCCAATTGTACTGCTCCCTTTTAAAATATATTCAAGTATGTAGTCATTTAAATCCAGGTAATCTTTTAAAAAATGGCATTCAAAATCCTGCTCTAGGATTTCTGTATTGTTTTTCACATCAGAGGTCAACTTAGCGGCCTTACATATGTTACTGAACCTTTAACTCAGCATGGTGAACCTTTTTAGCCCAGCAGGTCAAATCGTTCACCTCTACAGGACAACTCTTGACAGGTGGCAGTTAATTTGCTTGTTACCTAATATCATAATGATGCTGGATGATTGCCATGAGGGTTGCCACACCCACCAGCCCAAGTCCCTTGGGCAACACTTGGGAACCACAATGCAAGTGGCTTTGCCAGCCCTGTGCTCAGTGTATTGGGCTGACAAAGCTGCTTTCTGCAGAGATCAGCTGAGCAATTGGGTTTCCCAAGGTTTAGGTTTAGAAAGGTTGACACTTCTCCGCTAGACTATTAATAAAACTTGTTTCTATACAAAAAAAGAAAAGGGGGGGGGGAGAAAAGAGTCAGCTCAGGACACAGGCAGGTCACACTGCTGCCCTGAGCAGGAGAGCAGCGCTGATCCTGAAACAGGACTTTTAAGGAGCACCCACACCAGCACTTCTGCCATGTTTACTTATGTATATGTTGTCCTTTATTGATTATTGATTAGCAGAGTTGTTTGGGAATTCTAAGAAACAAAGAAATCAGTGGTTAAAATCAGTGCAGTTTTGAAAGGCTCAGCCGGCTATCTTGATTCAAAATGGCATCCAACTGAATCTTTGATCTTCTTTGATCTCAGAAACCACCATGCAAAATTTGGTTAAAGGTAAAGGTACCCCTGACCATTAGGTCCAGTCGCGGACGACTCTGGGCTTGTGGCGCTCATCTCGTTCTATAGGCCGAGGGAGCTGGTGTTTGTCCGCAGACAGCTTCCGGGTCATGTGGCCAGCATGACAAAGCCGCTTCTGGCAAAACCAGAGCAGCGCACGGAAACGCCGTTTACCTTCCCGCCGGAGCGGTACCTATTTATCTACTTGCACTTTGACGTGCTTTCGAACTGCTAGGTTGGCGGGAGCAGGGACCAAGCAACGGGAGCTCACCCCGTTGGTGACGATACCCTAAAAGCTATCCAAATTCATAGCAAGTAAACAAACAACTTGCTAAAATATATAACAGACTAATTATTGTTATGGATTTATTATGGTAATTGATTATTGATCAACTGAGTTGTATCCCCCTCCTTGTCTAGATTCCTCAAAGCAGCTCAGAAGACTCCTGTGAATCAGCAGTCTAGTCTTCTCCAAGGCCCTCCTGCCTCTCCCCACTGCTGCTTCCCCACTGATTTCTCGGCAACACAGCAGTCCCAGCAAGGTCACCCTAGGACCATACCCAATATCCGAAAGATGAAGTGCAGCTGCTCCTCAACTGTGGAGCCTGGGAAGAGCGGTCGTCCTGTGGACATCTCATAGAAGATGCAGCCCACACCCCTGGGAGGAGAAAGACAAGGACATCACTGGGAGGAAGGTCAAAGCAAGGACCAGGCACTTTAGGCTTTCAATCAAAACCCTGATTCTCTCCACTGAATCAAAACACTATGTTTCAAGAAAATCCAGATTCTGCCACTTGAATGTGCTATGCGAGTTAACCAAATATGCATCTATTTCTTCATTTTGCAGCACTACTTCCTTTTTCTGGTGAAGAAGAAGCAACAGAGGTTTTCCGCAGTCAGTGGGTGGAGCAGCTTCTGGATTCTGCACAGGTATTTGTCCCACCCATGAAAATCAGAAGCAGAATTAGAAAGATATAAGAAAGTATGCAAAACTCACATAATTTCAACAGGGTGCAGAATTAAACTTTTCTTTCTTTGTCTTTTTAAATCTTAATTATCATTTTTAATCATACAAAATTTGCACATTTACATTTACCAAAATACAAACCATACATTTAACACCGACTTCCCTTCCATGGTTTGTTTTCGTTATCATGTATGGAAGGGATTTTCAAACTTTCCGCCTCTAGAGTCGTGTACTTTTTAGACCTTCCCTGCATCTCTGCATATTGCAGAGGATTCTGGCAGGCATTGAGAAGGGCCAGAAATATGGCAGTAGGGCCTCCAACTGAATGTTACAGCACAGAGTCCTCCTCACTGGCACCCTGGCAATGCTTAGTCAGCATCTACGGCCAGTAAGTATTCTCAGACTTCATGAGGCTAGTGGGGAGGGGTTTCTCTCCTTCTGTTCCACTCCTGGCCCCTCCCCAATGTACAGTGGTACCTCAGTTGTCAAACGCAATCCGTTCTGGAAGACCGCTCAACTTCCGAAACGTTCGACAACCGAGGTGCAAAGGGCGGTCGGCAAAGTCAATGGAGAAAAAAGGGGAGAAACGCAGCGGAAGCTGTTCGACTTCTGGGGCGCATTTGAAAACGGAAGCAATTACTTCCGGGTTTTTGGCATTCGGGTTCCGAAACGTTCGGCTTCCAAGACGCTTGAAAACCGAGGTACCATGTACTTCTTTGTAAGTGCCTACAGGCCGCCTCCCTGCCCCTTACCATCTGGCCTAGGGCGGGGCCTGCTGGCCTTCAAAAGGACTATGGCTGCTGCTGCTGCTGCTGTTGCATAACAGCACTGAGTTCTTTTAAAAATGCTTTTAATTTTTTAATTTTTTTTTCTGGTAGGGTGGGTGGGATGGGTTCGTAGTTTGGTTTGGGAATTTGTGTAATCTTGGTATACTTGTAATTTTATTGTTTTTGGGTTGTATTGTTTTATTGTGTGTGTGTGTTGTTGTTTTCCTTCCTCGTTTGTTTTTGCTGTTTTTTATACAGGTTTTATTTGTTCTTAAGGGGAGGGGTTAGGGCTGCCGGGGAGTGGGTCCCAGCCAATAGAATGGCTGGGGCAGGTTCCACAGGGGGGGATGCACTGGGACACCCGATCTCAGTGATCACGGGCAGGAGGAGGAGTTACGCTAAGGCCAGACCATGTCATTACCGAGGAGGCAGGCTTAGCCGTTGTTTGAGGACTATCCCTGCCTCCGGGTCTGGCCCTGACCGGATGGGTACTGGAATCAACAAGGGATACCCACATGACCTGAAAGTGTTGCTGTGTAATGCCAGGTCAATTATGAACAAAACCACTGCCATCCACAACCTGATTGTGGATGGAGGATTTGACCTGGCATGTGTGACAGAGACTTGGTTGGATGAGGCAGATGGGCCAGTCCTTGCCGCTGCTTGTCCACCAGGTTTCTCTTACGCACAGCAACCCAGGCCATCTGGGCGGGGAGGGGGGGTTGCAGTGATTTTTAGGAAGTCATTAGTTTGCACCAGGCGTCCTATTGGGAAGACCCAGTTTTCTGAGTGCATGTTCTGGAAGTTGGGCAATAGGGGCAGTACAGGATTCCTTTTGGTGTACCTACCTCCCCGCTGCACCAAGGATTCCCTGGCCGAGCTGCTTCAGGTCGTGGCGGACGTGCTCCTGGAGACACCTAGCTTGGTTGTCTTAGGAGATTTTAACATCCATGCCGACACGACCTTACAAGGGGCCGCTCGGGACTTCGTGGAAAGCATGGCCTCCATGGGGCTGTCCCTGAATAAGTTTGGCCCAACTCATAGCCGCGGACATGCCTTAGACCTGGTGTTTACCTCTACGGATGTTGGTGATCTGACACTAAGTAAAAGCGAAACAAAAGAAGTGCCATGGTCAGATCACTTCCTGGTGCAGCTGGACTTCTCCGCGACCCTTCCCCTCTGCCGGGAGGTGGGACCGATTCGGATGGTCCGCCCCCGCCACTTAATGGATCCAATTGGCTTCCTGAGAATGGTAGGGGATGTTTTATCCCATGTTGATGGCTTTTCAGCCGATTCCCTGGTGGCCCGCTGGAATGTGGAGCTAACCAGGGCTATTGACTGTCTGGCTCCGAAGCGCCCTCTCCGATTGCATGAAGCCCGGACAGCCCCGTGGTTCTCCCCGGAGCTGAGGGCGATGAAACAGTCGCTGAGACGGCTAGAGCGCCGGTGGCGGAAAACTCATTCTGAATCAGACCGGACACGGGCTAGAGCTCAACTTCGAGCCTACCAAGTGGCAATGGCGACAGCGAAGAGGACCTTCTTCGCCGCTTCTATTGCATCTGCAGAAAACAGCAGCAGGAGACTCTTCCAGGTGGTTCGAAATTTATCAGAACCACCTTCGTCACCGGGATCTGGTAGGGACCCCGAGATCTCCTGCAATGCTTTTGCAAAGTTTTTTGCAGATAAAGTCGCTCAGATTCGGGAAGAGGTAGACTCCACCGTGGGAGCAGGGCTGGGGCGGGAGAGTGCTAGAGTCCTGTCTAGTCCAGTTGTGTGGGATCAATTCCAATCTGTTGCCTCCGAGGATGTGGACAGGCTGCTTGGACGAGTGAAACCAACCACCTGTCTCCTTGATCCTTGCCCATCCTGGCTTATAAAAGCTAGCCGGGAAGGGCTGGGCGATGGGCTTTGCGGGGTGGTGAATGCTTCTCTTTGTGAGGGAGCCTTCCCAGACCCGCTAAAAGAGGCGGTTATTAAACCGCTTCTTAAAAAACCATCTTTGGATGCGGCCAATATGGCCAACTATCACCCAGTCTCAAATCTTCCATTCTTGGGCAAGGTGATTGAGCGGGTGGTTGCTGAACAACTCCAGGCACGCCTGGAGGATGCGGACCATTTGGATCCCTTCCAATCGGGATTTAGGCCTCATCATGGGACTGAAACTGCCTTGGTCGCACTGGTCGATGATCTCCGGCGGGCTAGGGACAAAGGTGAGAGCTGTTTCCTAGTTCTGCTGGATCTCTCAGCGGCTTTTGACACCATCGACCATAACATCCTTCTGGACCGTCTAGAGGGGTTGGGAGCTGGGGGCACTGTTATACAGTGGTTCCGCTCCTTCCTCCTGGGCCGTGTTCAGAAAGTGGTGGTGGGGGATGAGTGTTCAGACCCCTGGGCTCTCATTTGTGGGGTGCCTCAGGGTTCCGTCCTCTCCCCCATGCTTTTTAACATCTATATGCAGCCGCTGGGAGAGATCATCAGGGGGTTTGGGCTGGGTGTTCATCAGTATGCGGATGATACCCAGCTCTACCTCTCTTTCAAATCAGAACAAGTGAAGGCAGTGAAGGTCCTATGTGAGTGCCTGGAGGCGGTTGGAGGATGGATGGCGGCTAACAGATTGAGGTTGAATCCTGACAAGACAGAAGTACTGTTTTTGGGGGACAGGGTGCGAGCGGGTGTGGGGGACTCCCTGGTCCTGAATGGGGTAACTGTGCCCCTGAAGGACCAGGTGCGCAGCCTGGGAATCATTTTGGACTCACAGCTGTCCATGGAGGCGCAGGTTAATTCTGTGTCCAGGGCGGCTGTCTACCAGCTCCATCTGGTACGCAGGCTGAGACCCTACCTGCCCGCGGACTGTCTCGTCAGAGTGGTGCATGCTCTAGTTATCTCCCGCTTGGACTACTGCAATGCGCTCTACATGGGGCTACCTTTGAAGGTGACCCGGAAACTGCAATTAATCCAGAATGCGGCAGCTAGACTGGTGACTGGGAGTGGCCGCTGGGACCACATAACACCGGTCCTGAGAGATCTACACTGGCTCCCAGTACGTTTCCGAGCACAATTCAAAGTGTTGGTGCTGACCTTTAAAGCCCTAAACGGCCTCGGTCCTGTATACCTGAAGGAGCGTCTCCACCCCCACCGTTCAGCGTCTCCACCCCCACTGAGGTCCAGCGCCGAGGGCCTTCTGGCGGTTCCCTCACTCCGAGAAATGAAGCTACAGGGAACCAGGCAGAGGGCCTTTTCGGTGGTGGCGCCCGCCCTGTGGAACGCCCTCCCATCAGAGGTCAAAGCAATAAACAACCACATGACCTTTAGAAAACACCTGAAGGCAGCCCTGTTCAGGGAAGCTTTTAATCTGTGATATTTTAATGTTTTGTTTTTTAATATTTGCTGGAAGCCGCCCAGGGTGGCTGGGGAGACCCGGCCAGATGGGCGGGGTACAAATAATAAATGATTATTATTATTATTATTATTATTATTATTATTATTATTATTCTTTGTGCAAACCTTTGGACTCCCCTCACCATGCCCCAAGCTTGCTGGTATCTCCCTTTTGTTTGAAGAGGGTACCATTTTGGAGCACCAACTGTTAGCATCTTCTCCTCTTCCCTGGTAAACGTCCCCTTGGGAGGCCACCTGACACTCAGAATCCTTGTTTTGAAGCGTAGAAGGGAAGGCATTCCAGGGCAGGGGCAGCCAAGCAGATGACCTCTAGATGTCGTGGACCACATCTCTCATCCTCCCTGACCAGGCTGGCTGGGAATAATGGGAGCTGGAATCCAGCAAGAGCAGGAGGGCACCACGTTGGCTATGCCAGTTCTAGGATGTGCACCCACTTCACTACACTTCACATGCTCTTGTTCCTGCACATTACAGGGGAATGCCACATGGCGGTGGGCAAGTTGTCCTTCAGAACGGCTTGTCTGCCGCCCCTGGTCTCTACATGGAGGGATTGGGGACAAACCTCTAAGGAACTCCATGCTCCCCACCACAGTTTGTGTTCCTAGCGGGCCACTGTGACTCGGCTACTGGCTCCATGCATTTGTTTGCCTCTAGCTTCAGTCTCCTTTTCCAGCTCTCCAGTTTCCTGAGATCCAAGCAGCTCAGCTATAGGCATTCACTGTTGTTTCCTTTACATGGCCTCTGTTTATTTAAATCACCTTTTAAAAGGACAAGAACCATGCAAAAAACAGACTGCACCCCTAGATGGGGGACCTGTGGCCTTTCAGATGTTGCAGGACTACAACGCCCATCTCTCCTAACCATGGGCCAAAGCCAAGCTAGCTGGCCTAAATAGAAAGTCCAACAACATCTGGAGGGCCACGGGTCCCCCATCCCTGTGGGAGATGACAACTAATGGGCAAATGGAAAGTACTATCAAAATTCACGGATTTCAACCCCAGGGAGGGAGAGCTGGCCACAGGCTGCTGAATCCTTACCACATGTCAATCTGGGTGGAGTATTCTGTCGAGCCCAATAGGATATCTGGGGGTCGGTACCAAAGTGTCACCACTTCATTCGAGTAGGTCTTGGTGGGAATGGATTTTGCCCGGGCCAGTCCTGGGAAAGTGAAGTTGCATTGCATTACATTTTACATTTCATTACATTTGTTAGTCAATGTTGCAGAGCAAGGGCAGAGAGATAATTAGTACTCACCAAAATCTGCTAGTTTGAGTTCCCCTCTCTCATTAATGAGCAAGTTCTGGGGCTTGAGGTCCCGATGCAGCACCTTCTGACGGTGGCAGTAGGCGAGGCCACGGAGCAGCTGGAACAGGAACAGCTGGAGGAGGGAACAGAGCCAGCTCAATGCCTTTCCCTCTAGCTCACCACTAGATCTGGCATGTATACAGTTCTTCTAACCAGCCATGGATGCAAAACGAGTGCATTTAGGAAAATGTTTCCGATTCATATAACTTCTTCGAACAGTGGGATTTTATTTGGAAACACGCCTTTATTTTCTCAGGACAGTTCCACGTTCGTTTGATGGGGTCGCCACCAATAACCAGAGCATCGAAGGAGAACATGCAAAATAAGTATCAAATCCCCCAATGCAATCTCATGCTGAAACGAGCTTTTGCCAGCAACATCCGTAAAGTTGCTTGCTACGCAGTAAAAGAATCCACTGAAACAGACTCAGATGGGAGTCAGCAACTTACCTTCACATTGTGCATATTTATTACATTGCCGCAGTCGTCAAGATACTGTTTCAGATCTTTATCCTGGGGTGAAAGAAGACACAGGATTGACAACTTTCCTCTTCATTAATTTAAAACAACTGATTTGTGCAAATAAGTCTGCAATCCTATGAGCACCTACCTGGAAGTTAACAGGTAAAGGGACCCCTGACCATTAGGTCCAGTCGTGACCGACTCTGGGGTTGCAGCGCTCATCTCGCATTATTGGCCGGGGGAGCCGGCGTTTGTCCGCAGACAGCTTCCGGGTCATGTGGCCAGCATGACTAAGCCACTTCTGGCGAACCAGAGCAGCGCATGGAAACACCGTTTACCTTCCCGCCGGAGCGGTACCTATTTATCTACTTGTACTTTGACGTGCTTTCGAACTGCTAGGTTGGCAGGAGCTGGGACCGAAGAACTGGTGTTCACCCCGTCACAGGGATTCGAACCGCCGACCTTCTGATTGGCAAGCCCTAGGCTCTGTGGTTTAACTCACAGCGCCACCTGGAAGTTAGTCCCATTGAATTCAAGGGAATCTTGCTTCTGAGTAAACATGGGCAGGATGGCACCCCTTATCGTTAAGACTATATGGGAATCCTTCAGCCTTGAGTGGGCATGGTATTCCCATGCGGTGGACTTGCCATAGGACTCAGCAGAATTCCCCCACCCAGGAATGTGCCCTGGACCAATAAAGTGAACAGAAGGTTCATACATCCCCCATCCTTTCCCCTTAAAGTAGATTCCCTGTGCCTACACCAGGCTGAGCAGGAGGGCTGGATGGGGATGGGGGGGGGGGGAGTCCCGTCCAAGCCCTCATCTGCATATTGGCCCAGCACTGGTAGTGGTCTCAGGGGCAGGGAACTGACACTTACTGTACTTCCTAGATTTCAGGAGACTATCCTTGAAAAACCCGTCCCCACTTATGCTACAATAATTTCCTACTGAAGTGGCTGCTTCCGGGGGGGTTGAAAGCTACCTTGAGCATTCTTAAACCTAACCTGAAACTGTAATTCCCAGAAGTCCTTGGGAGGAAGCCATGACAGTTTTAACAGCCTCTCTATGTGCACTGTAGGCAACATCTTCCTTCAAACCAACCAGGCTGCTCAAAATACAGGCTTTTCTGAATGTTCAGCTTTCAGTCGTAAATAATTGAGATGTTTTCATTCATAAGTTACAGTTACCATGCCCCTCCCGTTTACTCACTAAATATTCGAAGACAAGCGTGAGGGATTTCTCTGTATGGATGATATCATGCAAGGTCACAATGTTGGCATGTTTCAAATCTTTCAGAAGTGAAACTGGAAAACAGAGAAAGAGAGGCACGTTGTGGGACCTGGAACAGAAGCACCTCTAAAGAGTTTAATGGAGCCATTCCCAAACTCTGGGCTTTGAGAGAAGAACAGCAAGCACACGACATGAAAGAGAACGATAGAAAGCTCCAGGGAGCCTAAAGCACCCACCAGGGAGGAGGTTATCTGCTGTGTCCCTGCATGATCCACTGCTCTGCACTTGCCGCTGCTTGGGGCGGGTAATTTTGCTTTCCTCTACATAGGCAAGTGTGGGTTTGTGTGTGCCAGTATGCAGCTCCCCGGTCTCTCCTGCTATTCTCTCTCAAGTCTCACCAAGGGCAGCAGAGTCCGTCTTCCTCCTGCTCCCTGCAGACTGGGGGGGCGGGCCTTTGGGTCTGCCCTCTGGACACCTACTGGGTCCTACTGAGGCAGGTAAAGCTGTGAGAGAGAACCGGCTGAGATGGGAGGGGCAAAGAGATCTGGCTACGGATCAGGAAATGACCTCTCTCGGCTGTGTGTACTCTTCATGTGAGCCACACAAGGGCACAGACATGCTTCTCTTTCTGTCTAGACCTCTCTTCTTTTGCTCCCTAAGGTTTTTTAAAAATGGTTTTACCGACATGTAGTGGAAGTGTGAACTAGGAGAGGTGTGAGGAGAACTTCAGGTCCAACAATTAAATTGTGGCATAATAATGTGTGGGATTGTGTAACAATGGCAAAAACTAACCTGTTTTAATTAGACTTAGAGAAAGAACATAAAAACAGTTATAAGGAAAATATATTTTTGCTATAGTGGAGTAAGTTTGACAATTGCAGTTTATATGGAATACTTCTGTGTGCTCAAGAGGGTATTTTCAGTACTTGGACTAGAGATTAATGGTATCCTAGTTCTAACAACACACCCTCACTGGTTCCTTTGATTTGTTGCCTTGCCTTTATGCTTCTTTGACTGAATGATGTTGATGATGGATCAAGTTCTGCTAACCTCAGAGTCCCCCCAAGCCCACTGATACCTCCTCCCTCTTGAGCATGGGAGAGGGGCGTGTGCACATGTCATTATGGCTGCGCATGCACCCCTGAACTTCACTAGCAAAGGAAATGATAAGAACGCTGCAGGGGATATTCCTCTTGTCGGCCACATCTGACTTAACCCAGTCTCTACTGCCCTAACATGAATTCCTCTGTTATCTTATGACAAGTCTTTGTGTTCACCTGCATTTCCAGTCTGGGACCCCCTCCATTCATGGATGCAGCTGTTTGGCTCATCCAAACGCCTGCGGCCATTTCCACTTTCCCCTGGCTGTGGAATTCTTGCAGCCGCTCTCTGGGACAGGCAGAAGGTGGAGGGGCCTCCGCAGGTGCAGCAAGAGCCAAAGAGAGGCAGAGCTTTTCCCCATCTCCCTCTGCCTTGAGTTCTACAAGGGCAAACCTGAGACTGGTACAGGACGCTGTCGGCCAGGGCCATCCCTTGGACTGGGCGCAAGGAAGGAAGTGGTGCCCCAATGGAACTGGCTGACCCTTCTGATTACCTTCCCGAATGGCTGTGCAAGGTGCTCCTTCTTCGTGCTCAAGACGGATCTCCTTCAAGGCCACCAGGTTATCGGTGAGTTTACTCTTCCCCTTGTAGACCGTGGCGTACGTCCCCTTAATGCAGCAAAGACAGAGCTCAGGATAGCAGCCCAATTCCCAACCTCTAGTCAACTTGCCTCTCACCCCAACTCTCCTCCAATTCCCAAGTTGCCCTGCAATTTAGTTATGCCCCCGTGCCAGCAAAGAATAAATTTCACCACAAAAACCAGAGTGCAAAACTTCGTCTATGTAATTGCAGAAAGATGTTCTCAACACCAGACTGGTCTGATTAGAGGAAGAAAGTTCTCTGCCCTGGAGAGGCATGATTTACTCTCGAATTCATAACCTTGGGTTCAGTTAATGCAATTCCCTTCTCTCATTTATCCTCTCAAGAGCCCTAGATTCATTAACTGGCCCATTTTACAGAAGAAAGGGTTGAGGCTGACAAGAGATATGGGTCAACAAGGAGTTCTGGATAAGGGTGTTAGTGGCAATCCTGGAAAAAAACAGATTCCATGTGCTTTAACGTGTTCTGAATGCATGTGCTGGAAAGGATGGGGGACTGAATGGAACTCCCCAAGGCCATTCTGGAATTTGAACTAGGAACTCTTAAATCCACTGAACTAAAGGAACCCTCCCAGACTGACTGGATCAAATCCACTGTGAGAAGTGATACTAAGGTGGGATGAGCTGGAAGTCTTATGGAGATAAAGGAATAAATACACTGGACTGGCTAAGTTTAGTGCTCTAAGGCTAAGCCAGGGTGGTGTCCTGGGTTGAGTGCTGGGGAGATCCAGGTTCAAATCCCTGCTCAGACCACAAAGCTCCCTGACCTATGGCAAGCCACCCTTTCTCAGCCTATTCTACCTCACAGGGTTGTTTTGAGGCTATTAGGTACACCACTCTGCACTCCTTGGACTTGGAGGAAGAGCAAAGTAGCAATCAATACATTAAAAAGAGAGAGAGAAAGATATTAAAATCAGCATGAGAATGACCCTGTCCCAGGTGCCCTGAGATGAAGCAAGCCGAGCTGAGTGGTCATCCCAAGTGTGTTCTAGACTGGAATTCGTTCTCAGCTCCGCCTTCCTGAGGACGGTCAGGGCACTCACTTCTCCCAGCTTGTCCAGCTTCACATACGTCTCCAGCTTCCCAAAGCCAATCTCCGACTGCACAAGAAAGCACAAAGAGACAGGGTGGGAGGGGCTGCCCTTCTCCAGCTGGGGGGCACCTACTGCACTAGCACCCCTCCAACGTCTTCGTGATTATTTGTGCTCGTCATAGCAGGAGGGCGGTTATAGGTGACATTCTGGTAGAGACTTTATCCCACCTTTTTTGTGCTGCAAAGCAGGTGGGAGCTCTGGGAAAACATGAATGTGACTCTACCACTAAAGCACTATTCCAGCATCAACGACCCATTGCAGAATCCACCTACAATACGCCCCCCCCCTCAGTCGGGAGGGGCTCCTGGTCACTGTTCCTACTGCAGTGAAAGGACAGAATAGGCAGCTGGGGGGGGAAGGCTATAAGTACTTGTCTTAGCATTTAAAGCCCTGAATGGCATGGGGCCAGGTGACCCCCACCAAGTGAGACAAGGAAAGTGGCAATTAGGAGAAGGGCCTTTTCAGTGGTGGTGCTCTTTAAGATCTTTCTGGCGCCAGGTGAATGTCTTTCTTTATTCTCCCATGCCTTTATAATCTGTGATCTTTAAAGATCTGAAAGCTGGATTAACGAAGGTGCTGTGTGCACAGAATGAAGCCCCCTTCCTCAATGGGACTCCCCACCTCCTGCTGCCCCACACCCCCTAAATCGGCTGTAGAGGGTTGGGGGAATCCCCAGAATGGGGCAGGGCAGGGAAGAGGGTGAAAAGTCCTGTTTTGCACACAGACTTCCTTCCACACAGGCAGACCCACAAAGCACAATGGTGAATTCCAACCTGAATTTTGATCCCAGTGATTGCATATTTTGTATTTTTAGTTCTACTGTGAATTTTATTTCAGCATTCCCCCTCTGCTGAAAATGTGTACACAGTCATTGTTTTCATGATGCTTTTAATATTGTGTTTTATCATTTTATTTGGCCAACCACCCAGAGAACTATGACATGGGAGGAGCACTGTAAAGAAAACCCAAGTGAACAAATTACATTTAAATCTGACTTACCAAAGAGACTCTCCGTAACCGTCTGCTCAAGGGCTTGTCAAACAGGGGGCTGTTCAGAGTGAGCTTCTCGAGGTAACCTTCAGGCAGGCGGATATCAGCAGGAAGTGACAGGCGCTTGTTAATGTCCTGGAGAGGGGAGGAAAATGGGGTCCAAATTCTGAGGGCAGAACTAGAGCTTGTAAAGCCTCAATGAAGGCTGGTGTCTTCTGAGGGCTTTCTCTGTCGCTGGGCCCACTCTGCAGTATTCCCTTCTGAAGGATATCTCAGTTGGCAGAGCAGGAGACTTTTAATCTCAGGGTGATGGGTTCAAGTCCCACATTGGGCAAAAGATTCCTGCATTGCAGGGGGTTGGACGAGATGACTCTCGTGGTCCCTCCCAACTCTACCATTCTATGAATCAGGCTTTCACACAGGCATTCTCAGAGCATTAGGAGATAATTCAGCTGCATCGGTGTGACTTTTACCTGCCTGATTTCGCAGAAGGTTGAAAGCACCAGCTGAGGCACTATGATCCATGTATGGTGGGTGGGGCTGCGAAAAAGTTAAAAGATTCTTGGAATGTATCCATGATGAGTTAAAAAGGATGTTTAAGATTTCTATAGAGAAAAAACCAGAAGCGTATTGGGTATCTTAGAAAAGGACATCCCACAAGGTAAGAAAGGATTATTCTTATATGCCACAGCCACAGCTAGACTACTACTTGCAAGGAACTGGAAAGGAAATATTATCCCCACAAAGTAAGACTGGATATGTAAATTAAGCGAATTCATAGAGTTGGCAAAGTTAACAGCAACCATAAGGCATCAAACTAATCAGAATTTAAGGACAGAATGGCAACGCTTTGAGGATTACATGAAAAAATGGCCTGTTCTAAGGATACATATGTTGATATGTATAGACTAAGTTTGTAAAGCAGAACTAGAAAAACGTAATATATTAAGGATGACCAAAAGACGCAATGTTAATAGGAATCTAAAGATTAAGAGATGACGAGTATTGGGGGAGGGAAGCCACAGGGGGGTATGATTGTTTTTGTCTTTGTTTTTGTTTGGCTATTATTTTGCATTGTTATTGCTAATTGAATATTGTGTACCTTTGGAAAATAAAATAAAATTATTGGGGGGGGGGGAGTGCCAGCTGAAGCAGTCTGTGAAAAGTAAGTATATTGCTAGGTAACTGAACAATTCACACTATTTTATTCAAGGTTTCTTGGTGCACTTTGTTATTTCCTGGCTTTTTTTAGGGTGGGGGGAGAGAATGAGTGTGGGTCATATATACAGTGGTACCTCTGGTTAAGTACTTAATTCATTCTGGAGGTCCATTCTTAACCTGAAACTGTTCTTAACCCGAGGTACCACTTTAGCTAATGGGGCCTCCTGCTGCCACCGCTGGCACGCAATTTCTGTTCTCATCCTGAGGTAAAGTTCTTAACCCGAGGTACTATTTCTGGGTTAGCAGAGTCTGTAACCCAAAGTGTTTGTAACCCGAGGTACCACTGTAGAGCCATCTCTATACATCCCTTCCATGGTCCTCTCTAAAAAGTGGCTTGTGCTAAAGGGAGATGGAGAGAGCCCCTCAGTGACAACTGCCCTGAACTTTCCATGCCCATCTTTAATGCTCGCACCTCGGTGGAGATCTTGCGTGCTGGGTTGTTCCTCATGCGCACTCGGACTGGAGATTGCACCTCATCAGATGATGTCCCTGACGCCTGGTCGCTCTCACCATCTGAACCCATCTTGAGGTCTTCATGGACAATTTCTGCATCACAGAGAGATGGAGATAGCACAGGCAGGGAAATGAACAACCTTCTTCTCAAGCAACTCCCTCTAATACCCCTCCAGGATCTCCCGTGGTTCTCAATATGTCATTGTACCTTCCCTTCATGGCCACCTACCCACTGCCCCCCACCTTTGCAAAAAAAAAAAAGGTCTATTCTGTGGGACAGGCTGTCACCACAATTGGCCTCCCACAAGCAAAAAAAAAAAAAGGTCTGGTCTTTAATGTAGCAGACTTATGAACTGGGCTGTCACATTCTGAAATGCTCCCCTATCTACATTCAAAACTCCTCGCAAACAGAAAATCAGTGCAGGAGGCAAAAGTCTGGGCAAGAACTTTTCTTCCTGATGTACCTGTTTTCTGTTTTCTGTTACTTTTTCGGTGTTAGACCATTCAAAAGCCACTCCCTCCAGCCCCCTCCGTCTGCTGCTTATGTAGACCAAGACCTAGCTGCTATGAATAACATGCCCCACATGCACAGATTTCCCCTTTCTCATCCCAATCCAATTTTAAAAAATACCCACTGGCACGATTTGACCATGTGTGTTATAAAGTATCATATTTTAATAAGAAAAGTCCACTATAGCCCAGTATGGTATTTAAGTAGCCGGTGGTTTTCATTTTTTAAATAGATTGTTATGGTTGATACGGTAAGTCATACAACAGAAACTTGCACAATGTCATGGCCAAGATAAGGGACAGACCCAGTTCCACCCCCAAGGCTCTAGAGCAAGGATGGGAAATGTGTGGCTTTCCAGGTATTGCAGCACTCCAAATTCCCATCCGCCCCAGTCAGCCTGGCTAATAGTCATGGATGATGGGAGTTGTAGTCCAACAACATCTGGAGGGCCAGAGGTTCCCCATCCCTGCTCTAGGCACTGAACATGTTTTAAATACCAACAGGGACCTTATAACCTGTGTCTAATAAACTGTTTCAATAAAAAAATTAAACAGATATATGTTGGTTTCATGTCAGTTTCACTTCCATTTCATGTCACACCACCCTGCTCTGTGTGACATCTTACCTGGTAAAGAGCTGAGGAGAATGCAAAAGCCCGCCACACGTTTTTTACATTTTGGTTGACTCTCATAAAGGTGGAGATTGGGGAGTTTTCACTCCTGGGGATCTAGAAGGACAGGAAGCTGCTTCAGACCAAGTCATTCTGCTGGGCCATCTAGGTAAGCAGCAGCTTTCAGACAGGAGACCTTCCAGTCCTTCTGGAGATGCCGGGGACTTTGGCAGGCTCCATCATGGAGCCACAGTCCTGTCCCTACGAGCCTCTGTGAAACTGAGATGAAACCGAAACGCTTCTATCTGGTCAAAAATGGCAACTGACGCAATATTGAGATGAGACACAAATCTTAAGATCTGTGTTGATAAGGAGCTAGCACCTGAAACCAAGTTCCCTGGGAATAAGGCCCCTAAGCCCTGGCTCCCAGCACCTTTACCAAACACCTTCTGAAGCAAGAAGTTCCCCAGACTTCTTGTTCAAGGGATTCCCAGCTCTGATGCAGCCCAGCTTAGTGACGAGAGGCCCAGGTTGAAAGGCTTTCAGGTGAGACTCCAGAAAGGCTCTCCTGGCCAAGCCCTTGCCCACAGCAAGGAGCCCTCCTGGGCACAAGTGGGAGGTGCGATAGTCACCTAGTCGGGCGGAGCGGTTGAGGTGGGCACTCAGGCTGCGGCTGACGGCCAGTCGGGGCCTGCGGAAGGAGCCTGCGTAGCGGTGCAGGAGGGCGTGGATGCTGTGGGAGGTGCTGGGGCGCACGCTCTTCCCTGTGGGGCCTGGGGGGAGGGAAGCGGGGAGGGAGGGAAGCCAGATGGGGCAGGTGATACAAGGGTTATGAGAGGCGCCAGAGAGTCAAGCGGGAAGCGGGATGAAGCGAGATGGGGGGACGGACACAGCAGCAGAGGCAGAGGCAGCGTTGGCATTGGGGAAAGAGCCCACCCAAATGTCCATTGCGCCCCCCAACCACAAAGGAGAGTTTAAGGGATTGAGGAAAGAAAGCGTGATATAAACAGGGAGGAGGGTGAATAGGAGGCAAATAGGAATCACAAACACTCCAAAGGGAGGGAGAAAGTTTGGACACAGTGGAAGAGAAGCACAGGTGGCAAAAGCTCACAGGAAGAGAAAGCAATATGCATAAAGAGGCAGGGAGGGGAAGGGAGTCACACCACCAGAATGAAAGGAAGGCAGAAATAAAGCAGAAACAAACAGAGGGAAGAAAAAGAGAGAGAAAAATATGAAGGAAGGAAAAACAAAAGAAAAATCAAAGCAGAACGGGAATCAAACTTAAAGTGGAATGAAAGGGGTGTAATGGAAAGGCAGGACTTACCTGAGAGGGACAGCCTTCTCCCCACAGCTCTGGTAAACTGAGACATCCCCACTTCAATATTAGAGGAGTGGGGTGGACAGTTTAATGAACCCCAATGACCACCTGATCTGGTTCCGTCACAGCCGAGGACCAAACTTCCCAGCATCTGATACCAGAGCCACATCAAGGCAGTGTTGGCATTGGGGAAAGAGCCCCCCCAAATGTCCATCACGCCCCCCCCCCCAGCCACAAAGGAGAGTTTAAGGGGTTGAGGAAAGAAAGCACGATATAAACAGGGAGGAGGGTGAATAGGAATACAATTCCATTGTACTTGTGCAATGACAATAAAGAAATCTTAAATCAAGGCCTTTAGTCTACCTGGCAGGGACAGGGGACTATATGGCTTAAAATCAAGAATGTTTTCTAGTGTGGTCTCTGGAGCACCTAGCAGATACCTTGGAATCCCCAGGTTTCACTTTAAAAAAGAAAACCAACAAGTTTCTAGTCTGCAGTGTGACAGAGATAACCTAAAAATGGCAAAGACAACTATAATCTGAATACACCTATGAGAGAATTCTGGTGACCAGGATTACCCCTCTTCACAGTTCCTTCTTCTTTCCTCAAGAGGAACTATCCCTCTTCCCCATCCCTTCCTCCTGGTTTTCAATGCTCAGTGATTGGATCAGTAGCCAGCCATTCTCTGTGGTCTCCCCCCCCCCGACTGCCAGAGGATTTGCAAGATGGGAGCGAAGGCCTCTTACTGGGCTGCAGTGCAGCCGAAAGCAGCCCAAAGCCTCTCGTGCTGCTTCTGCCGACACCAAAGCTCAGCATAAACAGAGAGAAACACTCCCTGCCCCCATGTGTCCGCTGCACCCATCCAGCGTAAGCAATCTCATCCGCGTTCTCTGCAATTCATAAAACCAGGAGGAGGGGACCCATGTGCTGCTCAACATCCTCTGTCACGCTGCCAAGGAGATTTGTGGAAGGCAGCTGACGAGTCGTTGTCACCCTCTACAGTCAAGGCAACTCCTCACCCTAGTGGCCTCACCTGGGCAGAAGAGAAGACCCCTCGCCAATTTCCAGTGGCCACCTAGTTCTGGTTGCCAAGATCCTTGCAAAGAATACTGGACAGGAAGCTCTTGCCAAGTACTATCTGAAGCAGGGGAACGGAAGCTGCTGTTGGACTCCAACTCCCATCATCCTTGCTGGCTAGGGGTGATGGGAGTTGCGAGTTCAGCAACATCTAGGGCTGCAGCTTTGTTCTTAGGATAATCCAGTGCTTTTTTTCCTTAAAAAAAATGTTTAGGGGTACTCTCATTTTCCTACTCATCCTATATAATAATCTCCCTGTGTCCCTGCGTCCGCCGTCCGTGTGTCAGTGGAAATTTCCACTGCGCATGTCTGACAGGGACGCAGGGATTGGAGCGGGCGGAGAGGGGGGGCGTGTCCCAGAGGGCGGCCGTGCGCAGGCGCGTCGTCAGTTGGGTCAGTGCCGCCGCCTCGCACGGCCGCCTGCCCGGGCCGCTGAGGGGGCAACCGACCGCCGCCGGGCTCGCCCTGCCCAGGCCCTGGCCCTCCTTCCCCAACCGCCTCCCCACACCGACCCCGAGCACAACAACTTCCCCGCGGCGGCTCAGCTCAGCCCAGCGCCGCCCGCCCAATCCATTCTCCTCCTACCGCCGCCGGGCTCGCCGGAGTTGCTGGCGAGCGGACAGCGCGGGGCAACCCCCAGCGCTGAGGAGAAATGTGCCCCGACGGGGGCTGTGCCCTTTTCCCTCACTCCACCCCGGCTACTCACCCGCGCTCCGAAGGCCGCTCACCTCAAGTGTTGTCCGGCGACCACGGCTAGGGCTCTCTTTTTTTTCCTTCCCCTCACCGACTCGCCCAAGCGGCCGCGGCTGCCATGCTGATGCCAACAGGAGCGAGAGGAGCTTCGGCCAGCCCACCCGCCAGGCCCGCCTTTGCGCCCTCCCACAGCCTGCGCGCGAAGCTCTGGCTCTCGAAGGGGAAAAAAAAAACCCCAAAAAACGAGCCGCCCCAGAGGAGAAATGTGCTCCGACAGGGGCTGTGGAAGGTGGCCAGGCCGTCGCGGGGGACCCGCTCGAAGCCTGCGCCCAGCACCCTCAGGCGGCGCTCCTCCGACGCCGCCGACTCAGTCGAGGCCCGCCGGCCGTCGAGGCCGCGCAGCCCCACCATGACGACGGGGCCCGACGGCTCCCACAGCAGCAGCCGGTGCGGCGCCTCGGAGGAGGGAGTCCAGGTAGGCCGCGCGGCCTAGAAGCAGCACCCGCACCGGGGGAGCCGCCGCACACGGAGGCCGCAGCCGGGCTCCGGCGGCACGGGCATGCCAGCGGGACGCGCTCGAAGCCAGCGCCCAGTGCCCTCAGGCGGCGCTCCTCCTCCGATGACGCCGCCTCAGCCGAGGCCCGCCGGGCGTCCAGGCCGCGCAGCCCCACGCCGGCCGCAGGGCCTCCTGAACCGGGCGGCCAAGAGGAGCGCAGCCTGTCCGCCCTGAGGTTTCTGCTGGGCGGGGGGATGGCGGGGCCGGAGAGCTTTCTAGAGCCCGTTTTTGTAACGGGCTTATTTTACTAGTTATGTAATATTTGCACACGTTAAGCTACTTGCATCTTCCTACAATTTCTTTCCTAAGGTTTTTTTTTTTTTTTAAGAAGTTAGAACTTTGAACCAGAAATTCACTAAAAAGTACAGTACAATGAACCTATGAAGGCAGAAAGACAGGAAACACCAGTGCCTGTATGATGTATGCACTGAATTAAGTACTTACGATTTTTCTTTATTAAGCAGTTTATAAACTTTTCCAAATAAATAAAAGTATTAAGCAAAAAGGTCCCAGGACCTGAACGAACTGCAAACAAACTTCCCTGTGTCCCCACCCCCACCGCTCCTACTCTCTCAAACATTAAGGGCTAGAAACCTGCTCTTTTAGCAATACTTCAAGTTGGAGGGTTCTATAGTAGGCAGCAGACTCTGAGTAGGACGTGGCATGTGAGAGCATCAGGGGAGCTCCCCCGCCACATGCACCTTTCTCCGCTGCTGGCAATCGAGAGCACTCACCATTATCGCTGCTGTTGTTCTCCTCTAGGTTGATGGGCTCATTGAGGTTTTTCTCCGCTGTCCGGCTCCCACGCAGCGTCATGGACAGCTGCCGCTTGATCTTCTTCATCCGATCCATGGTGGGGAAACGGCTGGAGTCACTGCACGTGGCAACAAGGAAACAGATGGTTAGGTAACATATGAAAAGTTACTCAAAAATGATGGTAACAAATGGAAATTAAAACCATACAAAGAGGTGAAAGGATTTGTTAATGATTGGCTGCATTATTACCAAATTAATGAGATGCTCAAGGATGATCTGCAGAAAAATGGATTTGGAAATATCAAATCAAAATTTGAAATTGAAATATTGAATAATAAGTATAAAATATTGTCAAAATGTATAAAATATTGTTGGAATGGCATTTGAAGGATCAAGAGGTAAAGTCGGTAATGATTCATTGGGCTAAAGATTTTAGTTATAATATACAGTTAGAAGATTGGGGAAAATTATGGAAAGAAAGAATAAAATTTACAGCATGTAATGCTTTAAGAGAAAATGTGGTGAAAATGATGTATAGATGGTATATTACACCGGTGAAGCTAGCCAAACTTTATAAGGTAAATAACAAATGTTGGAAATGCAAAGAAAAAGAAGGTACCTTTTATCAAATGTGGTGGGAATGCAAGAAAGTGAAAGGCTTCTGGGATATGATATATAATGAGATTAAGAAAATGTTGAAATATATGTATGTTAAAAAACCAGAAGCAAGAATTTTATTAGCACAGAAGTGATAACAAGAGGAATTACTGACAAAGGAAGAATGGCAATTGAAGCTAATGGAGTATGCGGAACTGGCCAAAATGACGGGAAGAATCCGAGAACAGCGGGACCAGAAGTTCATCAAGGACTGGACCAAATTTGTAAATTATTTGAAAGACAATTGTATTCAATCAAATACGTTGGTAGGATTGCAAGAAGCTTTGTAAGGACAGGTACAAAAACCACTGCAGATAAAAAATAAGAATGTATGATGTTTAAATGTTTTTGTTTTTAAAGCAATGGTTAAACAGTGAAAATGCAGAAATTTGAAATGAAAGATAGAAAATCATAAGGAAGGTTTGAAGGAAGTCAGGGCCCTAAAAAGCCAAAATGTATAATATAAGAGGAGATATTGCAATGGAAAGTATTATTGCAAAACTAATAAAAATGATATGAAGGGGGGGAGGAAACAGATGGTTAATCTCCATCTCCCACTTGATAGGGAATGGGGACGGGGAAATGCCAGTTCACAGGGCGATATACAAATCCTAATGTAGGAGAAGCCAGATGTAGCAAAATGTACGCATATACAGTATACTTCATTATGAATCACCCTGTATTTATCATTTTTATCCTGCTTCTTTGCCAACAAGGTGGCCCATAAAATATGTCAATGCTTTAAAAAACCACTTAAAAGTCTGAATACATGCTGTCAATAACACACGGGGGGGGGGCGCTAATCCAGGGTCAGCAAGGGTGCACTGTGGGTCCTGAATACTTCAAGGGGAGGGGACTCCTGGGTCCTTTGAAGAGGCATCTCACATGCTACTCACATTCAAAATGCATCTGTTTCTTAAACTGTATTTTTAGACATGTAAAATATTTATGTCTCGGGTTGTGTATTATGGTGACTACAGTGAAAGGACTAAAAGTAAAAAGTCTCAAGTATGTGAGGAAGGAATTCTACAAAGTTAAGAAAACTATCGATCAGATGCCTGGAAAAATAAAGAAAAGGTCCGCACATGTTTCTGGAATGCAGGTAAGGAGGGGGAAGTTTCCAGAGCTGCGGTGCCCCCCCCCCGAGAATGCCCAACCGCAGGCCCCCTTAACAGCACAATCCTAACAGCCTCTACAAAGAAATAAACCCTATTGAATTCAATGGGGTTTACTGCCAAGTAAAGTAGGTTAGGATTACAGCATAATCTGGGAGCAAAGAAGCACCTGGAAATGGATATATTTATGAAAGGCAGCTTTTGCCTTTTAATTTGCCATTTCAGTTGTGTAGCTGACAACCCAGTCTGTCACTCAATTTTTCCCAAGCTTTTCTTTCAAACAAGGTTGCAAAGAAACCTGATCAGAGGTTCCTCAAGAAGAAGATTAGTAACTGCAAACAAGTCTGCTTGAAGGACAGCTTGCCCAACACCGCACAGCTTCAGCTGCTAAGCGGAACCTAGGAAGCGGCAGAATCCGGCCACTTGTGCAGGATTCCCAACACTGACTGGCAGTGGATTTCAGGCAGGGGACATTTCCAGCCCTATTTGGAGATGCTGGGGGTTTAACCAGGGCACATCTGCTCTACCCCTGAGCTATGGCCTTTTCACAGAAGCAGTGGGGATATGAATACATGCTCTCTGTTCATGTAGAGGTTGAGGAGGCCTAAGACAGGCTTCCTCAACCTCGGCCCTCCAGATGTTTTGGCCTACAACTCCCATGATCCCTAGCTAGCAGGACCAGTGGTCAGGGATGATGGGAATTGTAGTCTCAAAACATCTGGAGGGCCGAGTTTGAGGAAGCTTGGACTAAGAGAACGGAATGTGCAGCCTCAAACACTCCCCAGAATCCTCTGCAACATACAGGGGCTCCATAGCAGATTTGGGGTCCTAGGCTGACAAAAGGAAATGGAAAGTGTTCCCCCCCAAAGAGAAAATGTGAAATCCACTGCTCTGAGGCATCAAAAATTCCCAAGGCTGCACATATTAACATTTAAGGAGCTTACACTAGATTTGGGGGGAAATGAGACAGAGGGGGAGAGAGAGGGGTGACCCAAACCCTTCCTTATGTAGAAGGATGGGTTTTATTTTATGCTTATCACCATATTTGGAGCTGGGAAGAAATTTTGCCCCAGGGCAATTTGGCTAGCGACACCATTAAGCATAATTCATTCCAAGCGCATAATTTGGAGGGTGTGTGTCCACGCTCATCATACACACAGAGCCAGCCAAACAAAGAGGAGAAGGGAAATGATTTCATTGGAGGCTTGAACCAGCCTCGTTTGGTCACAAGCTGTATTTTTGGGTATTCTTGCTTTCATCTGCCTCTTGAGCCTTTCCATAATGAATGGTGGGGTTAAATATAGCCCCAGGAGCCGGAGAGTGTGCGAGGAAACCGCCCAGTCTGGGTATTCAGTTGACAGATGGAATCCAAAGGCAGCTTCAGAAAAACACAGGTGATGGTCTGCTTGGGGTCAGGTTCTTCAACTGTAACACACACAGGCACAACTGAGATACCGGTAGGTGCAAGTCAGAGGCTCACCAGCAGCTGTGACTATTTCAACCAACCCTGCAGCATTGGGAAGTCTTGGATCCAGACTGCAGTTATTTTGAATGACCAGAACTATTATGAGACACCAGCAGTGTGTGAAAATCCCATTGTTCTAGGCACATTTTGCTACCGGGAATTTCATTAGCGTGAGCAGTTTTTGAGCTCTGGGCGCAGTACTGTGCCTAAGATTTCAGATTAAAAATGCAGAGTTGAAGGAAAGGAGGACCTTTTCTGCCTCCCCACTTCCAGCTACTCTCAAAGGACTGGACAAGAGACGCTCTTAAGAATATTAGGGGGGTGGGCAGGGGAAGGACTAGACCATGTGAAAATGAACATCATATTTGAGCTGCAGTTCATTCATTTTCAGCTTTGTATTCTTGTTCTAAAAAGCGCACCTAGACATTCCGTTGTTGCGCCCATAATATCAGTTTATGGTGCTGTTATGAGAATTGTAAGGTCTAAGAACAGTCACAAAATTAAAAGACGCCTGCTTCTTGGGAGAAAAGCAATGACAAACCTAGACAGCATCTTAAAAAGCACAGACATCACCTTGCCGACAAAGGTCTGTATAGTTCAAGCTATGGTTTTCCCAGTAGTGATGTATGGAAGTGAGAGCTGGACCATAAAGAAGACTGATCGCCGAAGAATTGATGCTTTTGAATTATGGTGCTGGAGGAGACTCTTGAGAGTCCCATGGGCTGCAAGAAGATCAAACCTCTCCATTCTGAAGGAAATCAGCCCTGAGTGCTCACTGGAAGGACAGATCCTGAAGCTGAGGCCCCAGTACTTTGGCCACCTCATGAGAAGAGAAGACTCCCTGGAAAAGACCCTGATGTTGGGAAAGATGGAGGGCACAAGGAGAAGGGGACGACAGAGGACAAGATGGTGGGACAGTGTTCTCGAAGCGACCAACATGAGTCTGACCAAACTGCGGGAGGCAGTGGAAGACAGGAGTGCCTGGCGTGCTCTGGTCCATGGGGTCACGAAGAGTCGGACACGACTAAACGACTAAACAACAACAGCAACAACAACAAAGGTCTAAGATATAAAATAAATGTTCATAAATGTACCAGGCAAACAGATACAGTGGTCCCTCGACTTACGAGTGACCCGACTTCCGTATTTTTAGAGTTACGAGGGATCAAAGCGGCCGCGCGCCTACGAATTTTTTCGACTTCCGGAAGGAAGTCGCGGCCGTTTTAGATAGGGTTTCCTCGACTTACGAAGTTTAGATGGGTTTTTTTTCGACGTACGAATTTTTTTCTCCTAATGCATTCCTATGGGGACTCGACTTACGATTTTTTCGATGTACGACGGTCCCTTCGGAACGCATTACCTTCGTAAGTTGAGGGACCACTGTACATAAATATATAAACCACATGTCTGAAACAGTACAGGAAAATAGTCCTGAAACCATTTTGACTCTCCCAAATTGACCTCAAATGTTTCTCTGCAAGGAGGAAGGAAATGGGAAAACCTCCCCATTGTCTCTTTGCTCACAAATCCTGTCTTAAGGGCGTATCTGTGTATGAAAAGGGTGAGCCTGTGACCTGGATTCAGGAACTGAGTATTTACCATCACAAAAGAATGGCCAGACTGCCCATGTAATGCAATCAGTGACCATTATCAGGTCCCTGGCAAACAGGATTTCTGCTGTAGACTGCCTCCTGTGCTATTGACTGCCTCCTTCTGTGATGTATGTATGATGTTTCAGGGGGGGTCTTGGGCTACAGGGTGGGCAATTTCAAAAGTCTATATAAGGGCTTGCACACCAATGTTCTGAGTTCCTTCTCCCTCCTGCATGTGGTGAGTGAGGACCCTGTTGCAACAGTTTAATAAAGATCAGGCTTACCGGTACTAGTCGCTTTGCTTCTCACTATTCTCTGGCTGGCCTCTGTTATTTTCTCCCACCGATAGAGAACCCACTTAAGGACTCCATACGGGCTCTTGGGTATAGGGAAAGGGAGCAGTTTTTTCTTATAACAGTGCCATTTAGCTCCAAGCTTCCATATCTTAGTTTCTAACACTGGACACTGGCCGTCATTATGGACACGGTTCATTCTAGGGACTCGAATCGCTACTGTCAACATCAATAAAAGAAACCAATATGCATTTACTGTCCTTGCAACAGCAGATGTTGGCAACCTGGCTGTGACCCTCCCCCAGCCCAAAACAGCCCATCATTCAGGTATTGCAGTCAGTGAGGAATAAAACAGCCTTGTAGTTGTTAGCACAGAGCAAAAAAACAAGAGGGGCTGCATTCAATGTAGTGCTAAGAAGATGGAGAGAAACATAATATTCTCCCTCTCTCCTCCCCCTGCCCCTGCCCCATCTGTTCTGGAGGTCCCCTCAACCTTCCAGAGCAGGTTTGGGTATGGTACGGGGCATGCACAGACAGAGGGAGAGAATCCTCTTCAGCCAGAGGAAAATAGTAGTTGAATAGTGACCATGGTTTATTAACTCCACTCCAGCCCATGTTGTTGACTGACTGTAAAAGAGAGGCCTGCTCTTACTCCTTAAACTGCAGTCTGATGAGCAGACATCAGCAGGTGAAAGTTCTGGCAGCAAGGAGATAAACATCAGCACCTATTCCGGCCTGCTGTGAAAGGCATAGCTCCAAATGGTTGCAAAGACTAACTTACGACATCAGAGGCAACATCTGACATTCTCTGGCACAGGACCTCTCAAGGTCCTGGTGCTGGTTGTGCAGCTGGGGCTGATGGAGCAGAGGCCTATGGGCATCACACCGTGTGTGTGTGTGTGTGCGCGTGCGTGCGTGCTGATGCAAGGGTGTGCACTAGGGGGGCGTTCCCAACACTGGGAGTTCATTTGCCACCTTGGTGTGGGGTCAACATGTGGTCACAAGCAGCTTCCTGTTTCTGGCGGTGGGAAATGGCTGACTCCCATACGATCAGACCTCAGCCATGCCGATAATTCAGGGTCGATATGGGGGCAATTGGCCCTGGCAGACTCCCCAGGGTGGGGGAGGACTGTCTCGTAGACCCGCAGACTGTCCGAGATTGCCAACTTGCAACAAAATGCAAGTGGCAGGACACTGGATCCCTGAGCACGGCACGGCTGGCACTCTCCGAAGTCACTCCCATAGCCGGGAATATCTGTTTGATAAAATAATGAGATTTGGACAATAAACAGACCTAGTCTGGACCGAAGAAGACTGAGGAAAAAACCTGCAGAACTGCACAGTCCCTGGTGTTTAAGCTCGGACTTCAAAGAGATTCTCATCATGGTGTTTGGATTTACGGAGGTGATTGGTACGTGCTTTGTTTTCTTCTTACAATTGTTTTTCTATGCCAAGCTTCATTAAGGAACCCATTTTTATTTTTGAAAAGTACAGACGGACTTCTATTTATAATTAAGTATTTAATTGTGCAGCTTTGCTTAGACTTGAAAGACTTGATAAGGATAAAAAAAGAAACAAGATGGCGCTTGTGGATGTGACGCAGCACGGAAAAGGAGGATTCCTCCCTTCTTCGAGAGAAGTGGGAAATTCTTGCTAGCTGATTCTATAATGACTTGAGACAATAATTTGGGATAACATATAGTGCATCTGTTTGCAGAATTTCTTCATTATGAGTGAGAGAGAAGGCTTAATGGATGTCTAGCAGCCCCCCCTCTCGGGCCCGGAGTGGGGCGGGGGAGACTGTGTGGTCTCCGAAAAAGCTGATCGATCACCTAATGACTTATATCTGTGGAATACAGTTAATTTACATTGCAATATCGGAAACAGTATGCTCAACAATCAATGTGGAAACTACTGCAATTTTAATTGATAGGTTTGGACAACAGCCTGGATTGAAATAACTTGGCAGTTGCTGCGTCATTAAACTTCAAAGGATAAATTTGGACATCAGCCCGGATTGGAAGATTGGAATGAAGTCAGGAAAAGCTGTGCTGGCAAATAGACAGTGGAAAAAATATATACATACAAATAAAGCTGTACTTGATGGATGAAAGGATTTATGATTTCTGACATGATTGAGGATCACATAGCCAGGGACGGAGAACTTTAAGGCGTTAAGATTGGAATGTGGAAAATATGAGAATAACAGAAGAAAGCAGGAACAAAGACTGGAGATATACAGTGGTACCTCGGGTTAAGTACTTAATTCATTCTGGAGGTCCGTTCTTAACCTGAAGCGTACTTAACCTGAAGCACCACTTTAGCTAATGGGACCTCCTGCTGCCGCTGCGCCGCCAGAGCACGATTTCTGTTCTTAGCGGAGTTCTTAACCTGAAGCCTACTTAACCTGAAGCGTACTTAACCCGAGGTACCACTGTACTTCAGAGGTCCAGACTGTGGGGAGCCCGGAAAAATTAATAATTAATAATTTGGATTACAATTTGTTTTTTGTTTTTTTTTGTTTATTGTTTTTAATTGGATTGTGATTGGATTATATGTTAATTGGCTGTTTTTATTGGAAAATTAATACAGATGATTTAAAAAGCAACAACAACATGTGGTCACAAGCAGAGTTCGTGATTGGTGGGCAATGGCACAATTTCCAGGGATGCTGGGGGTATACCTGACAGCTTTACCCTGTTTTTTGCATTGTCTACTTCCAGACTGAGCATCCATGGCTATGTTGTATGCTCCACTGGCAAAGCAGTGGCATTTCTCAAGTGACACCCTAGAAAAAAATGCCCCACTTCCAGGATGTTTCCCCCTACAAATACTGTATATTCCTGCGTATAAAACTACTTTTTAACCCAGGAAAATCTTCTCAAAAGTCGGGGGTCGTCTTATACGCCGGGTCGTATTTCTTATACGGCGAGTATATCCCAAACTCTATATTTTAACTGGAAAAGTTGGGGGTTGTCTTATACGCCCAGTCATCTTATACGCCGGAATATACGGTAAGAACATTGTCTTCTTATGTGAGCACCAAATTTAGCGTTTCTATTTTGTAGAGAAATATCCTGGCACTTTTGCTTTTCCATGGAGTTAGCCCCAAGTGTCTCTCATATATACCACCAATAACTGTTAGGCCCTTCACAAGCATTAAAAATGCAGTCTAAAAAGCAATGTACAATAAAGCAAGAATGGGAAGAATACAATGCTATGCAGGCAAAAGCCAACAAGCTTAAGTACCAAAGAGAGACAAACTCAAGTTGGAATACAAGCGAAGTGAGAAACAAGTTGGTCTTGGAATATCCATGGTTCCCTCCCTCTCTGTTCCTCTTTGGCTTTCTGTCAAATGGCTGTTCATAATGTGGTATTTAGCATATTTCTGATAAAGAATTGGAGCTCTACTGGCATACAGAATAGCACCAATTATCAAGATTAACAGTTATTTATTATTAAAAATACTTTACTATTAAAACTTGCTGAAAACTTTTCATTCCATCAGGCTTATGCGGGAAACTAAGAACAGACCTTTCCACAACACAACAGTTACCTGATTTCTGATTTTTTATGTACAATTGTTGTAAACTGCTCTAGTTTTTTTAAATAAATAAGCAGTATATAAATATTTTTGATAAATCCTTCTGCCTTTCTGCTGAGTAGACACACACACACAGACTGCTAACGATATAAACATCTTATTTATTTTAAATACAGTGACTACATAATCATATGAGCACTGTTCCAGAGTATTTTTCATTCTCATGTATCAATTCGAAAAAAGATTGGTTAATGAAGAAATTACACATCTTTCTACTTACGAGTGTTTGTTGAACTAATTGGCTGATGAAGAACTGAACAAAACAGTACCGGTAGTTGCTATCTGGAAACACTGTTCAGCAGAATTCAGAGTTGGACATCAGAATTGGACATTTGCCGATTATACAAAGCTTTACAAGCTTGATCTCCACCGGCACCGTGACTTATTCAAGGACTTTCAGAGACTTCAGTTTGATAGTTTTGATGTTTTGCATTATTCCACAAAGTTTTCTATACTGTAATTCAGGGGTCAGCAACCTTTTTCAGCCATGGGCCGGTCCACCGTCCCTCAGACCATGTGGTGGGCCGGACTCTATTGGGAGGGGGGGAGAGAACGAATTCCTATGCCCCAAAAATAACCCAGAGATGCATTTTAAATAAAAGCACACATTCTACTCATGTAAAAACACGCTGATTCCCGGACCGCCCGTGGGCTGGATTGAGAAGGCAATTGGGCCGCATCCGCCCTTAGTTTGCCTACCCCTGCTGTAATTGTTTCTGGCCATCGTGTTGCTTTCGATATTGCCAAGACAAAAGCATGGCTTTTTGGTTCTGAAACCTTAGCAATGTACAGCCCTCCTCTGAGTATAGTTTGAATGGATTGCTTGAATTTCAAGGACGGAAGCTATGGATATTGTCCGGCCTTTGAGACAAATGGCACAAACATTATGTGTGTGCTGCGGTTGATTACATTTTCCCAACCTCTAACCTTTCTGGGTATCCTTGAAGTTTAAGAGGACGGCAGTGAGGCTGGCAGAACACGATGGAGCCTTGAGACCAGGATCAGCGCTCATTCCCTCCCTCTACCGGCAACACACCTTCCGCCAGAGGTCGAGGGTATGAAGGGCTGGTGGTATTTGCTGCATCTTAGGCTAAGCCGCCCCAGGCTCCCTCTCTGCCAGCCGGCACGGCCAAGCCAGGGCAATGTGACAAGCTGAGCGCCCAGGGCCATGGAGGAGGCAGCAAGCAGCGGATGCAGGCTGTGAGCAAAGATGATGTTCCTCCCCCTGGTCTGTCACTCTGCGTTAAAGAGGACTGGGACAGGGGGTGGGGGGGAGCCCTCGTGGCCCCCGGTGGCAATCGTAGGAAGCGGAGAGCAACGCGCCTCATGCAGAGTCAGATCATCGCACCACGAAGCTCAGTACGGTCTACAATTGGACTCCAACTCCCATCAGCCCCAGCCAGGAGGGACAATGGTCAAGGGGGGTGGGAGTCGGAGTCCAACCAACATCTGAAGGTCACAGCTTTGCCACCCCTGGTCTACAGTGCCTGGCAGTGGCTCTCCTGGGTCACAGGCCCCGCCTGTGTTTCACAGCCCCTACCAGGAAATGGACAGGATTCTCTGCCACTAAGCTCTGGCCCTTCCCCAACACTGGCTGCAATCCTAGGCCCCGCTGAAATCAATAGGATTTACTTCTGAGTAGCCTTGGTGAGGACTGTGCTGTCAGACAAATGAGCCTGGCTACGTTAGGGTCCCTTCTGCCCCACATCAGACAGAGATCAATAAGGCACCACCCCCCATCTCCCCGTGGTCCCACGGAGGACCTTACGGTCTTCAAATAAAAACATATTGGAGATCCCGGGCCACAGGGAGGTTAGGCTGGCCTCAACCAGAGCCAGGGCTTTTTCGGTAGTGGCCCCGATCTGGTGGAATGCTCTGTCACAAGAGACTAGGGCCCTGTGAGACTTGACATCTTTCCGCAGGGCCTGCCAGGCCTTTGGCCAAGGCACAGTCTGGCCCCCTCTCTCCTTCTGTAATCCTCATAGAACTCTAACCCAGTGGTTGCCATTCATTTGATTCTGAATTGATTTTAGAATGTATTTTAATTAATTGACTGTGTGATTTTATGTACACTGTGCTATTTCTACTTGTTGTTAGCTGCTCTGAGCCCGGCTTTGGCCAGGGAGGGCGGGATATAAATAAAAATGTATTATTATTATTATTATTATTATTATTATTATTATTACTTCTTCACCAGTCCTAATCCATACATTCCAGGGCTGGGATGCCTGCCTTGCATCTATAAGATGCATTTCAAGGGGGCTGTTAGGAGCAGCCTATCTGGCACAGACATTCGCATCCTGATAATCTAAATTATTTTACCTTACCCTATATTATTTTTTCTGGCTTTATGCCCCGTTGTACAAGCCACACAAACTCTTCCACTCTCTTCAAATGTTTCCTCCTAGTCTCTCATAGGATCTCCCCTTGATGCGGTGATTTGGTTTTTAAAAAAGAAAGAGATCTCTTTCAGCACTCACTTGCAGCAATGCTGTCCTTAATCTAGGGGTGGGCAGCGTTCAAGCTGGTGGGATCTGCTTCTACATCCCAAAGACTCCAATTTCCACCAAGAGGAGTCAAATGCAAAACAATGGCTTAGGAGGGGCAGACATACACTTAGAATTAAGGAAGAGGGCAATTCTGAAGGCACCTTGGCCCAGTAATTTGTTTTCACTATCAGAAACAGAAAAATCTGCTCCTAGTTCCCCCTTTTGCAGCGGGGAGGATGTTGATATTGCTAGAGTTAGACAAATTGCCCAAAGATCCACCAGGAGACCCTGATCAACCTTCCACCCACATGGAATAGGAAACTACTGTGCTAGCAGCACCCTCACAGCAGCACAAAGGGTAAAAATGCACATACAGCTCCAAGCCTGGGAAGCCTATAGAAAACAGCATTTCCATAATTTCAGCTTTCTTTTCATTAAAAGCAAGCTTCTAGCCCTCTTGCTTGCACACACAAAGCCAGAGAATTTTTAGGCAAAAGTTTCAGAGTCCTCTGAACAAAGCGTTTCAGAACTGGACAGGGCTGGATCTGGCCTGGGACAACCTGAGTTCAAATTCCTGTTCAGCCACAGAACTCTTGGGGTTTTTCTTGTGAAGACAGTATTATTTTATTATTTATTATTATTTAGTGAAATTATATACCGTCCTATACCCGGAGGTCTCAAGGCGGTTCACAGAAAAGATCAACATAAAAATCACAATATATATAATCAAAATAAAACAACAACCCAATAACACACACATAGTATATGTGCTTGCATGTGCTAGAAAGCCAGGCTGGGATACAAATGTAATGAATAAATTATACTATGAACTGGCTCAGTTTATAAACAGGACAATTATTTAGTAACGAAATAATTGTCTGACTCTGCTTATGAACCAAGAAGGGCAAATAACCTTGTTGCAAACAACTCTACTCCTCAAACCACACATGGACATGAATCCCAAACATGATTCAGCATGACTACTCCTTGTGGGCAAAGAAGGCTGCATCATGGCAGAACAGCGGGAGCATGTGGAAAAGGCATCTTGGGAGCCACAGGTGAGCCAGGCAGCTCTCGCTCCAGCTCCAGTCTTTGCTGTGGGGCCCAGATGCTCTCTGGGTGCTGCTGGATTACAGCATCTGGAGGACACTGGAGGGCATCTGATCTTGAGACCTGCTTCTGGCTGATTCCCACTGGGCTCAGTCCACATCTAGCATTCCTACATCACTCCATACAGCCTGACCAAATCAGAAGAGCACATGGGCAGTGCAACCAAGGACAAATGTTTCCAATATTTAGCTTCCCAAGCACTTGGGATTCTCCTAGTCCTGCCAACTGCAACAACTTTAGGCTGGTACCTAGAAATGTTGTTGCTTCCCAGACACCCTAATTCAACACGGAGAAAAAGGGAAACTTCAAAATGCACACAAAAACAATCCAAGATGTTCTGCATCTGCAGTGCAGGCATGGGTCATGCCGGTTCCACCACCCCACCCCAGTAAACTTCCTATTTATACCTAATCTTCTCTAAGCTGGGCCCGAGAAATCAGCAGCTGGCAGCTACGGTACACATGAGGCCAAATATATCCTTGGGGTTGCAGTGCTTCCTTCCACCTTCCACACTCCAGGCAATGACTCCCATTAAGAGAAAGGTATGGGAAGTCCTCTGCCCCAGATCAGAGAATCCATTCCATTCCCTCTGTTATCCAACTAACAAGTCTGGTCTCCTGCCCGTCTTCTGATAAGCAGCCTTGACCCTTTGATGGAGAGACTTTAGTCTAAAGGAGTTCAACAGGGGACGGGCCTGTTTTTGCATCCACCAGGAATCTGAAGCTCTGCTTCTAGTTTGGAGAGTGAAATAGCAGCATCCAAATGGTTAGGTGGTAAAATTAAATTCCACACAATAAAAGAACCAAAACTGGTAAACAAATAATAATCCCCTTCATTTCAACAGCTTTTGCAGCTATACAAATCTAATTAATGCCTTGCTGAATCAAACCAAGGTCCGTCTAATTCAGCAATCTGTCCTTCTGAACAGAGGATCATCCAGATGCAAGATAAGGCACAAAGGTTATGACTGTCCCCTCGACTACATCTCAATATCTGCTGCTCAGCAATATACTGCCTTCTACAGAGGTTCAATTTCACTATCACAGCTGATCCTTTGCTATGAATTTGACTAATCTATTTTTTTAAGCCATCTGTGACTGAATTTAGATATTTAGTTAGACTGCCAGTACGGAAATCCATTTTTGAATACTCCCCTATGTGGAGAAATGGCCCTTTAGTTCTACTGCCAACAATTTCATCCTGTCAGGCAGATAAGGGCCTAATAATTTTTAAAAGTCATCACTTCACAGCCTTGCAGTTTAGTCCTGATGCCAACTCCACTGGGATGCTTCTCTCAGGAGCAGCTGCATGCAAGCAAGTGTTAAAAGTTTGCAGTACAGTATCTGTGAAATCCTTCAAGGGGGGGGGGGGCTTTGCTCAGCATTGCTGGGCTTGTGGAAGACCATTAAGGGGGATGCATGGAAAGGGCTGCTCAGTTTCTTTCTACTGAGAGAAATATCCATTTCATTTTATTTTCTCCTTATGTTTATATCCCACAGAACCAATTCTGTGCTGCTGAATTGTGGGGGATGAGCAATGGCAGACATTTTTTAAAATTGCTAGTTCGTCCCCATTCTGTTTTGAGCAGGTCTGCTGTCTTGGATTAGACATGTAGAAGGTTTTTGACTACCAGCATTGAGTAGCTAGTAGAAAGTCCTGCTCTACTCCGTAAAATTAATTTGGGTTTTTTACTTGCCACAAGCAACAAGCAACAATCCAGGTCACTGAAGTTCCAAACCCCTGAAAATATTGTTTGGCTTCCTTTCTGGCTTCTGAGATTTCAGCAGGAATTGACCACACACTTGAGGGGGTTTTTAAAAAAAAAAAAAAATGAAAGCTGACATTTGCAGGGAGCCAAACCTTCTGCCTTTACTGTGCATGACCTTCTCTGCTCTCTGAGAAACTGCAACATCTACACAGGACTTCCCATGCATTTCTCCCTGCCTGTCAGAGAACCGTTCCTTCCCAAATGTTCCTCAAAATCTTTCTAAAATAGCAGCTTCCAAATAAAGCACACAGAAGAAGGCTGTTGACGCAAATATGGGCAGCACCATCAGTCAAAAGGACTGACTCATTAAGGAGGCAGAAAGAAGAGAAGGCTGCCTTGGGCTTGAGGCTCTACATCCTCATGTTATCATCAAAGGTGAGGCGGCTCATGCTTGCTCTACATATCGTCCACACACACCCCAATATCTCAGAACAGTCCCCATATGGTCTCCCTAATTAGAAATCCCCTTCCAGGTTTTGTTAATGGAAAGTTAGTTCCTCATCAAGGGCAGGATTCACCTAACCCATTGTGCAGAACTTCCACTGTGCAGCCGGGCTCCTTCCTCCCCCCCAACATGGGGTCCAGGGGCTGGGAGACCCCTCAGAACAGGGCACAAGGGGGGTCCTTCCATCTGGCAAGCAGAAATGCCTAAACAGACAGAATGGTAGGAAGAGCAGGACGCTGAATTCCACCCAAGCTCACTTTCCTGTTGTAGACGTCAAGGTACTAGGAGAGCCAACTTATTGTCCTGAACAACAAGTTCCTAACTTACCTTTGAGTAACTTTACTCTCAGGTAGATGCTCTAGTTCCCGCCCCCCCTGAGCAGCACATTTGTCTTACCTGACGCTGACTACTTTGTACATATGACCTCCATATGAGTAGAGCAGAGGAACAGGCAAGGACAAAATCAAAACCCCAAGAGTGAATCAGCTGCAACAGGCGGCCACTGGTTCTATCTCCCTTTTGCAGCTTGCTCTGCTTTCAATAAGTTCCAGAAGAGCTAAGAGATGCTGCCCTAAGAGAGTTTCCAGAGTGCAAGTCAGCCTTCCCCCAACTTGGTGCTCTTTAGCTGTTGCTGCTGGCTGGCAACTCCCATCAGCGCCAAGAGTCAGGGATGACAGGGGTAGTAGGACACCCCACATGGAGGCCGCCATATATTGGCTACACCTGTTGGACCCTGCCCTGCAGCTGGATGGGGAAGGGTGGCACAGAAATGTATAAATAAGTGCTGTACAGAGAGGGGGCAGAAGGCAAATTCTACAGCCAGGCAAAGGAACTGGGGATGTTCAGCTCAAATGCCCAGTGGGGGGAAACATGCTGGCATTTCTTATGTATTTAAAAGGTAAGTTTTGTTTTGTTTTTCTGGGGGTGAGGGATGAGATTCAGAGCAAGGCAGAAAGGCTCATGCTTAGATATATTCAAGATTAAATGGAAAAAGAAGCTCCAGCGGTGCATTGTACAAGCGTGGGCTTTTTACACAGCATAACTTCAACAGTGTTTTCAAAAGAGGTCAGTCCTAAGTTTCCTTATGAATGGGATTTGTGTCTTTTGCATGCGTAAATATAGAATGCCATGCACACACCTATTTAAGTCTTTGGAGCAACCATCAGTCAGTGTGTAGAATGAGTGATACGGTCACAGTCTTAAATACTCCTGATGAACCATCACACAAGGTTTGAAACACAAGGTGGAGGGGACTGTCCTCTGCCACCCCTCCCTAAATGGCACTTCTGGCATCAAAAAGAAGGACAAGTCATTCATACTGTTCGTTGACAAAAGGACAGAAAAAAGAGTTTACATTTCACAAACTGCAAGGCTGCATCCCTAGATTGAAAACTGGGAGAGCTGTTTCCTTGCTATAAGAGCAGCTCTCCTCAGTGGACAGAGCTGCCAAGGAAGGTTCTAGAACTGCCCCACTTGGAGTTATTCAGGAGAAGGTTGGACAAGCTTCTGCCAGGGTTGCTTTAAACAGAGGACAAACAGAGGACAAAGAGAAAGCAGGTTGAGTTCTCTTTTTCCCAGGAGCCTGAAACAAGGCCAAATCTTCAGAGGCACAGTTGGACATCAAGGTCCATCTTCCACTACCAAGGAAAATGAGCACCAACTGGCAGCCTTAGGCATTGTTTAGCAGAGGAAATGCTTGGCTCTGTGTGCCTTGACTGCAATCATCAGTTTCAGAAACCCCAAACCAGTCTTTGGCAGCCTGGTGAGGCCGTGGGGAGAACAGTCTGATGTAGAATTTGAATTATGCACTCCCTACCTACTTCCCCATTTTTTCCATCAGATAGAACACTGTGATTGGGACAAATTAACCAGGATCAGCACAGTCTTAGCATAGTACTATATTTATATTTATATTTATATTTATATTTATATTGTACTATATAGTACTCAGATCATCAGCTTCTTATAGCAAAATTTGAGCTTAAACTGAAGAAAGTAGGAAAAACCACTGGGCCAGTAAGACACAATCTAAATCAAATCCCTTATGAATACACAGTGGAAGTGAGGAACAGGTTTAAGGATTTAGATTTGGTGGACAGAGTGCCTGAAGAACTATGGATGGAGGCTCATAACATTATACAGGAGGCAGCAACGAAAACCATCCCAATGAAAAGGAAATGCAAGGAAGCAAAGTGGCTGCCCAATGAGGCCTTACAAATAGCGGGGGAGAGAAGGCAAGCAAAATTCGAGGGAGATAGTGAAAGATACAGGAAATTGAATGCAAATTTCCAAAGAATAGCAAGGAGAGACATGAGGGCCTTCTTAAACGAGCAATGCAAAGAAACAGAGGAAAACAACAGAATGGGAAAAACCAGAGATCTGTTCAAGAAAATAAAAAAAATCCTTCCAGTAGCACCTTAGAGACCAACTAAGTTTGTTGTTGGTATGAGCTTTCGTGTGCTCGTGTGCACACTTCTTCTTTCTGTTCAAGAAAATTGGAGATATGAAAGGAACATTTCGTACAAAGATTACCATAATAAAAGTGATAAGGACCTAATAGAAGCAGAAGACATCAAGAAGAGGTGGCAAGAATACACAGAGGATTTATACCAGGAAGATATGGAGGTCTCGTACACCGCAGGTAGTCGTGGTTGCTGACCTTGAGCCAGACATCCTGGAGAGTGAAGTCAAATGGGCCTTAGAAAGCACTGCTAATAACAAGGCCAGTGGAAGTGATGATATTCCAGCTGAACTATTTAAAATTTTAAAAGATGATGCTGTTAAGGTGCTACCCTCAATATGCCAGCAAGTTTGGAAAACTCAGCAGTGGCCAGAGGATTGGAGAAGATCAGTCTACATCCCAATCCCAAAGAAGGGCAGTGCCAAAGAATGCTCCAATTACCGCACAATTGCGCTCATTTCACACGCTAGCAAGGTGATGCTTAAAATTCTACAAGGCAGGCTTAAGCAGTATGTGGACCGAGAACTCCCAGAAGTGCAAGTTGGATTTCGAAGGGGCAGAGGAACCAGAGACCAAATTGCAAACATGCGCTGGATTATGGAGAAAGCCAGAGAGTTCCAGAAAAACATCTACTTCTGCTTCATTGACTACGTGAAAGCTTTTGACTGTCAACCACAGCAAACTATGGCAAGTTCTTAAAGAAATGGAGTGCCTGATCACCTCATCTGTCTCCTGAGAAATCTCTATGTGGGACAAGAAGCTACAGTTAGAACTGGATATGGAATAACTGATTGGTTCAAAACTGGGAAAGGAATACGACAAGGCTGTATATTGTCTCCCTGCTTATTTAACTTATATGCAGAATTCATCATGCGAAAGGCTGGACTGGATGAATCCCAAACCGGAATTAAGATTGCCGGAAGAAATATCAACAACCTCAGATATGCTGATGACACAACCTTGATGGCAGAAAGTGAGGAGGAATTAAAGAACCTTTTAATGAGGGTGAAAGAGGAGAGCGCAAAATATGGCCTGAAGCTCAACATAAAAAAAAAACTAAGATCATGGCCACTGGTCCCATCACCTCCTGGCAAATAGAAGGGGAAGAAATGGAGGCAGTGAGAGATTTTACTTTCTTGGGTTTCATGATCACTGCAGATGGTGACAGCAGTCACAAAATTGACTGCTTCTTGGGAGAAAAGTAATGACAAACCTAGACAGCATCTTAAAAAGCAGAGACATCACCTTGCCGACAAAGGTCCGTATAGTTAAAGCTATGGTTTTCCCAGTAGTGATGTATGGAAGTGAGAGCTGGACCATAAAGAAGGCTGATCACCAAAGAATTGATGCTTTTGAATTATGGTGCTGGAGGAGACTCTTGAGAGTCCCATGGACTGCAAGATGTTGGGAAAGATTGAGGGCACAAGGAGAAGGGGACGACAGAGGATGAGATGGTTGGAAAGTGTTCTCGAAGCCACCAACATGAGTCTGACCAAACTGTGGGAGGCAGTGGAAGACAGGAGTGCCTGGCGTGCTCTGGTCCATGGGGTCACGAAGAGTCAGACACGACTAAACAACAGTAATTTCAGTAATTTATCACTACTGAGGCCATTACTTTCCTGGAATAATAATAATTTTTAAAGGATCAGAAACCTAGAGGTGAAATAAAGGTAAAAGATATTGATAGGCAACAGGAGCTGCATCACACCTTACAGCAGACCCCGCCAATGGCTACACCACTTTTTCCTCCCACTATGTGCACACTTAAGAAGTGCACAGGAGGGAAGCACCATTAGTCCCAGCTCCCTGCTGTGCACTTCTGTGATTCAGATGCAGTGAAAATCACCTCAGGGGACCTACTGGCACATGGAAAGCCTTTTACCAGGGCACCCACTTCTTCTGCAATGCGTGAAGCGGACCTTTGGAGTGTGGGAGTGAGCAGGGTAAATGAAAACCAATTCTTTCATTTAAAAAAAAAAAGCTGTGATATGCATTACTTTTTAAAAATAGCCTGGTTTTAAAATGAAATCTGAATACAAACATGTGAAAGTCTACACCTACAGTTTCTTACAGCTGGATCGTAATCATCCATCAAAGACACTGTGCTCCCACAATACATGGAGAGGGGTAGCTAATGCCACTGGGCTCAAACTAACACAATGAATATCAGGTTCTAATATCAGGGACCAATGTCAGGTTCTGCACTTAGGCAGGAAGAACCAGATGCACAAATATAGGATAGGCGACACCTGGCTTACTAGCAGTACATGTGAAAAGGATCTAGGAGTCTTGGTGGACCACAAGCTTAACATGAGTCAGCTGTGTGATACAGCAACAAAAAAAGCTAATGCTATTCTCGGCTGCATCAACGTAAGTCGAATGTTCAGATCAAGGGAAGTAATACCTTCTGCCTTGGTCAGATCACATATAGAGCCCTGTGTCCAGTTCTGGGCTCTGGAACATGTGCAGAGGAGGGCGACCAAGATGATCAAGGATCTAGAAACTAAGCCTTATGAGGAACGCTTGAAGAATGTTTAGCCCAGAAAAGAGGTGCCCTAATATCTCAGACAAATAGGGCACCCTGCCAGATCAGACCAAAGGTCGGCAGCATCTGATTTACCCCAGTGGCCAACCCAACTCCTCTGGGAAGCCTGCAAGATGGCATGAAGGCAAAATCCCACGATTGCTCCTTCGGAACTGGCATTGTGCTATTCTACCCCAGAACCTGGGGGTAGGATAAGGCGTCCCCTTAAATTCATCCAATTCCACATCTTAATTATGTACTGTACTGAGTAAAAACAGATTTTACTTTGTCTCTCTTGAATCTCTTGCCCAATTTCATTGGAGGACCCCAAGTGCTAGTATTTGGAGAGATGGAGAAAAATGTCTTTTTCCATACAATACACAGTTATAAACCTCCACATGTACTTCCTTACTCACCCTTTTTCTTATCTAAAAAGCCCCAAATGGTTTAGCCTTTCCCCTTAGGGAAGATATTCCACACACAATCATTTTGTTTTCTGGATCTCTTCCAGGTGTGCAATATCCTTTAGAATGCTACAAGCTGGGAACCAGAACTGTATACAGGATTCCAAGAGTGGCTGCAACATGGATTCGCATGGGAACATTAGCATGGAATTTGCCTTTTTCACAGCTGCTGCACACTGAGCTGACATTTTCAAGTGTCTCTGACTGCCATCTTCTGAGCTTCTCAAATCCTAGAGAGAGGTAGATCAGGCAGTAGGTTCTAGAAAAGGAAAAGTAGGAAAGGGAGGGCAGAGAAGAGCTGTGCCCCTAGCAGAAACGCACAGGTAAGGTAAAGGGACCCCTGACCATTTGGTCCAGTCGTGTCCGACTCTGGGGTTGCGGCGCTCATCTCACTTTATTGGCCGAGGGAGCCGGCGTACAGCTTCCAGGTCATGTGGCATGACAAAGCTGCTCCTGGCGAACCAGAGCAGCACACGGAAATGCCGTTAACCTTCCCACTGCAGCGGTACCTATCTACTTGCACTTTGACGTGCTTTCGAACTGCTACGGTAGGTGGGCAGGAGCTGGGACCAAGCAACGGGAGCTCACCCCGTTGCAGGGATTCGAACCGCCGACCTTCTGATCAGCAAGCCCTAGGATCTGTGGTTTAACCCACAGCGCCACCTGGGTCCCTCAAAAACGCACAGGACCAGAGTTCAAATATTGATTTGAAATACATAGCCAAATAACTGACTAGTCCTCATCAGAAGCAAAAACTCAGCAACGGCTACTATTCTCCCATAGGCCTTCTTGCCACATTCTGATCTGAATGCAAGCCTTTAGTCATGAGAACCATGCAGCCATGATCTGGCTTATTAGGGCACACAATTCTCAAGCCCCTTTTGAGTTTATTTTGATCAAAAAAAGCAAATATCCCGCTACAAAAATCAAGACTTAAAAATCATATTGTAAAATCACAGTAACATTTTCTTAAAATATTGGAGTCTTCAGACTGATGCAAATGTGTTGCTGTTGCATCATAAACATAATGTGATTTTGCCGCACTGCTGTGGGTACAGCAATTTCACCCTGATTTTGATAAAGCCTGGACAAAGACTCTCAGAGTGTGAAGCCTGGACAGATTGAGGAAGAACTCTCAATCCTTCCCACAGCCACCCCAAAGGTTAGCTACTTAAAAGAGGTGCTGGGCCTCAAACCAGCCTGAAGATGATGCCCTCGGACTTGGGAGCATGGTTATGTTGCTGTAGCACTCTGCACATGCTTGGTGTGACACTCTATTTATTACTTCAAATGGTGTTTGGTGATTGAACCATGATGGCTCTGCAAGCAGGTCTGAGCCAGAGTCCTCCCCCCCAACCCCAGTGTGCAATGCAAGCACTGAAAGGCATTTGCTTCCTTCACACCCATTCCTTTGAACCAAGAAAGTCAAGCCAGCCAAGAACCAACTTCACTTGGTTGCTGGAGCCACAAACGCCTTTTTTATGTATAGGACCCAGGAGGTTGCATCCTTTCATATTCAGGCATACATGGATTTGCCACTGCTGTCCCCTCCCAGTTTGGCCCTTCAGGGACTTCTCCAGCTCAGGTCAAACCCCTCAGTTGAAGCACCCCAAGCAGCAAGCCAGGTCTTCTCATAGCCTTCTAACTAAAAGCTAGGACTGCTGAGAGGGCAGAGGTACTAAAATGCACTTTATGGCAGGGCTGATGGACAAGCAAGGGTGAATTCCCTGGCTGCCAGTAAAGGGCCCCCCTCCAGCCCCCACCCTTGGCAAGAAGGAGCAAGTCACCCACCCCTTGCCTTAAAGGAGCCGTCGCAAGGAGGAAAAGAACGCCTGCCTGATCCATGCAGCACGCAAAGGACAGTACTCATCATTCTATTAATACGCATGGGAATAACGTGGCCAACTAAGAGGCAGAGATGCAACCCTGCAGAGCCCCAGGGCACACAGCCAAACATTGGTTGGACACTGGGGTGAACGGTTGTGTGCGGAAGAGAAGGAGAGGACCCCTAGCCTCTCCACCTGGGACCAAGCCCATTTAAAGGCACTGTGGTTCTGTCAGGGGCACGGCTAGTGATGTTAAATTCTCGAGAATAATCTTTTGGAGAATATTCTTGAGACTATTAGAGAATTTTCATTTAAAATAGAATAATATTCATTTTCATGCATTGAAAATGATATAATTTTAATTCATTAAAAATTACAGTATATTAGTTAATATACATGTTTTTTCATGGGTAAACTTGTTCAGATGGCAACCAAAAACTGTACAGATACTTTTATTCAATGGGGCAATGCAGTGAATTTACATTCTTTGATTTTTTGCACCAAACTTGAAATTGAAAATTCAATGTGAGTGACTCACGTTAATCACTAAGCCTGCCACTAACCGTTTATTCACCATCAACTTTGAATTCTAATTATGTTGTGTATGTATGAAATGTAGCTTTTAAAGTAAAAGGAATATAAAACTCAAGATACACTAAACAACTGAAGATGATTGACAGTGTGGATGGGAGGAGTCTAGAAAACTCCTTCTTATTGGTCAGCACGTCCGCACTGTTGACATATAGGGAAACTTGTTGTCTAGTAAAGGAACCACAGTGAAAATATATAAGCACAAGCCTACTTGTCACTTGCAAGTATTAAATTAAAAAGTAAAACATTTTTTATAGTTAAAGTTAAACCGTTCTAAGGTGATGGCACCAGTAATTGTCATGTTAAGGTTTGGTATAAGGAAACTCAGTAGTTAAATCATATTTTATTCTTCCATTAGAACAGCGTTTCCCAACCGGTGTGCCGCGGCACACTAGAGTGCCGCGAGACACCGGCTGATGTGCCGCGGAAAAAGGGACCTGCAGCCCAGGGCTGCACAGGACCGTGGCGGCGGCGCTGCTGGAGCCTGGCGGTGAAGCGGAAGCCAGGGCGGCGCTGCTCCCTTGGCTGCTACAGCAGCAGCAACAGCAGCCTCGCGCGAGAATCCCGACCGGAAGCCTCGCGCGCGCCGCGCTACAGCTGATCCCAGAGGTAACTCTGGGTCAGGAGACCCGGCGCAGCCGGGTGGGGGAGGAGCGGTGTGCCGCGAGATTTTTTCATTGATTCAAGTGTGCCGTTGCCTAGATTAGGTTGGGAAACACTGCATTAGAACATGTACATGTTATAGGACAAGTCAAAAAATACAATTGGCATGTTAAGGTTTGATACAAGTGAATTCAGTAATATGGTATCTTGTGCTTCTAATAGCTCTAACACTTAATACTGTATATTCCTGCGTATAAGACTACTTTTTAACCCAGGAAAATCTTCTCAAAAGTCGGGGGTCATCTTATACGCCGGGTCGTATTTCTTATACGGTGAGTATATCCCAAACTGTATATTTTAACTGCAAAAGTTGGGAGTCGTCTTATACGCCCAGTCGTCTTATATGCCGGAATATACAGTAACTGTTTTGGTGACTAAAACACAGCTTGATAAACAAAACTATATGCATACATATAAAAAAGAAGCCATTAACATTATATATATATTATCATTATATGATAATATATTTCAGTATGTCAATCTCTGGTAAATGGCAGCTTGTACCATTGAATGGCACTGCAAAAACCAGTTACGGGCACTAAATAAAAATAAAGAAACGTCAACTGTTTAAATCAAGGCCACCTCACATGCTGTTACGCATAATAGGTACTTTAAGTGTATAAAGCATTAACGCTACTTTCTGTAAAAAAAAATCACACCGTATGGCCAAAGGGTACAGAATTGCTAAGAATAAGGGCACACCAAAATAGAAAAAAGGGCTATTACATATAGTTGAAATACATACGAATTCATATGTTCATCAAATTAAATGAATAGCATTTTTAAAACTATTAAAAAAAAAAAGTTTTCTGTAGCTCACATTTCAAAACGGCCAATGGTGAATGACACAATGCCCAGTAATGTAACTGGATCAAAAAAATCATTATTCATTACTTACACTGGCAATATCACAGCTTGACTTATTATTTACTAGATTTTTTAAATGTGGGTTGTAAAGCTGGTTCTTACATTAGAATTTACAGTTTGTGGAGAATATTCTCCGGAGAATTTTCTCACCTCACATCACTAAGCATGGCTTCCCTCTCATTTTAGGGAGCACCAAGGACATTTCACCTGGGACCATGTACAGGCTCAGCAAACAAGAGTTAGGGTTTCTAGGCAACACTGATTTTAATCTGGTTGGGAAATGTGCTTTTTGGATGGACCACAGAACTGAAAACATTGGGGCAGATACACATATGCGGCTGCCCAATACTAGGTCACAGGGCTTTTTTTCAGCCGGAGCTTACCGAAGCTCAGGCCTAGCACCTATCAGGTGGGCACCATGGCCATTCTAAGAAAACGAGGGAGGAGCTCATGGTGGGCTCCAGAACCTCTTTTTCTAGAAAAATAGCACTGCTATGTCAGACTATTGGTCCATATGGTGCAGTATTATCTACTCTGATCGGCTGCAGCTCTCCAGGGTTTCAGCCGGAAGTTTTTCTCCCAATCCTGCCATGAGATACCAGGGTTTATTATTATTTATTCAATTCACGTCCCATCCTTCCTCCTGAACGAGCCCAGAGCAGCAAACATATCAATAATAAAATCATTTTAAAAAAATCTAAAATAGTTATCTCAGGGTTGCCAGGAACAGCCTCTTTCAGGCATCAAATACCTAGGTAAACAGGTAAAGGTAGATAGCCGTGTTGGTCTGTCATAGTCAAAACAAAATAAAATAAAAAAAAATTCCTTCCAGTAGCACCTTAGAGACCAACTAAGTTTGTTCTTGGTATGAGCTTTCGTGTGCATGCACACTTCTTCAGATACACAGAAACAGAAGTTTACCTTTAACTGGAACTATGGAAGGCACCACATTGAGCCGCATGAAATGGAAGTCCATCAACCTCACCAAGAAACTTGCACAGGTACAGACTGACATCTCCTTTCTGACGAAATGCAAGAACCTGGACATTATACCAAAGGGGCTTAGAATTAAGAACCCTCTGGAATCCACGTATCCCAGTAATTATGCAAGAAAACTATGCCACAGGACTTCTGTTTCTGTGTATCTGAAGAAGTGTGCATGCACACGAAAGCTCATACCAAGAACAAACTTAGTTGGTCTCTAAGGTGCTACTGGAAGGAATTTTTTTTTATTTTATTTTGTTTTGACTAGGTAAACAGGAATATTTAAAAAATTCTCTTGAAGGTCAGTAATGAAAGAGACAGACACCTCACCAGAGAGGGCATTCCACAAATGGAGCCACCACCAGGAAGACCCTGTCACAGGTCAGTCGCTAGTGGTAGCACCAGCAACAAGGCCTCGCCTGCCAGTTGTAGGGTCCAAGAGGACCAAGATTGGGGAATGTGCTCTTTTAGGACTGAACAGAGAACCTTCTGCATGCGAAGCATGTGCTACAACACTGAGCTTTCTGCAGCCCCCCTACAATTATTATGATTTTAACACACGTCTATTCCACTTTTCAGCCAAGTTGGGTTTCCAAAATGGTTCACAGTCAGCATCCAAGCAAAGGGATACGAGGGACACCCTAGCTTGTGGAGCAGTCTCTGACTGCCCCTGGCTGTTGGCACTAACAGTGCGGGCTCTTCCAACCAGAGGGAGCAGCAAACGGAGGTGCAGCTGTGTTCAGGGCTTGGCAGATGGCAGAAGATGCCAACCCACAGAAACAGCCCTTCTGGTGATCTGCGCAGCCTAAGAGAAATGGCTCAACATTCTGGTAGAACTGGAAAAATTCCAGGCATCTAATAATCCAGGAATGTCCTGGAAATTAGATACTGATGGCCTAGGAATTTCTCTTTTACGTCTTAAAATTTGCAAAAGAAGGGAACAAAGTCATCTAGCGGCACTTTTTATATTCAATATTTATTATTCAAAACTAGCTCCTGATAACCCATCCTCTTCTCCAAAAGATTATTTTGCAGTCTAGCTTGAGCATAAAAACTAGAAGCCATGGAAAAGTTGCACAAATTGGGGCTCACTCAGTTCTTCACAGCTTCCTTTTCTATGGGATAAGCAAGCAGGTTGCAAGGTGAAGGAACAGTTGCAGGGGGGGGCAAGCATTCTTCTCACTTCAGATACTAAGGGCACCAGGGGACAGTTTAGCCTCCAGCCCCAAGAGAACATACAACCCCCCCCCCCTCATTTAAGTGAAAGACTTCCACTTCCTTGTATAAGAAAAATGAAAGCACAGCACTTGGAGACACAGCACATTGTGGTGGGGGGGGGTGCAGATACAGAGCTCTCACAGGCACTGGCGGAGGAAGAGGAGTGCGGGGGGAGCGCACCGCCCCAGGCAGCGTGATCCCGGTGCGGTGCCATCGTGGCTGTCCCCCCATCCGCGCTGGGCACCACGCCCCTGCAGGCGGCGTATCATGCCCCGGGACACGCACCAGCCCCCCCGCCAGCTCTCCCCCCCCCCCCGTGTTCACAGGGGTGAGAAGTGCCCCTCCTCAAGGCAGATTCACCAACACACACACACACAAAACAGGGCTGGTTTTTCTCCTATGAGGGGAGTGTTTCACTTAAAGCTAAAGTTGTATTCCTGGGGGGGTGGGGGGAATCAACCTGGCTCTCTGGCTGTCTCCATCTTTCATCATAATATCCACACACACACACACACACAAACAGAGAGAGAGAGAGAGAGAGCTTTTTATTCACCATATAGAATACCAATTAATTCAAGGTTGTGGGTTACTGACAACTTCTACAGTATTCTTTAGTGTGAAAAGCATGGTATTTATTTCACCCTCACACAAAAAACCCAGCAAGGTTTTGCAATGTATTTCCCAATCTACAAAAAAAGTAGGACCAAGACTACCAGGTGTCACCCAGAATTCATGTGTCTCCTTCAAACCTGTGGCCATATTTTGTTGAAGTAGTGAGGGTGAGCTTTTATGTAACAAACTACTCTCCAAATTGCATGTTTTGCTGTTCATGTTTATTTAGAAAATAATAAAAACATTTTTAAAAAGTAGAACCCAGACTGAGGAGCAGCATCCAGACTGCAAATGGAAGAGCCTGGATTGGAACTTGGGTTTCTTGTTTATTAATTCCAACAATCTGTGTGCCACTTAATCCCACTTGCCTCTCAGCAGTATAGGAAATGCAATACAGTAAGATGGAAAATGAGGTAAAGCTACAAAATCAGAATTCAATGAAAAAGCCTGCTGCAATAAAAAAAAAAGTATTCAGTTCAACAGGGAGGGGGCTTGCGTGACCTCCAATGGAGGGAGTCTGTCGTGTCCCCAATGGTGACTGTAGCTAGCTGTCAAGAACGCACGCCACTCCGAGAAGTCAGCGGAAGTTGTCTTGAAGTTTATTGTACAGCACACAGAGAAACGTGGAAAGTCCGTGAGGATTCTGAGGAGGCCACCTCAGAATCCCCCTTATGTACACCTTGCTGGGTGACTCCCAATTCCCCCCTCCCTTCTGCCCTAAAGGTCCGGGGGTAATCCTCTTCCCCACCCGGGGTGGCTTGGACAAAAGAGTTAACTGCTCTGGTCTACCTGCACCATTCATGGGTGCTTTTTGCATTGTTATTGCGATGCTGCCGGTTCCACCACGCCCGCTGCTGATGGCTCGTTAGCGGTCGTTATCGCCCATTCTGGGGTTGTTTACCCCGCGGGGCATGCCTGGGCGAGGTCGGGCCTTGCTGCGCTCGGTTTAACCCCTGCGCGCCTGGCTCCGCTGTCGCCCCCTTCTCTGGCCCGCTGCATGGTTCCCCTTCCTGGCGCCCGCATGGCGCGACCCTGGCGGACCCCGGTCTATCAGTGTCTAGTCGGGTCGCGACATCCTGCCCCCCCGAAACTGACTCCCCCCTCCCCTGGGGAGCGTTCTGAGTCCCGGGGCCCCCCGGCCGGTTTGGCCACTGTTGGTGGAATCTCTTGACCAGCTGTGGGGCCAAAACGTCCGACGCCCACACCCATTCTCGGTCCCCCATAGCAAAGTCCTTCCACTCCACCAGGTACTGCAAACGCCCTCTGTAGAGTCTGGAGTCCAAAATGTCCTTGACCTCATGGTGCTCCCCTCCCGCCAGGATCAACGGGGTGGGTGGCGCCGCCACGGGGTGCCAACCGTCGTCCTCCGGGGACTTCTTCAGCAAGCTGAAGTGGAACACCGGGTGTATCTGTTGCAAGTTCTTTGGGAGTTCCAGCTTCGCAGATACTCCGTTGATTACCTCTAGCACTTTAAACGGGCCCAAGTACCGGGGCCCGAGTTTCTTGCTGGGGAGGCCCAGCTTCAAGTGCCGCGTGGACAGGTAGACCCGGCACCCCGCTTTGATGTCCCCCGCCGGTCTTCTTCGCTGGTCCGCCGTCCTCTTCTGCGCCGCCTTGACCTCCAGCAGTTGTTCCCGAAGGGACTCCCAGCACCTGGCCGTCCTCTCTCTCCACTTTCCGAGCTCCTCCGGCTCCCGGGCGGTGGGCTCCCCCAAGTCCGGCAGGTGCCTCAGGTCGGTCCCGTAGACCACGGCGAAGGGGGACATCTCCGTGCTGCTATGTACGGAGTTATTGTAAGCGAACTCCGCCAACGGAAGCAGCTGTGACCAGTCGTCCTGCTGGTAGCAGCCAAAACACCGCAGGTACTGCTCCAGCACCTGGTTGACACGTTCCGTCTGTCCGTCAGTCTGGGGGTGGTAGGCCGAGCTGAGTCCCTGTTCGATCCCCAGCAGTCCCAGGAACGCCTTCCAAAATCGGGACACAAACTGGGAGCCGCGATCGGAAATGACCTTGTCTGGAACCCCATGGAGCCGGAAGATGTGCTCCATGAACAGTTTTGCCACCTGGGTGGCGGTAGGCAGTGAGGCGCAGGGCACGAAATGGGCTTGCTTGGAGAACAGGTCCACCACGACCCATATTGCTGTCTTGCCTCGGCTGGGTGGCAGATCCGTAATAAAGTCCATGGAGATCACCGACCAAGGTCGAGGTGGGACCTCCAGAGGCTGTAGGAGGCCCTGCGGCTTGCCCACTGCCGGCTTGCAGGTGAGGCAGATGGGGCAGCCCGCAACGTAGTCCTTGACATCTTTGCGGAGCGTGGGCCACCAGAAGCTCCGCCGAACCAGCTTCCACGTCTTGACGAAGCCGAAGTGCCCAGCCGCTTTGGCGTCGTGGCATGCCTCCAGGGCGGCCCTCCGGAGGGGTTCCGGGATGTACGTGGCGCTCCCCCTTCTCCAGATGTCCCCTTCCAGTGTCAAGGAGTCCCGCAGGTTCTGTAGTTCCGCGTCTGTTGGATACGCTGCCACTAGTCTGTCGCGGAGCGCTGCAGAAGGCTGGCTGCGCTCCCGGGGGGGTGTCCCATCTTGACCCCCTGTCTGTCCTTCTTTCCTCCTAGCCTGGTTACGGGTGGTGACGGCTCGGGCTAGGTGTTTGTCCTCAAATAGTGGACGCATCTCTGTGCGGACATCCGCCTCGTACTGGGGCAGGCGAGACAGGGCGTCCGCGAGGAAGTTGTCCTTCCCGGGGATGTGGCTTAGCTGGAAATCGTACCGGGAGAAGAACTCTGCCCACCGCATGTGCTTGGCAGTCAGCTTCCGTGGCTGTCGGAGGGCCTCGAGGTTGCGGTGGTCTGTCCAGACCTCAAACGGTTCCCTTGCCCCCTCCAGCCAGTGCCTCCACTCCTCAAGCGCCATGCGGATGGCCGCTGCCTCCTTCTCCCAGGTAGACCAATTCCTTTCCGCCTTCCCAAACTTCCGGGACAGGTATGCTCCGGGCCTGAGACGGCCCTCCCCGTCCCTCTGCAGGAGTACCGCTCCCATGGCCACATCACTAGCGTCTACCTGTACCACCATGGGCCGGGCTGGATCCACATGGATCAGCGTAGGCTCGGCGGCGAACGCCCCTTTGAGCCCCTGGAAAGCCTCCTCCGCCCGGGACCCCCAATCCAGAGCCGCCCCGGGACGCTTGGCCCCCTTTCCTTTCCCCTTGGTGCCTAGGAGATCGGTGAGGGGGGTCACCAAGGCCGAATAGTTGGGCAAAAAGCCCCTGCAGAAATTTGCGAACCCTAGCAAGCTCTGGAGTTGGCGCCGTGTCCGTGGCCGCTCCCACCCCAGGACTGCCTCCACCTTCTGGGGATCCATGGCCACCCCCGCCGCCGAGATCCTATACCCCAGGTAATCTAAGGAGGGGCGGTGGAACTCGCACTTGGGCAACTTGACGTATAGGTGGTTGTCCAGGAGTCTCTGCAAGACCTCCCGGACCAACCGGACGTGTTCCTGGGGGTCCTGACTGTACACCAGCACATCGTCCAGGTAGACCACCACCCCTTTGTACAGGAGGTCGTGGAGTACCTCGTTGATGAGGCTCATGAACACCCCCGGGGCCCCGCTCAAACCGAACGGCATTACCAGGAACTCGAACTGTCCAAACTGGCAGTTAAAAGCCGTCTTCCATTCGTCCCCCTCCCGGACCCGCACCCGGTAGTATGCCTCCCTCAAGTCTAGCTTCGTGAAGATCGTGCCGGTACCCAACTGGTCCAGCAGATCCGGGATGAGGGGAAGCGGGTACGCGTTCCCTGCCGCTATGGCGTTCAACCCTCTGTAGTCCTGGCACAACCTCCGGGTGCCATCCTTCTTGCCCACGAAGATGACCGGAGCCCCCATGGGGCTCTTGGCGGGGCGGATGAACCCTCTGGCCAGATTCTTGTCCAGGAACTCCCTGAGGTCCTGGAGTTCCTCCCCGGACATCTTGTAGATGCGTCCCTTGGGGAGGACCGCATCCTCTGGGATGTCGATGGCGCAATCTGTGCGGCGGTGGGGGGGCAGCTCGTCTGCCTCGGTTTCCCCGAACACCGCCGCCAGATCCCGGTACTCCGGGGGTATCTCCGGCGCCACCACATCCAGCTTGCCCTCGTCCCCGTGGACCCCTTTGGCCTCCCCCTTCCCGGGGCACTGGGGGTCCGATTCGACCCTGTGCTGCCCACACCTATCCAGGTCGAACGTCAGGCGCCCTGAGCGCCAGTCTACTATGGGGTTATGTTCCATCAGCCAGTCCAACCCCAGCACTACCTGGTACCCATCCGTGGGGACCCTAACTAGCATCCTGGACTCCCGGTGGTCCCCCACCCACAAGGAGACCGGCCCCACTTCCACCCCGAACGGACCCCCCTTTATGGGACTGCCGTCCATCTGGACGAAAACTAAGGGGGTGCTCCGAACCTGGGTGGGCAAGTCCAGTTCCTTGGCCACTTCGGGGTGCAGCATACTGTGGTCGCAGCCCGAGTCCAGCAGCGCATCACCCGTCCATTGCTTGCCGCCGTCCGGGTTTTCCAGCCTCACCCGGACCAGGTTGGGTGGTCTTCCCGCCCGTTTCTTGGGGTCCGTTGACCCTGGCGGGACCTGCAGCCGGGCGTCCTTCACTGCAGGTCCAGGTCGTTTCCCGACTCCGAGCCCTCGGAGTCGGACTGGCGCTTTCCCCTTGGCTCCGACGCGACAGCCGCCCGGCTCCCGGTCTTGGGTGTCCTACTGGTTCCCGACGTCGCTTGGGACCCTGCCGGGGTCCGAACCTCTCCCGGGGGTCGCTTGGGGCACGCCACCGCATAGTGTCCTGCCCCTCCGCACCTCATGCAGAGTCCCTCCCGGCGTCTCCTCTCCCGTTCCGGGTCGGGGGTGCGCTTGGGCCGGGGGACCCCCGCGCCATTGGCGGGACGGGGGGTCCCTGAGTTCTCCGCGGGCCTTCGGTCCTTGCCCGCCCTGGGTTCTAACTCCAGCATCCCCAGGTCTGCTTCCAACTGAGCCACCGTGCGGCACCAGCCGTCCAGCGTCGACAGCTCCCGAGGGGTCCCCTTCACTACGGCCCACTTGCGGAGCTCAGGATGGAGGCCCTCCTTGAAATAGTGGACGAGGACCTCCTCGTTCCAAGAGGAGATTCGGGCGGCCTCCCCCCTGAACATGTCTACATAGTCCTGTACTGGGAGACCCCCTTGCCTGGCCTTCTGGACCCGTCGCTTCGCCTTCTCCTCCGCCTGCGGGTCTTGGAAGCGCTCTCGAAGGGCCGCCAAGAAGTCCTCCAGGGTGGCCAGAGCCGGGTCCCTGCGGTCGACCAGGAGCATGGCCCACTGGCCGGCCTTCCCCTGCAGGGAGGAGATGACCGCCGCTACCAAGTCCTCTGGGTCGCAGTCGCCTCCCCCGTACCTTCTGGCGTGGTTCCTTGCGTGGAAGATGAAGGTGGAGAGTTCCGCCGGGTCCCCCTCGTAAGTGGCCCTCAGCTCCGGGGGCGGCCTGCGCCGCGCCGTCGCCCTCCGGCGGACGTGCCTCCCGCGGGCCTCCGGGGTCGCTGCCGCGCGCTCGTCCTCGCTGCTGTCACCCGTGGAACTCCCCGCCACTGCGTCGTCCTCCAGCCGGCTGCTGCGACGTCTTGGCAGGGGAAGCACCTGCCCCCTCGGGGCCGTCCCGTCCAACCACGTCAGCCGCTGAGTCACTCCGGGCTCCTGACCTGAGCCCTCCCCTGGGGTCTGCCGACTGCAGACCCCCGATCCCGCGTGGCCTTGGCTCCCGCCGCCGCTACGACTTGTCCGGGGCACCGCGCCCCCACAGGCCTGGTCCAACAACCGGCCCGACTCCTCGCCAACCCGCAGCCGCTCCCAGATGAGGCGGTTCAGCTGCTCCTGGAGTCGCCGTAGCTCGCCCAGGCTCCCGCTGTCTGGTCCGGCCGAGGAAAGGCTCCGTTGATTCGAGGTGAACAGATCCGCCGGCCGCTCGAGTAGGGTGCTCGAGGTAACGGGGGTCTGAAAACGTGCCGCTCCGCGCCATGGGGTCGCCATCTCGGTAGCTGCCGGTAAGCGATCCCAACACGATACGGACGTTGAAGTTTTGGAGAATCCTCACTATGTCGTGTCCCCAATGGTGACTGTAGCTAGCTGTCAAGAACGCACGCCACTCCGAGAAGTCAGCGGAAGTTGTCTTGAAGTTTATTGTACAGCACACAGAGAAACGTGGAAAGTCCGTGAGGATTCTGAGGAGGCCACCTCAGAATCCCCCTTATGTACACCTTGCTGGGTGACTCCCAATTCCCCCCTCCCTTCTGCCCTAAAGGTCCGGGGGTAATCCTCTTCCCCACCCGGGGTGGCTTGGACAAAAGAGTTAACTGCTCTGGTCTACCTGCACCATTCATGGGTGCTTTTTGCATTGTTATTGCGATGCTGCCGGTTCCACCACGCCCGCTGCTGATGGCTCGTTAGCGGTCGTTATCGCCCATTCTGGGGTTGTTTACCCCGCGGGGCATGCCTGGGCGAGGTCGGGCCTTGCTGCGCTCGGTTTAACCCCTGCGCGCCTGGCTCCGCTGTCGCCCCCTTCTCTGGCCCGCTGCATGGTTCCCCTTCCTGGCGCCCGCATGGCGCGACCCTGGCGGACCCCGGTCTATCAGTGTCTAGTCGGGTCGCGACAGAGTCCCACAAAACTGGGTGCCGAATACTGCATGCATGGCTCCTTGTGGATATGAGTCCTTCGTCCAAGCCATGGGGGCCACTAACAGTAAGGCCTCAGTGATGCAGCAGGCAGCCCCTGACGTATCCTAGACCCAGCATTCCCCAGGGCAGTGCACATATAAGAACTACTGGTATCCACCCACCATCAGTATTTTTATGGGGTGGGGGAAGTGAAAAGTTGGTGGGGATTGAAAATATTTTTCTAGCAGTGGTGGCCTCTTGTCATCAGTTGAGGCCTCCCCTCCTCCCCTTTATTTCTGCTTCCCCATATGCCTGCATTGGGTGAGCCCATGGTACTGACCCAGATGGTGATTCAGGGAGTGAGTCAAAGATTGCCACCCCTTGCCGGCATGAGGAATCCTCATTCGCCTCACCCTGGATTAAGTGATCATATGCACAATTGCTAGATGCTCTCTGGAAGGCAGGGCTCACTATGCCATAGAGGGAAGAAGTTGTTTCATTTACACAGCTTCTACTGAGCCAGACCATTGGTCTATCCAGCTCCGTTCTTTCTACACAGACTGGCAGCTCCTCTCCAGGATTTCTTTTTTTTTTCCAAATAATTTTTATTGGTTTTACAAATTTTGTCTGACCCCGATTCAGGCCAAATCACATACATTTTAAACAATGTCCAATGACTTCCTCACGCCCCCCCTCATTGTTTTCATTTACCTAAATATTTCATTTTTAACAGGTTCCTAATTCCACATCATTAACATTTTAATAACATCTTAATATTCAAACCGTTTTCCATCCACTCACATCTTTAGCACACTTATATTCTACTTCAATCACATCCCTGTTGCCCCCCCCCCCGGTCCCCGGGATAGACTGCTTCATTATAAAGTTTACTTATCATCTGTAATATATATCAAACTTATATCATTATCTTTCAAAATGCATATTGTGTACTTCATATTTTCCTACAGTCAGTTTCTGCCATGTCCATAAATCCAAACCAGTAGGCCACAAAAGAGTTACTTCTTATAATTACTCATCCTATTCCCTCTGGATCCGACTCCCAAATCCACTGTCTTTGCTGCAAAGTGACATCCAAAGCGACATCCACCAAAATCTTTGGCCAACCATTCCATTTCTTATCCAGGTCATCTCAGCTCCACCTTCGCTGCTTGTCTTTGATCTGTGATTTGCTGACTTTCCTTATGTTGCTTTTCTTTTTTCTTAAGATGACAGCTCCTTTTGACTTGCACTGGGTAAATCTTTTGCAGCTGGTTGTTGCCAAAATAGACTTTCGCTGCTTGGCCTTGACAAGTGCTCTGTCCTCCGGATTTATTTGTAAATCCTGGCCAATCAGACCGTTGTTTATACTTTGCTCTATCTCATTCACAGAGCTGCTCCAAGCCTCACACAGTTCAGCTCTCAGCTCCCTTAGTTCTGTAATGTAATCCACTCTGAATTCTTTCAGCCTTTTCAGCAGTATTGTCAAGTCAGCATCCGGTTCCAACGCCATTTTAATATATAGTTCAAGCAATTACTTCTTTTAATGATTTTCCAAACTTTTCAAAGGCTCAAAAGTTCAAAACTTTAACATAATCCACAATTTTGTAAAAATTGGGTTTGCTTCAGCTACCCCCTAGGACCAAGGGAGGCGCAAGTGTTAAGTCACAGACACATAGTATCGAATTCCATACTTTTCCATGCTATGTAACAATGTCCTGTTATCGTTACACAATGGCAGGGGACGGACCTCCGTGATTGCGTCCACAAGCCAGTCCAAATTAGATCCAAATTCAAGCCTTTTTTTAATTACTCACAGTTCCAAATTGTAGGTCTTAGAGGAATCGACGTGCTCAGAGCTGGCGGTCTCGCAGCTTCGCCAGACGGGGTTTTTAGCGGACCCTGGAGCTCCGCCGCCCGATCGCACCCGGGAGCCCTGCCGAGGGCTCCCTGGGATCGGGACCGGCGTCCGAGCTCTTGCGGGTCCTGTAGACCCCGGGACGCCCTTCCCGGGGGTTTTGGGGGTTGCGGCGCTGGCGCAAGCTCCCCTTTGCCCGGTCTGGCTGGGGAATGTCAGGAGCGACATGTCCCCCCGACCGCCATCTCCGGCACGCCGACCAGAAGTCTCCTCTCCAGTATTTCAGGCAGGGGTCTCTCCCAGCCCCACCTGGAGATGCCAGAGACTGAACCCAGGATCTTCTGCATGCCAAGCAGATGTTCTACCACTCAGCTTTGGCCCTTCCTCTGCTTCAGGGACACTTTCCAAGGAGAGACTAGGGTTGAAGGTCAGGACCCCCCAAATCCCCCTGAAGTGGACTAGCATGTCCAATCCACACCCAGCACTCCTTCCCCACTCCCAGCCTTTTTGCTTCAGAGTTAGCAAGAGAGAAGCCAAGTTGCTTTCCACCACCACAGAAAGAGAGATAGCAACTTGCAAGTGACACAAGGAAGGTAAACTGGGGGGGGGGGCTCCAAATGGTCCTTTTCCCAGGCCCCAAAAGGGAAGCTGCAGAAAGAAAACTAAAGTATCCATTAGCCTCTGCTGTACCCAAATAGCAAGATGACAGCCAGAACCCAGCACTTGTGACTGATTTGCTTATGGAAGAACCATGTCCAAAGCTCCCCGTGTACCGTACATCCTGGAATGCTTGGCTCTTGCAGGCAGCAGCTGCTGTCTCAGCTTGAGATAAGCACCTCTAAATGCTGGTAGTGAGATTGGGCTCCAAAGACAAGCTTGTGGTCTGGAGATTGGCAGTGATCTCTGGATCACTCCCACCCCTTCCTGCCCTCTAGCCCACAGAGAGAGGGAAAGGATTAAGAGTCAGAGGTTTCTTTGATGTTGCCCTCAGATGCTGAAGAAGCAATCCACTTTTCATATTCCGTTTTAGAGCAGGAGCTTGCCTCTTCTCTTCAACAGTGCCAAACTTTAAAGACACCCCAACCCTCTTGGCCCTCACTGCTGAATGCACCAGTCTCATCCCGTGGAGCCTGTGGTTGCAGAATGTGTGCCTACAGCTCAGCACTGCATCCCCAAACAACTCTGTGGAAGGGTCTTCTCATATCTGGGCAAGATGGAGGCAAGACAGCACATTAAGGCATTTCGGGGTCCATCAGCCCTAACAGAGGGACAGGATAGAACTTCATGAGGATGGAGGCTTTGATGCAGCGGAAGCCAGGAGAAAGGCATCTGTTAGGATATTCTCCAATCAAGGCTCAATCAAGACTTGAATTAGAAAGGCTCCACCATGGATGGGCCACTCCAGGATTATCCTTGGGGTCAGCTGCCTGGGCTGCACAGGTCTTTAGTTAAGCTTCAATGCATCTGCATCCCAAGCCCATGAAGAGACATGGCACAAAGAATTGGCCTGTGAAATAGCTCTCCTTTTTTTATTTCGGTTCTCTTGGCTGCTTTGGCAACGTGGGGCTATTGGGCTATCCTTGCCGAGACTCAGATGGCTCTAAGCACGCCTTCCAGTTGTCAAGACAAGCAGAGCGCCCACCTCCCCTATCATTATCTGTTCCCTTTCCCTCTGAAATATCATCTGCATTTTTGCTCATCCTTCTTTCCTTTCCCCTTTGTCACATTTGCCCAAATGAGACATAACAGGAAGGAGGCAATATGTAAATATCCCAGCAATGCCTGGGTTTGTGCATTTCATATCAGGAGCTTTTAATATTACATGGTGTCATTGCTATTACATAGCCTGAGCTCCTACAATTGCACTCTTGGCTCCTTGGCCACCATCTTTAAACTTTTGTTTAAAGAAACAACCATGAAATGGATCAGCACTGTTGAAATATCTGGTAGTTTGAGCAATTGGTCACCCATCTCTAAATCTAGAAAGCTTCTGAATAGCTCAGCCAGGGTAAATAGCAATCTAAGTAGTAACATCACTGTCAGAATAATAACTTAAAAAAATTCCTTCCAGTAGCACCTTAGAGACCAACTAAGTTTGTTCTTGGTATGAGCTTTCGTGTGCATGCACACTTCTTCAGATACACTGAAACAGAAGTCACCAGACCCTGATATATAGTGAGAGGGTGGGGAGGGGTATTACTCAGAGGGGTGGTGGAAATGGGTGAAAGGTTGATAGCTGTGGTAAACCTGTTGACGACTCAACGGCTGCAATTAGTCTTACAGGAAAAAGCAAGGGGTGAGAAGGTTAAAAAAGCTTTGTCATGTATAATGAGATAAGAATCCAATGTCTTTGTTCAGACCAGGTCTCTCCATGGTTTTAAGCTTGGTAATGAGTTGCAATTCAGCAACTTCTCTTTCCAGTCTATTTCTGAAATTCCTTTGCAATAAGACAGCTACTTTGAGATCTTGTATAGAGTGTCCTGGGAGATTGAAGTGCTCTCCTACTGGTTTCTCTGTCTTGTGATTCCTGATGTCAGATTTATGTCCATTTATCCTTTGGCGTAGGGTTTGGCCTGTTTGTCCAATATAGAGAGCTGAAGTTATTATTCTTTAACTAGAATAATAACTTGCAGCCTGGCACTGGAATTGTCTCAGAAGATGAACTTTGGTTTTTAGGTAGCCCTGGTGCATTTGGTAACTAGACCCTCTCAGGGACATGAAGATGTCCGCTCATGTTCAGTATGGATAGAGCAATCACTTGCTCCAAGAACTCTATTTTACTCTGACAAAAAATAGACCTCTCTATTATCTTGAGTCTGTATTCCTAGATCCTATGCAAGACAATGGCCAGCATTTTCACTGATGCATTATCAATTAAGACAGGCGGGACAGGGGCAGGACATGTGGCCTTTCAAATATTGATGGACTCCCATCGGCCCCAGGCAGAATCGGCAATGGGCAATGATGTGAGTTACAGTCCACTCCAGCAATACCTGGAAGGCCACCAGGTCCCCATGCCTGTAGGACATGGGTAGGCAAACTAAGGCCGGGGCGGGGGGCGGATGCAGCCCAATTGCCTTCTCAATCTGGCCCGCAGACGGTCCGGGAATCAGCATATTTTTAAATAAGTAGAATGTGCCCTTTTATTTAAAATTCATCTCTTGGTTATTTGTGGGGCCTGCCTGGTGTTTTTACATGCGTAGAATGTGTGCTTTTATATAAAACTAGTTGAAGGTAGCCCGTTACAATAACGGGCGCTAGAGGAGGAGGAGGAGGCGGCAGGAGGCGGCAGAGGCTGGCGGCTGACTGCAGCTGACAGGCGGCCCCGGCGGCGGCTTCGGGCGGGTAGGCCTCGGGTGAAGCCGGGGGCTCGCGTGATCGGCGCGGCCGGGGGAGAGAAGGAGCGTGGCGGTGGCGGCGGCGGCCGGAAGAGGAGGCTCCGTGCAAGGCGGCGGCGCTGCCCCAACTGACAACGCGCTGTGCGCCGCCACTGCCTCCTGGACACGCCCCCTCTCCGGCCGCTCCAATGCCTGTGTCCCTGTTGGGGGGGGGGAAGTAGAGCTCTCCAATCTGTGCGTCCCTGTGGGACATGCGCACTCGCGCAGTTCCACTGACACACAGTGGACGCAGGGACACTTGAACATTATTATATGTGATGCATCTCTGGGTTATTTGTGGAGCATAGGAATTCGTTCATTTTTTTTTTCTTCAAAATATAGTACGCCCCCCCCAAGGTCTGAGGGACAGTGGACCGGCCCCCTGCTGAAAAAGTTTGCTGACCCCTGCTGTAGGGTGTCATCCATGAAGACAATCATTCATTTTATGTCTCCAAGGAGCAGTGATAGAAACACAGAAATATAAGCTAATTGCCAAAGGGCACCTTGACCCTGGGTTACGGTCACCACAACGTGGTGTCTACAGGTGATACTCAAAAATTAGAATATCATGGAAAAGTTCATTTATTTCAGGAATTCAATTTAAAAGGTGAAACTAACATATGAGATAGACTCATGACATGCAATTATGAGAGATGTCAAGCCTTTATTTGTCATAATTGTGATGACTGTGGCGTACAGCTGATGAAAACCCCAAATTCACAATCTCAGAAAATTAGAATATTGTGAAAAGGTGCAGTAGCTACTCAATCCATAACACCTGCAAAGGGTTCCTGAGCCTTTAAATGGTCTCTCAGTCTGGTTCAGTAGGAATCACAATCATGGGGAAGGCTGCTGACCTGACAACTGTGCAGAAAACCATCATTGAGACCCTCCATAAGGAGGGAAAGCCTCAAAAGGTACCGGTAATTGCGGAAGAAGTTGGATGTTCCCAAAGTGCTGTATCAAAGCACATTAATGGAATGTTATGCAGAAGGGGGAAATGTGGAAGAAAAAGGTGCACAAGCAGCAGGGATGACCGCAGCCTGGAGAGGATTGTCAGGAAAGGACCATTCAAACGTGTTGGGGACTTTCACAAGGAGTGGACTGAGGCTGGAGTTAGTGCATCCAGAGCCACCACACACAGACGGATCCTGGAGATGGGCTTTAGATGTTGTATTCCTCTTGTCAAGCCGCTCCTGAACAAGAAACAACATCAGAAGCGTCTTATCTGGGCTACAGAAAAAAAGAACTGGTCTGTTGCTCAGTGGTCTCAAGTCCTCTTTTCTGATGAGAGCAACTTTTGCATCTCATTTGGAAACCAAGGACCCAGAGTCTGGAGGAAGAATGGGGAGGCACACAATGCCAGATGCTTGAAGTCCAGTATGAAGTTTCCACAGTCTGTGTTGATTTGGGGAGCCATGTCATCTGCACAGTGTTGGAGCCATGTCATCTGCACAGTGTTGGTCCACTGTGCTTTATTAAGTCCAGGGTCAATGCAGCCGTCTACCAGGAGATTTTGGAGCATTTCATGCTTCCTTACGCAGATGAGCTTTATGGGGATGCTGACTTCATTTTCCAGCAGGACTTGGCACCCACCCACACTGCCAAAAGTACCAAAACCTGGTTCAATGCCCATGGGATTACTGTGCTTGATTGGCCAGCAAACTCGCTTGACCTGAACCCCATAGAGAATCTATGGGGCACTGTCAAGAGAAAGATGAGAGACATGAGACCGAGCAATGCTGAAGAGCTGAAGGCTGCTATTGAAGCATCCTGGTCTTCCATAACACCTCAGCAGTGCCACAGCCTGATAGCATCCATGGCACGCCGCATTGAGGCAGTAATTGATGCAAAAGGGGCCCAAACCAAGTACTGAGTACATATGCATGCTTCTACTTTTCAGAGGTCCAATATTGTTCTATTTGTAATCCTTGTTTTGTTGATTTCATTTAATAATCTAATTTTCTGAGATTGTGAATTTGGGGTTTTCATCAGCTGTACGCCACAGTCATCACAATTATGACAAATAAAGGCTTGACATCTCTCGCTTTGCATGTCATGAGTCTATCTCATATGTTAGTTTCACCTTTTAAATTGAATTCCTGAAATAAATGAACTTTTCCACGATATTCTAATTTTTTGAGTATCACCTGTATGTGCCTTTTTTTGCAGTGGGATTATTATTGTTGTTGTTGTTGTTGTTAAGCTATTAAGAGGCATTCAACCTTGCTCAGACTTCCAACCTGAGATCCCCACAGAGGAGGGCAAGAGGAACAGGAACTATCAGCAGATCTGCACCTTACCAGTAACCCTGAAGAACCAGTGGATCTGGATATCCCTGCCCTGGGACTGGAGGTCTGCACACCAGCTGCCTCAGTTTCCCCCCTTCATTTCCCCAAGAGCCACAGCAGCAGAGACAGCGAGTCAGGCAAGAGAGCCTTTGGGGCTGAACTCTGTCCATGCCTGTGTGACCTGCAGTGGCATACAGACAAGTGATCTTGGGGACGGCCCTTCAACTGGATACCTCCCTTTCGATATGACTGAAGCCCAAGCCTGTCTACTTTCTGCAAGAAGTGCAGAGCTCTTCTCTCAGTGGATGTTTAGTAGTTGGCATAAAGCAATGGCATCTTTAAAAACAACAGTGCATTGCTTGTATCAAGTATGTGTGATTTAACAGTTTTAATGCACCCCAAGCACACAAGGAATGCGGCCTTACAGTGCAATCCTATACACATCTACTCAGATGTAAGCAACATTAACTTCAGTAGGACTTGCTCCCAAGTAAATGTGTATAGGACTGCAGTTTAGGGACCATGACGCTCACAATGCAGTTCAAGAATAGCAAGGGGGTTCTAATTCTTATGAATGGCAGAGGTTCTAATCTAGGTTAGCAACTGAGGGCATGCTACCAGGCCAGGGGGTGGAAAGATTACTCCAGGTTTGTTAACGCAGAATACAATCTGATAGGCGATACAAGTTTAACAGTTCAAAATCCACTCACTAGGTAGCCTTGGGAAAGAGACTTATCTATTCACCATCCACACAGTGGGGAAATTCTCAAAGGATCACTGCAAAGGTGAATGAGAAACATCATCACACACTGAGACCCCCGGGTGTAGGGCTGTATATAATAATAATAATAATAATAATAATAATAATAATAATAATAATAATTTTAGAGCTATAGAAATAGCATAACATGATGAGCCAGGATATTAAATATTGGATATGGGAATGCAAGAGCCAGGACAAAACCCACACTCAACTATGAAGTTCACCAAGTGGCCTTGCATTCAGCGGAGCCCAGACCATTGTCCTTGCTGGCAAAGGCAGATGAGAGTTGAAATCCAAAATATCTGGAGGGCAACAAATATTCACATTGGAGAAGACTCATCTTATGAACAAATCATAAGAGAATAATAAAATACTCTGCTGTACAGAGCTACAGAAGTAACAAGTTCTTTTCTCTGTGGCTTTCTTGTTCCTTTTCCTTATACAAGTTGCCTTGCCTCTCTGCTTTTGGGGGCACTTTTTGGGCAGTTCACCTGATCTCTGCCTGTGGTGTACTGTGATCTGGCTTGTATGGGTTCAGCTGGGTTTGGAAGTAGGTTTGTCCTGACTGGGGGCAAGGAGAGGGACTAAAGGGCTTTTTAGACCCATTCTGATTCTATTTTCAGTGGGTTCAGCAGTGAGGCAAACCAAGCTAAACAGCAGCTATACCTGAAAGACCAGATAAGAGCCATTTAAAGAATGGATAATTTTTTCCCCAGTGGGTTAGGATCTAAGAAGACATCCAAAAAATGTAAAAACGCAGAGGGAGGGAGAAAAAACTAACATCCTTTCACCAGTTGCAGCCACTCTGCTTTTCTTCCTTCTCCAAACCAGCTCAGCAGCTAAGCTGTTGTCATTGCAGCTCTCACTGCAGAACCCTGCTTGAGACCTGGCACTGCTGCCAACTCCACAGAGTGCCAAAAGCTGATCACCCAGGCCCAAGCTGGCAGGGAAATAAAAAAGTAGCAGTAGAAAGGAGCACCTTGGCATGGATGCAAGCACCCATTTGTTTGGGGGAGGGTGGGTGTTCCCAATAGGTATGCCTGACACACACCTTCCTCACAAGAGAGCAGGCAAAAGGTTGACAAGTAAATCAGGACAAGCCACCAAGCATGGTAGCTGCTAAGCTGTCAGCTCCAGCCGAGCACAGCAGTGTCAGGAAGGGAATGGTAGCCTTCTAGGGAACTTCTGGTTACAAGCATGGAGGCAAACGGAAAGGAAAAAAATGAGAAAACCAGCCCCCCTCCCAGGGGCCTCTGCACCAAACATCTCCAGGGCTAATACTGCCAGCAGCTGCCCCAAAGCCAATCCCTTCCCAGAGAAGCCTGATCTCTGCCAACCTCACAGCATCATCACAGGACTCATTTGCCTACCAGAGCATTATTAGTCACACACAGACTCAGCGTAGCGTGAAGTGGGGAGGAGATGGAAGCACCCCCATGACATCATCAGTCTCATGAAGAGGTCGGTCTTCAAGCAGAAGGTGAGCAAAGGAACTTCCTCCCACCAGGAGCAGCTGGAATTCCTGAACAGAGAGCTAAGAATCCCCTACGGAGACTCCCTGTGGTTTCTCCTCCTGCAGAGCCTCTTTTCTGCACCCCGTTTCCTAGCCGAGGTGCCCTGAGAGCATGCTGAATCCGGGAGCATCCCCCACCCACCTCTTAAAGGCCAGGAGGAGAACGCCACCAGCTCTCCAATTTGGATGTGAGGGGGTGTGGGAAGGAGAAGAGGGAAACTTGGTCACTTGCACAAAGAAATGGCTCAAGCCAAATAGCAGAGAAGCAACAAATCCTACAAGAGATACACCTCTTACATTTCCAGGTCCACGGTCAGAGTGAGGGAGGCAATTGCAAGCCAAGGGAATCGAGTGGCAAGAGTCAATGTGAAAGCAAAGATCACCCAGCAAGTCCAAACAGAAAGAAACCACTCGTCCCTGAATCATGAGCCATGAGGCAAACGAGAAGCGTCCCCCCAAAGGTCCTTGCGAGGTCAGAGCCAGGCAAAAGCCTTGGGCCAGAAGGAAGACCAGACTGGGGTGGGGAGCCTCCAGGGCACGGCAGTCAACTGGGAGTGGTAGGACTCAGTAGAGGAAAAGACTGCAAGGAAGGTGCAGATGCTCAGAACTTCAGAACAATCCGCCTCCACCCCCTGATTTAAGCAGCAAGGAGTGCAGACTACCGCCGGGTTTAGCCCAGTGGCAGAAGGGGCGAACCTCCCTGCTGAAGAGTATGGATCTCTGGGGGAAGATTAAGAAGGCGCCCCTAATTCATGCATCTCCCTGAAGTCTGACGGGGAAAGGATCTGCTCCAACCATACTGAGGAGGGGCTAAGAAATACTGGGCGCAGTACTCGCTGGGGGGTGTAAGGAGAGAATTCAAGGAGATCAATGTGAAGCCTCCTTCAGTCTGATGGCAGAGATCACCTATTGCAGCCAGGCATCAGGGATTAAAGAAGCAGAACAGATCTATTGGGGGCGGGGGGCGGAATTAATGCCAGAGCAGATCTCCTGCGTGACCAGAAAGGGCCGAATGGCTTGAAAGTGAGCGATCCTATCCCAAGGCAGCAGAGGTGATCCCTCGGGAGACAGATTCCTAACAAGGGGTCAAAGGTCACGCCGATCCCCCCACCCACCCGCGTTTCTTACCTTGGCGGCGGCTACTGCGATGGCGAGTCCCAATAGTCCTCGGCCATGGCCGCCGGCCCGGGCCGCTTCTGGACTGGGGCACCCCTCAGCCGCCCATGGCCGCCCCCCGCCCCGAAGCCCGGGATCGCTCGGCTCCTCCCTCCCAGCTGCGCAGAACCACCCCCTGCCCGGCCGCCTCCCGCCCTGCGACTGGCCCGCGCCAACCCCCTGGCAGGGCTTCACTCGCACCGCCCCTCAGGGCGTACCATTTTCCGCACAGCCAGAAGCAGGAAAAGCCGAAGGCGGCGCGCAGCTGCGTCCTCGCCAGCGCCTCCCCATAATTTACGACTAAAGAAGGTGGGAGAAATAATACACTCGTCCCTCAGAAAAACTGAGATTTATTTATCTGTGAGAGAGCAGTTAAGAGCGTCCCCCCTCTTTATTTGATTTGGTAGAATCCCAGCCTTACCATTTCTGACGTGTGAGGGGGGAACGTTCCCCCGATAAGAACTCTAAATGTCTCCCCCATATTTCACTGAGTTCTGATTATTCATAGGCACACTATACTAGAATTAACTTGAATCTCTTCAGACCTGAAGAGGCGTTCAGTGGATAATATACAGTAAAGTTGTAGTATTCCAGGTTCCTCGCTGCTTGCAAAGGTATATTCCACGCCGCGTTTTCGCTCAGCTGCTCTAACTGTCCTTCTCGTCTCCCCCCCCCTCCGGTCCCTGACGAGGCGATATTATTTTTACTTTTCGAGGGGGGGGAAGGGATATATCAGCGAATTTGTATATCTCTTTCCAGCAGCCTGTTAGTCAAACTGAGAAAGAAAATTCCCGTTAACGTGTCTCTCTTGAGTCCTTTGATTATGAGACTGTGTGGCTTTTCTGGGCACCGCAGCTGATCCTGCTAAATCTCGGGTCACTACTCCTTCCCTAAATAATAAGCTCGCCCAAGCCGCTTTATCAACTGCAGAATGGTGGGCCGGTACCGTTTTAGTAGCAGCCCTAGTAGCGTTTGTGATACAATAAATCCAGTTAAATCAAATAAAAGCACACTTTATGTCGATGATGAGCGAGAAGAAAGCCTTCACTTCTGCCACCTCTTTTCAGCGATTAAAATGGTTTGCTCTACCTTCAAGCCACGAGCCGTTGGGGCACGAACCATAGAGCACGTGCTGGGGAGATTATTGGAAAAAGGACTCCGCGAACAAATCATTTATAACGTGCACAAATCATTTTTAAATACCAAATCCTTCCTAAAATATTGTCAGTGAACAGAGAGGGGCGGGGGGGGAGGGAGAACGAGACGCTTTAAGATATTACCCCCCTCCCTTTTGGTTGACAATGGTATAGCTTTCATTCACAGTACTCGGGCCGTTGGCTACTACTACATCTCAAAATAGGGGGAGCCTCAGACTGTGGTCTTGGCCTCTTTAGCAATAGGTACCTGATTGGAGGGAGGGACCAGGTGGCGCTGTGGGTTAAACCACAGGCTTGCTGATCAGAAGGTCAGCGGTTCGAATCCCTGCGACGGGGTGAGCTCCCGTTGCTCGGTCCCAGCTCCTGCCCACCTAGCAGTTCGAAAGCATGTTAAAGTGCAAGTAGATAAATAGGGACCGCTCCAGCGGGAAGGTAAACGGCGTTTCCGTGCACTGCTCTGGTTCGCCAGAAGCAGCTTTGTCATGCTGGCCACATGACCCGGAGGCTGTCTTCGGACAAACGCTGGCTCCCTCGGCCTATTGAGCGAGATGAGCACGCAACCCCAGAGTCGGACATGACTGGACCTGATGGTCAGGGGTCCCTTTACCTTTACCTTTTACCTGATTGGGACGCGGGTGGCGCTGTGGGTTAAACCACAAAGCCTAGGGCTTGGTGATCATCCCCGTGATGGGGTGAGCTCCCGTTGCTTGGTCCCTGCTCCTGCCCACTTAGCAGTTCAAAAGCACGTCAAGTGCAAATAGATAAATAGGTACCACTGCAGCGGTTTCCGTGCGCTGCTCTGGTTCGCCAGAAGCGGCTTAGTCCTGCTGGCCACATGACCTGGAAGCTGTACGCCGGCTCCCTCGGCCAGTAACGCGAGATGAGTGCCGCAACCCCAGAGTCGGTCACGACAGGTCAGGGGTCTCTTTACCTTTTTACCTGATAGGTGACAATGATACCTGGCTCAGGTAAACTTGTCCTTGCCCGCTATTTCTTATTACAGCACCAAGCTGGAGCCAAGTGGCGGCGGGCTTTGCTTTTGTTTTATCGAATTATAATTTTACAACATGAAAGTCAGATTTTTTTCATCCGTGTTTTTGAGGTGATACGGTTTATAATCGCTTTTAGAGAAAAATGCTACTTTTTCTATATAAAGTTGAAGAAAAAGCTAGAGCAGGATCTGACAAGAGAAGAGAGAAATGCAAACAAAACTATGTGATTTTTTTTAAAAAAGGAAAGCAGCACAAAAGCAGACAAAAGAACAATAGGACGCCTGCAAATGAGGATAATATCCTGGTCACTTGGAAGTGCTCTGCCCAAAGGGGACCCTTTAAAAGGCAAGAGGCAAATGATGGCTTTTACTTATTTATTTAAAAATATTTATATACCACCGTATTAAAAATCATAATGCTTTACAACAATATCAATATGTACTAAAACACTACACTAAACTTTAAAATCAGAGAACATCAATTATGACAGAAATATGGTTTTTGAACTGCTTGCATAAGCTTGGTGGCACAGACAAGTTTTCAGCAGACATTCACAGGTATAAACAGGAGGCACCTGCCCAATCTCTGCTGGCCGAGCGATGGGCGTTCCCACAGGACTGGGATGAGGGCACTAAGGCTCAGTTTCTTGTCACTAACTTGGGGGAAGAACGATAACTTTTCTGAAGGTGATCTCGGATTGAGCTGGGACATAAGGGTTCAGGTGGTCCCGAAGGGCTTTGTAAATTAATACAAGGACTTTGCAGGTGATAGGCAGCCAGTGAAGATGTTTTAGCAACAGTTTAATAGGCTGACAGCTATGTGCTCCCATCAGCAGTCTAGCCACCACATTCTGTGCCAACTAGAGCTTCTGGACTAGGTTCAAGGGCAGCCCCACAGAGAATGCATTGCAGTAATCCAGTCTCAGTGCAGGAACAGCTGTAGCAGGTGAACCTGACAGACTCTGCCACAGAGGACACTTAGGCATCTAGTGACAGAGATGTATTTGGGAGTACCCTGAAGCTGCAGACCTGCTCCTTCCAAGGGAATGCAACCCTGTTGAAAAGAGGTAATGTTGTGGGATGGGTCTTAATAGGTAGGAGAGGATATCTGAAATGCAATTTATCTCTCCAGGTGCCCACATGCATGGATTGAACAGAGTTTCCATCCTTAGCAGCAAGTTGAAGCATAGGAATTAGGCTGTGAACCCTTATTTTAATTAAGTCCAGCTGCAAAGCAATCTGGCTCCCCCTTCTTTTACCCCGCTTAACAAAGAATCAGACAGCAGTAAGAAGTAAGTTTAAAATATGATTTACTTAATCACAGTCATGCATTTCCCCCTCATGGTAAAGTTGCTGGGAGGAAGCCTTCTAGAGAACAGCCTTCTAGAGAACAGACATTTTTCTAACATTCTTAGGCAAAGAGTACATAGCTGGCGTCTAAGCTCCAGGTTTTTCTGGAGGCTCTGGATTAGACCCATCTCATTGTCACATTACCAGGGTTCAGCAAACTTTTTCAGCAGGGGGCCGGTCTGTTATGTACTGAAGTTCTCACCCCGGCCATCAGGGGTGTTGTGTATATAGTTTTCACTCAGGTCCATGTCAGTTATTTTAGGCAGGAAACCCTGGGTTGCTGTTGTTACAATGTTGTCAGCCTATAAAAGCAGGCCGGCTGAGCTGTTTGTGTTCAGTTCTGTTCCAGCTTGAGAATAAAGAGAGCTGTTTGGAGAATCACTGTGTCGTCTGCTATGTCCACCCACTACTTAATACTGGCGACAAGGATGGGATCTGATGGACATCAGAGCACAGCCAGACTCGGACACTCACTGAGCGAAATCACTGAACAGAACCCATTCAGAGCTGACCGTTCTGGCTAGAGCACTGTGTTCCATCCATCGCCCGCCACGTCGGCATCGGATCCATGGCTTCATTCGTGCCTCTACCGCCGTTTGCCCCAGCCTCTGAATCATGGGACTCATACCTCGCTCGGTTCGCCTGCTACCTCCAAGCAAACGAGTTGACAGAAGTGTCAGAGGAGCGTAAGCGGGGCCTCTTCCTCAGCCTCTGCGGGCCCGAGGTGTTTGAGACGGCCCGAGCTCTGGTCGTGCCACTAGCAGTCCAGGCAACACCGTGGGACGTGCTACAAGAGAAGCTCCGCAACCACTACGCTCCGAAGCCGTCCAAAATTGCTGCCCGCCATGCGTTTTACCACCAGAACCAGGCAGAGGGGGAGTCGATCAACAGCTACATCACCGCCCTCCGAAAGACCGCACTGCACTGTGAGTTCCGAGACTTAGACGATGCCCTGATGGATCGAATCGTCTGCGGGGTCTGGGACAACCGTCTGCAACGGCGTCTCCTCGCCAAGCCAGACCTCACGCTGCAGAAGGCCATCGAGGAGGCCGCGGCCTCAGAAGCTGCTGAACTCTCTGCCCAGCATATCCACAAGGCCAGCAGCCCGCATCCTGCTCAAGATTTATTAATATAATTGCCTTAAATTATTTGAGAAGTTTTGGTCCAACATATACTGAACTTCCTGTGGTGAGTCCCAGAGCCTAATTACATGCTACATCCAAAAGCATGTAAAAGTATTTTGATACCCTTCCAAAAATGCAAACTGCTTCACAAGAAGGGGTGTGTGTGTGTGTGTGTGCATGCACAACCGCTTAAGTCTCTCTGCTGCCCTATTCTGTACTGCAAAATCTCCCTCTTCACAGGATTCCAGTTATATGTTTCCACTGTGCTTAGAAGTCTGCTGGGAAGGGTAAGTAAACGGCTAAGTACTCCCTCCCCCTTACAAACCATCTAGTCTAAATTTCCCTCTCCAGAGAAGCTTCTCTTTCCAAAAAAATGGCTTTAGGACTCTCTTACACACATCTGTAGTTAGGTGCTCAGATGAGGTTTGCTGTGTGTTTTATCTCCAGCAAATTGAATGCCTGGCACATTTTAAGGAAAAGAAGAATGAATATCCTGAAGTCTGTGAAGCAGAGATTTGGGGGCAGTGTTGGCCATGCAGAACAAAGCAGAAGAAGCCATTGATGACCTGAGTTTCCTGAGATGGTTTAGCAGGTGAAGGAGGACAGACAAGCTGGGCAGATGAATTGGGGGATTATGTATCTCGCAGCTTTCTTAGATGCCTCCTCCTGCAGGTTACTGGGACTCAACTTGCCTTAAGCACTTCTGTCTTGCTTGCTGATTTCTGAAGCCAAAAAGGCTGGAAATCCCATTTCCATACTCCCACATCAGACTGTTCCTGGCTAGAGCTAGAAAGACTGTTAAATGGAAAAGACCTTGCATGCACATGCACCCTCCCCTCTTCATTCCAACTAAACATCCATCTGACTGTCTTGGTGGATTTCCTGCATGAAGCACAGGAAAGTGTCTTCCCCTCCTGCTGTCAGGCCAGACATTCCCTTGTCAGATTTTGTTAGTTTAATTCAAGTGTGGGCTTGTTCGGGTTCTGCACACAGCCAAACAAGCATTAGAGCTGGAATAAAACTGTTGTGCACAAAGAAACCACCAGCTTCCCTGGACCTGGGAGGAGAGGTGTGTGCAGTCAGGGGCGGGCAAGGAGTGGCTCACGGGCTGATTGATGGGAGCAAAGTGGAGTTGCCAACTCACCAGAAAAATAACTGGCTTGTGTCTTTAACAGCGGCATGTGGTGTAGATATCCACAGGTGGTGCTTTTCATAGTATGGAGATAAGCCTTAGATTACACCTGCTAACATTTGTTGCTAGTTGTTGTTAAAGGCAAAGGAGTTAAAAAATAATAAAAGCTGGCAACAGTAGAGCAGAAACTAATGAGTTTACTCAAAAATAAGTCCCGTTAAATGGGATGTTCCCAAGCAAACATAGACATCTTGCAGTCTAAACCTAGGCATCTATATTCAGAGATTACTCCCAAGATCTGGCCTTTTCAGTGGTGGCTCCCCACTTGTGGAATGCTTTTTCAGGGAGGGAGGCAAGCCTTTACCTGTTTTTAGGTACCAGGCAAACACTTGTATCTTTACCCAGTTTATACTTTAATTTGAAGGGTAGCATCGAGGCCTCTTTCTGTGGGATCAGTAAGTCCTCATTTGTTTTATCTATTCTGCTATGTTTTTAGATTTTGAATGGATGAATGTTCTTAGCTGGTTGTCGCTTTGGGTTCGTCTGTGAGAAAAGTGACCAGCAAATACAATAAGATTCAAGATTCAAGATTTCTTTATTGTCATTGTACAAGTACAATGAAATTGGATAAAATAATAATAATAATAATAATAATAATAATAATTTTTCATTTAAACAATTGTTTCCCCAACCAAAAGTGTAAAGAAGTAAACAAGTGTGTACAGGATTGCAGCCTTGGCATTGTGACTCTCCATCTCCACCTGTACTAATGCTTCCAAATGGGGGGTAATGAGGACCCTTAATGTGGTTGTGCCTTGCCCCAAGACAGGTCATTTCCCTTAAACTATTTCTACAGTCACAGCAGTAACCCTTCAGTGGTTTGACTACACCTGCAAAGGTGCACTCTTCCCTTGTTTTCTGAGACAGGCGTTTGCCGACATTAGCCAGGAAAAAATATAGCTAGAAAACATGCGAACAGAGATAGCAGGGTTGCCACATCTTTATTTGACACTGCTCCTGTGTCTAACAGCAGTTTGACCCACATATATTAGCAAGTGACCATGTCTATCCGCATGCATGGAAAGTGCCATGAATGCCGCCATTTTCTGTAGCACAAGCTGCCTTTAGCACAGGAGCAAGAAAAATGTTTTTCTTGGTTAGTTGGCAACCTCTGAAATAGAAAGTAGGCTGAAGATGGGTCTCATTTTGCAAGCTGGACTTAGTGGTTTATCTCTAAATCAGAAACCTAACCCAACATGCCATGAGCACTCCACAGAGATACCCAGTGGTATCTGCATCTCAACATAGAGATGCTGTGAAGACAATGGTCTGAATGGAGCAGCAGAAATGCTTCCTTTGCCTTTGAATGTGTAGCAGAAGATGGTCCAAAGCTAGTTTTTCAACCCCAATTAACTGCTGACAGAATGCTTCAGCTGTGTGCATCCTGCCCAGCTTGGATGGCTTTGACTTATTTAGCCCACAGAATATTTGACAGGAGGTGAAAACAACAAGGCCAACATGCCATCCAAGCCTTTGATCACAACTTGTGGTCACCAGTGAATTTCTTCCTGTCTTTGTTGGCACACAAACCTCTCTCTCTCCAAAGGCAGCTGTGAGTAGAGCCTCAATCAGCCACCAGGAGGCAGGAAAATAAAGTCAGCCTCTTAAACCAAATAGTCTGGGTTGAGGCAGCATTCAGTCGCTCCCTCTCTTTCTCAGAAGCAATGACTGAACATCTTCAGCGAGTTATGAGATGGCTATACTGTGAGTCCTGTAACTCTGAAATGCAATCCACAAGGTCAGTACAATAATACCTTCACTGGGACAAATCAGTATCTACAAACAGCATATAAGCTTGCACAAGAATGTTTCTGAGCTAAAGCCCTTGGCTGCTGTGTATTTTCAGTCTTAAGAAGGCAGGTAACAGGAAGAGACTTCTGCAGACTTGACTGGCCCTGAGCAAATCACAACAGACCTTCAGTGTGGGTTTGGGAAGATCCCCACCTCCAAGCACTAAAAATTATCCTTCCTTCTGGCAATGTTCATAAGAAACAAGGAGGAGAGATCACTCTCTGTACTGTACTGTGCCTTGACCCACTACAGGTGAACCTCTTTATGCCATGTTTTTTCATTGATAATTTTAATATTTCTTGTAGAAATATTAGTACAATCAAGCAGTATATAAATTTGTTGGTTAAATAAAAATAAAAATGTATCTGCTGAAATTCTGCTCACTAAAAGCATGGGCATAGGAAATAAAAAGCAGCTGATGAGACTTGCATAGCGCATCATGCCAGTCTTTAAAATGTTTAAACTAAAATGCCTTCTAGGCAAAATTATCTGTCTGTTTGCAGCCAAAAGAGAAAGCTTTGAAAAGCAACAGTTCTGTCAATAGGAGATAAAAGGAACTGAAAGTGAGAGGAATTTATAATATGGTGTTTGCTCACATTCCTAATCCCAAAAGTTGCAAACCTAAATACCCACAAGGTCAAGAGCTGCAAGACTCACATCACCCCCTTTTCTCTAACTGACCATCTCCCAGTGTTTTGTAACTTCCCTCCCTTTCTAGTAGGTACAGCTTTCCCTCACTTCTTCTGCCTCAATTAATCAAGTCTGGCGAGGGTTTACCAGGACTTAGTATGTCTAGAAAAAGAACAAAAGTACCCCAGGCCATGTGCAGAGTGCATTCCATCACCTATAATAAATCAGTGAGGTGGGTCCTCCAGTTCAGGGAGTCTGGCTTGCAACCAAGCATAACCTCCAGCACCCACCCACCCACCCACCTTGGTTCTCCAACTACGACATCTTCTTTCTTTCTCTCCATCCTATATAATAAAGAGCCTGTGTCTGTACGTACCACTTTCCGTGTGTCACAGGAATTCGCAAGTGCGCTTGCGCATTCCAGTGACACACGGATTGGGTAGTACGGACCAATAGGCGCTTGCCCCCCTCCTGTTTGAGTTGCTGAAGGTCTGTAACGGACATTCGGCTAGCGACCGTTTTCCCAGACAGTCGCTTGCCGTGCCGAGCGTATTTGCCGCCGTTAATGCCGCTTACCTTGGCTTTTGCTAAACGACCTTCCTGCTGCCTCCGGGTTTCTGTTTGCTTCCCGATTACCAGCGTCGGGGAAGCAAAGCGGGGCAAGCTGCTGTGGCGGCGGGGGCGCATAGCGCCCCCGCCCGCAGCCCTCTGGCCGCCCGAGACTCCCGCAAGCCGTGGGGAAGCAAAGCAGGGCAAGCCGCTGTGGCGGCTCCGGGTTTCTGTTTGCTTCCCAATTACCAGCGTCGGGGAAGCAAAGCGGGGCAAGCCAGCCCGGGCGCAGGGGCGCTTGCCAGTTCCCTGGTGTGCACCGGAGGCTTCGTGGGAGGCCGCTGGGTGCAAGCGGCGGCCGCCTCCCCCATGCAGGATCCGGCAGGATCCTCTCTGAATGCGGAGAGGGGGAGGCGGCGGCAGCAGGAGGAGGGCGCAGAGAGGAAGGGAGCACGAGGGGACTGGCTGCTGCCAATTCTCCTCCTCGCCTACCGCACACAGAGCCGGCCAGACAAAGGGGGGTGCGAGAGGGAGCTCCGCAGCCTCAAGATCACTCAGTCCCCTCCCTGGCACAGCAGAGGGAAAAGAGCCGCGCGTGGGAACGAAGCTGCCCTACGCCGCCGCCGCCGAGCCCCTCATTCCCAGTGCTGCCCTCTTCTTCTTCCCCACACCCCGTGTGTGTGTGTGTGAGAGAGAGAGAGAGAGAGAGAGAGAGAGCTTTCTAGCGCCTGTTTTTGTTAACAGGCTTAATTTACTAGTACTCTATAAAAACCTATAAAGTTTCCAGACCACTTTATGCATCAGATGAAATGGATAACTCAAGGGATGGTCTAGGCTGCGGTGGGTGTTGTTTTTGGCCACTCTAGGCAAGTTCAAATACCTCCCTACACTCTCCCTCGTCTAATGGTATGCTGAGCCACAGAATGACAACACAGCACATGATCAAGAGTTGACCAAAATGCTACCGGTATTTTCACATGCTCATTTTAAATGCCTGTCCTGACTTTATTTCCTCCCATCCCTCAGTGGCAGGCCGCCAAGGGAGATCAAGAGGCTCTTGAGTGGGTCCCCTGGAATGCAAAGGATGTGGCCCATCTGGTGAGCTTCTGGAAGCTTCAGTCAGAAGTGTAGGTGGTGGCTCTCTCTCCAAGTGCTTGTCCAAATTGGTTTGTTTTCTTGCTTTCTTTCGTTATTTGCAGGACTATTTCTGCAACATGTTACTGATGTAATGCTGCTGGCATTGTCTCAAGAGACAATGGAATGTGCCTGCAATTCTAAGCCCACTTACAGAGGAACATGGGTCTTACTTGTGAGTAGACATGTACTGTATGGGATTTGATTGATAGACATTTTAACAGCAAATGTCCCTTAAATTTTGGCTGCGATAAGAAATAAAGTCTTCAGGGTGATGCGGGAATCCTGAGGAATCCTTTAGCAGTAACGGATCAATAGGGTTCTGCTCTTCAACAGTTGCACTAAATGATGACTGTGAGATACTCAGAGATTGTTCTTAGGTGCTGCAGTTTTTAAATGATGTGTACAGCCCCAGAAATGATTTCAGTGAAGGGTGGTTTAAAAAGGTCAAATGAAAAAGAAGTATGATTCGAATGCAGTTAAGGACTGGTTGGTGAAACGCTGGGAATTATTTTCTGATTTGTTAGCTGAGGTTGAATATGGACAGGGCAGGAACCTTTGCCCGGCTTAAAAACGACAACAGGCAGATGCTGGAGGAAACATGTTTTTAAAGAAGCTCCCCCCCCCCCCCGTCTCCCTCCTTGGCCACATGGAGGCGAAGCTGCGGCGCCCGCGTTTCTCGTGATCACATCGGGGCAGAAGAAGGACGGAGGGAGCAACTCTTTCCCATACCGGGATTCGAACCGGGCTGCCTGGGTGAAAACCAGGAATCTTAACCGCTAGCGGCTAGACCATCTGGGAAGGACGTGCTGCACTCGGGCTCTCCGCCAGGGCCACCCCCCCCTCCTCGGGGGAAAGCCTCCCGGAGTCCCGCGGGACTGGCCTCTCCGCGGGCGGGGCAGCTGCTAATTGGGCGCACCTGGGTGGGCGGCTGAGCCCTTGAAAGGCGCGCGGGGGCCTGAAGGAGGCGGAGAAGGGGCAGCAGAGGGCCGGGGACGCATTGCTAGCCCAGCAAGATGGGGAGCTGGTGCCCCGCAGCGAGGTGAGAGAGAGGGACGTTTCTGGTATTGGAACCAGCAAGGTTTCCTGGGCGGGGGGGGGGGGCGCTCCGGTGCAAACTCCCCCCCCCCACGGCTAAAAGGGTGGAGGGGGAACAGGGTTTCATGTTGAACCTACTGGTTGTAGGGCTGCCCCAAGGAATCCCGTTGCCTGAGGCAAAGCGCAAGGTGCTTCCCCACACCCACTTCTTCTGCTCGGGAAGTCATGGCTAGTGGACAGACAGGAGCGTTTTTGTTAAAGCGAGACTCCCTAGCCAGGCATGCGATGCTATTATGTACATCTGACTTCATTGGTTTTCTAGCCTGCTGTTTCTTAAAGTCTTCTTGGTTTCTATGTTTTGACTAGCTTTTTCACTTACACAAACTGTTCTGATATATTTGTGCTACATCCTCCATACACCTGTGGTCTCCAACCATCGCAGGCTCTCTGCCTTCTCTCCCTCTCCACTATTGGCAGCCTCTGGTGGCTGTCTCACTTGGCCTAATGGTAGGGCCACTTGCTAAGGCTCAGTCTTCTCTGGGGTGTGGAGAGTGTCCTAGCCTGGAACACCTTGGGCCTCTCTACTCCGCAGACTATGTTTTCCTCCCAGCCAGCTGCTCTTTTCACACCCACCCACCCACCCCAGACTCCCCGACCCGAGGGAAAGAGGAGACTGCCCACTGGGCATGCTCCAGATTAATAGAAAACTTTGTTAACAAAGATGTCCGAGCAAAACTCTTCCAGATTTGGAAGCCATCTTGGGATTCATCTACGGTAGTCAGTTCAGGAAACTTGCAGCTAGTATCCTTGGCAGGTTGTTGAGCCTCTACTCAGTGCTAGATTTAGGGCAGTGCGGATGGTGCCTTTGCACAGGACACCAAGCCAAGGAGGCACAAAAGAACAACAATAAAAACAACCAAAAAACCTTTGTTTATATGGGGACCTACTCAAAATTAGGCCCCAGTCAGACAGGCAATTGAATTGCCGCAATTATGATGTAGTGCACTTGAGAGCATGCGCAGAGCATGTGAGAGCAAGGATGGCATGAAAATAATATTTAGGGGGTGCCCTAATTTGTCCTCACTCAGGGTGCCATATTACCAAAGTCTGCCCCTGCTGTACTTCCAGTGAAGGAGATGTTGCTATCTTATGAAAGACTGTTGAATAGCTCTTGCTGTTAAGCAACATCTCCAAACATGTAGCTGAAATCTGTTCCCTTGCTACTTCTGCGCCTATAGTTTTGCTCCTACCCTTCTGGAGCAACAGTAAAGATGCAGAACCGTATTTGGTCTTATCTCCATTTGGCTCCCCCACTCTTGTTCAGTGTTTTGCCAGGTTTCTAATAGCTGAGGCAGTTAAAGATTAAATTGCAAAAAATAAAAGAACATAGTGAAAGTCTGGGAGCATCCTAGGAAAGGCTGGCCTCCGTCTGCCTCCCACTGTTTGCAGCATCAACCATTGTTCCATGATTCTCTCTTTTCAGGCTGCTGCTTCTTGGCTTTCTGGCTCCTGGAGTGTGCTTTCAATTTGTTCCTGTAACAGGTAAAAGCCACTTGGCTAGGCGAATATAATGCCTAATGTGTTTTTCAAAGCTCTTGTATGCCCTTGATTTCCTTCTTGTTGTGATCAGTCTGTTAATAAGGAAGGAGGAAGAGTACATCATTTTCCTCTTTAAAGAAGAGGTGTGTCCCACTCATGCAAAGTAAACAGGACAGGAGTTGGGGGCTTGGCCCTTTTCCAGGCGTCTGCCTGCCATGGAGTGGATGATCATAATACTTGCAGCTCCTGTCATGGGTTGGCCAAGATTTGGCAGTTGCTGGGTGAGCCCAGACCCACTGAGGGCCACCCAGCCGGAGGCAGTGCTGCTCTTTGCATTCTGGACACTCGCACACTCTGCCAAGTTAGCATATACTGCTTGCTAACATCTCTGACTTATTGAGGCCCTGCACAAGCAGAGCAATGCAGAAAAGAGTACATCATGAATACACCATTTGCTGCCACAAGTGACCTGAGGGTACATTTAATTCAGTGAGTTCTTGCCCACCAAAATTTACAATGAGAACCTGTGGCCCTCTGCATGTTGCTTGACCACAACCCCATCATCCTTGACACTGGCCATGCTGGCTGCACCTTGTTAGGGGGTGGAATCCAACTTCCAGAGGATGGCAGGTTCTCTACTCCTGGCTCAGGGCATATTTTTAGTTTTGAAGACTTACCTTGAAGATAAGTCTCTACCAAATGCTGTAGAAGCAAAGGATGCAAGTCCTTAAGAACTGATCTGTTCCCTTTTTATGTGGCACTCTTAACTGAACTTCCACAATGTGTCCACTCCTTTCCCCCCATCCTTCTTAACTGGCTGCATTTCTTTTTCCTGCCCACTCGCTAAATAACCACTGCAGCTTGGCTTCTTTTGCCCCCCTCCCCAAATAGCGAGACCAGCATTTCTCAAACTTGGTCTCCAGCTGTTTTTGGACTATAGCTCCCATCATCCCTAGCTAGCAAGACCAGTGGTCAGGGTTGGATTACTGTACTTCACAAAAATTGATCTAGTGCTGATCCTGCTTTCTGTCCTCCCACAAGAGGAGGAAACTCAGTGGGTGCATTATATATGGTGGGAGAGCCCTGGCACTGCTGGTGGTTTGTGTAAAAACTAGGCAATCTTCCACCCAGTTCATGTGGCCAGGGAGGAGGAGAACTGAAGTTCACAGGGCAGGGAACACACAAGTCAACCCTAGGAGCAAATCTGTTTCCTGTCTTGGAGAAAGAGTCCGTGCTGGTCCTTCTGGAGTAGACATGCTGGAAACCCTTCGGAATGTCGTTGTCAACCTGGGGTATAAAACACAGCTGTGAACAGATGTGGAGGTAAAGAAATACTTCTTGAAAAACAGCAACATGAAAACAAGTTTTGGCTGCCTCTGTCATTAAGTGGGCTACTGTTAGATGCCGCTGGAGAGAATTAGGGCTGCCACCTTTTGAACTCCCCTCTTTGGCTGTTCCTCTTTGTTCTTGTTTAGAGTGTTGAAGGTGCAGTCGTGGGATGGAGGGCAGGGAAGGAAAAGGAGGAGCAAGCCTGTATCCTCAACCTGATCCTGGGGCCATGGCTTGGGAACCATTTAGGAGTTTTGCTCCCATGTTGACTTGAGCCTGCTAGAAGGTCGGTGCCCAGTTTGCTAACAACTTTGATTTTTTGTTATCTCCTTCCCCTTCAGATCAGGTTAGCGTGCAATGTCTAGGCAGCCTTGCCCGACTCCGATTAAGTTCAGCCTATTTCCAAAACAAGTACATCAGCTTTGCTGCCATTGGTGAGTTCTTTTTCTTTTCCTGCTTTTGATGAAGAGAAGAGTTGGGTGGTGTTCTACATATAACATTCTTTCTTTCACCTTTGGGGGGGGGGAATGAATGGGTCCCCCATGTGTGCCTTAACCAGGTCCTGGTCAGTGGCCAGATGTTTGCTTTGCTTCACTGGCTTGAGACAACCTCTCCAGAGATGCCTTGGCCAATATCTTCACTGAGGGTTGCCAGACTGTTTCCTGGTGCACGATGCCTCTTGTTAGCATGCTGAGCCCATTTGGCCAAATAGCGAGTATCTGGTGCCGCAGGCTATTGGTGCCTCTTTTCCCACAGTCAGACCTGATAATCAGGGTGTCAATGAGGTATGTTAAAGAATTAAATATTAACGCACACAATGCTGTTGTGGGTAACTATTCTGAAGCGATTTCCCTTTCCCTCATCTAATGATCTACATTCTTGTCCTTCCAGACCAGTTTGGCAGGCCCTGGCCTATAGACGAGGTCCAGTCAACAAAATGTGGATACACCATTTCCCAAGACGTTTGGGGGAATATAGAACTCCGTGCCTCGCTGCTTGGCTGTTATACTCTGATGGTGGGATGTAGGGCTAAGCTGTATGCTGCAGGGGTTGTGAAGAGGCTTCTGGGCTGTTGGTGTGAAGCTGTCTTAATGCTCAAAACAAACTTTTGCCCAGCAGTGAGGAGCCGCCAACATAATGAGGCCTGGCGTGGGTCCCAGTTTGACCTGTGAGGCAATTCCCCCACAAAACACACCCACTTGCCCCCATGCCTGATGTCATCTATGATGTCATGTGTGGACATAGTCCAAAAGGAACAGCTGTGGCCTTAAAGTGATTCCCCCATTGTTCCTTTGCAAGTGGAGTTCCTTGACACTGCTGATTGACGCTGACAGGAAGGGCCCCTGGGAAGGGCCACACTAGGGCATGGCTCTTGAAGCAGAGTGGATTGAAGTCTAGGCAATGCTGACAGTCTGTGAGAGGCTTGGGGATGTTTCAGATCAAAAGGGCAAGGCACTATGAAGCACTGGGGCCTTAATTTACCATTCAGATGGCCCAGAGCATACAGGACTACCTACTGCCAGAGCTGTGCTATCTGCTTGCTCAGGTCAAAGCGGCTGAACCTGTGTGATGGCCTTTGAATTCTGTATCTGAGTCTGTGCAATGCCTGGAACCCGTAAGTCTTCCTGATGGGAGTGAAAGTTATGGGCAGAAGTATGTGCTGAAGCATGGAGACTGCTAGAGGAAGGTGACTTGGAGTTGGGACATAAGGCAGTCACTGTTCCTGGTCTTGGGAGCATCTTAAAGTTGGATATGCATGCAATGCCCTGTAGCTTCCATGAGGACTAGCAATTTAAAACAACCAGGAGAATACAAAGAATACAAACAAGGGTGCCATCTAGGGAGGGGGGTCATTTTATTATGTTTCAGACCACCTGTGGTTAGTCCTCAGGAAAACCTCAACATCTAGTTATTCCACTAGGTGTACAAAGCTAAGCACAGCTAACTGAATGAAGGCAGGTGCTTTTTGATCTCTTAAAATTTGAAAAGATCCACAATTAAATGTTGTGTCAAGTTCATTTTGGTAGGCATTTCTGAATGCAGTGTCTATAAATTCCTTCAGCCACTTTCCTTTTAAACACCCTTGGAAACATATCCCAGTCCTTGGCCTGCCCCAAACACTGTTGTGGCTAGAGCCTGCCTCTCCAGCCAAATGGACAACTTTCCCTCTCTGCATAATTGCTGGATTGCAGACATTCTAGCAGCTTTGTTCTCTAAGCAGCTGGAATGTTTGTTACATATTTAGTCCAGCTCATCCTATACTGCAGGAGGAACACTTCCACCACCGCAAGCATAGCCCTAAATGGAGGTTAACTGTTGGCGCTCTTCTTCCCACATTCAGGATGATCAGCTCTTCACTTTGAACATCCAAATAAAGGCAGCGACAGACCCTGAGATGCAGAATGCGGTGGTGCTTAACGTTCCAGTGAGCTGCTCCTATGGCCCGTGGCAGCCTCGGGAAATAGTCTGTGAGGCAAACTATATGGAGGTAAATTTTTATATTAGGGAGCCAAGCAGCATTTTGAAATGCATGAGAGATCTGCTGCTGCCTTTCAAGAAGCCAAGTCTCTGAGCATGGAGACTTTCACTTCCTAGAGCAGGGGGTTGCAGACACAGAGTACAGATTCCCCCAATAAACCTTGGTCGCTGTAGTTCTTTTTTTGTGTAAGGTGCTGGGAATTGTAGCTCTGTGAGGGGTAAACTACAGTTCCCAGAATTCTTGGGAGGAAGCCATGTGCTTTGAATGTATGGGGTGTACACAGAAGAAGAAGAAGAAAAGAGTTTGGATTTGATATCCCGCTTTATCACTACCCTAAGGAGTCTCAAAGCGGCTAACAATCTCCTTTTCCCTTCCTCCCCCACAACAAACACTCTGTGAGGTGAGTGGGGCTGAGAGACTTCAGAGAAGTGGGACTAGCCCAAGGTCACCCAGCAGCTGCATGGGGAGGAGCCTGTATTTACAGGTGTACACTAAAATCCTTTTGAACCTCTCTGACTCTGCTTGAAAGTTGATCTGGGGGTTGAATGTGGAGGGAAAATTGTGTGTTCCGGATGCACATGGGGAGAGGTGTGTGGCAGGCTTAAAGGTAGAAACAAATATGAGATGCCAAAAATAATCTGAGGTATACACTTCAAAGGCTGGGAGCCTTGCTCCTTGATTTCATGTCGGTTGCCAGAAGAAGCAATAATGTTTAGTTGGCAAATCCTAATTGCAAAGTGTGTGTGTGTGTGTGTGTGTGAGAGAGAGAGAGAGAGAGAGAGAGAGAGAGAGAGAGAGAGAGAGAGAGTTGGATAAGGCACATGGGAGATCCCATACAGAGAATAGCTGTGAAGAGTCCCAATTACAATGTCCCTTCCCCTCACTCAAGGTCTCTGTAAGAAGGAACGTACCACCAATCCCAGATGGCTTTCTTCAAGATCAACCTGCAGGTCCACCTGAGGACTGGGCTGCTGCCTTTCCGGAGGTATCTCTTTCCTTTGCCACAACTGAGAAAGAACTGGGGGGCAGCAGACTTCCACATGGGAGGTTATTTTAAAACTCTGAACTTATTTCTTCCCCCCATAGGCTGTAGCAGGGGCCTCCTCCATCTGGCAAATCGTCTTTCACATGGACGCCAGGAGGAAGCCCATGAGAGTGGAAGAAGCTCATGCTGCTGGCTATGGAGTCAACACCACAGACACAAGGATCGTGCTCAGGGCTCCCTACAATGCCACTGAGGCTCAGAAGGTGGAGGTAAGTGCATAACCCCCCAAAATAGGAGGTGCAGGTCAAAAGGAAACAGCAAGAGCTTGAATGGTTTGTAGAGTTAATAGTTGTATTTGTGTGTGTGTGTGTGTGTCTTTACACTGCTTTGATGGCCTCAAGCTGTAAAGCAACTTATAAACTTGTAAAGTAAAAACAAAACTTGCATAAAATAAATTTTGCACATATATCTACCTTGATCCCTTCAGCATGGAGCACCCCTGGCATGCCCAGGGACACCTGTGTCTTTTTGAGCTTGGAAAATGCACACTTTAGTAATGAGAAATGTGGGTGGGTAGCATGTAAATGACTAAACAACAAACAAGTATGTAGTCAGCAGAATGCCTTGGCTAGGAAGTCTCTCTGAGTGTTAGATGATATACCATATATTCCGGTGTATAAGACGACTGGGCGTATAAGACGACCCCCAACTTTTCTAGTTAAAATATAGAGTTTGGGATATACTCGCCGTATAATAATTACGACCCGGCGTATAAGACGACCCCCGACTTTTGAGAAGATTTTCCTGGGTTAAAAAGTAGTCTTACACGCAGGAATATACAGTATTTCTGCAACTGAAGTAGAAAAGTGGGAGTAGTACTAATGATGGTGATGGAAGCTAGACCCTTGACCAGGGCTTTATGTAGACTCATGATCTGTACTAACTTGGCATGAATAGATTTGAACTGAGCAACAAGAGGTGCTGAACTATTTGGCCTAATGATGCAAACTAAGCACAATTTGAATGGCATGTGCATATTCTGCAATGCCATTGAAAATAACTCTGCTCTTGCTAGTTCACGGGAAAAGGGACTGAGCTGTGAGGCACTGAAACATGGCAGATGACAGAAACAGGAGCTGCTGCTTCTGTTTTCAGGTCAATGGGATTCCCTTCTCCTCTGTGAGGTCCAGCACCTACTACAAGCAGCGCTTTATGCTCCTAATGGTGGACACAGCAGTGACCTGCCCTGTAGGTACGTAAACAAGGGGGTCTGTCTTTTGAGCTGTAGACCCCTTAAGCCCACAAGAGTTTCCATGCCTTGGATTCCCTCCTTGTTGATGCAGGAATTTGAAACAGTTGCATTGAAAGGTTAAGCTATCTTCTTCACATCTTCTGAAACAATATGAAAACAAACACAGCTATACTAAAAAAAATTGCTTCTCTGAATTTTGCAGTGCAGTTCTTCAGACAAGTAACGTGTACAGCATTGCTTATACTGGGGATAAAGTGTGCATATTCATATTAGTGAAAATCCGGGGGGGGGGGGTTCGCCAGAACTCACTGGAACTCAGTTCAAGCTCTGCTCAGGTTGGTGCCATTGCAATTGTACAAGAACAAGGCAGGCGTTCGTGGTGAATGCTGAACGATTTTCATGTGGACTTAGCCTTTCCCCTTTTTATCTTTTGCAAACTAATGTTGAGAACTAAATTTGAGGTTAGAAAAATGAGAAACAAAGGGCTTATTCACACCTTCCCTCCACTCTTTCCAGGCACAGCCTGTAATTTAAAAACCTTAAAAGCTCAATCAGAGCAAATGGTCAATCTGCAGAAAATCTGAATTGACATTTGCTTGGATTCAGCTTTAAATAGTGGTTTTTTGCAGGGAAAGCTCGGTGGGTGGGGGAAGCTCTTGGACATGGAGCACTGAAGCAAGGACCTCTGCCATACTTTAGAAAGAGCAAAAGGGCAAAAGGCAAGTAAGTGGATTCAGCCCAAAGAGGAGCCAAAATGGTCATGTTCCTCCATCAACAGACAAGCTGTTTGCTTAACATTCATCCTGGTTTGCTTGCAAAAAAGCTTATGTGGAGGTTGGATTACATGCCATCTCTGTCATTCTGATTTGTTTGCTGGGTAGTTATTTGCCAATGAGCATCCAACCTGCATTCCTTCCAATTTGCTTGCAGTGTCTTCCTGTTGCTCATTCATTCATCCCACACTTCTCAGTGTCTTTGTCACTTTCCGACCCTCAAAGAGCCCGTTTCTTTTTCGAAGTGGATTTGTTGGGCTGGGGCAGCAGAACTCTTTAAGCCACTAACTGGGAAGTCTAAACTTCTGGGATGGGCTTCAGTCTCTCCCACAAAAGAGTGACTGTCTGGAGACTCCCTAAGGAGCTTTGATGATCTATACTTCCCTCTCTCCCTCCTCACTCTCCTCTGCCAGATGGTGTGTACTACTCGAAGGAAACGATTACCTGGACTATTCCCAAGAGCATCCCTCCTCTCCTGGTTGGAGCTGGCATTGTCAAGGAGCTGCAAGTGGACATGGGGGTCAACCTGGACAAACTGTCTGCGCAAGACATCGGAAGTTGGGGATACTCACTGGCTAGTGACAAGGATGCTATTGTAGTAAAGATGCCCATTGGTGCACCGGGTGGTAACTACAAGGTGGGTACGGACGTTGCTCCTGGATGCTTTAGATAATTCAATGGTCTAGCACAGGGGTCTGCAACCTTTAAGACAAAAAGAGCCACTTGGACCCGTTTCCGAAGAAAAAAAAAAACACTGGGAGCCGCAAAACCAGTCTACGATTCTCAGGGACAGTCCATGCCGCGGTAATAATAGAATCATACAGTTGGAAGAGACCCCAAGGGCCATCCAGTCCAACCCCCTGCCAAGCAGGAAACACCATCAAAGCATTCCTGACAGGTGGCTGTCAAGCCTCTGCTTAAAGACCTCCAAAGAAGGAGACTCCACCACACTCCTTGGCAGCAAATTCCACTGTCGAACAGCTCTTACTGTCAGGAAGTTCTTTCTAATCTTTAGGTGGAATCTTCTTTCTTATAGTTTAAATCCATTGCTCCGTGTCCGCTTCTCTGGAGCAGCAGAAAACATTTCTCCCTCCTCTATGACATCCTTTTACATATTTGAACATGGCTATCATATCACCCCTTAACCTTCTCTTCTCCAGGCTAAACATACTCAGCTCCCTAAGCCGTTTCTCATAAGGCATCATTTCCAGGCCTTTGACCATTTTGGTTGCCCTCCTCTGGACACGTTCCAGCTTGTCATTATCCTTCTTGAACTGTGGTGCCCAGAATTGGACACAGTATTCCAGGTGAGGTCTGACCAGAGCAGAATACAGTGGTACTATTACTTCCCTTGATCTTGATGCTATACTCCTATTGATGCAGCCCAGAATTGCATTGGCTTTTTTAGCTGCTGCATCACACTGTTGACTCATGTCAAGTTTGTGGTCTACCAAGACTCCTAGATCCTTTTCACATGTACTGCTCTCAAGCCAGGTATCACCCATCCTGTATTTGTGCCTTTCATTTTTTTTGCCCAAGTGTAGTACTTTACATTTCTCCCTGTTAAACTTAATCTTGTTTGCTTTGGTCCAGTTCTCTAATCTGTTGAGGTCATTTTGAAGTGTGATCCTGTCCTCTGGGGTATTAGCCACCCCTCCCAATTTGGTGTCATCTGCAAACTTGATCAGGATGCCCTCAAGCCCATCATCCAAGTCATTGATAAAGATGTTGAATAAGACTGGGCCCAAGACAGAACCCTGTGGCACCCCACTAGTCACTTCTCTCCAGGATGAAGAGGAGCCGTTAATGAACACCCTTTGGGTTTGGAATCTGGCATTTAACTTGTTGGAACAGAGAGATGGTAATTACTTAATTCTGAAGGAAATGGGAAGTTTTCACCTCCTCCCTTCTTGCAGAGAAACACCTTAAAATTCTTATAACAACACAAAGGAAATACCAAAATGCAAGGTTTATTGGGAACAAGGAAAGTATGATGAAATTATAAAATAATATACTAAAGCTTGTTGGAACAGAAAGAGAGTGTATTTGCCTTTTTCCTTTGAGGTGGTAATTACTTAATCTAAGGTAAACAAAGAGGGCTGAGCACACGGAGCAAAGCTCCCTTCCCCCACAACCAAGCTAGCCTCAGCGCAGGGGAAATCTGTGTTATCTTATCTCCGATCTCTGGCTTCAGCGGCAAAGGATAGGCTCCAACTCGCTTGTTTCCAGGGCTTTTCTCTGCAAGGAGCCGAAGGGGGGGAGGGAGAGGAACTGCTTTCTTTGATCCGGGAATTAACCGGGATATAACTTTTGTGGGAGACAAGCGGGAAACGCCTTAAATTCCCCGGCCCGGCCCACGAGCCCGGAGCCGCGGCAAAGGTGTGAGAGAGCCGCATGCGGCTCCGGAGCCGCGGGTTGCCGACCCCTGGTCTAGCACAAGGTGTTTGTGAATGGGGAGTAATTTGTTAAGTGGCAGGGAGGCAAATGGATGGCCATGCATTGCTTCACTCCTGAACTATGTACTCTACAAGAGGGGTGGGCAGAAGGTGGATTGGGATCTACTGGTAGTTTCTGGATTGTTTGTAATGGCTCAGCAGGGGGTTGTCTCACAAGGCATATTCATACAAGGTGCCAATGACTACATGGGCCATTTGTGTGTGTGTGTGCACCATTGTCAACATATGAGTGCTTTCCATTTTATGCCTCCAAAATCTCAATATTTCTTGTTCATTCCTAGTGGGTGGTCCTTGATGGGCTCAGTTCACACTCTGTGCTGCCCCTTTTCCACAATTAGTTATTCCAACCGCCCCTCCCTGCAGGTCAGGAAACCTGGGGTCCATTGTGGCCAATGACAGAAGGTATTTTTTTACAAGTATGCATGCACCTTCGTAGTGGAATTGCGCAACAAGTTTCCACCAAAGCCAAATTTGAAGCATGACTTTTTTATTTTTAAAAATTGAAATACAGTACAAGTTTTTCGGTCTATCAGATTTGCACAAAAGAGCAAGTCAAAAGAGAGAGAGATGTGTGTGTTGTGCCTCACAAGGGCAAAGAATGACCAGGCAGGGAGGAGCATGGGCGCCTCTGATCATTGACTTAAAAGTTTTGGGGTGGAATCAATGGGGCCATGCAAGCGCTGTGCTTGAATAAAAAGATGCTGCTCTCATTTCTGAGAGAGAGAAGGGAGAAGGTCCTACTTTGTCTTGGGAAAGACCTTCCTTTCCTTTTTTCTGTACATGCAAGGGCAAATATTATTATTATTATTATTTAAAATTATTTTTAGTAAGAGTTTCCAGCAAAATTTTAACATAATCAATACTAAAAACAAAAACACAAATTACATCTTATATTTTCTATTAGCCCCCCCCCCCGACTTCCCCCAACTTCCCTTTCTGGTTTATCACATACTCATTTCTTCTGCTTATAATTTTATATACCTTATATATTGAAATTGAAATTATACCTTATTAACATTTTCTTAACATTTTACTCTCATTTTTATATTTTCTGTTTCTATTGATTAATTGTGTATTAATCAAATCCTGCAAGTGAGTCCATTTCAGTGCATTCTTTCTGTATATACGTCATAAAATATTCCCAATCTTTCTTGAAATCATTATTGTCCTTATCTTTAATTCTCTCAGTCAGCTTTGCCATTTCAGTGTATTCCATCATTTTTTCTTGCCATTGTTCTTTCGTTGGTATTTCATCACTTTTCTATCTTTCAGCTAATAAAATTCTGGCCACATGAATAAATTCTTCTTGTCTTTTGGTAAATCTTGACCTAAAATGCCTAATAGAAAAGCTTCTGGTCTTTTAACAAATGTTATCTTAAGTATTCTTTTAATTTCATTATAAATCATATCCCAATAATTTTGAATTGTTTTACAATTCCACCACATATGAAAAAGGTACCTTGCTTTTCTTTACATTTCCAACACTTGTTAGAGCTTGTTCTAAACATTTTTGCCATTTTCACCAGTGTTATATACCATCTGTACATCATTTTCATATAATTCTTTTAGCAATATACAACCAGTAAATTTTAACTTAATTTTCCATAAAAATATTATTTTTAATACATCTGTTTGTGCTCTGCAAAAAAGAAGAAGCTGATTTTTAAATTTAAAAAAAAACAAAACAAACCACACAGACTACATCTTTTCCTTTGGGACAGAAACCAAATGGGAGTAAGGAGTATAGTGCACAGTGAACTATACTCAGTGAAATGGCACTACACATGTAAAACAAACACCCCTAACCTGCCCAAACAGTGCCCATGCGCTTGTCCACCATTGGGTAACATGCACATTTATAGGTAGGGAGCCGTGTTGGTCTGTCATAGTCAAAACAAAATAAAAAATAAAAAAATTCCTTCCAGTAGCACCTTAGAGACCAACTACCGTAAGTTTGTTCTTGGTATGAGCTTTCGTGTGCATGGTATCTGAAGAAGTGTGCATGCACACGAAAGCTCATACCAAGAACAAGCTTAGTTGGTCTCTAAGGTGCTACTGGAAGGAATTTTATTTATTTTTTATGCACATTTATATTAGCTAGACTGTCCTTATTGGATTATCCTCAGATTCGAAAATCCAGATGTAATGTGAGGAAGTGCAGGCTGATAGGTTCAAGGAGGGGGAGGTCATGTGGATGAGACTCAGCTGCTTCAAATCCACATTAAATAATAATAATAATAATAATAATAATAATAATAATAATAATAATAAATTTATTATTTGTACCCTGCCCATCTGGCCAGGTCTCCCCAGCCACTCTGGGCGGCTTCCAACAAATATCAAAATACATTAAAATATCACAGATTAAAAACTTCCCTAAACTCCTGTGTGGGTGATCCTGCAGTTGGCTGACAATAGCAGCCACTAAAAGGCTTTCTTCCATGAAGCAGGCTGCTGAAAGAGAGAGGGGAAACCAGTACAGTAGTGGATTTTTGTGTGTGAGAAATATTGAGTTTGGTTCTGGAATTAGATCACTCATTGGCATGGAGCATGAGCTTGGAGCCACCCCACTCCTGAATGTTGCTCTTCTCTTTCCTCAGACACTGAGCTCATCCACACTTCCACTTGTTCTGCCGGAGCAAATATCAGTTAGGTTTTCTGCAGATTGATGTTTGCTCCAATTCAGCACTAAAAAGCATGTTTTCCCCGGGAAAGCAGCGGGACAAACTGAGAACTGTTTGGAGCTGTGATTTCTTGGCATGGGATAAGCAGCTGTGTGGACAAGCCCACTGTTTTGCACTTGACTTTGGTTGGCAGAGCTCTAGCAAAGAGTTCTAGAAAAAACAATGTAGATATGCTCACTCCTGCTATACAAAATGGTCTTAATGGCACTTTCTTCCAAAATGAGGGAGATGAAATGTGTCAAGTGTACACCTGTATTAGAAATCCTTAACAAATCTTAAAGTCCAGAGCCCATGTTTTGGGATTGAAATAGCAACAAGGTGGGAACCAGGGAGACGGGAACTTCTCACATACTGCCAAAACATGGCTTGTATTAACATTAGGTCCCTTTAACTGATGTCTACTTGTTTATCTCTTGCTCCAGACCTATGTGATTGATGGGAAACCAATGATTACCTACAAAATCACCCCTTATGTAGAGCATCTGTGGGAAGATGACAAGAGGGGTATCACGAAACATACCATCCTGAAGGATATTAGCACCCCTCTGCAACTTGTGCCGGTCATAGTTACAGATTGTGAGTGTTCATTGTAAATAAAAGTCCTGTAAAGTTGTTGAAACGTTGGTGATGGCTGCTTCACAGATAACTGTGTGTGCTAGTAGATGCCTTCTATTCTAGCAAGATCAAATTGCAGAATGCCCCTAGATGTGCTTAACTCTTCAGTGGGAGAGATAGAGATGGCATCATACTCTTGGTCAAAGAGTACATTGGCTTACAATGTTCATCTTGAGCACAGGAACCACTTCACTATTGCTGTGTGTGTGTGTCTATAGGTCTATTCTCGATCCTTGAATTCAGGGAAGAGCTTGTCGCTCCATGGTAGAGCCTTTACTTTGAATGCAGATGTTTCCAGGTTCAATCCCTGGCATCTCCAGGTAGGGCTAGATGAGAATCCTGTCTGAAAACCCGAGGAGCTGATGCCAGTCAGTATACACATTACTAAGCTTGATGGAGCAATGATCTTACTTGGTATAAGGCAGCTTCCTCAGTCCCCCCCCCCTTCTAAATGGGTCCTGGCCACCTGCACTGAAGAGCTGCAGCTCAGTGGCAGAGCGCATACATTGCCAAAGGTCCCAGGTTGAAATGTTAGCATCTCCAGGTAGGACTGGACATGACTTATATATGAAACCCTGGAGAGCCTCTGCCAGTCAGTACAGGGCTAGACGGTTCAATTATTGGATTCCTTTTTTCTTTGTTGGAGGCTAGGCCTTCAGATGTCACTGGACTCCGCTCAGCCCGCCAGTGGTCAGGGATGCCAGGAGTTGCCATCCACCACCCTTGGTCTTTGTCTTTGAAGGAAGAACATTGGATTGGTGAAGGAATAAACAAATAAGCAAACATGTTCTGTAGGAAGGATGAGCTTTGTTAAATAGGAAAATTGTCTAGCTTACTAACGTCCAGAAAATGTTTGCAAAATGACATCCTTGAAGAAGGATTTATAGAAAGATAAGATAGATAATTTATTTATTTATTGTCATTGTACAAGTACAAGCACAACGCTATACAAGTGCAACGAAATTGCATGCCATCCCGTAAAAAAACAGAAAGAAAAAACAAAACAAAACAAAAACAGCACAAAACACACACACACCAAAAAAAGCCACACATACACACACACACACATACACCCATCACAGCTCTCCAAGGTCATATTATCTGGTTACAGCATTTAAGATGGTTATAGCTCTTGGGTAGAAACTGTTCTTCAATCTATTTGTTCTTGATCCAATTGTTCTATATCTTCTACCCGAAGGCAGTGGTGCAAAGAGACTATATCCTGGATGAGATGGATCCTTTAAAATATTGTTAACCTTTTTAAGGCAACGGGAACTGTATAGTTCTTCCAGAGATGGGAGAGGATGACCAATAATATTTTGGGCTGTGGTTATGACCTTCTGAAGTATCTTCTTCTCCCTGGCTGTGCAGCTGGAGAACCAAACACAAATACAGTATATAAGAATGCTCTCTATGGAGCCTCGGTAGAAGGAGAAGCATCATATACCTGTACTTGTGGGGGCTTGCTGACAGAACAACTGAGGAAATCCATTAGAGAGCAAATTTAACTCGTAAGCCTGATGAGCAAAATTGATATGGGGAACTGGCCTAGAAAAATGTTTTATTTTACAAAAACTATTTCTCTTCTCCGTACAGATACTAATGCCAGTCTCCAGCTCTTCAATGCAACAGTTGGCACCTTCCTGCCAGATGTAGTGCTGGTCAGTATTACTGTGGATGCTTCAGGGCTCTTGCCACTACCTGAGGCTGAGAAGAAGGGCTATAAGATCTATGAAACTAAGTATTCCAATGGAAGTCGGGGCTATGTGGTACAAGTCCCCTTTGATGCCCCTGGAGTTGGAAGGGAGGTGAGTGCTGCCACCCACCAAGCCTAGTCTGTGGCCTCTTGGAGGGGAGTGTATTGCAGTTGTAAGGGGCAAAGCATAGAGAGTGGCAGTGCTGGTGGTCCTGTTGACTGGGGAAGTTGGCTAGCTTCAGAGTTGACATTTAAATAGCACTTAAGCACTTGTAGATACATCGACCTAAAGGTAAAGGGTCCAGTCACGGACGACGACTCGGGTTGTGGCGCTCATCTCGCTTTACTGGCCGAGGGAGCCGGTGTACAGCTTCTGGGTCATGTGGCCAGCATGACTAAGCTGCTTCTGGTGAACCAGAGCAGCGCACGGAAACGCCGTTTACCTTCCCGCCGGAACGATACCTATTTATCTACTTGCACTTTGATGTGCTTTCGAACTGCTAGGTGGGCAGGAGCTGGGACCGAGCAACGGGAGCTCACCTCGTCGCGGGGATTCGAACCGCTGATCTTCTGATCGGCAAGCCCTAGGTTCAGTGGTTTAACCCACAGCACCACCCTCGTCCCTTTTAGATACATCGACTATCCATCCTTAAATCATCTGAGCTAGGAAAACAAATTTTGGCATGACATCCTTGGAAAGGTCTAACTCAAAAGAATATACTTGGAACATGGAGCTTCTTTCATCTAATTCTTTCCAGGAGGTTGCATCTCTTCCCCCCTGTATCCTATAACTGAATTGAGACTTGGTAAGGGATGGTGCTTGTTTATGCCTCTGGAACTGGCAAGTTGCCTCTCACTCCAAGTGTGTATTGTCCCTACAGTCAATAGCTGATTGGATGGAATGTATGGATACCTTCTCTCTGGAGCATATTAAAAATAAGCCACCCTGCCCCTATTAAACTCCAGGCACAAGCTCCTTCAAGCAGATGCATGTCAATCTTTTATGATGTACTTTAGGCACTAGGAAAACTGCGTTTGTGTGACACAACTGAATGCAGCCCACCAGCTATATATGGTGCCCCATCTTGGGACTGCAAAAACACTGCAAGGGTATGAAATCTAGTAGGCCACAACGCATGGTTTGTAGGTTAAAGTGTACGTGCCTATCATGCCTGGCTTTGATGCGCACAACAGAGCCTCCTTCCCTTGAGAGCTGTTACGCTCTAAATGATGGTGATATAATAACAAAGGTTTGTCATGATGCTGAACAACCAGAGCTCACCTCCGCTCAAATTATCTTCCCAGTATGTACCAGATAACATCAGAAGCTACACTACAAACCCCATATTGGGATTCAGTGTGATTCCTCAGGGAGACACCTTTGATGTCCCCGTTCCTCTGACGGCCCTAGTCCAGGATGCAGGTGAGTCGGTTGGGACCAACATTCTTATCACTTTCCATTTTGGATTCAAGAATCGGTTAGTGGAAATGGTGAGCTTAACTTTAGTTGCCGAAGGTTAAATATTGGGGAGATGCACCTATTGTTCAATTTGAAGTGGCATCTCGGATTTCACCAGGGGCAGGGAGGGTGCTTCTGGGTTGCCTGTAAAGAACACCAATATTGAACTATGAATATTGAATAGCTTGGCATCATTAAAAGAGTGGTGACTAAATGGAGAAGTTATACCAAGGTTTAGGTAACTATTTGTATTATTTTGTAATGTTGATGCTCGGTGTAGAGGGTCATGTCTTGATCTTGATTTAGCCTACTTTGAAGTGTTATGGGGAGGAAAAAACAAAAGTGGGGCACTCCAGTTCTCCATCCTGGGCAGCTCCTGTTGCAGGGGACACTGTCCCACTCACCTCCGTCTTCCCTCAGCCAGCCCCCACCTGCCTGCCTGCCTGCCTGCTTCTCCTCCTCAGTCTGGCCAGGGAGTAGGATGGAGGTAAAGCTGGAATCAGTGGGCTCTGCTGGTCATTGGCTCTGGTTTCTTCTGCCTTACCAGTCTCAATGGGGGTGCCAGCCACTATTCTGTTGACTCCTGGAAATATAGCCAAGTACTAGAACGGTAATTTTCAGTAAATAGAGATTAGTTTCTAGCCTGCAAGAATTATTCTAGAAATTCTGCCTGGAAGGATAAAACAAATTGCCCCTTAGAGAGGACTTCCAGGAGAAGGTTGAGCAGGCAAATGGTTGTGGGATCCTTTTACTCTAGGTAAGGTGAGAATTGATGGCCCTTTTCACTTCTTAATCAGTAGCTCTACTTTAACAGGGCTTTGAAATCAAGTACTCTTCAGTGGGCTAGGTGGTAAAAGCATGTTAAATGCACACATATATTACTTGTCATTGCGTGTGGATCATATTCTGTTTGAGAATCCACAGGCAGCACCTTGTCTTTATAGGTGCTCCACAACAAAGAGCCTTAACTGTGTGAATGGGGTGGAGGTGTGGCCAGTGAAGGGTTAACAAACATGCGCAGGGCCTGTCCAGGTGAGTGGCCAGGCACTGTGTCCCACCTACCTAGACCCAATGCGACCTGAAGTGGTGTGCCTCCGTGTGCCTGTGCTCTGAACACTGGGTCCCTGTGCAATACCTGAGCCTTGGCAGGTATCTTACCCTGAAGAGCATTTGCTCCCAGCCTCATGCAAATATTCCTTTTGGAGGAATTGGCCTTGTCTGCTGCTCGGCTGCCTAGAAAGTTGTACTACAGTTAAATGGTGCCGGTGGCATCGGAAGGGCGTGGAGAATGTGAATGGATGAGGGTTCCTGCTCCTGAAAGCCTTGCTTCTTCTGCCTCCCTCCCAGTGCTGCCCCAGGCTGAGGGGTTCTGTGATGACGAAGCCCTCTACCTGGTGGTGAAACGAGGCAACGTGGACCAGGACTGGCTTCCCTTTGCGGGGGAGGATCTTTTGACTCGGGAGAAGGTGCAGGCCCTCGGCTATACTTTGCTGGACAATGGGACCCACTTGGCCTTAAGGGTGCCCAGGCAGGCTGTCCACGTGCATCATGAGGTAAGGGGAACATGGGGTGTGTGTAGAAGCTTGGGTTGCACAGCCACGAAGCGGGGAAACAAGAAGCAGCTGTGAGGGGTATGGGGATCGTTTTCCTTGGGGTAATTGCTTCCCAAGAGTCATAGGTGCAACAGCCTGGGTGCCCGGGCACCCACAAATTTTGGTGCCAGGCCCTGGGCACTCACGGTCATGGGGCCAAGCTGGCACTTCTGCCAAGAGCATGGTTCTCTGGCAAACTCACTTTTAAATGTAACGCATTTTCACCCTGCTCTCTAGCTGAAAATACTCCCAGAGCAGCTTACAAAGGTCAGTAGTAAGACGGTTCTTTCCAGGTTATCTTTAAAAAGACACGATGTACATGGAAGAATGAATGGAGCTAGAGGAACCTCAGGTGCCAGTTCTTAGTCCTGGTGCCTGAATGAGCAGCTGGTGTGTAAATGATTCCAGTGGTATGATGAGAGAGGACCACCACCACAAGAGGCCTTCCCTTCTCTGCTCTTGAGCATGTTTGGCACTGAGTACCATGACCAGAATGGCAAATCTCTGCTTCAGTGAAAAGAATTACTCACCCCCTATTCTCCACCTCCAACAAAAAATCATTTTAAGGGCCCTGCTTTACTTTCAGTCATGACAGGACCCTTGACCCTTGACCCAGACCCTTGAGCTTTGCAGGAGGAACCTCTTTGCCTCTGCTAGAGATCCATCTAAGGCTTAAGGTGACCTTGAGAATCTGGGGCAGAAGACAGGCTGATGTTCCAGTCTTCTGAACACCAGTGTGTGAGTGCTGATGACTAGAGACTTTAATCTTTGTTCCTGCTTTGTCTGAAATGGGATGTGTGTGTTGTGGGGAGCATCTTTGGCAGCAAAAGATGTCCACAGACTGGTCTGGGTCTTGGCAGGTGCCCACCTTGTCCATTGGCTGCTGGATATCCTCTTCCATTAATCCAAGATATGGATCTAAAAGGGCCGTTCATGGCTTCCGGTCGGCGATGCCGGAGGAGACGGTCGGGGGGACATGTCGCTCCTGACATTCCCCCGTCCGACTGGGAAAAGGGGACATCGCGCCAGCGCCGCGATCCCCAAAACCCCCGGGAAGGGCGTCCCGGGGTCTACAGGACCTGCACAGGCTCGGACGCCGGACCTGCTCCCCGGGAGACCGCAGCAAGGGCTCCCGAGTGCGAGCGGGCGGCGGAGCCACAGGGTCCGCTAACTCCCCGTCGGGCGAAGCTGCGAGACCGACTCCTCGGAGCGCGCTGATTTCTCCAAGACCTGCAAATTGGAATCGTGAGTAAAATGCAGCAAAAAGGAAATTTGGACTAAATTTGGACTGGATTGGAACGAAAACACGGAGGTCCGTTCCTTTCCATTGATACAGTGAAACAGGAAATAGTTACAGTTGCACTGAAAAGGATTGAATTGACTCTTTTGTTATATGGCTTTAAATTAACCCTTGAGCCTCCCCTGGTCCTGGGGGAAGCAGAAGGAACTGTGATAGATCTGTGGACTATTTTAAGTTGAAAAGTTTGTGAAGTTCTATAAGAGGAAAAAGTTGGGAAAAGTTTTTAAAGTTTTTAAAAGCATAAGAACTGTGATCAAAGAAAATGGCGATGAAACCGGATATTACTTGGCAAACTGTGCTGGAGAAGATGCAGGAATACATTGCGGAACTGAGAGAGAGGAATGCGATGGGAAAGTCTGTGGATGAGATAAGGCAAAACCCAAACACTGTGCCGGCTGAACCAGATGTACAAAAAACCAAGGAAGTGACAGGATCCGTCAAGGCTGGACAACGAAAGACTATTTTGGCAAGCATCAGCTGCAGGAAGAGATTTCACAACCGAAAAAGAAAATGTGCTGTCACCTCAAGAAGTAAGAGAAGAATCATAAGAATCATAAGAAAAAACAGCACATTGATACCGACTGACAAGCAGCGGAAGGGAAGCCGAGACGAACTGATTACGAATTGGGAAGGCTGGTCACGGTTTTTGGAAAAGGCCTTTCTGGAGGATACAATGCAGGACTCCCTCTGGTTCTGGGTTTCACAACCAGCAGGCATAGGATAAGAACTGTTAAAGTCACGGCTTGATTTGTGGACTTATGGTTTTTGATTTATGGACACGCCAGGGATTGTAAAAAATTATGAAATATAAGTGAAGGATAAGTATTTTTTTTACTTTAAATATGATAAGCATGATAAGTAGTTAATATTGCAAATAACAGCTGTGTACCCGGGGACCGGGGGAGGCAAGAGGGATGTAGATGAAGATACATAAGTGATTTAAGTGATTTAAGATATGATAAGTTTGAAGATTGAAGATTGATATTAGGAAAATAATTATTGGATTATGAATTTAGGAACCTGTTAAAAAATTGTTATATGCAAATAGTTGGAAAACAATGGAGTGGACGAGAGGAAGCATGACAATGATTGTAACAAAAGTGAGCTGGCCTGAATCGGGGCCAGACAAATATTGTAAAATTAATAAAAATTAATTAAAAAAAAAAAAACTAAAAGGGCCGTTCATGCTGCTACCTCCCGCTTTGTCCAGAGGGAGAATGACTGAAACCAAGGGTGCAAGCAGGCAATTGAGGACTGCAGAATATCCACCTTGGGTTGGGAAGGTGTTGGATTGTCTAAGCGGTGAGGTTGTCTAAGCCTCCTAATGCAGCCAGCTCTTAACTTGTGCAACTAGTCTGGTCCCCTTTGCTTCATAGGAAATTGATTCTTTTGGGATTTTGGTCACCTTCCGGTTGCAGCTGAAGGACTATCGTCTTGCTGAAATGATAGACTTTGCCGTTTCCTGCATCTTCTCTTCAAAAGACCTCATTGGTAATCCCTCTCTGGAGCCCAGGGGCAGGGGACCCTTTTCCATTTGGGGGCCACATTCCCTTCTGGGAACCACATGCCAGGGGTGGGTAGAGCAAGAAACAAAAGAGGATAGAACATCTGATGCTCTGCATAGCAATGTGCATTTCTGTTGTGTTGTACTCTGTATTTTTATTTGCTTTTTCTAATGTCAATTCATGTCCATCTTGGGCACCAGCTATTTGTTCATTTTCATTAGCAGAGAAAATGATTTCATTTGATGGTACCTTGGTACCTCGTGTTAATCCGTACTTAATCCATTCCGGAGGTCCATTCATAACAGGAATCTGCTTGTAACATGAGGCATGCTTTCCCTAATGGCGCCTCCCGCTGCTGCTGTGCCGCCGGAGTGCGATTTCCGCTTGCAAAGGTTGCAACAAGGGGCATCTGCTTCCGGGTTAGCGGAGCACATTCGTAAGGGGGACGGTGCGTAACACGAGGTACCACTGTATTTAAGTCTCCTGCTTGCTACTCTGCTTATATTCAGCAAGCCACCTTCTCTCATCTTCTTGCCACTTCCACTTCTTGACTTGTCTGCAGAGGCAGATTTAGGGGAGCACGACCAGTTGGGTTGCACTGGGTGTGGAGCCTTGGGGGTGCCACAACTATGATGTAGAATGGAAGGTGAGAGGCGGGGTGTGTGGAATTTGGGTGTCTCTCAGGGTGCTGTTGAAATTTGTGACCCCAAGGTCTGCCGCTGCTTGTCTGTTATGCTCTGGCATATATAATATATTTCCCTTGCAGATTGCCTGGCTAATGGCACAATGAGGATCTCTGCCTTGAAGCTGGTTGGCACCCCAGATCTGGTGCCTTCTGGCCTAGTGCTGAGAGACAGACGCTGCAGGCCAGTTTCGGTGACAGAGGAAGGAGCAACATTCATCTTCAACGTGACCTCTTGTGGGACAACTCGCAAGGTAAGAAATGGCTGCATTGTCAGGAGCAGAGTCAATGAGGCCACTCATGTTAGAAGAAGATGGTTCCTGAATGTTTACTCCAGCAGTACATGTCAAGCTCTTGTACTCAGGTGGCTGTGAAACTTGGCACAAAGTCTTCTAGTCTGGTACTTGAGGCTCCTGTTGGGAAGATGGAGGGACAAGTACATGCACAACAAGTGCTATGCTGAGCTCCTTGGGGAAGGAGGGGGGGACCTGTGGTTCTCCGGATGTTGCCAGATTCCAAATACCCAGCAGCCAGCATGGCCCATGGTGGGAAGGGGATATTGGGAGTTGTAGCCCAACCGCATCTAGAGGACCCCAGGTTGCCCAGCCTCTGCTCCAGAAGATGGTTGAAACCGCCTCCTGTTTTATCCTCTAATCTAATCTGCAGTTTGAAGATGCCACCATGTCCTATGAAAATGAAGTCCTCTATTTTCTCACAGGCCAAGCAGCACCTATCTATCGGTGAGTACTCGTGGCTTGGGCGAAGGACTGGGGAAGGAAGCTGTTTACCGCATTGTAATACAAGGGTCACTTGGTGACATAGCCCCCATGTGCAAGCTTGTTCTAGAAGGAGATGCATCCTGCCTTTAAACATAACCAGCTATAACTCTTGTGCCAGTTTCTGCTGCAGCTCCCTTTCTCCCCCTCCCCCCCTCAAAGCAGGGCTATGCCCTCAGAACTGTTCTGGACTGGAAGGGTAATGAATGGACTGTTCTCTCACTTGTATTTTTCAAGGTTGAAATGTGCTTGCCGGTACTTTATTGGTGATACCCTGTTGCTCCAGTACAGCCCAATAGAAGTCCCATCGCCAAGCATCCTGCCTGGGCTGGGGGTGCTGGTGCTTGCCCTTAAGCTGGCCAGAGGTAATGTCACAGCACAGCCTTCTGTAGGAGCCTTGCAGGTTAAGGCTGCAGCCAAATTTTATCTCAAAATATGTGAATTTTATCTCAAAACAGCAGACAGGAATGTGGATAAAATATTTATGAAGAACATTTTTTCATCTGAAATCAGGGATGGGGAACCTGTGGCCCTTTTAGACATTGTTGGACTGCAGCTCCCATCAGCCTCAGGCATTATGGCCAGTGGCTGTGGATGATGGGAGATGTAGTCAAAGATTTGTAGGACCAGATCTACATAATACAAATATTGTCTTGATGGTACTCCTGTGTGTTGAGGGAGAATACTTCTTAAGATGTTGCTAGTCAAATGCAATTGCAGTAAGTATTCACATTAAGTCCCCCCCCCCCAGGTAGGGAGATCTAATCCAACCTACAGTATTTGAGTGTTGAATACCTAGTTTATGAATTGTGGGCTGAAGAGTTCTGTTGCCTTTTCTTTCCTCACCCCAAAAGCATGTGGAGGGGGCGTTTTAGGAGCAGCCAGGAACATCTCTTGGCTGTTTTGGGTGTGGGGGGCGGGGATGTCAGTGGCCTAGTTGGATTCCTCACACCAAGTGGTTGGCCAGACTTTCCCAGACCACCTAGTAGAGATGTAATACACAGAGATGTATTGCAGAAAAGGATTCTTTTTGCACAGTCACCTTTCCGAGCTCCTCAGGAGTTCTCCCACCCCATATTGATCCTTGGGAGCAGCTTTTTGTGTGATGGTGGAGGATCTGTTTGAGCAGATTTCCACTTGATTTGCTCTAGATTCAGGCAGTTAAAAAGCTTGTTCTCTGTCACTGGTATAAGGTCTTGCCCATAGTTCTCTGTGATCTCTCAGCCCTGGTACCAAGTGTTTATATCAGGGCTGAAAGCAGAGGCGCCACTTGCATTGCACTAGCCTGGCTCTGGCTCTGGCGCTGGAGAACAGAACTAGGGAGAAATAGCCTAGGCCAGCTGTTCTCTCTCTCTCTCTCTCTCTTTTATAATCTATTTATTGACTTTTCCAATACAAATCACAGAAAATCACATTGAAATTATTCCCAATTACATTTCAAATTACAATCCAAATTAATTATACAATTCCCAATTAAAAGAAACATTCCAACTATGCCTAATTATTATAGTAAATTTTTTATATATGGACTTCCCATGCCTCGGACGCCGGAGCTTCCCTGATCACCTCCATTGATTGCTTTTCAAAATTCTTTCCAATATTTCCACAGCCGCTGATATATTCCAGCAAGCAGGCTAAATTATAATAAACAATGTCTCTGTGTGGATGAGGTCGATCTTCTTAATTCCAAATGCCACATTCCGACCATCGCCATCTTCTCATCCTATTGTTCACCAAACTTCTTCACACTGCTACTCTCCCCCGCTTGCTTTGCACATACCCCTTTCCAGGAGTGCCAGTCTCTAATATAAATCAAATTTCAATAAACAACCAGAACTGGCTTCTCCCTATGGAGTAGTGCTCTGCCTCACGGGCTCCCCACACCCATTCAATTCTTGCAGCGCCATTGCTTGCGAAGTCGGAGGTCCACCATTACTAATAAATCTTTCAGTGTCTTATTTTTCATTCCACACAGTTTATAAATATAAAATCAGATCTTTTCTGCCAAAATCAATCTCAGTCTTTAAAGTCTGCTTGCTATTTCCAAGTAAAAGTGGTTTTTCGGGGGGGGGGGTTGCCCGTGTTAAGTTTAATATTGAGGCAAAACAAACATAGGGTCCAGGGCTTCCCCCCTTTCTTTCCCGCTTTCACATACCATTATAAAGTCCATCTCTTCTTCCAGTTTTCTTCTTAGCTGCTCAGGGCTGGAACCATTAGCAATATTCTCTTTACTCCTTTGTCCAAGGCATGCCCAAAACTTTTTGCCTAATTAAAATTCCAAGTTTTGGGACTTGTGCACAAACAGGGTGGCTTCCAGGAGTTCCAGCCCCCACGGGTGCTATCAGCCCAGGCCCCCCCACTCCCCCGAAGGGTCGGAACGGGTTAAGGGGCATCTGCGGGCCAGCGGCCCCTCCCAAAGCAGCCGCCAAAGTTCCCCACGGGGGTCGGGAGCGATGTTATAAATCAGCCATTCTCCTGACATGCACGAGCGGAAGTGCCAGGCCAGCTGTTCTCAACCTTGAGTCCCAACTCCATCACCCCTGACTGCTGGCTATGCTGCCTAGGAATGATGGGAGTTGTAGCCCAACAATATTTGGTGGCTCAAAGTTGAGAAAGGCTGACCTGGACTGCTCAGTGCCAACCTTGGCTTGTTAAAAGCAACTAATTTCTCTGGGTTTGTTAAGGTTCTAATATGTGCTTTTCTCCCCCCCCCCCCCCGCGGCACCTTGGCAAGATAACTCCTACAGCAGCTTCTACCAAGACATGGAGCACCCAGTAACTCGCTACCTTAGAGAACCGCTTCACTTCCAGGTTGAGCTTCTCCACAGCCAGGACCCACAGCTAGAACTTTTTCTGGAGGACTGCTGGGCTACAGCATCTTCTGACAGGAAGAGTCTTCCGCAGTGGAACATAGTGATGGACAGGTAAGAGTCTGAATAATACGTTACTAGTTCTAAGAGCAAGGATGATGTTTTCACAGCCTGTTAATTAAGTGAGGTGAGGAGGTTGGTTAGTTTGGTTGCATTTGCTGAGGCAGTTTACCATTTTAAAATTATATTGTTCCCTTAGGTATCTGGGGCAAAAATAGAATAGCACTTCTGGGTGGAGGAGTGATGCCTAGAACTGAATGAGATGATACGAAAACACAATACAAGGCAGAATGGAGCATGAGAATCAGTACTACCTGCTGCTGTATTCTCTTAAGTACCTGACCATATCTAAACAAACATTTCTTAAAGGGGGGAGTTTTAGTAATTTTCAGAAGCCAGAGACAGGGGTACTAGGCTTGTACTGAGCATCACAAGTGTGCATAATAGCAGGTCACAGGCCCCAGCTTTTCTTGTGGCATTCAGGCTGCCCCGGTGTGTTCATTGCCACAGGGCTGCTAGCCCACAATGATGTGCAGCAAGACTTGTATCTCTTAGCTTGTCTGTCATGTCCCCCCACCCCAAGTTGTGAGAACACAGAGGACTCTCATCAAACCACATTCCATGGAGTGACTGAGGACTCTGTCCCTTTCCCTACACACCTGAAGCGGTTTGAAGTGAAAATGTTTACATTTATGGTGGACAACCAAGCACATCCGGGGCAGGTAAGGGAAGCTCTTGATCATGGGATAATGCTTGCTATTGAACTGCCCCCCCCCCCCGGGTGTGGTCCCATAAGAGTACAGACTTGCCTGCCTCAGTTGCTGTGCTCTGATAGTTTCTGTGGTTGCAGTCTTACCATAACTATTATGTTTTATCATTGTAAGCTGCGATAGGAATTAAAGTCAAGGGCACCATATTGATTTAAAACAATAAAATTAAAGCTGAGCTGGTATGTATTTTGGCACAAGGAGACACATGCTGGGGGCAGGGAGGGGAGTACGTAGTTGGTATCCCGACTGTTGGTATGTTACGTTGCTTTTACTGTCCTCAGATCTACTTCCACTGCAGTGCCGTCATCTGTGATTCCAGCCGGCTGGCCATGGACGCCTTCTGTGCCCAGCGCTGCATTCCCAGAAGGCAGAGAGTAGGTAGGTGTCTTGTGAGGGAAATGGCTTCTGGAGAGCTCTCTACCTTTAAACCTTTAAAGCAGCAGGAAATCCGTGGCTCTCGAAGCAACATGGCCAATGGGAACTGTATTCTTAACAGTGGATCACAAATTCCTCACCTCTCTTCTAATCCCCTGCCAGAGGCCAGCACGGCTTTCCCTAGAACACAGGTGGGAAACCTTTCTCACTCTGCATGCTATGTCCTTAGCAGGATCTGCTTTGCAGGCCAACCCATCTGTCAGTCACCTGAAAGGAGGACTAGCCTGCACAGCCAATGCAAAATTGAACCCCACCCCCATCAGCAGGTATCACTGTTATCTTGACAGGTGGGTGTGGTTTTCTGGGGAAACAGGTGGGTTTTTGGTCAGCTCAAAATGAAATGCACTCAGCAATTGATATCTTGTCATGTGCGCACATGGGTATAATGCACATGCAGTTTTGTTTTAAACTGATGAGCAGATAGTCTCTGTACTGAGATGTCTACTGCTGCCATACCTCAGAGGCCTTTTTAAGGCTACAGGTTCATGCAAGCTAAACACATAATTTAGGCTGTTCCTTAAAACACTATAATAGAAATTGCTTTATAATGAGGAATTGTGATATTAAGTCTAAAACTCATGAAGACGTAATGGCACTACTTATGAAAGCATCTGTTAATGACTCTGGAAATCTATTTTAGGAGAGCTGCCTGGCTGAAGCTATGCTGCGGACCAAGCAGTTCTCCAGGAGAACTACAGTGCAAGCTGGACTATTACAACTTTCTGTAGCATTTCAGGAAATGGCTTTTGTTCATTGGGTTTCTATAAACTAATGGCATTTTGGGACAAATGCAATAGTAAAGAAAAAATGGAGTAGAACATGTGCAGTTGATCCTTAGCCAATGCAAAAAAACAAAAACAAAAAAAACTTGTCAGCATGTTAAACCGAGATGGTAAAAAGACATTGAAAGTGTGAGATGATGCATGTTGATGGAAAGTGGATCTCAAATCTGCACCGCTTATTAGAGCTACTTTATACGGGTTTCAGAGTCCTTCTGCTTTAGGAGGATGTAAATGAATGTGGTAATGCTGCCTTTTCTACCCTCTTTCCAGGCCGTAGCATTGATTCTACCCGCGGTCGGCAAGTGCATGTCTCATCTGGACCAGTTGTGATAAGGAGGGACCATCCGTGAGCATCCTAGGAATAGGAAGACACTGGACTACAATCAGCATTTAGCAACTGAAATGGCAAATGTTTTGTTGCTGGCTGTTACAGCTGTGTACATCTTGTGCAATAAAGGTATACAACTGAGATATTCAGACCTTTTGCTCTTTTGAGAATGGGGGTGGGAAAAACTAAAAGCCCAAATATTTGTTTAGGAAGCACCTTATCTAAACTATTGCACTGACCCGTATTGGAAATTTTGTTTCCTACCTCTGAAAGAAGGGCTAGAGCATTCAAAGCAGCTAAACTGCATTTGAGATAAAGCAAGATATGAGCTGCTACCCACCCTAGGCTCTGAAGCAAAACATGGGAGGCTTTAAATTTTGCATTAAAATGAAGATTACAACCACCTTAAGTTTCTTTCCACTGCATTGCTCAGAAGCTATTGCACTCCTTTTAGACATTAGCCTGGTTTTTCCAGGTGTTAACTTCCATAGTGGCTTGAAATCTGCATAGCTTAGAGGGCAAGGAGTGACCTCCCTTACAAGAAGGGCCTCTGGAATTAGAGAGACTCCTGCTTCAGTTTTCACCATGACTGGCTCTATCAACCTCAGATTACAAATCATATGCAGCACTACACTGAGTTTGAGGAGGTTACTTAAAAAAATAGAGGATATATTTAGAACAGAGCAATACAGCTACTGTTCTGGGAATTAGAATGTGTGGCAACTCAGAAAGGAATTACTTTTAAGTCAGAAGACTACCATTTGCTGTCACAGCTGAGGGGGAAAATCTGGTTGTCCTAAAACCATACAAGGAAAAAAGTAAAAATAGATGTTAATAAAATACTGTCCCTTCCACTTGTCCTAAAACTACAGAGAAAGTAGGACAAATATTTTAGAAGCTACAAACAATAGATAATGAAACAAGCATGAACTCCAGTGACATAGAAGAAGGGGGGTTGAGGTTGCTTAGCTGTGCCATTAACCAGAAGTTATCCTAAATAGGCCTGGCTTTAGGTAACTGAAGGGTCACTAGACTTACGCTGCAGATGCATTGTAGTATTAAATGGTGCAGATCATGGATACATATATCCAATACTGATACCAAGAATTGACACCACAAAGAGAAGAAACACTGCTGGTAGTTTTCTGTAGCTAAAAATTTTCATCAGATTGTCAGTTCAGTGCCTGTTCACCATTTAAGGAGCCTAAGAGAAATCGGATTTCACATTAACGAAAGGGGAGAAGGACAGCTAAGTCCAACAGTCACAATCTTGGACTAAGAATCTTATCCAAACAGTAGGCACAAGGATAAGGCAGGCACCTAAAGTGAGAAGGCCTGTGTTGCTATTGTGTGTGCAAATCAGCAAATAATCCAACTATGAGAATGTCTCCAGTAGTTTTGCAGTGGTTTCTAACAGAACTGTTTGGAAAGTTTACTTTCCACCACATTATTTCTCCATAGAGCTCCCTACACTTTCTAGCACAACATAGAGCTTCAGGAATCCAAAGGGGCAGCAGGCCTCCCTGAAGCCAAGCTCTCTATGCTTCTCCCACCATCCTGGTTCTGACTTATAACATTTGTTTCTAGATAAGACTTATTTCCTTCCTCATGAAGGTTATGGGAAGTGTGTGATTACTTTTACCAGCCATCACAATTTAGTGCAACCAAAGCACTTCATGGGCTCAGCAGTTTGGTGTGGACAATGCTGTACAACTGCTCACCTTTTATGGATGGCACGCCTACCTCACATACGATAAGATCAAAGTCCATAAAGTCTGGAGCAAGTACAAAATGAGACTGGGGCCAATGACACTATGGTGGCTCTCACCTCTAGAAGCCCATGTCATGAAAAATTAAACATGAATAAAGAATGGGCAACATATAGAGATTTGATAATGGAAGATCAAGGTAAACTTAGAATAAGACCATATGAGGAAATAAGGTATTATGTCTCCGACAGATGGCAAGATATACAACTTGGAAGTGTCTTTAACTTGGACTCGAAGAAAGGCTTTGCTAAAGAGAATTCATTAATGCATGAAACATTATTAAAAAACAACAAAAAATTACTATCTAAAATGTATAACCTTTTGCTAGATTTGGATATGATTGATGAGGAAGTGAAAGAGACAATGATTAAATGGGTGTGAGACCGGCCACACAATATATTTAGAGCAATTGAAGAAACTTTGGCAGGAAGACATAAGATTTACTGCCTGTAGTACAATAAAAGAAAATTTCATCAAAATGTTCTACAGGTGGTATTTAACACCAGTCAAATTAGCAAAAATCTATAAACAAATCCAACCTCTGTTGGAAATGCAACAAGGAAGCTGGTACAACAATGCATATGTGGTGGAGTTGCACCCAGATTAAGTACTTCTGGGGAGAAATACATCAGTTGGAAAAAAAATGCTTAAAATTCCATTAATGAAAAAACCAGGCTTACCTACTAGGCATTTTAGGAAAAGAAATACCGAAATCGAAAAAAAGAATTTTCTTATATGCAACCACTGCAGCTAGGATAGTAATAGCATCTAAATGGAAAACTGAAGAACTACCTACCAAGGAGGAATGGATTCTCAAATTAAATGAATATTTAAAATTGGCTAAATTAACAGCATCCATACGGCAGCAGTCAAATCAAAAACTAAAAAATGAATGGCAATGCTTTGATGATTATATGACAAAATATTGCTCTAAAAAGACATGCTAATATGCTTAGATTAAGAATGTAAATGCATCAAAACAATAAATTAAATGACATATGTATGTATATAGAGAAAATAAAAACAATCAGAATGCAATGATAAGGGCAAAATTGATTCTAGAGAAGACGAGTAGCGGTGGAGGGAAGTTAAACGGGGGTGGGTTTATTTTATGTTTTTTCTTTTTCTCTTTTGGATATTGTATAACGATTTAATGTATAATGGTTTAAAGTTTCTTTTCTGTTATGTATTATTTCTTTTTTTATTAAATTGAATGACGGAAAATCTAAATAAAAATACATGTTAAAAAGAAAAAGAAATCAATGCTCACCTTTTTACTGGTTCCCTTTCCACAGCAGATTTTAAGAGGCAAAAAGCAAAGCCCCGCCATGTACTAAACATTGCTACAAATTTATTACAGATTTTTCTTTCAAGTACATTTTGAAAAGTAACAACCACTTTTTAAACATGTGAATACAAATTAAAACACAAAATCATACACCCCGGTGGCAATGCAGTGAGTACAAAGAAGGCAGAAGGGAAGAGAAGCAGGAGTGTGAAGGGAGCAGCGAGACAGAAGCAACAGAGGAGGTCCTTTGCACTTGAAGCGGTGGGAGTGGCTACCCCAGAGAGCTTCCAAACAGCAACAAACTGGCTCATAGCACCTCTGCTTACAAATATAGATTTTTGCTAGAAAGGGGCCAGGCTGCAAGGCCCAGTCTCTTGGGCCAGTTTGAAGGAAAGGCAGCTGTCTGCTCTGCTGTCAGGAGATAAATATTTTAGTGGAGACAATTCTGTTCTGGGGTGGGAGAGAGAGAAGGTGGAGGACCTGATGTCACTTTACTGAGACAGCCCTCAAGAAACAAAGTGGGTGGCTTTTGAACTGGGCTATGTTCGCCTTAAGGGGACATGCGCCAAAGTGGTTCTGCTCTACCCTAAAGAGCAGAAAAGCCAGCTAAGGGATCAATGAGTCTGCCAAGATAAGGGTGACTGTTTGCCCACTGTGCAGGAGGACTGGCTCCACTCACAATGAGTGACTTGTTGACATGTCAAGAGTCCCTTACTAGGCAGGGCCAGATGTTCCAATTCAAGGCTCTGACCATTATTGAAGCAAAGGGCTTTCACACTTTGGCAAAGTCTTCTATAAAGAAACGGCCTGGAGCAGTGTAGTGCCCTAGGCTGCCAACGAGAATCAAGACTGCTTTGAGCAAGTACGCGGAAAGACAAGGCGCTCTCCCACTGACCCACCGAGGGCCAGAATTTTCTGACCTGTTATGAGGGAGTCAGAAGCCTGTGATGGAACAGGGAAATGCCATCCCTGTACGGTGATGGGCAGAGCCTGGGGCAGACTGGGAACCCCACCTCCAAAGTTAGTTGTCATGCTCCAGAAGAGCCCCTGCCCAGCTCTAGCAAGCCGCCTCTCTGAGGAGACCTGCCAGTCCATGGTATCACGAGAGGCAAGCCTGGAAGCTAAGAGCTCAAAGGCTTGGCTGGCTGGCAGGGAAGGCAGGCTGGGAAGGAATTACAGCAGCTGGCATGAGGTCTTCTTGCGCCCACGTTTGGCCTGCAGGGCAGCCCGGGTGGCCATCTCAAACACTTCCCGTACTCCATCCTTTGTCTTTGCAGAACATTCCAGGTAGCCAAAAGCACTAATCCTGTTTGCCATGTCACGTCCCTCCTCTGGCTTCACTGGTTCCTGAAAGGGAAGGGCGAAACAGACAGTGAGGTCGCCTGGGATCTTTCCTGGTATGGGAAATGAGGTAGAACCTAGCAATCAAAGCAAGACCTCGGCAATCAGAACTCCTGGCTCCTATAACCACACAATACTAACTCCCTGGGACCCAGTCACCAGTCTAGCTGCCGCATTCTGGATTAATTGTAGTTTCCGGGTCACCTTCAAAGGTAGCCCCACATAGAGCGCATGGCAGTAGTCCAAGCGGGAGATAACTAGAGCATGCACCACTCTGGCAAGATAGTCTGCGGGCAGGTAGGGTCTCATCCTGCGTACCAAATGGAGCTGATAGACAGCTGCCATGGATACAGAATTGACCTGCACCTCCATGGACAGCAGTGAGTCCAAAATGACTCCCAGTCTGCGCACCTGGTCCTTCAGGGGCACAGTTACCCCATTCAGGACCAGGGAGTCCTCCACACCTGCCCGCCCCGTCCCCCCAAAACAGTACTTCTGTCTTGTCAGGATTCAATCTGTTAGCTGCCATCCTTCCTCCAACCACCTCCAGACACTCACACAGGACCTTCACTGGTTCTGATTTGAAAGAGAGGTAGAGCTGGGTATCATCCGCATACTGATGAACACCCAGCCCAAACCCCCTGATGATCTCTCCCAGCGGCTGTATGTAGATGTTGAAAAGCATGGGGGAGAGGACAGAACCCTGAGGCACCCCACAGGTGAGAGCCCAGGGGTCTGAACACTCATCCCCCACCACCACTTTCTGGACACGGCCCAGGAGGAAGGAGCGGAACCATTGTATAACAGTGTCCCCAGCTCCCAGCTCCTCTAGACGGTCCAGAAGGATGTTATGGTCGATGGTATCAAAAGTCACTGAGAGATCCAGCAGAACTAGGAAGCAGCTCTCACCTTTGTCCCTAGCCCGCCGGAGATCATCGACCAGTGCGACCAAGGCAGTTTTAGTCCCATGATGAGGCCTGAATCCCGACTGGAAGGGATCCAAATGGTCCGCTTCTTCCAGTTGTGCCTGGAGTTGTTCAGCAACCACCCGCTCAATCACCTTGCCCAAGAATGGAAGATTTGAGACTGGGCGATAGTTGGCCATATTGGCTGCATCTAAAGATGGTTTTTTAAGAAGCGGTTTGATAACCGCCTCTTTCAGCAGGTCTGGGAAGGCTCCCTCACAGAGAGAAGCATTCATCACCCTGCGAAGCCCCATCGCCCAGCCCTTCCTGGCTAGCTTCTATAAGCCAGGATGGGCAAGGATCAAGGAGACAGGTGGTTGGTTTCACTCGTCCAAGCAGCCTGTCCACATCCTCAGAGGTAACAGATTGGAATTGATCCCACACAACTTGACTATACAGGACTCTAGCACTCTCCCGCCTCGGCCCTGCTCCCACGGTGGAGTCTACCTCTTCCCGAATCTGAGCAACTTTATCTGCAAAAAACTTTGCAAAATCATTGCAGGAGATCATGTGGCCCGTACTGGGCCCCGAAGGAGCAGGTGGTTCCGCTAAACTGCAAACCACCTGAAAGAGTCTCCTGCTGCTGTTTTCTGCAGATGCAATAAAGGCGGTAAAGAAAGTCTTCTTTGCCGTCGCTATTGCCACTTGGTAGGTTCGACATTGAGCTCTACCCTGTGTCCAGTCAGCTTCAGAATGAGTTATCCACCACCGGCACTCTAGCCGTCTCAGCGATTGTTTCATTGCCCTCAGATCCATGAAAAACCACGGGGCTGTCCGGGCTCCATATAATCGGAGAGGGCACTTCAGAGCCAAACAGTCAATAGCCCTGGTTAACTCCACATTCCAGCGGGCCACCAGGGAATCAGCTGAAAGGCCATCAACATGGGATAAAGCATCCCCTACCACTCTCTGGAAACCATTAGGATCCATTAAGTGGCAGGGGCGGACCATCCGAATCAGTCCCACCTCCCTGCAGAGGGGAAGGGGTCCAGTTGCACCAGGAAGTGATCCAACCATGGCACTTCTTTTGTTTCGCTTTTACTTAGTGTCAGATCACCAGCATCCATAGAGGTGAACACCAGGACTAAGGCATGTCCTTGGCTATGAGTTGGGCCAGACTTATTCAGGGACAGCCCCATGGAGGCCATGCTTTCCATGAAGTCCCGAGTGGCCCCTTGTAAGGTCGTGTTGGCATGGATGTTAAAATCCCCTAGGACAACCAAACAAGGTGTCTCCAGGAGGACATCTGCCACACCTGAAGCAGCTCGGGCAGGGAATCCTTGGTGCAGCGAGGAGGTTGGTACACCAAAAGAAATCCTGTACTGCCCCTATTGCCCAACTTCCAGAACTTGCACTCAGAGAACTGGGTCTTCCCAATAGGACGCCTGGTGCAAACTAATGACTTCCTAAAAATCACTGCAACTCCCCCTCCCCGCCCACAAGGCCTGGGTTGCTGTGCATAAGAGAAACCTGGTGGACAAGCAGCAGCAAGGACAGGCCCATCTGCTTCATCCAACCAAGTCTCTGTTACACATGCCATGATGCATGTGTTACACTTTATGGCATCATGCAAGCTGTGCTGTCTTCAAATAGAGTGTGTTGTGAAAAGGTACTGAGAACCCCATGGAAACCAGTTGCTTTGTGCTTTGCCAAGCCCCCTTCAAAAAGGAGAGGGAGGCCACAATATACCTCTCTGGATGGGCTTGTGCTTCTGCTCAGATGTAAATGGAAAGGACAAACCCCAAATGGCCATTTGCATAGCTGTTTGTACCCTCCTCCTATTCTGATGGCAATACTAAATCCCAACAAAGAATGTCAGTTGCCTCTCTGCACCTGCTTCATCTTGGCTAGCTCCCGGCGTGTATGCTCATCATTACGCAGGTCCTTCTTGTTCCCCACCAGGATGATAGGCACATTGGGGCAGAAGTGCTTCACCTCCGGAGTCCACTTCTCAGGGATGTTCTCTGTAGGGGCACAAAGTAAAACCATAAGCATAAACCTAGGAAGACCGCGGAGTTCTCTGCCACTTGTGCCCCAAAGCAAAGATTTGGGAAACTGTCTCAAGTGCCTTCAGAAACCACCAGGATGAAATTAAAGGACTTCTACAGGAGTAGCAAACTCAGAAAATGGATGTGGTGCAGCCAATGCTAAAGCTGGGACGTGTGTACATGGGGGGGGGGGGCCAATGGGAGAAAAGACGGAAATGTGGAGGGACAAGCGGCAGAACACTGAACGCCAGAAGTGGTGTGATGTCATATGACCAGCTAATCAACTACTATGACAGTTTAGCTGCTCCCATCAGCAATCTGACATCTGGGAAGAGACCAGAGTCAGAAGTCTACAGAAGTCTCTGCTGCTTCTCATTCAGTCAGCCCTCCCACATACTCAGGGGAGACTCACCTAAACTGTCAGGGCTGTCAATGGAGAAACACATGAGGATGACATCTGTATCTGGGTAGGAGAGGGGTCTCAGGCGGTCATAGTCCTCTTGGCCAGCTGTATCCCACAGGGCAAGTTCTACCTGTAGAAATGCAAATATGATAACTTAATGGGGGCAAGTCCTCAAAGTGCTGTCATCACTCCATTAAACTAAAGCATATTCTGTGATGTGCTAGTGTCTTCCCCATGAAATCCTTAAAGGTAAAGGACCCCTGATTGGGACGCAGGTGGCGCTGTGGGTTAAACCACAGAGCCCAGGGCTTGCTGATCAGAAGGTCCGCGGTTCGAATCCCTGCGATGGGGTGAGCTCCCGTTGCTTGGTCCCTGCTCCTGCCAACCTAGCAGTTCGAAAGCACGTCAAAGTGCAAGTAGATAAATAGGTACTGCTGCAGCGGGAAGGTAAACAGCGTTTCCGTGTGCTGCTCTGGTTCGCCAGAAGCGGCTTAGTCATGCTGGCCACATGACCTGGAAGCTGTACGCCGACTCCCTCGGCCAATCATGCGAGATGAGTGCCGCAACCCCAGAGTCGGTCACGACTGGACCTAATGGTCAGGGGTCCCCTTTACCCTTTACCTAAAGGACCCCTGACAGTTAAATCCAGTCACGAACGACTCTGGGGTTGCGGCGCTCATCTTGCTTTACCGGCCCACCACATGTTTTGAGGGACGGTAGACCAGCCCACGGCTGAAAAAAGTTGCTGACCCCTGCCCCAGACAATATATATAGTGGGCAAGCAGCTGGCCTCCAATTTGGGCTCAGCACAGGAGCTTGCAGCGGGACCCCAGCTGGGCCTCAGAGAAATGAAAAATGTAGAATGGTACATAATGCTCTACAAAAGACGCAGTCTCTTGCAGTCAGGTGGCTTGCAGAAGCTGCTGCTCTTTTGCTGAAGTGCTACTGTGTGAGCCAACTGGCCAGCCAGCCAGATGGTGGAGATATCAGGCACTATCATTGCGCCCAGGCATCTGCCCGGCCCTGTAGGCTCCTAACATCAGTATTACCTGCTTTCCATCCACCTCGATGTCAGCCACATAGTTCTCAAAGACGGTGGGGACGTAGACCTCTGGGAATTGGTCCTTGCTGAAGACGATAAGGAGGCAGGTCTTTCCACATGCTCCATCTCCTACAATGACAAGTTTCTTGCGTATGGCAGCCATCTCTCCTGAAGGAAGAAAAGCAGCACCCTCTTAGCAATTTACCTTCACTCATGACCCAATACATTAGCAAGCCCCTCAAGCAGAGACTCCATGCCATCAACAAATCTTTCTTGCCTCTGGGTTGGCAACTTTTGGCAACAATAAAAACACTCCAAAAATCTTCACAAAACCAGGTACAGAAACTAATGGACAGGGAGCCCCAAGCAAGAAAGAAAGTAGGGTAGGAGAGGGGAAAATGAGGCATGAAAGGGCAAAAACGAGAAATTAAAACGCATGGGGAATTTCACAGGGCTTAAGATGAGTATAATTTTATGGAATTCAAATTGTAATACGATAAAATGCAATATATAAGAAACAAAAGAAGCCATTTGGGCACCATTTAGGGAAAAGGGTTGTTTTCAACCCTGATCTGGATCTGCCTGTTACTTGAAGTAAATCACAACCAAGTTCAATGGGGCTTTCCCCCCTTTTAAACCCAACGTATTTTTTTAAGGTTTTGGTTGCCTTGTTTAATGTACTCTTAATGTATGATGTGCTTTTAATTTGAAATTAGTAATACTAGCCAGTTAGTTATGGTGGTTTAAGTAGTGCATGTTAAAGTGTTATCTACCTCAGACTCTCACAGTGATGCTTAAAATCAAGACAAATTTTGGAGTGAGATAACTGAAGGACACTTAAGTCATAGGTTTGCAAACCAGACACTCAAGGTGGGTGTCTCTGCCATCAGTTGTATAGGCCTTTAATATGTGTTAATTGTGGTGCCAAAAAGATATATTTCTATGAAGGAAAGGGTTGTAGGGAGAATCCAGGGTTCGTCTGCAGGGTGGAAGGAAAGGAGGACCTTTTAATGCCTCCTCACTATCAGCTACTTTCTGAAGACTGGAGAAGACACCCTGTTAAGAATATTAGGTGGGTGGGCAGGGGAAGGACACTAGAACATAAGATTTTTAGCTGCAGTTCGTTCATTTTCAGCTTTGTATTCTTGTTATAAAAAAGCACACCTATTGTTGCGCCCATAACCTAGGTTTAAGGTGCCATTTAGCACCTAGCTTTCATATCTCAGTTTCTAACAATGGAGGTCACCAAACAATAAGCTTGGGCCAAAATACTGAAATACTTGCTGAACCAGAATTGATTTGAACTAGTTTGAGATGGACAACAGCAGCACAATCCCAATTTAATGAACTTCTACAATGTGACTTAAAATCTTTGGTGGGACTTCCGGTTAAGCGCCATAGCGATCGGCTCCGAGATTCCCCGGCACGGCAAGGGGGAGGGGAACCCGCAACTGCGCTGCGGACCCCCGAAGAACCCTAGGAAGAGCATCCTGGGGGCATGGTGATCCGGCGGGGGCTCTATATGTCTCCCCTGCTCCCCGATAAGCTCTAATAAGAGCTGCCGAGAGAGAGCGGGGTAGAGACGGAGCCCTGTGGATCTAGCGGCTGCCCTTGCCACGTGAAGCTGCGACTGCCGACTGCCTTGAGCGCTTAATTTCTCCGCAAAATCTGGATTGGAAACATCGGAATTGTGAGTAAAAAGATAATTTGGACTTAATTAGAAGTAGTAAGGGATTTAAAACACGGAGGTCGGTCCCTTGTGGTTGAAACAGAAGGAAGCAGTGGAACATTGTTACCAAGGCTGCTGTCAAAAGTGAAAGTTAAGAAGGAAACTTCTGTGACGGTTTTTGGGAGGAAATAATTGTTACAAATACTGATTGGGGGGAAAAGTTACCCTTTTTTCCTGAGGTCTTGGAAAATTTAGCAAGAAACGTACAAATATGGACGTTGGATTACAATATAACGGATTGTTTTGACTACAAAGTTGTTTTTTGACCTTGAAAATGGCAAAAGGAAAGCGGGCTGTTTTCCTGAGGAAAGTACTGGACATGCTGTGGGAAATGCAACAGTCTGTCAGAGCCACAAATTTGGCTTTGGACAACTTTGGGAAAAAGGAAAACAAAATGCCAATTTCAGAGAAGACTGAAGTGCTGGAGGAAAATTTGAAAGGAAAAAATCCTACCACAGACTTTTTGTCAAGGGACTTACAACAAAAAACAGAAAAGAGAGGACTGACATCTGACTCAAAAGGACTGTCCTGCAAGGAGTTGTTCACAGAGGACATAGAGGGTGGATCTTTCAAGGAGGAGGAAATGATGGACAGAAAAACTCAAAAGAAGGAAAAAGATTTACAAACATCAGGGTTTGAACTGAATAAGGATGAAGTTATGAAGGACACTACATTGCAGAGCAAGAAAAGAGAGTGCCATACAGTTTTGATTGTCTGTTGGGCCTGGACTTTTGTGAGGGTTGGGGTGGGTTGAAAAGGATATATTTGAATTTGGTTTTCTTTCTGGCTTAAAGGATTATGATGCTCGGATCTGGATACTGGCTTTAATGATTACATGTTAAAACTGAGGAGTTTAGTAGTGGGATATTTAGCTAAAAATTTCAAGATCGGAGGGAGGTAAGGGTGTAAGAAGTAGAAAATTAGGAATTTTAAATTAGGCTGGTGTAAGGGAATTTGACAAGGAGTGAGGAAAGGATCAGAAGTACTAAGATGCTGAGGTCTGAAAAAAGGAGTGGTTTAAGTAAAAGGATTTTTGTATTATAGGTTATCATGAAGTTTAGGAGTTTGGAAAACTGTTAGAGAGGATAGATAATGAATTCAACAGAGGGGGATTTGAGGAAGTCAATCGAAATATGAAATTGAGGAATGAAGGAATGCCTGGCCCACAGAATTGGGCCAGGCCCAAGCAATGATACTTAATGTTAGTGATGTTAAATGTACAATGTTTATGCCTACCCTGGTGAGAGAAGGGGATGAATATTGCTTCTCTCAGTGAGAGGGGGGAAGAATGGAAAATTTAACAGTAATGGTATGTGCTTAAAATCGTTAAAATCAATAAAATTTTTGAAAAAATAAATAAATAATAAAATCTTTGGCAACACAATTTTCAGGAACCAAGTCAGGGGTGTAGAACTGGTAACCCTCCAGATGTTGTTTAACTCCACTAGCCTCAGCTAGCATGCCCAATGGCCAGGGATGATGGAAGTTGTGGACCCTTCCTTCAATTTCTGATACAAGCCCTCCTTAACTCTCAGCTCCTCTGTTAGCTCCTTATGCAGTTTAGATGCCTTAGATGCCTCCCACTTTTCTTTCTTGTTGGTATTGTCTGTATTTGGGTGTTCAATATTTCTCCCTTTAGAAACTCCCATCCTTCTTGGACTCCCTTCTCCTTGAGTATTTCTGACCGTGGGATCTCACCCAGTAGCTCCTTCAGCTTTTTGAAATTGCCCTTATAGTCCAGAGTGCATGTCCGACTATGCTCAGTTTCCCCTTGCCCAGGAGAACATGATCACTTCCTCCCAAGTGTCTGAGGGCTTCCACTTCATCTATCAGTTACTCCCTATTGGTGAGGACCAGGTCCAAGATAGATGATCCCCTTGTTGGTTCTTCCACCTTCTGGGAAATGAAATTGTCAGTGAGGCAAAGGAGGAATTTGTCATTCTTGGCAGAGTTTGAGTCCCAACAGATATCGGGGAAGTTGAAGTCCCCCATGATTACTATATCTCTCCTGTTTGAATGTTTGGTAATCTGCTCTAGTAAGGCATCATCCAAGTCTTCAGTTTGGCTTGGCGGTCCATAGCAGACACCCACAGTAAGGTCACTGTTGTTTCTCTCTCCTACAATTTTTACCCCTATACCAGGTTTCCTCAACTCGCAGGGGCGTAGCGTGCTGCTTGGGTACCCGGGGCGGCAAGCCAAGCGGCACCCCTGGGGGCGGGGCGTCGCTCCGTGCGCATGACGTCACAATGCGCATGCGCACGGAGCGACTCCTTTGCCCCATGCCGCGGCAAAAAAAGCCACTGAAAAAACCCCTTTCAGCGGGTTTTTTTCGCCGCTGCGCTCCCGGGCAGAGCTACGGCGTCGGCATGGAGGAGAGGGGCAGACCAGAGCCAGAAGGGGTGACACTCCTCCATGCTACTGGCCCGCCCCTCTCCTCCATGCCGGGGCGAAAAAAACAGCTGAAAGGGGGTGAAAGGAAGACAAAGCAGGCGCTTTTAAAGTGCCTGCTTTGTCCCCCCCCCCTTTCAGCTGTTTTTTTTTGCCGCTGCCGCGGTTCTCTCCCGCGCTCAGTTCTCTCCCGCGCTCAGAGAGAGTGAGTGAGCCAGGCAGGGGCAGAGAGCTGCGAGTGCGAGCGCGCGCCCCCCAGATGTTGCGCCCAGTGCAGCCGGCACCCCCTGCACCCCCCACGCTACGCCACTGTCAACTCGGCCCTCCAGATGCTTTGAGACTACAATTCTCATCATCCCTGACCACTGGTCCTGCTAGCTAGGGATCATGGGAGTTGTAGGCCAAAAACATCTGGAGGGCCAAGGTTGATGAAGCCTGCCCTATACAGTACTCTCAATCTGCTTTTCATGCTCCAGGTCATGGATTTCTTCACAAGTGAACACATCCTTTATATATAAAGCTACACCTCCTCCCTTCCTGTTTGGTCTATTCCTTTTGAATAGGTTATACCCCTCAATTCCTACATTTCAGTCATGAGTCTCATCCCACCAGGTTTCAGTAATGCCTAACAGATCGTATTTGCCACCCTGTACTAAAAGCTCCAATTTCCCATACTCTGTGCATTGGTGTAGAGACAAAGTATGGATGCAAACCTTTCCAAAAGTGAGATCAAGGCTGAATTTAGGAGACTCGAATGACTGTGTGTATGCACACTCTGTAGAAGCATTTTTATCATTTTGAAGTTTACTTGATGCCCTTCTAAAATAAATAGGAACTGCTTTCTTTTGGAACGTGAAGTAGTCAATGGCAACTGGCTAAAATTGTTTTTGGGAGTTTAGTTTGACTACTTACATCTAGACACCAAGCATAGATGCTGAAATACTATTCACAGTCAACCTTTAGTCGAAAGATCTAAGATGGTATTCAAGTTTTACTTGGAGTAGGCCCACTGAAATTAATAGGCCTAACTTAGTCATAGAATCATAGAGTTGGAAGAGACCACAAGGGCCATCCAGTCCAACCCCCTGCCAAGCAGGAACACCATCAAAGCATTCTTGACAGGTGGCTGTCAAGCCCCTGCTTAAAGACCTCCAAAGAAGGAGACTCCACAACACTCCTTGGCAGCAAATTCCACTGTCGAACAGCTCTTACTGTCAGGAAGTTCTTCCTAATGTTTAGGTGGAATCTTCTTTCTTGTAGTTTGAATCCATTGCTCCGTGTCCGCTTCTCTGGAGCAGCAGAAAACAACCTTTCTCCCTCCTCTATATGACATCCTTTTATATATTTGAACATGGCTATCATATCACCCCTTAACCTTCTCTTCTCCAGGCTAAACATACCCAGCTCCCTAAGCCGTTCCTCATAAGGCATCGTTTCCAAGCCTTTGACCATTTTGGTTGCCCTCTTCTGGACACGTTCCAGCTTGTCAGTATCCTTCTTGAACTGTGGTGCCCAGAATTGGACACAGTATTCCAGGTGGGGTCTGACCAGAGCGGAATACAGTGGTACTATTCCTTCCCTTGATCTAGATGCTATACTCCTATTGATGCAGCCCAGAATTGCATTGGCTTTTTTAGCTGCTGCATCACACTGTTGACTCATGTCAAGTTTATGGTCTACCAAGACTCCTAGATCCTTTTCACATGTACTGCTCTCAAGCCAGGTGTCACCCATCCTGTATTTGTGCCTTTCATTTTTTTGCCCAAGTGTAGTACTTTACATTTCTCCCTGTTAAAATTCATCCTGTTTGCCTTGGCCCAGTTCTCATGTTCATTAATTTTAATGGGTCTAGTCTGAGTAAAATTTTGTTGACTACACATATCTTAAAAGGATAAAGATGTCTGCTCCCTTTGACACTGCATTAAGAGTACAAGGATTCACTATAAGCTACAACTATTAACACACAATATTGAAAACTGCCCTACTGATGCTGTTTATGAAATGGGACCAAATGAGCTAGTTGGCTCTTCTTCTAGTTTGACTCATAAGATCCAGAATAGAAGCCTTTTTCTCTAGGAAAAAAAATCACTGCCCAGGTCTGAAACATGGTACTGGGGGTTCATAGCCAAGTCTAGCTTAGCTGGAAGCCTGCATGCTGTTTTTAAAGCCAGAATGCTTTTATGCCAGAACTTGGGGTTATGATGGGAGGAACAAAATACCCCGGTGACTAATTAGTTTGGATGTACACTGAGAGGATATATAAAGCTAGGCAAGTTACACCCATATCTGTAGTTCTAAGCAAACTTCCCACTTCAAAAAGAAAAGAAAAAGGGCTCCGCCTGCTTGACCAAGATTTAATGTCTGCTTTCTTAAAAGGGTTTTAAGGCAAGAATTAACCGACCAAATTAAACTCTAGATTAATCCTCTTGAGAGATTTCTTGTAAGAGTATCCTCCATTACAGCTATGAATGTCGGACTTTCTATCTCCCATAGTTTAGAATCTCCTTTAATGGGAAGACACCTCACAACGATTCTCCGGAAGAAAATAAGAGAGAGCTTCTGAATAACCTTTCTTTAATGCAAACTTCCAATCACTAAATAAATGCAGAATAGAAAATCTAGCTGAAAAGGTGTCCTGAAACTAAACTGTATGGAACAAGTTATTCTTATCTAACACATGATTAAGTCCAATATCCTCAAGTGACTCAGCAAGTTGGAAAACAAATTTACTGTGATTTAAGCAAGGAGTGGGGGAGACAGAAAAGAAAAACTTGCGTCTTTGAGTCATCCAAAGTACTTCTGGAATTGTAGTTCAGAGAACTAGGCTGCCCCACAGCAATTACATTTGGACAACAATCAAACTTGCTGCTTCGCAATGCAGCCTCCTCATTGGATAAATTGTTTCTTTAAATGCCACAAGAATATAGAACACACCCTCCCCACAGAAAAGTAGGAGCCCAGGATCAAACATAAACTATTAATTGAGCTTAAAGAAAGAGGGGGATTTCCCCTGCCAGATTTGAAACTCTACTATGAGGCATCCTGTCTCTCCTGGATCAGGGAATGGTGTATACTACAAAATACTGACCTTTTAGATCTGGAAGGGTATGACAACCGCTATGGCTGGCATGCCTACTTAGGTTACGACAAAGTCAAGGTACACAAAAGCTTTTTAAATCATGTTATAAGGAAGCCTCTATATATAGTTTGGGCAAAATACAAAGGTCTGCTTGAACCCAAAACCCCATGGTGGATATCTCCTATAGAAGCATTTGCAGTGAAGAAGAAAAAGATGAAAGGGAATTGGCCAACATACAAAGTATTGTTAAAAGAGGAAGAAAATCAGCTGAAGCTAAAAGATTTTGAAGAAATTAGGGTATACCTGTCAGATTGGTTACAATATCACCAACTCCATGAGATATTTAAACTTGATAAATGGCTTCACAACGGAGCCCTCCAGACTGGAAAAAGAACTGATTAACTCCAAAGGAAAAACCCTCTCTAAAACGTATAGACTCTTCCTTGACTGGGAAGTCAAGGAGGAGGTGGTAAAATCAGTAATGGTTAAATGGGCTCGAGATTTTGGTTACAACATCCCAATGGATGCTTGGGGAAAACTATGAAAGGTAGATATGAAGTTCACCGCAGATTATGTATTGAAATAAAATTTTATGAAAATGCAATTCCGCTGGTACTTAATGCCATCAAAACTATCGGAAATGTATAAAAATATATCAAGTAAATGTTGGAGATGTGGGGAACTGGAAGGTACATGCTACATATGTGGTGGAACTGTAAGAAAATTAAGGAATTTAGGAGGTAACCTATAACAAGCTCAAAAAACGAGCTCTTTTATTAAAAAAAGCCGGAAGCTTTCCTCTTGGGGATACTAGGTTCAGTTACTAGGTTCAGACATACCTAAAAAAGCAAGGACAATTATTGTACGCTACGATAGCTGCAAGAATATTACCGTATTTTTCGCTCCATAAGACGCACTTTTTCCCTCCTGAAAATGTTGGCGCGTCTTATGGAGCAAAGGCTTCGATCCCGCTGCCTCCCCCCACCCCCGCTGCGTTTGGTGGGAGGTGGCAGCGGAGATGTTGTTCAATCCTCCCGGCACCTCCGTTCGCAGAAACTGGCTTGTTTCTGTGAAAGGAGGCTGTGGGGAGGATCCAGCAACATCCGCTTCGCTCCCCGCTACCTCCCCCCCCACCCCGCCGCATTCGGTAGGAGGTGCAGGCGGCAGCGGGGATGTTGCTCTATCCTCCCCGCACCACCATTTGCAGAAACAGGCTTGTTTCTGCAACGGAGGCTGCAGGGAGGATCCAGAAATTCCTCCTCTGCTCTGCCCGTGGGGTGGTGGAGGAAGCGGCAGCATCCCAGCTGCTTCCTCCACCACCCCGCGCCCGGCACCGAACCCAAAAGCCTGCTTTTGGAATAAGTCCTTAATGAAAATAAGTCATTAATGAAAATCAGTAAAGGAAAAAACCGAAAGTTAAGGAAAACCGAAAGTGCGCTAGAAGAAATATCTGCCAAACATATTGTTGCTGTAACCTGGTGGCAAGGCATTTGCACATCTCAAGACTCCATCTTTTATTTCAAGTGAAATAAAGTTAATACAACACACACACACACAATCAGGAAACAAACACACATGAGAACAGTAACTCTGACATACATGAAGAATAAAGAAGCAGCAGAAACTATGGATCTTACAGACCCCGATTATGCTAGACAAATATACTGATTTGTGCTAATATTTTCAAGGATATCATCTATGAAGATGAAGTGAGATGTGAACTGCATTCAGGATAGCTGAATTTCTCCACAATTAATTTTGCAACCTGTTTTCATGATTATACAGAACCAAGGCCCACAAGTTTAATGGAGTTCATTCCCAACAGAGTGTTTCCAGGTCTGCAGCATTACTATGATGATGTACTCCACATAGAACCACTCCTTGTTTGTCTTATAGGGATGCTTATGAGTATTCTCTCTAAATATATGAATGTCTTCTGATTCTGCATAATTATGCCTACCTTCTAAGATCAAATAGCAAAATCTTTTCATTACCATGTGGGCCTAAATTTCAATATTTTTTATTATTTTCCAACTAGCAAAAACTAAGATACCTCTTAGGGTCTTATAGCTTCATGTCCAAAACTTGCGTATCAATATCTAACTTATGCCTTAAATTATTTATTCCTCCAAAAATAAAGGGGAACCCATTTTTATGGGTTAAAAATGCTGTATGTTAATAATACACCCCATATCAGTTTTGGAGGAAGCAGCAGCTGATAATGACATCCTATAAAATAGATGACTGTTAATATTCTTGTATTTAGATTAAAGCAAGACAATTACAAGCACCATTCCATCAAAGTGGAAGGACAATTAATGTACTGTTACGGAAATTACGAAGGGGGGCAAACTTTAAAGTTTCTAAATATTACAAATATTTCAATGCCATTTTGCAACTCTGGTCTATGACCCACAAGGCACTGGGTCTCCTCCATAATCCCCCAAGCATCACGTACACACCCGGTGTCCCAGGATGTGTCCCACCTGGGTAATCTCCTCTCAAGTACCCATCCACTGATTTCCTATGTGCCAGACAACTCCCAATGTTTTCCCATTGTTCTCCCTGGGTAGATATTCGGGATGTATTTAAACCCACTCAACTGCTATTCACATGCTCCTAAAACCCATCACCTGTATGTTAATCCCGTTTACCCATATGTTAATCATGTTTGACCCTCCTTCTCTCCACCCTTTTTCTGACGTTTTCCCCATGTAATAGTGATGTAGTTATGATGCATCTTGGGACACGGCGGGAAGTTTTAAAAGTCCTTGTCACCCTGTGTTCACGGTTCAGTCTCTGTTACTCGAACCTGTTGCGCAATAAAGTGACTTTGTCCTTTGCTCCGGTTGCTGGTTGGTTTCATCTTTAGCTCCGTAGTACCACGGACCTCCTGTCCAAAGGGCCAGGTTGCTGAGAGGACTTGTGCCTGGGATTTTTTCCGTAACAGTACATTGAAGAGGTTATAACTTGGGCAGCGATCCAGCATGCAATACCTGAGTATAAGCTTTTGAATTTAACAGGACTTACTTCTGAGTAGACATGCATGACACTTTCCCATCAACACTAAGAACTACCTGTTACTTTTGTCTTTTTTATCATAGGTTTGAACTACGGTACTACATGGTGCACAGCTGCCACCATCAAGAGCATTACATGCAAAACGGAGGCCTTTGACGCGGACCGAGTTCAAGTTGCTATAATTCGCCACAACTCCGTGATGTAAAAGTACAAGAGATTACAGCAAAAACCACACTGCAGGCGAGACCCCCCCCCCCGCGGAATTCAGGCGCGCCTCTTCGGCCCTTTCCCGCGCCCCCCGAGCAGCTCCGTGTTTCTGTCCCCCCGCACCTCCAGTCACAGATTTAGACCGCACATGCGCAAGGTGCTCCCGAAAGCCCCCCCCCCGCCTCCGTGCCCCGAAACCTTTCCCGCGGAGCCGCCCAATCAGGCGCGCTTCCTCCCACCTTCGCCGCCGCGACCCCGCCCAGCAGCCAACCGTCTTCTGCCTTCGCGCATGCGCCGCACATACGCCTATCGACTCCCCCCCCCAAACTTTTCACCAACAGCTTTTTCTTAAGGCTAAAGCCCCTTAATTTTGAAGGAAACGAGGCCCAGTCGCAATTAGGGCAGCTGCTTGCAATCCCGCTGTCGTAGGAACTTCCCTCTTACCCGCTTCTCTCGGCGGCCTCCACTGCCGGCTCCGCCCGGCTCACTCGCAGTCGTCCGGACTCTCCACAGCAGCCCCCTCGCAGTCCCCACCCACTTCGTGATTGACAGAAGCCACCGCCCAATCGCGTAACTCCGTATTGACATCGAGGCCGTCGCTGTCTTATAAAAGGCTGCTGAGACTTCCCTTCTGTCGGATTGACAGAATGCTGCGGCCAATGCAAGAGTTTCATTCGTGCCAAACGCGAGGTTGGACGCGTCATCGGGCGCTGTCCGATTCCGGAACAGGAGAACACGGCGGCCAATCGCCGCCCAGCCACAGAATTGCCTGATAGGCAGGTTGAACTGACCAATTGCGCTCGACACAAGCAAACATTGCTCCTATTGCCGACGGAGGCCGGGATTTCCATATCAGTCTCGTTGACGAGTGGCAGCCTGCGCTGGCCAATCAGAGCACCCTATGAACGAAGGAGCCCTTGTGATTTCCCGGCCAAGGGGGGCAAACGCCCACCCGGTGACATCAGGATCAGCGATAACCAATGGCGGCTTTCCGACGAAGCCCCGCCCAGCCCAAGGAGCCGGCAGAAGAGGCGCTTCCCGGCCAATTGTTGCTCGGCTGAGGAGAGCGAAGCGGAGTTGGCTTGGCGGCCATTTTGGGCGTGTGTCTCTGGCGCCCCTCAGAGGCGGAGAAGTTTGGGCGGTGCTTTTCGCCCTGAGGGGAAGTCAGTCTGTCCCGAGAGCAGCTCCGGCCTCTCCCTCCCTCCCTCCTTGGACTGGCCGCAGCCCCGCCCCGCTTCCGGGCAAGAGCGGAGCAGCCGAAGGGCGCCTGAGAGGAGACCTTGCTGGGAGCAACTCGGCTCCGGAGTCTCGCGCCGCACCTTCCACCGTCTTCTCCCAGCAAGAGGCGGCACAGGAAACCCCCGAGGTGCCCTCGGTCCAGCAGAGGGATCCCGTAGCAACTGCTCGGCAGGGCCGGCCCACCCAGACGGCAGGATCTGCAACCGATGCCGGGCTGGCCTTGGCCCTTGTTCGCGACGCAGATCCTCCTCACCTGTGGAGGTGCCTGCCTGCCTGCCTGCCTGCCTGCCGTGGTTTGCCTCAGGCGCCCAAATGTCTCGGACTCTTCCTGGATGGAGCTGCCCTGCCCTATCTGCCATCTCATCTTAAGGAACACACCCACCCCGAAAATAGCAAGATCGAGGCAGCACTAAGATGCCTGAACTATACCAAACATGCACCCCCATCGTTCAGCCCGGACACTGAGGTTCATCTCCGAGGGCCTTCTCAGTAGTGGCACCTGCCTGTGGAATGCCCTCCCATCAGATGCCAAGGAAATAAACAACCAGCTGACTTTTAGAAGACATCTGAAGGCAGCCCTGTTTAGGAAAGTTTTTAATGTTTGATGCTTTATTGTATTTTTAATATTTTGTTGGAAGCCGCCCAGAGTGGCTGGGGAAACCCAGCCAGATGGGTGGGGTATAAATAATAAATTAGTTATCTGAACTTTTAATAATATTGAAGTGTTGTTGAGACACATTGATGAAGTAACCACTCCTTCACCTATAAATCTTCCAGGCTTCCAAGTAACCATCTGAGCAGTAAAGTCACTGTCAGGCGGCACTGGAAGACTGAGAAGATGAACTTGTGGCATTTGCCAACTGTAGCTTCTCAACAATAGGAAGATGCCATGTTGGTTTCTGTTTATGTGCCAGGCAGTCTCTGGCTCAGGAGTGATGGAAAAGTCTCACCCCCTACAGAGGCAATAGAGAACAGTTAGAAGGAAAGGCTGCCTCCTTGCTGGTAGGCAGTCTGGACACACAAAAATCTTTTAATTGCTTTTTGACAGGACAGCTGGTGGAATTACCCGATTAAAGGCAAGCCTAGACTACATAGAAAGGCTGTCCACAGGACTAGTTTTTATGTGTGCCCTCCTAGTGGCTTTGGTTACCTCTGCTTGGCTGTAAAATAGGAACATAGGAAGCTACATTATGTCACGTTAGACCACTGGTCCAATTTGCCTAGTCCCTAGTCACTTCTGAGTAAAATATGCTTCAGATTGTATTACATGGGTTCCTTAGGTTTCAGTTGAAGAGGCAGAGCAGAAGCCAGATCTTTAAGTGTCACTTGTAAACTCATACATTTTCATTAAGTTATGTAGGGGTCCTATTTTCTACATTACTATTTGATTGTGACATAAAGGTAGGAGCCAGGAAAGCTTGAGAGATGAATGTCTCCTTTTAGAAACGAAGTCCTGCTTAGAACACCAAATCTAAAATGAGCACTCCTGCTTCAAGTTGATTGCCTTATGCACAAAACGTGAACAGTATGTAGATAGTTGAGGCTGGAAAATTTGTAGCCTTCCAGTTGGGAGTACAAATATGTTCAACTAAGGACGAGAAAAGCAGCCCAGTCAAGAGGAGACACTTACTGACCATCACACTACCTTCTCTTTACCATTCATCACAAGTCCTCACTCATAACATATTTTGAAAATCAGTATGTCTGCAACAGCAGTGCAATTTATCGTTCCATTATGAAAAGTAACGTAAAATACTATCAATGAAAATATGAACTAGCACAGACCAGGAAAAAACAGTAACATGCTGGCTTGTTGCAGGCTTATCTCTTAGACTTAAATGGAGCCTGAAGGTAGTGCATTGTCCTAAGAACCTGGTGGATTAAGGCAAGCACCCTGTTCTCACAGTGGCCAACCAGATGCCTATGTAGGCAGAGAGCAGCCATTATGGTTAGTAGCCATGATCTCACCTCCATGAATTCGACTTTTCCACCTGCAAAGCCATCCAAGTTAGTGGCCTTCAGGGCCTGCTCCGGCAATGAATGCCATAGTTTAACTTTCTTTTACCTGTCCCCAATACTGAGCTTCACTGGGTGCCCATTGAGTTCTAGTGAACCATTTCCAAGCAGGTCAGATGATTAGCAGTTTTAAGAGACAGAACATGGCAGCCAATCAGGTTGCGTTGTTTCACAGGATTGTATTTTCATAATCATAAGGATGAGTCAAAGTGAAATAAAAACACTACCCAAATTCAAAATATGCTGACACATTTTTTTTAACCCTTACCCCAAATGTACGAACTTGTAATTCTGCAACTTTAAGCTATATGGTCTTGTCCATAGTTTTCCTTGAACAAGGCATCCAATAGAATGCTCCCAGGTCAAAATGGCATGAATAAGAACTGCCCCTTCTCTTTTCCGTGGTCAAAACCTCTCCACCTTCCACAGCACTCTGGAGTCCTACCTTAAGGTAGACTTTTGGATCCAAGTGAACCCAGAAGCAAATATAAATGAAAACAGATTCTTCACAGAACACTTATCCAATTTGGGGATGAAATGTACAAGATGCTTCTGGACCAATCCATAGCCACGGACCAACCCAGAAACCTGCTTGTCTTATTTACCTATGGAGGAGACAAAATTCACCTGACTTGCCACATTCCACCCTTGTCCTGAAGCATGCAGGGTGGGGTGTTGGTGCAGCAGCTTCATAATAATTTTAATTCTGCACTACAAACCTAACTGGGAATCTGCTAGAGGCTAAGCTCTGCTGAGCATTCCCAAATTTAGTAATAAGTGTGTATGACCAATAGGAGAGATAAAGCATTGCTGAAGGCAAATCAGTTGATTCTGGGTAAAATCGATACCTCAAAAAGATTTGAGGGAATGCAAAACTAAAGGGCTCCTTAAGCTCATATAAGGTTCCTGTAGTTCTATTTGAAGGGGAGAAAGCCATCAGTTGGTGCCAATAGTTCTGGCAGAACTGCCCCATGTACACCAGTGGTCCTCAACATGAAGGGATGTTCTATCACACCCCTCCCCCCGAAAAGTAGCACTGTTTTGAAGGTTCCTCCTCCCTAAACCTCAACTAGGAAGGCCCAGTACAAACATCAAGCCAAAGAGGGAAGCAATCATCTGCGAAGAGAATTGTTCTCCCCGTTAAACTTCATTGCATCTGAGTGAAGTAGATGTACCAGCCATTATTAATGGTTTCACTATGTTTCTGAAACTAGACCACCCACCTCTTGGGTGTGACATATGGTGAAAATGCAATACAGGTAACATTCTGCCACAACTATGCATGGTTGCTACTCAATCTCTTTTGTTGGAGAAGATGGTCACATTCTCCCAACACTGGAGAGCTTCAAGAAAACATCAGTGTAGTCTTCACTCTGCTACTTCAGAAGCAAGCAGAAGCACACACACACTTTTCCATGTATGGATTGGGGAGGGGGTGTCTTCAGAAAGCAGCAGTACATTTTAAAAGCTGTCTATAAGGAAACGCAAACTGCTTGCATGGAACTGAAAATCAGGACAGTTATCAGTCCAGGCCACCCTAGTCTACAGCTTTATCAATGCACTTTTTAGAAGCAGCCTGAGAACTCCAGGCATTTGAACAATGGTCACAGTTCCAAGTTACATGCAACCAACAATCCCTCTTGAGTTCCTTGGTTGAGCAATAAAGGACCACTGGCTTTTGCAAACGTTTATTGACTCATTTACTTCTTACCAGTTCTGACCTACGCTCTCGGCCCATCACATCCTCTCCCCCCAAAGCCAGCCAGGACAAGGCCTCCCAGTGCTCAGAAGATGAGGAGGGGGCATTTCCTGTTACAAGCCCTCTCTCCAGAATAGGATGAGGGAGGGAGCAGCCTCCACTACCAGAGAGTGGTGGAGGGGGGAGGTGGTGGTGCAGGAGCCAAAACACAACACGACTAACATTGAAGGACAGGATGGGGGGGGGGTTAAGGCGCCTCGAAAACATGACATAACTGCAAGGGATGGGAGGGTGGGGCCACAGGAGTGGAGCATTTCCCAAACCCTGGTGGAGACAAAAACAACGGGGGTGGGGATCCTAAAAGGGTATAAACATTATTTCATGTTTTGAGTCACTTTAACAGTGAAGGGTGAGGAAGGGAGGCGGAACCTTCCCCGCACTAACAGTCCGTGGCAGGCAGGTGGCTGGTGCTAGCAAAGGAGCTCCTAGCGGATGGTGTAACGCACGTAGGGCACCTCTGTGTCATCCCCATTGTCGTCGTTACAGCACAGCTCAAAGACGAGGGCCTTCACATGACGACCAATCTTCTTCTTCGAGACTCTGGTGACAATCTCAGTCATCCTACAAGAGAGGACAATGGTCAGAGAAAGCGTGGGCTGAAGTTGTCCACCTATGTTTAGCCTAAGCACAGCCAAATGATACATACGCCTGGTCATGCCGCTCTTTCAGCTTGGCTGGCTGCATAAAGAAGGAGTACAGCATAGAGACTCCCTGGGACAGCATTGTGATCTCCAGCTTGTGCTCCTTCTGCATAAGACAAGAAGTATTTCACTTCCATTACTAAAAAAGTCTCCAACTGCTAAGCTACTTTGACAGGGGACGGCTCTGGACTCCCCAGCTCTTACCTGGAAATAGGCCAGGAACTCACGCAGGGTCATCTCCTGTCCATCAGCCTGGATGCCCTGCACCTCAAAACGGTCCCACAAAGTCCACTCAGTGTTGTAGTACTGAAGAGAGGGGGCAAAAAACATAGATTTTGGGAATTACAGACATTAAACCTGAAAAGTTTCCATCATGTTCCTAGGATCCTGTCCCTACAGCTGAGCCTCCACAATCAGGCCACCGCAGGAAGATCACTTGTCTGCATGACGGGACATGCGTGTGTGCACACTTCCCTCACCCCATACACCTGCAGTCAGGTATCATTTCTGAAGAGAGAGCATGCATACTCACCTGTTCCAGTCTGTTCCAGTTTTCTAACGTTCTTTTGGAAGCCGAACGTCCGGCGGGGCTTCTGATTGGCTGCAGGAGCTTCCTGCAGCCAATCAGAAGCAGCGCTTTGGTTTTCGAATGCTTTGGAAGTCGAACGGACTTCCAGAACAGATTCCGTTCAACTTCCAAGGTATGACTGTATATCTCTTTGTTCTAATATTTTAAATTGTTCAATGCATATTCTTGGATACAGTAATAAAAAAATTCCCAGGGCCTCCCCGCCTATGTAATTTTCCACTCCACCCCCTAAATATGGTGAAGTGACAGTAATAGGAATGCCCTCCTCCAATGGACTTGCCTCGTGAAAGCAGAGAAACTAGTATATAAAAAAGAAAAGATTTGAAATGTTGAGCTGCAAAAAGTTTTAAAAATATTATTGTACTTGGGAGTGCAGCCACACAGAAGCTCTTTGGAATTTCACCCGAGTGCTGAAAGGCTTCAGCTGATGTGTCTCCCTTTCCCACCTCCCAAGTTCCTACAGCAGTAGTTCTTACAACTTTTTTCACTGGGCCACAACTCCTTGCAGTGCCTGATTTATAACATAGAACATGACTACTTTATTAAACAATTAGGCGGCACCCAGAAAGTATAAAGCAATGCAGCTACAGAAGAACATGAATTCTTCCCAAAATATAAATATAAATGAGCCTCTTACACATGTACCTTAAGTATGTATACAAACTCAATTAGAGGTGTGAGCTTGTTTTTGCTGGGTAATCTCATTTATATTAGGTCTGATTTGAGACAAACTTTCATCTCATCAACACAAAAAAACTTTTCTCTTTTCTGATCTTTCATATTTGTCAGAGGTGACAATCCCTGTTCACAACAATATGTCATGAAGAACTGTAGAAAAGCCAATACTCTTGAAGAGAGGCATGGTGTCGGGGCTGGCCGGTTTCCGAAGCAGTGCCAGAGGAAACAGCTGACCTAGACAGGGCTCAGCTGATGCCTGAAGAGTTATTGAGGGTCTGGGACCAGGAACAGGCACAGCCCCTGCTGACGCCAGAGGCGATAATGAAGCAATGGGAGGAAGCCCCTACCAGGGCTTTGGCACAGCCAATGGGAAGGGATCAGAACATGGAGACCGGGGAGGAGTTGGGGCTGAGAGAGCCTGCCAGAGCATCAGACACCACCAGCGTGGATGATGAAAGTGAAAGGGAAGGAGCAGGCGCCGACCCGCCCAAGTCGAGGGCACGGAAACGGAAAAAGGAGAGGCGGCGCGCCTAGGATTCCCGAAGCTCCTATGCTGGGGGCGGAGCCGAAAATCGGTACTTGAGGGATCTGACTCAGATGGGTCGGATGCATAGTTGTAACGTCTGAACTGCTTAAGGCTGTAAATAAAGCAATTAGTTTAGCAGACGGTGTTTGTGGATGCTTACTCCCGAGGAGGCCATACATCCTTCTCACACATGGGTGCGGTTTCTGGTTGTGTGTGTGTGTGTGTGTGTGTGTGTGTGTGTAATATTTTGCTACAATATTATAGTATACTAAACTACAGTGAAATGCTTGAAAATTATTTTGCTTGTCCTTGAATCATCCCGCCACCCTCTCCTGCCAAACCCTTTGAGAATAAGGAGACATATTCCCCCTGCTTGCAGGAGAATTTAGTAATGCTTGTATTGCTAAATGGCTGGTGTCTTATGTACTTAAAGAAGGGGTAAATAATGCAAGTTGGAAGGTGTGAACAAAAAAAGAGGTGCAGGGAAAAGTCACCCCACTCACCTTGTTCTTGGGGCAAGCAATGGGCTCAGAGAACCCAAAGAAAGGCAATGCCAGGTTGAGGAAGCCATTCTTGTAGGACTCCAGCTGTTTGTGGCCCTGTACCACTTTGAATAACTCCAGACACACCAAGCCTACTACAGCGGCCGTCGTCGTGGCAATAGCTGGTATGATTTTCCCTGCAATCAGCTTGCTCTGAAGAGATAAAGGATGTATGAGAGCCCATTTAAGTGCCAAGTCCCCACTATTGCTACCTCCTTCCACTGACCAGGGTTGCACTCTTCACACCCAATAGGGAAGCCTACCTTGTGCCTATCAGCAGGAGGAATATCGTAGTTCTCTGCTCGTAGGTTGGATGCAGCCACAATGAAATCCATGTGGAAATTTGTGTCGTCATCCTGAAATGCAAATAAAATGACAACTGAGCCCCGTGATAGTCCCACAGTACCACTTCCCTCCCTAGAACCTCTTCTGGGAGCATATGCCCCAGGGAGCTGCACAATGAAGAATTTGGACTCATCTGAAGCTGCATAGCTGGAGGCTTGACCATGACTTCCAGACTAGGCACCAGAAGCACTTCCATATGGCAACCTAGGAACCGTTTCCAGCCAATCCCACGCTGCCAAGAAATCAGGAGGTAAAACGAGGGATTAGTCACCAAGAAATTCAACTGGTCCTTACCTTTTCAAAATCAACAGGGAACATCTTGAATTCTTGCAGCTGCTGGGAACTTGGGAGTGAGGATTTCAGCTCCTCCAGCCGTCTGTCATCTGGGAAAAAGAAAACAGGAGCCTTGGAAAAGGTTAACAACAACTTCAAGTCACCCTCCTCTTTCAGTAAACTCTGGTACCCACCAACTGACCCACCCAGCAAAGTTCCCCTAACATAGATGCTTGAAGGATTCAGAGAAGCCTCACAACCAAAGAGAACTGAAACATTTCAGCAGGTTGTGCAGGCGTCCCCCTGAGCAGGAAGCAAAAATCCAATCTGGCACAATATTGAAGCAGGAAGAAAATACTTTATGTGATACCCCTCCGATTTACAAATATGAAGTTGTTAGGAGGAAGAATGTTCCAATTATCTTCCTGTCATTCCCTACTTCTCTATCAAGGTAGAGCGCACTCCCCACTGCAGCCCACTTCACTCTCAACTCTAGGAAGCCTTACCAACAGAGGCGTTGGCATTCTGCAGCTCCTGATCAGAGATGTGGATGCGAACACCAGACTTTGGAGTGAATTCTGGAACTTGCACCTGGCGCAGAAGCTCTACTATGGCTGCCCTGTCCCGGGTGCCTGTGATGCCATATGTTTGTGCAAACAAGTTTGCTGCTGCCACCACATAATCCATGTGCAAGGGCTGAGGAGGCAAAGACAGAAAGTTAAGCCAGGAGCCTAGTTTACTTGAGAGTCCAGATTCTCTAAGTGATGCTCACACTCTGACCAGAAGCCATGCTTCTTTCATCTGAATCAATAATATGTAAATAAGTAATAAATACAGACAGAGAAGGGATCATGTAGAATGGTCCTGAAGATAATCTAGCCTAACTTGATTACACCCCCCCTACACACACACCACCCCCGTTCAGGTTTAACCCCATGGTCCCCTGAACAAGCTGCCTTATATGCCAGAGGAACTGGGATGATTTGAATAACAGTTTCGTGAAACAATTTGAACAATTCCAGCAAAGACTCAAGCTACATGCACAGTTCTCTCCTGTTCAGGGTGTCTCTAGCCAAATCTGATCTGGAGGAATGTCCCTCTGACTTTCAAATAAGGCCATCATCACAAAGCAGAAGCCATTCATCCTCTCCCACTTTGACCTGCCCTCCACCACATGTCTAACTCATGGTAGTTGAAGAGGGAGCAACGTAAGGGTGAACGTTGCTAACTGGAGTTTGCCCAGCTTCAGCACAACTTCTTGCTCTGCAATGCTTTCAGCACCCAGCACTTCCTTCCCCACACCCCATGCCCATGTGTTCCTTTCCTGTTCCAAAACTAACATCCCAGTGTCTAAAGGAGAATTGTAGCCTAAGTGTTTCTCCCTTTTGGCCATACTTCCAGTCTTCAACCTTCTTTTAAGAACTATTAATACAAAGACTAAAGGCAGCTGCAATACGGTTAGTAAACTTTTTGAGCACAGCAGATATGACAGGAACCAGCTCTTGCCACCTTCTCCTCATTCCCACCTATCTTCTAGTTAGCAGTGCCAGTTCTCCACCCCCATCTCAGTGCTTACATTGTTGACATCAAAGGTGAGTGGATGAGGGCATCGCTTCGGACCTGACCAGAAGAGGGTTCCTGAATTAGTTTTCTGAAAGAAAACAGAAGGGATGTTATAAAGCGGAAAGCAGTTAAGAAAACCTACCCCTCTAACTGCTAGAAGGAAATGCTGAGGCCTCAACGTATCAACCCTCACTTGGCTCACCTGGTTTGGGGGGAAGTTGTGCAGCAGCTGACGAATATTGTTACTGTACTGAGTGTGCCAATGGTTGCAAGCCCACGTCACACAGTCAGACCATGACTTGGGCCGATCAGTCACCAAACTCTTGTAGACAGCTTCCAGCACCTCCAGAGGTTGGGTGCCTGGCAGCTTCTGGGTCCGCTCCATGAATTTGGAGTCTCTGGAGAAAAATCAACACTATTATTATTGAAGTTATTTAAAATTCAGTATTAAAAATAGTTAAAATCAACTACCGATGAAAATGAGAACTGGCTCTGCAATTTCCGTGTGTCCAGACTTCTGAAAGATTCTGAAATGAGCAGAAACTGCAAAGCCACACCCCAACTGCCTGTTCTCCATGTTTCATCTGCCTGTGTTTCATTTAGTACACATCATTATACTTTACTGGTCAGTGCTCAATCCACTGCATCTTCTGTTGTACAGAGCGAAGCTTTGGCCTCCAACTCTGACCACTTTCAGATCCTCAAATACAGCATTTACTCACGTGATGTACTGGTTGACATTCTCTGCGGGCTGCTTAAAAAGGCCTTCAAATTCATCACGGGCCCACTATCAAAATAAATGATAAGAAATATATGATTTCTAGGTGGAAGAGAAGATTGGAGGTTTTATAGTACACAGCAGCAGCTAGCTCACTTTGCTCCAAACACTGGTGCGTAAAATTATAGTAACTAGACATAAGATTAGACATGGCAGTAAATGCTGCCTCAACAGACAAAACCAGATGGGGACAGGATCCAGCTTCCCCTTTATGAGACAAGATGCAGTAGTCACATATGGCTAACATACTAAAATGCAAGGTCCTGCAGCAAATTCATTCTGCTGAGAATCCAGGCAATGTTCTGGTTCCTAACTATTACGACACACCAACTATTGCCTTGAAAACTGGAAATGCAACCTAATACAAACTGACCTGTAAGGTGTGTTCAATGGCATTGGGAAAGTTTTTGAGCGTGCAGATGGGGATGGATTTTTCTGGAGGGTCCTGGCTGGAGCTGTAGGACTCCGTAAGGAAGGGGATCACCACCTGGATGTTCCCTTTGGTCCCCAGCGTCCCCGATTCCAGCAGGGGCTTGCGGTAATAGACGCAGCGACGGTCCATGTACATCCCTAGTTCAAAGGAGAGGGAAAGTGGTTACATGAGAAAGCAGCAAAATGCTGCCAACCGGAACAGCACAGGAATCAGACAGGAAATGGAATGCTTTCCAACACTACTAGTTGGGAGAAAATTGTATTCTAGGTGTGTGAAGCAATGGCATTCTGAATTTCTCTCCCTGAAAAGGGAAGTATTATTGCAGGAATATATATCAGCTGGCTATGCATATAAGATCATTCATACATCATTTACAAACCACTCATATTTAGAAAGTCCCATATATAATGGGATCCACCTCGGATAATGAATGGGTTTGGTTCAGAGTGTGAAGGGGCAGCCAGACAGTGATTGTCCTTCCCCCCTAATTAGTTATACCCCCAATACTCTCACTGCATTCTTATCCACCGCCTAGTAATGCAAGAACAATGCCAGAGAAGCCATCCTCTGTGAGGATGCCGCTGCCACCAAGGCAAATGGATCAGCTGCAAAAAGCTGTGTGCAGTGCACAGGTAAGCAAGCCAAACCCTGACAGATACACACGAGCATCCACGTTGTCCAGTGCATTTGCCACTCCGTCAAGGCTCTCAAAGAAGTCATCATCATAAACACGCTCCGTGTCTGGGCCCACACGGTCTTGGTAGCTTGTGATGTGGATGTTCGGGTTCATTTCCTTCACGGCTGCTGCCGCTGTATCAGATTTCATTTTCTGGGCAGACAGAAAGTCACACAATGTGGATATAGAACTACAGCTACGAGCCTCATCCCAGTGACTGTTTTTGCTCTGTATGTACAGACATAACTATGACTGGGTTTCATTATGGGTTTATTGGTCAAACAAGGAATCTGGAAACTGACACAGAATGCAGTACCAAAACGAGAAGAGTTTCAGGAAAAAAAGCTTAAGCAAGCACTGAGTCATATCTGCACAATCTTTTACAGTGGTTGGGTTCATTGGGGCTTATGGAACAGGTACTGTGGAAGACCACACACCTCTAAAGTGTCACACATCCCACTCCCAGCAAAAGCAGCTGCAGATAAACAGCACTTACTGTAACATCCCAAGGCCGGAAGAGGAACTGCCGGTTGAGGTTGGATTTCTCAATTGTGTCCATGTCAGTCACGGCCACCTCTCCACCTGGCCCACACCCCAGACCTATCATAGCAAAGTTCTTCAGCAGCTCACAGCCAATGGCACCGGCACCAACCTAAGAGTGAGAAAGAGCAGAAATGTCAACAAGGTGCTTGGGATAGTGACCAAGGCATAGGAAAATGATACTAGAACTCACCAGAAAATACTTCTGCTGACTTAGCTTATCCTGCAGGTCACTGCCAAAGACAGCAATCTGCCCATCATATCGACAGTGTTTCTATAAGGAGAGAGGAAACAAAGACAGCTTTCATCTCTTCTAGCCAATGCTTGATTTCTCCATTTCCTCAACCTTGTTGTGGTCCCCAAAAACAAACTCCAGTCAATGTTACAGCATATTTACTCCTGCACATATTAGATGCTTATTCATCTCACTCGTGTCGTTGGAGTTCCACATCCCAGACTCGTTGTCCAGCTATAAAGGACAATGGGAGAGGATTCTCTCCAGCAAAGTATCTGACAAAATTACAAATACCCAAATATAGATGGGCATTTACTCTTGCTAGATTTAATGTATTACCATCTGCCCTATTGCAGGGAAGATTTGCAGGCAAGCCATATGCGGAACGAGTCTGCCCCTGTGGCCTGCCAGAGGTAGAATCTGTCTCTCACGTTTTACTACGTTGTCGTTTTTACAACGACATACGTCAGGTTTTCATCTCTCCGGTTATACAAAATTCTTCAAATGAATTCCTATGTCTCAAACGCCTTGTAGAAGACACGGACCCTGAGATTACGCTGAAAGTAGCCAAATATTGTGCAGCAGCCATAAAGCTCAGAGAACAAGCAGTGTCATCGATATGAATAGGCCCCAAATGGCAATTTTTAGGCCATATTTTAGTGCCACAATTTTAATTCATATATTTTAAACGTTGCTGTATACGTATACATATGTGTACTACTGCTGTTATGTAAATTTTAATGTATTATTTTTGTATTATTGATTTAATAAGCTGGTCTGTGACCGTAAGAATAAATTCATTCATTCATATTAGATGCTGGTTTTACTTACTTTTGGACTGCAATGGTCTTTGGCTATAAGCAACAAAATTTGTTTGTATGTAAAATACCACCCATAAGGTCCTACTACCCTTAGAGCGCTCACAATACTAATACTACCCTTTTCATCAGAACAGTGCAGAAATTTAAACATGTTCCTTATCCGGGGCTTAAACCTTACAACCTCAAATGAACTTCCCTCCTACTCCTGGCATGCATCTCAAACCCCACACTGCTTACAGGGGTACAATTCTCCTCCGTCAGGGCATCCTTGTTTTCCTCAGGGAGGCACTCCAGTGCATCAAAGTACAACCACTGTGTAACAGGCATGAATTTGCCTGAACAAGCCTGAAAGAGAGTGAGGAAAGAGGAAGACGGTCATATCTTATGCCATGGTCATTTGGCTTTTTTACAAAGAGGCCGGTGTCCCATTGAAGGATGTGGGCTGGGCTGACACTGCATGCCAAACTCATCCACCTTGGTCTCTCTATTATTGAGGCAAAGATTTTGCTGTTCCAAATAGTCAAATACAAAGCTCCTGGTTGAAGAAGAAATTGATGATGATAGGAAAGGCGAAACTACAAATTATTTCTGAAGAGAACCCAGGACCTGAGCTCCTAGCCAACTTCCCCAATATCTGAGGTGAATTCCTGGAGCCTTGCTTTACCTTCATGACTTCCTGTGCAGCCAGTCCTCCAACAAAGGCATTGACAGGAGCCAAGTTTCCAGTAGCTTGGAAGGCCAGTTCTTTGATGACATCCTCATTCAGCTGCTCTTGTCTTAGTGAAGGTGCTGCTTGTTCATTCAAATCCTTGACCAAAGCTAGAACCTCACTAGCATCTGCCTGAAAAGGAAGGGAGAGAAGTCAGACATAGGCGAGGAAAAGCCCCTCATGTTCAGTTAGATTGCAGGATCATTCAGGCATGCAAAGATTTGACAAAGATAATGGAATGGAACTACAAGAAATACATCTAATCCCCTTGCAAAGTTTCTGGTAATACTTTTGAAACTGATATAATAGTATCTGCAGGAGACTCAAGAACTGAAGTACAGCCTTTGCCCTGTGCTGTTACCCAGCTCTCACACATACCTATTGAACAAGGATTGTAGGTATATAACTCCACAGAGGCACAGGCAATTTTGAATAAATTATAGAGCACAAAGTACCCCCCCAATAACTCCTTGCCCCTCCACTCCCTGTCTGTACAATACCTTTTGGAAAATAAACAGCAACTGTGCAAAAACTGAAAGGGTTAGAGCCAAACTAGACACTCTGAGTCTTGCATTTGAAGTGCAAGTAGTGCCCACAGGAGCTTTCCTCCCAATGCAAGTAACAGCTTTGAGTGTACAATCAGGAGCCCAAATGAAGGAGGAAAGCAACACACTTCTCTCCATCTGCTGCAGTCAGGATAATTATCAGCCTCAAACAGATTCTATTTTCATTTTTAAAGGTGCAAAGGTGAATTTAACATGACACAAGTTTGGCCCTCGGCTTCAAAATGAAGCAAAATTGAGTAGCCTCATACAATGTCAGATTTTGTTTTACATAAAATGCTATCTGCACTAATGTTCTCAGGAGGCAAGTTCTGCTTATTACAAAACTTGGGATTTCTGTGGCTAGTATGAGCAGCTGCAGCTGTAGAGAACTTTAAAACATGGAGATCAAGGTACCACAATACCACCAAGAAGGAACAACCTACCTGATTGCGGGGCTTGGGGAAACGATCATGCTTCTTGCGAAACTCATGCAAGGCCTGGAATCCCAAGTGCAACTGACCTGGTCGGTCAAACTTGCCAAAGTCAGTAATGATAAACTCTGGCTCCAGCAGAGAAGTGCGCAGAGATTTCTGGAAGAGAAGAGTGAGAAAGTGTGCCCCACACATTCTGCCTACCCTGATAAGCAGATGAATATTCCCTTTGAACATGGAGATACCTGCTTTATCCGATATAAACAGTGGAACTTCAATACTGCCACATTCACTGCAGTTGTACGTTAAACATTCCAGAACCCTGGATAGGAACATTCACTACAACTGGGGCAGCACTATCAATCGAATGAAATGGAAAGTGCATAAGATCACTTCATGGCTCCAATTTTCTATGGCCAAGGGGAGAGTTGATAGTTCCAGATCATGATGCCTCCCAAGGAATGACACATGTGGCCCAAAGGGGATCAGGCTGTTCCAGCACAAGAGCACTGCAAAAAAGCCAGTCTGTCAGCAACACTTACAAAGCTAATCTTATTTGGCATCTTGACCTGGGTGACAATACCACCACGTATATAGTCTGAAAAGTTGGAGGTGTCGCCAATGCTGAATGTGTAGGGGCCTGAAAGAGAAAGAGAGAGAACACATGTTTTTGTCAGTCTCATGCGAGAAATCAAACTAGGAATAAAACGGTACTGCAGAAATGCTACACTGCTTTGGGTCAGGGCCTCCAGCCATCTCAAAATGTTATTATTAGTCCAACTACTTATTACCTGCCCTTCACCCTAAGGTCCCAGGGCGGATTACAACATTATCACACAATATTAAAAACAGTTTAAAACAGCTTACCATCACAAAAATAAAGTGGGCCCAAAAAATTTACACTACTGGTATCAAAAGCAAAGAGGCTTCAGCATTCTCCAAAAGCTGTACAATGAAGGTGCCAGATGCACCTCTGTGGAGAGGGAGTTCCACAGCTGAGGGGCTGCCACAGAGAAGGCCCTCTCCCGAGCTGCCACCCCTCCTGAGCCTCTGAGGGTGGAGGAACTACCGAGAGGGCCAGCTCTGCCAATATTGCAATTGGGGACACTCAAGTATGGATACAGAAGTGAGTGGAAGAGATCTTTCAATCCTTTTAATAGGATTAAATTATAATTTGGGAAAGAAGGAGAGAAGTGTTATGTCTCCATTTACCAGGGGAAAGAAAAAAAGGAGACGTGAACAGGTTGTGGAATGAATTTTATTCTATGCCTATGTGTAAAGGGGTTGATACGGTTTTGAGTGAAGGGAATGGTGTGCTCTCAGGTGTAAGTCAAACAGTAGGAGAAGACTTAAATTGCATTATTGTTGTTAGAGATGGAATGCTGGAGAATGGGAATGTTTGTTGATTTAGGGATTGAGAGGCTGTGTCTGGGTTGGAAAAGGGCTCTTAGGAAGACACGCATGAAAGTAGACCAGAAAGAGGATGGTCAGAGTTAACATTTGTCTAATTGTACATTTTTTAATCTATTAAACCCTCTTGGGGTATATGGGGACAGAGCAGGCTAAAATTCCAAATAATTAAAGTAAATGCTAGAGCAACACTGAAAGGCATTACTATCTATACAGGTCGTTTTGCCAGACACTTAATGAGAGCCTAAAACCCCAGCAAGCTTCTCATTCAAGTGGCATCCAAGACTTGCTCTGCTTAGTCAAGGCGCCAACAGGGTCTTACCAAGCACTTTGATTTCCATTGGTTCACAATTGTTGAGCTCCTTCATGCCTTCAACTTCAGTGAAGGAAACAAAGTCACCAGTCTCAAAACCGTGCCGAGCTTCATCCAGACAGGTTACCTCTCCAGGGCACCCCTGCACAGAAATAAGGGAATCACAGAACTGTAGAGTTGGAAGGGACCCTGGGGATCATCTAGTCCAGTGTTTCTCAACCAGTGTGCCTCCAGATGTTTTGGGACTACAACTCCCATCATCCCTCGCTAGCAATACCAGTGGTCAGGGATGATGGGAATTGTAGTCCCAAAACATCTGGAGGCACACTGGTTGAGAAACACTGATCTAGTCCAACCCCCTGCTATGCAGGAATGTCAGGTAAAGCATTCATGAAAGATGGCCATCCAACTTCTGCATAAAAACCTCCAAGGACGTCCACCACCTTCTGAGAGAGCCCACTGTCGAAATCAATGCAAGACATTGCAGGAGGCAATGCATACATGTGCCCTCTATAAGGAAGACTGTACATCTGCCTTCCAGGAAATAGTTGTGGCTTCCAGCCTCAGGAAGGAATTACCTTGGTAATCATGGAGACCATGGCGCTGAGCGGCTGCTCCCCATTAGTGTCTGTCACAACCATGTCATCACCAAAGTCACAGAACAACTGGCTGTAAGGAAAAGGAAATGGGGTGAGGGGCCAATAGTGCCAATTCCACTGCAACTCAACTCTCAGCACTGTCACTGATGCAACAATACCCTTAAGCAGTAAGGCTGGGCTAGACATGTTATTGGCTATAAAGACTCAAAGCTGCCCATGCTAGACAGAATGGAGAGGCCAGTCAAAGGAAACGGTCAAGGGTTGCTATAGGAAAGAACAGAGCTGGAATTACACCTTACCCAAAAAGGCCCTTTGTATCAGCCACGACCAGCTTGATGTCTTTGCCATGGCAGAAGTCACCTATGCGCAGCTGCTCCTCCAAGGGACAGTTGGTGAGCACAATCACCTGCAGAAGGGACAAAAGAGCCTTCTAATTGCTACTCTAGGCATTAAACACTCTGCCGCTGTTGGTAACAGCACAGATCTTGAGCTCTGTACCGGCTCATTCTTAGAGTGAGTGCAGTTAAGATTGTTTAGCAGAGCAGGAAGGCCAAACAACAAGAGGACTTTTCTCCACAATCCTGGTTTTTCCACTCTGTTCTATGGCACAGAGAATTAAGAAGCTCTGCTTTCAATAATATTACTTTTCTTAGAATCTCTCACCAGTGAATTCCTGTAGTTAGCTGGCTCTTAAAACTATATGCATCCACAGGATTAGACTGACTGCAGCAGAAAGCATGGAGAAGTATACAGAAAAGCACCAGCAGCAGTTATGCCTAGAGCTCTAAAGTAAGCAGTGTAGCCCCTGCCTCTCCACGAGGATTTGTATTAGGACTTGTGTTATCTAAGATTGCTAAAGGATCCGGAGTCAAGGAAATAGTGAAGGAACCTGGCCTCCAAATGACAAACAGTTAATGATGGCCAAGTTCCAAGCAGACTAAAGAGATTCAAAACGGCTCTCCGCAAACTAGGTGAGCAGACAGAGAGGAAGATGACATTCAGTGTATGTACAAATGAGATGCATGTCACATTGTTGTAATAATAATAATAATAATAATAATAATAATAATAATAATAATAATAATTTATTATTTATACCCCGCCCATCTGGCTGTTTCCCCAGCCAATCTGGGCCATGTTAGCCATGATAATTAAATGGAACCTTAATGTATGGGGCAATACCGTTTGGAATGCTAGATGCTGGGGACAAAGTATCACAACCACTATTGTTATACTGAATTGTCCTCTGAATTTCCAGAAGCACCTTGCTGTCCACTGCTGAAGACAAAATTCTAGACTAGATGGACCCTTGATCTGTTCAAAAGTAATTATTATATCCTGCTATCTAACCCTCCTCTCTTCTGAAAACCAAACCAACATTTCCCCTATGAAGAGAAAGCCAGTTATCGACAAGCTGCCATCCTGCTTTACAGTACCTGGAAGTTGCTAAGGAAGTCCTCACTGAGGGGCCCAGTGTAAGAAGTAACAGGTACATAGGAGTTCAGCTCAGCTAGTCGTGGCTGGGATACTTCAGCTCGATTCTTTCCAAGGTCCTCCTCACGCAGGTAGAACTGGAGAGTGAGGGGAAAGAGAATGAAGTATATGGAGCAGTATGCCTACCAGAAGTAACACACTTTAGGCCATTTAAGTAAATGCAGGAGGACTCTACCTGGGAAGAGAGGTCAGACCACTCAGCCACACCCTGATCATGGATTGTGACAGATTTCACTCCTCCCAAGATGATGTTCTTGGCAATCTCCACGCCCAGTCCTCGCAGGCCAGACACCAGAATGTTGGCATTCTGCATTCGTTTCATGGCCTCATGGCCCAGTACATATCTGCTCAGAACATAGGGTGGGGGGAAGAATCCCAAAGGGTTCATTTCAGAGCCTTGCCTTCCCAACCAAAAACCGAGGCATCTTGCCCCCAAACAGCTGCCTCTCAGCAACGGAAAAATGGCTGACGCTCAACAGCCACAGAAGAATAGCACCACAACTCCTTTTGCAATGGTGACTCCTGCCCCCCCCTTTTTTCTGGTACTTACAGCTGCCTTGAGTACAGACCCTCATCAATGTCCGTTTCATTTCCATTCTTGGCCATACCCTGGAAAAAAGAAAGGCAAGAGGGTGATCGCTAGCAGAACTTGCACCAACACAGAGTGTTTTCCTCCCAAGCTATTTGACTGTACCACAGAGTAAGTGGAATACTGACTAGTACAAAATGCAATGACTATTGAAGCTTTCTGGAAATCAAAGCATTCTTTTTAAAAAATACATGCATTTCCAGATCTCCTGGTTGCTGACAAAAACTTAACATGCACAGTCTGTTTCTGAAGGGAACAGCTAAGGTTGCCCATGGTCAGGAAGGAGTTGCAAACCCACCCACCCTTTCAACTATTTTCTAGCATTTGACAATATTGGCCGTCTAATATTTGACATTCAACAAATGGGACCAATATATTTATATGCCTATACATTCAATTCACATAATCTTATCCCAATAATGGAATTTCCAGCTGTATAGTTTGAGGCCTTTCCAGCTCAAATCAAGACCTGAGCCAGACTTAGGAATGAAGGCAGCTGTAAGTCATGCAGCTGGTGCCTTTATTCTCCAAATGACCGGCTGACGAAGGAGCAGGGTTCTCTTGCTGGTTGCCTGCTACTTGCACACATTATGGTAGGGCAGGAGAGCCTCTGCTTTAATCTACACAAAAGCCTGTGGTTTAAGGCTGTAATGTTGGACTATTGAGCATAACTGAAGGCTCCAAACAGTTGGTAGAAGCAGGATGTTTGGCTAGTTAATACTGATTTGCTATATATTCAGAAACAGCCCCAACCAGCTATTGCATTTTATAAGAGTGTTGTACTGATTTTATGATAGCTGCCTTGAACATTTGCTTGCAGATAACAAGGTGCCCAACAGCTCCCACTGAGATCTACAAGGGGAGGAAGGTGGGGATGACTGCACTGTCAAGGCTGCAAGAGGTCTGGGAGCAAAATTCTGGGGCATGTTTAGTTTGCATCTAAATGATATCCCTGAGGCCGCCCTTTCATTTTCTCTCGTGTAATTGTCACCTCAGAGGAAAAGGTAAACTACTGCTGCACCAAGAAACTACAGCAGTTAATTTTTTCTCACCCTCAGCCCTGACAGGGTGGCCCACTCTCCACCCAAAAGATGGTGCAGAACTACACTGTACAAATGCTGCAGAAGTTCCTGTGACAAACAGACCCTCTTTCTGTTCCACCCATCATGGCAACAGACCCTTTACTATTATCAAGACTGCGGGGTCTGACCTAGTTTCTCCTTAGAACAGATACAAAAGTTTCCCCACCTAAGAATCAGGATGTAAGAAATGGGTTCAACACAAAGTCTTACGTTGGCAGGCGCCTCGCGCAGATCAGTCGGTACGGATTTGCCAGAGGAGCAGTTTGAACCCGTCTTCGTCTCCGAATCAGACAAGCGACGCTTCTTGGACAACGGCGAGCTGGACATCTGAATGCAGTAAAGGGGAAAATACAACTTGTTAAGAATACAAGGCTTGGTCTATAGCCTGCAAGGCACAAAGTCCCTTGATTGTGATAGCTTCTTGCAGCAGAATTCTGGCTCTGCCCAAATATACAAGACTGTCATTTCATGTGAAGAAGGGGTGGGAGGAAGCAAAACCTTTTGACTCTTGCAATGAATGGGTCATAAAAAGTGAAGGTCCCCTCGATGTTAGTCCTAAGCAGGTCTCTGCTGCCAAATGGGACACGCAGCTCCTTCATTTGAAGGACTGATACCACTGGCCTTTTAGGCTATGCAAAGGAGGCTATTCCATTGGAGGTACTCACTAGTATGTCCTAACAGTTAACTTGATGTTGCAACACTCACTGATTTCCCAAAGTGTTGGCTTATGGAATACTGTGCTACCATATGTCCTGTATTATCAGGTCAACACAAAAAGACACCCCTGTTGCATGCTGTTACTGAGAAGGAAATATTAGACTAACCCACTGTGTAAAACTGCTAAATCCCAATGCCATCCCTGTGGACATCTGAACCACATGACCTCATTCTAGGCTGCTCCCTCCCAGCAGAGTTCTCCAGCTGAGTACAGGAAGAATTGTAAGTCACACACACAGGGCTGGCAAGGGAGGGGCTGGATATGAGTCAGCTGGGAAACAATCAGCCTTAGCTGGTGTTAGATCATTTGGAATTTCCAAGCAATGGGCTTGGAAGATCAAGGAAAAGCAGAATGCAATCAGGCTCTCTCTTTATAGGTCCAAAGAACTCTCCCAACAGGGAGATTTTGTAGAGACTTGGCTGACCAACAAAGAATTCTAAGTGGAAAATTGGGACTTGGTCACACCATATAACAGAGATAATGGTAATAATCTCTATGCCACTGGAGCTATGCAGGTAGATCCTAATATGTGCCTACTGAGAAATTACACCCCACTGAATTCAGCAGGACTAATTCCCTAGGAGTTATGGTCAGAATCTCAGCTTATACTGAAAACCTCTTAGAATTATTTGCAGTTACACTTACTTGAATTGAGATAATTCATTAGCTTTTATAATGTGTGAATTTATCCAAGTGGACCGAGTTCAAACAAGCTTCTTCATATAACCCTAGGCAGGTCAACTTTGGTCTTGTTTTGTCTACTGTTTCTTTTGACCTAAATTCCCATTTATGCATTTCAAAATTTACAAAGCAACCCTGAGTATTCATACTTGCTTCAGGACATAAAGAGCATTCCCAAGGTACACCTAGCTCAGAATTTTTTGCAGTGATTCCCGGCAGGCACCAAGTAGTCCACTAGAAACTGGCCAATGATCTTTCAACAGACCATCATCTACCTTCTGTTAATAGAGAGATCATAGGCAGGCAGAAGAGAGGTGAAGAAGAAATACCACCCAGCATCACAAACCAGTGGTGATGAAGGGAAAGACCACTACATTCCCACTTCCTCCCTGAACACGAATCCCAGGGGCCAGTGTCCTGAATCTAAGCCAGTTCTTTTGTACAGTGGCCGCTTAAATTCATCTACAAGTACTGCTTTTATTCTTGGGTCCCGAGACAGACAGCTGGGACAGCAGCCTGGGTTCCAGCACTCCAGTTACAGCTCTGTCCTTATATTCCCACAGCATAAACAACTGCTTGCATTCCTGCAGAGCCACACCCTGCTCTCCCACTAGCTCAATGAATGAGCATCCATTTCAACAGCACCTGGCTGCTTTGCCATATGCTGAGATTAAATTAACTAGCAGCATCTCTGCACCCCATGCAGGAAGCCAACAGTGACACAGAAAATTGGTCACAAGTGACTACATTTCTTCAACGAGGAGAAAACCAGGATCTGAAAGACACATCAGCAAGAAGCACAAATGCTTCCGCTTATGGGATTAATTTTTGAATCCTAGCTATAAGCATAACCGAAATAGAAGCAATTCCATGCCACAACTGGGAGCCTTTGATATGTGAAGCCCGGAAATACATACGTATGTGATGCCTGTCTTTGAGTTTTATAAACGTTTCTTTAATGTTTGTGCATGAAAGGTGGGGTGGGAGGAATAAGAGTTGTTAAAAGACAAATGGAAGATTCCTTACTCATTTAAGGCACTATGTGAAGTTGGCAGCTACCATATGTTCAAGCAAATGTCCTCACCCATGTCACACAGCTCTTCACCTTATGCTAACTGCCTGCTGGCTTTGAAACAAAATGTCTTATGCAGTCACCCAGCAAGGAAAGGGAATATCCCCTGGGGATGAATTGATGAGTGACTTGTCCTGGTCTTTTTGACTCCTGGGTTAAGGACCTCTTACCTGATGAGAAAAAGTGTCCTGATAACAGAGCTGGCACCAATAATCAAGCATACTTTGTAGTATGAAGTAGCACCTTAAATTGATCATCCAAAACCAAAGCAATAAGGAAAGAAATAAGGGATGACATTCAATGAGTTCCATCAGCGCAAGCCTCTCTATTTGCCAGGGAGAACAAACTCCCCCCTCTCTCCCTGCCACTGTTCTGGGGGCTCTCTTGACGCTTCAGAGCAGATTTGGAGGAGATACATGGGGGTGAGTCCTGTTGTGTTGGGCGGAGTAATTCTGCTGGCTTCCACTAGTGCACCAGGTTAGTGGAATCTGGCCCCCAGGATTTTAAGAGGTAAACTTTAATGCCTTATTGTGTATTTTAAATTCAAGGCTTTTATTTTTTTAATGGACACACCATGTGCACTCACATTAAGGATTCTGAAACATCAAAGCATTTCTTCTTTAAAATATAAAAAAGCAAGAGAAAGAAAGAGAAAGCCATCAGCTTTAGAACAGGAAAAAAATCCCTGATCAAAGAAGAAATCATCTGCCAGCAAACTCGAAAGACAGACTTGCATAATAGCCCAAAATCTGACCTGGTCTATTGGCATATTTTAGAAAGGTGTCCAGGCAGTGTGACAAAATTTGCAGAAATCATTTAGCTGTTCAAGTTATGTACTTTTAACAGAGCACTGTGATAAGTGAAGAGAGAGACAGTAGATTTATTTACATAAATGAAGGATAAAGCCTTGTATAACTTGGAACTAGGCTACCTTTGGGAACACCTTAACTCGCATATTCTCTGCCTGGACTCTTCAATACAGTGGAATCTTTGGTTACGTACCATCCTCCTTACGAACGCTTCGGGTACCGAGCTCCGCTAACCTGTAGTAGGTGCTCCTGGTAGCGCACCGGTGGCACAGCAGGCCCCATTAACGAAAGTGTGCCTCATGTTAAGAACAGTTTCGGTTTAAGAACGGGCCTCCAGAATGAAGTTCGCAACCGAAGGTACCACTGTACCTGAGAGAGGCACTCTGAAAGTTTATCTTATGCTCACTAAAACTACAGCCTGTAGTGGGGCAGCACCAGTCCTTTACAATATACTTCCAACAAACATCACACAGGTGCCTACAATATTGGCATGGAGGCAACTGCTGAAAACTAACCTGTTCACCCATGCTTTCTCTGGGAGGTGAACTAGTGATTTGTTGCATTTTTGTACTTTTTTCAAGTAATTTTGTTTTGTTCACCACCATAGTATTTTTTTCTAAAATTGGGGTGTAGTTAATTTTTTGCAAATGAATAAAAACAAACAAGATGGGGAATTTTGGCTTTCACAGATTTGTAACATACTAGAATATATGCACATACGGAGAGAGAGAGATTAAAGGTTCCTTGTGCTTTATCAGTTGCCTTCAGGAGAATCTGTAGATGGAGGACAGGTTCAATCTCATATTAATAAGCTAAACCACATGCCCTGCTAATGCACAGAAGGTAATCTGCTGCAGTACCGGGAACAAAGAAACTGGCATCACAAATCCAGATACAACAAGAAGCAATTAAAAAGGGATTGGGGAGGAATCTTGCTATACTGTCATCCAGAAGTTAAACAAAATTTAAATTTCCTTCCGACTTTCTGATACTTATTTTACTTAGATTAGTTTAATGCAAAAGCTTGTCTCTACTTAGGTCCATGGTCCTGATAAGTTTCAGTCTTACTATGGTTTTGAGAGTTGATGCATCCTATACGCAGGGAGGACTGACAAAAACCACAGCAGTCAGCTCTTTGATTAATAAAAGCAGGTAATCAGTGAGCTCAGCAATTTTCAGTGTGACTATTGTTTAAGAAGGTGCATCTCCAATGAGGAAAGCCACTCTAGCATGGTCAACCACATGCAATTGAATTAAAAGGCTACTGAACAATGTAATCATTTGGTAAGGTAAAGGGACCCCTGACCTTTAGGTCCAGTAGCGGATGACTCTGGGGTTGCGGCGCTCATCTTGCTTTATTGGCCGAGGGAGCTGGCGAACAGCTTCCAGGTCATGTGGCCAGCATGACTAAGCCGTTTCTGGTGAACCAGAGCAGAGCACGGAAACGCCGTTTACCTTCCCACCAGAGCGGTACCTATTTATCTACTTGCACTTTGACGTGCTTTCGAACTGCTAGGTGGGCAGGAGCAGGGACCGAGCAATGGGAGCTCACTCTGTCGCAGGGATTCAAACCACCGACCTTCTGATCGGCAAGCCCTAGGCTCTGTGGTTTAACCCACAGCGCCACCTGCGTCCCTTAATCATTTGGTGGAGAGCCCAAAAAGAGCTCCCACCTTCTTATTCACCTTATCCAATGTTACAGCATATTTCTAGCACATCATCAATAGACCCCAAAGATAAAACAGATTACAGTGGTACCTCTGGATACGCACACCTCCAGTTGCGTATCCTTCAGGATGCAAACACAGCAAACCCAGAAGTATTTTTCTGGGTTTTGCCGCGCACGTATGCATAGAAACGGTCCCTCCGGTTGCGGAAAGCTCAGGATCCAACCGGAGCTCCAGAACGGATCCCGTCCACAACCAGTGGTACCACTGTATAGGGAAAACTACAAAGGGGAATACTGTATTAGTCTTGAGTTTGGAACAAGCAACAGTCTCACCCAGTAGTTTTCCTATGAACCTTGGAATCTTTTGGAGGCTTATCAGCCCCTGATTAAAAGGTCAGCCATAAAGAGTAGGTTTCCCACAAGGACAACTTTTTGAGCATTACTGATCTACCTCAGGTAGCCATGTTGGTCTGCCGTAGTCGAAACAAAATAATTTTTTCCCCTTCCAGTAGCACCTTAGAGACCAACTAAGTTTGTTATTGGTATGAGCTTTCGTGTGCATGCACACTTCTTCAGATACACTGAAGCTCATACCAATAACAACTGAATTCAGCAACTGAAAGGAACAGGGAGTATCAGGCACACTCTAGGATGCACTCAATTTACAAAGGATAACAAACCTGACTAGTACCACCCCCTGAACTAAGGCAGAACCCCAAAATGCTTCAAAAATCCAGGAATTCTGTGGCAGATATGCTGTCCAGCAAATGAATTCAAAACAATTAACTACTGAAGAAAAATAAAGGGAAACTCAAGTTCCAATTGGTTTAACTGCAAGAACTGAAGGACAACCTGGGCAGTCCTTGGTCGAACACTCCCAGTACCACATGATATTTCGTCACGGGAAACAAGAGTGACTGTATGAGATAATATTATCTGATAAAAACCAGCCTGATGGAAATACAAGAGCTGCAACAGTATGGTACTCTTCCTCAGAAATGTTTGAAGAAGTTTAACTCTTATTTGAACCCCAGATGGAGAATTCAACACAAGTAAGCCAGCCACATTACCCACATGCTGGCCACATGACTCGGAAGCTGTCTGCGGACAAAACGCAGGTTCCCTCGGCCTATAAAGTGAAATGAGCGCCGCAACCCCAGAGTCGTCCGCGACTGGACCTAATGGTCAGGGGTACCTTTACCTTTACCTAAGCCAGGCAGACGGTTTAATCTGAATGACTGTAGAACCAGCATGCAGGCACTTAGGCCAATTTAAAAAAACAGAAACCTTTATTCTCTCTTTTGCTTTCCCTTTGTATGTCATGCCTCTTCCTCAAGTGGAGTTCTTGTTACAAGATACACTGAAATAAATAGCTTTACCAAGAACTCTGGCCAGAAGTTTCAACAAAAGAAATAATATCTACTCGTGAGTCAAAATCAAATAGGGTATATATTCTGTTAAGAATTAGTCTTAAATGCAGTTGCAGATTAAAACAAAAATTATAATTTCAAACAAAGATACAGATTCAAACTCACAATAATATGTGTAGTATGATATTATGTATAATATAAGGCACACAAAATACCAAATACATTGAATATAAATCCATATCCAAAAGTTCAAGGAGAGCGTTTTGTATGTAAAGCCGAAATGAAGAGTCTAATAGGAGTCGAAATAAGGACTTCCGGAATGAGGACCAGATGTACGATGCAAAACTAGGGACCAGGACAGGGCCCTGTTTCGGAGCAGACGTCTTCTTCAGCTCGTTTTTTGAAAAAGTGTAAATTAATGAGGCTTATGGAGAGGTATCATATGATTTCTGTCTTTTTTGAAATCTTTTTCAAATGTAGCGTCTTGAATGGGTGGATTAATGTGTATCCAAGTTTTTTCTGTGTGTGTTTTTTTTTTGTGCGTTTTCCACATTGATCCACCCATTAGACTCCATAAGCCTCATTAATAATAATAAAAAAAGATTCTAATTGAGCCATCTGGAACCTGGACAGCAAAAGAGGCTAGCTAAGATGACTGTCCCTTGTCAAAATGTTAGTTCTGCAACACTAGAAGAGTAAGACATATAAATCAATGCGGTTTCAGTCTGGCAACTTTAGCACACAAGCCTTCCAATTGTACCAAGGATGAGGAATAAAATTCCACCAACCTTATTTGCTTATTGTAAGCAGACCACTGATCACTCAAGATTAGGGGAGATGGAAACCGTCTATTCCAAGTAGTTTGGTAGGAGGAAAGAATCATGAGGTGGAATTGACAGATGATTCCTTAGTAAGGATGAAGTTCTACTCCTTTCCAAACCTTCCTGCTACAAACCCTTCTGAGAATAAAGCTAAGATCCTTACTCTCCCTCTATACTATATCAGGCTGAGGTTAGCCAGAAGTTAACAGTACTACTGATCAAGAAAATCAGGTCACTCATAGAACATGTTTCAAGTTCTCTCAGAAGTTTGACACTCAGTTGTTTTGAGCCACACCCAACCAGCTGCCATTGATCTTACACACTGGAGCCCATTCTAACAAAGGATGCCAATAAAGGATCATAGTAAGGAAGGCAATTGTCCACTTAACCCAGGGGGTCAGCAACCTTTTTCAGCCGTGGGCTGGTCCATTGTCCCTCAGACCATGTGGTGGGCTGGACTATATTTTGAAGGGAAAAAATGAACGAATTTCTATGCCCCACAAATAACCCAGAGATGCATTTTAAACAAAAGGACACATTCTACACATGTAAAAACACGCGGGCCAGATTGAGAAGGCGATTGGGCTGCACCCGGCCCCTGGGCCTTAGGTTGCCTAACCCCTGACAACCTCTTGCTCAAGGTAAAGATAAAGGGAACCCTGACCATTAGGTCCAGTCGTGACCAACTCTGGGGTTGTGGTGCTCATCTCGCATTATTGGCCGAGGGAGCCGGCGTACAGCTTCCAGGTCATGTGGGCAGCATGACTAAGCCACTTCTGGCGAACCAGAGCAAAGTCAGGCACTATTCCTTCCGGGCAACAGCCTGCCAGACCTACATTCAAATTGCCCTGCAATACATATAATACAGGGATATGGATCAGTAATAAAGAGGCAACAATCCTGAGCTCCCACGCTCTCCAGCCTAAAGAGACCTAACAGGAAAGTGGATTTCTATGCAGGAGGAGAACACCTGAGCAAAAGAAGTTGCTGGTTGGTTTTGTGAAACCTGTACAGCCTCACGACCCTGTAAGCAATAACAAATAATTTGCAGTTAAAGGTAGATAGCCGTGTTGGTCTGTCATAGTCAAAACAAAATAAAATTAAAAAATCCTTCCAGTAGCACCTTAGAGACCAACTAAGTTTGTTCTTGGTATGAGCTTTCGTGTGCATGCACACTTCTTCAGATACACTGAAACAGAAGTCACCAGACCCTTATATATAGTGAGAGGGTGGGGAGGGGTATTACTCAGAGGGGTGGTGGAAATGGGTGAAAGGTTGATAGCTGTGGTAAACCTGTTGACGACTGTTAACGGCTGCAATTAGTCTTACAGGAAAAAGCAAGGGGTGAGAAGGTTAAAAAAGCTTTGTCATGTATAATGAGATAAGAATCCAATGTCTTTGTTCAGACCAGGTCTCTCCATGGTTTTAAGCTTGGTAATGAGTTGCAATTCAGCAACTTCTCTTTTGCAAAAATAATTTGCAGTTATTTACCAGCTTAAATTTCTACTCCGAGACTAAAGCAGCACCCACCCCAAATCAAACTTCCTTCAAAGGCATGCCATCTCCAGGCACGCTTGAAAGAGCTGTTAGTCTATTATTTGCCTCGTCCCATGCTTTGCACCTCCGCAATAATGGCAAGGATGGAGTATCCAGAGTCCCCGGGCTCCCTTCTCCTTGGAATGAATCCCTTTCGCCCCCGCCAGGAGCTACGGAGAGGCGCTCAAATGCTCCCCGCCCCCCAGCCAAGGCTGCTGTGGCCAGTCCCCCCCCGCACTTGCCTGCTCCCATGGCCCCCAGCTGACTGACCCCCTGGACTTGTTATCCTGGCTCTTCTCTGCAATCCCCGCCCCCTCCATCCTGGGGAAAAAGGAAGAAGCGAGGCCGCCGCGGCGGAGCAGCTAAGGCCGCAGGCGCTTCCCGGCTTCCCCGAGGGGCGTCCCGGCCAGGACGGAGAAGGAAGCGCCGCACCCTCCCGCTTCGGGGGGTGGGGCGCCGCCTCCTTTCAAGTTCTGGCAGAAAAGGGGAAAGTGGCGGGGGGGGCATTTCTGAAGGAGGCGAACACGAGACAGAAGCGGGTGACACAGAAACGCGGAAGGCCCCCCCGCCCCTCCTAGCCTGGCTCTTCAAGGGCAGCGAGAGAGAGAGGCAAGGAGCCCGAGGGGCTGCGAGGAGGGTCCTAAGGCCGAGGCCAGAGCGGCTGGGAGGGGGGAGCCGGGGGGGGGAGAGTCCTTGTTTCTATGGCGACAGGCATCCTTTGGGAGGGCTCTGTTTCTATGGAAATGGGGAGCGAGGAAACCGAGAGAGTGACCCCCCCCCCCGCCGTTACCAATGAGGCTGTGTCAGGCCCCGCCGCGGCCGCTGCTGCTGCCGAGTCACCGCTCCGCGCTACTGCCGCTTCCTCCTCCTCCGACCCGCTCGGACACAAGATGGCGGCGGCCGGGCCCGGAACAAGAACCTCCTCAGCGCCGCTCCGCTCCCCTCCAAGCCGCACAGAGCCCCGCCCGGCCCTCGGAGCGACCCCATTGGGTTAGGCCTGCGCCCCTCACAGGTACCGCGCGCCCGGATAGGCTGGCGCGGGGAGGCGGGCGGTCGCCGGGCCCCGCCCCCTGACCTGGAGACCTGCCTCCTTTTATGATGAAAGCCCCAGGCAAGGGAAGCCCCGCCCTCCCGGCTCGGGGAAGCGGGGCGGGGCTTTCCGTTTCGGTGGCCCCGCCCCTGGGCTTCACGCAGAGGCCGGAGCGCGGCTGCGCGCGAGAGTGAATCTGGGCAGGCAAGGAGCCTGAAAGCGGCTCCTTGCCGAGGCTGGAATGCACAGGATGCAGCTCAAGGTCTCAGCCCACATGATGGTTGGCTGCTTAAATCATATTCCTCCCTTCATCAGCAGGTGAGCCCTGGACTGCAAGACGCTCAGGGCAGGGACCTGTCCTCTCCCCATTCTGTCAAGGGCATCGCACAGTAAATCGTCATTCATTAAACAGTGTGGAAAATGCTTAGAAAGAACAGTGGACTCTCCTTCCGAGGAGGTTTTTAAGCCGAGCTTGGGTGGCCATTGCAAGGGGTTGGACTGGATGACCCTGGGGGCCTCTTCTGACTCTAGGATGCCATGATTCATTTGTTGACACAGTCACCAACTCCTAAGTCCTCATACAAAAAGGCATCTGATAGTTTTCAATGAGTCCCTGGATCCCAAGTCATTTTTGCCACAAGAGACCAATACAGCAACTCCTCTGGAATATACAAAACGAAGGTGGTGCCAATCTTCCTTTTCTTGTGGATCAACCTATGCTACCGCACAGAATTAGTGTCTGCAAGGATTAATTGAAAGCTCGATAATGCAATTAAGAGTCAAACTGTTCCCAAGGAATAAACTCCCAAATTTAAATGGGCAGGGTAGAAATAATAATAATAATAATAATAATAATAATAATAATAATATGATGATGATGATGATGATGATGATATTATCTGCTCAATATCAATAAAAGGCTGGTGCTCAAAACAGAAAAAGCAGAGCAGCTGCTGCAACCAAATACGTACCCATTTTGTGCCTTTTATTCTCTTGGGCCAATGGGTCAACTAGCAATTCCAAAATATTTTGGAGCACAAGCAGGCAAAAACAAAACTTCTACCAACAATTAATGAATGCTCTTTGGAACTCACTGCTACAGAATGTTGCAAAACATGGGAAAAAATCCAGAGGACAGGACTATAAAGCTGATGAGGACAGGACTATAACTGATGAGGATAGGACCCTTATTTGTGGTATCCATTAACCTCTGGTCCATCCTCATTAATGGGGTGCTGCTTTTAAACACATTTTCATACTTCTATTTACTCTTTTGTGGGGCTCCTCATAATCTTTCATCCAAAAGACTAACCTGATGCACACCTATGTCATGTGCTCCTCCTGGGCCCTGTTACTCAAAATCTGTCTAAGGTTTATCCAACAACATCCACTGAAGCCTCCAAAGCTGGCCCAATCAGATTTGCAGAGTGAGGATCAGATCCACATTAAATTCTTTGTCCTGGAATAATCTAGCAGCCATCATGCTATATTGTGGCTCCAATGCAGAAGAGAACACAATGAATGGACGTTATTGTAAGCATAATACAGTGGTACCTCGGGTTAAGTACGCTTCAGGTTAAGAACTCCGCTAAGAACAGAAATCGTGCTCTGGCGGCACAGCGGCAGCAGGAGGTTCCATTAGCTAAAGTGGTGCTTCAGGTTAAGAACGGACCTCCGGAACAAATTAAGTACTTAACCCGAGGTACCACTGTATGAGGTAAGCTTTCAGTTTCAAAATTTTTAGTTTTGTTTACTAAACACAAGTAAAATTAACATGCTAAATTAGTTACAGGTAGGTTATCTGAAGAAGTGTGCATGCACACGAAAGCTCATACCAAGAACAAACTTAGTTGGTCTCTAAGGCAGCGTTTCTCAACCGGTGTGCCGCGAGACACCGGCTACTGTGCCGCGGGAAAACCGTGGCTCGGGACCCCATGCCGCAGCCGCAAACGCGTAGCAGCGGCTGCAGTGGGGGAAAGGGAGCGCAGAAACCCACCGCCGACCTACCGCGCATGCGCCAGCTTGGAGCTCCCCGCCGATTCTGATTGGTTGCCAGGGACCAATAGGAAGACAGAGGAAGGAGACACAAGGGCTGCCGGTAGCCGCCGCCATTTTTCTGTTGGGGGGCACTGAAGCCCGGCAGCCGTCCAGGCCCAGCGCCTGCTGCTAGGTTTCCCCCCGCTCGGCCTCGACCTCAGCGCAGCGACAAGGAGCGGCGCCTCGGAGAGCTCGGCATCCACTCTGGTAAGGGGCGCGGGTCAGGAAGTTTGAAGTTGCTGCGCTCGGGAGCGCGAAGGCGGCGGGGAAGTAAGGGGAGTGATTTTTTGACATTTTCTGGTGGTGGTGTGCCGCGAGATTTTTTCCATGAGACAGGTGTGCCGTTGCCCCGAAAAGGTTGAGAAACACTGCTCTAAGGTGCTACTGGAAGAAATTTTTTTTTATGCTAAATTAGATCATTCTCTAGGAGAGCAGTTGCCAACCTGGCACCTAGACACCCATCATCCCACCTGTTCTGAACAGAAGAGAGGTGCAAAGAGCTAAGGTGCCTTCCCTCCCCATTGATGGGCAATACCCACACCATTTTGCATTCCTGTCTCCTTTCCTGCTCTATTTTAAACATGCCAGTCATTGTGTGTTATGTCACACACCCAATGCAGCCATTTTGTGACTGGCACCCATGGCCCTTTCTCAAACTTCCAAACATGCCTGCTGGCTCAAAAAGGCTGGTGACCCCTGCTTTCAGACAGCAGAAATGTTTCTGATGCAGGTTATCCAATGCAAATCACCCTATTTTACAATTCAGAATGTTTCAGAAAACTCATTGTTGCCCATGACCATAACCAGCAACTTAAATCAGTGTCAAAACAGGCTGCCACAAATATGCATGTTATAGTTGTGATTGCTCCTACTGCCTATCACAGGACCTCTGGGAGGAAGGAACCCAGTGGCATCACTCATGCCATACTCATGTGCCAGGAAGGCAAACATTCCAGGCCACAAAACCCAACTCATTCATCAGGACAAGGAGAAGAGAACATAAGCAGAGGTGATGTCCTGTTCTGGAGGTGCCCTCCCAGTGCTAGAAAAGTCCATATAATCAACAGAACTAGGAAGATCTATTCTCCAGTAAGCAATATCACCTCATATACGTGCTCTAACTTTCACCACTCCTTTGAGAAGACAGGATATAAATCTAACAAATTTGAGGCCAGACTTCAGAGCATGAAGATCAGTTATAGGCTTGTATTCCCTTTCTTGGAAATAGGCCCTACTGAACTCAGTTGGACTTACTTCTAAGTAAACATGTATATAATTGTGCTATGAGAGCCCCATGATCCGGGGCAAATGCATTCTTTAATTATATATCTATATGGCTTTTCAAGAAAAATTCTTCCCAAAGCTGTTTACAAGCCACAATCTAGGACCATAAACCACCACAAAATATCAAAACACTATTTCAAAATAATACCAAAACCAATGCCAATCCAGCAAAATCTGGCAAAAATTGTGGAGTTCTGCAAGTCGGGTTAAAGTAGCAGGTCTTAAAACCTACCCGAGAGGGGGCTTGCCAGATGAGCCATGGCATTTCATTTCGCAATTGTGGGGCCACCACTGAGAATGCCCTTATCCGTGTACATGCCAATCTAGCTTCCTTTATAGAGTGGCATCTTCCTTTGGAGAAGAGTCATAGCGGTAGAGCATCTGCTCTGTAGGCTGAAGGCCCCGGGTTCAATTGCAGGCAGGCCTGGGGAAAACCCACCTGAAACCCTGAAGAGCCATTGCTTAGTCAGTGAACCTCCAGCCTCTAGACCTCATTAGGCCTACCGGGTCACTTCAGCCAAGCCAAGCCCACCTGCCCTCCAGGGAGTTTGCAGCTGACTGACGGTGCCTGCAAAGCATTTGAGAAACCCTGTTCAAAGTGCCAACTGGAAAAGCCCCTTTCAAAGGGCTGCTTTGACCTTGGATCAGTCACCATCTCTCAACCTAACCTGCCTCACTGGCTTGTTGTGAATATAAAAGGGGTTAGGAGAACAATGAATGTTGCTCAAGGTTCTTTGGGGGAAGGATGCAATTTTAAAAATAACTTTACTTTAAAAAAAAAAAGTAATGAATTATTTAAGTTAGTTCTTTTCTCTTAATTAGCATTAGTATCAAACCTCATGTTTCCCCACAACTTTAATGCCTTAAAAATACTTGAACAGTCAAATATCCAGCCCTACCTCCTACCAGAGTGGATTACTGCAGTGGACAGTGGCTCCCCAGGGCCTCAGGCAGACCAAGGTGCTGATTTGCCCTCCTGCTTGAGATCCTTTAACTGGAGATAGCAAGGATTTAACCAGAGATCTTCTGCATGAGGTCTCCCACTGAGTTACAGCCCCTCCTATTCAGAGCTGAGCTTGAGCAGTATTCCCCTTTTATGCCTAACATAAAAATAGTTAACAAAAAACAAAGTAGGCAAATTAGCACAACACATTCGTTGTCACAGAATTCAGCTTTTGGGGCACATGTTTAGTGCACACCAGCCTCTTGAGAACAGCACAGAGGTATTTGCCCAAGGATTAACATTCCTCAAATTAACAGACACCCAAAAGGCAGCCTCTTACACTTGTGGTGCGTTTGGATACAGAGACCTGAAAGCACAATACACATGCAAGAAGTATAAGCACGCACCACGGTGGATTGCAGTTAAACAAACTAGCGCACAGAGCTCTTGATGGCCTGCAACCCAAATACCTCCAATGTCATCTTGCTTCGCATTCCCCGCCTGGCAGGGGAGGCCGTGCGGGTGGGGCTGATGGCTGCCTAGCCTTCTTGGTAGTGGTCCCCCACTTATGGAATGCCCTCTCTGGTGAGGTTAATCTCTCTTCCTTATTACTGACATTTAAGTGGAATTTTAAAACATTCCTATTCACTCAGGCATTGGGCAGCGCTGAGAGACATTGTTGCTGGCACTCTTGAAATATTAATATATACTGATTAATATTAACATTGAAGATATTTGGTTTGTTTAAAAAAGAAAAAGTTTTTTCAGTGGTTTTGTTGTTTGCTCACTTGGACTCCTTTGGGGGCGGGGTGAGATTTAAAAAAGAGGAGTAAAGGTTTGCCTAAGATCAGCAAGAGAGTCAAGGCTGAGGTTAGATGTGAACTGCCAGGAATGAGAAATGGCTGCCTTTGGGTTAATGCAGGGAGGTGGGCTATGTGAGCCGCCCTGAGACCTCCAGGTATACAGCAGTGTGTGTGAAAAATAATGTCTTGCACTATAACACTGTGAGCCGCAGGGACTATTCCAACATTGCAACCCAGCACAGTGCATAGCTCCTATTCGCTTGCTGTTGGTCTACATCCTCAAGTGCCATATAGGGACATTGTCTTCAACAATTCAGGCTCCTTCAAATCCCAAACCTAGAGCATGCAACACCACTTCCTGGATGGCAATGCTAAACCCCGCCTTGCCTTGCGGCTAGGTGTTTTGCATTCCCATATACCGGTACCTTTGGTTCTCAATCTGAGTAGCCCTTCACTGTCCACTAAATATGTGTCACATACACTAGGATGTGCAGGCCAGAGCCCAGGAAAGGTCTCTGTAAATATCCCCTCAAAACTTCTCTGTTTTCACTTGCTTGGCCTTGCCTATACTCAGCGCATTTGTTCAGCTGCAGCTCTCGGGGGGGGGGGGCATTGCCATCCTAAGAGAATGACGGAGGAGTTCCTGTTGAGTTCCGGCACCTCTTTTTCTAGAAAAACAGCCCTGCTGAACACATTCCCTTAAACATGCCCTCAACTGACTGGATGCCAGGATTGGGCTCCCACCCACCCCTTCTGAACACAGGAGAGGTGCAAACAGCATCTCTCTGTGAGGGAATACAGTGGTGTCTGATGTAGGTGCGCCCCCCCCCCCCCGCCAAACAAAGGATGGGACAGCTACTGGAGGGCATGTCCACACCCTTTCAATGTCTTTTTTAAATCTTTTTTTCCTCTTTTGGTTGTGGCAACCATTTTGTGTTAAACCCTGCCCCCATGCCAGCCATTTTGTGTTATGCCACACCCCCACAACACTTTCCTTAAATTCAAAATGTGCCCAGTGGTCGGAAAACGTTGGTGACGACCAGCTTCCCAGGTCAGATGTCCATGAAAAGCCATGTCACAGTTCCTAAGATGTGAGCTATGGCAGCCCTGAAAAGCTGTGTTGCGCAGAGATGGGAACGCCCAGAATGCAAAAGGGGGAGAAGCCGCTTCACCTCCCGCAAAGTCTCCATGACCAGAACATGAGGGAGCCGAAGCAGGGAGTTCTGGATCAGGCCCTGAGGCAGCTCCTCCTCTTCCTGGTCACTTGCTGGATCAGTGTTTGCAGCTGGATTTTCTGCCTCCCCCCAAGGAAGGCCTTGGCAATAGAGCAGGTGTGGGAAACCTTTGGCCCTCCTGATGGAGTTGGATTACAAATCCCATACTTCCTGATTACTGGCCACACTGGCTAGATCTTCTGGGAATTGTAGTTCAGCAACACCTGGAAGCCAAAGATTGTTCACACCTGCAGCAGAGCCTTCTGGCCCCCAAACGGACGCCCCTAGAGCCCCTTTGGGCTTCCCTCCAGGTCCAGTGCTGCAATGACTACATACGGTAAGTTCATCTACCATTTTAGAGAATTACAATTCTGGTGTACTGTTATGACATGTACAACTCTCATATCTTCTCAGGTTCCTCAAACATCTGCAGCACATGAAAGAAACATAGTGTATCTATGTTTGTAAATGCACAATACCAAATCAAGAAGCAAGCTGATTTGAAAGATACCGTATTTTTTGCTCCACAAGACTCACTTTTTTGCAGACGGAGGCTGTTTGTTTCCCCAGCGACCTGTGACTGGCTGATTAGATTATCTGTCTGGAAACTGTAGAAACAGTTCCCTTTCCTTTCCTAAAGAAGCTGCAGAACTGTGAGTTGAACCCCATAAAAACAGGATTTTTTCCCTTTGCAAAGTAAGTTCAACAACTTTCAGCTGATCCTCAAAAAAGGGGGCTTTTTCCCCTTTGAAAAGAAGCTGCACAACTTTGAGCGGATCCTCAAAAAAGGGGGCTTTCCCCCTTTGCAAAAGAAGCTGCACAGCTGTGAGCTGACCCCCCCAAAAAAATGGGGCTTTCCCCCTTTTCTCCTCTAAAAACTAGGTGCGTCTTATGGTGAGGTGCGTCTTATGGAACGAAAAATACAGTAATTTCAATCTGTGCAAACCTTCAGCTCTCCAAGACCATGGAGATAAAAATGGAAGGTCATAATCAGTTGCTATTGGTCTTTCAGAAACTGGTATCACATTGATTTAAACTTTAAGTGACTGGTAATAAAGGGCACTCTCATAAGCTCCCACTCTGCCCTTGTCCTGCTTTGGTGAGAACTACAGCTCCCAGAGTCCGTATGGAACGCAAAACTCTCATTTGTTCCAATGTGCAGGTTGGGGAGCAGACAAGCTCAGGGCTCCCCACAACCCTTTCCCAATAAGCTACGCTGGGGTACCAAATGTGGTGCCCCCCATGTGTTATTATCCCTGACCACTGACCAGACTGCTTGGGGCTAAGGGGAGAGGCAGATTTTAAAAAATGGTTTCTTCTGTTTATGGATAATACTGACCTTGTGGAGAGAAGGTAATTTCATAATTTAGGTAACAAAAATGTCCTTTGGCTTAGAACAACATTAATGGCTTTGTTTTCAGCTATCCTTAACGCCCCACCCCACAAACATCTAATTTTCCAACTGGCAAAACCTACCAGTAACTTATGTGTAGGTACCCCTCACCTCCAAGTATATCATTGTCTGAAGAAAACCAAAGCAGCTAGACTTGAAGATATCACAAATATATATATTTATGTGGTGAGTTATATACTGGGGTAGGGAACCTGTGGTTCTTATCCTACTTCCATAGTAGTGGGGGAACCTCAAGGGAGTCGAAGAAGGCAGAGGAGAAAGGCAGCACAATGGAAGAAAGGTGAAAAAGCCCTCTGCAAGCAAGCAGTTTAGAGAAGAAGGGGTGATGGAGGGGAGGGAGCCAAAATGGATGGAGCATTGCAAGCTACTACGGTTCAATGTCCGGATCTCTGGCTAGGACAATCTGCAGCCCCCTGGGCACTGGGAAAGAGGGAGGGAGAAGGACTCGATAAAACAAAATGGGAAGAAGAATGAGAGAGAAAAAAGGTGGCACAAGTAGAAATATTTGAATCAGATAAGAAAATAAATATAGCATATATTTATTTTGACATAATTGTAATTTACAAAAATAATTGAAAGGGTGGATGGATGGATGCAGGGGCATCTTAGCCATAGAGGCTAGTGGCGCGGGGAACCACGGTGCCACGTTCTGGAGGGCGCCAGGGAAGAGGTGGAGGCTGGACGCGGCACCTCCCGGCATCAGCTCGCCGCCCTTGTCCGCCTCCGCCATGCTGTGCTGTGCCCGGAGCCTCCTCCCTGCCGGAGGAGTGCCCTTCAGCTGCTGCCCGCCCGGAGGGAAATGTGGGGGTGGGGTGGGAGGCGACGGAGGGATCCTTGCACCACGGCGCCAGATAAGCTTAAGACGGCCCTGGATGGATGAAGACAGACATCTCAAGTGGGGGGAAAAAACAGTTTCCCCCCATGTTTCATATGCCATGAGGATGCTCCTGGATTCTGAATGTAAACCGCTCCCAGGTGCAGAAGAATCCCAAAGCACCTCCTCACCTGGCCATGACTCACTTGGAGAACAGGGGGCTACCCTGAAGGGCTACCCTGAAGTCACACAGATGATGCCTGCCCATTGCTTTGGGAGCTGGTGAGAAATCTCTCTCCCTCTCTGTGCCAAGTGAAGTCTGCATCCGGAAAACTTGTCACTTTTTAAAGGAACTGCTGCCACAATAAACCATTTTGGCCAGGGTGGTCCACCCTGTGGCCCACAAGGCCTTTTCAGGCAGCCCTTTCCCTCTGCTGCCCTGTTCCTGCCCTTCAGTGGCTCTTCTGCCTTCCCTGTCCCAATGTGGAGAAGGAAGCTTGCTTCTTGGGCCCTCTCCCAAGGGTTAGGCTTAGGGAAGCGGCAATGGCGGTGGAGCCACCAGGCCAGAGGGAGGCTGTGAGACACGGTGTGTGGAGACGTGCAGGGGGCCTTGGAGGGGCCTCTGGGGCTCCACAGGGTGGTTGGGCTGCCCCTGGGCAGGAAGGCTCTGCTGCTAGCTGCCCTGTTTGATAGCTGGGTGGGGAGCTGCCTGCCAGGGATTGCAGGGGGTCAGTCTAGATGACCCTCGGGAGTCCCCTTCCAACTCTACAGATCCCTGCCCCCCTTAGTTAACAACCAACCTGAAGAGGTTGTGTGTGTGGTGTATGGGGGGGCAAGTGGGATAAATGGTGGCAGCTGTGGGCAACCAGCAGGCAAGTGAGGCGGATCGGATGAGGCAGCTGTTGCCCCCGTTGCCCCCCATCCCATGCACCCCTCCTCCTTCTCATGGGCTGCATTTATTTACTGGGCCCAGTCTTATTCAACATCTTTATCAATGACTTGGATGATGGGCTTGAGGGCATCCTGATCAAGTTTGCAGATGACACCAAATTGGGAGGGGTGGCTAATACCCCAGAGGACAGGATCACACTTCAAAATGACCTTAACAGATTAGAGAACTGGGCCAAGGCAAACAGGATGAATTTTAACAGGGAGAAATGTAAAGTACTACACTTGGGCAAAAAAATTGAAAGGCACAAATACAGGATGGGTGACACCTGGCTTGAGAGCAGTACATGTGAAAAGGATCTAGGAGTCTTGGTAGACCATAAACTTGACATGTCAACAGTGTGATGCAGCAGCTAAAAAAGCCAATGCAATTCTGGGCTGCATCAATAGAAGTATAGCATCTAGATCAAGGGAAGTAATAGTACCACTGTATTCCGCTCTGGTCAGACCTCACCTGGAATACTGTGTCCAGTTCTGGGCACCACAGCTCAAGAAGGATACTGACAAGCTGGAACGTGTCCAGAGGAGGGCAACCAAAATGGTCAAAGGCCTGGAAACGATGCCTTATGAGGAACGGCTTAGGGAGCTGGGTATGTTTAGCCTGGAGAAGAGAAGGTTAAGGGGTAATATGATAGCCATGTTCAAATATATAAAAGGATGTCATATAGAGGAGGGAGAAAGGTTGTTTTCTGCTGCTCCAGAGAAGCGGACACGGAGCAATGGATTCAAACTACAAGAAAGAAGATTCCACCTAAACATTAGGAAGAACTTCCTGACAGTAAGAGCTGTTCGACAGTGGAATTTGCTGCCAAGGAGTGTGGTGGAGTCTCCTTCTTTGGAGGTCTTTAAGCAGAGGCTTGACAGCCACCTGTCAAGAATGCTTTGATGGTGTTTCCTGCTTGGCAGGGGGTTGGACTGGATGGCCCTTGTGGTCTCTTCCAACTCTATGATTCTATGATTCTACTGGCTTCACAAGAGGCTTGAATTATTTTGACTAGAAGTCTTCTAAAATAACAACAATTATTATTGTTGTTATTTATACCCCTTTTTACCCTGATGGACTCAATCTATTGTGTATATTAAATAATATTAATTATATTGCAAACACTTTAATTTATGATATGGAAATTTAATTCAGTGTGTGGCCTGCGGCTTCTGTGTCAAAGTCCTCTTGCGGCCCACTGGGTCTGAGAGGTTGGACTGTCTAGTTCCAGCCTTATAGAAAGCCAGCACTTTTCTGGCTACTTTGCTGCCACAATTTTTCTGCTGGAAGGTCCTAATGACCCAAGACCAATGTAATGAATAACAATAATGAGTTGCTCAGAGGGGTAAACCTCTTGTCTTTAGCCTTCATGCACTTTTTACGTATAGGAGTACATTATCTGCCTCACGGGGGGGGGGGGCAGTCTTAGCAGAAAGTCCCAGACTTCCTTTCTGCCATCTTTCCCCAGGATTCTTCAGCTAGCCGGAGAGAGCCAGGTTTCCTTGAGCGATGTGGCTCTTTCCTTTCCCAGCATGAGCCGCATTGGAGCAAAGCTGTGCCAGCTGCCTCTCCACAGGCAGGTACCTTCACGCGCTAAAGGCAACGGACTAGAGACTTGTTTGCAACAAAGACAAAGCAATCAAACTGACATGACATGTTGGGAAAGAACAGGGTAAACCAAGAAGAAAGGACTTTGACACTATCTGTAGGGTAAATGTGAACAATGCTCGTTACCCTTATCCATTATACCTGCTGCTTGAAATGCAGCTATAGGAAAATATTTCCAGATGGGAAGCGGCTTAAGGACAGAAAAACATCTCTGCTGGATCAAACCAGAGGTCCGTTAAATCTCACATGGTGTTCTGCCAGCCGCTAGTCAAGCCACGGCGGTGCTCTTGCGCTGCTCCCATTCATCCCAGAGAGGCCGGCGCAGGAATTATGGATGGGTTCTGTTCCTGGGAATGAGAGCTGTCTGCTCCACCCTTTGCGATGGCATTCACAGTCCACCATCCAAAGCTTCTGCCTCTCTCCCCATCTCATGGTGAGCTCATCTCTGCAGTTGCTATCAGCACTGTACTTTCTAAGGCAGGGATAGGGAACCTTTGGCCCTCCAGAGGTTGTGGACTACAACTCCCATTGACCTTGTTGGCTGTAGGGCTGAGGGATAAATTGCCATACCATTGAACGACATCTTGGTAAGTGTTTCAACAAGGCAATATACCAGTGAACAAAAGGTGGAGACTTAACAGCTTTCCAGGGGGTAGCTCAGCTTTGCAGATAATTTGCTCCCTCCCTCCCTCCTCCTATAAGAAAAGTAGATAAGCTCTCACACAAAGCAGCAAACTCTTTCAGCTTCACTGGTGGCTTTCCACTTAGAGCTCAACTAATTATGCAGACTAATTAATTGACTACGCAAAAGCATTTGACTGTGTCGACCACAGCAAACTATGGCAAGCTCTTAAAGAAATGGGAGTGTCTGATCACCTCATCTGTCCCTTAGAAATCTCTATGTGGGACAAGAAGCTACAGTTAGAACTGGATATGGAATAACTGATTGGTTCAAAATTGGGAAAGGAGTACGACAAGGCTGTATATTGTCTCCCTGCTTATTTAACATATGCAAAATTCATCATGCGAAAGGATGGACTGGATGAATCCCAAGCCGGAATTAAGATTTCCGGAAGAAATATCAACAACCTCAGAAATGCTGATGACACAACCTTGATGGCAGAAAGGGAGGAGGAGGAATTAAAGAATCTTTTAATGAGGGTGAAAGAGGAGAGCGCAAAATATGGTCTGAAGCTCAACATAAAAACCCCCCACCTAAGATCATGGCCCACTGGTCCCATCACCTTCTGGCAAATAGAAGGGGAAGAAATGGAGGCAGTGAGAGATTTCACTTTCTTGGGTTCCATGATCACTGCAGATGGTGACAGAAGTCACGAAATTAAAAGACGCCTGCTTCTTGGGAGAAAAGCAATGACAAACCTAGACAGCATCTTAAAAAGCACAGACATCACCTTGCCGACAAAGGTCTGTATAGTTCAAGCTATGGTTTTCCCAGTAGTAATGTACGGAAGTGAGAGCTGGACCATAAAGAAGGCTGATCGCCGAAGAATGGATGCTTTTGAATTATGGTGCTGGAGGAGACTCTTGAGAGTCCCGTGGACTGCAAGAAGATCAAACCTATCCATTCTGAAGGAACTCAGCCCTGAGTGCTCACTGGAAGGACAGATCCTGAAGCTGAGGCTCCAAGACTTTGGCCACCTCATGAGAAGAGAAGACTCCCTGGAAAAGACCCTGATGTTGGGAAAGATGGAGGGCACAAGGAGAAGGGGACGACAGAGGACGAGATGGTTGGACAGTGTTCTCGAAGCTACCAACATGAGTCTGACCAAACTGCGGGAGGCAGTGGAAGACAGGAGTGCCTGGCGTGCTCTGGTCCAGGGGGTCACGAAGAGTCGGACAAGGCTAAACAACAATTATGCAGATCCTGCTAACAATCCAGGAGGGACACCACCACCCCAGGATAAACAATCAAAGCACTTCTTTCTTCCTCACACTCACCCCCACCTTGAAAAAACTAGGGGGGACCCTCTGCCACCACAGGGAGACCCTGCAAGGCCCTTCGCCACCGCAGATTTATACCATATATCATGATATATAGAGATATCATGATTTTTAGCTGGTTATATATTGTGATGTTGAAAAACCAGATATTGCCCTACTTGCTTGCTGGGGCTCATGGGAACTGAGGTCCAGTAACGTCTGGAGAGCTACAGGTTCCTCTCCCCTTCCCTAAAATATCAGACTCCATACACAGCTGGATTTGTCCAACTCTCTCAAACAGCAATTGGGGGTAAGCAACCATTAGAGACAGTCTTTGATGATCAAGAATCTCTGTTGCTGGACCAGAGGTATTTACCCATTCTCAGCTGCCAGTAAGAAAAAAAGCTAAATTTCTGTGTGAGGAATGACCTGGGTTAATGCATGTTTGTGCAGGGGAAGGAAGGAAAGTGGCCAAAGGGAGGCTGAGTTGGCTTTTTGCTCATTAACAAAGGAACAGTGTGAGAAAATATTTGTCAAGCATTGTTAGTGTCTCATCAGAGTCTGAATTAATGGAATTTGATGAGGGTTTTTGCAGGTTGAGGAAAGAAAGAACATATCTGAAGTTGTTTTCAAGATCTATACTGGATACTCTGATAAGTATGCAGCATAGTAATTCTAAAAAAATTAGAATTCAAATGCTGCACAGAATCACAAACTTGTAGGACACAAATATTGCTGACTTTTGCACCTTGAATTTAGTGTCTGGAACAGTTACTATTTTCCAACATGGCTAGGCAAAGAGAGCATTTTAGGGAGTTGTTTGTATCCCAAACCTGACATGGAATTCTCCAGGAATGGGATGAGGGGCAGGTTGGGCAAGTCACCCAGGAAAAAAGCACTTGTTGCTGCAGATCCACTTTGAGGAATGAGGGAGGCGAGATGGGCCTGGGCTTCTCAACAGGTTCTTTTGCCACAGTGCCCCTTTTTGCCTCAAGGCTGGCAGCTGAGAAGCCAGGTGACATTCCTCAAGGGAGCAGATCTAACTCAGGGGCCTAAAGCTGCCAAATTTTAAGGCCACACACACAACACCAAAGTACACAATAGGGAAAATAGGGACATCCTATTCCATCCAAGCTTTCTCCAATAAAAATAGGAGCATCCTAAGGAAAAGCAGGACATTCCGGCATTAAATCAGAAAGTGGGATGGCTTTTGTAATCTGGGGCTGTCCCTGGAAAATAGGTACACTTGGAGGGTATGTGTGATGCTATGAGAAGCTGGATCTGCCAATTTCTTTATTATTTTGACCACAACTGGTAAACTAACCATCTAAATCTTAGATGATTAACCCTTGTTGTATTAGATGATTAATTCATGCTAGTTTTAGTTGTCAGGATTCAGGGAGGTAGCCGTGTTGGTTTGACACAGTCAAAATAAATTTAAAAAATAAAAAATTGTCCAGTAGCACCAACTAAGTTGGTCTCTAAGGTGCTACTGGACATTTTTTTTAAAAAAAATATTAGTTTTCAGGATTGAAGCTGATGGGCACCCTTTTTATATTTGGGAAGATATTTTGGCTCTGCACGGGAAGTCTTCAGTTCAAATGCAACCTCATTGGCATTCCTCCCTCCCACTATCTGCAGTATGGGAATATTATTGCCTTGCCAGGGCTGTTGTAAGGATGACCAAGATAATTAATGCTACTGTACAAATGATAATAACAGAGAGAACATTAAAAGTGGTATTGCATTATACATTGCATTTGCATTCCTTCCCTTAGTGTTATCAAAATGGCACCTATATTTACAATTATATTTATAAATATGAAAATTAAGTTGATTCTTTGACTTTTAATAACCTAGACAACTTTTAAAAACTAACATCTTTATTCAATGAACAGTCCCCTATATTTGAAGGGGGAAATTCAAGGTCCAGTTTATAAACTTTCAGGGAAACAAAGTAAACAAAAACTATTCCAGGAGCAAAAGGCACTAGAATACGAATGCATAGGTAGTTGTTCAAGAACAGGAGCCTGCTTACAGATACTATGCCACTTTAGCCCATCCCTAGAGAAGTTGTTACTGTCTCTTGAGATTAGGTTCTTACAAGTCAAGGAAACAGAAAGCATAGAAAAGGGGGAAATCATCTAAGTCAGCAGGTCTGGCTCATCCATATTACTTGGCCCAATTCTCCCCTTCCTCCCAAAGCTGAGAGTGAAACATCCATTAACGATTGAAATAAAACATGTCAGCACACAAGGCTGCCTTGATGTCCTGCTGTTTCATACAGAGACCTGAGTCCTAACCCTAGAAATGTGATTCACAGGTAGCCAACCCTCATACCTGAAAACAGAGAACCAGCAGACACACCAGATTTTTGTCTGGGTCTTCAGTCTGGCAATACAACCCGTTCACCAGGTCAGTAAAACTGGGGGGGGGGGGGGGACAGACCAAGTACAGTGGTACCTCAGGTTACATATGCTTCAGGTTAAGAACTCCGCTAACCCAGAAATAATGCCTCAGGTTAAGAACTTTGCTTCAGGATAAGAACAGAAATTGTGCTCTGGCGGCGCAGCGGCAGCGGGAGGCCCCATTAGCTAAAGTGGTGCTTCAGGTTAAGAACAGTTTCAGGTTGAGAACGGACCTCCAGAACGAATTAAGTTCTTAACCCGAGGTACCACTGTATTGGCAATGGCTGGAGAGGAACTTCAGCACACTTCAGAGAGGTTCTGTCTCATACCTTCGGGTTTTCCTTCCAAAAGAAGAAACTAGGTTTAGAAATTGGAACAGGCTTATAGCTGTACTAACAACAGTCCTTCCTTGAGGAGAAATAATTTGGAGACTAAAAAAAATGGAGGTGAGGTGAGGAAGGAGCCTGCAAAAGACCAAAAGTGCATAAAAGCTTATTTGGTAGAGTGTGAGACTCTTAATCTCAGAGTTGTGGGTCCCACATTGGGGAAAAGATTCCTGCATTGCCGGGGGCTGGACCAGATGACCCTCAGTCCTTTCCAACTCTACATTAACCCTTTTCTTTTTAACCACTGAGTTTACAGGGGTGCAATGACAGATGTCATTTATGCTGACAGGTGAAGCTTCGAAGCGTCATTTATGCTGACAGGTGAAGGTCGGAGCCTCTCCCTGCCTTGCCCCCCCCCCGAGCTCCGCTCCCCCCTCCCCGAAGGAAACACCCGCAGGTCGCGCGCGGCACAACGATCGCAAGAGCCTTGGCGCTGAGTTACGTGGGGGCTTCGCAGGTGCCGAGCGGGGCGCGTGGGGGGGGGGGGAGGGGAAATGCAGGATGTCCGCTTCTGGAGCAGCCATTCGCCCAGCCTGATCCCACGCGTGGGAAGTGCGCCCCAAATGGAGGTGGGGGGGGCTGTCGCGAACTTCCCTCCCTCCCTCCCTCCCGCCCCCTCGGCCCTCCCCCCTCTCCCCGCCCGGCTCTCACCCCCCCTCCGTGCACCGCCTGCGTCCCCGCTCCGCTCCGCTCCGCTCCGGCTGCTGCTCCCGCCGCCTCTGACGCTGCGCGCCGCCGCCCCCCGCGGCGAGGAGAGCGCCGGACGAGACCACGCTGGCCGAGGGGGGGAGGGGTCCCTCAGCGCCCCAAAGCCGAGCTGCCGGGCGTCCCGCCGCATTTCCTGAGCCGCGCCGCGGCGGGCTAGAGGTCTTCGCCTCCCCTCGGGTTCATTTAGGGGAAAGGGCGCTCGGGCGGGAACGGAGGGGAGGCTCAGAGGGGGAAACCCCCCCTGCACTCCGCGACTCGGATGGTTCGGCTCAGCCGGCGGGGCGGGGCCGCGGTGCTGCCTGGGAAATGTAGTTGCCGGTCGCCTGGAGGGGCGAGGGAGCACGTGGCTCCTGATATCGCGCGGAGGACGCAGAAGCACGTGGCCGGAGGGGGAGGGGAGGGGGGATGTCCCTCATACCCGGTAGATGCGATGTACTGTACAGTACAATACAGTATATAGATATACGCAGTGCTTTTTTTTCTAAAAACAATGTTTATACTGAAATACTGTCCCTCAATGAGGCCAAACTTAGATTCACAACATGTTTAGTCAAACTTGACTATGGGGTGCAGCGCTGGATCTCGCTTCAGGCGGAGGGAGCCGGTGTTTGTCCGCAAACAGCGTTTCCAGGAACGCAACGGAACACCGCGACGGAAACCAGAGCTCACGGAAACACCGTTTACCTTCCGGCCGCAGTGGTACCTCTTTATCAACTTGCACTGGTGGGCTTTTGAACTCCTAGGTTGGCAGGAGCTGGGACAAAGCAGCTGGAGCTCCCCGGTTTAAATCCCAGTGCCACCCGCTCCCTCACCACTTCCACAACATCTACCAGAGCTTGGATCGGGGCCTGGATGGGTTCATGCAACTACCTGCGCTCTGGATCTTTGCCCCTCTTGGCTAATAAAATCCAGCAGGGAGCAGATCTATGTGGGGCCAGGGGGTTGTCAGTGCCTCTTTATGAGAGGGGTGGTTCCTGCCAAGTTGAAGGCAGCAGTGAAAGGAGTGCTTCTTGAGACACCATCCCTAGATCCTGAGAACTTAAGTACCGGGTAATTACCAGCCAGTTGCCAATGTCCCTTTCTTAGGCAGTGTTCTTGGGCAGGTGGTCGCTGACCAGATCCAGGAGCTCTAGATCTATTTTGATCGGGGTTTAGGCCTGGTTTTGGCACAAACTGCCCTGGTCGCTTTATATGATTACCTCTGTCAGGAGAAAACTAATCCCCCTTGATTTCTTGGTGGCTTTCTGAAATAAACTCAGAGTCGAGTGCATGGGCGTAGCCAGGGGGGGGCAGACGGGGGCAGTTGCCCCCCCTAGAAGGCAGCTGCCCCACCCAGAAGCAAAAATGATCAGTGTCCGTTCAAAGCATTTCCCCCCTATTTTTTCCCCCAGAAGCACCATTTCCCCTCCCTCACTGCATCCTCCGCCTCCCTCCCTCCTCCCGGTGCAGCCATAGGCTAATATCGCTGAGGGACAGGCCAATGGGCGAGCAGCTCATGGCTGAGAGCAGGAAGAGGGCTGGGCTGAGCTAGCACGTGCAAGCAAGCAGCAGCTCGACGACCTTCCTGCGCCTCAGGATCCTGCCCCCTGGATCTCCTGAAACCTAAGGTTTTTGTGTGTTTGCTGGATTTCCCCCCTCCGCCTTCCCTCTGCATCCTGTCCTTCTTGTGGTTCAATTTTCCTGCCCCTCCTGCCCTTTCTGTGTGTGTGTGTGTGTGTGTGTGTGTGTGTGTGTTGGGGGGTTTGTTATTCATTATTCTGCCGCTGAGAAAGCGGATGTGCTGGGGGGGGCACTGGCTAGCTAACTGCTCAAGGGAGGCTTTCATGGGCTGTCGTTTGCCTTGGTTCCTTAGATCCTAGCCCCTTCCAAAGAAAAAACCACCGGCTTTAGAAAGATAAATAAAAAAATAAAACCTAGGGCTTCATTTGAAAGCAGTATAGGCTTTTGAAATTGGACGAGTGTCTGGGGTTTGGGGTTTCTTGTGTGTGTGTGTGTGTGTGTGTGTGTGTGTGTGTGTACACGCCAGAAAATTCCTAGACCATCGGCTGTGGTGAGGACTGCAAGGCCTGCTCCCTGCAAGGCCTATTTCCAGCTGGCCTAGGGGGTGGGGCCCAAGCCTCCCACTCCAGCTATAAAAGGGACTCCTGCTGCAGAGAGGCCTCAGACCATCGGCTGTGGTGAGGACTGCAAGGCCTGCTCCCTGCAAGGCCTATTTCCAGCTGGCCTAGGGGGCGGGGCCCAAGCCCTCCCACTCCAGCTATAAAAGGGACTCCTGCTGCAGAGAGGCCTCAGACCATCGGCTGTGGTGAGGACTCCAAGGCCTGCTCCCTGCAAGGCCTATTTCCAGCTGGCCTAGGGGGCGGGGCCCAAGCCCTCCCACTCCAGCTATAAAAGGGACTCCTGCTGCAGAGAGGCCAAGGACCATCGGCTGTGGTGAGGACTGCAAGGCCTGCTCCCTGCAAGGCCTATTTCCAGCTGGCCTAGGGGGCGGGGCCCAAGCCCTCCCACTCCAGCTATAAAAGGGACTCCTGCTGCAGAGAGGCCAAGGACCATCGGCTGTGGTGAGGACTGCAAGGCCTGCTCCCTGCAAGGCCTATTTCCAGCTGGCCTAGGGGGTGGGGCCCAAGCCTCACACTCCAGCTATAAAAGGGACTCCTGCTGCAGAGAGGCCTCAGACCATCGGCTGTGGTGAGGACTGCAAGGCCTGCTCCCTGCAAGGCCTATTTCCAGCTGGCCTAGGGGCGGGGCCCAAGCCCTCCCACTCCAGCTATAAAAGGGACTCCTGCTGCAGAGAGGCCTCAGACCATCGGCTGTGGTGAGGACTGCAAGGCCTGCTCCCTGCAAGGCCTATTTCCAGCTGGCCTAGGGGGCGGGGCCCAAGGCCTCACACTCTCAGCTATAAAAATGACTCTAGTGCTTAGAGTGGGGCTGGAAAATGTCCTAAGCTGTCGATGGCATCTCAATTTTATTTATTTTTTATTTATTTTTTGACGTTGGGGGGTAGCTGGGTGGGGTGGATATTTTGTTTGGGATTAATTTTAGCATAATTGTTATGTCTTTGTTTTTTATTTTTATTGGTTGCTGTATAGTTTGTGGTCTGTTTTAAGGGGTGGGATCAGGGCTGCCTGGGAGTGAGCCCCAGTCAACAGAATGGCTGGGGCAGGTTCCACAGGGGGAGATGCACTGGGACACCCGATCTCAGTGATCATGGGCAGGAGGAGGAGTTACGCTAAGGCCAGACCATGTCATTACCGAGGAGGCAGGCTTAGTCGTTGTTTGAGGACTATCCCTGCCTCCGGGTCTGGCCCTGACCGGACGGGTACTGGAATCAACAAGGGATACCCACATGACCTGAAAGTGCTGCTGTGTAATGCCAGGTCAATGATGAACAAAACAACTGCCATCCACGACTTGATTGTGGATGGAGGATTTGACCTGGCATGTGTGACAGAGACTTGGTTGGATGAGGCAGATGGGCCAATCCTTGCCGCTGCTTGTCCACCAGGTTTCTCTTATGCACAGCAACCCAGGCCATCTGGGCGGGGAGGGGGGGTTGCAGTGATTTTTAGGAAGTCATTAGTTTGCACCAGGCGTCCTATTGGAAAGACCGAGTTTTCTGAGTGCATGTTCTGGAAGTTGGGCAATAGGGGCAGTACAGGATTCCTTTTGGTGTACCGACCTCCCCGCTGCACCAAGGATTCCCTGCCCGAGCTGCTTCAGGTCGTGGCGGATGTGGTCCTGGAGACACCTAGCTTGGTTGTCTTAGGAGATTTTAACATCCATGCCGACACGACCTTACAAGGGGCCGCTCGGGACTTCGTGGAAAGCATGGCCTCCATGGGGCTGTCCCTGAATAAGTCTGGCCCAACTCATAGCCGTGGACATGCCTTAGACTTGGTGTTTACCTCTATGGATGTTGGTGATCTGACACTAAGTAAAAGCGAAACAAAAGAAGTGCCATGGTCAGATCACTTCCTGATGCAACTAGACTTCTCCGCGACCCTTCCCCTCTGCCGGGAGGTGGGACCGATTCGGATGGTCCGCCCCCGCTACTTAATGGATCCAATTGGCTTCCAGAGAGTGGTAGGGGATGTTTTATCCCATGTTGATGGCCTTTCAGCTGATTCCCTGGTGGCCCGCTGGAATGTGGAGTTAACCAGGGCTATTGACTGTCTGGCTCCAAAGCGCCCTCTCCGATTGCATGGAGCCCGGACAGCCCCGTGGTTTTCCCCGGAGCTGAGGGCGATGAAACAGTCGCTGAGACGGCTAGAGCGCCGGTGGCGAAAAACTCATTCTGAATCAGACCGGACACAGGCTAGAGCTCAACTTCGAGCCTACCAAGTGGCGGTAGCGACGGCGAAGAAGACTTTCTTCACCGCCTCTATTGCATCTGCAGAAAATAGCAGCAGGAGACTTTTTCAGGTGGTTCGCGATTTAGCAGAACCACCTGTTCCATCAGGGCCCAGTACGGGCCACATGCTCTCCTGCAATGATTTTGCAAAGTTTTTTGCAGATAAAGTCGCTCAGATTCGGGAAGAGGTAGACTCCACCGTGGGAGCAGGGCCAGGGCGGGAGAGTGCTAGAGTCCTGTCTAGTCCAGTTGTGTGGGATCAATTTCAATCTGTTACCTCCGAGGATGTGGACAGGCTGCTTGGACGAGTGAAACCAACCACCTGTCTCCTTGATCCTTGCCCATCCTGGCTTATAAAAGCTAGCCGGGAAAGGCTGGGCGATGGGCTTTGCGGGGTGGTGAATGCTTCTCTCTGCGAGGGAGCCTTCCCAGACCCGCTAAAAGAGGCGGTTATTAAACCGCTTCTTAAAAAACCATCTTTGGATGCGGCCAATATGGCCAACTATCGCCCAGTCTCAAATCTTCCATTCTTGGGCAAGGTGATTGAGCGAGTGGTTGCTGAACAACTCCAGGCACGCCTGGAAGAAGCGGACCATTTGGATCCCTTCCAATCGGGATTCAGACCCCATCATGGGACTGAAACTGCCTTGGTCGCACTGGTCGATGATCTCCGGCGGGCTAGGGACAAAGGTGAGAGCTGTTTCCTGGTTCTGCTGGATCTCTCAGCGGCCTTTGACACCATCGACCATAACATCCTTCTGGACCGTCTAGAGGGTTTGGGAGCTGGGGGCACTGTTATACAGTGGTTCCACTCCTTCCTCCTGGGCCGTGTTCAGAAAGTGGTGGTGGGGGATGAGTGTTCAGACCCCTGGGCTCTCACTTGTGGGGTACCTCAGGGTTCTGTCCTCTCCCCCATGCTTTTTAACATCTATATGCAGCCGCTGGGAGAGATCATCAGGGGGTTTGGACTGGGTGTTCATCAGTATGCGGATGATACCCAGCTCTACCTCTCTTTCAAATCAGAACCAGTGAAGGCGGTGAAGGTCCTGTGTGAGTGTTTGGAGGCGGTTGGAGGATGGATGGCGGCTAACAGATTGAGGTTGAATCCTGACAAGACAGAAGTGCTGTTTTTGGGGGACAGGAGGCGGGCAGGTGTGGAGGACTCCCTGGTCCTGAATGGGGTAACTGTGCCCCTGAAGGACCAGGTGCGCAGCCTGGGAGTCATTTTGGACTCACAGCTGTCCATGGAGGCACAGATTAATTCTGTATCCAGGGCAGCTGCCTACCAGCTCCATCTGGTACGCAGGCTGAGACCCTACCTGCCCGCGGACTGTCTCGCCAGAGTGGTACATGCTCTAGTTATCTCTCGCTTGGACTACTGCAATGCGCTCTACGTGGGGCTACCTTTGAAGGTGACCCGGAAACTACAACTAATCCAGAATGCGGCAGCTAGACTGGTGACTGGGAGCGGCCGCCGAGACCACATAACACCGGTCTTGAAAGACCTACACTGGCTCCCAGTACGTTTCCGAGCACAATTCAAAGTGTTGGTGCTGACCTTTAAAGCCCTAAATGGCTTCGGTCCTGTATACCTGAAGGAGCGTCTCCACCCCCATCGGTCAGCCCGGACACTGAGGTCCAGTGCCGAGGGCCTTCTGGCGGTTCCCTCGCTGCGTGAAGCCAAGCTACAGGGAACCAGGCAGAGGGCCTTCTCGGTAGTGGCGCCCGCCCTGTGGAACGCCCTCCCTTCAGATGTCAAAGAAAACAACAACTACCAGACATTTAGAAGACATCTGAAGGCAGCCCTGTTTAGGGAGGCTTTTAATGTTTTATAGATTACTGTATTTTAATGCCCTGTTGAAAGCCGCCCAGAGTGGCTGGGGAAACCCAGCCAGATGGGCGGGGTATAAATAATAAATTATTATTATTATTATTATTATTATTACACAGGAGGATTTTTTCCTTGGTTATGACCAGGTGTGGAAAATTCTCAAGTTACCTCCACTGACCCTCCTAAGTTGTGATGTAGTTCTGATGTATCTATATGTAGGATGATGTATCTGGGGGTGGGCTGGACTCCAAGGGGGGAAATTTCAAAAGTCTATATAGGATAAAGCTGCTTTGCTTCTCAATATTTTCCGGTTTGCCTCTGTTATTTCCTCCTACCTATGGAGAACCTATAAAGGACTTTAAAAGGGCTCTTGTGTACCCCATAAGGGAATAAGGGCAGATTTTTGTTTAGTACACTTGAGGGGGGGAGCATCCCATTGCAACAGTTCAATAAAGATCAGCCTTTCCTCTGTATACTGCATTTAATAAAATTTATTTCTGGTTCTTGTCAACAAGGGTCCATTTGAGTTGTGCTATTTGATATCGTGGGGTGGATTTGGAGAAGGGGGGTACTATTTCTGCTTACATTTCATTAATCCAGGCTTTTTAGGTTTTCATTTCTTTAATTTAATTAATTTTTGGCTTAAGACTTTTAACGCAGGCTTCCCCAAACTTTGGCCCTCCAGATGTTTTGGACTACAATTCAAATCATCCCTGACCACTGGTCCTGTTAGCTAGGGATCATGGGAGTTGCAGGCCAAAACATCTGGCGGGCCGCAGTTTGGGGATGCCTGCAAGTGCAACGTTTTAAGTTTTGGTGGGTTGATTGTCCCTGCCTTTGGAATATACTGCAGTTTCATTGAAATAAATAAAGTGTAAATACAAGCAAATAATTGTAATAACTACCGTAATAAAGCACTGCTATAATTATATATAATTTTCTTAAAATTTTGGTTTCATTCACCTTTGCCGTGCTGAAATGTCACAACCTGAACGACCATGGCTTGCCCCCCCCTAGTTTTGATCCTGGCTACGCCCCTGGTCGAGTGTGGATTTCATGCTCTTTATTCAGCTCATAGTAGCAAGGAATGAGAGTTCCCCCAGAACGTCTGCTTTATATACATTATTTACACAATTGGCCCCACGTGATTGGCTAATCCCAGGATACTCCTGTAAGCCAATCAGGTTGCGGATTCACTTCCACCTGGAGCTGGATTGGGTGGCTCCTGAAGACCAATCAAACTGCTGCATTCTGAATCCTATTGTTCTAGGGCCAATCAGACTGCTGCATTTTGGATCCTATTCAACTCAGTACATAACACCCCTCCCCTCTAAGTTCCAGTCCTGCCAGGGAGGTTGCATTCATAGTCCTCAAGGTACGCCGGCCGCCTATGTATGTGTTGCGGCCTGGTGTGTTCCCTGGTCAGGGGTTCGGGTTCTGGCTCATGTTCCGAGGCTGCTGGCTGTGATGGGGCCATTTGGTCTAGCGCAACTGGCTCGCTCAGTCGTGGCTCTGGTTCCGGTGTCCTTTCAGCCTCGCGGGTCCCCTCTGTATCTACTGATTCTGCCTCCCCTGCCGGCCCCTCCTGCTCTGCGGGCCTCGCTGCCCCACTATTCCCTTGGGACTCCTCTGGCCTGTCCTCCTCCTGGTTTTCTCCTAGGAATTGTCGCCGTAGCTGGTCGCAGTGGCGGCGCCAGCATTGCCCCCCCCTCCGTTAGCACCTCATACGACACGGGGCCAGTCACCCTGGTGGGCCTGCCCCAAAATTCTTGGCGTACACTGGGTCCTGGGCCACGAAGGTCCGGGGGTTCCTGCCTTCCCCCACCTCTACCTCATCCTGAGCTCTGTCGGGGTGAAGGCAGTCCTGTCTAATTGCGAGGCGCCGGCCCATTAGTAGTTCAGCGGGGCTCCGGCCAGTCGTTGAGCTGGGGGTGCTGTGCTGTGCTAGAAGGAATGTGGCAAGGCGGTACTCCCAGTCCCCTTGCGTCATGCGGCGGAGGGTGTCCTTGGTGGTCCGCACCATGCGCTCTGCTTGGCCATTGGTGGCTGGGTGGAATGGCGCCGAGCGGATGTGGCGGATGGCGTTCTGTGCTGTGAAGGTCTGGAATTCTTCTGACGTAAATGCGGTTCCGTTGTCTGAGACGAGAGTGTCAGGGAGCCCGTGGGTTGCAAACAGCCTGCGTAGTACCCGGATGGCTGCGGATGTAGAAGTGGATGGTACCAGTGCGACTTCCAGCCATTTGGTGTAGGAGTCCACCACTATGAAGAATGTTTTCCCCTGGAAGGGGCCAGCAAAGTCCATGTGCAGGCGTGACCATGGTGCCCGGGCGGACTCCCAGGGCTGGACTGGGGCCCTTGGGGGATCCGGGCGGGATTCTTGGCAGGCCTGGCAGTGTTTGACCCAGGCCTCTATCTCTCTGTCAATCCCCGGCCACCACACATAACTCCTGGCGAGGGCCTTCATTCTCACTAATCCGGGGTGTGTCACGTGTAGGGCTGTAAGGACCCTTTTGCGGAGGGGCTGGGGAACGACGACCCTGCTTCCCCATAACAGGCACCCCTTGTGGGCCGACAGTTCATGTTTACGGGTTGTGTAGCCAGCGAATTCTGGCCCGGGACTGCTGCTGGGCCATCCCCTCCACACCCAGTCCAGGACCCGGGAGATGACCCTATCTTTCTTGGAATGGTGCGCAACTTCTTGTGCCTGAATGGGGCGGTCGGAAAGCAGCTCCAGGGTCATAACCTCTTGCGTGGGCGCTGGGTCGGGGCCTGTTTCTGGTAGTGGTAGCCTGCTGAGGGCGTCTGCGTGGCCCATCGCCTTCCCTGGGCGGTGAATCAGTGTATACTGGTAGCCGGCAAGGAAAATTGACCACCTGAGGACGCGAGGAGACAGCACTTGGGGGGTCTGCTTTTCGGGGGCAAACAAGCCAAGCAACGGCTTGTGGTCAGTCACCACGGTAAAGGGCCGCCCATACAAGAAATCATGGAATTTTTTTACCCCCTTCACAATTGCCAGACCCTCCTTGTCGATTTGCGAGTAGTTTCGCTCAGCTGCGGCGAGCGTCTGGGAAAAGTATGCCACTGGCACCTCTCTTCCATCCGGGAGTTGGTGTCCCAGGACAGCGCCGATGCCGTAGGGTGAGGCGTCGCATGCTAGCACCACCGGCAGCCTCTCGTCGAAGTGTGCCAAGACCGAGTTTGAGACGAGCAAGTCCTTGACTGCCTGGAATGCGGCCTCCTGGCGCTGGCCCCACACCCAAGGGGCCCGCTTGTCCAGAAGTCTGTGTAGGGGCTCTGCTACCGCCGCCTTATGGGGAAGGAAGGCATGGTAAAAGTTCAATAGTCCCAAGAAGGCCTGAAGTTCAGTCTTGCCCTTGGGCGCTGGGGCATCACAAATGGCCCGTACCTTGTCCCCAGTTGGGTGGACCCCTTCTGCGTCCACCATAAATCCCAAAAAGTCCACCTGAGGCACTCCTAGTAGACACTTTTCCCGCTTCACCTTGAGACCCGCCATCTGGAAACGGTGCAGAACGGTGCGGAGGCGGTCCTCAAACTCCTCTGGCGTGGGACCGGCAATCAACACATCATCGAAGAAGGGGGTGACACCAGGAATCCCTTTAAGGAGAGAATCCATTAGGTTCTGGAATATGCCTGGTGCTACGCTGACACCAAATTGCAGCCGCTTTACCTTGAACGCTCCTCTGTGCGTCACAATCGTCTGTGCCTCTGCTGTGGCCTCATCTACCGGCAGCTGTTGATAGGCTTAGGCCAAGTCCAGCTTGCCAAAATTTTTTGACCCAGCCAGGGTAGCGAGGACATGGCTGATCACTGGCACTGGGTATGCATGGGCTGTGAGGGCCTTGTTTATGGTACATTTGTAGTCTGCGCAGATGCGGACCGAACCATTAGGCTTGACGGGTGTGACGATCGGGGTTTCCCAGGGCGCATTAGGCACAGGTTCCAGCACTCCTTGCTCCACGAGCCGGTCCAATTCCTCATCTATACGGGGTTTCAGGGTGAACGGAACCCGGCGGGCCTTGTGCCTGACAGGTCGTACTGCGGGGTCAAGTTGTAGGGCAATGGGGGGGCCCGTATAATGTCCCAATTTTCCATCGAAAACCCCCGGAAACTCCTTGCATATAGAGTGCCCCTTCAACCGTTCCATTATTGTTTTGTAAGGAACGGTCGCGACATCGTCAGGTGCAAGGAGAGCCCGGGCGATTTCGAACGTCTCCTCTCCGCAGACGCTGAAGAATATCGCCCTCTTCTTGGCGTCGTTGGTGACCCCTTTAGCTTCTAGGAGGAAGGTGAAATGGCTGGCATACCCTTCCCAGTCTCCTGATGCTGGTTTGAAAGGCGAGAAGCTGTTGTTGGTTGCCATTCTGAGTTCCTTGGGTCCCGGAGCTGAAGCCTGGATACACGGTGCGAGGCAGCGGTGCGGCAGGTGGCGGTTCGAGTGTGGATTTCATGCTCTTTATTCAGCTCATAGTAGCGAAGAATGAGAGTTCCCCCAGAACGTCTGCTTTATATACATTATTTACACAATGGGCCCCACGTGATTGGCTAATCCCAGGATACTCCTGTAAGCCAATCAGGTTGCGGATTCACCTGGAGCTGGATTGGGTGGCTCCTGAAGACCAATCAAACTGCTGCATTCTGAATCCTATTGTTCTAGGGCCAATCAGACTGCTGCATTTTGGATCCTATTCAACTCGGTACATAACACTTTCCATACCATCGGCCACTGTATTCCCCTGGAGAGGCTATCTGAGTTGGGATGCTTGGGGACTGTTTTTCAGCAGTATGGGACCTTCAATATGAGGTCCCTCGAGGCTCAATTCTATCCCCCATGTTGTTTAATATCTATATGAAGCTGCTGAGTGTAGTACTCCGGAGTTTCAGAGTGTGTTGTCAGCAGTTTGACACACACAATGCTGTTCCTTTCCTCTGCGACCATAGCCAACCACAATGTATCTGGGATTTGGAAAACCAGCCCTCATGGTAGAAGAGGCAGCTTCAGTTGGTCCCAACCATTTTCTTTAGGGAAATTTGTGTTTCAGATAAGAGACTGAACATAGGAAGAAAAGGAAGTGGCAGGGAGACAGCTTAATTTGAGTCAAGAGTCTCTAGCTGTCCATTTTCAATGACTGAGTTTTACTGTATAACATAAGGAGAAAGTGCCCAGGAGCACACATAAGCGTGCTAGTCAGACCTCATACATTTGAGAAGAGAAGAAATAGCAAGAGAAGATGCCTGCTGGATCAGGCCAGGGACCATCCAATCCAGCATCCCATTCTCACAGGGGGGAGCCCCCAAGCAGGACCTGAGTGTCACAGCCACCTCCCCATATGTGATTCCCAGCAGCTGATCTTTAGAGGCAATACTGCCTCCAACAACGGAGACAGAACATCACATTGTTGACATGACTAGTAGCCGTTGTCCTCCATGAATTTGTCTAATCCTCTTTTAAAGCCACCCAGATTGGTGACTCTCACTATGCCTTATGAGAGCAAATGTCATCGTTTACCCGTGCCCTGGGTGAAGGACTTTCTTCTGTTCTGAATCTCCCAACATGCAGCTTCATTGGATGGCTCTAGTATTATGAGAAAAACTTCTCACTATCTGCTTTCTCCACACCAAGCATCTTCTCTACCTCTGTTGTGGCCCAACCCTTGCTTCTTCTTTTTCTGAACTAAAAAACTTAAAATGTTGCAACCCTGTCTGCGTAGGAGAGTTGCTCTTGAGAATTTCATCTGGACCTTTTGCAGCTCTACAATATCCTTTTTGAGGTCAGGTGACCAGAACTCTACACGATATACCAAGGGTGGTTGCAGCATAGATTGGTATAACTGCATTATGATATTGGCAGTTTTATTTTCCATTCCTTTCTTAATGACTCCTAACATGGAATTTGGCTTTTCAAGCTGCCTCATGCTGCTCAGCATCAACACCAGCCCATCCACTACAGCTCCATTCCTTGTCAGTCACCACCAGTTGAGACCCCATTGCCATATATTTGAAATGGGGGAATTACATACTTGCTTCCAGGACAACATGTGCCTAGGCTGGCTTGAGCTCAAAAACATCACATTTTTAATTTAAAAAAATCTATGTCATTCTTGATTACTCCTTTGGTTTGATCTAGGGACTCCCTGCCTGAAACCTTGGGAGAGCCAGGGGCGTAGCAAGGGAGGCGGGCCACCCCGGGTTCCACCCCAGAGGGGGGTGACACTTTAAAAAAAAATTTTTTTAAATTTTTTTATAACTTCATTAAAAAAAGAGATAATAAACACACACACAACCCCCCACACCTCACAAAGTGGCACCATCAGAGGGGGGGGGGTGACACTTTTTAATTATTTTTTAATTATTTTTTAATTTTTATCATTTTTTTATTATTTTTATTTTATTTTAACTTTATTGGAAAAAAAGAGATAATAGACACACACACACACACAACCCCCCACACCTCACAAAGTGGCACCATCAGAGGGGGGTGACACTTTTTAATTATTTATTTACATTTTTATTATTATTTATTTTATTTTTTTATTTTAACTTTATTGAAAAAAAGAGATAATAGACACACACACACAAAACCCCCACACCTCACAAAGTGGCACCATCAGAGGGGGGTGACACTTTTTATTTTTATTTTTTTACATTTTAAATTTTTTTTTATTTTAACTTTATTGAAAAAAAAAAGATAATAGACACACACACACAAAACCCCCACACCTCGCAAAGTGGCACCATCAGAGGGGTGGTGGTGGCACTTTTTATTTTTTTTAAAAAAATTAAATTAAAGTGGTGGGGGGTGACAAAAAAAATTCCGCCCCGGGTACCACCTGGGCTTGCTACGCCTCTGGGGAGAGCCATTGCCAGTCACTAGAAATACTGAGCTAAGATGGACGAACAGCCCGTTTTAGTATAAGGAAGCCTCCCTATGTGCTTGCTCTTCTCACATTTGGCTTGCTTCAGCCCCAGAAGACTCCTCTGCTGTTTAAAGAAATAAGATGGCAGCATTATCGCAGGACTGCCGAATATATAATCAAGCCAACAAAAAGCAGGGAACTGTATTTACTACCGTATATACGGATTTGGGGTGTGTGTGTTAGAATTCAAAATAGGCCCTTCTCCCACACCTTGTTTAAGGATTCCAATACCAGTTACCTCAATAATAACACTCACCATCAACAGAAAGAGATCATCAGTAACCAGAGACTCTGTTTATTTTTTATTTTTCAGAGCTGCCCCGGGAGAGGGGAAAGACAGCACCAGGGGAGGGGCAGCTGGGAGGTTTCTGTATTAAAATAGCATCTTCATAAAACATGCAGCTGGCTTAGACATGCACCTCTCTTGCCCCTCCCCTGCACAGTCCAGTTGAGGTTGGGGATCCAAACCAGGAGGGCAGTCATCTGTAACAAGTTTCCCACCTGGCTGCTGTTGCTGCCCCTGCTAAAAGTGAAATGCAAGACTGGGCAAATAGAACAGGGAAAGGCTGGGATCCTTTCTCCATGTAATGGATTCTTCTCCAACACTTGCTTCACTAGCCTGAAATTGCTTCCCATTCCATTATGTTTGCAAATGCTTGGCATATCCCAAGGCCCCCGCAAATAGGAGGACAAGGTTTCCCCTTCTTGGCTCATACTTCCAGCTTCTTTGTGGAGGAAGGGAGCTCCTCTGAAGCCCCCGTGACATCACAAAGGCAAGGATGCAGATGTGTGGGATGTGGATCCGTGAGGCCTGGGAGAGACGGTCACTCTGCAAGGCATTCCGCATTTGCATCGCTGGCACCCACTACTGGGGAAGGCCTAGGAAGAAGTCTCCCCCTTCTGCTCAGACAGGTGCATTTTCCAGGGAGCTGGGGGTGGGGTAGCTGACCACCACCCTATCCTACCATATTTCTTATGCTCAGTCCTCCCTTCCCATACACATCTCTGTGGGGTCGGTCCATCTCTCCTTCTAGTTGCCTGTCTGTCCAAACCAAATAGCTCCTGCTCCTGACCAATGGCAGGGGTGGGGGGAGGGAATAACACTTCTAAGGGTCTCCCAAGTTCCTTGCCCCATAACTACCCTAACTACTGTCCCACAGACCCCACCCACCCCTTCCAAGAGCAGAGAAGGCATCAGAATATGGGGTCGGGGGAGCAGGGGCCATTATTCCTCTGCCTCCGTGACTTCCTCTGTCTTGTTCTGCTGCTCCTGCGGTGCGCATGGAATCTCCAAATGTTCGGCCAGCCTGGGTGCCTCAATGGTGACCTCATGAGCAACGCTCATGGAGGAACGGGGAGTCACAGGCAGACGGCCACCGGCATCGGGAGCCCGGAGACGTTGCATGAACGTAGTAACACGAATGGCTTTCTGCAAAGAGAAGGGCAATGTCAAAGATTGGCCCCCCAATTTTTCCTGCGTGTCCTGGTGACAAGGGCTACAACAGGCAGAGACATTCATAGCCTAGGCTGCCAAAACTGGTAAGCAGGACAAAGCCCAGCGCCATCTCTGACCCGCTTGCAATGGTTGCAGGGACGCTGTCTACAGATTTCCTGGAACCATTGGCTTTGAAAGAACATCAAGTCACATCAAATGGGGTTGCTGATGCATAGGGAAAGACTGAAGAGCCTCAGACTCAGCTAGCTCATCCTTCTCCTTTCACCCTGAGCTTGAGGCCAGAGCCACAACAGCGCACTCTGAAATGGAAAGGTCGGTCCCATAGGCCTGGCCAGCACTTCATGTCAACTTAGTCTGTGCCCCAGAACACTTCCTGGTTCCCTAGACTCCCCTGTAGTGTATCTGCTTCCTACAACATCATAATTCCTATCACCACCTAGATCAGAGGTCTTCAGCCTGTGGGTCAGAACCCACCGGTGGGTCATGAGGCAGCACCAAGTGGGTCACGGTAAAATTGTTGCTGCCCAGTTGGATTCCAGCTAAGACTGACTGGACCAAATAAGCACCACATGCAGTGTCTGGGCCAGGACACATTCTTCACATGGGACACTAATCTTGCCGATTTCCACAAGTGTTGTACTATTGCAGGAGAAAGGCATGAGCTGTTTTTTAATAAGATACATATTTCTGACTGATCCCATGCCCTTCTTCCTCCAACTCTACCTCTGATGAGGGAGCTGCATTTGGAGCCAGGGGACTCTGATAAAAATTGCTGGGTTTCAATAGCTTCTCAGCCTTTTGGCTAAGATGAAGTGGCTGACCACTGCTCTCTACTCCCCTTCCTTCCCCACAGTGCCACCATATGACATGTGACTCACTCACCCTCCATTTGGCCTTGGCAAAGTTCTTTTCAATCTGGGCGCAGACCCCTTCCTTGAGGTTCTTTTCAGAGGCAATGTTTCCAGATATCCTGAGAGGTAAAGGAGGTAGAATTGCAGGTGAGAGAGTGTAGGTTTTCAATGCAGTGTTTTTACCACCTGGTTTTCCTAGTGTTCTTAGACAAGAGCCAGAAAGAGGGGAAAGGGTTTGGGGACACCTGAAAGTTGGCAAGGTTGTGGGAGGCATATTTACCGGTAGTTAGTATCCTGCCTCTCTACCAAATGGAATACTGTAGTAAAAAAAAAGTCATTGAACACCAATGACTACATACAGCTTATGGGCCAAAGACCTATCTAAATGAAAATGTATTTGCTAGCAGAACCTGGGAGCAGCCATTGAGGAGGCCTCTCCCTCCCAAGGTCTTGCCAAATTCAAATGTTAGCAGGTCAGGAAAAAAGCCTCTCCCAAGGATCTGTACACCTGAACATACCTTATGGAGCCCCAGAGAGAGGCTGGATGTGGGATGAAATATTCCCTCCAGGTGGACTGATTGAAAGTCCTAGGCAGGAAACCAGATTCATACCCATTGCACAAGTCTGTCACCTCCAGAGAGTGGTCTGTACTTGGGTATGTTATTTGAGATCAGAACATAACTGCAGCGACAAGGAACATAAGTACACCCTGATAGGTCTCGAAATAGTGGACACTTGTCCAGGCTGTACAATGGGCATGTCAGGCTGAGCTTGAATGATATGACACAGTGGGTTGCTCTCTCAGAAGAAGCATTCCCAAACATGGGAATGCCTCACGTGCAGAATAATCCCAGGCATGCCTACTCAGAAGTAAGTCCTGTTCAGTTCAATGGGGTATGTGTGCCTTGGACTGCAATACTAAGGCAGTGTTTTGAAGAAGAAGAAGAAGAAGAAGAAGAAGAAGAAGAAGAAGAAGAAGAAGAGTTTGGATTTGATATCCCGCTTTATCACTACCCGAAGGAGTCTCAAAGCGGCTAACATTCTCCTTTCCCTTCCTCCCCCACAACAAACACTCTGAGATGAGTGGGGCTGAGAGACTTCAAGAAGTGTGACTAGCCCAAGGTCACCCAGCAGGAGAGGAGAGGAGACGCGAACCCGGTTCCCCAGATTACGAGACTACCGCTCTTAACCACTACACCACACTGGCTCTCACTACCGGTATGTTTGACTATGGCCCCATTATTATTATTTATTATTAGTAACATTGGTTAGTCCCACTTTGGTCTTCTCTTCCTAGAGCAGGAACACACACAGAATGGCGCTAGTTCACCGCCATGTGCAAACCAGCACTTGCAGTTTGTTTCTCTCTCAAAAACAAAAAACACCACCAGGAGTGGAAGCCAATTATTTTTCTTGGCTTCCTGCTTGCCAGGGCAAGCCCAGGTCATTTGGCTGCCTCAAATGGAAAAAATATCACCCTTTTCCTATTCCATGTTCAGAGGTCAGCTAGTCTTACGTCAATGCTAGTATTGGGATAATATGCTCTGCCATGCCTGCAGGGAGAAGGGTAGTTATGAGGGTGCAGGGTAGGCCTCCTGGCACACTCAGTTCACAAAAGAAGGGTATGTCCAGGGGGCTCAGGGGGAAGAGCTGCAGGGCTGTTCCCGTTGTTCCTCAGAATCTGCTGCCTGAAGCCATTGCCTCACTCTTCCTAATGGTAGAACTGGCCCTGTGGCTCATAGTTTGTTCAGCAGAAACAGCTTATGGGTGCTGGTTCACACATAGTACTAAGCCAATCACTCCAGTTTGTTAATGAACCGCAGGAGGAAAATACGGATGGGGAAGAAATGGGGCAGATTATAGGCATGTTTTCCACACACATTCACACACGTCCTGCTAGTATTGATAGAATTTAGTTTCATTCATAGCCATCTAATAAATGCTGCAATATGTAACAAGCAAGCAATTTCCCCCCATGCACATGTATGTTCAGGGCCCGGGGAGGGCCTCACGAATGGTGAATTCTCACCAGATATGTCCCAGTGCCTCCTGGGCAGTGATTCGTTGGTCCTGGTCAACTTCCATAAGCTGTGATACCAACTTTTTGGCTGCAAGGGAAGAAAGGAAAAGGGTGGTTGGTGGGAAACATTAAAGAAAGTGAATAATTGTCTTCTCTGTTCCCTGTCCCACCCCCCACCCCCCCGTGACCCAGAGCAAGGTTGGAATACACGTTCTGTGGTAGAATGGACTTTACCATTTCAAGTAACAAGAGGAACATACATTTTGAATTCTCTCTTATGTATTTTTGGGGGGGTGGATAGAAGACCAGCACAGTGAGGAGTGTGTGAGATACCCAGCCTCATATAACCAACATGCTTAAGTCCAATTAATGCATTAAGGGGTTAAGACCATAGAGTAAGCTGTCCTGCCAGGCTTATATTAGTCCTGCACATTTTGTGATTTAAAATCTGCTGAGGCTCTCTTGCCAAATAGTACAGTCGTACCTCGGGTCCCGAATGCCTTGGGAGTCAAACGTTTCGGCTCCCGAACGATCGAAAACTGGAAGTGAGTGTTCCGGTTTTTTAATGTTCTTTCGGAAGCCGAAAGTCCGACAGGGCTTCCACAGCTTCCAATTGGCTACAGGAGCTTCCTGCAGCCAATCAGAAGTCGCGATTTGGAAGTCGAACATTTCAGAAGTTGAACGGATTCTGTTCAACTTCCGAGGTAGGACTGTACTTGCCCCAAACCTGGATCTTGGCATCCAGGGAATTCTTTTATTATACTATATCTGTTTTCCTTTTAACCAAATCAACCCACACAGAAGATTGTACCATGTGTGATTTCTTCATTCATTCATTCATTTAAACAAACAGGCAGAGTTTTATATTAACAACCAATGTCCTTCCCACTTGAAGCCTGAAGTTGCCCACTTTGCCATCTTGGGATTCTACTGTCTCATTCATTTGCGTGCCTAGACCAGGCTAGAGGAGTCGGGTCAGAATTGAGTCAGTTCCCAGAGTCCTGGCCAGGCCTCCCTCTCTTACCAGCAAGAGAGATGTCATCCCAATAGGGGGAGTCAAAGTCATAGTCCCCAGCCAGAATTTTGCGGAATATCCGGCGGTTGTGGCTGTTGCTGTTCTCATCGTCTGCGTCATCGTAGAACGGGGGGTTCCCAGACAGCCTGTTTTTTGGGGGGCAGGTAATGGGGGCAAATCAAATCATTACAAGGCAACAGAAGACTTGGACCCAAGCAATTCTGAATCAAACACATCATTGAAATAACCATGTATTCCACCTCTCAGGGAATAGCCTCACAAGGCAGCATATAACTAAAGGAGATCCAGTGGAGGTAGAGTTGAGTGGTTAAAAAATTAAATAAGAATACAGGATCATAAGGAAGCACCTAGTTTCAGGAATCAGCAGTAAAAAATGTGGCCAAAGAAAGGCAGACGGGAAGAAATGAATAAAATAATAATAAAAATCCTTCCAGTAGCACCTTAGAGACCAACTACGTTTGTTCTTGGTATGAGCTTTCGTGTGCATACACACTTCTTCAGATACACGAAAGCTCATACCAAGAACAAACTTAGTTGGTCTCTACGGTGCTACTGGAAGGAATCTTTTTATTTTTTATTTTGTTTTGACTACGGCAGACCAACATGGCTACCTACCTGTAACGGGAAGAAATGAGTCTTCAAGGAACATCTGAAGGCCCTGTGCTTTGTGTCTGCCAATCTCAGAGGCCGTACCTGTGGGTCAGATGTATGGCTAACCATGTCTGTCAAGCTTGTTGTGAGACTGCCACTTTGGCCATTCCAAGGTTCCTTTCTGCCTACCTTTCCCCCTGCCCCACACACAATGTTGGTGGAACTCACAGAATAAACATGATAACTCCAACAGCCCAGCAGTCAACAGGACGTCCATAGCGTTGCCGAGCAACCACTTCAGGAGCTGTGGGGAGAGAGGCATATGGGTCAGAGGGGGAAAAGATTTAAGAGCTGGTTAAGATAAAATTAGTGGCATTAGGAGGTGGGTGCTGCTTTTCACCTTCCCAGCCCCCCTACCCACCCAAGGTGGTGTGCTGTTAACAGCCATATGGAAGGCAGAAATGCAAAAGGCAGTGTCTTCTTTGTCACTGTGTCTCTGTGCCAGAAGGACGGCTCTATCTGTTGAATTTTTGCCTGTGAGGGAAAAAGTGTTGGGCAGCCTACAAAGCAACTAGTTTCTGTGGATGTGCCATGAAGGCCAGTTAGAGCTGTCCAGGGGAGGAGAAATCATGCCTCTTAGCTTTTAATCCAGCTCTGGGAAAGGGAAAGACATATCCATACCCAAATATTCAGGGGTCCCGCACGGTTCTGTGATGGCCCCGTTCTCGAAGCGTGAGAGGTAAAAATCCCGCAGTACCACCTTGGAGCGATTGTTCTGGTTGTAGTACATGAGGTTCTCCAGCTGGAGGCAGCAGAAACACAGGTGAACAAAGTTAGCCATCATCTCTCCCCAGCCCTCAAACAGCACAGTGCAGTACAAATGTATTTCAGGGTACCTCTGGGCACTTTCCTTTTGTTGGAAGAGTGAAAGGGCCATCAGAGGGAGGGAGGTCACTCTGAGCATGTCAGGCCTGGGATCCAGGAATCTTTCCTTACCTTGAGATTGCGATGAACAATGTGCAGGTTGTGTAAATAGGCCAATGCCTCCAGCACCTGCCGGACAACATTGCTGGCATCCTTTTCCGTGTAGTAGCCCTGGTCCAGGATCCAGTCAAAAACATCCCCACCAGTGGCCCTGCAGGCGACACACAGAATCCAGCGTGAGTTGTGGAATCAATGGAAATAGGGCAACACACCCCGTTCCCCGCCGGGCACTGCTGGATTCGGAGTAGCCAAATAACAGCATGGATTGCAGAAAGGTGACAGCCCAAGAGATTCTTACTTTGCTCTTCCAAAGACTAGGACGCTGGATGATCAGAGTTCAAATCCCCATTCAGCCATAACGCTCACTGGGTGACCTTAAGCGAGGCAGCCAGCCTGACCTACTTCACAGGGTTGTTGTGAGGGTAAAATGGACAAGGGGAGGACCATGTTTGCTACCTTGAGTTCCTTGGAGTCAAGGTGGGATATAAAAGTAGTAGAGATGTGCAAACATTCAGAGGCAAAAGTGGGCAGAGCAGCTAATGCAAATGTTACTTTGGCAAAGTGAGATAGCTTTAAATATGCCCCTGTCTAGCCTCCACTTGGGCAAGTGAGAGGCATTATCAGAGTTCAAAGACACAGCCCAACCAAGCAATTCTCAATACCCAGTCAAGTGCACACAAACGCCTAGCATGGTTTAATCAGCTTTACCCAAATTGAAATGGCACTGACATTATTTCTGTGATGGTAAGTTGTTTTTAACTGCTTTTAACATTGTACTTTAATTGTTCTAACCTGCCCCAAGCCCTTCAGGTGGTATGAGGGTGATGATGATGTTCAGGGCCCCTTGCCCTCTCAACCAGCTGCTTCTTGGGCACATTTGTGCCTGACATGTCATAGTATGTCTCCACCTTCCAGTGAAACTTACAGTTCCTGGATGATGTAGAATTCCTTCCTCGTCTCAAAGGTGTCAATCAGTTGCAAGATGTTGGGGTGACTCACCCTGGAAGAAAAATGCAGAGATGCATGAGCTCCTGTCCTGCTTCCTCCATGAGTATCCACTCCCCCCCCCTCCGAACTGCTTCAGCACCAGCCCAGTCCTCAGTCTCCTCTCTCTCCTGATCTGACTCCTTCCACCATTCTTGCTGCCTGTCCCCTGCCAGTTGGGCTTTGTTGTTTGCATCTGAGGGACCATTTGTGCAAAGACCAAGTCAGCAGAAATCCTAGCCAGCCCCCAAGGCCCTAGTCAATAATGCATGCCTGGCCTTTAGATGTCTAAAGAGGCTAAAACCAGCTCCGATGATGTGAGGTTGAGCAGGAAATCAAGCAGACGGCTTTGATGGTGGCAAACAGAGAAGGGGGAGGTGAGGGTGAGTGTTGTGTGAGTGCTCACCTGGGTCGGGCTGTGCAACTACAAAGCAGAAACAGGGATATTTTCCAAATGATTTGGCAGTTAACCAAGTTAAGGTTGTCTTTAGCAGGCATGAAATCTGTTGCCATTAGCAGCAAAATTAACTGTAAAAGCTAGGTTTAACAGCATGGGTGTAGCTGGGAGGGGCAGGGAGGCAGCTGCCCCCCATCAAGTAAAACAATACAAAAACTTAACAAACTGAGGTTCTGTCCCCCTAACATGAAGGCTGCCGCCCTGGTGCAGTTAAAAGCAGATTAGGCATGATTTTCAAGGCTGGGTGTGGCATGAATAGAAAGTGGCAAGGGCGCTCTCTCCTCCCACGGGTCTTCCACTTCAATTGCACTCTGTGTTGGTATGGGAAATCACAGATCCTCACACAGCTCTGTGTCACATGTAGTTTCATCCGCAGCCTGAAGAACTTGGGAACCCCACATAAACCCCGTTTTATTCTGTTTTTAATCTGTTGGGGGCTGCCCAGAGTGTCTGGGGAAACCCAGCCGAATGGCTGGGGTATAAATAACAAAATATTATTATTATTATTATTATTATTATTATTACTACTATTACTATTATTATTATTATTATTAACCACTTTGAATTTTGTGATACATTGGGGGGGAGGGTATAAAAATATTAATGAAACAATCACAGTGCCAGAAACCACTGGGATTATAAATGCCACTTAATGTTTGTTTTGCAGTTCTCAGCAATCTTTCAGCGCTGCAGCATCTACCCTCTGGAACTCCCTGCCAATTGACATTAGACAGGCACCTTCACTTTATTGTTCTTGGTGTCTGCTAAAAGCGTTTTTGTTTCGGCAAGGCTGCTAAGATATGTAAAGTTGGCATGTATTTTAATATGTAATTTTGTGTGTGTGTGTGTGTGGTGTGTGTGTGTGTGTGTGTAATTGCTGGCTTTACTTACAATTTGTTAAGTCTTGTTTTTAACTTCCGGTTGTTACTGATGATTTTAATGTCATTTTATATCTTCCATAAGCTGCTTAGAGGTTTTTATGATTAGGCAGTATACAAATTCTTCGTTATAAATTTAATAACATAAATAACAAAATGCCTCAGACCACACAGGGGAAGTTCATATTCACCCACTTACCTCAGGGAAGGGAGGGGGCTGTGGGGACACTTCTAGGCTGTAACACAGGAGTGGAACCCCCTCCCCTGTGCAGGGGGCCGGAGCCCTACCTGTCCTGCCGCTTGTGGGACAGATTTGACACCCAACTGTCAACCACTTGGCATCACAATGACATCAAGTCACAGGCCTTCAGAAGACTTGCTCCAGGATCACAAAGGAGTTTGCACTGAACTTGCTCTTAAAATGGAGTGCCCCCCCCCCTCCATTTTAGAAGGGCTTTAATACAAACACCTTTCAGATCCTGGAGCAACATATGTCCCCCCCCCCCATGCTTACCAGGAACAGCTGAGCGAGAAGGATATTGGATGAGCCAAAACTGACCCATAGGCCAGAGGTTCCTCACCTTTGGTGCAGTGTTAGAACCAGGCATATTATCAAAATATAGAACATACCTTCAAGTATATATGATCAATCAAACATACAGATAATGTAGGCTTTGTATCTGTATGTTTGATTGATCATATATACTTGAAGGTATGTTCTATATTTTGATAATATTTGGCATTATATAATTTGTACAGTCTGTTATGATTATTTATTGTATTGTAATCGACATATTATCCATACAGAACTGATGAAGCTTTCCTTGCGAAACCTGTTGTAATCCAGAAGGCAGGTCTTCCTCCTTCTTCTCAGTTGCCCTTCTGTGAAAGGATCCAAGATGACTACATCCTACTATCGACAGTTTTGTCTTTCTGTCCCAGTGAACTTTTGAAAACTTATGTTGGCACTGAGTTGTTTGAATACATCCTAAGCTGAATGGTTCATATGTATTGATTTTGGTCATATACGTTACATATATATAAGTATATTTGGTTCCATTGTTTGATTTTCATTACAGTATCTTTGATATTATTATTATTTTCGTCATTATTATTTCAGCCGATGTGCAGTGGTTTTGTTGTTACTTTTACCCCTTGTGGTTACTCCACCAGGATGTCCTGCCTTCTCTGCTCTGAATGTTAGCTTCCTTGCTTGGCCCTTACTAGGTAAAGGTAAAGGGACCCCTGACCATAAGGTCCAGTCATGACCGACTCTGGGGTTGCGGCGCTCATCTCGCTTTATTGGCCGAGGGAGTCAGCGTACAGCTTCCAGGTCATGTGGCCAGCATGACTAAGCTGCTTCTGGCGAACCAGAGCAGCGCACGGAAACGTCGTTTACCTTCCCGCCGGAGCGGTACCTACCTATCTACTTGCACTTTGACGTGCTTTCGAACTGCTAGGTGGGCAGGAGCAGGGACCGAACAACGGGAGCTCACCCCATTGCAGGGATTCGAACCGCCGACCTTTTGATCGACAAGCCCTAGGCTCTGTGGTTTAACCCACAGCGCCACCTGCACCCCACCCTTACTAGGTAGGATAGATATATTTCCACCTGGTGCAGTTTTCAGCAAGTGGTGATTTTCTCAGCATGCAGAACTGGTGAAGGGAAAGCTTTATCTGTGGAATTTCTGCCTCATCGTGCAGCAATGTGTATACACACCCACATACTGTATATAATTTCCTAATTACAAAATATTTCTTAAACCAATCAGCCTTCAAACCATATATCATAAGAGAGATGTTAAAGACAAGAGGAGCCTTCCCAGTGGAAAACCGCCCCCCCCCCAACAACAGATGGCAACCTTTGTCCTGATGCATTTGCTTTCATGAATATTTTTATTCTCCTTTCATGTCCCCCAGTCTCCCTGTCTCATTTCCTCACAATCCTTGCGCTCCCCAGCCCTGACGACTCACTTCCATTGCTATAACTGAACATTTAGCTGCGAGCTGAACTCTGGACGGGTGGCCATGAACTCGCTCCGCAGCCTGATTTACAGAAGCACAGCTTCTTTTCCCCAGAACAGCAGAGAAAACACACGAGCTTTATACACAGATGAGGGCCAGGGAGCACCCAGGAGTTCACTGGCACAGGCACGCCAAGCGGGGCTGCCTGCAGGATGGAGGGACCCTTGGCAAAGGGACTTTGAGGAGGTGGTAATAATAATAATAATAATAATAATAATAATAATAATAATAATAATTTATTTCTACCCCACCCATTCTGCTTACCCTGCCACTATCCCCAGGAAAACCCACATTCAGGTTTCCTCAGGGGAAAGCGGCAGAGTGAGGGCAAGTGTGGATGACTCCCAGCACACACACACACACACACACACACACACACACACACACCCCACTCCTAAACCCCCATCTCAGGCACGTACATCTTCAGGATGAGGATTTCATTCTTGGCTGCCCTTCGCACCTTGCGCCCGTCTTTCTTGAGAAACTTCTTGCAGATATACAGTCTGTCTGTCTGGCGTTCGCGGGCCACGCAAATCTCGCAGAACTCCTTCCTGTGGGACAGGGGAGGGCAAAAAAGAAACCCGCTTTCGCTGTGAGAACTGCTCTGTTGCTGCTAGATGAGCTGCCCAGGCTGCCTTGTTCAGCATCTTGCTTTCTCTAGTGGCTGGTCAGATCCTGTCTTGGGGAAGCAAGCAAGCAGGGCAGAAAGGTGATAGTCTGTACCCTGTTGCCTTAGACTTTAGAGGGCCCTTTCAGCTGCCATGGCTGATAAACATTAATAAATCAGTTCTCCATGCTTTGGGTTTGGGGCCACTTTTTGGAGTGTAGCATAGCGATTAGGGGAGGGGTGGGGAACCTGTGACCCACCTGATATTGCTGGACTACAAGTCCCATCATTCTTGACCTTTGGCCATGCTGGGTGGGGTTGATGGAACTTTTGGAGGATACCCCATTCCTACTCTCGAGTGGTGGACTGGGACCTGGGAGACCAGGGTTCAAATCCTCATCGGCCATGAAACTCACTTGGTGACTTTGGGCTATCACTCTCTCAACCCAGCCTACCTCACAAGGTTGTTGTGAGGAGAAAGTGAGGACACGGGCTGCCTTTAGCTCCTCGGAGGGAAGGCATGAAGTAAATGCAATGACCAAACCAAGTCCAGAGGCGCCCGGGAAAGTTTGAAAAATGGTTGTGGTGCATTGAAGATGCCAAATAGGCTGGTTGGACATTTGCCGCCTGTGCTGTCCTGAAGGGACTATCCTCTGGCCTTCAGCTTGTCTCTCCTAGCAGCCAGTTCATGGATCCTTCCCAGCCTAGGAGGCCATTTTGGAGAAGCCGTGCTCTTCTTCTGCCTGGTCACTTTTGGCAAAATGGCAGGCAGGGCATGGGCTAAAACGAGAGCAACGATCGCTGGAGCAGCTAACCGTCCCTTGCTCCCCGGCTGCATATGTGCCATGCATTTAGAGCACAGGGAATCTTGGGAACTGCTGTTTGTTAAGGGTGCCGGGAATTATAGCTTTGTGAAGGATAAGCTACAGTTCCCAGCATTCTTTGGGGGGGGGGGGAAATGTGCTTTAAAAGTACATAGCCATTATGTGCATCAGGGTCTCTGAAGGCCAATTTGAGCAGAGCAAAGGGAAGGAAGGGGCTAAAGGGCTAAAGGGGTGGGCAGCCGCAAAGCAGTGGCATGAGAGACGCGAGGCCAAGAGCTCTGTCCTACTGCCAAGTGCCAACTTCCACGTGCGCCAGGCAAGGGTGAGACGATGCTGTGGCTGCTCTGAGGCTGCCAGGTGCGAAGGAGAAGCAAGGAGGCTGCAGCTGTGCCAGAAAGGCCAAAGGGCGTCTGGCCAGCTGCTGCTGTGACAGGACATCCTATATAATAAAGAGCCTGTGTCCGTACGTACTACTTTCCGTGTGTCACAGGAATTCGCAAGTGCGCGTGCGTTCCAGTGACACAGGGATTGGACAACTCTACTTACCCCCCCCCAACAGGGACGCAGGCATTGGAGCACCCGGAGAGGGGGTGTGCCCGGGAGGCAGCGGCGGTGGCGCACGCGCGTTCTCAGTTGGGGCAGCGCCGCCGCCTTGCTCGGAGCCTCCTCCACCTCCTCCTCCGGCCTCCCTGAGGTTTCTGCTGGGCGGGGGGCGGCGTCGGGGCCGGAGAGCGGGGGGGAAGCAGCGCGAAGCGCTGCTCCCGCCACCGCCGGCCGCCTCCGCGCCTCGCAATGGAAGGCTCGGGGTCTGACTCACCGGGAGCAGCTAGAGCAGCGCGTCCGGGGTTGGGGGGCTCCCCGGTTTCCCCGCGCTCAGCCTCCTCCCTCCGCGGCGGCAGGAGCGCAGCCGCCTCTTCCTGCTCGGCTCCAAAATGGCCGGGCCGGCGTCGGAGCCCTGCGCAGTCCAAGTGGGGGGGGAGTGAGGAGCCGCGGCTGTGCCCCCCGTCCCGCAAGGCGCGCACGTGTGCTGCCGGGCTAGCGCCCGTTATCTCAACGGGCTTCAATTCACTAGTTCCAAATAATGGCTGACAAAGACGCGAAGACCCGCCCCCAACAGCCCAGCCCGCCAGTGGCTATGCTCCTTTGCTCCCTTGGGGTGCTTCCCCAGAGGCCACAGGGAGCTGCGGATCTTCAGCCGGGGGGCTCTTCATCCTGCTACCCTACTTACGCCCGCAGCAGCTGCCCAATCTCATACTTGTCCGTGATGTCAGACAGGCTGTTGTAGTTCTTGTCATCCCGAAGTCCGATGCAGCCAAACGGCATCCTGAGGAAAAGCAAAGTAGGCTGAAATGATTCCCAGTGTAATCTGGGGACACAGGGAGGAGGGTGCCACCATGCCAGGCCAGTGGCACATGATCTAGCCCAGTATTTCCTGCTCTGACTTGCAGCAGCCTTCTAGGGTATCAGGCATGATACATTCCCAGATCCATCTGAACACATCATGCAAAGCGTTTGTGGATCTTCCCCAAATCTTCCTTCCTTAGATTTCTTACCTACCCTTCACCAAAAAGTCTCACATACCCTCCAACATTTCTCTGATGAAAATAGGGGTGCCATATTCCATAATAAGGACAAAAGTGGAAAGGACCTAACAGAAGCAGAAGACATCAAGAAGAGGTGGCAAGAATACACAGAGGAATTATACCGGAAAGATATGGAGGTCTCATACACCCAAGGTAGTGTGGTTGCTGACCTTGAGCCAGACATCCTAGAGAGTGAAGTCAAATGGGCCTTAGAAAGCCTTGCTAACAACAAGGCCAGTGGAGGTGATGATATTCCAGCAGAACTATTTAAAATTCTAAAAGATGATGCTGTTAAGGTGCTACACTCAATATGCCAGCAAGTTTGGAAAACTCAGCAGTGGCCAGAGGATTGGAGAAGATCAGTCTACATCCCAATCCCAAAGAAGGGCAGTGCCAAAGAATGCTCCAACTACCGCACAATTGCGCTCATTTCACACGCTAGCAAGGTTTTGCTAAAAATTCTACAAGGCAGGCTTAAGCAGTATGTGGACCGAGAACTCCCAGAAGTGCAAGCTGGATTTCGAAGGGGCAGAGGAACCAGAGACCAAATTGCAAACATGCGCTGGATTATGGAGAAAGCTAGAGAGTTCCAGAAAAACATTTACTTCTGCTTCATTGACTACGCAAAAGCTTTTGACTGTGTTGACCACAGCAAACTATGGCAAGTTCTTAAAGAAATGGGAGTGCCTGATCACCTCATCTGTCTCCTGAGAAATCTCTATGTGGGACAAGAAGCTACAGTTAGAACTGGATATGGAATAACTGATTGGTTCAAAATTGGGAAAGGAGTACGACAAGGCTGTATATTGTCTCCCTGCTTATTTAACTTATATGCAGAATTCATCATGCGAAAGGCTGGACTGGATGAATCCCAAACTGGAATTAAGATTGCCGGAAGAAATATCAACAACCTCAGATATGCTGATGATACAACCTTGATGGCAGAAAGTGAGGAGGAATTAAAGAACCTTTTAATGAGGGTGAAAGAGGAGAGCGCCAAATATGGTCTGAAGCTCAACATCAAAAAAACTAAGATCATGGCCACTGGTCCCATCACCTCCTGGCAAATAGAAGGGGAAGAAATGGAGGCAGTGAGAGATTTCACTTTCTTGGGTTCCATGATCACTGCAGATGGTGACAGCAGTCACGAAATTAGAAGACGCCTGCTTCTTGGGAGAAAAGCAATGACAAACCTAGACAGCATCATAAAAAGCAAAGACATCACCTTGCCAACAAAGGTCCGTATAGTTAAAGCTATGGTTTTCCCAGTAGTAATGTACGGAAGTGAGAGCTGGACCATAAAGAAGGCTGATCGCCGAAGAATTGATGCTTTTGAATTATGGTGCTGGAGGAGACTCTTGAGAGTCCCATGGACTGCAAGAAGATCAAATCTATCCATTCTTAAAGAAATCAGCTCTGAGTGCTCACTAGAAGGACAGATCCTGAAGTTGAGGCTCCAGTACTTTGGCCACCTTATGAGAAGAGAAGACTCCCTAGAAAAGACCCTGATGTTGGGAAAGATGGAGGGCACAAGGAAAAGGGGACGACAGAGGACGAGATGGTTGGACAGTGTTCTCGAAGCCACTAGCATGAGTTTGGCCAAACTGCGAGAGGCAGTGGAGGATAGGTGTGCCTGGCGTGCCTTGGTCCATGGGGTCACGAAGAGTCGGACACGACTGAACGACTGAACAACAACAATTCCATAATAATATAATGATAATTTGCCACAGCCACTCTGGGCGGCTTCCAACATATATAAAAACATAAGAAAAGATTAAACCTTAAAAAACTTCCCTATCCAGGGCTGCCTTCCAATGTCTTCTAAAGGTTGTGTAGTTGCTTATCTCCTTGGCTCAGGAGTCACCTAACTCCCTACCTGCTAACGTTTCTCCGATGAAAATAGGGACATCCTAAGGAAAATAGGAACATTATGGGATCAAATCAGAAACTGGGATGGCTTCCATAAAACCGGGACTGTCCCTGGAAAATATGGACACTTGGAGGGTCTGATCTCAGGGCAGGTTGCCACAATCTAATCGTACAGTTATAAAAACCAGCAAAACCGTTCCAAACAAGAGCAGAGCAGCCTGGATGAAACAAAAGAGGTGGGTCCCACAAATCAAAATGCCAAGCTAAAGAGGAGTATCTTGAGCATAAGCTGTACAGTGAAGATGCTAGCTGCACCTCTGTGGGATGGGACCCACTTCTGCAATTTAGGGTCTGCCACAGAGAACTAGCCCCCTCCCAGGCCAAGCTTCCCTAAGCTTCTGAGGGTAGTAGAAATACCGAGGGAATCTGCACAACATTAAATAAGAATTAAGGAAACTTTTTGTTCTTGCAGCTGTTCGAATTCTGTGCAGCCCCTAAATATTGGAGTCCGAACATAAACAGGTCAGTAGGTTTTGTTTTAAGTCAGCAACTTGAGTTTTGTGTGTGCAGAATTTAGCACAATGTTTTAACATGTGTTCTTTAACTTCCCAGGCTCCCTTCCAAAGAACTGCAAAGTGCCTGCCACCCAATGACTGGCATACACACCCCCACGCCAGATCCATGCAACCAGAACCCCTCTTGCCACCCTCTTCACAGCATGGGGGGGCTGCCCAGGGCCCCTAAACCTGGTCCTAACTGGAACCATCGCCCCCTTGTAAGCGAGGAATAGGGGCGGCGACACACAGAGGCACCTCCTGCTTCCATGACCCTTTCTCCTGTCAACGTTCCCTTCATGCCTCGTTAGCGCGGCCTTCACACTCCAGAGGCAAGGAGCAGCTAGAGCGGAAGAGCACGCACATCTCCTTTCAGGGCTGGGGAAAAAACCCTTGAGTTCTCTCTCTCACACACACCAGCCCAAATACATCTGTCTACATGCTGTGTGCACATTTCTGGCTTAAGAGGCAGCTACGTCGTTCTTTTTCTCAATCCAGATCAAAGCCAGTTTGGGAGGGAAATGCATAAAAAGGCAGAATTTCATAAGAAACAACAGGATAGGTATGGATTGTGCCTAACATGGTGTGTCCACCGCTCCCCAAACCAGAGGTGGAAGCGCATAGGATGCAAAGCCCATGGGAAGCACATAGCCTCCATCCCATGCCTCTCCCAAGGCTAAAGAGAGAACCAGGGGTCCTGGTTCCCTCAGCACTACGGAAAGCATGGTGACACATCAGACAGCAGAAACAGCACCCATTCCAGGGATGATAGGTGGGGGACCTGTTCAAATGATGCCCTTCAAATGATGCTCTACTGTAACTCCCATTATTCCTGGCCATTGGCCACGTTTGCTGGCACAAATGGAAGTTCTAGTTCAGCAACATCTGGAGGGCCAAAAGTTCCCCATCCCTGATATGACATCTCCCCTCCCCAAGGATCCCAATGCAGAGAAGACGAATTGTGCAGAAGCCTTGTGGAAATTAATGAGATCAAGCCAGTGGCCCATCTAGTCCCACACCCCAGTCTCACAATGTCCAACCAGATGCCAATGGGAAGCTCACCAGCAGGACCTCAGCTCAGCAACCACCTGGGATTCCCAGCAACCAGAATTCCAAGACAAACAGCCTCCAGCAGTGGAAACAGAAGATGGCCATCCTGGCTAGTAGCTATTAATAGCTGTCATGGACTGGTTGGATGCAGAGCTTGTTATTCCTAAAATCCCAAGTTCTTTTTCATAAATGTGGTCGTGTGTTAAAGCACATTGTACAAAAGCAACACTTTTGACCAGAGAGATAGCTCTGGGGCATTTCAAAAGGGGGAGCTTATTTTGTGGTCCATGGGTTATCTTTTTCTTTGGTGATCCCTCGTAGCCGAGTAAGATTGTCTTCCATGAACACGGTCTTAACAGTGAGTCTGTAAGTGACTGTGGAGGCCAATCCTGGATCCACATGTCCTTCCACAGTGGGGACATAGGTTTCTGGGTGGGAGTTGATCATAGTGAGGATTTGCCAAGCATGCCTTCCTCTTAGCACGTTTCTCTCTTTCATCCTGAGTTTAAGTGTCTTCAAAACCCAAGACACCTTTGGTAAAGGCTGTTCTCCAATTGGAGTGCTTGCAAGCCAGTGTTTCCCAGTTGTCAGTATTTATACTACATTTTTTTTAGATTTGCCTTGAGAGAGTCTTTGAACCTCTTTTTTTTACCACCAGCATTACGCTTTCCATTTTTAAGTTCTGAATAGAGTAGTTCCTTTGGAAGACGATAATCAGGCATCTGAACAACATGACCAGTCCAACCAAGTTGATATTGCTTTGACACTGGTGATCTTTGCTTCTTCCAGTACACTGGCATTAGTTCGCCTGTTTCCCAAGTCATGTGTAAAAAATTTCAGTGACACTGTTGATGGAATCTTTTGAGGAGTTGAAGACGGCGTTTATCAGTGGTCCATGTTTCACAAGCATACAGTAAGGCTGGCAGTACACTAGCTTTGTAAACAAGCATTTTGGTTTCCCTGTGAATGTCCTGGTCCTCAAACACTCTGTGTTTCAATCGGGAGAAAGCTGCAGAACTCAGGCGATGCTGGATTTTGGCATCAATGTTGGCCCTTGTGGAAAGGAAAAGTGATCAACATTTTCCAATGTTACACCATTAAGTTGGATTTGAGGTGCTGCCAATGGGTTGTTTTGTGCTTGTTGGTGCAGCACTTTGATTTTTGGACATTGAGCAATAGCCCAAGCTTTCCGTAAGCTTCTTCGAAGATATTTAGGATGGTTTGGAGAGTGTGTACACACTACGTTGTCATCTGCATACTGAAGCTCTATGACATAAGTTATGGTAACCTTACTCTTTGCTTTCAGCCTACTCAGATTAAAGAGCTTTCCATTTGTTTGATACAGTATATGATTTCTACCCTGGTGGGGAGTTTCCCTTTGACAAAGTGTAGGATCATGACAATGAAAATAATAAATAGAGTTGGGGCGATAACACAACCCTGTTTAACACCTGATCCCACTGTGAATGGTTCACTTAGAGAGCCATTACTATCTGCAATTGTTGCTGTCTTATTATCATGTTCACAAATTTATCTGGGCAGCCAATTTTCAGAAGTCCACAGGGCATTGCGATTTACAGTGTTGAAGGCCTTAAGTCAATAAAAGCCATATACAGGGGTTGGTTTTGCTCTCTGAATTTTCTTGAAGCTGTCGAGAGGTGAAAATCATATCCACTGTCCCCTTAGAAGGTTGAAAACCATTTTGGGATTCAGGAAGGGTCACCTCAGATATTGTTAAGAGACGGTTTGCTAAAATCCTTGCAAGAATTTTGCCGGCCGCAGCTAGTAAAGAACCTATGCCTTGATAGGTTCTGCAATCCGTTCTGTCACCTTTTTCATGATCATGATAGTTTTGGCACCCCTAAAGTCTGCTGGGATCTCCTCTCTCTCCCAGATTTTTTCGATGAGCTTGTGAAGTTGTTGTGTAAGTTCAATTCCGCCCGCTTTGAAGACTTTGCCAGGTATCCCATCAGGTCCGCTGGCTTTGTTGTTTTTCATTTGGTTAATAGCTGTACACAACTCTCCCAGATTTGGAGATAATGCAAGCTTATCTCTAATTTGTTTTTGTAGAATTTGTGAGAGGACCTCAGCAGCTACGGGGGAGTTGTGGTTAAGGAGATGCTGGTATATATAAACCTCCCTGTTATAAGTGGCTATGATAGTGGGAAAGGGAGACTCTGGGATGCCATGGCCCTTAGGCATGGTTATTATGGGGCACCAGCTGTATGATCTTACCCTTTTAGTCCACCCTTATGCTCTGCTCTCTGGGCAACACACATACGACTCAGATACCTTCACTCCTGAGCTCTTTATCACTTTCCAAACACAAGAAGACATGGTGCCTCTGCTTCAAATCCTGCAGAGGGAGGAAGGGGAGAGGGAGACCTTGCCGGGAGCAATGACAAACTAAAACTTGGAGGCATAGACATGGATCACAAGGGCAGTACTATGTCCCATGACAATAATAGGGCACAGCCGCCCCCCCCCCGGGGTCTTCCTGCATCTTTGCTGTAGGTCTAGGAGAACTCCCTCTCTCAAACTCTTGCTGTTAAGTGTAGACAACGCTAAGCTGGATGGGAAAGAGAATAGCACTGATTCAGGGAACTTGCAGACCACAGAGCTATTTTTTGTTGAGATTCAATCACACACCTGCAAATTCAAAATACACAATTAAAGGTGATTTTTGAACTCTTGCACAACAAACTTGCTTCCCTAAAAGATCAGACTTTTCCTGACAAAGTAATGGAGAAATGCATTAGAAAATGGGGCGAAACACTTGCTTTGATGCAACTGTAATCTAACCTCCCCACAAACAAATCAGAATGAATGTTCATTAAAGAGCCAACATAATCTAATCTCCCTGTAAAAAAAATCAGGTTGAATGCTCAATAATCAGGTTGTCTGGAAGCACTCTCAGTATAAGGCAGCTTCCTGCACACCTATGCTTTTCAAATGGCCTCTCAGGACCAATGTTTATTAGTTGGACTGTGTGGCTGAGCTTAATTGTGTTTTCTTCTGGCCTTCTTAATATTGGGAGGAGAATGGATAAGTTTTCTTTTTTCCTTTTTTTGTTTGGGGTTTTCAGAAATGGAAGAAACAACCTAAATATATTTTCAAATATATGAGTGAGTAAAATCTCCAGTGCTCTTTCTCCAAAAGGTGGTCAGACTACCAGTTGTAGAGCTGGCAGCCAGTGGGCTCTGTTCACAAACTCCTTTCCTAGCTCTCCAGAAATATTCTCAGGGTGTCATCGGTGATTGACATGGCCTTCCTTTCCGAACAGAGGGGCAACAGATACGATCCGTCTCTTTCTTCCCCCACTCCCTCGCTGGAAATCAGCCAGGCTGCATTCCTGCATCAGTTCTCAGTGAGTCATCAAGAACCTGAGGAACAGATCCATATAATTTCTGACACCAAACTTATATAGTTGGATATAATGTCTGGAGGCAGCTGCTTCGTTACCCAGGAATAAAATGTCCCAGTTTTCCGTTGTGATTGCTGTACATTTGAATTCCTCACAAGCAAACCAACTCCTGCCTCAGGCTTGTTTTTTGACCCATAACCCTTTTTCCTTTTCAGTAAATCTATTCTTTTGACAACAGCATTGCTAAATACCTTGTAAGGGGTGACATAACTGCCAAAAATAGTTGCAAAAGCCTGCATCAAAGGAGGGACCTGCTGGCCACTCTCAGCAGCAACTCAGCTGTCAGTCACTAGGCTCAATTTTTTTGTTCCAAATGGCTACTCGGCACTTTGATTTTTGTACTCTTGGATTTGTAGTTTATTTCTTCCGAGCAGGGTGGCCAATGCAGGAGGGCCACAACTCAATCATCCTTGACCATTGGCCATGCTGACTGGGGGCTGATGTAAGTTGGAGGAGGTAATTATGGAGACAGGTGCTTTTCTCACATAAGGGCACCAATGAAAAAGATGCTTGAAATGATCAGGGTGGACAGTAAGCTGTGCAACACCCACATCTCTTCTGTTGCAATATACAGTTACTGACTCTCACTTGCATACATGAAAGGGTTAACCTGAGCTCAGGTTGCAAGTGGGTGTGGCATAGCAGGCTCTCAGCAGCTTCTGCTCCCCACTCTCATCCTTTTCCTTTTGTGCTTCCTAGAACAAGGAAGAATGAGCCTTACACCTGCTCACTGCCTGAACAAACAGAGCAATGCAGCAGCAATGAGTGGTGCACACATGTGACCCATGCTGGAGTCCATGGTCTCAGCAAGACTCACCAAGCCAGGTGACCTTCCCCAAGGGCATGGCCAGCAACCACCAAGCGTCAGCACTGGCCAGATAATGGCTAGATGGCTCAAGGGGAATTGTCTGCTGAGGCAGCTGCCTCACTTTACCTAATAGGGTAGTAGAGTCATCTCATTGACAAGAAAGGCCTGTGCAAGAAACAGAGTTTGCAGAGAGGCCATTTAGGAACAGAGCAAAAGTGAGTGTCACATCTTAATTTGAATTTGTTGTTGTTGTTGTTGTTGTTGTTGTTGTTGTTGAGTCGTTTAGTCGTGTCCGACTCTTTGTGACCCCCTGGACCAGAGCACGCCAGGCACTCCTGTCTTCCACTGCCTCCCGCAGTTTGGTCAGACTCATGTTGGTAGCTTCGGAGAACACTGTCCAACCATCTCGTCCTCTGTCGTCCCCTTCTCCTTGTGCCCTCCATCTTTCCCAACATCAGGTCTTTTCCAGGGAGTCTTCTCTTCCCATGAGGTGGCCAAAGTATTGGAGCCTCAGCTTCAGGATCTGTCCTTTCCAGTGAGCACTCAGGGCTGAGTTCCTTAAGGATTGATAGGTTTGATCTTCTTGCAGTCCATGGGACTCTCAAGAGTCTCTCCAGCACCATAATTCAAAGCATCCATTCTTCGGTGATCAGCCTTCTTTATGGTCCTTCCGTACATTACTACTGGGAAAACCATAGCTTTAACTATAAGGACCTTTGTCGGCAAGGTGATGTCTCTGCTTTTTAAGATGCTGTCTAGGTTGTCATTGCTTTTCTCCCAAGAAGCAGGCGTCTTCTAATTTCTTGACTGCTGTCACCATCTGCAGTGATTCATGGAACCTAGAAAGTAAAATCTCTCAATGCCTCCATTTCTCCCCCTTCTATTTGCCAGGAGGTGATGGGACCAGTGGCCATGATCTTAGTTTTTTTGATGTTGAGCTTCAGACCATATTTTGCGCTCTCCTCTTTCACCCTCATTAAAAGGTTCTTTATTTAAATCCTCCTCACTTTTGCCATCAAGGTTGTGTCATCAGCATATCTGAGGTTGATATTTCTTCCGGCAATCTTAATTCCGGTTTGGGATTCATCCAGTCCAGCCTTTCGCATGATGAATTCTGCATATAAGTTAAATAAGCAGGGAGGACAATATACAGCCTTGTCGTACTCCTTTCCCAATTTTGAACCAATCAGTTATTCCATATCCAGTTCTAACTGTAGCTTCTTGTCCCACATAGAGATTTCTCAGGAGGACGGATGAGGTGATCAGGCACTCCCATTTCTTTAAGAACTTGCCATAGTTTGCTGTGGCAGACACAGTCAAAAGCTTTTGCATAGTCAATGAAGCAGAAGTAAATGTTTTTCTGGAACTCTCTAGCTTCTCTCATAATCCAGCGCATGTTTGCAATTTGGTCTCTGGTTCCTCTGCCCCTTCGAAATCCAGCTTGCACTTCTGGGAGTTCTCGGTCCACATACTGCTTAAGCCTGCCTTGTAGAATTTTAAGCATAACCTTGCTAGAGTGTGAAATGAGCGCAATTGTGCGGTAATTGGAGCATTCTTTGGCACTGCCCTTCTTTGGGATTGGGATGTAGACTGAGCTTCTCCAATCCTCTGGCCACTGCTGAGTTTTCCAAACTTGAATTACACGCCGGCAATAGAATGTTGAGAAACAGTACAACTTAGGGTCAAACTGGACAGCATGTTAAATGTGTATTTGCATTTAAGGTGTGCATTTAAAAGCTGCAAACAGAAGCTGCTTGGGGGGGGGTGCTAACCAATAATTAGCAGGGTTGCAGTGTCTGGAGGCCTGACAAAAAACCATCTGCAGAAACCGCTATTTGCATTGGAATGAGATCCGGAGATGAGAGAAGGTGTGCATTGCTGAAAGGAAGCAGAAACAGAGCCCAGGGCTGATGGGCAGGAGGACTGAGAGGGGCAGAAGAGGCAGAGTACTTGAAAAGCAGAGACCTTGTGGGGTTGGGAGGAGAAATGAGCCTGAGAAAGAAAGAAGGGCAAATAAGAAACAAGCAGAGGAGAATGGAAATAAGCCCTCAGATGGGATTGGACCAGAGTAGAATTTCCAGCTTTTTCATCCCCTCAGTGTCTCTACCTTTAGCAGCAGCTTAACCTGCAGTCAAAGCTTATCACCTTATTTATTGATTTATTATTATATTTATATTCCACCGTTCTTCCAATGAGTCCAGAATGACAACATAGCATAGAATCATACCTCCAACATTTCTCTGATGAAAGTAGGAATGTCCTATTATTATATTATTATTATTATTATTATTATTATTATTATTATTATCATCCCCCACCCATCTGATTGAGTTTCCCTAGGACATATTCACAAACTGGCAATAACCTACAAAAAAACAACAATATAGAATAATATAGAACTACAGTATTTTCACAAGCAGTGTTGCAAAATAACAAAGCAGGAGGGAAACGAACACAGTAATCATACATTTTAAAAGTCTGACAGGAGGTCAGAGGAAGAGGTCACGGGGGCACTTTTATCAATTAGTCCGACTCTCTGTGATAGCTTACAGCTCACTCCCATGCATGGTTACTCAACAGTAAGTCCCACTGGGTTCAGGTGGATTAATTTATATTAATATGTCCAGGGCTGCAGCCAGTACTCCTGGTGCAGCTAAAGTGAGCCATGACTCAGGCTGCAAATAAACCAGCCTTCACCAACCTGGCCCCTTCCAGATGTTTTGGAACACAACTCTCATCAGTGCATGCTTGCTAGAGCTGATGGAGTTGTGGGCGAAAACATCTGGCGGGCACCAGGTTGGTGAAGGCTGCTATAAACACTTTCATGTGAGTAGACCCTGTGTAGACACCTACGGATTGCACTGTAATTGCCATTAAAAGCAGTGGGATTTAAGTCAATTGCAATCACTTGCTCAATTGGTTTCAATGGGACTTATCTTTGAAAAAACATGCTTAAGATTATGGTGTAGGGATTTGCTCCCTACAGTTCCTGCCTTACTTTGGCTGGATCACACACCTCCTTCCACATTGCACAGGCAGAAAACAGCTGCACATCTGTACGGACACCATTTTTTAATACCACGAATCTGTGCCTGAACCTGGGCAGCACACACAATTGCACATCCCTGAAGGCTCTACTGTGCCTAATGTAGTCATCTGTTCTGCAAACAGTTTTAAAGCCAAGCCAGTGTCTGTGCTTTGAGTTAAAGACATACCAGAAACCATGAGCCCCACAATATGTCATCCACAGTTCGAAATAGATTTTGGCAGGTGCAGTGTGTGAAACAGAAGACTGTACTGCACATGGTACCCTGTTGCAGTGGTTTTCAACCAGTGTGCCATGGCACCCTGGGGTGCCTTGAATGATGGTCAGGGGTGCCGTGGGCAACACTGGCCTCTGTCCCTCTTTCCTCCCCTCTGATGCCCTCTTGTCTCTGCCTCCCCAAGGCTTGCACAGCTGTTTGTTGCGGCAGCCCTGGCTACAAGCTCCCCAGGCGAAGGGTGCCTCTGGGGCTGGCCAGGGGGTGCTTCCCCGGCCCCTGTGGGGCAGTGTGAGGAGGCACCTCTCTTTAGGGCAAGGGGGGCAGCTCAGAAACCAGGAGTGGCACCAGTAGTTGTCCAGAGAGAGGACTCCCAAGGAGAGGGGAGAGAAGGAACCCTCCACAAGGGAGGGGGTTTGAAAAAGGGTGGGGGGCTGCCAGTTCTGTAGACAAGGGGTGACATAACTGGGCTCCTGAGCCCCACAGGGGTGCCACAGAAAGAATGTAGTTGGTTAAGGGAGCCATGGACTCAGAAAGGTTGAGAATCTCAGCCCTAATGTATAGGCATGCATGTTCACTGGAGATCAGGTACATTATCCCTTCCTCCATACAAGCCCTGGAAAGGGAACTGAACCCTGAAGATGAATGACAACTGCAGTCCCTCCAAGTGCCCCTATTTTCCAGGGACATCCCTGATTTAGCAAAGCCGCCCCGATTTCTGATTTGATCCCAGAATTTTTTCCTTAGGACTTCCCTATTTTCATCAGATAAATGTTGGAGGGTTTGGAGTTATCCAACTCCAGAGCCATCTGAAGGCAATCCTGTATAGGGAATTTCTTAATGTTTTTTTTAAAAAATGTTTTATATATGTTGGAAGCTGCCCAGAGTGACTGGTGCAACCCAGTAGGATGTGTGGGGTATAAATAGTAAAATTATCATTATGGAATTGGATGTCCCTATTTTCATTGGAGAAATGTTGCATGCAGCTGTGTCATGCAAGCAATTTTCCATCTCCCATTTTAGGTTACAAACCTTCCACATTTGGCAAGGAAATATGTTCAGCTCTCAAGCCCAGTCTCAGGCAGCAAATTTGGAGCACAGTTACTCCAAAGTTTCAGTCAGGGCTGGCCCTACCATTGGGCAGAGTGAGGCAGCAACCTCAGGCAGCCGATGCTTGGTAGTTGTGGTGCTGAAAGGTGGAGCTCCATCTGCCATGGGGCCTGCCTTGCTTGCCTTTCTCTACGCTGCTGCTCTCGGGGCAATGCTTTCCTGTAGCCAGCATTGCAGTACCAGTAATTCACAACAGCCTGTCCGTCGTCTTCTGCATTTGCAATGATTGGGCTTCTCCAGATGGCAACACACCATGGATGCACCAAGAGTGCTTTAGGGGTGGGCATTAGGGTGGGTCATAAAAAACCTTTTTTCGAAAATGTTTCCTCCCTTGATCTTATCTCAGGCGTATGGTATAAACATAGTTAAATTTCAAATTTGGGACAAATCGGTTAATATTTAGACCCTGCTCCTACAAATTGAAATTTTGCCTCACCACGAGTGATAAAAACATAGGAATTTGACTCATTTAATTCTCAGTATGTTAAATTGTGAACTAATAAACATAAATTTTAGGTTTTACGTAGAGCAATAATAGTTGCATACTATTATTTTCAGCAATATTTATTTATTTAAGATAAAACATGTTTATAAACTAGAACTTTTGTGGTATGAAAAGTCACAGGATTTCAGCAGGATGTTCCAGCACTTGTCCTGGTTGGAAGAGAAGCAGGATGGCTGCCCCATAGAAACACGGAAAGTGGCCTCATGTATAACCGCCCAGATATCACCACAAGCATATATCATCATGTATGTGTATGTGTGTGAGAGCGATGTCCCTCACCCAAGGCAGCAAAACATGTTAGGCTGTGTCTACCACAAATTGCTGTTTATTTTTTAACTGCAGAGTGTCAGGGGACTGAGGAGAAGCTGTTTGGATTTTCATCTTTTGATGTCGAAATGTCCAGGGACAATCCTGGCAGATCTAGTACTGGAAGATGTGTCTTCTCCTGGCCCCCTGCGTTTTGCTTTTTGAGGCAATCTTGGGGAAAGCTAGGACAACATGGCTTGTTTGGATACATTTCATTGTTAAGTTTGATGGGCGTACAATAGAGTGCAGATTCCATTGTACCCTGTTACGGGCAGCCACAGAAGCCCAGGGCAGAAATCAGGAGCAAAAGAGATATAATGAAAAGGAATAGTTTTTTAAAAATGAAGCTCAAATGAGCTGCTTCGGAGAGATGCCGCTCTTCCTCTCTTTCTGCCAGACTAAGGCACAGTTTCTCCTCCATTGCTTGCTAGCGAGACATCGCATCACCGTCTGCGGCTGCATGTGCAGAATCTCTTTCGCGCACTTCACCATATTTGGGACGCTGAAGCAGAAAGCATTTCTCTGTTTCCATCGCTTTGCTGTCACAATGATTACACAACGCTCTCCTCTCTACAAAGTTCCTTAGGGTGGCTGTGGAGTTACTCACATGCCACTAGGGGGCAGTGCCACACTTGGAAGACAATTAGCTCATCCCCAGCTGTGGGTTTTATTTGGGGGGGGGTGATCACAGTGTGTGGCTTGGGATCGAGGGAGTGTGCATGGCTGCTTGCGGTGTATGTGCGCATCTGGGGACTGATAGCTTCATCACTTTATGACCAGAAGAAGCAGAGGAGAAGGTGAAAAAATTATTTGTACCCTCTTAAAAACCATGAAGGAACCTGGAGAAAGCTGCCAGGGATGAATTTGCAGGAGAGAGAATAAGGAGGGGAAGAAGAGAGGAAGGAAGAGAGGAGACAGAGGAGCTTTTGATGTGATGATCCCCACAGGGCAGCCAGAGTCTGCATACGATGCTGAGGGTGGACTGCTGCTTAGATGGAGCCACGCCTGCCCCTCTCTTCGTCTGCTCCCCCGTCCCATCAGACAACCTCCTTCAACGTTTCCTGCTGAAGGTCCCCTCCCTCCTTTGGGTTTCTCAGCCTCAGCTGCTCAGAACCTGTTGCTGCCAGAGAAAGAGCCTGTGGGAAGTTCTCGTAACCCTGTTATCCAGGCTGTGACCTCCAAGAAGGCAGGCATTGCCATGGCAACCCAGCAAAGCAACGTTAGTGTCAGGTAACTTAACAGGCGAGGATGGAAGGAAGGCCCAGGCACAAACAGCAGGAGACACAAGCAGTCAGCGAGAGAGGCAGGCACATGCTCACACCCTACACAGCTGTGTAAGTATGTGCAACAGCAGATGCAAAACCAGTGGTGGCCCACCTGACACACAGATAGGGAACCAAGGAATGCCTGAGAGTTTTTCAGTCAAAGTGCCAAGGTGCAGGGGACGGGGACGGGGGGGGGGGAGGACGGGGGGCTCAGGCACACAAATGGTCACACACAGCCACACAGCGTGAACGTCTGTGGCAAGACTGGCATCTGTGCCAGTAGTGCCACATTCACATGCCCCACAAAGTGCACACACACCGCTGAGGGCATCGCATGCCACTGCGCACATACCAGGCTTCATCCGTCTCAGGCAGCAAGATAAATCTCAGGCAGCGCGAGGGTCTCACAGACAAAAAAGCAATTTACATGCAGATAGGCATAAGCAAACATGCTCAGCTGCACAAACATGCCACGCCACAAACCCAAGGGAGGGTGCACTGAGGCACCAAGCTGTGAACAGTTCCCGGATCTCAAAATGAACACACGTAATGTGGTGCATCTGTATATAGATATATTGCACACACAAACACTCCCCCCCCCCACTGGAGACAGAAAGGCAAATCTGCATACCGGCACAACCAGTAAGTATATTGTAAGCAGATGGCTGCATTTTGTGACTACGCAGGGGACCTCTTCATTAGGCATGTTATGACTCCATTGGAAAACATAAACCCTGGGATGCAAGGGTGGCAAAGGCACCCCATGGCACGGGGGATCCCTTCCAAACCTGGGCTCCCTTACTATCTACCCTCCTATGCAACTTTATGCATGCACACACATACAGAGGCACCTCCTTGGCCACCCCATTTGCACCGGGCGGGAGAGCGCCACCTTCTGCTGGGGCCACAGAGGAGACAGCGTGAAAACCCTTCTATGAGGGATGATCAGTGGCACGTCCCATTCATGAATCTGGGAGACAATGGGCAGGAAATCTCCCGAAGCTTCTCAGGTTCATACAAGGAAGCTGTATCTAACCAACTGGAATTCCAAAGCCTTTTCTCTCTCCTTTGAAACAGCTGACCCTCTCACGTGCTGCAACACTTACTGCTTCTGAAATTGAACCCTTTTCAAAAGCGGTTTGACAAATCACTCGGAGGGGGTTGCAGGTGCTGCTGCTGGCTGCTCTTGGAGGAAAACAAAACAAAGATCCCGTGGTAGCCCCCCCCCCCGTGGCCTCTATAGAGTGCCATGAACATCGATGGTGCTAAGTAAACAAGCCTTTGACTTTATATGGTTTGAAGTCGGGCTGCACATTTTTCTTGGCTTTCTTGTTTCATCTTTTTGTAAACCACTTTGTGGATTGATTTTCTTTCTTTTCTTTTCTTACAATCAAGCAGTGTATAAATTTTATGAAATAAATAATAAATAAAATGTACATTTAATTGCCAAATATTACAAAATTTCAAGTTCTCTATATTGTAGGGGGGGGGGAATCTGGTACCAGAACAAGAAAACTGTATTGAGTGTATGTTTTAGTATTCACCACAAATATAGCAGACAACAACTAATATGCAGAATCAGAAAATAGGATTTTCTGGTTCTTTCTTTCTCTCTCTCTCTCTCTCTCTCTCTCTCTCTCTCTCTCTCTCTCTCCCCCCCCCCATGCTTTTTAACATCTATATGAAGCCGCTGGGAGAGATCATCAGGGGGTTTGGGCTGGGTGTCCATCAATATGCGGATGATACCCAGCTCTACCTCTTTCAAATCAGAACCAGTGAAGGTCCTGTGTGAGTGTCTCGAGGCGGTTGGAGGATGGATGGCAGCTAACAGATTGAGGTTGAATCCTGACAAGGCAGAAGTACTGTTCTTGGGGGACAGGGGCGAGTGGGTGTGGGAGACTCCCTGGTCAGAATGGGGTAACTGTGCCCCTGAAGGACCAGGTGCGCAGCCTGGGAATCATTTTGGACTCACAGTTGTCCATGGAGGTGCATGTCAATTCTGTACCCAGGGCAGCTGTCTACCAGCTCCATCTGGTACGCAGGCTGAGACCCTACTTGCCCGCAGACTGTCTTGCCAGAGTGGTGCATGCTCTAGTTATCTCCTGCTTGGATAGGAGTATTAATGCCATGGTTTTTTCCAACTCCTGCTCAGCCTATATGTCTACTGGTATGTGTAGAAAACCCCTCCTAATGCAGCAGGAAACACCAGATGCCTGCAGTGACCTTTGTTCCAAGAGAGCCAAACCCAAGGGGGATGCTGAAACCCCTTAGATCTCTTACTGCTCCAAGATTGAGGTGCATATTTTCCTTTCTAGTCTCCTTAACCAAGCTAGCCAAATCTTTAGTTTCAAATCCTGTCTTTTGCCATAAATTCACCAGATAACCTTAAAGAAACCACCTTTTCTAAGATGGGACAGACAGAAGTTTTAAAGAGACTTAATAGTGGGATTCTGGTTGGTTTTGCTCCTTGTGGTGCACTCATACATTTCCTTTGTCCTTTTGGTTTAAACAGGTGTTGCAAGCTTTTCAAACAATGCCGAAAACCTCCCAAACCTGTTTACCGGAAGCAGAAGTGGGGGAAATGCACACACTATGAATAGTGATCCCTCTCTTTTCTTTTCTTTTCTTTTCTTTTCTTTTCTTTTCTTTTGATAACAAAACAAAACTTCATGAGACAAACACATAAAAACTAAACCAAACCAAACCAAACCAAGGCTGACATGGGATGTTATGTTCACAAAAAGAAATGATAAAGCTGCTTATTTGGATATTTGCAATAAGATGCAGACAGGTAAGTGGAGAGTACAGTCATAAGAAATGAGAGAGCAAGAAGTGTGGCACATATGACTTTTAAAATATTCAGAAATATAGACCTATAGCTGAAACTATCAGAGGCATAAGGAGTACCAATAATAAAAGGCTCTATATTACATCAAGAAACATTTTCAAGCTATTAGGTGTCCTTATCCCAAATTTCTTGAGAGGCTTGTAAAGGTAAAGGGACCACTGACAGTTACGGTAAGTCCAGTCGCGGACGACTCTGGGGTTGCGGCGCTCATCTCGCTTTACAGGCCAAGGGAGCTGGCGTTTGTCCGCAGACAGTTTTTCCGGGTCATGTGGCCAGCATGACAAAGCCGCTTCTGGCAAAACCAGAGCAGCACACGGAAACGCCGTTTACCTTCCCGCCGGAGCGGTATCTATTTATCTACTTGCACTGTGACGTGCTTTCGAACTGCTAGGTGGGCAGGAGCAGGGACTGAGCAACGGGAGCTCACCCCGTCGCAGGGATTCAAACCGCTGACCTTCTGATCAGCAAGCCCTAGGCTCTGTGGTTTAACCCACAGCGCCACCCACGTCAAGAAGAGACAAATGAAATTTTTCTTTTTTAATGTATTCATTTAAATCCTACCAAACTGAGACAAAATGTTTTTCCTTTCAAAAAATGGGTGTACCGTGTAAGTTTTTAATGTCCTGCAATTTTCCATATATTACTCCACCACAATGAGGTGTTAATTTCAGACTATGTTTTCCATATTTGGGCAGTTGGTGGGTGTGCAGCAATAAGAAAGTAATTTAACAAATCTTTCAATTTTATATTTTTATTTTCTTCTTTAAAAAAGATAATAGTGATCTCTCTTTCAAACTGCCTTCAGCTCTCTGGAAAAACAATAACAGGCTGTTGTTTATTTCTGGCCTTAACCTCATTCCCTTCCTTGTTCAGAGTGGGGATTATAATATTGACCTATCTTACAGAATAGTTGTAAGGATTACTCAGGTAATGTCTGTGAAGTATTTTTCATTTTCTAAGTGCAATCAGTGCCTATTGCTACAACCAGAACTACTTTCTATGACTATATTCTGTTCAAATTCCCATCTGAGTCCTAGATCCTAAAAGAGAAATTGAATAATTTGTTTGTTAGACGCAGTCAAATCCACACCATACATTTAAAGCCCATTTATACCACTTTAACAGTCATGGCTCTCCCCAAAAACATCCTAAGAACAGTAGTTTACCCTGCACAGAGCTATAATTCCCAGCACCCTTAAGCCACTACAGTTCCCAGGATTATTGGGAGCAGGGAAGCCACGTGCTTTACATATATGATGCGAGTGTGCCTTGAAGACCACACTTTCCCTCAAATATAGAGCCCAAGATGACTTACAACAGGCATGAAAATGTATGTGTGTGTATGGAAAACAAAAAAAGAAACATAAATAAAACCACTATAAAATCTATAAAATCCCATGAGCTACAGAGTAGACAAAAGAGTAGCAGATCAGTTAAATACAATAGTAAAAACTCTTCAACCAAATGCCTGGTGAAATAAAACAATCTTTACTTGTTTCAATCCACTATGGAGGCCAATTGTATTTCCCCAAGGAAGAAGTTTCAGAATTGGGGAGCCACCACAGAAAATGCCCTGATGGGACAGGTCACCCTCCTAGTGTCTCAGGGGTAGGGGTGAGACTGCGAACAGGATCTCTCCAGCTGACCTCATGGCATGTGGTGAACAGGATAGGGACAGACATCCATTTAGGTACCTGGGTCCTAAGTCGTTCAGGGCTTTATAGGCTAAGAGCAATATCTTAAATAATACAAGGTAATTCACAGGCAGCCAGTGAGTAGATTTTGGAATTAGTGTTACATAATCCCTACAGGTGGCTCCACTGGCAGCCCGGTAGCAGAATTCTGCACAGTTGAAGTTTCCAGACCATCTTCAAGGAATCATAGAATCATAGAATCATAGAATCATAGAATCATAGAGTTGGAAGAGACCACAAGGGCCATCCAGTCCAACCCCCTGCCAAGCAGGAAACACCATCAAAGCATTCCTGACAGGTGGCTGTCAAGCCTCTGCTTAAAGACCTCCAAAGAAGGAGACTCCACCACACTCCTTGGCAGCAAATTCCACTGTCGAACAGCTCTTACTGTCAGGAAGTTCTTCCTAATGTTTAGGTGGAATCTTCTTTCTTGTAGTTTGAATCCATTGCTCCGTGTCCGCTTCTCTGGAGCAGCAGAAAACAACCTTTCTCCCTCCTCTATATGACATCCTTTTATATATTTGAACATGGCTATCATATCACCCCTTAACCTTCTCTTCTCCAGGCTAAACATACCCAGCTCCCTAAGCCGTTCCTCATAAGGCATCGTTTCCAGGCCTTTGACCATTTTGGTTGCCCTCCTCTGGACACGTTCCAGCTTGTCAATATCCTTCTTGAACTGTGGTGCCCAGAACTGGACACAGTATTCCAGGTGAGGTCTGACCAGAGCGGAATACAGTGGTACTATTACTTCCCTTGATCTAGATGCTATACTCCTATTGATGCAGCCCAGAATTGCATTGGCTTTTTTAGCTGCTGCATCACACTGTTGACTCATGTCAAGTTTGTGGTCTACCAAGACTCCTAGATCCTTTTCACTTGTACTGCTCTCAAGCCAGGTATCACCCATCCTGTATCTGTGCCTTTCATTTTTTTTGCCCAAGTGTAGTACTTTACATTTCTCCCTGTTAAAATTCATCCTGTTTGCCTTGGCCCAGTTCTCTAATCTGTTAAGGTCATTTTGAAGTGTGATCCTGTCCTCTAGGGTATTAGCCACCCCTCCCAATTTGGTGTCATCTGCAAACTTGATCAGGATGCCCTCAAGCCCATCATCCAAGTCATTGATAAAGATGTTGAATAAGACTGGGCCCAAGACAGAACCCTGTGGCACCCCACTAGTCACTTCTCTCCAGGATGAAGAGGAGCCATTGATGAGCACCCTTTGGGTTCGGTCAGTCAGCCAGTTACAAATCCACTGAATGGTAGCATTGTCTAGCCCGCATTTTACCAGCTTCTTTACAAGAATATCATGGGGCACCTTGTCAAAGGCCTTGCTGAAATCAAGATAGGCTACATCCACAGTGTTCCCTTCGTCTACCAGGCTTGTAATTCTGTCAAAAAATGAGATCAGATTAGTCTGACATGACTTATTTTTCAGAAACCCATGCTGACTTTTAGTGATCACAGCGTTCCTTTCTAGGTGCTCACAGACCGTTTGCTTAATGATCTGCTCTACAATCTTTCCTGGTATTGATGTCAGGCTGACTGGGCGGTAATTGTTTGGGTCCTCTCTTTTCCCCTTTTTGAAAATAGGGACAACATTTGCCCTCCTCCAGTCTGCTGGGACTTCACCTGTTTTCCAAGAATTCTCAAAGATTACTGCCAGTGGTTCTGAAATCACCTCTGCCAGTTCTTTTAATACTCTGGGATGTAGTTCATCTGGCCCTGGAGACTTGAATACATCTAAACTAGCCAAGTGTGCTTGTACTACCTCCTTACTTATTCTGGGCTGTGTTTCCCCTGCTGAATCATCTGCTCCATATTCTTCAGGTCGGGCATTGTTTTCTTTTTTGGAGAAGACTGAGGCAAAGAAGGTATTGAGGAGTATTGAAGGTATTGAGGAAAGCCCTGCATAGAATGCTTTGCAGTAATCTATCCCAGATAGGTCACTGAGGCCAGGCTAGCTCAGTCCAGGAACAGTCCTAGTTGGTGGGCTAAGACACTCCTTGCTTCTTGGGCTTCCAGTAATAAGTTGGAATTGAGGGATACCTCAAACCAGACACTTGCTCCTTTGGGTGCTGGCAGGTATGCTGCCCTCCCAGCCCTGGACAGATAGATCTCCTCAGTTCTCTCCTCAGGATTCATCTTCAGTTCATTTGCCCTCATCCAGACACCGACTTCCAGGCATCGATCCAAACACTGAACAGACTCTCCAGATTAGAGTGGAAAAGGTGAGTTGAGTGTGATCCACACTTTACCCCAAAACTCCAGAATACAGTTCCCAGCAGTTTCATTTATCATCATCATCAGCTTGTGACCATGGATTTAATTTGCTTTGCCGTTTAACCTAGTATCACATGGCAATTACTTCCATAAGCCAAGGCTGGGGGGGAACCTCTGGCCCTCCAGATGTTGCACCTATCACCCCTGGCCATTGGCCATGCTGGCGATAATGAGACTTGGAGTCCAACAAGGTCTGGAGAGCCTCTCAAATTCCCCACCACTGCCATAAGAGAACATTGATATCTAAAATGCATACTCTGCCCTTCAGGCATTCTCAGGACAGCTTATAAAAGAATCATAGAATTGTAGTGTTGGAAGAGACCCCAAGGGTCATCTAGTCCAACACTCTGTAATGCAGAAATCTTTTGTTCAACATGGGGCTTGAACCCACGACCCTGAGAGTAGGAGTCCCATGCTCTACTGACTGAGCTAGGTAAAGGTAAAGGGACCCCTGGTCTAGTCGTGTCCGACTCTGGGGTTGCGGCGCTCATCTCGCTTTATTGGCCGAGAGCCGGCATACAGCTTCCAGGTCATGTGGCCAGCATGACAAAGCCACTTCTGGCGAACCAGAGCAGTGCACAGAAACCCCGTTTACCTTCCTGCCAGAGCGGTTCCTATTTATCTACTTGCACTTTGACGTGCTTTCGAACTGCTAGGTGGGCAGGAGCTGGGACCGAGCAACGGGAGCTCACCCCGTCGCAGGAATTCAAACTGCCGGCCTTCTGATCGGCAAACCCTAGGCTCTGTGGTTTAACCCACAGCGCCACCTGGGTCCCTACTGACTGAGCTATCCCGGGATAAATTTCACAGATACAGTACTAAAAATAAAATTTAGATACTACAGAACAATAACAGAACAACAGCACAGCCAGGCCTGGCAGCAAGATTCACCACAGTGTGCATTTGCCAGGGCCAAGCACCTTGGCCTGGTCCAGCAGAATGGACACTGCCACTCCCCCAAGAGGTGTCCAGCTCCAGCCCCCAGCTCCCCTGCATGCTCCAGCTCGCTCCTGGCCTTACCTGCTAACACCGCTTGAATGGGTGATGGGCTGAGGGGATGCTCAGTTCTCTGCTCCATTACAGCAAGGCTGCTGGGCAAAGCCTTTCCCTTGCAAAGGGGAGGCTGAGGCTGGCAACTGCAGCAGTGGCAGCCCTAGGAGGGGGAAGCAGTGGGGGGGCACAGGCTGGGGCAGGGGGGGACTGCTTGGTGCTGGAGGGGGCTTGCTAGCATGCACACACTCACACACAAAATTGGGGGCTAGGTGTGCTCACGGGATAATTCTGCATTCTGTGAACAAGTTTTTCCATTTGGTTTGGCCTGAATTCCAGCAGATGGGCTGGTTCGCACATGTCTGCATTTCTCAACACTTGGTTCCTCTGCACTTGCTGACTGGCAGCAGTAAATGTGAGAATTGACTCAGCCCCAAAAGCATGGTAGCCTTGGAGGAGACAGGAAAGTTCTCCTCTGTGGGTGTCAGATCTGTGGTGGCCAAGGCATGCGAGCATGTTGTGCTCAGGGTGCCTATGGGAAGCAGTGCCTGGTCTCTGAGAGAGAGAAAGTAACTCATTCACTCCTAATTTTATAAATGGCTATAAATCCCTCAGCTGGTTGTCTTCCCACCCACCTCCAACCTAAAAATCCCTGACCTCTTAAGCCTTTTCCCCTAAGGAGGGTGCCTCATCGGAAATATTATCCGCACACCATGTGTGAGGCATGTTCCTAGTCCCAGATAAGGAGCCTCAGGGTCTGGCTCCTCTCCTGCTGACTCTGCTGCACCACTTGCTCATGGCTGAAGTGTGAACGCAGCTTCCTCATGGCAATTCATGCCCGACCTTTCTCTGCTTTGAGCGTGGACCAGATCGTCACAGTGGCAAAACCAGTTAGGGCACATGACCTGTGTGGGTTCTTCTGCCCAGAAGAAGGTCTAGCAGGAACAGGGATGGCTCTGAACCTGGAGGGCATCAGGGCTGCTGCTGTGGACAAGAGAATCCAGGCTCATCGGAAATCCCTCCAAGGAGAAGAGAGGCAGCTAAGAGGCAGAGCATCCTCAGGCTCAGTGCAGCTGGTGCCTCCAGACAGGGCTAAGAGAGATTCCTACAGAAACCCTGTAGAATCACACCAGTCAGTGCACAATGCGACTGGGAAACACTTGAGTGAGGTCGAGAAGGAAACCATGATCCAGGGTGGAAGGCAAAGCAAAATTAATTTTCACCTAGAGTGACTAAATAGGTTGTGCTGGCTCTGAGTGTGAATGCGCTCACAGCCTACTGTCTAAAAACTAGAGAGTTTAACTTCCTTGCACCCCTCAGAAAGAAAGAGAGAAAAAGAGAGAACATGCATTATCCCACGAAGTACAGAAGGTGCAAATAGGATTGTCCAAGAGAGTTGGGAGACCATGCCGGAGAATTATTTCCTAATTTCCCAAGTTCAAGGAGAAGGTCCATCCTTATTCTACCACCCAGGTGATCCCAGGTAAGTGATCTGCCGATCATCGTCCCATTTGGTGCACCCACAGCAGCACAACTTGATAGAAGGCTTTTCAAGGAAAGATCCCCAGATTGCATAACTCTGACTTTGGGGGGAGGGATGGGGGAGATATAAGGATGTTTCTGCTTGGATGAGATTAATTTTAACATTTCCATACATGGAGCACAGGACTGAGCAGGTTGATGCTTCATGAGAGCATAATGGAAGCCCTGACCAAAAAGTCCACTTAGTCCTGCATCCCATTTTCCATAGTGGTCAGGCAGATGCATAAACATGTGAGGCATGAGCCCTCTCCTGATTCTGCCTCCCAGCCTTGCGTGGTGCACTGCCTCTGAACATGGAGGTTTTGTGGAGCGTTTCTGCCTTGGCCACTAACCTTTGATAGATCTATCCCCGCTGAATTCATCTGATTTCTCTTCAAAGCTACCTGTGACAGTGAACCATCACGTTATCCTCCAGCAATGAATTCTGTAAATTAATAATGTGACAAGTGCTTTCTTTTGTCTGTCCTGAATCTACTGCCAATCAATTTCATTGGGTGATCCTGAGCAGTCACAGCATTATGGGAGAGGGAGAATATATATTCAAAAGTCCCCCGTGATCTTATCCTCTTTCAGAGCTGAGTTAGTTTAATCCATGCGCTTACAACATGCAGTTGTGCAGCACACTAACAAGTCTAAGCGCGCGCACACACAACAGGGCACATGCTCAAGATCTCCTAACAAGGAATAGAAGGCATTACAACCACCCTTATGTGCCAGAAGGGTTACAGAACAGGATTTTCCTATTCTCCATGCATGTTTAGTCCTGATATAACTCTACAAGCAGAATTGTGTGAGAACAGAGGGGTTAGGGAATTGGAGACCTCAGTTTGTTGCACATCCAAGCGTCACAATTGACAACTGAGAATTATTGGAACAGAACGTGCAATGCAGTTTGGCACACACAATAATGCAAATATTATTTGATCTAATGAATCAATCAGATTGTATTTATGCTACACAGATCCCATGGGGTATCAGCAGAAGCGCTAACAGCTTCTTAGGAGACAAGGTCAACTAGGTAGTCTGTCCTATTTTCAAAATAGTGCAACAGAAGTCAATGTAGAATGGGACTCATAGGAGGTGAAAGGGAGAGGATCTCAAACCCTTGAAGGAAAGGGCAGGGAGTGTCAGGGAGAAAGCCGATCACTCACTCTGGCCACTGAGATCATGTCCCAGGTCTCCTGGAAGCATCTTTCCACAACCATGAGGATTACTGATTCTCAGAAGTCCAGTGGACTTCCCATAGACCACGCTGACTCCACCACCAGAACTGAATTTTGTGATCCTTATTCTGTAATAAACTGTAGTAGCTGATGACTGTTATTTTGAATCCAATAGTTTGCAGTAAAAGACTATGCTTGTGGGGTGTGTGTGTGTGTGTGTGTGTGTGTGTGTGTGTGTGGAGAGAGAGAGAGAGAGAGAGAGAGAGAGAGAGAGAGAGAGAGAGACCCTGTGAGCAATGCAGCACACACACTTGTAAAGTTCCTGCCAAGGCACTGGAAAGAACCCTGTGACTTGCATGCACATGCCACCTAAACACATCTATCTGTCCATGCACACAAATGTAGCTAGGTGAGAACAATGGCCTATTGATTCACACATGTGCTTGCTCAAAGACACAGAGGTGGTGGTATACCAACCAATAGCAAAAGCATACAAACAGGAGATACGTATGCATTAGTGCACATGAATGCATTTGCAGAGATCCCTGGATGCATTATCTTTCACAGACACAAAAGATTCAAAATAATGTGGATACATAAACACACACACACACACACACACACACACCTTTGAACCCACTTCTACTGTGTAAATTATATATAATTACAAACACACCAATACAGCTATATTGTAGTCCATTTCCACCTGTGTGTGTGTGTTTGAGAGAGAGAGAGAGAGAGAGAGAGAGAGAGAGAGAGAGAGACGTTCAAATGTAGAATGAGCTTTTACAAAGCTCCCACTGCCCCTGCCAGGCATTTGAGTGCATCAAATACATTGACAGGAGCTTTAAAAACCCCTTTCTTCTGATTGTGTGCCCGTGTGTTCTCTTATACGGTGCTGCCAGTGCCTTTTATTCACCGCTTTCCCTCAGCACCCAAAGCGCCTCTGCTCTCTCCTGTGCAGCCCTCTTCTTACAGCCCTGTCCTCAACCCAGGGGGAACTTCTGCCCCGTCCCAAAGATGCTCCTAAACTTTCTGGGTGTCTAAAAATATAATCACTTGAGCTGCGGCGCACCCAGCATGCTGCCCCTCCCATTTCCAGGTCAGAATCCTAGCCCACCCTTGTATCCCAACTTCTGGTCCCTGCGCTCCTGCACCCCAGTCTCCAGTCACAATCTTAGTTCCGTGCACTAAGACCGCGCGCCACCTGCGGTCCATCCATTCCTGCATCCTTCTCCCGCATACTTGCGCGAAATGCAAACTCCTCCACCTCCCCAGCCCTCCTGCTTCCTACCTGGGGGGAGCTGCGTGTCCCTCCCCCACCTGGGGCTGGCGGGATGAGTTCCCACGTTACAGCTTGCCACGGGGCACAGGGTCGGCAGCTTGGGGTGGCTCAGCCATGGCACGGAGCTGCCTGCCTCTGCGCTCCCTGGCAGAGTGTGTGAGCACTGCCTGCCTGGCAGAGAGCCCAAGGAGAAGGAAGCAGGGGCGGGAGCGGCTGCTGGGGCGGGGGGCGCCGAGGGAGGAGAGACCCAGGAACACATGGAGAGCCCGAGGCTGGGGACATGTGATTGAGGCAGAGAGAGGGCAAGAGGGAGGGTGGACGTGTGTGTGTATGTTTGTGTCAGAGGCAGTGTGTCTGCTCTGTGCAATTTTGCATGTGTGAGCGCGTGCATGCAAATGCTCGCACATCAGCACATGTGAGAATAGTCCCTCAGTCGCTGCGCATCTTCGTGGCTCTGCCTGCCTCTGGGGACCTGTACTTACCTGCGCCACATCCTTTACATCTGCTTCTCGCTGACGTTTGCACAGCAGGTGGTTGTGGTTGCCGGGGGGGGGGGAGTTTGGTACGTTGGCAAGTATTTGCAGAGCTGCCCGGTCGTGCAACGAAGCGCCACTTTGCTCCTCTCCGACCACCGCAGCTGTGCAAGATGAGGGCCAACGGGTGCAAGTTTGTGTTTGCAAGCCGGTTGCTGATGCATTTGTGCCTTTCCCCCACAAAGGAGAGGTGGGGCTGCGTGTGTGTGTGTGTGTGTGTGTGTGTGTGAGAGAGAGAGAGAGAGAGAGAGAGAGAGAGAGAGAGAGAGAGAGAGGTTCTAGTCCTGTTATCCCAGCTGGGATCTGCAGTGTATTGCCTTCCTTTAGACTAGTATATATATATATCTCTCTCTCTCTCCTGTGTGTGTGTCTGTGTGGGGGTAGTAAGTTTTGGGATGCATCAATGTTTGCTCCTGCGAATTGTCAATTCTGAAGACTCAATAGATGGCTTTTGTTTTGTGATCAGCGTTTGCCTCTCATATTTGGGATTAGCAAGCAGCTTTTCTCCAGATCAGAAGAGTGATCGTGTTGTTGTGCTGCTCTTCATATTCTCCACCCACCTATCTCCATTTCTGCTTCTTGGTTTGCCTGCATTTCTCCCCGTTTTTGCTTCCCATCTAGCATATGGATCACACAGGTCAAGCGACATGCTGGGGGCTGCCTGACACCTGAAGGTTCCCCTCTTGGGCTCATCACACTGTAAAAAGAAACAGAAAGGCTAACCCTTCCTCCCCGTGGCAGCAAAGGAAAGGGAACAAGACACAGCCAGGATAGGATGGCAGGCTGTGAACATCATACCAGAGAACTCTGCTTATGGAGGCAGCTTGGAAACAAATAAACAAATGTGTGTGTCTGTATACATGCAGTGACGGATGAATCAAAGGGTACAACTGGATAGCAAGATACAGGGATGGATGGAAGGGGCTTGGAATGGAAGTCAGGAGGCTGGAGCAGGGGGAAGTGATGGGAGCTGGGAGACAGAGACAAAATGACCAGGGACTGCACTGATGCAACTGTTCCTAAGAAATTCGGTGCCTTCCTGTATCTTCTCTGTAAACAACTGTGCATTTTTATGTAGCTGATTATTTGCATGGAGCTGTAGAGCTGGAAAATTCTAGAACCAAATGTATTTCCTTTAGGTGTGTGCATATATGCAATGGCCTGTTTGCAGTTCATTCTATTGCTGCAGTTGCATAAACCTCTGGTGTGTTATGGAGCCTGGGCTTATAAATCAGCAGGGGGGAGTTTAACTCTGTGCACTTGTGGTTTTTTTTGCAAAGTTTCTTCCAGAAAGAGTGTGTGCATGTGCAGAATATTTCCTACGGGGTGTGCAGACCATTGTGATGGTGCCCCACCCCATGCATAAGTGCATCAAAAGTGCCACAGTGGCACCACACGAGGGCAACGTCTACACCATTTCTGCCGTGGAAGGAGGGGGGTGGCAGGACGCCTGGGTTCTGCTCAAAGCCCTGTGCCATGCAGGTTGGGCACGCAGCCTTATTGGGTAGTGGCAATTAGGAAATGTTCAAAACTCTGGACTTAAAATGGACTTCCCCCATGGCAATGTGCTTCACTTGCTTCAAAAAGTGGTAAGCCAGCCCTGTGGCACACTGAGTGCAGCTCAGCCTTCTGACCCCAAACCCTGCCAACTGCTATTAAGGAAACCCATTTCCTGGAAGAATGGAGGCAGAAGCAAGAGCAGAAGCAACCGATAGCTATGTCTACTCATTTTGCCATTGAGTAGCCGTCCCTGGGAATCGCCCAGTAGGGAGTGCGCTGTTGCGCTCAGGTCCTGCTTGGGATCTTCTCCTGGGCAACTGGTTGGACAGTGAGACCAAGATGTGGGACTCCATGGGCCTTTGGCCAAATCCTGCAGGTCTCTTCTTACAAGGAAGAGGAACGGGAAGGAGGAGCAGAGGTTGAGGTTAAGAGAGGTCACAAGCCGGAAATCCAAGGGCTGGAATAGCAGGAGCCAAGCATTGGGATACATTAAGAGAGAGCAAACAGTGGCCTTGTTCCAGCAGGAGAGCAGACTGGGCCAGGTCCCTTTCCCTTTGTGGCTTTAAGTGGGGCATAATCTACATCTGATCCTATTTGTGGCTCCTCATGTAGCCAAACTGGTATAATCCAGGCCAAAGAGGAATGCATCAGCAGGCTCAAGGGAAGCTTCATGGCTTTGTTGTTTACTGAATTTTGATCCTGCCCTTCCTCCTGAAGCACAGGGAGCAAACTGCGTTCCCACTGCGGTGCAAGTCCTTCTCTTCTGCTGATGCCGGGCAGCCAATGATGATCTCTGTTTGGACCCCATTCTCTCTGCTGGCCAGGGGACAGGGGACCTGTGGTCCTCCAGCTCTTGCTGAACTGGCCAGCATGGCCAATGGTCATAGCTGTACAGGGCAATATTTGGAGGGTGCAGATTCCCCAGTCCTGCTTCCTGCATTCTCAGACCTGGCATTGTGCCCTCACACCCCACAGCTCTTAAATGTCAGACTAGCACCAGGGAGACTCAGGTTCAATTCCTGCTCAGCTATGCAGCTCACCGGGTGACTGTGAGCCAGTCAACCTATCTCAGCCTAACCTACCTTGCAAGATGGTGGTGGGAGGACCTTGTAAGCTCCTTGGGGGTAAGAGAAGGATAAAGACACAACAGCCATATAGCATGCTGCATATTTTTCTTAAAAACCAGCCACGACAGCAGCATTAGAAGGGAATCAGTGTTTCTTCAAAATATTAATAATAGTTTAATCTCCCGAGGGGCTGAGCTCCACGCTCCTCTGCCCCCCCCCCCAGCCAGTATCTCACTTGGCTTTACTTCACCAGTGACAGCTTAGAGCTTTCTACTCCCTTTCCTGGTCCCTCCTAGCATGGTCACCAAATTTTAACAGAGAATACAGGGATGAAGTCCCCAGTCCCCACCCCAAAGTTGGGGAACTCATCCCCCCTCCCCTCCCCAGCCTACATCCCTTCCTCAGTTCACCTCCTCTTGACTGTCTGTCACACATACGGAAGGATGCAGCCACCTCTGGGGTGGGACTAATAAGAGAACAGCCGTTCGGCACACTTGACAAGATGCAATCACAGCTCTGCTTGGGCTGTGAATGGAAATTAGCACCATTTGCTGAATGGGAGCAGCCGTGCCCGATTTAGGAACTGCTATTCCCAGAGAGACTGTCAAATGCTGATGAAAAGCAAAGAAGGGAAGGAGTTCCTGGGTTCTGGCTGGAGCTCTGAAGGGAGAATAAGTGATTTTAGTGCCTGATGGGGCCAGGGCCATAGCTGGGGTGTGTGTGAGGTGGGCACCCACCAGGGGCGCACAAAATCAGCTAAAAAATATGTCCATAAATATAAATATTGATTATTGCCTCATAAGAAATGGTTTTAAAAGAGGGTGAATTGAATGGGGGGCGTTGGAGGAGGCAGAAAGAAGAGCTAATTTGTCCATGGCTAGGGGGAGCAATCTGGACGGTTCTGCCAGGGGCGCAAGATCACCCGGCTACGGCTCTGGATGGGGCAGGGGAGCAGGAGACTCCCCCGCTATAGGCTCAGGTCAGAGCAGACAAAGTGGGGGAGGTATGGGGCTGGAAGCCAGGGGCCCCAGAGTACTCTGCCTAAGCCTCCCACTGCCTGCTTGCAGAGTGTCAGCACCAGGATGAGCGTGAGTCACATCTGTTCTTTGAGACTCTGCTTCTCTCCCCTCCCCCCAACAGGATAATGACTTCTCTTCGCTGCTGTAAACCCTTAAAGATGAGCAACTCAGAGAAAGCTCTGGCCATGCAGGGCGTTATGGGGAGCAGAGAGGCGGCTGAACAAAGCTCCTTGTAGAAAATAAACTCAAATGAGATTGCGCATCTCTCTCTCTCTCTCTCTCTCTCTGTGTGAAAATGTTAACTCCAGAGGGGCTGTGGAGAAGGGCTGCAAGGCACGCCCAGCAGTGGGAAGGAGAGCAATGGCTGCCAAGGGGTGTGTCTTGACAGGTGCTTCCAAGTCTGGTGATAAAGCATGAAGGGAGACATGGCAAAAGAACAGCCCAGAGGAAGGAGGCCTTGCTGAGCACCAGAAGGCCACGGCTCATGCCAAACGGCAGCCCAGTGAAGGAGCCGCTGGGAGTCCAGCTTTGGTCTATGGAAGTGGAGCAGAATCACCAGGGAGGAGCATCACACACACCCCGGCTCTACTTTCTTCTTCATGTTAGCCAGCACTACATAACTAGAAGGCTGCAGTGGTGCGAAGTTGGCCTGCAAGGGGCGCTGGAAGGTGCTGCTTCTCTCTCCAAGTGCTTGGCCTTAGAACTGTACCTGTACCTTGGGGTGGGGGCAGGGAGCAGAGAGAAATCAGGGACAAAGGAAAGTGGGTGTTTCATATGCAGGTGGTGGCAGGAGGAAGATGCTGTACTCTACAAGAGGCTAGCCAATGTTTTGAACTGCAACTCCCATTGTCCCCAACCAGCATGGTCAGTGGTCAGGGATTGCAGGATCCATCGGCTATCCCTTCTCTAGACTATCTGCATTACAAAGCTGAGGACTCAACAGCTAAAAGAGACACAGATGGCAGGTATAGGATCTAGAAAATGCTCCCCCAACCCTCCACATCTGCTCCTTCAAACGGTTGCCATTTGCTTGTCCTCTTCAACAGTGAAGTACTTTGACCCTGCAAACAGGTGCAAAAGCACTTAGTGAGGATTGAGCATCATTGGTGTTCCTCTTTGCTTGGTGCAACGGGGAAAAACCACACACCAGCCACCACCTTGTATCGCTCTCCATCCAGTAAAGGTACAGGGGAGGGTACTGCTTTTGAAAAGGACTGTCCACCCCATAATTTCCAGCAAAGGAAGGAGACAGGAGGAGTCCACCCTATCTTCTGAGATGCATTGTTCATATGCAAACGCAGGAGAAATGCCCACAGTGAGTGGCTCAGGGTGCCTCTTCTCTCAGAAAGCTTTGCTGGTTGCCATAGTCCTGTGGCACACAGAACAGAGCTCTGCTCTAATGCAACATGCCCCCCCCATTTCCCCACCACATTGAAGTGACTGCAAAGAAAGCCTAGAGCTTTTCAAGGCCATCCATTCCCATGCTATTATTTACCAGGACCCCAGCACTCAGGGAGGGAGGACTGTCACTGCAGCTTTATTGTTATGGGCAGGAAAGAAAGGCAGTGTATCACATGACTAATGGGGAAAGGGGGGTGGGGGCTTCCTCCCTAAAGGAATACCTGAAAAACAGAACAGGTGGTAGAGATTCAGGAATAGAACCACAAGTGCCCTCGATTTCAAGAACACAGATTTAAAAAGTGCATATTTCCTTTGGTCAATTGTAAACTCTGCAGGCATAAATTTGTCTTCTGTGATTAGCAGGAGTTGCTAAATCTCACCCTCCCCTGCCAGTCAGAGTGCTTAAACGTTTCCAAAAAGTTTTGCAACAGGCAGAAACCCAACAGGCACAGTTCCACTTTAGCATGGAGGCACAGACACAGGAAAGCTTAATCTGTTGGACTTCTGCCCCTGACATAGCTGCAAACGGTGGAAGAGCTCTGCTGGAAGTGTCTTTCAAAAAAGCCAGAAAGCTAACAAGATCTCTTTCCCTCCACATGTGCACATCTTTGTTTTTGTGTTGGGATCCTGGAGGGCTATAATCCAGACTCACGGCCAGTCCTGACAATACTGAGCAAGAGGGACACAGGATAGGCTCTGTAGATAAACAATTGATACACATACAAGGATGGGCAGCGACACACAGGATAAATATAGCACTCCACCGCAAGGCACCAGGAAGGCCATCTGCTCAAGGCCTGGCTTCAGCCAGGAGTGTGTGGTGCTGCCAAATTCTACTATATCCAAGGCAGGGCCAAGGAAAGGCTTGGCAGAAACCAAAGCAGCCCTCAGGCCTCCCATTTCCCTTTGTGACAACAGCAGCTATGAGTCCAAATGCTGATGTTTTCCCCTCCTTTCCAGCATTAGCCTGTTTCTCAACAGGCAACGCACAGGCTAACTCTTGACTGTGTGTAGTAGCGTCTGCCAGCATCCCAGGGCTCGTTGTTGTGTTTCCTCATAAGAACATGCACATGCAGCATCTCGACAACACAGCAGCTGGGATGATGGCAGCAGGGATACGGTATGCAGCAAATGCAATCGCCCTTGAAGCAGAACATCAAGGGAGTGGGGTGGCTGGCGCCTGGCCTACTCTTAGGTGGCTGAACTTTCCCTTCCCAAGCCCACGAGAGAGAGAGAGAGAGAGAGAGAGAGAGAGAGAGAGAGAGACAGAAGCTGGCAGTAAAGACAAATCATCTTGGAGGTTTATTCTCAGCTTAGCCCAGACAGGCAGACATCATGGAACTTATTCCTCATCCTCTGGAGGCAGTACAATTTTGCTGGGGTCATAATAATTAGAGTCAAGCACAGGCAGCCCCTGTGCCTCCCGCTCTTTAATTTTCCGTTCAGCTTCCCGACGAGACCACTCTTCCATCCTGGGGGGAGAGAGAAAAGAAAGACCAAAGCAGAGCAAGTTATTGCAAGGTGTCAACAGTGCCCTGGAAATACAGGAAAGGGTTATGGGGCGCTGGACTCCAACCTTCCCAGCGTGGGGTCCTCGGACTCTCCTCTCCCCATAGCCCTCCGCAACGTGGCCAATGGTCAGGGATGATGGCAGCTTGCAGTCTGGCTACATCTGGAGAGCACCAGGCCGAGGGAGGCTGTTCTACTGTAATGGGACCTGGTTTCTGCTATGGACAAATCGGGCTGGAGGGGGGCAACAGCCAGGCTGCAAAAATGAGAAGAGGCAAGCTGCAGCCACTGGATGGACTGTAGGAAGGCAAGGTGCTGCAGAATTTGGATTTCTTTGGAAGGAGGAAAGGTGCAGGGGTAGAAACACAAGGACACGTAAGTCAGGGGGAGCAGTTTCCCTGGAAGAGACAGAGATGGCCAAGCAGGGTGTAGAAACCCATTTCCTTGAGGCAGAGAAAGTGCAGCGTTTGCATGTCAATGAGGATCAGAAGCTTGCTTAAACTACATTTCCTTAGGAAGCCAGGTTCTGCATTAGGCACTAAATTTCACTCCAAGTTCAGCATGTGTTGGGGCACAGAAAATTTATCACAGGCCAAGGCTGTTCGTGTCTTCAAATCAGAGATGGGATTTATATAGATTATTTAGGGGAGGTAGATACTGCATGACACTTCTACAGAACTGCTCAAGCCCCACAGCACATTTCTCAGCATGCTTTCTGCTGCTCTAGCACAGGAGTGGGGAACCCTGTGGCCCCTTCAGATACTGATGGACTGCCAATGCCTCCACCACTGGCTGTTGGCCGTGTTGGCCAGGGCTGATGGGAGTTGTAGTCCAACAACCTCTGGAGAGTCACTAAGTTCTCCAGTTCTGCTCTAGCAACGCATAAAGGCACAGCTAATCAAGGAGCACTCGGAGCTGTTTGACTGTTATATCCTGGATGTACCACATCGGCACAAGGAGTTAGGAGTGTGAACCCAATCAAAGCTGCAGCATTAATTATACTGTGCTGAGATCAAGTGCAAAGCAGCTTGCCTTAATTAGTGCTTCATTAAGGAGTCTCCAGCCTGCTGCTTAGCCCGGCTCTATTCAGTTTTGGGCTTCATGTGAAAACATCAGAATAGCTCTGTGTGTGTGTGTGTGTGTGTGTGTGTGTGTGAGAGAGAGAGAGAGAGAGAGAGAGAGAGAGAGAGAGAGAGAGAGAGAGAGAGAGATCCTAGTCCAATTTCCTTATTAAGTTACTGACTGGCATGGCTCTGCCCAACAAAGTACCTTTTGCCCCCTGCCTCAGCTGACCCAACACAGACCAGTCAACCCAGTTGATCAGGCATGGCCCTTGCTTGCATTCGCTCTGGGGCTTCTTGCCTGAGGCTTAGTCAGTGCTCTTAGCACACAAGCAGCTGATTCCACATACACAAACCAGACAGCTGCTTTGGTGGCTCAGAACGCAGTAATGGGGCCTGGCCTAGTTTGCAGCCGCTCCCTGCTATTTCCAACAGACAGCTTGAAGTCAGGCAAATTTAACAGAGAGAGGAAGGCAGGATCCTTTGAACTCTCCCTGCTCTAGTGTCAAACAGGAGGGAGGCAATGGCGGCAGCATCACCCCCTCCTTCCTAGTCTAGTGGCAGGAGTGAAGCTACCATCTAAGCCAGCATTTCTCAAACTTTTTGAACTCCGTCCTTCTTCCGAAACATCTTTCCACGCAAGCAGTGGCCCTCTCTTTGGCAAGCAGGCACACAAAATCCTCGTGCGCAACTGCACCTATGCAGCCCAGTGGATCAAAATGTGTGCATGCGGCCCAGGGAAAAGAGGTGGGGGGAGGAGAGAAAGATGTGGCCCGAAACTCCCCGTGTGTCCCCTTGCCCCTCCCTTAGTTTGCATGCAAAAGCCCGGGTGACTACAAAGCCAAACCTCTGCTATGTCTTCCTGGTGCTGGATTCTCTCTCCCCCCCCCCCCCAGTCTGTCCCACAGGGTAATCTACTCCATGGGTGAGGAATCTTCTTCAGTGCAGGGCCCACCTTTCCCTGGGGGCAAACTTCTGAGAGCCACATGCCAGTGGCCAAACTGGGCAAAGCAGCAAATATCAATGCTGCCTTTCAGGTACACAGCACTCCCGTTTCTACAGACACTCATGTCCCCCCTTCTGTTCTCCACACAGGAGAACACATTTCCAGCAAGGTAAAAATATTTGGAGTGTGAATCAGGACCACTGAGGAGGGTGGCTGGGGGGGGGGAAGCTTTGGTTGCCCCCTCTCCAGCAAACCTCAAATTCACCAGCCAGGCAGTTTTATGCACTGCAGTGGAATACATTCTCTTCTGCCAATTCTTTGGCCACAGAAATTGCCCTGTGGAGATCCCAAAATGGGAGAGGCAAGATTTCAAGGAAACAAGTGGAGCAGATACTCATGAGTGGCTGTGAACATTTTTATAAAATACGTCAAAAGGACAGAAAGTATTCTGGTTCTGTGTAACTTCAGAAATATGGTTTTACAGTTGTCACTGACAAGTGAAGCAGCACAAAAATTTCTTGACTTTCAGAAGCTGCATTCAGGAGTGCTTTTTTTTTTTGGCAAGCATTTAGTAAGCAAAAGTAATACCGGTAGTTCTTTTGCCTATAGCCATGAGGACTAGACACTTAGCCACCCCGCCCCAAAATAAGACCACAGAATATCAGGACTAAGTGCCCATTTTGCATTTCAGGCAGCCATGAGCCACATTCTTTGTATGTCTCTCTCCTCTCACCCCATAGCTGTCAACCCTCCCTTTTTTTGGTGGGAAACTCCCTTATTCCAATGCCGTTTCCCACTGCTATCCCGGATTGTTGATATCCCTTAAATTTCCCAGATTTCAAAGGAAGCAGCTCCTCTCCCTCCCTGCCGGCCAGGGAGGCTCCTCAGCTGCGTTGCTCGGCTGCCAATAAGGAGTCTGAGACCGACTGGGGGTGGAGCTTGCATGCCTTGTGCATCCAGACCCTCACGCCCAACCAGACAGCCAGCCTGCCTGCCGTCTACGCGCTCGCTCTTTCGCTCACCCGTTCGTGCGCAGCCTATGGAGTGCAGGGTGGCGAGGCTACTTGGTGGCATTGCACCGCCCTCGCGGCATCCCTTATTTTCAAATCCGAAAGTTTGGGAAAAATCCCTTATTTTCAAATCCGAAAGTTGACAGCTATGTCTCACCCTCTGTTAATGGGCATGTCAATAGCTACAACTTCATAAGAAAAGATTGATGTCAGAGTATGCATAGTGGGGAGAGTAAGAATGGAAGGGTACACTCTCCACTCCTAGTGGAGGGCACTGGAGCAGGCTTTATTGTGCCATTAGCATTTCATTCAAGACTGATAAACCTGGGCCATAAAGTGTCTTTATCCATTAATTTGCTCTCTGTTCCCTTTTGCCCCACCCCCACCCCGCACTCCAGATGTTGTGCTGCTCCTATGGGACAATCCCTTACATGAGAGGACACCACCTGATCAGCCACCTGAAGGAGGCAGGAGAGGGAGGGGAAGTTGTTGCCCAGAAATAGTCACTCATGACCTGCAGCAGCGAGGACAATAATGCAAAGCATCAGCCTAAAGTAAGTTTAATTATTATTTCCCACTCTGCAACCACAGAGGATCTGCTTTGTCAGCTCATTAAGCAGAATATTAACGGGCTGGAAACGGGCTTTCATCTGAAGCTCCCTGGCTGACAAATGGGACTGCAGCAACTCCAGAGAGAAAGGGAAAGGGCCAACCATAAGAGGAGCCGGGGAGCAGAGCTTTCTCTGTGTAGGAGGGGAGACCTTCTCCCTCCTTCCTGGAAGGAGTCCGAAGTGGAGGCAAGGAGACTCTGTGTGCGTGTAAGAGAAAAATGCCTTTACAGAAAGAAGAGTCTTCAGAAAAGGAGAAATAGAAATGGGAGCAGTAGCCTCATGAGATTGCTCTTGTGCTTTTATGTCAGCAGATAGGGTAAGAGAGAGTGGCGTACTTCTGCCTCGGTTATTGGCTTTTAGTGTTTGATTGTCTTCTCCGATTGCTAAGCAATTTTATATGCTCATCACTCTAAAAACATTGTTATTGAGTGGCTCATAAATATAAGATGATATAATAAAATGTAAATAAACTGTAAGCAGCCCTGGACTTTCAGAAGGGGAGGGAGGCGGGGGGGGGGGGAAACCTAGGCCCTAAGGGTACTTTCAAATAGCAACAGACTAACGATGGATCTTACCCGCCCAATGACACCCACCTGCCCAGTTGCTGCCAATGTTTGGGGCCTATGTGTGTACCACAGCTACCTTTTCAAAAATGTATTTAGTACACACGAGCAGTACTACCTCAAAATCAGGCAGACTATGGGGAACACAACAGCAAAAGGGGTGCAGCTGGTTGATATGAGGTCCAGGAACAGTCCAGTGGCTGGAACAATGCAGAACAACATTGTGGAGTGGGGAGAAGCTGCACTTTCAAGTCCCAAACTCAGCCACAGACACAACTGGAAAGGGCATAAGCCGCTCAACGCTCAGCCTCAGTTCCGCATCTGTAAAACGGGAAGAGTGGGCTGCTTCAAAGGCAAAGCAGCATGTCTGTGATCTTTGTCCTAAGACTGCAATTATAACTAAGATATCCAAAAGAGCTGAGATGCTCTTTACAATATGCATTCATCTTTCTCCACTGCCCTCCTCTCCTCTGCCTAAATGCTGTCAGCTCAATTCCCCCGGGTCCCCCTCCCCAACTCCAGCAAGCAGAGGCTTGCTGGAATCGTTAGAGGCTCCCCAAAGACGTCGCTAATGAGACCCCATCAATTAGAGAAGAGTTATGTCTTGTGATTCGGCGCCTCCCCAGAACACCAAGAGGAGACAGGCCACTGACTGGAACTGATTGTCCCACCACTGACAATCAAGACACTGCAAACAGGGAGATGGACCTAGGCCTTTTCCGAGGTGTGTGTGGAGGTGGGGGCAGCAGCAAGCCACACTATTGGGCCATCTATCCCAGCATTTTCACAGTCAACATAACTAGATGCTTTCAGAGAATCAGGGATGCAAAGCAATGACAGATTTTTGGCTGTCACCCTAAGGAGTTTAGGAATGCATTGCAAGAGAGAATCTGCAAGTCTGTGCCTCAGAATTTTGGCTACAATAAATGGGCAAAAAGGTTTCAACTGTGCACTCAGTATTTTTCACAGACGTCAGTGCCCAGAAGAAAGGATCCTATGTGGATTGACTGCCAGTCACCGAATGAAGGTCCTAAAGGATTACTTTGTACCTTTCCATTCTATTTCCAAGAATTCTAGCCTTCAAGGTTTGTTTTTTAACACAAGTTTCTAGTCCCCATTTTTCAGGATATGGAAGCCAGTATTTTCTAAGAAGAGTCTATTACCACAGGGTGTATGGAGTATGAATACTTTACCCCTGTCCCCCACAAAAACCTACCTTAATTCGTCTTTCCCTTAAAACGATTGCATTGATTCAGAGTTAGTGCAGAGTACCTAGTATGGGTAGTAGCCAACTCTTGTTAGTACTGAATAGAAACTGTGTCTGACAAACAGGACTTGGATAGAACACAGGTGTTGTTTGCTCAGAATTACACCAAATATACTCTGCCTGCTAAGTCTTGGTCTTTCTGTGGTTCCTGGGGTCTGATTTGCAGCAGCTGTGGGTGAAACACCATGAAGGCAAAAACAGGAATTGTGATGCATACAGTAATGGTGGGAGCAACCAGGTTTTTTTTACAGGGAAGCAGAAAGGGGCTTCTGTTCCCCACCCCCTTGTCCTTTGTCCTTCTGGGCCTCCCCCTCCTGTGCTGCTTCTCTCACCTTGATGAGCCAGTCACATATCTGGTAGTGGTGGGGGCTGGCAGAGAAAAAAGCCCAGCAAAGCAAGGGAAGAATTAAGCAACCCCCCCCCATCTGCCACGGGAGCCCAGCAGCATCAGGAGGGCCACCGCCTCTCCCAGTTCCACAGTTTCCAGTACCCAGAAAGCTCTGCAAGGGTACAAGTTCTCTAAATGCTGAATTCTGCACCCAGTTCTAATTTCTGCAGTGCTGCAGTACAAACCATGGAATACGTTCCCTGACCACACCTCTACATTGCTCTCAGTGTACAGCTTTGCAGGCAACCCACCCTTGCCCTTTCAACTCCCAGTTCACCTGTCTGTTTGCCCAACAGAAGCCCCCCACCCCCATTCCTTAGTAACACAGGACAACACAAGCCCCAAACTATGTTTAGGAGAACTGTGAGCGGATGGGAAGGAGACAAACAAAGAGCCAGGCTCTAGTCTTAGCTGTAAGAGGAATGTGTTGTCTCAGAAGATGAGAAGGAGGAAGCTGCACATCAGGACTCCTGGGTTCCCATCTCAGCTCAAAAGCTGGGGGCAAAGGCTTGCTCATTAGCAATGCTCCTCTACAGGGTCTATTGCAGAGCCAGAACGGATGGGAGCAGAAGCTGCGCAAGCCGCTTCTGATCAGAAGGTTCGATGTGCGTCAGCAGCAGAGAGAGCCAGGCTGTAACCTGCCCCTCCTTGCCAGCCAAAACAGCACGGCTCCCGGCTCTGGGCTTCGACTCTATCTATATCCCATAAGCTAAATATACATGCGCACACCTAGCTCCAGCTAGTGCACCACCAAAATAACTTCTAGTGGCTCTTGAGCAGTGGTGAATTTCCACAACTCACCCTCTAAATAGCCTGCCCTGTCTGAAAACAAACCCTTTTGCAAAGCCAGGGCCAGGCAGACTGGGAGGGCTGCTGGGGAGCGGGAATGGAGCTCTTGCCCAGGCCATGGCTAATGCCTTTAAAGCCGGGGGGGGGGACCTGTGTCCATTGGGAGGCTGGTGGGCTCCAGTTCCCATCAGCCCCAGCCAGCATGGCCCAATGGCCGGAGATAAAGGGAGATGGAGTCCGGCAGCACTGGAGAACCACAGGCTTCCCCATCCCTGGCTTTAGAGGCACAGAGGGAGAAGAAAGCTTGTTGTGGATGTTGGACCACCCACCAGCTGCCATTCAGGCGCAGCTTGGTGCTCTAACCAATTTCCAAGGTGCTTCCCTCCCGTTTTCTGTCCTCCCTGCCTCCCATGAGCATGGCTGCACATATCCCAAAAACCTTGCTTTGACTCACAAGCAAGTATAATCCATTATTCATCCAGCATCCTGAGAAATGCAGCTTCCCTAGAAGAAAAACAAACTATTTTTCTAGCCCTCATTATCACAGAGAAAACACCTGAAGTGTGCAGGAAATACCTCGCAAAGGATGGGGAAAAGCTTCAGCGGGGGGGGGGGTGCATTTCTGTCACTGCTCAGCTCACCCAACCCAGCCATCTACCTTCCTTAAAAAACAAAAACAAAACTGAGCTGAAAAACTCAATCAGAAAGCAGAATATATTATGAAAAACTGCTTGTAGGCATATCATTTTAAAATTATCATTAGAGGGTCTGTGTCTTCTAGATGTAGAATTTGATTTGTGGGTTGTTGTTCTTGAGAAGCACTTAATATGGGTTGGGGCAGATGTAACACTTTTGGTTAAGAGCCTAGGAGTGGCTGCAGGACTGTGGGCTTTCTCCCCTCCAGCCTGATTCAGATGTTACATCTATACCAGTTAGCCAGAGTTAAACAGGAGCCCTCTAGTCAAGGTGGTATACCTGCTTCATCTGTCCCACTCATCTTACCCTCAGAAGAAGCTAGTCTAGGCTGAAAGACAGCAACTGACCACCCAGGGAGGCTGAATCGTAGTCTAGCACACTTACCACTACAACGGCTTCACTGGCTCCTGGTGGTGGATCGTATTGATGCCAATGGAACACTTCACTTTGGTTTAAAAGTGGGATGGAGGGGTTCGCACCCAAGAGGGGAGAGCGAGCACTGCTCCTGCAGCCTGCGCCATTCTTTTAACCACAGTTGTGAGAGCAAGAACATCCCATCTGTACCAGCCTACCTGCCAACATAGGAGGAAAGGGCAGAAGCAAGGGCAGGCCAGCTTACAAACACACACTGTTCCAAGCAAGCCACGTCCCTTTGACTCCTTCAGCTGGGAGCTGCAGTCCCTTCTGAGCAACCTTGCAAGAGCGATGGTGACAGGCAAAGGTAAGCTGAGCAAAGAATGGACACTTCATTGTTGCATGGTAGATGCTCAAGGACACATTGCAGTCAGGCAAAACCATCTGGGATTTCGGCAGAAATCCAGGGTCCTAGTGAAGGGTGTGGCCTGGGGAGCAGAGGTATAGCCAGTTCAGATAGTGAGACTCAGAAGGACACAACTGGCCCCCAGGACTGAGTTTCCCCACTCCTTCCCTACTCCTTCCTCTGAAACACCCACTTTCTTCTTCCTTTTCCTCTTCTCCTTCTTTCTATACCAGTTTATATTAGCAATGCACCCCAACATTGTTTTATAATATTTCCTAGTTCTCCTCTTACCATTTATCTAGTTGGTTTCTACTAAGAGCCCTTTGCAAGCCACAAAACTCTTCTGTATCATTCAGAGGCATTAGCTACCCTAAACTCCCAGGATAGGACATGATATAAATAACCTAAAAAGCCAAGAGCACTCATTAACCACTGGCTCAGGTTGCCCCTCCTAAGGTCACTTGGTCCAGATTATTCTCACACACATACAAATGCAGCAAGGACAATTTTGCCGCTGGGGGGGGGGCTCCATTCAGAATATGCAGCCAATTATCAGGGATATTCCATCCTCCAACCACCACCCTAACTCCATCCCAACCAGATCCTCTGAACTCGCAACAATTTTTCACCTTCCTAGTTATTGAGGAAAATGGCTTCCAGTCCAGAAACTAGACTTAAGTCCAGGAGGGTATTTTAGTTGGCATGGGAAGGGAAGCATCTAGTCCCCAATACACCTCCCTTCTCCTAGAAGGCCCATTTTCCTCTACTATCCAGGGTCCTAAGTGGGGGGAGGGAAAGAAGTTGGCCAGCTTCCCACCCTAAAATAATGATGGAAGACTACAGCATCCCTCTCAGTAGCCTTTCCCCCTTTTGTTTCCTCTTGCAACATGTTCTTTCCTTGTAAAGCTGAGCGAAGGACCTCCACTCTCAGTAAAAGTGGCCTTCCTATTACAGCTGTTTCTCGGGCACTCTAGCTTTGCATGGAGAAGCACCCACTGTGGCTCCCACAGAGTCATGGCCAAGGTGAGAGAAGCCCAAGAGGAGCTGGTTATGGCATGCAGAGGAGGGCAAGAGGAATTTCGCTCGTGCCAATCTGGGAAGCAGAAGGCCTATCCTGACTTTGGGGTGCCTAAGTGTTGTGCAATAATATTTAATCAGTCAGATTTGGCGGCAAAGCATTCTGTGTTCTCCCCCGACCCACAAGAATAACACCAAGAGGAAGTGGCAATGTACTGGATGAATCCACCGATGTTCTGACTGGTTAAGCCTGCACAAGCTTGTTGAGGATCATGTACAAGGAAGGGGATTAGGTCCAGAAGCCTCACAAATTCCTTCCCAGCTTCGCAGCCCTCCCAGCTAACAGTTGCTGCCTTCTTCATACTCAAGACCTAGGGAGACTGGTGCCAGGGCAAAGCTGCCTCAGTGCCAGAGGCAATTCTGCAAGGCAACACTTCATCGGGATAGACTCTCCGGAAGCCACTTCGGAGAGGGATCAAGAGGGCAGCTATGGGCGCAGAGCATATAGGACCCTCAGGCAGCAGAAAGGTACACCAAATGCAGCAAACTGGGTTTTTAACCTAGAGCCATGATCCTTGCTCCTCGCTGGGTGGGAGAGAAGCTGCTTTGACAGCCTCCTGTCAGTCAAATCCACCTACATCTCCTGAGGATCTTAGACCTCCCACAAGCAGCAGACTAAGGGCCTTTGATTATTTCCCTCTAATTGCCTCCATCTCTTTCCTAAACCTTTCCCTCCGAGCTCCTCAAAGCAAGATCTCTGCCTCACCATAAAAAAGGTACAAAAAGGAAGGGAGACTGCTCCGAAACACTGTTGCAAAGCAGACCATTAGAGGTGCATGGAAGATTGATTGAATCACAAAAATGTCCAAAGTTCTAGTGTGTTTCAGGCCGCACAGTCTTTCTTCAGGGAAATACCTTAAAATAAAATAAAGCTCTTATTAAATTATAGGTTAGTCATATCTAGAGGTACAAATGTTCTAATACTCCATCTTGTACAGTCTAATAAAATCCTGCCTCTTGAAGTAGTAAAATACACATGCACAACAAGATGACTTAAATATGTCCAAATGGTTAACTGCACAGTAACACAAAGACTGAGAAAGCTCAAGAACAACCACACAAAGAGAGAAACCCCCTTTCCAGGGAGATAGTCTCATTTAGTTGAGTGACAGCTGAATCAGGTGTGACTGACAGCCCTGAGCTAATGTCTGGGTGCAGGGCTGCCTATTTGCTAGCAGGTGCAAGGCTGAAGGTTTCACTGCTGGATTTATAAAACTTAAACAACATGGTTATCTGCAGGAACACCTTCACCCATATAGGTATGGCACAGTTCATCTCTTCTGTAACATTTTAATGAAGATTCTGTTCATCTCCCCTGAGATGTCCCCCCTGGGCTAAACAGCCCCACAGATGATGGAACTGTAGACGCTCTTGTTCAATAAATCTTTGGTGCGCCTCTAAGAGTTGGCTTTGCATCACCATTACATGTGTACCCAAAACTTACTAAAAGAGGATTTACATTCTTCAAGATCTGAATGGCAGAATATTGTTATATTTGTTCACCACTGACACTTTTCTCCCTGGGCTACAGGACTTCTAGCGTGAGAATTTCGCCTCTGGAAAGGAGGAGGGTGGAGAATGCACAATACAGGACTAAGATAAACATCTGTGATCTGGTGCTGCTGATATGTGTAAAAGAAAGGTTTAGAAGGAAACAAGACACACGAAGTAAAGGGTTTCCTTTCCAGGTGAGCCTGGCCCCTGCACCTCTTCTCTGATTAACTGCAAGTACTGAGATGGATTCTTATAGGCTTATTCCTTCCCACCACAGAAAACACTTGGGTTATTGGGAAGGGAAATGACAGATATATTCCTTTTGGTTTGAAGATGTTACTTGCATTACATTGGGGAATAATTTTTTTTCATTTTCTGTTGCATGAGATTGTTCAACTGTTCTTATATGTTCTTTCAATGCTGATTTCAAATCTGAAGTCGGTTTTGTTCTGTAAGCTCTAGTTTTTTTGCAATTCATGTTTTTCACTTTTCACCATAATCTTCGTTTTTCACAATGAAAGAATTCAATATTTTATTAAACACATAGGCAAAGTAGTACAATATGAGTATAAATGTAAGTGACTTATATAGCATTGCACATAGAATCATAGAGTTGGAAGAGACCGCAACCCCCTGCCAAGCAGGAAACACCATCAAAGCATTCCTGACAGGTGGCTGTCAAGCCTCTGCTTAAAGACCTCCAAAGAAGGAGACTCCACCACACTCATTGGCAGCAAATTCCACTGTCAAACAGCTCTTACTGTCAGGAAGTTCTTTCTAATGTTTAGGTGGAATCTTCTTTCTTGTACTTTGAATCCATTGCTCCGTGTCCGCTTCTCTGGAGCAGCAGAAAACAACCTTTCTCCCTCCTCTATATGACATCTATATATATAAAAATGTTCCCATTGCGTGTTTGTCCGAAACACCCTTGCTGCGTAACCGCTGGACCAAATCGCATCAAATTTGGACACAGTGTTTCCATTACCATCTCAAAGTAATCTGGGATAATAAAAATTCAGAAAAACCACACCTGTCATACCTAAAACAAAGTTTAAACGCAAAAAAATCTGTCACAGGCATTATACATCACCAGCAGAAGCTCTGAAGACACCAGCAGCATCCAATAGAAAGGCAGATCGCACGCTGTCACCAGCAAAAGCTCTGAAGGGTGGCGCCAAATAATGACGTCATCAACTGAGCAACTGAAACCACCAAGGCGGCCATTACCAGACAACCCACAGAGCCATTACCAGACAAAGGCAAACGGCCAAACCCAGAGCCACAGCCACAGGCCGCAACCCAAAAACGCTCCCCCCCCCGCAAACGCTCCCACAACCATCAACTCAACTAGCCCAAACCCTCAGCTGCAAAAACCCACAGAGTCAGGCCAGGGCCAAGGAATTGAGATACAGGGCCTTGGCTCGCATTTACATACTAGCCCCATCCAAGGCCGACATACTAGGCCTCGCCTCTACTTTACAGCCTACAGACTAGGCCTCGGCTCCACTTTACAGCCTACAGACTAGGCCTCGGCTCCACTTTACAGCCTACAGCCTAGGCCTCGCCACTACTTTACAGCCTAGGCCTCGGCTCCACTTTACAGACTATTCCGAGTGGAGCCGAGTGGGGGGTGGGGGGAGGAGGGGCCCGAATAGGTCATGGGCTGACCCAGGGTGGGGGAAGTCACACGGATGACTCAGGGGAAGGGGGGACGGGATACCTCATGGGTCACTACAGGATGGGAGGAATCACAGGGATGAGACAACAATGGGGGGAGGACAAAACCCATAGCCCGGGGGGGACACATCCTCCCCCTTTAAGGACCCTGAGTCAGGCACAGCAAAGTGTGCCCGGGCCAGCTAGTCCTTTTATATATTTGAACATGGCTATCATATCACCCCTTAACCTTCTCTTCTCCGGGCTAAACATACCCAGCTCCCTAAGCCGTTCCTCATAAGGCATCGTTTCCAGGCCTTTGACCATTTTGGTTGCCCTCCTCTGGACACGTTCCAGCTTGTCAGTATCCTTCTTGAACTGTGGTGCCCAGAACTGGACACAGTATTCCAGGTGAGGTCTGACCAGAGTGGAATACAGTGGTACTATTACTTTCCTTGATCTAGATGCTATACTCCTATTGATGCAGCCCAGAATTGCATTGGCTTTTTTAGCTGCTGCATCACACTGTTGACTCATGTCAAGTTTGTGGTCTACCAAGACTCCTAGATCCTTTTCACTTGTACTGCTCTCAAGCCAGGTGTCACCCATCCTGTATTTGGGCCTTTCATTTTTTTTTGCCTAAGTGTAGTACTTTACATTTCTCCCTGTTAAAATTCATCTTGAGGATGCCCTCAAGCCCATCATCCAAGTCATTGATAAAGATGTTGAATAAAACTGGGCCCAAGACGGAACCCTGTGGCACCCCACTAGTCACTTCTCTCCAGGATGAAGAGGAGCCATTGATGAGCATCCTTTGGTTTCAGTCAGTCAGCCAGTTACAAATCCACTGAATGGTAGCATTGTCTAGCCCACATTTTACTAGCTTCTTTACAAGAATATCATGGGGCACCTTGTCACATGACATGTATAGCATTGAAAATGACATGTATATCTATGTATACATATCTATGTATATCTATGTAAAGTTGGAGGTATACAAAAAATACACTGGTATTCCCTTGGGATACACAGTATCTGCAAGCTGTTGTTATTCAGGCAAGAATTTGCGCTTGTAGCTCTTGTGTTTGTGGACTTGCACAGGGGATTCTCATTTGATGGTCCAACAGTAGTCTGACATCCTAGTTTTACCCCATCGCCCTTGAGAACGCTATTCCATAGTCTTCAGGTCTTGATGGAAGCACTCTCCCTGTTCATCACTGACAGCCTCAAGGTTTTCTGGGAATTGATCTAGGTGACTGTTCAGGAAATTGAGCTTCACACTCATATTGCACCCAAGACTGTGGAAAGCCAACATCTTTTCAACCACAACCTCACAGTTGTCTGCTTTTTTGTTGCCAATGAAGTTTTTGATAACTGCCACGAAAGACTGTCACGCTTTCTTCTCTTTGCCATTCATCTTCCTGACAAATTCCTCATCTTGAACAAGGCCACAAATTTGAGGTCCATCGAAGACACCTGCTTTGATCTTAGAATCATAGAATCATAGTTGGAAGAGACCACAAGGGCCATCCAGTCCAACCCCCTGCCAAGCAGGAAACACCATCAAAGCATTCCTGACAGGTGGCTGTCAAGCCTCTGCTTAAAGACCTCCAAAGAAGGAGACTCCACCACACTCCTTGGCAGCAAATTCCACTGTCGAACAGCTCTTACTGTCAAGAAATTCTTCCTAATGTTTAGGTGGAATCTTCTTTCTTGTAGTTTGAATCCATTGCTCCGTGTCCGCTTTTCTGGAGCAGCAGAAAACAACCTTTCTCCCTCCTCTATATGACATCCTTTTATATATTTGAACATGGCTATCATATTACCCCTTAACCTTCTCTTCTCCAGGCTAAACATACCCAGCTCCCTAAGCCGTTCCTCATAAGGCATCGTTTCCAGGCCTTTGACCATTTTGGTTGCCCTCCTCTGGACACGTTCCAGCTTGTCAGTATCCTTCTTGAACTGTGGTGCCCAGAACTGGACACAGTATTCCAGGTGAGGCTGACCAGAGTGGAATACAGTGGTACTATTACTTTCCTTGATCTAGATGTTATACTCCTATTGATGCAGCCCAGAATTGCATGGCTTTTTTAGCGGCTGCATCACACTGTTGACTCATGTCAAGTTTGTGGTCTACCAAGACTCCTAGATCCTTTTCACTTGTACTGCTCTCAAGCCAGGTGTCACCCATCCTGTATTTGGGCCTTTCATTTTTTTTTGCCTAAGTGTAGTACTTTACATTTCTCCCTGTTAAAATTCATCCTGTTTGCCTTGGCCCAGTTCTCTAATCTGTTCAGGTCATTTTGAAGTGTGATCCTGTCCTCTGGGGTATTAGCCACCCCTCCCAATTTGGTGTCATCTGCAAACTTGATCAGGATGCCCTCAAGCCCATCATCCAAGTCATTGATAAAGATGTTGAATAAGACTGGGCCCAAGACAGAACCCTGTGGCACCCCACTAGTCACTTCTCTCCAGGATGAAGAGGAGCCATTGATGAGCACCCTTTGGGTTCGGTCAGTCAGCCAGTTACAAATCCACTGAATGGTAGCATTGTCTAGCCCGCATTTTACCAGCTTCTTTACAAGAATATCATGGGGCACCTTGTCAAAGGCCTTGCTGAAATCAAGATAGGCTACATCCACAGTGTTCCCTTTGTCTACCAGGCTTGTAATTCTGTCAAAAGAAATCTTCTGAAAAGACAAAGCGCAAAAAGCTGCAACTATATGTTGAAAACATTTACCTTCAGTATTTAATGCCTTCACAATGACATCTTTTTTCATGTCTCCTATGTCGCTTTTCAAACTCCAAATTAATTCTTTTAAATCCATCTCAGAATAAAATCCAGAATTCCTCCTTCCATGTTGATTGTGAAGCAATATGAGTGTGAAGCTCCATTTCCTGAACAGTCACCTAGATCAATTCCCCGGAAACCTTGGGGCAGTCAGTGATGAACAGGGAGAGCGCTTCTATCAAGACCTGAAGACAATGGAAGAGCGTTATCAAGGGCGATGGGACAAAACTATGATGTTGGACCATCAAATGAGAATCCCCTGTGCGAGTCCACAAACGCAAGAGCTACAAGTGCAAACTACAAGAGTATTGAAAGAACTGGCAGAGGTGATTTCAGAATCACTGGCAGTAATCTTTGAGAATTCATGGAGAACAGGCGAAGTCCCAGCAGACTGGAGGAGGGCAGATGTTGTCCCTATTTTCAAAAAGGGGAAAAGAGAGGACCCAAACAATTACCGCCCAGTCAGCCTGACATCAATACCAGGAAAGATTCTAGAGCAGATCATTAAGCAAACGGTCTGTGAGCACCTAGAAAGGAATGCTGTGATCACTAAAAGTCAGCATGGGTTTCTGAAAAATAAGTCATGTCAGACTAATCTGATCTCATTTTTTGACAGAATTACAAGCCTGGTAGACGAAGGGAACACTGTGGACGTAGCCTATCTTGATTTCAGCAAGGCCTTTGACAAGGTGCCCCATGTAACTGGCTGACTGACTGAAACCAAAGGGTGCTCATCAATGACTCCTCTTCATCCTGGAGAGAAGTGACTAGTGGGGTGCCACAGGGTTCTGTCTTGGGCCCAGTCTTATTCAACATCTTTATCAATGACTTGGATGATGGGCTTGAGGGCATCCTGATCAAGTTTGCAGATGACAACAAATTGGGAGTTGTGGCTAATACCCCAGAGGACAGGATCACACTTCAAAATGACCTTAACAGATTAGAGAATTGGGCCAAAGCAAACAAGATGAATTTTAACAGGGAGAAATGTAAAGTACTACACTTGGGCAAAAAAAAATGAAAGGCACAAATACAGGATGGGTGACACCTGGCTTGAGAGCAGTACATGTGAAAAGGATCTAGGAGTCTTGGTAGACCACAAACTTGACATGAGTCAACAGTGTGATGCAGCCGCTAAAAAAGCCATGCAATTCTGGGCTGCATCAATAGGAGTATAACATCTAGATCAAGGGAAGTAATAGTACCACTGTATTCCGCTCTGGTCAGCCTCACCTGGAATACTGTGTCCAGTTCTGGGCACCACAGTTCAAGAAGGATACTGACAAGCTGGAACGTGTCCAGAGGAGGGCAACCAAAATGGTCAAAGGCCTGGAAACGATGCCTTATGAGGAACGGCTTAGGGAGCTGGGTATGTTTAGCCTGGAGAAGAGAAGGTTAAGGAGTGATATGATAGCCATGTTCAAATATATAAAAGGATGTCATATAGAGGAGGGAGAAAAGTTGTTTTCTGCTGCTCCTGAGAAGGGGACACGGAGCAATGGATTCAAACTACAAGAAAGAAGATTCCACCTAAACATTAGGAAGAACCTTCTGACAGTAAGCTGTTCGACAGTGGAATTTGCTGCCAAGCAGTGTGGTGGAGTCTCCTTCTTTGGAGGTCTTTAAGCAGAGGCTTGACAGCCACCTGTCATGAATGCTTTGATGGTGTTTCCTGCTTGGCAGGGGGTTGGACTGGATGGCCCTTGTGGTCTCTTCCAACTCTACGATTCTATGATTCTTACCTGATTATTCAACAGCTTACAGATACTGTGTATCCCAAGGGAATACCGGTATATTTTTTTGCATACCTCCAACTGTACATAGATATACATGTCACGTGCAATGCTATATAAGTCACTTACATTTATACTCATATTGTACTACTTTGGCTATGTGTTTAATAAAATATTGAATTCTTGCATTGTAAAAACGAAGATTATGGTGAAAAGTGAAAAACATGGATGGCAAAAAAACTAGAGCTTACAGAACAAAACCGACTTCAGATATGAAATCAGCACGTCAAAATTAGGTTAGAACAACTGCAGGTGTCAATGGAACCAAAATTTTGTTCCCCAGTGTTAATTTTGTACTAGGGAAATCCTTGATGTTTACAGAGGTTTGTGTACTCTTTAAACATATCCTTGTAGATTGGGGATTAACATATGGGCAACAAAAGTGGATTTTTGTGAGCCCTTATGGTGGCTAAGGAACATCTACCTTGAGCCTCGGATGTTACATACCCAACACCTATTACATAATGTTCTGGGGGCTTCATTCTCCTGACTACATTTGAACATCTTTCATATGGGCATAAAGTTCGTCTGGATACCGATTTGGACTTCTGGAGGGCTTATATTAATTTATATGTTTAATTTAAGATTTGTGTACTGACAGTCATTGTATCAGCAATGTGAACTGGTCTACTGTTGTTATTAGCATTATTTGTGTAATATCATTATTCCCGTCTCTTTTTAAAATTGTCATTTGTCTTCTTTTTTCTTTTTCCTTTCCTTGTCCAATTTGAAAATAAAATAACAGCAGCAACAACAACAAAAGGGAAATGTTTGGTCAAAACTGAGACCGGAGATCAGAAGGAGTCTGAAAACAAGGACAGAAGGGGTGGATCACTTCATGGGGAAGCAGGATGAGAGGAAGGGGTTGAGAGATCCAGGATGTACTTCAGGAAATGAATGGACTTATGGGGAAGCTACAGGTCAGAAGCAGAGGAGTTGCTGTGCTAGTGATGATACTGGCTGCCCTGCCCTGCCCCAAAACATCTGGACTGAAGAATCTTTGCAGGAATGGCCCAAGACATTTTGGTGCCTGAGGCACACCTCAAAATGCACCCCCCCCACACACACAACACAGAAGGGGGGGGGGGTAAAGTAGATCTACATCAGAAACAAGGAGGCAAGTGAAGCTCTACATCAGAAAAAGGGTGGGGAATCAAATCAACCTCACTCAATGGCTGAAGTGAGAAACAAAGGCTGTTGCAGGGCGGGGAGATGCTCTGAATCCTGCAAAGCGGGAGCAGAGCCCAGAAGACTTTGGAGGGCAGCCACCACGCTCCCAGGGGAGGGATGAGACCAGCAGTGCCTCCTATTCTCAGAGAGATTGCGTGGTGGAAGGCTGCTCAGGAGGCAGTAGATCCGGCCTCCAGGGAGCACACAGCACCGTGGCAGCAGCTTTAGCAATGCATTCCTTGGATGCCAGATCTGCTGCCTGAGGTGGTTGCCTCATCTTGCCTCATAAGTGGGCTGCCCTGAGTCTCTGTGTGAGGGATGAAAAGCCTGCAAGTCTCAGCACAGCTTAGAACAAGGTTTCCCAAATGGACCTTACCCGTAGTCCGGCAGATAGCACACGAAGGTGGAGCCCAATACAATGGTAATGGATATGCCAAAAAAGAAGGCTACGCGCATGCTCCAGACGTCAATGACGGGATCTGGGTCAAAGCCGTGGTAATCTGGGTTCTGGAAGGGAAAGATGCAAACAGTCAGCCAGCAAGTGTGGAAAAAAAGGTCCGTGTTCTGAGCAAGCCAAGAAGCAGCTCCTATGCTCAGCCAACACACACAGGCCAGTAATTTCTCCTTCTTTTTTTGCTGCCCCATAAAAAGTTCTCTGGGCAGCTTAGCCTACAATAAACAAAAACTACAATTATTACTATTAATACTTGTGTTTTACACAGACAGCTCTCAGAGTGGCTTACATAATAAAAACAGAAATAACAAAAAACATTAAAACCAAATATAAACAGCAATAAAGAAAACCTGAAGCAATAAGCATAATAATAATAATAATAATAATAATAATAATAATAATAATAATGACAGTTCTTATTTGTCTTTGGCACCAGTAATCATCTCCTGCCAAAGCCATGCAGCTTCCATCCTTAGGGAAAGGCTTCTTGGCACTGCATGCTATTTCTGCTATATTCAACCCCAACATGCCTCCATCCCCACCACAGGTGATACAGTCACTTCCCTGCCCAAAACATCAACTTAAGAAGATGAAATTGCTGAGAGGCCAAAACTGGAAACCTTCAGACACACAGAAGGGCAAAAGTTTAAGGAGAAAAACATGGAAGCGTATGAACCAGTGGATATGAGTAATCAATCAAGTCTGATACTGCAAAGGGCACATAGGAAGGTATGTACTTCAAGGATAATCACAATCCTAATCATTTTATTATTTATACCCCACCCATCTTGCTGGGCTTCCCCAGCCACTCTGGGTGGCTTCCAAAAAATTAACACAAACAGCATAAAGTATCACTGTGGTGATAATATGAACCATAAACAACCAAAACCACCACACAATGGCTGAAACTATAATAAAAGATTTACTGGAATCCTCTTCTGAAAAACTAACAGTCTTTCAATGAAGCCACATGATTAACAAGTCATATATGCACTAGTAAATTAAGCCCGTTAAGATAACGGGCGCTAGATTATATGTGATATGGCAGACTTCTTCTCTCTCCCCCCCACACCTCGCATCCCCACGTGCAAAAACGCTGCATCCCCCTATCTCCCCCCCTACTTCCCACATTTCCACACAGAGTTCGCCTCTCTCTCTCTACACCCACTTCTCTCTCAAACCCTGCCACCTTTCCTCTCATCCCCTCCTAATTCACACCCCCACACTCTCTCCTGCCCCATACTTCCATTTTCCTTTCTCTTGTTCAATAGCCCCTCACTCCTCTAGCCCTATACCCCTGCTACACTCACCAACCCCTCCTGCCCCATATCCCACTACATTCACCAGCCCCTCCTGCCCCATACTCCCCACATCCGACCCCCTCCTGCCCCATACCCCCAACACCCCACTCATCCTGCCCCATACTCCCACACTCACCAGCCCCTCCTGCCTCATAACGCCCCCACCCCTCCTGCCCCATATCCTCACACGCTCACCAGTGCCTCCTGTCGTTTACTTTCTCACTCACCAGCCCCTCCTGCCCCATACCCCAACCCCACCCCTCCAGCCCTATATCCTCCCAGACTAACCAGCCTCTCCTGCCCCATACTCTCACTCACCACGCGCTCCTACCCCATACCCCTATCCCACCCCACCCCTCTTGCCCCATATCCTCCCAGACTAACCAGCCTCTCCTGCCCCATGGCCCCTCAACATCCCATGCACTCCAGCCCCATATCCCGCACACTCACCAGCCCCTCCTGCCCCATGCCGCTTTCGTTTCTCACTCTCCAGCCCCTCCTGCCCCACAGCCCCATTTCTGCTTGCGCCGGCCCCTCCCCTTCTCCTCCTGCCTTTCTTGCCTCACTTCCATGCCCCCTTCCCCTCCTCTTGCACCTTCCTCACAGAGCTCCCCCCCCGGCCGCCCTCTCGAGCGGGGCGCCCCCTCCCCCTCCGAACACTGCCCTCTGGCCCCGCCCCCTCCGCCTCGCGTCAGTCACTTTTTCAGTCGCGCGCCAAGCGGCCCCGCCTCCGCCTCCTCCTCAGGTGCGCGAGGCCAACCCCCACTCCCCGGCCTCAGAGGCCAGGCGCCCGCCGGCAACTTCTCCAGTGCAGCGAGCGCGGCCAAGAGCGGCAACGAAGGCAGCAGCGGCAACCCCCGCCAGGCACCTCCTCCATCCTCCTCGGCCCGTCCCTCCTTCCTTCCCCTCAGGGAGGTAAAACCTGGTAAAGAGGGAGGAGCGGGACTGGGAGCGAGGAGAGCGTGCGCTCCTTCGGCGAAGGGAGAGTGTGAGGGCAGGGCCCCGCGACGGACAAAAGCGGCGCGCCTCTGTTTCCTCTTGCCCTCCCACCGAAGGCTGCGTGCGCTGGGAGGGGAGAGAAGGCGGGCCGGCGGTCGGGACCCTCGGCCCAGCCCCGACCTCCGCATCACTGGGGTTTGCGGGGAGCTGGTTCCGGAGAGCGGAGGAGCAGCGGGGGCGTCGCCGCCCGTGAAGCCTGCTCGGGGGGCAGGCCCTGATTGGCGGCAGCGGCAGCGAGAGCTAGCGGCGGCGGCCGGGATCCGAGGCGCAGAGGTGGCCGGCGGCGGAGGCAGGCAGTAGAGGCGGCGGAGGTGGGCGGCAGCGGCGGGAGCGGCGCTTTGCGCCGCTTCCCCCGCGCTTTCCAGGCAGTAGAGGTGGCGGAGGTGGCTGGCGGCGGCGGGAGCGGTGCTTCGCGCCGCTTCCCCGCGCTTTACAGGCAGTAATGGCGGCAGCGGGAGCCTCCAGTAAAGGCGGCGGCGGAAGTGGTCTCTGCTGTCCAATCCCTGCGTCCCTGTGTGACATGCGCAGTAGCGCACTTCCGTGACACACAGAAAGTGGACGCAGGGACATAGCAAGATTATTATATAGGATGATATAACAGAATGTATAATGTTCACGTGACTGAACCATTCAGCAACAGGTTGGGTATAGCCACAAAATCTTGGTGCCAACAAAACGTTCACAACTGGTTGATGGTGAGTAGATAGTAGAATTCTTCAACAGTTCAAAGCAAAAATCTCATGGATGTAATAGTAGATGAAGCATATTTATATGAGTCTTGCAACATCACCATCCAGCCGAAATCAACATAAGTGGCACATGAGAAGGACGAAGAAGACCTGCCTTCCGGATTACTCACAGGTTTCGCTATATAGCTTCATCAGTTCAGGTTAAGCATTCTGATTAGCACAACATGTGAAATATTCCACAGGCACACGGTTTCCCCCCTTTAAAATATAGTTGTGTCTCATGGTCCAGTGCGTCCCATGGAGCGAAAAATACGGTAATTGTAGTTTCCGGGTCACCTTTAAAGGTAGAGCACATTGCAGTAGTCCAAGCGGGAGATAACCAGAGCATGCACCACTCAGAGCATGCAAGACAGTCTGAGGGCAGGTAGGGTCTCAGCCTGCGTACCAGATGGAGCTGGTAGACAGCTGCCCTGGACACAGAATTGACCTGTGCCTCCATGGACAGTTGTAAGTCCAAAATGACTCCCAGGCTGCGCACCTGGTCCTTCAAGGGCACAGTTACCCCATTCAGGACCAGAGAGTCCTCCACACCAGCCGTCCCCCTGTCCCCCCAAAACAGTACTTCTGTCTTGTCAGGATTCAACCTCAATCTGTTAGCCACCATCCATTCTCCAACCACCTCCAGACACTCACACAGGACATTCACTGCTTTAACTGGTTCCAATTTCTGGGTATCATCCACATACTGATGAAGGTAACAGATCAGAACTGATCCAATGAACTTGACTAGACAGGACTCTAGCACTCTCCCACCCAGGCCATGCTACCATGGTGGAGTCTACCACTTTCCGAATATGAGCGACTTTATCTGCAAAAAAAATTGCAAAATCATTGCAGGAGGTCTTGTGGTCCTCGCCAGGCCCTGATGGCAAAGGTGGTTCTGTTAGATTGCAAACCACCTGAAAGAGTCTCCTGCTGCTGTTTTCTGCAGATGCAATAGAGGCGGTGAAGAAGGTCCTATTCGCCATCGCTATCACCACTTGGTAGGCTTAACGTTGAACTCTAACCTGTATCCGGTCTGATTCAGAATGAGTTTTCCGCCACTAGTGCTCTAGCTGCCTCAGTGATTGTTTCATTGCCCTCATCTCTGGGGGGAACCACAGGGCTGTCCGGGCTCCATGCAATTGGAGAGGGCGCTTGGGAGACAGACAGTCGATAACCCTGGTTAACTCTGCATTCCAGCAGGCCACAAGGGAATCAGGTGAAATGCTATCAACATGAGATAAAACATAAAATAATGGATCCATTAAGTGGCGGGGTGGACCATCCGAATCGGTCCCACCTCCCTGCAGAGGGGAAGGGTCTCAGAGAAATACAGTTGCACCAGGAAGTAATCTGTCCATGGCACTTCTTTGGTTTCGCTTTTACTTAGTGTCAGATCACCCACGTCTATAGAGGTGAACACCAGGTCTAAGGCATGTCTGTGACTGAGTTGGGCCAAACTTATTCAGGGACACCCCACGGAGGCCATGCTTTCCATGAAGTCCTGAGCGGTTCCTTGTAAGGTCGTGTCCGCATGGATGTTAAAATCCCTTAGGACAACCAAACTAGGTGTCTCCAGGAGAACATTCACCACGACCGAAAGCAGCTCAGGCAGGGAATCCTTGGTGCAGTGGGGAGTTCGGTACACCAAAAGGAATCCTGTACTGCCCCTATTGCCCAACTTCCAGAACATGCACTCAGAGAACTGGGTCTTCCCATTAGGACACCTGGTGCAAGCTAATGACTTCCTAAAAATCACTGCATCCCCCTCCTCCCCACCCACAAGGCCTGGGTTGCTATGCGTAAGAGAAATCTGGTAGACAAGCAGCAGCAAGAACAGGACCATATGCCTCGTCCAACCAAGTCTCTGTTACACATGCCAGGTCAAGTCCTCCATCCACGATCATGGATGGCAGTGGTCTTATGAATCATTGACCTAGTATTGCACAGCAGCACCTTACGGTCATGTGGGTCTCCCTTGTTGATTCCAGCATTCTTCTGGTCAAGACCAGACCCAGAGGCAGGGATAGTCTTCAAACAATGACTTCAAACAACCTGTCTCCTCGGCAATGACGTGGTCTGGTCTTAGCATAACTCCTCCTCTTACCCGTGATCACTGTGATCAGGTGTCCCAGTGCATCCCCTCCATGGAAAGCTATGATGTTTAGTGATGATTACACCCCTAGAATTTCAGCCTTATGGGTTATATTCAATCCTGCTGTTCCACTAGCACAGCAGACATCTGCTTGCACAATGGAATTTCCCCCTCTTCTCCCTTGCAGCCCCCCATGCACCCTTAATATATGCTCAAGAGGGGTGGGGGATCCTCTGGAGATTGTGGGGAAAGTAGAGCAGAGGAAGTCTTTTTCTGTGACTGGAACTTCATGCATGCAATGTTGCATACAACCCCAAGGTATTAATGGTTTACAGTGTGATCCTATTTATGTCTATTCAGAAGCAAGCCTCTCTGAGTTCAGTGGGGCTTACTCCCAGGTAAATATAGCATATTTGATGCAAGTGTTGTAATATTCCTAGAGTTTAAACAAGAATTAGCATTCCCTAATCATGTAGATTTACTTACGTAAAAATCCTTATACCCCTTATTCATTCCAAAAGGGAAAATTATTTCACAGACTCTTTTTTCCAGTGTTCTCTAAAATTTCCAATTTTTCATTGGAGAAATGAATGCAACTTAGGGTTGGAGTCAACCAACAAGTCCCATGGAAGGACTTCCTTTAGTGCAACAGAGCTTTCTCCCCCTCTTCCCCCCCTGTGCCCTTCCCAAATTGGCTCTAGGCGGGTTGGGAGAACTCCCCAGAACAGTGTGCATTAAAAAAAAAAAAATCTTTATTGCTCACAATTATATCTTACAGTGTGCATTAATGATTAATTAACATGTGGCATTAAGGTAAGATGGGGAATATGCAGGAGAAATGATTTTGAGGAGAAATGGAAGGTGTTTATAGAATTTGTACTGTTAAAACGGAAAGGGGTCAAACCATTGCAAGAGGTGTTGAAATTTTGGGAGGTTGGATAGTTACAATGGAATGGTCTTGGTGATGGGGTGTACATTTTTATTCTTATTTATTTATGATTATTACTCTGTCAAAAGAAAGAAATACAACATAATAACTTTGTTTATTAAAAAAGTGTGCAGGAAAGGGGGCTGTTCCGTCTGGCAAGCTGAATTCTGTATGCTGGCATAACAGCTGCTATAGACTTTGCTCAATTCCTTCCTCTGTGTGTTCAGCAGAGGTCCTGGTCCCACTCCACATTAATTGTTATACAGCAGCCTTTCGCATCCCGGTGCCCTCTAGACGTTTTGGACTACAGCTGAGCTGACTGTGGATGATGGGAGTTATAGTCCAAAACACCTGGAAGGCACTGGATTGGGAAAGGCTCTTTGATAGCCATTTTTGCTGAGCCGGGAATAACTACAACGCTGCCAAAACCCTAAGCTATGCAAATGGAAAGAGGAGAAAATTACACTGACTTTTGTAAAATATACTAATGGAAACTAATGGAGAGTGTGTTAAGGGGAGTTAAGCATGATATTCAATAGCTTGGACTAGGCTTGAGCATTTGTGCATATGAGATGGATTCTTTTGCAGAAACACCCCAGAGTGAGAGTCCTTGTTCTCTAGCTGTTTATTATGTGGCTGCCTCTGAACTTTCAGGCAGCAGTGCTCCCTCCTCGACTCCCCCAGACATGAATGCAGACGTCCCTCCTCAAACATGTTTTGTGTCCAGCCAGCCCTTCAAGCTACAAAGGGGTCAGAATCTGCCTGGCATTATTAACCCAAGCAGAGGTGCAGAACTCTTTTGGACACATGCATTCCCTCCAGCGGCTTCTTCTGTAGTGAAACAAGAGAGGAGAGGCAGACCCAGCACTCAAGCCAGACACACGACACACTGAGCTGCAGGATCGGCACACCAAGTCTGGAAACCAACAGTGCAATGTGGGGAGAACATGCAGGGGGTCCTGCTTTCCCTAAAGCTCCCTGCCCCCCCTGCTTTTTGGCCCAGGTGTGTGGAAGCCCACTGCAGGGACCCTGGGAAATGGAGGAGTGGGGGCTCAGACGCTCTTTCGGAAATAACTCTGCTAGACAAAAACAGTTCCAACCTGGGCATTTTGGGGAAGTGTGAGGAGGATCAACATTTTATGGCCTTTTAAATTTTGGGGGGGTTTGTGTGTTATTGGTTTGTTTTGGTTTTTATTATGTATTTTGTCTTCTCATCTTGAATTTTTATGTCCTGAACCACCCTGTGATCTTCGGATGAAGGGTGGCATACAAACTTAATTAATTAATTTTCCCTGCCTTTTTCCCTGGTGGGACTCAAGGCAGCTTACAGATAAAATAAGAACTATAATAATTAAAAAGCAATAAAATATTGAAAGAATATATTCTATTAAAGCCATACAAATAATTACAATAAAAGCAGCATAGCACCAACCCTCTTATTAAAAATAGTCAGCTCCCAGCAAGGCTTTTTTCTGGGGGTTCTCAAGGGTATGCAGTACCAGCATCTCCCGCCCCCCCCCCAATTAAAAAAGTGTGGCACTTACTGTAACACACACACTGGTTCCCAGGCATCTCCCAACTGCCCTGCAGCCTAGCATGGACTCACAGGAACGGGGAACTTCCTGGTTCAGAGACACACCTGTTTCACTTCCAGCCTACTGTGGCAGTGTGTGCTTTCCTTGTCATGTCAACCAACTATCTGTGCAATTAAATTTTGGGTTTATCTCCCCAACCATACACACATGCACACACACCCCAAAATTGAGGGAGGGAGAGAAGGAAATTTCAAAGAGCTACCGGTAACAAAAACAGGAGAGATGAGATCTCATTAGGCAGTTGCTTGGATACTCCTTTTTGCCCAGTTCCAGGCACTGGGGCTGTGAAGGATGAAGTACTTGGGTAAGAGCAAATTCCCACACGCATGCATATAGGCACACTTGTTTTTATTGCCTCCTTGGAACCATACAGGAGCGACATGTCTGCAGGCATGCTGACCTAGTGATGTACAGGACCCTCAAGACCTCCAGTGGGGCTGGTGGTGAGAAGGTGTCAAGTTGGTCAAAGGACCAGTTTGGGCACCTTGAGCTTCCCTGCTCCATGCCGCCCAACTTTCCTCTTTCTCTCTTCCCACCTCCCTGCATGCGGGGGGGGGGGGTTCTTTTTCTTTCGCCCACTTACTGGTTCAGGCTGAGTCACAGCAGGTTTCAGAGAACAGGGGCCCCTCCTCTCTTGCACATCTAGGGAGCTATATTTGCAACCAATTCTCTCTTCCTCCCTCACTGCTTCAGTAGCAGAGCTGGGACAAATCTCTCTCTTTTTGGTTTGTTTTTTAAAGGATACATTATTGGCATGGGATATATATGAAGAGTGGAAAGGTCTGTGAGAGCAACTTTCTTGCTTGGTCCGGATCAGCAGTCTTTCCAAACGCTGTTTAGCATTGCCCGTTCCTGCTCAGGAGGCAGAGTGATGCATTCCTGAGTCCTGCCATCTTTCTCTCTGCTTTGAAATACAGCAGAGGAGAGACAAAGGACCCCCACCCCATGAGCCCTGCTGGCTGGAGCTGATATGCAGGGGGGTGGGAGCTGCCTGGGACCACAGATTCCACATTCCTGAACTATACCATATACCCAACCCTATAGCAGGAGCTATATTAAGGTCTTGGAAGAAACCAAGATTTTGGAGCCATATTCTTAGGGAGGAAGAAGACAATAGCACCGTGGTCAGGTCCAGGCATTAACCCCAGGGCATTGCAGGAGGTGGGGCTTCCAACTCTACAATTCTATGATTTTATGAAGCATGGAACCAAAGTGGGTGGGTGGGGGTGCGTGGGTGTGTGTGCGCGCAGCTTCAAAGGGCTTCCCTCCCAGTCAGCCTGGTGCAGAAGCTCTTCACACATCCTTTCCCCTGCCTGCTCCCTTTCTGTCCTCCTCCATCTTGCTATGACCAGCAGCAGTGTGAGCCACCTTGCTCTGGAGCTCCCCTTAGGCAAGGCAGCAGTTTCAGGTCACTATGATTTATTAAACAGCATGAGCAGCTTTGCCGCTACTTAAATATTTAAAGAGTCTTTGTACTGAGAGAAAAAGCATGGTGCTCACACACACACAGAGAGAGACAAATAGCAGGTGCTGCAGAAAGCATGGTGGTTCATCCTTCCTGAAGACTGGAGTCATGAAGTAGATGGGAAAGGTTGTTGGTAGCAGCTGCTGCTCTCTGGACTCCCAGAGCTGCCTTCCAAAGTCTCTTTTCTTATAAGGGTGGGTGGGGGCAATTTGGGCTCAATTGCACATGGCTTCTCAAGGGAGACTCTGCTCCATCTAGACATGGGCCTTGCAGAAGCCAGAGGTCACTTTTTTCCCAGTCCCATGTATCTCGCAAGGCCATGCCTCCACAATGACCTGAGGCCAAGTAAGCAGAATGCAGCCCTCACTGGCTACACAGGCCAGCCCACCAGAGATCAGTCCACCCATGCACATGTACTGCCTGCCTAGGGTAGTGGCACAGGCCTGCCTTAGGTTATCTGAGAATGCCCTCTTGACTATTTCAGCCCAAAATCATTTTCTCAGCCTAGCCTACCTCACTGGGTTGTTGCAAGGAGAAAATGAGACAACCACAGGCATACTGCCCTGGCCCTTTTGAAGAAGGGCAGAATGCACATGTGAGACATGAAATAAATATAAGCAAGATCCAGGCAGGTGTTTGGCCCAGGCTCAGGCTCCTTTAAAATGTGTGTCGGATTTCAAGGGATATTCTATTTGCATTTTTAAAAGCTGTAATCGCCAGGATCTAGATAAGAGTGGATTTGAAATCCTGCCAAAGATAGTCACAAATGTCCTACTATTCCGTAGTAATACCGGTAGGTAGGCAGCACAATTCAACTGAGATTGCACCCCTAATTTCTATGGTCCAATATTTCTCTTTTTCTCCATCACTGCAGAAATTATACAGGCAGCGTGGAACACAAGAGGTTCTGCTGCACTGATGGAGCAGGAAAAGGGACAAAACACACACAAAATACATACACCTGCACATGATCCTGAATGAGGAAGGGTTAGTCAGTGACTCAAATGTCCCTCTGGCAATGAGTGGTGCCTACTTAAAGGGAAATCACCCAACAAACCTCTGTAGGATGTCCACATATAAGCATTAACAAGCAGACGTAAGTGAGGAAATGTGAGCAGTTGTATTTTAAATTATTTTATCTTTGGTAACAAGGAGCTCCCCCCTCCCCCTGTGCTGTACAGTATCACCTTTACCGCAGACTCTGCTTCCAGAGACACAACCACCCTGTGCAAACTCCTTAGCCAATACGTTTCATGCTCCACACCAATGTGACGGCACGACAGTGAAGTTTCGTTGTGGGTGGTGCAAACAAGGAGCTGCGCGCAGAGCCCTGACCTGCTTCCCCCTCCCAAGTCCATCTTTGTGTCAGGCATCAACTTGGCAAGCTAGGAAGCGGGGGTGTCAGCCCTGACAAGCTGTCAGTGGAGGCTGATTATTCCATTATTGGCAAGTCTCCTGTGACACCTGACCCCACCCCCTTGCTCAAAGCAGGTGTGTGCCGCCAACCCAGTGCGGAAGATGTTAATGCAGTAGCAATGGATGGATGGGGCTTGGAGCTGCCTGTCCCCCACAGTCCTTCTTTTGGGGCATCAGCTATGATGTCATTCTTGGAACCATCCCAAAGGATATGCCAACAGACCACCTGATTTCTTAGCACACACCCTATTCAAAGGAGAGCGGGGGCATTTTAAGACGTGAGCTAGGAGAACAGAAGCAGCTTTGGGGGGGGGGAGGCCTGAGCCACAGAGCTGTCTGAAACACGACATACTTAAAAGCGTTCCTTGAACTCTGCTCATTCCTCTTTGGAGGATGCGTGAGAGTGGCCCCTACAGACTTCTTTTCCCGTTGTAATAGCTTGCCTTCCTCAACACTTTCATGGATTAAACACCATTCTCTATTTCTGGCGTTCAATGTCACCGCCAAGGGCGCTCGGAGGCCAAAGCATTCACATTTTTATTCCATAAATATGCACCCTGGTACCTAAAGAAACTAAGCTCCCAAGTTGCTGTTTCCTTAAGAATGAAACCACAAGTTATCAAACCTCATGGTTGCAAAGGTTGCTGTTTGGATTTCTAATGCTTAGTGGATAGGATTTCAGCACTGTTGCTCAGTCAGTCTTTCCCGGGAATGGATGCATTTGACCAAATTCAACCAGCTCCTACACTTTGATTTAGAGCTCTACGCCTAGCAGTTTGGTGGGCAGGGGAGGGTTTATCAAGCACAAGGCTTCCACAACAAAGAAACTCCAAAACCATATCCAGGTTATGTAAATAGATAGCCACAAATGTAAGATAGTGCACAGAAGCAGAATGCAAATTCAGCAACATGAGCTGACATTTCTTGGCAAACAGTTGTTGTTGTTCAGTCGTTCAGTCGTGTCCGACTCTTCGTGACCCCATGGACCAGAGCACGCCAGGCACGCCTATCCTTCACTGCCTCTCGCAGTTTGGCCAAACTCATGTTAGTAGCTTCGAGAACACTGTCCAACCATCTCGTCCTTTGTCGTCCCCTTCTCCTTGTGCCCTCAACCTTTCCCAACATCAGGGTCTTTTCTAGGGAGTCTTCTCTTCTCATGAGGTGGCCAAAGTACTGGAGCCTTAACCTCAGGATCTGTCCTTCTAGTGAGCACTCAGGGCTGATTTCTTTAAGAATGGATAGGTTTGATCTTCTTGCAGTCCATGGGACTCTCAAGAGTCTCCTCCAGCACCATAATTCAAAAGCATCAATTCTTCGGCGATCAGCCTTCTTTATGGTCCAGCTCTCACTTCCGTACATTACTACTGGGAAAACCATAGCTTTAACTATACGGACCTTTGTTGGCAAGGTGATGTCTTTGCTTTTTAAGATGCTGTCTAGGTTTGTCATTGCTTTTCTCCCAAGAAGCAGGCGTCTTCTAATTTCGTGACTGCTGTCACCATCTGCAGTGATCATGGAACCCAAGAAAGTGAAATCTCTCACTGCCTCCATTTCTTCCCCTTCTATTTGCCAGGAGGTGATGGGACCAGTGGCCATGATCTTAGTTTTTTTGATGTTGAGCTTCAGACCATATTTTGCACTCTCCTCTTTCACCCTCATTAAAAGGTTCTTTAATTCCTCCTCACTTTCTGCCATCAAGGTTGTATCATCAGCATATCTGAGGTTGTTGATATTTCTTCCGGCAATCTTAATTCCGGTTTGGGATTCATCCAGTCCTGCCTTTCGCATGATGAATTCTGCATATAAGTTAAATAAGCAGGGAGACAATATACAGCCTTGTCGTACTCCTTTCCCAATTTTGAACCAATCAGTTATTCCATATCCAGTTCTAACTGTAGCTTCTTGTCCCACATAGAGATTTCTCAGGAGACAGATGAGGTGATCAGGCACTCCCATTTCTTTAAGAACTTGCCATAGTTTGCTGTGGTCGACACAGTCAAAAGCTTTTGCGTAGTCAATGAAGCAGAAGTAAATGTTTTTCTGGAACTCTCTAGCTTTCTCCATAATCCAGCGCATGTTTGCAATTTGGTCTCTGGTTCCTCTGCCCCTTCGAAATCCAGCTTGCACTTCTGGGAGTTCTCGGTCCACATACTGCTTAAGCCTGCCTTGTAGAATTTTTAGCAAAACCTTGCTAGCGTGTGAAATGAGCGCAATTGTGCGGTAGTTGGAGCATTCTTTGGCACTGCCCTTCTTTGGGATTGGGATGTAGACTGATCTTCTCCAATCCTCTGGCCACTGTTCAGTTTTCCAAACTTGCTGGCATATTGAGTGTAGCACCTTAACAGCATCATCTTTTAGAATTTTGAATAGTTCAGCTGGAATATCATCACTTCCACTGGCCTTGTTGTTAGCAAGGCTTTCTAGGGCCCATTTGACTTCACTCTCCAGGATGTCTGGCTCAAGGTCAGCAACCACACTACCTGAGGTGTACGAGACCTCCATATCTTTCTGGTATAATTCCTCTGTGTATTCCTGCCACCTCTTCTTGATGTCTTCTGCTTCTGTTAGGTCCTTTCCACTTTTGTCCTTAATTGTGGTAATCTTTGTACGAAATGTTCCTTTCATATCTCCAATTTTCTTGAACAGATCTCTGGTTTTCCCCATTCTGTTGTTTTCCTCTATTTCTTTGCATTGCTCGTTTAAAAAGGCCCTCTTGTCTCTCCTTGCTATTTTTTGGAAATCTGCATTCAATTTCCTGTATCTTTCACTATTTCCCTCGCATTTTGCTTGCCTTCTCTCCCCCGCTATTTGTAAGGCCTCATTTGACAGCCACTTTGCTTTCTTGCATTTCTTTTTCATTGGGATGGTTTTCGTTGCTGCCTCCTGTATAATGTTACGAGCCTCCATCCACAGTTCTTCAGGCACTCTATCCACCAAATCTAAATCCTTAAACCTGTTCTTCACTTCAACTGTGTATTCATAAGGAATTTGATTTAGATTGTATCTTACTGGCCCAGTGGTTTTTCCTACTTTCTTCAGTTTAAGCTGGAATTTTGCTATAAGAAGCTGATGATCTGAGCCACAGTCAGCTCCAGGTCTTGTTTTTGCTGACTGTATAGAGCTTCTCCATCTTTGGCTGCAGAGAATATAATCAATCTGATTTCGATGTTGCCCATCTGGTGATGTCCATGTGTAGAGCCGTCTCTTGTGTTGTTGGAAAAGAGTGTTTGTGATTACCAACTTGTTCTCTTGACAGAACTCTATTAGCCTTTGCCCTGCTTCATTTTGAACTCCAAGGCCAAACTTGCCAGTTGTTCCTTTTATCTCTTGACTCCCTACTTTAGCATTCCAATCCCCTATAATGAGAAGAACATCCTTCCTTGGTGTCATTTCTATAAGGTGTTGTAAGTCTTCATAGAATTGGTCAATTTCAGTTTCTTCAGCACTGGTAGTTGGTGCATAAACTTGGATTACTGTGATGTTAAAAGGTCTGCCTTGGATTCGTATCGAGATCATTCTATCATTTTTGAGATTGCATCCCAGTACAGCTTTCGCCACTCTTTTGTTGACTATGAGGGCCACTCCATTTCTTTTACGGGATTCCTGCCCACAGTAGTAGATATGATAGTCATCCGAACTGAATTCACCCATTCCCGTCCATTTCAGTTCACTGATGCCCAGGATGTCAATGTTTATTCTTGCCATCTCGTTTTTTACCACATCCAGCTTACCAAGGTTCATGGTTCTTACATTCCAGGTTCCTATGCTATACTTTTCTTTACAGCATTGGACTTTCCTTTCGCTTCCAGGCATATCCGCAACTGAGCGTCCTTTCGGGTTTGGCCCAGCCGCTTCATCAGCTCTGAATCTACTTGTACTTGTCCTCCGCTCTTCCCCAGTAGCATGTTGGACGCCTTCCGACCTGAGGGGCTCTTCTTCCAGCGTCATATCTTTTATATGCCTGTTGTCTTTGTCCATGGAGTTTTCTTGGCAGGGATACTGGAGTGGCTTGCCAGTTCCTTCTCCAGGTGGATCACGTTTGGTCCAAACTCTCCACTACGACCTGTCCATCTTGACCTGTCCATAGCTTCCCTGAGTAATTCAAGCCCCTTCGCCACGACAAGGCAGTGATCCATGAAGGGGTGGCAAACAGTAGTATTTTATATATACCATCTTTTTTATTTCTTCCACTTACAACCCACCCTTCATCTCAAAGGTTCCCTGGGTGGTGCACAGCCAAATTCAATTAAAAAACAAATACATTAAAATATACCGTATTTTTCGCTCTATAACGCGCACTTTTTCCCTCCTAAAAAGGAAGGGGAAAAGTCTGTGCGCGTTATGGAGCGAAGGCACTCGCCGGCAGCGGGATCCCTCGGCTGCCACAGCAGTCGTAAGCTGAGGGATGCCTCTGCCAGCGGAGCCATGGCTCCCAGCCAGGCGGGAGAGGAACGGATTAGGGTTAGCAGCGCTTTGGGGCTGTGCGTTCGTTTCCACCTCCACCCCTCCGCGCCCGCCCCCTTTCTCTCCGTCAGGGCGGGCGCGGAGGGGTGGCGGCGAAACGAACGGACAGTCCCAAAGCAGCGCTTTGGGGCTGTGTGTTCGTTTCCACCTCCACCCCTCCGCGCCCGCCCCCTTTCTCTCCGTCAGGGCGGGCGCGGAGGGGTGGCGGCGAAACCCTCTTTCTTCCTCTCTCTCTTCCTTCCTTCCTTCTCTCTCTCTTCCCTCCCTCCCAATCTTTTAGAGGAGGAAAACTAAAAAAAAATGAGGTGCGCATTATAGTCCGGTGCGCATTATGGAGCGAAAAATACGGTAACCTACAGCACTGCATGGGAGCATAAAATCAGTAAACATCATAAAACCACAATGCAAGCAGCAGGAGAGACCAGGTATTCAGCTCAGCCTTCCCCAAATGCCCACCGTGTGGCAGCATCGAGCGAAGAAACAGCAACGACTTCCGGTTCGTCGCAGCCATTGGAAAGAAGCACAGAATAGCTCTCCGGGGAATTCCGAGCAACGTAGGGGTTTTTTAGGGGTCTCGCAAAGGCTCTGCGGATCCCGAAACCTCGAGGGGGTACCTTGAGGGATGCAGCACCCAGCGGTGCTACTGCGTGCTCTCCTGTTCTTCGGGTTATCTTCGGATATCTTTATCCTCATGTGTGTTTCAATCTAAGCAAATCACTAATTCCGTTTTTATACCTTCTTTTTTTAAATATTCTTCCACATATTTCCACTCCTCTTTAGTTTTTTGCTTCGGTGTGTTTCTAATTGCTGCTGTCATCCTGGCTAGATTAATGAACTCTACTAGTTTGATATGTCATTCTTGGATCGTTGGTAATCCCTCTCCTTTCCATTTTTGCGCAATAAGTAGCCTAGCTGCTGCACAAGCATACAAAAAGATACCCTTCCTATCTTCCGGAATATTTTCAGGGACCATACTTAAGAAGAAAGCTTCTGGTTTTTTTCAAAAACGTAACTTTCAACATTTTTTTTAAATTTTTCATATATATCATTACAAAATTTATAAATCTTTCTGCATTTCCACCAGCAATGAAAATAGGTACCAATCTCCTCATGACATTTCCAACATTTGTTAGATTTAGTTTTATATATTTTGGCCATTTTATCTGGTGTCAAATGCCATTTGTATACTAATTTCAGCATATTTTCCTTAATTTTTGTGCAGGCTGTGAATCTCATACTGTCTTTCCATAATTTGTCCCATTGTACTCTGTAAATTGGTCTTCCCAGATCTTGTGCCCATTTTATCATTACACATTTTACCTCTTCATCTTTTAATTCCCATTCCAATAAATAATTGTACAATTTTGCTAATGGTTTATTTGTGTTTTCCACTAAAAATTCTTGCAATTAAATTTATTTTCTGCAAATCCTATTTCCTTATGTTTTTTTAAATAAACTCTGCAACTGACAATATTGAAGCCAGCTTGCACAATATACAGTGCCTAACATTTTTGGAGGGGTCTCTCTTTATAAATGATTAATAATTACTAGGGTTATGGAAAAATATTTAAGTTTAACTGATCAATCACTGATGTAAAAAAATTCCTTTTCTACCCAAACTAAAAAAACTAGCCAGTGTTAGAAACTGGGATAGAAATGCTAGGAGTCATGTGGCTCCTGGGATAGAGGTTGTGGGTGCCAAAACAAAATGTCTAGACACCTTTCTTTCTTTTGGTGGCCCCACTGCCAGACTAGGCAACCCCATGGGGGGGAAACCTGCTGCCGGGCAAATCAGGTAGTTTGCAGGTAGCGCGGCAGCAAAATATGTGTCTTTTGCTACTGCGCTACCCCGCCAAACACCTGGCAGCAAAAAAAAACAAATCTCTCTCTCTCTCTAATCTTATATCTTTTGCTGCTGGATGAATCAGGGGTTGCTGCCACTGTGCCTGGAAGACCAGCTGACTACAGCCAAGCAGGTGGAGATGCTAGGCACCAAGGGTGGCACCCAGACATCTCCATCCAGTCACAAATGGTTGGTTACCAGTCACAAAATGTGACTGGCATGCAGCTAATTTCAAACACTGAAACTAGTCCACCCCCACCCACATACTATAGCTTGGGAAGGGCAAACCCGTGGAAGACAAGATCTGTATAACACACAGGTTAAAAGGTTATCCCATATCTGCTTAATTTACAGATACTGCCATTGCTGCACATGCCATTGTCACATCCAGGTTAAACTACTCCCAGCACATTCTACATGAGGCAGCCTTTGGAAGGCGTTTGGAAACTGCAGGTGCTATAGAATGCTGCAGCCATAGTACTGATGGAAGCCTTTTCTCTTTTTGCAAAGCAAAAAAATGCCATGTTATGTGACATTCACTTGACCACTGGATTCTTTCCATCCCAGTTCAAAAGGCTGGCTATCACTGAATGCTCTAAATAGTTTTGAGGAATGGTGCTTAAGGACTACTGCTTTCTCCAGCATGATGCTGGCTGACTGCTAAGGTCTTTGGGGGAGTCTCTGCGCTGTCTCAACACTGTCAGAACTGCATGGAACATGATACTGTCAGCTGCAACTGTGCTACACTATGGAACTTCTCTTTTCTCTGGCTCCCACTTGCCACACAAGGTTGCAGGGATTGCGGCATAAGACGCTGCCCTTTGGGGGCTGCCACTTGGGCAGAGGATGGATGGGTGCTGAAGAGAAGTCACTGAAGACATGGGGCTGCTCCCAGAGCATGGCTCCGTTTCTCCACAGCCCTCTGCTGAGCCAAAGACAGCACTCAAGCACACAACCCTGTGATCGCTCTCCCTTCTCAACCTCAAAGTTGGCCTCCTAGCAAGCCCAGCCAAGAACCACCCACCAAAAGCCATAGCAGAGAAGGCTGGAGAGTGGCTTCAGCTCCTTGCGTTCCACAAGCCAATGATTTCTACATGTCCTGTGCCAGAGCTTTTTTGAAACAAAAGACGCTGAGGCAGGAAGCGAAGCAAGGTGCCACGTAGAGAGATCTTCCTCCAGAGATATCAGCAGGCAGTTGGTGCTTCTCTACCCCTGAAGACCAGCCCCCTGGTGTGCAAGGAGGTGGAACCCCTCTTTCCTTGGTGAAAAATTCCTCAAGTGGAAATGTATTCTCTCCTTCCATCCTGGCCGCTTCCAACCCATCAGAAATACAGCAGTCACTCCTGTTAATTTCCCCTGGGTCTAATAAATGGCTGCCCCCAGGGCTCCCCAGTTGCTGCCTTTTCCATGCAGCATCAGTGCTGACACTCACAGAGCCTGTGTAAACCATCGCCTGGAGCTACAAAACCCAACTCCTGCCTACAGACGCAGCAATCAATGCCTCCTGCTCATATGCAGGCAGCTGCCCCCCCCCCCCACTTCCTTCTCCCAGCCCACCCTGTGCTGGGCGCTAATTATGGAGCCAGGTTCAAAATTGCTCCCAAGATGCTCAAGCGTCTCATCACATTTCCATCCAGTACAGAGAGTATGAGTCTGTTCCAGATCCTGGTTAATGTCACTTCAGGGGTATACAGAGAGAGCGGCTGCTAAAGTGAACCTGGCAGGAGATTTATGGCAGCGGTGCTGCTAGGCCGGAAAAATATCATTTCTCTACGGCAGGGGCTTCTTCATCATTCACTTATTGGGAATGGAAGTGGACTGTGGTCCCAGCACTACTGCTATATAGGGTGAAGGCACTCAGAGATAAATTAACTGTCACTGCTCAATGCACACATTACACTTAAATTAGGAGAACGTGAGCGTCCCTCCGCCCCGCCCCCCCTCAGTCCAGTGGATTTGCAAACCGTGGTGTGGACTAACAACAATCAGCCAGCAGGTCTGTGGAGATGCAATCTAACCAAAGCAAGCTCTGGAAGTGAGAGGAAGGCAAGGCAAGGCAGGGCAGGGAGGTAGCAGGAGTGTGAGAGGCCATGGACTCCTTACCTACTGAGCCTTCCTGATGACACGAGCCTAGAGAGCTCCCTCTTCCTATGGCAAAGTACCGGAAGGTCAACGGCTACACATGCCTGCATCCCACACTTAGATCAGTGGTGGTAGCGGCTGGAGGTTTCTGGCAGGGCTGTGCTCACTGTCCCAGCCTGACCCAGGGGGCAGAGAAAAGAGATTGTGATCCCTCATAATTTTCCTTCCTTCACTTCTCCCATGCCTCGCTTTTGTTATTTCCCCACACCTTGATATTTAGACCATAATCTCTGCAGGGCAAGACTTGCCTTTTCTGACTTCCCATGTACCAGGAAAGGTCATGGTTCAGTGTAGGAGAGCCTTCTCTTTGTGCAGATGGTCTCAAGTTCAATTCCTGGCATCTCCAAGCAGGGCTGCTTCAGAAAGATTGCTGTGAAATCCCAAAGAGCCATTACCAGTCGGTGCTGACAAGGACTGGGGAACCCTCTAGATGTTGCTGCTGGACCACAACCCCCACCATTTTTCTGACCATTGGCTCAGCTGGTTGGGTAGGAGGGGAGGGAGTTGGAGTCCAATATTTTTTGCAGTAGCACAAGCTCTCTATCCTTGGTATAGAAAACCCTGAGCTAGATGGGCCAAGAGGCAAGGTAACAATAGGGATAAATACACGCTAAAGCAAGACTCTGTTGTTGTAGTTCCTCTGAAACCAGGAACAAAGCATGCAAAAATAAAAGTGAAGCCTATACAGCCAGCTTAAGAGCTTGGGAGTGGTGGAGGAAGTGTGAAGACAAAGATGAATACACCACAATCAGGACAGGGGAACCTCAGGCCCAGACAGCCAAATGCAGCCACTTCCAGGCACCTCTACAGCTCTTGTGCCTCTCCCTAGACTACATTTCACCCCCGAAGTGCTCTTCCCCCACTGAGTGCTCCTGCCTGACTGAAAGGAGTTCTTGTACTGGGATAACGTCTCTTAGTTCCCTGAATGGAGGACAGAGAATGCAGAACCCTCTGGTTTTTGTATGGGTGCAATGTAACCCATTGTACAGGTTAAGAGTCACCCACCACTAACAGTTCTCACACAAAAGCCAGAGGGTTCTGCATTCTCTGATTGGCCATGGCTCCCTGGCACACATAGGATGATGGGAACACAGGAGGGCAGTCAGACATTGTGCTAAGCTCCTCTTTTAAGGGGTGGCTATGTTGCCTTCCCTTGACCCTTGTTGCCTGTCTACTGCTTTCCTCTGCTATATCCTCCTATTTTGTCCATCTGTCTATCCCGCCACAGGGTGGTGACCACCTCAGGGTGACGGATATGGGATGTCAAAGATGGATGAGTGGAGGCACACAATTTATTGTTGTTGTTAAAATTTGTATACCTCCCATTCTTATTATTATTAAAATTTGTATACATCCCTATACCCACAGGTATCAGGGCATAAGATCTGACCCCAAAGTACCATCAGTTGTGCAGTAGTCCTGTACAAGCACCACAGAAATGACTGAGGATTGAGAAAGAGCATGGGGTGGCCCATGCTAATTCTTATTCTTCTTTGGCGATCACTCGTAGCAGAGTAAGATTGTCTTCCATACACACGGTTTTAACAGTGAGTCCGTAAGTGACTGTGGAGGCCAATTCTGGATCCACACGTCCTTTCACAGTGGGGACATAGGTTGCCGGGTGGGATTTGATCATGGTGAGGGTTTGCCAAATGTGCTTTTCTCTTAGGATGTTTCTCCCTTTCATCCTGAGTTTGAGTGTCTTCAAAACCCAAGACACCTTTGGCAAAGGCTGTTCTCCAATTGGAGCACTTGCAGGCCAGTGTTTCCCAGTTGTTGGTGTTTATACTACATTTTTTTAGATTTGTCTTGAGAGAGTCTTTGAACCTCTTTTGTTGACCACCAGCATTCCGCTTTCCATTTTTAAGCTTGGAATAGAGTAGTTCCTGTGGAAGACGAGAATCAGGTATCCGAACAACATGACCAGTCCAACCAACCAAGTTGATGTTGAAGAATCATTGCTTTGACACTGGTGATCTTTGCTTCTTCCAGTACACTGGCATTAGTTTGCCTGTCTTCCCGAGTGATGTGAATTGATGGAATCTTTCGAGGAGTTGGAGATGGTGTTTAAGTGGTCCATGTTTCACAAGCATACAGTAAGGTTGGTAGTACAGTAACTTTGTAGCTAATTAGTGGGAAGGTGGCGCCATCTGAATTTTGCAATCTAGATAGAAAAAATGTATTGGGCTGGTCCTGATCCTGCTCTTCCCTTATCTTTGGCAGGAAAGAAATAGAGCCAGGATAGGTCTAAAGAACCAAAGACGCTCTGAATGTAGGCAACAGAATATTAGGGAACAAAGGTGTAGCAGGCAGGTGGCCACAAAGGATGCCCCTGCAGAAGGTACATCCAGCAGCCAGCTGCTCAGTGCCTTCTAGGACCAGATATCCCATCTGTCCTTCCAACAGATGTGCTGGCTCGGAGCCCAACCCATCAGAGCACATACAGCTCTGGCAAAGCCAGAACTGAGGCTGTCATCATACCCTGCAAAGCCCCAGCTGCTCTGGAGCTAGAGTTCATAGGAAGGAGGGGAAAAGATGTGAAAGGCCTCAGTGGTGGACAAAACAGCTCTCCTTATTTCCCCAGACACAGCAGTCCCGGTGGTGCCTCACAATGCAAACAGCTCTCCTGTCTAATAAATCTGGCCCTAGTCCCAAGGGAAGAGACGGGGCAAACAGTTCCCTGGTCCCTTTGGCATAGCATGCATCTGCACTGCTGCACCATGCTCCTTCTGGCCCACATAGTTCTAGGCAGGGATTAGCCAATGAGCTCTAAAAACAAAAATGTGGAAGAGTGATGCCAGATGCAGCTGCTGCTGGGCCCAGATTTAAAGGATGAAGGAGAGGAAGTGTGCTCACAGGTGTAGCATCAGACACAATCAGAAGACTGCTCAGCTCTATTAACCATGGAGACCTTGGTTAACACAGAAAGGGGAGGGGGTTGGGGAAGTCAAGAATTTGAAGCCCAAATGCAAATCCTCTCCCTGCAATTTACTATTCTCTCTTCCCTGAAACCATAAGGCAATCTTGGCATCCTTCCAACCATCCAAGTTCTCTCTTGCTTTAGCTGACCACTAATCTCTACCCTTAAACTTATCCCAGCCCTTCTACTTCCTTTATTTTTATAAGGCTCTGTGGAACTGCACAGCACGGTGTACAGAGCAGGTCTTGATGGTTGTATAGAATGTAGTTGGTGCAAGACACAACACCTCACCTCTTAACATAGGAGGCTGGAAGCTCATAAAACTCGGCATGGGCTTCTTTATAGCTTTTCCTGTACAATTCAACACCCAATTCAAGTGTAAGGTAAGGTAAAGGTAAAGGGACCCCTGACCATTAGGTCCAGTCGTGTCCGACTCTGGGGTTGTGGCGCTCATCTCGCTTTATTGGCCGAGAGCCGGCGTGCAGCTTCCGGGTCATGTGGCCAGCATGACAAAGCCGCTTCTGGCGAAACCAGAGCAGCACACAGAAACGCCGTTTACCTTCCCGCCGGAGCGGTACCTATTTATCTACTTGCACTTATGGAAACTCCGAAAAGCTCATGAGCCATATTCAGCTAAAGCCAGTGCAAATAATTCTGCTAGCACAAAGATACTCCCCCTCCACATGTGCCCCAAGCTGGCAGATTGGGGGGAGCCCAGAACAGATTTAAGGGGGCATGGGGGAAGAGAGTGGGAGAAGGTCCTGTTGTGCAAGAAAAATCTTTGATCTGATGGAAATTTAGCCACTGGTTGAATGCAAACCAGTGTCTTACAGATCCTCTCCTGTTTATATCCCTGGTGATTTTTAAAGATATGCAATTATCTTCATAATACATGGCATCCAATGGTGCCCTCTGATTTCCACTTGTGCAATGGGATGTGCCCTTTCTTCCTCCTAGAGTTCCACCCCCCCAAAAAAAAATCATCTCCAGAGGTTCTCCCAACCTTCCAGAGCAGTGTGCACACTGACTGAGCACCAGCTTCAGGTACATCACTACAATGGCACTTGAAGTACTAAATTGAGGCTTTGTTTAAATACTGATGATTAATATAAAGAGACAGCAGACAGGAAACTGGGGGGGGGGGGGGAAGAGACCTGTCTAGCATAATGGGAAAATGGTAAGGTAGATAGGAGCATTACTTGGTGAATTTTCTGATGAAACGTCTTCCTAAATTGCCCAGAATACAAATCAAAGTGGCAGCCCCTCTTCACATAGACAATAATACAAGTTGCAAATCCATGCAGCCTCTGTTCTTTCCATGCTGCTTTGTCCAGACTCTGCTGAGGGACGCTAAATAGCTAATAACAGGTTAAGAAAAAAGAAACCACTGTGCCCAATTCTGGAAGAGACTGCACCAGCCTATGCCTGTGTTCACACTTTGCCATAGGCTTACTGCTTCAATACACAATTCTCATAATAAACATTGACAGAGGAAACATAATGTCAAAAGAAGCCTCCCAACGCACATACTCTCTCCCTCAACCTCATTGGATTGGAGCTTGGTTTTTTATTAAATGCCAAAGACAGGTAAAAGGTTGGAAGGGAAAAAATGCCTCCCCCTGCCCCACCAGCACCTACTGCCCAAAGAATGCTGCTTCACACCATTTTTTGGTATGGCCAGCAGTCAAATCTATTGAAGCGCCCCTCCTATTTGATGAGTTGTTCGCTGGTGCAAGTTCCAACAAAGGATTCAAGATATGGAAAGGTAACAACTGGTGGCCTAAGGACTTTCCCTTCGGCTTGCAGTAGAGACTCACATCTCCTTTTTTTTTACCCGAGGTAATATTTCTGGGTTAGCAGAGTCTGTAACCTGAAACGTATGTAACCTGAAGCGTATGTCACCCGAGGTACCACTGTAACTCAAGAGAAGCTATGAGTTATGCCGTCCAGGGCCACCCAAGGGCCACCACTCTACTATGGACAGGTCATAGTAGAGAGTTTTGACGAAACGTGATCCACCTGGAGCAGGAACTGGCAAGCCACTCCAGTATCCCTGCCAAGAAAACTCCATGGACATAGACAATAGGCATATAAAAGATATGACGCTGGAAGATGAGCCCCTCAGGTCGGAAGGCGTCCAACATGCTACTGGGGAAGAGCGGAGGACAAGTACAAGTAGATTCAGAGCTGATGAAGCAGCTGGGCCAAACCCGAAAGGACGCTCAGTTGCGGATATGCCTGGAAGCGAAAGGAAAGTCCAATGCTGTAAAGAAAAGTATTGCATAGGAACCTGGAATGTAAGAACCATGAACCTTGGTAAGCTGGATGTGGTAAAAAATGAGATAGTAAGAATAAACATTGACATCCTGGGCATCAGTGAACTAAAGTGGACGGGAATGGGTGAATTCAGTTTGGATGACCATCATATCTACTACTGTGGGCAGGAATCCCGTAAAAGAAATGGAGTGGCCCTCATAGTCAACAAAAGAGTGGAGAAAGCTGTACTGGGATGCAATCTCAAAAATGACAGAATGACCTTGATACGAATCCAAGGCAGACCTTTTAACATCACAGTAATCCAAGTTTATGCACCAACTACCAGTGCTGAAGAAACTGAAATTGACCAATTCTATGAAGACTTACAATACCTTATAGAAATGACACCAAAGAAGGATGTTCTTCTCAATATAGGGGATTGGAATGCTAAAGTAGGGAGTCAAGAGATAAAAGGAACAACTGGCAAGTTTGGCCTTGGAGTTCAAAATGAAGCAGGGCAAAGGCTAATAGAGTTCTGTCAAGAGAACAAGCTGGTCATCACAAACACTCTTTTCCAACAACACAAGAGACGACTCTACACATGGACATCACCAGATGGGCAGCATTGAAATCAGATTGATTATATTCTCTGCAGCCAAAGATGGAGAAGCTCTATACACTCAGCAAAAACAAGACCTGGAGCTGACTGTGGCTCAGATCATCAGCTTCTTATAGCAAAATTCCAGCTTAAACTGAAGAAAGTAGGAAGAGCCACTGGGCCAGTAAGATACAATCTAAATCAAATCCCTTATGAATACACAGTGGAAGTGAGGAACAGGTTTAAGGATTTAGATTTGGTGGACAGAGTGCCTGAAGAACTATGGATGGAGGCTCGTAACATTATACAGGAGGCAGCAACGAAAACCATCCCAATGAAAAGGAAATGCAAGAAAGCAAAGTGGCTGCCCAATGAGGCCTTACAAATAGCGGGGGAGAGAAGGCAAGCAAAATTCGAGGGAGATAGTGAAAGATACAGGAAATTGAATGCAGATTTCCAAAAAATAGGAAGGAGAGACAAGAGGGCCTTCTTAAATGAGCAATGCAAAGAAATAGAGGAAAACAACAGAATGGGAAAAACCAGAGATCTGTTCAAGAAAATTTGAGATATGAAAGGAACATTTCGTACAAAGATTACCATAATAAAGGACAAAAGCGGAAAGGACCTAACAGAAGCAGAAGACATCAAGAAGAGGTGACAAGAATACACAGAGGAATTATACCAGAAGGATATGGAGGTCTCGTACACCCCAGGTAGTGTGGTTGGTGACCTTGAAAAAGCCAGACATCCTGGAGAGTGAAGTCAAATGGGCTTTAGAAAGCACTGCTAATAACAAGGCCAGTGGAAGTGATGATATTCCAGCTGAACTATTTAAAATTTTAAAAGATGGGGGCTTCCGGTCGGCGTGCCGGAGAAGATGGTCGGGGGGACATGTCGCTCCTGACATTCCCCCGTCCGACCGGGAAAAGGGGAGCTTGCGCCAGCGCCGCAAACCCCAAAACCCCCGGGAAGGGCGTCCCGGGGTCTATAGGACCTGCATGGGCTCGGACGCCGGTCCTGCTCCCCGGGAGACCACAGCAAGGGCTCCCGAGCGTCGCCCCCCGTCGGGCGAAGCTGCAAGACCGTCTTCGCTGAGCACGCTGATTCCTCCAAGACCTGCAAATTCGGAACTGTGAGTAAAAAGTAAAAAACGGAATTTGGACTTAATCTGGACTGGCTTGGGACGAAATCACGGAGGTCCGTTCCCTGCCATTGAGCCATTGCAACAGGAAACTTCTATAGAAGCATTGAAAAGGACTGATTTGAACTCTTTGTTATGTGGCTTTAAATTAACCCTTGCGCCTCCCCTGGTCCTGGGGGAAGCAGAAAGAACTGTGACAGATTTGCGGATTACTTTGAAGTTTGAAGTTTTTGAAGTTTATCAAAGGGAAAAAGTTTTGAAAAGTTTTAAAAAGTTTTAAACGCTAAATAACTTCCCGAACTGTGTCCAAAAAAAATGGCGATGGAACCGGATGCTAGCTTGCAGACATTGCTGGAAAGGATGAACGAATTCACATCAGAACTGAGAGAGATGAATGCTATGAGAAGCTCTGCAGATGAGATAAGGCAAAGTCTAAACACTGTGCCGGCTGGCCTGGATATACAAACAACTACGGAAGAGACAGTATTCGTCAAGGCTGAACAACAAAAGTCTACTCTGGTAACAACCAGCTGCAAAAAGAGACCTTTTAAATGCAAAACAAAAGGAGCTGTCATTTTAAGATGCAAGAGAAGGAATATAAGAAAAATCAGCAAACCAAAATCCCATGACAAGCAGCGGAAGACATGCCGAGACGATCTGAACATGCAATGGAAAGGCTGGCCACAGATTTTGGAGGATGCCGCTTTGGAGGATACTTTGCAGGACTCACTCTGGTTCTGGATTTCGCTGCCGGCAGGTGTAGGATGAGTACAGTTAAAGCATTATTTGCCTTTTGGACTCTAGGTTTTTATCTATGGACACGTTTCGGACTGACTAAGTGTAACTATGAAGGATATATTGAGCATAAAGAAGGATAAGTATTTCTTATTTTAAATATGGCAAGAATGATAAGTGGAGTTAAGATTACAAATTAAAGCTGTGTACCCAGGGACCGGGGGAGGCAAGAGGGATGTAAATGAAGATACATAAGTATGCTAGGATGTGAGAAGATGGTAGATTGACATTAGAAATATAATTATTTGATTATGAATTTAGGAACCTGTTAAAAATTGTTATATGCAAACAGATGAAAACAATGGAGTGGACGTGAGGAAGTCATATGCTACTGGTTGTAATACAAGTGAGCTGGCCTGAATCGGGGCCAGACAAATATTGTAAAACCAATAAAAATTATTTAAAAAAAAAATTTTTTTAAAGATGATGCTGTTAAGGTGCTACACTCAATATGCCAGCAAGTTTGGAAAACTCAGCAGTGGCCAGATGATTGGAGAAGATCAGTCTACATCCCAATCCCAAAGAAGGGCAGTGCCAAAGAATGCTCCAACTACCGCACAATTGCGCTCATTTCACACGCTAGCAAGGTGATGCTTAAAATTCTACATGGCAGGCTTAAGCAGTATGTGGACCGAGAACTCCCGAGAAAGCCAGAGAGTTCCAGAAAAACATCTGCTTATGCTTCATTGACTACGCAAAAGCATTTGACTGTGTCGACCACAGCAAACTATGGCAAGTTCTTAAAGAAATGGGAGTGCCTGATCACCTCATCTGTCTCCTGAGAAATCTCTATGTGGGACAAGAAGCTACAGTTAGAACTGGATATGGAATAACTGATTGGTTCAAAATTGAGAAAGGAGTATGACAGGGCTGTGTATTGTCTCCCTGCTTATTTAACTTATATGCAGAATTCATCATGCGAAAGGCTGGACTGGATGAATCCCAAGCCGGAATTAAGATTGCCGGAAGAAATATCAACAACCTCAGATATGCTGATGACACAACCTTGATGGCAGAAAGTGAGGAGGAATTAAAGAACCTTTTAATGAGGGTGAAAGAGGAGAGCGCAAAATATGGTCTGAAGCTCAACATCAAAAAAACTAAGATCATGGCCACTGGTCCCATCACCTCCTGGGAAATAGAAGGGGAAGAAATGGAGGCAGTGAGAGATTTTACTTTCTTGAGCTCCATGATCACTGCAGATGGTGACAGCAGTCACGAAATTAAAAGACGCCTGCTTCTTGGGAGAAAAGCAATGACAAATCTATACAGCATCTTAAAAAGCAGAGACATCACCTTGCCGACAAAGGTCCGTATAGTTCAGGGGTCTGCAACCTTTAAGACAAAAAGAGCCACTTGGACCCGTTTCCGAAGAGAAAAAAAAACTGGGAGCCGCAAAACCATTGCGACGTTTAAAACAAATATAACACTGCATATATTGTTTCTTACATTAATGCTATATATACAGGATCGTGCAGTCAGCTGTCAATAATGAGGGCCCAATGTCATCCTCGTCATTATAAAAATAACTTTTTTGTCACTTTTTATTATTATTTCTTTGTTTGACCCCTCAGAATTACTCCTCCTCATAGAAATAAACGTTAAATTAACAAGTTACCTTTTTGTGTGTGTGTGTTCTTCACTCCCCTTCGAAACAGTGATGCATGCGCACCGCCAGGCCCGGCGCTAGGGCTTTTCGCGCCCTAGGCGAGGGGGCGGGGGCACGTGACGTCATTGCGCATGACGTACGGTGCCCCGCCCCCTGCCGCCGCGATTTAGGCAAGCGTCCATCAGGAGCCTCCTGCGAGACGGCAGCACGTCTGCCAGCGCTGGCCCAGCTCAAATACAGCTGCACGCATGGGCGTACCCAGGGGAGGGCAGGGGGGCAGCTGCCCCCCCTAGAAGCAAAAATGATCAGCGTCCGTTCAAAGCAAACCTGAACGACCATGGCTTGCCCCCCCCCTAGTTTTGATCCTAGCCAAGCACCACCGAGAGCAAGCAGGAGGACAGCGCAATCTCTCTCCACAAACCCTTCGACTTCTTGCTGCTGCTGCTGCAGTTGAGCAGGCGGAGGAGGAGGAGGCGCAAAGTGTGGCTCTTCGGCAAATGCCCGAAGTGGACGAGCGGTGGCTGCAAAGTCCGGCGCGGCGCAGGCTGGGAGCGACCCGCCCAAAGGGACGAGCGTTCGCCCGGCACCGGGCAAGCGAGGAAACCGCGCTAGTCGCGCCTGGGCTCGCCGATCTTTACAACCCCGCCTGGATCGTGTTTTACTCACGCGGCTGCTCAAGTCGGAAGGAAATTGGCCTCCCAAAGACAGGAGAAATGCCACTTTCTGTGCCGCCCGATTTGCAACACTTCCAAGCTGGAGCGGTGCACTTTAGCGGAAGGGAGGGTGGCAGAGCGAGGGAGAGAAACCGGGCGCGCGCGTGGGGGGGAGAGGCAGAAGTGGCGGGGGGAGGGGGGAGAGATAGAGACCGAGCAAGTGGAGCCGCGCCGTGAGTTGGGGGCTCCCATGGGCTTTGCACTCTTTCGTGGGCTCGGCTCCTCGCTCCTTCCCTCCCTTTTCCTGCCCCTACAACCCTACTACTGCTCCGTTTCTGGGTGTGGGGAGAGAGGGCGTGTGAGGAAGAGAGCGCGAAGGAACCGCGCGCTGCTGAAATCGCGGCCGCTGCTGCTGCAGCCTTCGGAGTTCAGTCGAGGCCGCTCCTGAGCCAAAAGAAAGGAGGCGCACGGGGGGGGGGAGGAGAACAGGCAACGAAATCTGGGGGTTCCGAGAAGCGGATGGGAAGCTAGAGAGAGATCAAGCGTCGTGGCAGCATTGGGGAGGGGAAAGTGATGGCTGTGTTTGCTGCAAGTATCCGCCCCGGAGCCGCGGCAAGGGGGTAAAAGAGCCACATGCGGCTCCGGAGCCGCGGGTTGCCGACCCCTGGTATAGTTAAAGCTATGGTTTTCCCAGTACAGTGGAACCTCGACTTACGAAGTACTCGACTTACGTATTTTTTGACTTACGAAAGGGAAAAAGTGGCCGCGCGCCTATGAATTTTTTGACTTCCGAAAGGAAATCCGCTTGGATTTTAGATGCGGTTTACTCGACTTACGAAGGTTTACATAGGGTTTTCTTACGAATTTTTCGACTTACGTTTCCAATGCATTTCTATGGGAATGCCGCTTTTCGACTTGCGAAATTTTCGACTTACGAGTGTGCTTTCGGAACGCATTAAATTCGTAAGTCGAGGTTCCACTGTAGTGATGTATGGAAGTGAGAGCTGGACCATAAAGAAGGCTGATCACCAAAGAATGGATGCTTTTGAATTATGGTGCTGAAGGAGAATCTTGAGATCAAACCTATCCATTCTGAAGGAAATCAGCCCTGAGTGCTCACTGGAAGGACAGATCCTGAAGCTGAGGCTCCAATACTTTGGCCACCTCATGAGAAGAGAAGACTCCCTGGAAAAGGCCCTGATGTTGGGAAAGAGGGAGGGCACAAGGAGAAGGGGGCGACAGAGGACGAGATGGTTGGACAGTGTTCTCGAAGCTACCAACATGAGTCTGACCAAACTGCGGGAGGCAGTGGAAGACAGGAGTGCCTGGCGTGCTCAGGTCCAGGGGGTCACGAAGAAGCGGACATGACTAAACGACTAAACAACAACAGAGACCCACATTCCTAGGGCCCTTCTGATTATGCATCTCAGCTGCTTCTCCCCATATAAAGCCAGGACGCAAGCACAAAGTCAGGCTTCCAACAATGGAGGTTTACACACAGCCTTTTCCCTAATGCACATCTAATCTGTTCACTCATGGAGGCAGGCTAAAGGCTCTTCAAAGCTTCCGCCCTCCCATGTCAAGAGTAGCAGAGGCTTTCGCAAGGCTCCTCATTCACCTGAGCTGGGTCACTCCCCATTTGCCTGGCTCTTGGGTTTCACTGGGAGCAACTTCTGATAGAGTCCTGATACCAAGGTCTAATGAAGGAGGGATTTAATGGGCCTTTGCTTGACTGGCCAGAGTCAATTCTAATGGTTCACAACACTTACTCAAGACAAAAATGTGTTCCCTTTTCAACATTACTTTGCCAGAAATTGAGCAGAATCATGTCTCCTCCTGAGACAGAAGACAATGGATAGATTGCCCTTGTCACATGCATCAACCTCTGCATACTTTTAATCCAATCTCCCCCAACCTGGTGCCCTTCAGATGGCACCAGCCTTAACCAGCATGGCAAGGGATGATGGGAGTAATGGTCTAGCAAGATCTGGAGAGCACCAGGCTGGAACGAAGAGCCACAACGAAGAGCCACAACGAAGGAACGAAGAGCCACAACACTCCACTCAACATCTCATACCTACTCATGGCAAGCCAGTGAAAACCAGGAGTAACTGAAGTTCAGTAAAAAATGAGAGAGGATACTACAGGTGTGTAGCTAATGCAGAAGTGGTGGCAAGGGAGAAGGAAGTGTTCCCATAGGTGATGCCAGCACAGCCTCAAGGACCAACCCCTGCCCAGCTCCTGGGTTCCCACCCGTGCACCACAAATGGCTGCAAACCTACTTCAGACAAAGCAGGCAATAGAATTTCCTCTTAGCCTTGACCTTACTTCACCAGACAATGAAACAACATTGAACTGAACATTGCAATAAAGCTCATGGGAAAAGTGAATAACACTAGCTCTCTTGCCCTGATATTTAACATTTCCCTGAGGCACCACAGCTACAGAGGAAAGAGAACAGGCAATACATGCTAATCTATGAAAGAGAACGCCTAGCCTAGCTATGGCATGTGGATTCACAGCACCACCTAGTGGCACGATGGTACATTGCACAAGCCACTATTCCAATAACGCAGACATGTCCAACGAGTCGATCGCGCAGGATGGATTTTGGTTGATCACACTATGGCCAGGCAGCCTTTGCTCAGGGCTCGGCTGCAGGAGGGAGCAAGCTACGCCTCCGGTTTCACCATCCCGTGAGCTCCGGAGCGCACACCTCTCTTGCCTCACTCTGCTAAGGAAGCCGCCCTCACTGGGTGCTGCAGGGCTGCGCTCATGCGGCAGGTTGAGGGTACAGCGGTCCCCCTCGGGAACAAAGGAAAGTGGAGCCCGGGGGTGCCAATATTCCATATTCAGGATGAGGCTGGATAAAAGGAGAGTGCCTTTCCTTCCTCCTCCATACAGAGCGGCCTGTAGCTGCCGCCTCCTTTTTGGCGATATGTGGAAGAAGGCGATGGAATTGACCACGAATCCATGCTAAGAAAAGAAAGGGGGTTTTCCTGGCCACCAACGCCTTACCCCTCGCCCCTAAAGCAAAGAAGTTGAAGAATGACAATGGGAGTGTGGTAGATCACTGCCAGTTTTTAATACTAGATAGTAGATCACAGCCTACTTGAAGTTGGACATGCCTGCAATAACGCATTGTGGATACTGAAGAATTAAGAAGTCTGTATTGTGCTTCAGAGCCTCAGCTTTAGAAATATGCACGACAAAATAAGGCCTCAAAATAAGACTTCGAAGCAGACAACTGTAAGTGGAAAGCTGCCTGTGTGCTGTCGGGAACTGGTCCTCAGTCCTGTTTTCTTGAATGATTTGGAACATGGAAGAACATGGTTCTTGCTACTAGGCAAGAACCTTCTATGCTGGTGCTTCTCAAACTCTTTTCCCTCCATGGACCACTTGAAAACTGCTGATGGTCTGGGCAGACCACTTAATGATTTTTCTGTTTGCTATAGCAACTGTCATGCACTGTGCTACATGCCGTTTGATTTTAATCACATTTTATTGCTTATTTTGTCTCTTCTATTTTATTTTATTGTACTACCATTTGCATTCCAGAGTTTAAACACAATATAAGAACTAAAAACCACAACAAAAATACAATAAAAAATATCTTTGAATATTTAATGCCAACATGCTGCGGAACACCTGAATGAACCCCAGTTGGGCTATGGTCCAGTTTGAGAAACCCCTGATAAAAGCCTTTGCAAGGGGTCCACTTGCAAAGATGAGAGAAACAGACAGGGAAAGGAAAGATTGACTCAGGAACAGCAGCAATCTTTTTGGAAATGGGAATCAGCTACAACAGAATTAGATGAAAGTAACAAATCATACAGGAAGCTTTGATCTGTAAATTTTGGAATATTTGTTATGGGATCACTTTGTGTACTAGAAAACAGAAGCCACACACACACCCCATGACCATTGGAAGTTCTACTCAGCCTCCCCATCTGGTTGAGCTGACTTAACAATGGGCATTATGTGTATTTTGTGTGTATATTAATGAACTGAATAGAAGGAAAGATTACGAGTCATGGGGGTGCAGAGAGTATATACGTGAACTTAAGCTATTTTGTTAATGTTGTTACTATTGTTTAGAGATTCTTAGAATTATATAGATTCTAAGTAAGTATCTGGTACCACATAAGTGTTTCAGCAAAGTGGAGGGGCAGAGGAGCACATATGACATCCCCCATTCAGCTTCTTTAAGTGATCCTAGGTTTTAGTGTTATGAGAGGGAGAAAAACTTCTCCCTATCTAGCACACTATTGAGATATGTACAAGTATACACAATACAATGGCAAGCAGCGTTGGATATTGGGCTAGTTTGCACATAGCATTAGTTAAGAAACGTAATGAATCTTTCACAGTGACGGAGCTCAAGTGACTCTAGTTTTAGTCTGTTGTAAAATCAATGATTAATTTGGGCAAAAATTAATCACTGAGGAAATGAACCTGCTACACTTTTCAAAAATTAAGAAAGCCCCAAAGATATCTTCAGCGTGCATTGAATATCTCTCTACCCAGTACAACAGTGATACCCACAAGTGAGTCTAAAGCATTCACTGAAAGTGAACCACATGGTAGAAAATCTGCTTTGCACTGAGAAGGCGTCATGCTCAATCCCTGACACTTCCAGGTAGGGCTGGGAGAGACTCCTTTATCCTACAGAGCTACTGCCAATCAGCACAGACAATACTTACCTGGATGGAACCGTGTATCTGATCTCAGTATAAGGCAGCTTCCTGGGTTCCTATACCACTGTTGAAAGCACCTACCACTTAATGCTTCTCAAAGACAGAGGAAACTCCCTGTATCATTGATCTGTCCCTTGCTCTCTGGCAGTGGCAACATCCTGCATGCAGAGGCAAGAACACAATGGAATCCTAGATTCAGGTAGGTAGCCGTGTTGGTCTGACACAGTCAAAATAAATAAATAAAGTAAAAAATTGTCCAGTAGCACCTTAAAGACCAACTAAGTTTGTTCTGGGTATAAGCTTTTGTGTGCATGCACACTTCTTCAGATACTTCAGACACCTCCTGGCAAATAGAAGGGGAAGAAATGGAAGCAGTGAGAGATTTTACTTTCTTGGGCTCCATGATCACTGCAGATGGTGACAGTAGTCACGAAATTAAAAGACACCTGCTTCTTGGGAGAAAAGCAATGACAAATCTAGACAGCATCTTAAAAAGCAGAGACATCACCTTGCCGACAAAGGTCTGTATAGTTAAAGCTATGGTTTTCCCAGTAGTGATGTACGGAAGTGAGAGCTGGACCATAAAGAAGGCTGATCGCCGAAGTATGGATGCTTTTGAATTATGGTGCTGGAGGAGACTCTTGAGAGTCCCATGGACTGCAAGAAGATCAAACCTATCAATCCTTAAGGAAATCAGCCCTGAGTGCTCACTGGAAGGACAGATCCTGAAGCTGAGGCTCCAGTAATTTGGCCACCTCATGAGAAGAGAAGACTCCCTGGAAAAGACCCTGATGTTGGGAAAGATGGAGAAGGGGGCGACAGAGGATGAGATGGTGGGACAGTGTTCTCGAAGCTACTAACATGAGTCTGACCAAACTGCGGGAGGCAGTGGAAGACAGGAGTGCCTGGCGTGCTCTGGTCCATGGGGTCACGAAGAGTTGGATACGACTAAACGACTCAGCAACAACAACAAAAGGTACTACTGGGCACTGGAATACTGCAACACAGCACAGGTGCAGGTCCCTGAAGCATCCACGCTGCCCAGAAAATACCCAACAACAGCATCCCAGGGACCAGGGTCAGAAAGGTGAGGCAACCGCCTCCCACTGCATGATCCCCAGGGGCAGCGGATCCCAATGCTGATCGTTATTCCCTGCTTGTTCCTGATGTAGATCTTCACTCCCCCCTTCTTGCCTGGGTGTCTGTGTGTGTGGTTCGCCCCCGGTGACAAGATGTCTGCCTGGGACATTCAAAAAGCCATGTTCTTTCGCCCCTTGCAAGGAAGCCTCTGGGTTAGGTAGGTAGCTCCGTCGGCAGAGTGGGGAACTCTCAACCTCGGGATCCCTTCTGCTCTTCCAGGATCCCGGGGGGCTCGTTGCCCCGGGAACTGAAGGACAGGATTCGCGCGCTCACCTTCATGAAGACGGACACTTCCTCGTCGTCGTCGTGGTGCTTGCGCGGAGGCGCCACCTGCGCGGGGCTCGAGGCGGGCGGCACTTGCACCGTCGCCGAGGAGCTGGCCGGTCCCCCGGAAGAGACAGCGCGGGCCGCCCGGGCCGGTAACCCCAGCAACCTCTGCACGCCCGCCAGCCGCCGAAGGGCCGCCATGGTCGACAAGAGCCGCCGGAAGCGGAAGTCTCGCTAGGCGGAAGGGGCGGGGAAGGAACGGAGGTCACTCTCCTTGGGGTTTCCCCCTCCTCTCCCTTGGTAGCGCAAGAAAGTGTCCGCGTTGTTCAGCGGAAAAACAGAAAGGAGTTTGCTTGGCATCTCACGAAAAATCCCCACCCTGCATAGTATGGAGAGTCTCTCCTGCAGCCCGAGGAGTTCCGCGGAGCCCTAAAACTTGCTTCAATGATTTTCATCGGTTCGGTCCTAATAAAGGTTACTGTAACTGGTGTAAAAGAACTTGTGGGGGGAGGGGTCCCCCCAAACACTAAAATTAATAAATGCTAGGATTTGGGGTTGTTTACGGTATGAAGAGAGAATATAAGCTGCAAGGGAACTCCTGGGCTGCCTTTTGCAACCCAGTCTAGCTGGCGGAGGGATTACAAGAGAGAGCCACCGAGGGTCGTCCACAACTCCTTGTCCCATGTGTGACCAGGGTAACTGCTCTGAGTGAAGGAAGGGCTGCCTGCCATGCTCTGGGCCAGGCTGTACGATATGGACTCCCTCCATACAGACGAATAAACCCTATTTCTTAAAGCACGAGAGTCTCCACAGTGTCGTCTATTCTCCAGAGAAATTTTCTTCTAACGAAAGGGACACAGACCCTGTGCGGGCGGGCGCCTGTGACCCCATGCGATCTGGCCACTGCTTGGCAGAGAGAGGGGGCAGAGACAGCTCTTGCCCCTGGCTATCTGGAATATATGTTAGCTAGAGAGAGAGGATCTATGTCTATATTGAAAGTCCAGGCGCCTCCTGGCGAAAATTCCAGACAGTTGCCCACACGACGGCTTCTGAGTTTTCTGCAAGGAGGGATGGGAGTTTAATTCCAGCTGCTGCCCTCTCCAAAGGAGCACGTGCGGATCAGCATGTCCGGGACCAAACCTATGCAATCACTGGCAAGGTCGCGGTGCTCCGCTCCTCGTGGATCTTGACGTGCGGGGCTCCTGTTGCCTCGACATCCCGCCCTTCCTCGAGGGAACACGAGCTGCCTGGGGCCCGTGGCAGCCGCCTTCGGGCTGGACAGCGGGGTCGGAAGCGCGTTTCCAAGGCCCGGCAGCCGGCAAGGAAGGGGAAACTAGTTGGTGCAACTGACACAAATGGAGCAGGCGGCAAATGAAACTTCCCAGCGGCTGCCTGGGAGAAGGAAGATTCATCCTTAGAGCAACGGATGGAGAAGGATGAAGCAGATGAACGACGCTGCTTAACAAAGCTTCTCCCATAGAGACGCCGGGAAACGAGTTTATTGCGGGCGCCGAGACCATTAGAGAAAAAACAAAACCCTCGCGGAGCTACGAATCGCAGCACCCTTGAAAACTACATGGTCATCCCATGATCCTTTGCGGGAGACCGCGCGCGATAAAGCGGCGTAGGAGCTCAGCCTGGAAGGGTGGCGCAGGTTCGTCGCTGGTCGAAGCGAGCTCTGAGTGACACCCGGCTTCCACCAATCCCGTCCGGAGAGCGGGCGGTCGCTGCGGGGCCGCCGCGTCCAATGCGCGCGGGGCGGGAAGGGTGTCCAACGAGCCGGTGTCCCCGACAGCGAAGAGCGTCTCCGGAAGGAGGGGCTGCGGAGTGGCCGCCATTTTGTGAGGCGGCCGCCGTGAGGGGCGAATCCCTTCGTGAGGGAGGCGCTGGCCAGGTGAGGGAGCGGGCGAGAGAGCGCGGGCGCCGCGGAGGGGAGGGCGGCGCTGGGAGGAGGCAAGGGTCGGGCGGGGCCGTGGCGTGTCAGGGCGGCGGGGCGAGGGCGCCTGGCGAGCAGCAGGGGCCGCGAAAGAGGCCCTCGGGCGCCGCAAACGGCCCACCGCAGGGCGAGTGGGCCTGGTGCGCGCGTGTGGATCCGTGTGTACACGCGTGTGCGCATTATCATATTTTTTTTGCCCTCGTTCATGAGCAACAAGCGCACCTCAGATCCACTTCATTGGCTACAATACCACCCCTGTGACATATTTCCCTCTGTATGCGTAAGACCAGTAAACAGTCCTGTAGTGCTGAAGAGACTTGAACATTATCTCACAGGATTCTGTGACCCGCAGCAGAATTCATTTGGAGAATTATTATTATTATTATTATTATTATTATTATGGTTTGTATACCGCCCTTCATCTGTAGATCTCAGGGTGATTCTCTTGATTTGTCACACATTGACCCAAAGGCTCATGATTGTAGATGCTGGAGTCAAAAGGGTGTGCAGTGGGCTAAGGATCCCTGGGAGTTGCAGAGAGTCTTGTGCCCCCCCCCCCAAAAAAAGCCTACCTGTAATTCTCACCATGACTATTCAGAAGCCAGTCCTGTTGAATAAGATGATATTTAGTACCAGGTCAATTGACTTCAGATTGTGGCCTAATTTAACTTATTGTGGAGTATTTGTTTTTAATTTTGATTTGTTTTTGCTGCCACAAACAAACATAGTGATCTTTCTGGAATGTAAAACAGTGACAACAGACACAGTTGTAGGTTGTAAATGCAACTCCTTCCCCACAGAGGTGCGTCTGCCATCTTCCTTATGCAGCTCCCCAGTGAATGCTGAACATGCACTTTAACCCTTTTGACACTTGAGATGTATATTTTGAAGACTAATCTTATTTCTGTGGTTGTAAGTTGCTTTAAACTGTTTTTATATTGTGTTTTAATGTTATAACCCTCTCTGGGACTGTGGGTGAAGGGCAGGTGAGTAATAATAATATGATGATGATGATGATGATGTAATTCCTTTGCTTATTTAAGAACTGTAGATCATAGATAGTTTTGTGTTGCAGTTTTACACCTAAATAACTCTTTAAAATATCTTTGTTGAATAATAATTATTTTAAGGTCAGCAGTAGATAGCTACTCCAGGATGTGAAAACTGATTGATTCATGCTACTAGGATTTGTATATTATGTGGTATTTAATTCCATCCCCACAGTATACAATATAGAAGCCAACGGTAAAGGCAGTAGAGTTGCAGAGCAGGAGCTAAGTTAAGTCATCAAATCAAATTTCCCATTGCAGCAGAGAAATCTTTTATGTTTAAAAATACCTGACAGGGTCCTATATACAGTGGCTCTGGGGGGGAAACTGCAAAGGTCCTATAGCCCTGTCCTGTAGTTTGAGTATGTCCTACTGATGTAAATACAGGTAGATAGCCGTGTTGGTCTGTCATAGTCAAAACAAAATAAAAAAATTCCTTCCAGTAGCACCTTAGAGACCAACTAAGTTTGTTCTTGTTCTAAGACAAACTTAGTTGGTCTCTAAGGTGCTACTGGAAGGAATTTTTTATTTTGTTTTGATGTAAATACGTAGAACTTCTTTTCAAGTAAGTGCATAAAATTGCAGCCTATGGTACTTTGGTTGTTATATAAGTTAAATCTGTTTTGCTACAACTTAAATCCGATATTTTGTGAGCCCTCTGTTAGGCAAGTCTGGTTGCTTCTTAATGAAAGGTTTTGAAGAATACTCTGCTTGCACAGGTTTGAATACAGCCCAGGGCTATGAGGCACTTTTCCATTAGAATTTTGTAATAGAAAATGTGGGATAGGCAAGGACAGACCTGGTTAGATTGGGAAGGTGCTACTAAGAATTTAACATGAGGCGGAAATGTATATGGATCACACAAGGCTAATTTAAGTAACATACTGGTAGTTGTGGAATTTAAGCCCACGCTCTGACAGGGGCCTGGCTTCTACCTGCTGTCATGCTCTTTGCAGATGTTTGGTCTGTAGGACAGAGTTGTTTGTGGATGAAAGTACCGGTATATGCTTAGTACAACAGTAATTAAAATGCCGAGTAAAAGGGTTTTAAATATATAGACTGTAAGTCACTGCAGTTGTGGGAAGAAATTGGTGAGATATGAGCCATACTCCCATGTACAGTAGTTCAAAATTCAGGAGTTACCGGTAGTTTGCTAACTGCAGTTTCTGAACAGTCTTCAAAGTGCAGGCATGTATGAAAAAAATAGTTGAATAGAGACAACAGATAAACCTAATAGAAAACCAGCAGGTAATTCAGCAATAGAATATGCAGAGTGATATTCAATAGTATTATCCCACCTATGCAAACTGGTCTTGTCCTTCATTCAGAGCAGATTGGAAAGCTGAAGGGAGGAAGGGGAAATCTTAGTACCGTACATTGGCTGGTACAATGGGATCTCGCTCACAATGCATATTTGATGTTATTTTATATAAAATATTCACTATTTAAAAATGAAGAAATCACTACCTCTCCTATCAGCTAATCACCCATTCCCACCACCCTTCTGACCCTGTTTCCCCTATTTTAAGACGTAGTCATAAAATAAGCCATAGCAGGCTTTTTTCGCATTTGCGAAATATAAGCCGTACCCCGAAAATAAGCCATAGTGATAGGCGCAGTTCTGGAGGGCGCCAAGGAAAAGGCTGGGCTGGGCTTACGTAATAAAAATAAGACATCCCCTCAAAATAAGCCATAGTGCGTTTTCTTGAGGGGGAAAAAAAATATAAGACGGTGTCTTAAAATGGAAACACGGTGAGTAATACCCCTCCCCACCCTCTCACTATATATAAGGGTCTGGTGACTTCTGTTTCAGTGTATCTGAAGTGTGCATGCACACAAAAGCTCATACCAAGAACAAACTTACAGTAGTTGGTCTCTAAGGTGCTACTGGAAGGAATTTTTTAATTTTGTTTTGACTAGGTGTGATATTTTGTTTTTTCAGTTACAAAATCAATGTAACTGCTATGCATGCTGCTAAAAGCAACTGGGGGTGGGGGGTAAGGTCCCATGATATTGTAATCCTTCCCATCTGCAGATGCAGATGTCCTCACAAGCAGATTAGTTTATTCCTAGGATGTTTCTCACGTTCTGCTCAGTTTTGTCATGTGTTGATTGCACACACAACCCACAGAAATTTATGCTTTAAAAATAAAAATGCAATTTATATTTCTTTTTCTGAACCCATGCTTGGGGTATTTACAAAGCAAATGCCCACAACATCCCACAAGCAACGACTAGTAGCCAGTGGGCAAAATCATCCTTCCATAGAAGATGGAATAATGGACTAGTATGTAGAGTCATAATTTGTCAGCTGAGCTAATTGTAGCGCTCAGGTGGAGGGTATAAAATTAAGAGTATGAGATCACTCATGAAGTCTGTGGATTATTCTGGTAAGGACGGTGTCTCGGGGATTTGCCAGTTCCTGTCTTCCAGTGTCAAGCATGAAAATATGGTACAGCCAATGCTTGACCTCAAAAGATATTTTCCTCATGCTGTTTTGCAAAGAAAAATAGTCATTGATATTGGAAATGGAGTCAGATTTAAGAAATTGCAAGTACCGGTACTTTGCTTTAGCATATTTTGTAGTACATTCAGATTTCATTTAAATCAGCTTTTTTAAAAAAGAGAGAGAGAGAGAGTGAGTGAGTACTGGATTTGATTACAGTTGTCTTGTGTGTTCAGTATGAGAACAAAAATGTGCAAAAACCTTTAGATTGACTTCACCCCCAGAGCCGCACTCCATTGTCTCTCGAGACAGATGCATTCCAACAACACCCTGCTTCCCTATTTTCTGTACAGTATTCTGTAGTTTGCAACTTGAAATCACATGAGTTAGTAGGAGGTGCTTTCATGTGCTCACTGTACGAAAGTATCTCAGGTAGGTTGTAGTCTCTTACAGCTTTGTTGTACAGGGCCCCATAAGGAAGGAAATGGGGAAATTTGTCTTTAATGTGGGAAGATTGTGATATTGCTATTCCAAATTCCAAAGGTGAAAGAATAGAGTATGATTTGATTGTGAGAATATGAGGCTGACCATATATTTCCAAAGACTGGGGAGGTGGTTTTGAAGATGGTTATTGCTGGCAGCTACAGGCCCTTTATGTTGCTGACATACAAATGTAGATCCTTGTTTTGGAAGGGAGGCAGGACATAAATTTTGAAATATTCTTGACTTGTGCAAAGTTTCTTACCAGTGTAATGTTGTAACTTTTATATTTCTTTGTGTTCAAAAAAATCAAACAATAAGCATTTGGGAAAGGGTATAAGAGAAATTTTAGCTTAATTTGACAGTAGGGAATCTTTTCCTCTTGGTACATTTTAAAAGCTTGCATGTTTGGGAGGGGTTAACACTAAAGTTTGTTTGAAATTTACCTATTCTGTCCTGGTTTTGATCTTGCCTGCTTCTGGTGCAGTAATTAACTTGAATAAAATTATAATAGTTTTGCTGTAGCGAATGAGGGAAAATGCTGCAGCTTGGAGAATAAGAACCTTGGTTGTGCTGAGAAACTTCTGAACCTGCAATGTTTGGGTCCTCCCAATCTGCTGAATTCTCATCTTCTCTTCTATATATATAAAATCGTTCAAGTTGGATGTTTGTTAACGATCGCCTTTCTCCGTAACCCCTTGATCAATTCCGTTCAAATTTGGACACAATGTTCCATGCCCATATGGGAGTGATCATATTTACTTACATTGCACAAATACCACACCTTTCCCAGGTAAAAATGTGATTTTGTACAAAAAAAGCGCCCTCCAGTGGACGTTAAACAACACAGCACAACACACACTTTCTCTTTCATACTGTATCTTACTTTTGCATTTCACCAAATCAGCCACAACAAGGCATGGCCCGGTCAGCTAGTACTTTCATAAAAAATACAATTCAGTGGGAATAAAAGTGTTGCAAAGTTGTAGGAATCTGACTCCAACAAAACCTTTCCTATTTTCTTTCAGGGATTGTGTATACATTATATTGTATCCTTTGGTTGCTGGTCTCAAGATCTTACTTCAAGGTAACTTCAAATCTAGCCCTAAACTGGGTGCGGGTCATTCATTTATGTTGGAATCCTATGTATGCTTACTTGGGATTACATTCCGTCGTGCTCAGTGATATTTCTCTGTTAATATGGATAGGATTCGGCTGATTGACAGATTCTTGTTTATGTCTGAGAATTGTAGCCTGTCCTTAATACTTGTTACCAATGTTAGAAACTCTTATTTAACCACACCTTGAACCTAGGTTACAGTCACCACAATGCATTGTCTAGGTGCCATTATTATTCATTTCATTTCTATACCACTTTATATTTTCAAGAACAAATCTCAAAGTGGTTTACAACACATATTAAAATATCAAATAAAACAATCCAAATAAAACAAATTCAAGCTTCAAGGAAAATATTTCAGATTCTTTAAATGACATTTTGCTTTCCCCAGTCACTAACCTGGCATCCAGAGATACTCACAGGGTTACAATTAGAGGCTGTGCCAGTCGCAATATGTGCCTAGTGCCTGACTAATTTCTAACACTGTATGTTACATGAGATGAATGGAAGCCAGCCCAGTTTACTAATCCAAGGATGGCATTAGACTAACTGTAACCTGTTGGGAGGCAAAAAGTGGGGCAAGAGCACTTTAAAAAAATTGTTCCAGTTGATCCTAGAAATTGGGATTGAGTGGCTTCCCTGCTGCCACTGTCACATGATGTTCAAACACATTCACTAGGAGATCTGCATCACCTGTGTGTCACTTGTCCTCTGGTTCACTTCATGCCTGGAGTTCCAAGGATCCTTTTGATCTCCCCAGGACTGGAGAGGGCATTGAGGAGATTTCATGTGGATAACCCTCTCTAGTTAAAACCATGTTCAAGGCAGTTTACAACATGAAAAAACCTCATAATTATAAACATAAAAAATAGTCGTAATACATTAAACACATCTAAAGTACACAACCAAATTGAACAATTTTCACATAAATCAGAATAAGGTGTAAAATAAAGGTACAAAAATTATTATCAATAGCAGCAACAACCTACCCCTTAAACAATGCCCCAACCCAAGAGTCTGTTCAGCAGCTTCAGCTTTTATAGATGGAGTCAGTCAGAGCCCCACTCCCCTCGGCCAGGTAGAAAAGACCTGCAAGGCAGGGAGCAGGTCTTCCAGGACTTGCAGCCATATGTTGGATCAGCCACATAGTGAGAGAGACCCATGGTGGTCATTAATCCCTGAGCTACGGCTGGTAAGGTGACCCTGACAAAGAGGTTGAAGTTCCCCAAGATGAGTGCTGTGGGGATTCTCCAAAGCTAAACGGGGAACCGCCTCCAGCAGGTCAGTCAGGGTGATTGGGCAGCAGCATGGATGGTAGCCCCTCAGTTCTGTCTCTGGCCACAAGCCAAGTACATCCTGCCCCTTGCAGCTGGCTTCTATAATTGTTGCAGTTGACAATTTGAAAAGGAGGGTGATGAATTGTGTGGTATTCAATATTTCTCCCTTTAGAAACTCCCATCCTTCTTGGACTCCCTTCTCCTTGAGTATTTCTGACCGTGGGATCTCACCCAGTAGCTCCTTCAGCTTATTGAAATTGCCCTTATAGTTCAGAGTGCATGTCCGACTATGCTCAGTTTCCCCTTGCCCAGGAGAACATGATCACTTCCTCCCAAGTGTCTGAGGGCTTCCACTTCATCTATCAGTTCCTCCCTATTGGTGAGGACCAGGTCCAAGATAGATGATCCCCTTGTTGGTTCTTCCACCACCTGGGAAATGAAATTGTCAGTGAGGCAAAGGAGGAATTTGTCAGACTTTACATTCTTGGCAGAGTTTGAGTCCCAACAGATATCGGGGAAGTTGAAGTCCCCCATGATTACTATATCTCTCCTTTTTGAATGTTTGGTAATCTGCTCTAGTAAGGCATCATCCAAGTCTTCAGTTTGGCTTGGCGGTCTATAGCAGACACCCACAGTAAGGTCACTGTTGTTTCTCTCCCTTACAATTTTTACCCCTATACTCTCAATCTGCTTTTCATGCTCCAGATCATGGATTTCTTCACAAGTGTACACATCCTTTATATATAATGCTGCTCCTCCTCCCTTCCTGTTTGGTCTATTCCCTTTGAACAGGTTATACTCCTCAATTCCTACATTCCAGTCATGAGTCTTATCCCACCAGGTTTCAGTAATGCCTACCAGGTTGTATTTGCCATCCTGTATTAAAAGCTCCAATTCATCTTGTTTTGTTTCTTCTCTGCATTTGTGTAGAGACAACTGAAACCATGAGTTGTTCCCTCCAGCTGCTTCCTTCTTGTAGTTCCTTGCCCTTTAACAGGTTTCTGGAGCACCTCAGTTTCCTGTGCATCAATGAAGCCATTATCCCCAGTGCCAGGTGCTTTTTTTATCCATATGCAGTTTGTCAGATTCAAATAGTGATATGATAGCAAAAGAAGCTTGTCACTGTATTTGTAGAGGGATCTTGTATTTTTCTATTGCCCTGGCTGTGTTCAGCCCTATATGGGTTGTAAGCTTTAAGATTAATTTAACACATTATTTGAATTCACATTTACCTCGTTTCAGGGGTTTTTCAGGGGGTTATTTCCCTTCTCTTTTGCTGTATCATTCCCGTGATTGTCCCTTTTTACCTAATGGTTCTGGATTAAGGCATGCTCAAAACCTAAACTCAGGCCTAGTTCACCAAGCTACAGTTCCCCCCTTGTAAAGTGGCATGGCTTACCCCACAGAATGAATGTTGACAGATTACCATGTGACATTTCTCCTGAACCATAAAGGAGAATTACTAGGAGGCAAAATTATCACTCCTAAATGAGTTTTTTATATTTTAATCAGGTACGCCTAAGTTCCAAGTCTCTATAGATGTATTCCTAGATTTGAAATCAACAGCTGTATGACCTTGAGCACATCATTATTGTGCCCATCAGAGAGATACCGTATTTTTCCATGTATAAGACTGTTTTTTTCCTTAAAAATGATATCAAAATTAGGGGGCGTCTTATACACAGGGCCAACTCCCCCCATTTTCTTAAATCTGAGTCCCCCAAAATAGGGGGCATCTTATACATGGGGGCATCTTATACATGGGAAAATACGGTACTTCTTTCCTGGATTTCAGTTGTTTGAGAGAGATTCAGAAAGATTTATGGCACTAAATAACTTTTGAGCCACAACAAATAAAGCTACAAATACCATAAAAATAAAATCCCTTTACAATGGCAACTGTGTTCTCTCACTCTCATTTGCACCCCAGGATTTATTACATCTATTTGAGTCAGCAATCACCTATGAAAGCAAAGAGAGAGGGTAATACGTTAACCATAATTCAAATAAGGCATAATTGCTGTTGAGTTTGTGTCTAAACACTACGGTTTAGACACAAGCCCCATAGCTTGTTAATTATTTTCAAAAGAGGCTAAGAAAGCTTTCATGATCCCATTCTTACGAATAGCTTACGAAGCTATTACGGAGACTGATGAGAAGTTGCCAGCTTATATACCGTATGGTGCTTAACTCTTAAAGGGATAGTACTCCAAATTACAGGGCGTGTCCAAACCCATCTACAAACTTACTCACAAAAGATAGAAATTGTTGTCTAAATCTAGAACAATAGTGTAGGTTTTCACCTTGAAGAAGCTAAATCAAGTGTTTTGAGTGGATAATTACCACGTTGTGTTTGGGAGTTTTCTGTTTTAAGTCCTTTTGATTCTCCCCTTAAACTCAACAGCAATTATGCCTTATTTGAATTATGGTTAACGTATTACCCTCTCTCTTTTTTTCCTTCTGAGGAAACTGTTAGACTTACAGTGAAACGAGTTTTATAGCTAGCACCTCGTTAAGGTTGTTTTGCAGTATTTTCATTATTTGTTATTTAGCAAGTTTGTTTTGTAGTATATTACATCAATTTAAGTTCAGTTGGAGGGCTCTTGCCATTATTTACATCCTTTAAGCAGTTTACTACAATTTTGAGTAATTCTGTTCAGGAGCTACTCCAAAAAGTTTTTGAAAGCCACTTAGGCTGTATTACAGTTATTTTCATCATTCAAAGTTTTTGGGAGGGTTCTTTTCATTATTTACAATCTTTTGAGTTAGTTACATGTGTCTGAGCATTTCTGTTTGAAAGCAACTTTAAAAATATTTTTGAGAGTATTTAATACATTTAGTTACATGTGTCTGAGCATTTCTGTTTGAAAGCAACTTTAAAAATATTTTTTTGAGATTAATTTAACACATTATTTGAATTCACATTTACCTCGTTTCAGGGGTTTTCCACGGGGTTATTTCCCTTCTCTTTTGCTTAATCCAGAACCAAGTGACCAAATTGGTTCCGTATTTATATTGACATGGGCATTAGCAAAGTTCATTCTTTGGATACCGTAGCTCTGAAGTTGTGTGAGTGCACTATAGACATGATGGATCTGATAAATAACCAGATAAAATGGGATATATACATGCTTATGTATATAACAAGCTGGTGCTATCTTCCTCTTATTATTATTGCTGGTGCCAAGCTAGGGTGGGAATCTCTGTGTGAAAATGCTGCTGATTTATTTCATCTATTTTCTCTGCAGGGATAATTGACACCCCACTTTTCATGATATGCTGGAATGATAGTCACCCACTGGGAGATTCCTGAAGCACTTGCACTTCACGGGTAGCAATGGAGTATGAGAGGAGGTAAAATATTTCTCTATTGCTGGCTTCTGAGATGGAGTAAGGCAAACCACTTTTGTCTTGTGGAATGACTCAAAAAGTAACCACATTAGCCCAATGACCAGTTCCCCACCTTTTGCCACTAAGCATGTAAACAGTGGGATGAGTTCGGCACTAATTCTGGGCTCTGCTTTGCTGTGTTAAAAGTGGATGTAAGCCTAAATTAAGAGTGGTATCATTTTAACCACTGCTGTGCTCAGTATCCCTATTAGCAGGTGGCACAGCACTGCAATAAAATGGCTGGGATGTCACTTCCTCTTGTGCAGACCTCCAGGTACCATGAAGTCTTGCTCAGGAGTGCTGTGGTGTAACATAGGGAGAAGGGTTTTTAGTTTGGGAGTTCATATGAATAATCTTAACTCCCATTTCCTGACTGTTCTTCATTCTCCGTGCTAGGCAATGGCTTCATAATGCATCCTACTGCCACAAAAAGCAGGTACAGGATGGGTTTGGCAATGATGTGAGGCCTTTGGATGGCAAGCCAGCCCTGCATTATCACAACTGAGGAATCCTGTTTTTTGCTCAGGATCCTATTTTGAGAAACATTATTAATAAAGTGCAGCAAGGGTAGGGGGCTCTTATTTAATAAAACAGCTATCTGACTTTTAGAAGACATCTGAAGGCAACCCTTTTTAGGGATATTTTTAATGTTTGATGTTTTATTCTGTTTAATATTCTGTTGGTAGCTGCCCAGAGTGGCTGGGGAAACCCAGCCAGATGGGTGGGGTATAACTAATATAATAATAACTAGTAAATTAAGCCTGTTACAAAAACAGGCGCTAGAAAGCTCTCCGGCCCCGACGTCGCCCCTAAGTCCCTCTCTCGCTCACCCTAACCTACCTCACAGGGTTGCTCTGAGGACAAAAGCGCGAGGAAGGGAAAGGAGCAAGAAAGAAGGAGCGGCAGCAAATGGAAGAAGCGAAACCTTCCTCGGAGGAGGAAAAGTGTTGGTTTTTAAGGAGCCGTGGTCCGCTAGAGGCGGCGACGGGGACCCGAGGTGCTTCCTTCGCGTCTCCCTCCCTCCCCCCCACCCTCCCCCCCCCACCTCCACACACAGCTCGCCTCTCTCTCTCTCCCTCTCTCTCACACACACACCCCTCCCCCCCACTTCCCAATTACTTCGCAGCGAGGGCAGCCCCGGAGCTGGGCCCTGGAAGAGGCTCTCTCCCTCTCGCGCCCGCTGTGTCCGCCTAGGCATCGAGAGGACAGGGCTAGAGTGTCCTCCCGTCCTCCCACGCTGCCGAAAGGTCCGCGCGGCCGGCTCGCCTTCTCCCGGCCAGGGCGGGCAGTAGCCCTCCTTCCCTGCTGGGCCGCTCCGTCCGTCCCTCCTTCCCCTCCCCGCCAAGGCGGGCGCGCAGGAAGGACACGGGCGGCAGGCGGCGGAGAGCGAAGAGGGGAGGAGGAGGAAGAAATAAAAGGAAGGACGGGCTGAGGGAGAGGAGAGCGCGCGGCATTGTCGCCCCTCCGCTCCAACAACGGAAGGGCGGCAGGAGGAGGCTGGGGGCAGCGGCGCCCCCGCTCTTTGCTTTGTCCGCTGCTGGGGGGTGGAGAGGGGCTCCCTCCCCCTTCTTCTTTTTTTTCCGGGGGCGGGGGGAGCGGCGGCGGAGGTGGCCAGCGGCGGGGGCAGGGGCGCTTCTTTTTTTCCGGGGGCGGGGGGAGCGGCGGCCAAGGCGGCGGAGGTGGCCGCGCTTGGCGTTGTAAGCAGTAATGGCGGAGGTGGCCGGCGGCGGGGGCAGGGGCGCTTTGCGCCCCTGCCCCCGCACTTGGCCTTGTAAGCAGTAATGGCGGCAGCGGGAGCCTCTAGTAAAGGCAGCGGCGGAAGTGGTCTCTGCTGTCCAATCCCTGCGTCCCCTCTGTGACATGCGCAGAACGCACTTCCGTGACACACAGAAAGTGGACGCAGGGACATAGCAAGATTATTATATAGGATAATAATAATAATAATAATAATAATAATAATAATAATAATAATAATAATAATAATAATAATTTATTATTTGTACCCCGCCCATCTGACCGGGTCCCCCCAGCCACTCTGGGCGGCCTCCAACAAACACTAAAATACATTAAAATATTACAGATTAAAAACTTCCCTAAACAGGGCTGCCTAATAAGTTGTTGTTGTTTATTTCCACTAGACTCATTTAGTGGGTAAGTAAATGGGAGCCATGTGAGTGAGAGGGAAACACATCATTGGCCTCTGTTACATGGCTCCTACATACGAACAGACAGATTTTATATATGCATATAGCTTTAATTCTATGAATGTTTAATTGTTTTTTAGTTTGTAAGCTGCCTTGAGTCTCATCAGGGAAAAAGGCGGGTTATAAATATAGAATTAATAATGACAACAACAATGGAACTGTAGTTCCCTACAGTAGCTTTCCCACCACTTCAGTAATGTTTGAATCATCCCTTGGATGTTCAGATACAGATACAGCAAGGAGTCACTGGTTCTCCCAACTATCAGATATTGCATGTTGCACTAGCATCTGCACTTATCTGCCCATGACAGTGCTTTAGATTGTAGCCAGAATGCTATTCACTAGATGACTTCAGCTCAAGTTACTCTGAATGCAGGTAGGGTGGGGGTTTTTTATTTGTTTTTATTTGTTTCCTATGAACATTACAAAGGGGGGGTTACTTTTATGGGTAATCAGCACTGATAGTATAGCAGATTTCCTTCATTTTATACGCTCTAGAGGTGGTCGTGGAGATCGGACTGGTCGGTATGGTGCTGTTGAGCAGACCCTGGATGAGAGGTTAGAAGGCCGGAACCAGAGAGACCATGACTACAGAGATATGGATTATAGATCCTATATGAGAGATTTCAACAGCCAGGAGCCTACCAATGACTATGATGATTCTTCTGAGGAACACAGCGTGGAGGTAAGTTGTGGGGCGGAGCTGTTGGAGACGCCTGTCCTCTTTGGAGGTAGAATGCAGTGGCCTGTGTGGCTCTCTGAAGAGCTGCCTCTCCAGAGGAAACCATCAGATGGGAGGATTTCACAGCTGATTTTTATAAGCAGCTGGCAGTAGGAGGAGTGGGATTTAGCACCCAACAACGGGTTTAGTTTTGCAAAACTGCTGTTGTGGGGAGACTGTAACAAGTTAAGTAGCTGCCACAACAAAATATGTGGTCATGTGGGACAATATGCTACTGGTTGTGTGAAGTGCTGGAACAGGTAGTGGAACTGGACTTGTGAAACAGTCCCAGTTGCTAGAAAAATGCTGTATGCTTTGGAAGATTGCTTTTCCTATGGCACCACCAAAGGCAGAGGAGTGAAAGTGGTGATGGTGCTGTGACTGCCAGACATTTAGTAGGGAATTGTTAGGCCTTGTCCCGCAGATCTGGGCACTACTCTGTTAAGCCCCGTCCATTCTGAGCTTTTCTCTTCTCTTCTGTACAACAATCCTAACCCAGGATTCCTATGAGGCCTCCTCTGGATCAGAGACACAACGTAGAAAGCAGGACAGCCCCAGTGAGCAGCTGGGATTTCCTGCAGATGGTGACTACCGGGACCAGGACTACCGCACTGAACAAGAGGAAGAAGAACAGAAGGCTAGCAGCATCATTATGCTGAGGATGCTGCCCCAGTCTGCCACTGAGAATGATGTACGTTAGGCAGTTGGGCTGGGAGACACTGCTTCCTTGCAGTAACTTGTTGCTGTTGCTTCCTTGTTTCTCTAACTCTTACCTCTTCAATGCTCCCTGATGTTGGCATTGATCACTCCTTCTACGCTTTTCTGCAGATCCGAGCCCAGTTGCAGGCACATGGATTCCAGCCACGAGAGGTGCGGCTGATGCGGAATAAAGCTTCAGGTGAGCTCCCGTTCATAGTTCTATCTTTTCCCTTCTCTTGGTATTGCCATAGTGTTTCACCTACCATGTGACACACTCCAAACTAGAGTGCGGTCTTCCAGATATGTATCTATGTGGAGCTGGTTTGCCCTGTGGCATTAGTTTTGGTCTGTGCTATGTACATTCCCCTAGTGTTTAGAACCAACCAGGCTTTTAGATGTCACCAATGGATCATTAATAGCTCCTTGTGTGCTATTGTAGTTCTGGAAACTTGGGTTCCTCTGCTGTGTGATTGGCAGAACATTGAGGCCTATTCTTGGTTCCTGTTCTTTTCCAAGGTTTGTTGCATACTATATAATTGTGAGCATCCTCAGATCTAGCAATTCAGCATTTATTTCCATAGGAAGATCTTCTTTGGTTTCTTCTGCCTTTCTTGCTTGGCCTCTTTCTCTGTGGTAGGAGACAAAAACGAACAAATAGATGAAGGATGAAGACAATCCTTTTGGATATGTATGGTGTCTTCCATTTGGCCTCATTTGATCAGATATGAGGTTTGCAGTGATTCTTCTTGGATCTTTGCAGCCTAAGTTGAGCTCTTTTTAATAGTGGCACTGAGGAAACTGATATGAAGGCAGGCTATACAACTTTTAACCTATCAAGTTGAATGCAGCCCTTTAGCCATATATGGCTTACCAGGGACATAATAAACCTGTTTGAATTGTTTCTTATTATCGTGGGCAGGCATCGAGGGAGGATTGTCAAGGTCCTTTCAACTCGCCAATCAAGTATTGTGGTCAGTTTGAGTAGATACTAAGTTATGCAGGCTTTCACTAAGGAAAGTAGTTACCAACCAATTGGGGTGGCACTGGAAAGTAAAAGGAGAGCATGAGATCCTTTAAGTCTGTTCCAAGAGAAATGGTCAGGCTGCTTAGGACTGTTTTTTGAGTAAAGTTATAACCAAGCAGGTAAGTTTGCTCCTTCTTTCCAGGGTTACTCCCTGCATATCACACACACTTGCTACCTATGAGTCACGGTTGTGTACCTTTTTCATTTTAAAAGCAAGGTGTGTATGTGACTATAGTCCTCTGTATCTGCCCTCTGTTATACCAGGCCTGAAAAGGGCTGGTTGGTACTGCAAGATGGAAGGTACAGAAAGGCACCCTGCTTCCATGGGCAGCCAAAGGCTGAAAGAAGCAAAGACACATTGCAACACATTACATAAATGGGAAAACCCATTTTTACAAGGGCAGAGTCTGCAAACCTTGAGAATAAAAGTTCCCTGGAGAGTTGTAACCTCTTGAGAGCTGTCCACAGCAGCTTGCTCTTGTGTATATTGGTTCAATTCTTTAAAAAAATCATCTGCCATATTAGAATAGCAAACCTGTTCATAGACTTCCAACATTATGCTTAGTTACAGTATTGCTAAGGGGAAAAGTGGGGAAGAGGTTAATCACTGCCATATTAGTTGGTTGGATTCAGCACATCTTTTCTGGGTTTGTATGAACCTTCTTCCAATATAGGCACATGTTGTTACTTGTGTTTATGTAGCTCATTCTTCTTCACAACAGCTCTAAGAGAGATCACTATTATTTCTGTTGTCTAAATGGGGAAATGAGGCTAAAAGTCTGGCCCAAAGTCATCCAGTGAGTCTTGAGGCAGAACTGGGATTTGAACCCAAATCTTCAAAGTTCAAGTCCAACAGATAACAGCTGTGTATCTCTTGAAGATGCCATTGCTGCTGGGTCCCTTGTGCCAGTGCCCTCTGTGGTGGGTGTTTTTTGGAGCTCCTTCCAAAACAAGCAGGCACTGCACCTTTCTGAATGATAGCACAAGTGCCCTAGTGTGGCATTAAGTAGGAACCTGCACAGATGCTTTGCCACAACTGTGGCTTACACTTAGGGGAAAAGTGGTAGATAGCTAAAAGAAAAAAATAGTGTTATTGGAAGCAGTAGGAATAGATCTGCTTGGAGCCATCACTCTCTGTTAAACTTTTCGCCATATGGAGTTGGCTGATAAAGGCGCAGGACTGAAAGTTGTGACTTCACAGATCTGTTCCCAGCTTGGGGTGAGGGAAGGGGAGAAATACTTGGAGGTTCGAGTAGAGGTGAGTGGCAACTGTACATCAGAAACATTCCTTGCTTAGGGTGATCAGAAGAGCAAGCAACTCCCTTTTTGTGGTCAGCATCTGAGTCTGCACCATCCCACTTTACATCTAGGGTGCCCTTTCTGTGCCTTTCCACTCTTCCCTATTTCTCCCCCGCATCCTGCCCTTGCCCCAATTGGTACAGCGACAGGGATGCGTGATGTTGGCTGGATCTGTTGACTAACACACTGCGTCTGTATCTGAATGCTGTCCTCCAGGTCAGAGCCGGGGCTTCGCCTTCGTCGAGTTTAATCACTTGCAGGACGCTACACGATGGATGGAAGCCAATCAGGTTGCTTTGCTGCACTTGAAACCCACAAGTACTGCTACTGTTAATGACCAATCCAAACACCTGGTTCATATGAAAAGCCCCAGCCGCTTTCCCCATAGGAAATCACTGAAGGGAATGGGGAAGAGGAGTTAGGTCTGAATCAAATATCTCTAATCTCAGGAATCAAACACACCATCCAAGTCCCAAGAAGTGGGGTTCTTGTGTATTAGAATAGGGACACAAAAAGTCAGGACTTCTGAGTGGTATTAACAACCCAGGGAGTGGGTTAGCCTCTGGATTTAATTTCCACATTGGGGAGAAGGTGGTCTAGCAAGTTGAGCAGGGGAACTAAGGATCCTAGGCTTTGATCCATGGTAGTGGGGGCTGAAGGAGTTCCTGGTAGTAAGAAAAGGGTTTGGGGAGTTAGGACTCCTGTGTGCTCTTTCTGCTCTGGATATATGCATGATCCTGAGTGTGATACAGGCTCCAGTCTCAATGGGTGTCTGTCAGAGATGATTATGATGATGCGTGTGCGTTCTCTTACAGTGCAGTCAGGGTTCAGGATAGGAAGCTTTCCTGGGAGGCCTTGTCTCCTTCCTCACAGCAGTCTCTATCTTGACAGCCCATCTGTGTGAGACCCCTTGCTTCTATCCAGCACTGTAGGATCACAGTAAAGGTGTGAAGGGCCACAAGCCAAGCTTTTAGACCCCAGTGTCTGTTTTGACCAGAGTTTCAAACTATGGTCTTGTTTCCAAGCAGCCATAAGGTTGGTGAAAATGCACCCCTAGCCCAATATGTTTGGGTTTTCCAGTGTTTATGCAGTCATGGCAATTGCTTCTGCCATCGCCTCCTCCTCCTCCTCCTCTTCCTTCTGTTCTCTTGTGTTGGCAGTGTAGCCAGGCCGTGTTTGCACATCCCCAGTGGGAGCTGACACAGGTAGCCTTGGCATGGCTGAGATGATGCACTTTGCTCCAGATGCAGGAGGGGATAGTGCAAAAACTGACCTAACAGGAAGATGTGGGCGAGGGATTATTTCCAGCACAGTTTCTACAAGCGTGTGAAAGTAGTAATATGTTACTTTGTAAGATTGCAGCAGGTCAGAGGTAGCATTTGTCAGAACAAGATTCTAGCCTATGGGACCTTGAGTTAAAAGCTCCTAGCAAACACTTTTAGAAATTGGTGTGGCTTAGCTCTCTAGTTCTTATAAATTATGAGTCCTGGTAATCATTTGATGCCCTTACAAGGTGTTGAGAATCACCAATTGAGGATAACAGTACTTTTCAGAGGCCACTTTAGAAAGATATGATGAGTTGGAAGCAGTTTAGTTGTGTGCATGAGCAAAGTAAGGTAGGAAGATGAGTACTGAACCTCTGGGTATGTGTATGTAGCTTAAAACTTTATTTTTGGTCTCCCAAAGTTTTTACCTCTTGGACAGAGTTGCAACCAGAACATTGGGTGTTCTTCCAAGCATGCCCATAAATGGGAGCTGACATAAGCACAGCAGAGATCTGTGCTGAATGAGGGAGTGATGCCTAGTTAGGGGAAGGTGCCCACTGTGGGGGCACAATGGCTTTGGGTTGGGAGCAGAGGATGAAAATGCATGCTGCTAGCTTTCAGGACGGAAGCTCAAGACAGATCATTCTAGTGGCATAGAGGTTATTGTATGGCGGTGTCTCGGAGCATGGCTGCATTTTCTCTGTCTGTTTCTCCTCTCCATCTTTCTTTCTTTCTGTCTCTCTCTGACACACTCTCCCTCCATCACAGTAGCCGGACGTCCCGGTGCCTTGGGTAGAGAACAGGTGCCTCTGTCGGCCAGGTTAGGTGTGTACTAGCCAAGTAGCCAAGTTCCAAACCTCTCTCGGCCTGTGCTGCCTTCCCTCCCTCACCCTCATCCATTCAGCTGAAGGGTTTGAACCTCTCCTTCTTTCTGCTGTGGCAGTGATGGGCACCTGCTCACCACTTCTGCGTTTGAGTCTCATTGCAGTGTTTCTCTCCCTGCAGCACTCCCTCACAATCCTTGGCCAGAAGGTCTCCATGCACTACAGTGATCCCAAGCCCAAGATTAACGAGGACTGGCTATGCAGCAAGGTACCTGCTTTGTGGTCAGTTTATGAAAGGAGGACACCAGAGGAGTCAGATGGGGTGTGAGGGTGTTTTGTGAGCAAGGTGAAAGGTGGAGAGAAGGCTGGAGGAATTCTCTTTGGGGGGGGGGGGGGTTCTGCTGTGCAGCAGTGATGGTTAGCTTCTTCCAGACACGGCTGCTTCAAAGGGACAGTGCAATATGGAAATCCAAGCATCCAGGAGACCCAGTTTCCTTTATCAGAGTCAATTGGAAATGAAAATCAACATGGCTCTAAGTAGGGTATCTGTGCAGGGAATATGTGCTCAATGGGACTTTCTGTCGTCACCCTCCTGCTTACCTCCTGCTCTCAACCATCCAGAGCAGATTTAGGGGGCATGGGGGTAGGAAATGTGGGGAAACTCCTGTTGAGTGCACCTCATTCTGCATGTTCAAGTTAGTTCAATCCTGCCCTAAGTATTCTTGCTTATTTTGAATAGTTTTGATTCAAGTAAAGGTTTTAAAATGCATTTTACAATGATTGCTGGGACTGGAAAGAAAACAAGGCACAATGAACAAAGAACAGCTGACTCTGGGGGCAGAGATCAAGGCACAGTAGACATGAGAAAGGACCTAGTTTCCGAGATTATGCCAAGCATTTATCAGGGTTTTTTTGTTTTTGATTTTTTTCTTCACAAATCTGAGGGCCAGAAAAGCAGGGAAGGCATGCAGCAACCAAGGCAGCTTTATGGCAAGTGTTAGATGTTTTGCAGGAGGTAGCAGGATTTTGTAGGGTCAGCCTTTTCCCATCTCTGGAAGTCAAATAAAGACAGGATATGTCTGTTCTCTCAACAGTGTGGAGTGCAGAATTTCAAGCGCAGAGAGAAGTGCTTCAAGTGTGGCGTTCCCAGATCTGGTAAAGCTTAATGGGGTGGTTTTTTTTACAATAAAGATATAAGTACCAATCACACAGAAGATACATTTGACATGGGTATATACTCTCCAAAAAAGAGCAAAACCTCCCACTGTACATAAAACCTCCCACTGTACATAAAAACCAATTAACTAAAGAAGTAAAGAACCTCTGGACTAGGGTTGCCATTTTTCAAACAGTGAAAATTGCCAACAACTACACTGCCGACATGTGTTGCCATACATGCAGATTTTCCTGGACATTTTAGCAATTTCTGCCTGGACACTGCTTCCGACTGCAGTATTCCAGATATGTCTGGGAAATTCCAGACGTATGGCAGCCCTACTCTGATCTAATAATCACAGTAGTTCCAATGTCAACCTTTCCCTTTTCTCGCGAGGAATCCTATTCAGAATAAGGGAATTTCCCTTTAAAAAAGGGGAAAGTTGTCAGCTATGGTTCCAAGTGCTATAGTTACTGTGGCATTTCACATCAGGGGGAATATAGTCCTAGTTAGAACAAACTTACAGCACTTTTCAAAGTGTTAGTTGAAGTCAAGAAGGCCATGTCCGGATATAGTGAGGAGGTAAAGTTTAGCATTCTGATGATTTGTAGCTCAGTAGCATAGTGTAGCCTGTAGCATACCGGTAGTGACCTCTCCGTTGATATTATTTCTTCTTCTTCTTCTTCATGACCATCCCACAACAGAAGCTGAGCAGAAGCTACCACCTGGTAGTCGCTTGGACCAGCTGGTGGCTCTGTCAGGACGAGAACTCAGCCAAGGCCTTCTGCCCCTCCCACAGCCATACCAAGTGTCAGCAGCCCTGTCCACTCAGCCTGTGGCACAAATGTCTGAACCTTGCGCGGAGAATGCTAATGACAGTGAGTATGGAATTGGAGAGTGATATGAGCTTCAGTTATGTGGCTGCAATCAGACCTAAACCTGTTCAGTTTTATGGCTTCTTCCCAGTGAAAGTGACAAACTTTAGTATCATGATGTCACAGAATCACAGAATCATAGAGTTGGAAGAGACCACAAGGGCCATCCAGTCCAACCCCCTGCCAAGCAGGAAACACCATCAAAGCATTCCTGACAGGTGGCTGTCAAGCCTCTGCTTAAAGACCTCCAAAGAAGGAGACTCCACCACACTCCTTGGCAGCAAATTCCATTGTCGAACAGCTCTTACTGTCAAGAAATTCTTCCTAATGTTTAGGTGGAATCTTCTTTCTTGTAGTTTGAATCCATTGCTCCGTGTCCGCTTCTCTGGAGCAGCAGAAAACAACCTTTCTCCCTCCTCTATATGACATCCTTTTATATATTTGAACATGGCTATCATATCACCCCTTAACCGTCTCTTCTCCAGGCTAAACATACCCAGCTCCCTAAGCCGTTCCTCATAAGGCATCGTTTCCAGGCCTTTGACCATTTTGGTTGCCCTCCTCTGGACACGTTCCAGCTTGTCAATATCCTTCTTGAACTGTGGTGCCCAGAACTGGACACAGTATTCCAGGTGGGGTCTGACCAGAGCGGAATACAGTGGTACTATTACTTCCCTTGATCTAGATGCTATACTCCTATTGATGCAGCCCAGAATTGCATTGGCTTTTTTAGCTGCTGCATCACACTGTTGACTCATGTCAAGTTTGTGGTCTACCAAGACTCCTAGATCCTTTTCACTTGTACTGCTCTCAAGCCAGGTGTCACCCATCCTGTATTTGTGCCTTTCATTTTTTTCCCCCAAGTGTAGTACTTTACATTTCTCCCTGTTAAAATTCATCCTGTTTGCCTTGGCCCAGTTCTCTAATCTGTTAAGGTCATTTTGAAGTGTGATCCTGTCCTCTGGGGTATTAGCCACCCCTCCCAATTTGGTGTCATCTGCAAACTTGATCAGGATGCCCTGAAGCCCATCATCCAAGTCATTGATAAAGATGTTGAATAAGACTGGGCCCAAGACAGAACCCTGTGGCACCCCACTAGTCACTTCTCTCCAGGATGAAGAGGAGCCATTGATGAGCACCCTTTGGGTTCGGTCAGTCAGCCAGTTACAAATCCACTGAATGGTAGCATTGTCTAGCCCGCATTTTACCAGCTTCTTTACAAGAATATCATGGGGCACCTTGTCAAAGGCCTTGCTGAAATCAAGATAGGCTACATCCACAGTGTTCCCTTCGTCTACCAGGCTTGTAATTCTGTCAAAAAATGAGATCAGATTAGTCTGACATGACTTATTTTTCAGAAACCCATGCTGACTTTTAGTGATCACAGCGTTCCTTTCTAGGTGCTCACAGACCGTTTGCTTAATGATCTGCTCTAGAATCTTTCCTGGTATTGATGTCAGGCTGACTGGGCGGTAATTGTTTGGGTCCTCTCTTTTCCCCTTTTTGAAAATAGGGACAACATTTGCCCTCCTCCAGTCTGCTGGGACTTCACCTGTTTTCCAGGAATTCTCAAAGATTACTGCCAGTGGTTCTGAAATCACCTCTGCCAGTTCTTTCAATACTCTGGGATGTATTGGCCCTGGAGACTTGAATACATCTAAACTAGCCAAGTGTTCTTGTACTACCTCCTTACTTATTCTGGGCTGTGTTTCCCCTGCTGAATCATCTGCTCCATATTCTTCAGGTCGGGCATTGTTTTCTTTTTTGGAGAAGACTGAGGCAAAGAAGGTATTGAGGAGTTCTGCCCTTTCTGCGTCCCCTGTTCGCATTTCACCATCTTCTCCTCTAAGTGACCCCCCTGTTTCCTTGTTCTTCCTTTTGCTATGGACATACCCATAAAAACTCTTTTTATTGCTTTTAACCTCTCTAGCAAGCCTGAGTTCATTCTGTGCTTTAGCTTTTCTGACTTTGTCTCTACATGTGCTGGCTATTTGTTTGAATTCCTCTCTGGTGGTTTCCCCCTTTTTCCATTTCTTGTACATATCCCTTTTAAATCTTAACTCAGTTAAAAGTTCTTTAGATAGCCACCCTGGCTTCTTTAGGCACCTTCCATGTTTTCGTCGCATTGGTACTGCTTGAAGTTGTGCTTTTAATATCTCCCTTTTAACAAACTCCCATCCATCATGAACTCCCATCCCTTTTAGTATTACTGACCATGGGATCACATCCAGCATTTCCCTAAGTTTTCTGAAGTCGGCTTTCTTAAAGTCTAGAATTTGAGTCTTAGTATGCTTGGTTGCTCCTTTCTGATGTATAATAAACTCCAGAAGAGCATGATCACTCCCACCTAATGATCCTGCCACTTCTACCCCACTAACCAGGTCATCACTATTGGTTAGGACCAGATCTAAAATGGCTGATCCTCTTGTTGCTTCTACCACTTTCTGGACAATGAAGTTGTCTGCAAGGCCAGTGAGGAATCTGTTCGACCTTATGCTCTTGGCTGAGTTTGACATCCAACAAATATCAGGATAGTTGAAATCCCCCATTACTACTATCTCATTTCCTTTTGAATGCTTGGTCATCTGTTCCAGGAAGGCATCATCTATGTCCTCAGTTTGGCTCGGGGATCTATAGTAATGTTGCTGAGATCACCCTGTTAGGCATCCCTGACCACCTCAGCGAGCTCCAACTCATCATATCTTTCTAAAGTGGCCTCTGAAAAGTACTGTTATCCTCAATTGGTGATTCTCAACACCTTGTGAGGGCATCAAATGATTACCAGGACTCATAATTTATAAAATAATTTACATTTTCCTCATTTATAGAGTTACAGCCGTTCTCTCTGCAGTTTTGAAATCTATGACAAAAATAATTAATTACAGATCCTGCCACAACTGAGTCTTAACACATAATCTACTCGCTGGATAGCTCAGTTGGTTACAACGTGGTGCTGATATTGCCAAGGTTGCAGGTTTGATCCCCATATGGGACAATTGCATATTCCTGCATTTCAGGGGGTTGGACGATGATCCTCAGAGTACCTTCCAATTCTATGATTCTACCCTGACAGCGGAACTTGGGTTTCTTTTGGTGGTCAATATATTTAGCACAACATTCCAAAACTTGTAACATTACACTCAAATGTACCAGTCTTTATCTCCCTGCAACACCACCCTCATGACAATGAACCTCACAGGCTCTCAGACTCTTTAAACCAATCAAATTCCATTCTAGGGCTAAATCAGAGACCTGCCATCACTGCTATTATCCACTGCCGTGTAAGTAACACAGGAATTGGAGCTCGCTTCCAACTCACAGCTGTCCATGGAGGCGCAGGTCAATTCTGTGTCCAGGGCAGCTGTCTACCAGCTCCATCTGGTACGCCGGCTGAGACCCTCCCTGCCTGTGCCTTGTCTCGCCATAGTGGTGCATGCTCTGGTTATCTCTTGCTTACTGCAATGCGCTCTACGTAGGGCTACCTTTGAAGATGACTTGGAAACTACAACTAATCCAGAATGCGGCAGCTAGACTGGTGACTGGGAGCAGCCACTGGGACCATATAGCACCAGTCCTAAAGGATCTCCACTGGCCCCCAGTACGTTTCCAAGCACAATTCAAAGTGTTGGTGCTGACCTTTAAAGCCCTGAACAGTTTTGGCCCTGTATACCTGAAGGAGTGTCTCCACCCCTATCGCTCAGCCGGGACACTGAGGTCCTCCTCCGAGGGTCTTCTGGTGGTTCCCTCACTGCGAGAAGCAAAGTTACAGGGAACCAGCCAGAGGGCCTTCTCAGTCGTGGCGCCCACCCTGTGGAATGCCCTCCCATCAGATGTCGAGGATATAACTACACAGCTTTTAGAAGACACCTGAAGGCAGCCCTGTTCAGGGAAGTTTTTAATGTTTTTGTATGTGCTGTTAGCTGCCCAGATGTCAGGGAAATATAATAATAATAATAATAATAATAATAATAATAATAATAATAATAATAATTAATTGGAAGGGACCTCAAGGGTCTTTAGTCCAATGCCCTGCAATGCAGAAATCACAGTTTAAATAGTCCCTGACAGACCTCCGTCTGAAAGTGCTCAGTGTTCTGTGCGCTTTTTTTAAATGTGTATCTATTCTCTCAGGAGCAGAAAGTGCTGATACATTTTTGTTTGTTTTTTTCTGCAACAATGAGGGCCAGAAGCTTGATCTTTCCTTCCAAAAAATTGAAGGCAAAATTCTATGGAACTTGTACAAGCTTTGTTAATCCCTTCTCAGCTGTGAAATTTCTTAAATGCTATTGAAGGAGAGCTCTGAGGTGGTTGAAAGAGGCCAGGGTTCTGATTACCATACCATGTGTTACTCTTCACAGCAATCATCTTGCGAAACCTGAATCCTCATAGCACAATGGATTCCATTTTAAGTGCCTTGGCACCATATGCTGTTCTCTCCTCCTCGAACGTCCGTGTTATCAAAGATAAGCAGACACAACTCAACCGTGGTTTTGCATTCATTCAGCTCTCCACCATTGTGGTGAGTGCCACGAACAGCATGTTGTAGTTCCAGTCCTGTCTTAGAAAAAGGCAATGGGAATGGGGGGGCTGTAGAGGAAAGGGATTTAGTGGCTTAGAATGAAGAGCTCGGTAGTGCTGAGCATATAGTTTGGGGCAGGTCACATAGAGGGGCTGTAAGAATTGATTTAACACCTGCAGTCTGTGAGCTCAATGTGACCCTCTCCAAATAGCCTCTACCTTCACTGTCACTGTTTCCGTATAGATGACTCCTAAGTGCTACTCTAATCATTCCCCTTCTGTTGTAAGCAATAAGTGTACCATTCATGCGACAGAATATAATTGCCGTGGGTTGAGGAATGGAAAGGCTCTATGCACCTGAGCAGCCATTTGAAACTCAGCACCCACTCATAATAGTTTTGTGGTGAGTGCAATTTCATCACCTTTTCTTTTTTAAAGTAATTATATTTATTTAAAATTATTTATGTATAAGTATCTAAATTAATTATTTAGAATTAATTAAAATATGATACTTTGATTTATGCTAAAACATTTTTCTTTTTAATTAATGTTATAGCACTATAATTCCATAATACCACAGAACCCATGTTGCTGGTGTCTGGATTTTTCTTTTCTTTTTTCTTTGACCCTCATGCCCTCAGTTTCAAAAGAAATGTGGCCTGGGCTGTGTAGAGGGAAACCATTCTTGGCCTCACAGAATTACTTGAATGGTTGGTTTGGTCCTGGCCAGTGTGTTTGTTGAAAAAGCTCATGGATTCAGTTCTAAGATGTTAAAATACATTTGTTTTAAGAGTGAAATCAGAATGCAGTGTGAACAGGCTGTTTTTTCAGAGACATATAGGGTGGTAGTCAACTAAGTTTTACTCAGAGTAGATCCATTGAAATTATTACACCTAGCATACTCCTGTTAACTTTTTTAAAGGTGTGTTTTCGCAAACTCCTTTTTTTAAAAAAAAAAGTACAGGCAACAGCCAATTTACGCATGTCTGATTGATGCTTGATCACACATGGTCTGAACCCGAAAGCAACCCCAAAAGTCACTAAAACAGTAGAACAGAATGGGGGCAGGGTGGAATGTGTTACGCAGGCCCCGACACATACGGGGGTCCAGAACGTAACTCCTGTGCAAAACGAGGATTGCCTGTACTTAGGTTGCTGCTGTGCAATAGTCTGTGTGCTTCCCTGGACAGGTATCAGACTGATTTGTGGCCTTTGAAGCCCCTATCATCCATGATAAAGTGGCAGCATGACAAGTAGTATTGGGATTGAAGTTGCTTGGAGGGCATTGTTGGTAGGAAACAGCAGGGTCTGCTCTCCAGGGCTGGACCTGCGTGGGAAGTTTGTGGTGCCAGTCTGTCTTAGAGTTTAATTTCCCTGTGCTCTCTCCCAGGAGGCAGCTCAGTTGCTGCAGATCCTTCAGGCCCTGCATCCACCACTGAACATTGATGGCAAGACGATTAATGTGGAATTTGCCAAAGGTTCCAAGCGGTGAGTAGAGGAGTGTCCAGGACTGGGCCTGCTGCAGTTTCTGCTGTAGCAGGAGACATCCCTAATGACTCCTGTGTCTCTCTGCAGGGACATGAGTTCATCAGATGGAAACCGCATCAGTGCTGCTTCTGTAGCTAGCACTGCCATTGCAGCTGCTCAGTGGGCCATCTCGCAGGTAACGTAGTGAACGAGGAACAATGGGACAAGGAGAGTGATAATGGTTCCCAAGAACTGCTCTCAGTAACAGGAATGTCTTTGGCTTATCCTCATTAGCTATTGGCCCATATTGACCTAGTATAGGAGTGGGGAAATGTTAGTTAGTCATAGACCAACCTGCTGGGAGCTGCATGCTTCACACACATAAGTGTGCGCGCACACAGAGGACACAGACATGTGCACCCACCTGACTGCCATTCCGATCAGTCATCTGACGAGGGGCTGATTTGCATCCCCATTGTGGTGCTCTGCCGGATAGAGAGGGTTTATATCTTTCCGCCCAAACCAGCACCACAATGGGAGTTAAAATGACTACATCTCTACTTGACTCTGAACACATTTTTCTCTCTCTCCTCCTAGCAGTTCTGCTGCCCCCAGAAAATATAGTTAGAGGAGTATGTTGTATCTAATATATGCAGAAATATTTTTTACCTTTTTGGGATACTCTAAAAATGTGTAATTAAATACATTAAGCATAGAAAAGTCCTCTAAAAGGAATTGTTCTAGGTGGGGAAAGAATATTGATGTCCTTTTATAACAAATTATTTGACCAATTTTCTATTTGATTTTTCCAATAGGCATCACAGGGTGGTGAGGCAACATGGGCAGCTCAGGATGAGCAGACAGTTGATTATGGCTATTACCAGCAGGATGAAGCCTATGGGTCTCAGGGTTTGGAAGCCACAATGTACACACAAGCATATTTGAAAGGGTCCCAGCTGCAGAGCAGCACATCTGGGACATCAGCTGTGGGGAAGGCTGACAAGATCCACAGCGAAGGTTCCGTGGCAGGTAAGAGGCCTGGTCTCCTTTTTCCACCTTACCTGAAGTCTTTTTCTGCCTCCTGACTGACGGTGCTCTCTCTGCCTTCTTGTCTCTTCTTCTCTCACGAAGTAGCAGAGGCATCACTGGAGCCTGGTGTGCCAGGCATAGACCCTGTGCCTGTCCTACCCACTTTCCCCCGTACCAGCCAGACTTCAGCTGTGCCAGTCACATACCAGCCATCTGGCAGCACTGAAGGGTCAAGTTCTGCCCAGGGAAATGCTGCTGCTGCTGCTCCGGTACAGTTGGAACGGAACTTTGTTTGTGTGTGTGTGTGTGTGTGTGTGTGAGAGAGAGAGAGAGAGAGAGAGAGAGACTGTTGCAATGCTCTGTACCTCCTAACCTGCCTTTTTGTGTTCTCTCCCACAGTCTCAGTCATATACTATCGTCTCACCAGCTGTACTGAAGCCTGACATGCCTAGTACTGCTCAGCCCCCCAACGCAACTCCAGGCGTCTCCACCAACACTTCCAGTTTGCCTGTTACCAGCTCTGTAGGGCAAGAGCCTTACACTCAGTACCGTGAGTGCTGGATTCTTCTAGGGAGCAGAGGGTGGAGAGGGAGGATGTGGCCGGTGTGAGGGGTCTGGGAGTGACTGGGGATTGATTGATGTGACCAGCTGGGGTCTGGGAGCCTTTTACTCCTAGTTCAGGAGGAAGGGAACAGGGCCAAGATCAGGTGCTCTCCTGGTTTGATGTGCTGTTATTTAGTTCATTTCCTGTTTTTCTGTGCCCAATTCCAGCTGTCCCAGATGTATCCACCTATCAATATGATGAAAGTTCTGGCTACTATTATGACCCCCTGACTGGCCTCTACTATGACCCTAATTCCCAGGTGAGTTGAACCTCTCTTTGGGCACACTTTGCTCCTTTCTGGGCATGACCAAGAGATGAGAAGTGATAGCTGAAAGGTAGATGCTGAGATGCCTGCTTCTCCACCATGAGATGACTGTGCTCCCAACTTGATATGGTACACTGTCTTGGCACAAGATGCAGCACAGACTCACGTGTGATTGTCTCTTTCCAGTACTACTACAATGCCCAGACGCAGCAGTACCTGTATTGGGAAGGTGAGAGACGCACTTACGTCCCAGCCTCAGACCAAGCCTCTGACAGCCACAAGGATGGCAGTGGACCAGGGGGTGGCAGTGGCAAGGAGGGTAAAGAGAAGAAGGAGAAACATAAAACAAAAACAGCTCAGCAGGTGAGAACCACGATTTCCCCACATTCTGCTTATTTATACCCCTTTCTGTACCTGCTGCTCCTTATCTTAAACCTTTGCCTGCCCCCTACTTGCCCATAACTTGAAACGCCCTTTAGTCTGCTTCCAGGGCTCTAGGTCTTGGGTCATGTAGTTACAGTGCTGCCTCAGGCTCCTCAGTAAGCTTAGCCTCCTTCCTCTGGAGTGGCCATAGGGGAAATTCCTGCATAGGGAAGGCCTTATTCAGGTATTCTGGTGAAGATGTTGAAAAACAGTTGGATGGCATGGGGCTGTGTTGCTGGAGAATAACTGGAAGTAGTTACTGGAGGAGCATTCCTTATTGTAGGGACTGGGAGAGAAAAAGAATAGTTAATTTTGGAACAGCCTTGGCCATTTTAAGTGAAAAAATAGCTGTTTTTCAGCCCTGTTGCACAGTTCCAGTCAGTTGTTGTTTTTGAGAAACACCTATTTTCAGCCTGGACTAAGAACTCTTGTTCCTCCTCCCCCACCCCCTCTCCTGGATTATTCCTCTTTTGTGTTATCTTCTGCAGATTGCAAAGGATATGGAGCGCTGGGCCCGTAGCCTCAACAAGCAGAAGGAGAACTTCAAGAACAGCTTCCAGCCAGTTTCCTCTATACGAGAGGATGAGAGGCGGGAATCGGCCACAGCTGATGCTGGCTATGCTATCCTCGAGAAAAAGGTAACATCTTGGGTCTCTCCCCATCCATTACCAGAATCAGATTAGTACTAAATTACCTACTGCAGCTAATTCCTGAAGCCTAAATAAAACTGAATGATCTGAGGGTGTGAGGGCAGGTTGTTCAGCCTTCTGGCATCATCTGTTTCAGTGTGTCTGCAGTGCAGTTGTGGCCTAGATGCTGCTAAGATAGAGTCCTACATCTCCCACCTTCTCTTGCTCTGCTCAGATCTCTGTCTGTGAGACCAAACAGTGTCAACTGCTAGTCTTTCTCTCCTGTTAATGTGAGAAGTTCTTGTCAAGAGTATTGTTTCAGCAGTGAGCACATCCATGAAGCTGTGATTTTCAAAGGGCAAGATGGGTCTCTCTCAAGAAAGCAAGCTTCTGTCTTGCCCAAGCTAATTAGAGTGTTGGCCTAAATTGAAGCCAAGTGCCCTGTAAGGAGAACCACCTGTGTTTGATCTCTTCCCAGGGCTGTGGGCCATCCAGGGGCTGGCAGAAAGAAAGCGTGCTGTTCATTTGGGGAAACAATGTGAGAACTTCTGTTAGAGTTAACGCTTCTTCTTTTTTCCCTTTTCCTTTTCTGGGTATCCTCAGGGGGCTTTGGCTGAGAGGCAGCACAGTGGCATGGACCTGTCCAAGCTGGCTGGTGATGATAGACTGGTAAGCCTTTCCCTTTCCACTTAATCCCCAGTTCAGGTCTTCTGGGTCTTATAGAATAATGGGTGCTGGTACAGGGACTCTCTGCTTGTCTCCTTTTACTGGAGGTGCACAATATGAATGTGGGGAAGTCTTCCACATAAAGCCCTCTGAAGTGGGTGCTTCCTCCAAGGCAATCGAGCTCTGCGGTGCACCGACTCGCTGCTGTGAGCCCACAGTGGCCTGAGGGAAAGGAGGCAGCAGTAAGTGGCCTGTGGGGTCCTTCTGAATCTGGTTCCAGCCGAGATCTATTCCGTCTTGTGACCTTGCTTAACTTGGCAGAGTCCTCCACGAGGATTAGTGGCTGCTTACAGCGGGGAGAGTGACAGTGAGGAGGAGCAGGAGAAGGCTGCTGACCGGGAAGAGAAACTGACAGATTGGCACAAGCTGGCTTGCTTGCTTTGTCGGAGGCAGTTTCCCAGCAAGGAGGCGCTTATTCGTCACCAGCAGCTCTCAGGATTACACAAGGTATGTAGCTGACAAGAAATAATTGGAGATCTTGATTTCAACCCAACTATGGGAAACTCTGTTAAGTTCTATAACAAGGGTGTCTCTGGATCTCAGATTAAGACTCATACAACAAAACTGAGTGGAGCACTGAATGTAAATTTGACCTTTTTATAGTACCCTAGTTTTAGACCTCCTCCCCGTCCTCCGTCCAGGGAAGCAAGAGGCATTGTCCCAGCGAGACAAAAACACTCCAGGGCAAAGGGAAGTTGCTGAGGGGTGAGGCAGAAGAGGAAGTTTCTTTGAACATAGTCCCAAGGGCCTGTAGGGCCATATTTGGCCCCCAGAGTTGAAGTTCCCAACCCCTGCCTTAGAACTAAAACACAAAGGTAGATTCTTAATATGCATATATAGAAATAAAACGTAGGTGCTGAAAACTGAAGTGGGAATCTTCAGGTGCCCACCTTAACCTTGTCTCCATTTTTATATTCTCCCCTGTGCAGCAAAATCTGGAGATTCATCGGAGGGCACACTTGTCAGAACAGGAGCTTGAGGCACTTGAGAAAAATGACATCGAGGTAGGTATGGGAGTAGAGAGTGGCCCCATGGGCGTGAGGGTTACCTGGCCAGTGCCTCATTGCTGTCTCTTCATGACCACCAGCAGATGAAATACCGAGATCGTGCAGCTGAACGAAGGGAAAAGTATGGTGTTCCTGAGCCACCAGAACCCAAGAAAAGGAAGTATTCAGCTGTGACACCAGCCACTGTGTAAGTCCCACCATGTCCCTGTAGTTCTCCCTACGTGAACTAGCGGTGAGATAAGAGATCCCTTCTAGAGCAGTGAGAGGCATTTCTATCCCATAGTGACACACCCTTAGTGTCCTCTGTGCAACATGCTATTTCCTTTTTGTTCAGTTGGCAAGGTTAGAAGGCAGGGCATCTGAATATGTACCTCTCTCCTTCCACCTTCATTTACAACAGGGATTTTGAACAACCGACGCGGGATGGACTTGGCAGTGACAACATTGGCAGTCGCATGCTACAAGCCATGGGCTGGAAAGAGGGCAGTGGTTTGGGTCGCAAGAAACAGGGGATCGTTGCCCCTATTGAGGTACCAAAATACCTTTCTCAGGTTACTGTGGATAATGCAAAGTGTATAGTGCTCGTATTTTTGAGGAGCATTTAGTTTTCCTGTTACTTCCCCATTTTTGCAAAAACAACTTAAAATAAGGGAGGGAGGGAGGAAGTAGTTGGGCTTTCTTGCTTGATGTGAGTGTATCAGTTTTGCAGGCATAGCTTGTCCCTGCCATCACCACCACCCCCACTTCAGAAAAGGTCACCTCAGCACATGAGAAATTAGGACAGTTGAGAAAGAGGCCCTTTGTTGAGGAGAACTTATACCAGGAGGAAGTGCGAAGTGGTGGTATTACTCTGTTGTAGTCAAGGAGGGACCTCAGTGGGGTGTCCTAACATTCTGGGTGAAATGTGGTTTGGGACAAAAGCTGTTTCTCTAAAAATGTCTGATGGGCATTCTTTTTTCTTTTCTACCTAGGCCCAAACACGAGTGCGTGGATCTGGCTTAGGGGCCCGTGGCAGCTCTTACGGGGCAGTAGCATCAGAGTCCTATCGTGAAGCATTGCACAAGACAATGCTGACTCGTTTCAATGAGTCAGAATGAGCTCTTCAAGGAGCACCCACCTGTACAGTATTTTGCTGCTGACCGTCTCCCTTCACCCGTCCCTCACTTTCACAAAATGTTCCTTTTGGTTGACTTTTTTTTTTTTAATTAAATGTTGAAATTGACAATAGGTTTTTGTTTTTTTAACATAGCTGAGGCCTGTGGAAAAAGTGGTGCACTCCTGACCCTCGTTTGGTTATGAAGCACTTATGGGAACATCTATATATAACAATGGTGGAGAAATACATTAATTTACTATACCATAGTAACCTGTTGAGCTACAAGCTCTGCACATAACTGCTGGGGCAGCCATTGTGAATCCAACTGAAGTCCATGCCATGATCACTGGTCCAGCAAAAACAAACCAACAGAGAAGACCTCTGTATCAACCACAAGGGCAGCCTTTTCCTTCTAGAGTGTTCGGTGTAGCCCTTCCACCAGCTCTACATAATGAGGTTCTGAAAGAAAAATGAAATCTATTAGAAGAGCCATGGTGCAGAGATGCATGCACACCTATACAGAGCGAGACCACGCTATATCTTGCTCTTGTATCCTTCTCGCCCCTCATACATAAATTCCCTCTTACCAGGCAAGCCACCTTTCTCCTGCTGCCTACCTCCATCAGGTTGGATGTAGCCATGTCTGATAAGGAAATCCAGAGCCACCATTGCACAGTTGGGCTTGAAATCTGAAGATCCAATGGCCTCTTTCACCTGCAGAAGAGGAATATTTACAGTTCATATCTCTCTCTCACTGGGAGGTGGCATGCTAATTGCCATGACCTTACTTTGTGTTCACCCTATACAGGGTAGCTATGTCTTATTAAGAATGTGAACTTGGGTAGGAAGCACAAAGTCCACTGGTTGATAATTGTTCCCAGTCAAACAAAATTCTAGGCCATGTGAATTTAGGAGGAGGAGGAGGAGACCCAAGTCCAGAAGTCAACCAGCAGCCTATGGGGAAAAAATTATTTTATCAAATTACCAACCATCCCTCTCTGGACTATTTCTTATACAGGCACAGGAATTTATAACCCTAACCAACAATTAGAGCTGTTCGCAGGTGGTTTTATGAAAATGAGTAACTCTGAGGAAGGCATGTTTGTGGGAGGCCTTAACCTATTGTTGTAATTTGCAGTGTAATTCTCTGCGGTATCCACTTCTGATTTGCAAAAAGAGTCACTTTTTGCCCTCAGACAAGTTACACCTACCAACCTTCTCAAGTGGCCAGAGGTAGAACTGCTGCACCTCTCCGTCTCCCACCTGGGGCACAAAACCTTCAGGCAGCTTCAGGTCAAATACAAACTGGCATTCAGCATAGATGCCTCCCTGTGCACCCTCATAGGTGTAGCTGGGGTGGGAGAAGGCAGGGGAAAGAGTTCAGTAGTATTTATGACTGTGGAGAGAAGTTGCATTAGGTTCTTATTTGGTTGGGGAGGGAGGTAAACTGATCTGAATTACTGAGAATCTGCCTTTTCCAGAATAGCTAGTGATTCTGGTGTTTGACTCTGCTTCATCGATTCCTACTGATGTTTGGAAAAGCTGGTAGAGAGGGAGAGGAATGAAGGCGATCTACTTTCTATACTTGAGGCACATTAGAAATATACCTAAGCTATGGTAGATATTATCAATGATTAAGCTTTTCACTCAGGATTAGTTTGTAGGAAGCAAAAGGAGGCAAACCATGAACAGGCAAGGCAGCTGGTGCTTAGGTGGGACAGAATAGGAAGTACTGCTCAAGGGTCTGGCACCAGAGGTCTTGCCACATACTCCTTGTGCACCAATGAAAAGGTGGCATTTCTACAATATAGCTGGAATTCTCAAATACAAGCTTTAAGTGTCTGTGCTCATACAACAAATTTGCAGAGGCACAGAATACAGCCAGCCTTTTTAAATACAGGCCCTGGCTTTTAAATACAGTGGTACCTCGGGTTAAGAACTTAATTTGTTCTGGAGGTCCGTTCTTAACCTGAAACTGTTCTTAACCTGAGGCACACTTTAGCTAATGGGGTCTCCCACTGCCGTTGCATCGCCGCCACACGATTTCTGTTCTCATCCTGAAGCAAAGTTCTTAACCCAAGGTACTATTTCTGGGTTAGCGGAGTCTGTAACCTGAAGCGTCTGTAACCCGAGGTACCACTGTATTAATTTCCCCCTTACCTACACAACTGCATTTTCCTGAACTTGAGGTAGCTTTTTCATATTACCTGATAGTTCCGGCAGCTTTGGCAAGTGCAGTGAGAGACGCAGGGATGCAAGCTTCTTCCTGGCTTTCCTTCACCAGCGTCTCTCTGACACCCAACCCTGATGCAATCCCCCCAGCAGCCTAAGGAGAGCGAAATGAGGGATTAATATTGAGCTACTATGGTAAATGGGCACAAAGCAGCTCTGCTCCCCCCAATTGGCCCTAGTGCTTTGTAAGCTTACTACCCATTTAGTGGACAATGATCCCCAATTGTTATCTTGTGCCTCAATTTGCAGAGTGGGGAGAAGGAGTTCACCTTTATTGCTGGACACCAAGCCACCTGGTGAAATGGCTCATGCTGAAATACTCATTCAGTTACCGGACAGGTGCATGTTTTGTGCATTCAGCCTTTTATCTCACTATTCCCTGTGGCTGCTATCTGATCAGCCCCATAAGAGAACTCTTGATTATTGACAGCTGCTCCCAACTCTCACATCAAAGAGGCAGGCCTGCTATTGCCTTTTCCATCTCATCTCTTACCATGTTGTCCAGCAAGCCAGGATAAGTCGGTTTGCTCAGGGCCCTCCTGGCCAACCACATGAACATCTGTTCATTGCGCCAAGTGTAGCCGTTCAGGTGGGCGCCATAGCGCTTCACTCCAAACAATGCTGGGTGCAAGAGAGAAACAAAAGTAACTTGTCTAAGTTAATCGTTTCCAGATGCAACCCCAAAAAGAGTGCAGGAGTGGGCCGACCTTCCCCCTACCACTGCCCAAACACTTGGTGTATTATGTAGGCCAGGTTTCCTCAACCTCGGCCCTCCAGATGTTTTGAGACTACAATTCCCATCATCCCTGACCACTGGTCCTGCTAGCTAGGGATCATTAGCGTTGTAGGCTAAAAACATCTGGAGGGCCAAGGTTGATGAAGTCTGATGTAGGCTGAGATAATTAACACTGCTTAGAGAATAGGAGTTTCTTCCGTAGAATGACAAGAGGAAAGCCGTATTGGAGGGGCACCAGGCACACAGCCAGAGTTGCAAGTGAAAAGGAAAGGCATGGTGAGAAGATTGAATAGGCACTTTACACTTTTGCTGTGCAATATTCATTAGCTTCTCTTGTAGTCATTCTATACAGGAAGTCACTATCAACATCTCATTTCCAAAATTCCCAGCTTATATTAAGATTCCTGACAGTAGCTGCTAAATGAAGCTACACATACAGATGATGTACAGAAAAAGCACTGAATCAAAACTAAACCTCAACTGCTCACAAAAGCCCCACAGATCTCCTGAAGTACTGCAATTCTGGATTTATCATTTTATTGAAATGTGTGAATTTCAAGCCTTTCCCCATAAGGAAACCTGTGGAGTTTCAGAGGGAGAACGGGGCAGAAAAAGAACTGAAGAGAGTAACCAGTACACACTCATTCTGTAAAAAATAGAGGGAACTGGGAACAACAAATTTCAAGGGAAAGCCCTCCCTGTGATATGTATTTCCAGGTGCTCAACCTCTAAGCCCAGATGACTAGGAATAACAAAACAAGATGAACGCAGAACAGTTTGCAAGCAGTAAGCAGACAACGCAGTCCTGGCTGGAGATAAAGAGCAGGCAGTTCTGAAAAGGAATGAAGCAATCAGGTTTTAGTACCTTAAGAATCTGTCTTGGGTTGTAAAGTATTATCCCTTTTTATAGATAGGGAACTGAGTCTGTGACAATGTCTGAGACCACCTAGTGCACAGTTGACCAAGTCAGGATTGGAACAGAAGCCTCCCACTTCACATCGAATGCTGTCTCATTTTGGAGGACAAACATTATTATTGGGGTGATATCCAACCACCCAGCCAGATGGGTGGGGTATAAATAATAAAATTATTATTCTTAAATCATACCCAGAGTAGACCCATTGAAATCAATGGATTTGCATTCATGTTTCATTCACTGCACATAGTCCTTTATAGAGCACAGAAGCTAGATTTCTCCAGCAGGGTGAAAAAGGAGATATTTGGACAAATCTGCACTTGAGCTCTTAGCTGTGCTCCAAACTGTTAGCATGGATGGGATTGGGCAAATGCGTCTAGGAGATAGACACATTGGGAGGCCTCTCTTAATTACTTCTGCATGAATTGTATCAATGGAATACAAAGCAAAGAAAGGTTTTTCAGACTCACGAGTTGCAGAGCGCTCCATGCTGAAGAGAGGCGTGTCACAAAAATAGGGCATCACACTGTAGAGCTGCAACGAAAGCAAGTTTTGGTTCATGGACAACTGTTTCATTGGCCCAAGCAGTCCTTCCTCCCAGAGCTAGTATTCTGAAGGGAAGCCCTGGGTCCCTCCCACTTGACCCTTAACAGTATTCAAAGACACCCATGGGTGCCACATGGTCCCTTCGCCTTCCTTGGGTGCCTGGTAATCTCACCTCCTCTCTCCACTCCTTCAAGCAAGGGACGTTTTGCTGTGCGCTCATTTCCCTGAGTACTCCTTGCACAGCATCTGTTCTTTGCTCATAGGATGCCAGCTTCTTGTCAAGTTCCACGCAAGCAGGCACACCGTCACCCTGAGACACCGAGAAAACAGCTGGATACTGACAGAGATATTTGGCTGCAGATGGTGGCACGTGGCCCACCTGCTGTCCAGCAACCATAAATGGCAGGCACAAAGCCTTCGAAGAACCTGCAAGGAGATGAAGCTCGTAATCATTTTGCCAAGTCCTAGTTCCTATGAGCAGGAACTATTTAAGTATTTGGAAAATATTTTAATTTTTATGCCTCTGCTGCTTTGCAGCATCTCTGATCAGCATAAGCAATAGCATGGACTCTCTTTAAAAAGTTTATTTTGATAGGGAAAGGCATATTTGGACATGGGCAAATGCTTCTCAGCTTGGAATTGCTTTATTACACGTTTACTCAAAAGAAGGTTCCATTGATTTCAGAAGCACCTACACGCAAGTAAGATTGCAGCCTGAATTTCATAGAAAAGCAAGTATAAGATAGCAATCGTAGACTGCAAGAGTTTATTTCTATCAGGGTAATAAGACTACGGCAATATTCAAAGTGCATGCCCTGCTCCCCAAACAACACTGCTGACATATAACATTTTTCTTGTTCACTATTGCTCTTTGGGGCTGGCAATTTTCATCCTATTGTTGTTATATTTTAAAACTAAGGAGTGCCTATTTTAGGATCTGTCAAGTGGAGTCCCAATGAACTAGACCTGGCCAGGAGCAGATATTGGTCATATGGTGCCCCCACCAAAAAGCGAGGACAAAATTTGGTGCCCCCCCCCCAAAAAAACAATTCTTATTGTCACAATAATTCCTTTTAGTACAGTTGCTTTTTTGTGGATCTTCTCAGTTGGCCGCTGTCTTAATTTTCAACCCCTTTCCTTACTGCAAAGGGCTGTGGGCGATTTATAAAGCAGCGAGCTTGCTATGGAGCCTGAGAGAGAGGAGGGCGTGAATTAGAATTAGAGGTCATGGAATCATTGCGTTGGAAGGGACCCCGAGGGTCATCCAGTCCGACCCCTGCAAGGCAGGAATCTCAGCTCAAGCATCCATAATAGAGGGCCAGCCAAGCTCTGCCGGAAAGCTTCCAAGAAAGGGCAGCCCGCCACCTTTCGACTGATACAGTTCTGTCGGTGGAGCGCGAGTCTCTGAAACTCAGGGTTGTGGGTTCGAGCCCCGCGCTGGGCAGAGGATTCCTGCATTGCAGGGGGTTGCACCAGATGCCCCTGGGGTCTAGGAGCCCCTCCAGGGTCCAACGCGGAGGCCCGGCCGCCCCTTTGCTTTGTGTCTTGCCTGCTCCGTGGAAAGAGTTCATCCTCCGCAGCAGCGCCCTGACCCTCTCCGACCAGGCGGCGGCCGCCATGGATCCCGAAGCGCCGCCTGGCGCCGCCGCCAGAGAGCCGCCTCGGCCTGGGCGCTGCTGCCACGGGGAGCTGCCGCCAAGCGCCAGGGCCGCGGATCGGGGCCGCCAAGGCGACCGACCGACCGAGAGATCTCTCCGGCCTCCGGCGAAGCAGGTGCTGCGGGCGAAGGCCTTCGCCGGGCGGATCTCGCTTGGCCGTCTGCCAGGACACTGGGGGGGCTTCCCGGAATAAATGGGTCTGAAGGGGAGGGAGGGGTCGCTTCGTGCGTCATCGTGTTGGGAACCTCCCCATGTCCCTAGGAGGAAGGGCGGTATAGAAGTGTGATAAATAAATGTGATGAAATAAATAGAGGAAGAGATGGGGGGACAACACTTGTGCTACGGAATCTTCCTCTGCACCAGAATGTCAGTTTGGCACCTTGTCCTGTTGCTGTGCAGAATTCAAAAGCATACTCCCATTTTTTCTTCATCTTAGCCAGGCTCCAGAGTACAGAACAATGGACAGGCAGCACATTTAACCAAAAAAAGAAAAAGGACTTTGTGCAACACTATGATAACCTGTAAAATAAAATGTAGAGTAGAACTAACATTGTGTTTTAAAAATAGAATAAATAAGTCCACAGTCAGGAGGCTGCTATCCCAGTGGGTATCCCACTGCAAGATGTGTCTTTGACTAACAGCATGTGGATGCCCTGCCACTGAGGGGGTTGCTGAACTAAATGACCACTTGATCCTCCAAGCCTCGTGGATCAAAGGCCTCCTTCTCGAGACCAACACTCCGTTTCCCACAGTGGGGAACCAGATGCCAAGGGGCAGCCCAGAAGCAAGGCGCTCCCCAGGAAGTGGGATTCACGGAGAGCCTTTCCATCCCTGAAGCTTCCCTGCCGTTGGCCTCAGCACCGGCTATTCTGAGGTTTCCTGCCCAACAGATGGAGGCCCCAGTTAGCAAATTCCCATGAACAGACCTACCAAATCAAAGAATCAGACTGAGTCAGGCTGAATTTAGGGAAACAACTTTTATTACACTTTCAAATATTTTCACATTTTTTCCTCAATTGTTTTTTAAGTGTCTGGCTTCTAAGATTTTTTTATCACAATGGCCAGTAGAAAAATAACCAAACTCTTAGAAATGAAGGTGCGCTCATTGGCGCTTCCCACAAAAGTTGGGTTGGAGAGGTGATAGGAAGGGCATTGTGGAGCAGCGTTGGAGTGGAGATATCAGGATGCTTTTATGGAGTGAGTGGTTCACAAAGAGACTTCGGTTTATTATGTACAGAGCAACCGGGTTTTCATAGCGATGCAGACAAGGCCCTGCTTTGGAGCAGACTACCTACTGGAAAAGTAAGAACCAGTCCTTGGAAGATCCATATGTAGGATTTCTTTCTCCAGAGAATTTTAGGTCCTGGCTCACTGCAGCACAAGGACCTTGTTCTCTACAGTCTGACTCTGTTGCCAGCTGCAAATTCACACTGTAGTAAGTAATTCACAAAATCAAAGCCAGTCTCCAGAGAAAGAGCAGAGCTTGAGCAGGAAGCAGGGAATCAGATTGAAAAATAAATTTAAAAGGACATTTAACCTCATATCAGGGGAAGCTATTGCCAACAATTATGTCCTATTAAGTCTGGTTTACCCGGCTTGTGATTTCCAATCCAAATGCAGTCCCATTCCCCTTGGTAAACCTGTTTTTGCTGCCTGCCTGGGACTGGAAAAATGAAGGGGTTGTCAAACAACTGGGAAGTCACAATACAGCTATTTGGCAATATCTGCTTTATGGGTCCAAAATCACGGGCCTGCATTAAGTTATGCCTCTTCTCTCGTCCCCACCCCCCCAGCAAATACAAAGATCATCACAAAAGGAGGCATTTCTTCATTCTGTAATGTTAACATGTACCATCTCGCCTGGAGAGGTACCACCAACTTGGATATTATTATCTTTATGATTAAAGTGCTTCCACATGCTCCCAGCAGACCTGGCATGGAGGCAAATGGGGTGCTAAGCATGCCTCGTTACTCCTTACGAGCTGGCTAGAGTTGCCAAACGAAAGAAAGGTGGCAGTGTCATATGCAGTATTCAAAAAGCAGCAGGAGAGGCCTTAGCTTAGATGCCGCCATTCCTCGCAAAAAGAATGGCAAGGACTATTCTTTCCAAGCCACCTCCTCCTTATGCTCCATTCCTTTGGGGGTTAGGTTACACTCTCACCATAAAAGCAGAAACCAGGAGATCTTTGGGCTCCTCTTGTCATCCCATTCCCTTTGCCATTGCAGCTTTAACATACATAAAGATGAACTGTGCAGAGCAGGGGAGAGAGAGAGAGGATAAGATTCAGAACTCAGAATTACCCGCCTGCCCTTTCAGACTTGTCCATTGGGCTGTAGCCTTGCCTCCTGTCCAAAGGCGGAGCCAGCTGCTCCGGCACCCAAAACGTACAAGCTGTGCCCGCGGGGGCGGGGTGAGCTGCCCACAGGGGCAGCCCCCCTCAGGGATGACACCCAGGGCGGGCCGCACCCACCGCACCCCCCTCCTCTGCCAGTGCTCCTGTCCCGCAGAGTTGAAGCACTGGTGTTGGGCACACATTGCACAGCACTGCCAAATTAGGAGGTCCATATCCTGCTTTTCCACTGTGCAGCCCAATCCAGAGAGCTGCTGAGCAGCTTGCATTCCCAGAAGGCTGGGACACAACAAGGTCAATGATCTTGGAGCTACTTGATCTTCTAATTTGGGTAGTTGGGCATGAACAAAGGGGGGAAGTGCCCTCCTCAATACAGACACTGGCCCTCTGCACCTCTTCCTCCCCAAGGAGCAAAGGGCTGAGGATTTCTTCAGCAAGCGCATGGACTGATGGCCTTTCGTTATAAAGGTAAATGAAGTGGAGCCCCGCCAGGTGTGTTTCAGCTGCCAAACACCCTAAATTAAAGAGGTCCCAGCACCACTGTTTTCAGTGGAGAAAAAGAAGACCTCCTGCTGTTTCTTGTGGGGTGGAGGGTGCAGAAGCAGAGGGCCTGTGACAAAAAGTGCTGGGCACAGGATTGCTCTCCACAGGCCCATCTCTGGGCTATTGAATGCTGGTGAAGGGGTGGAGGTCACAGTCTCTGTCTGTGCAGGAGGGCTTTCCCCTGCTTAAGACACTCATCCCTTTATGCATAAAAGGCATTCTTATTTTCCCAGTCAAAATCCATATAGTTTGCCTTCCCCCTGCCCCCACCAAAGAAAGTGTTTACCATACATCTTTTCTAGCAGGTTGCAGAGCCCAGGAATCCTGGCTCCTGCCTGCCCCGTAGCACATTTAGGCACCCCCACAGAGTAAGGAGGGGCGACTTGGGGGCCCACAGCTGCATCCATCCCCACCCTGATTATTTCCCTTGCCAGGATGAAAACTATGCAAGTCTGCTGTGTACTGATTTCAGCCTGGACAAGGCTCTTCCCCAGTGGCCTTTGACCCAAGACCCTAAGATGCCGCTGGCCTTTACCTAGAGGGCTTCTCAGAAACCAATCCATATCTTTCGTTGGGCGGGCTGGGCATGGAAGCCAGAAGTCTTGCCTGACCAAAGAGATCAGAGTTCAGTTTGAGCAAAAAAGGGGGTTGCTGTGCTTTTGAGCAGAGTGCATGCTCCCTTAGTGGCCAGTTTAAAACAAATCCCTCATAAATACTGATTGAACACCCAGACGCACACACTAAGGCCTGGTCAGACCCATCCTTGGACCTTCATACAATAACATCAACATCCCCTTGGCCCACACAGAGGCCCCCTGCACCCATCCCACTCTCAGAAACTCCTGGGTTGGCTGGGGGATTCCTAAGCTGTTTCCAGGGACTGTTTTAGTCCTGTTCCATTGCTTTGGTTCCTCATCCTAATTTAAATACCTTCTGGCATTTTGTGCATGTGCGCACACACGAGAGAGCTGCCCTGATGGGGAGAAAAGGAAGCCCCTGCCCCCAAGAATAAAAAGATCTGAGACACAGCGATTTTCTTCAAAGGAAGGAAGGAGAAGGGAGGAACAGTCCCCTCCTCAAACAGGTGCAGTGCTCTTAAAAAGGGGGGGTGAGGCCCTGCCCTCTTGGTCCATACAGAGTGCAGTGTGCAAGGGCTGCCCTTGTCCAGGAGAGGTGGTCAGTCTGGTCTCGGAAGGCTATCAGAGCACAGTGTTCTCGGTGCAGGTGCCCCCCAAGGAAGAGCGGAACGCTTGCAGCTGGGAGACCCCGTGGAGATGGACACAAGCAGCCGCCACCACCAGCACATGGAAGATCTGGTGGGAGTGGAACTGGAGCAGGAAGAAGAGGGAGGGGGAGAGAGAAGCTGAACCCAGGACTTCTGATGGCATGGGCTGCCCTGCTCTCTCCAGGTGAGGCTTGCCGGCTGGAGAGTTGCTGTGAACCAGCGATGGGGAACCTGCACTACAACCCCATCATCTCCAACAACTGTCCCTGCTGGCTGGGACCAAGGGGGGTCAGAGGTTAATGACATTTGGAGGGACAGAGGTTCCTGTTCCCCCGTCCCTACTTTAAACCCACCAATGAAACTGACAAGAAATGGGTTTTTAAACAAAAAACCAGAAGGGAAACAATGGCCCAGAGAAGCCAAGAATGCTTTGTTTCCCAGTTTAGTGCTTAATTTTAAAAGGTACCCAACACACCCGTAGATTGCAGCCTGCCTAAGCTACTTGTATTCTTCATTAAACTGTGTGAGTTATGTTCACTCAGAAGTAGGTGTTGCTGAGGCACCGTCTACAGCTGCAATGCCACTAGAATTGCTTCCTTCATTCTGGCCAATTTGCTTTGCATTTTACAGCTCCACGACAGACAGAAATGTCTAAAGTGAAGCTTACTGCATCAATGCTTTTCCATGCTGGGAGAAAAGCCAGACCAGTTGAACACCTGACTGTTGTGGAGCTGTCAAAAGTGCAAGATTTCTGCCCAGAGAGACAGAAAGAAGCAACTCTAATGGACACTTAGCTATTTCTCAACCAGGCCAGGTTTTTCAGGTATAATGATTGCATTGTCTCATTTTGTATTGCATTGTATTTTAGATCAGGGATGGGGACTTCATGGCCCCCCAGAGGTTGCTGGACTACAGCTCCCATCAGCCCCTGACCCTTGTCTGTGCTGTCTGGGGCTGGTGGGATCTGGAATCCAACAACCTCTGGTTCCCCATCCTTGGTTTACAGGAAGCTTAAATAAATTCAAGCATTCATGTCACAAAAATGGTGGGGCTTCCTCAAAGGAAGCTGCATTTTGCCAAGTCAGACTCTTGTGCCAGTGTTGCTTAATCTGATTGTTCTCTTGGGTCTTGGGCAGAAAAAGGGCTTCTACATCCCCTGATCCTTTTGACATCATGTGGCCAAGTGTGTCTTCCTCCCCTGAGCTTTATTGTCCCTCGAGGAAAGAGATATTCCAAACCTGACATGAAGATTGCAGGGAATTCTGACTCACAGTTTTTATCTTGCACTTAGACACCCCAAAGGCTAGTTCCTCCCTCCCCACATTCTATCATTGCCACACAACACGTACCCATATGTCACACTTGCCCGGGAAGAAGCGTTCAGGGATTCGGGCAGCGTACAGACCCACGCCCAGGATGTAGAGGACTGCCATGAGGAAGAGCCACCCGATCTGCCCCACGGTTGTGGCCTTGATGAATCCTTCAGCAATCATGAAGTGGAGTGTGGGCACCAAGCCACTCAGCCCGAGGCCCAGGAACACCCCTGTCCAAAAAATAAGAAAGGTCACTGTGTGGAAAAGCTCCTGTCAGGGATTAATAGATAGAAGGCCTTATCTGGTCTCAATCCTGGAACTAAAGTTTAATGTCAAATATGGAGAATAGAACAGCATGTACAAAGAAGCCAAATTATCTAGACCAATGGTCCAGGACCACTTGAAAATTGCTCAATGGTTTTTTGTCTGTGGTAGCAATTGTACTGTACTGTGCTAGATGCTGTATGCTTTTTAATTGTATTTTTATTTAATTTATTTATTAAAACTTGTATGCCATTTGACTGTGAATGAAATCTCTAAGTGTTTTACAACAGCATAAAATAAAACAGGATAGTATTAAAAATAGGTATTAAAATATTCAATGGAATTCAGATTGCTAGACTCCAGCTCCCATCATTCCCAGCCAGCCTCACCAATGGTCAGGGTTGAAGAGAGTTGGAGTCCAAGAACATATAGAGGTGCTAGATTGGCTAACCCTCATCTATAGCCATAGGATGAGACTTGAACTAAAGTCTGGCTCTCCCACTAAACTTTTTGCTATTATGCTAAGCTAGTTCCACACATTGTTATGTACTAATCCTGTTACTAGCTTCCAAGTGGGGAAAATGCCTTTAACAACATGGTACTGCACACTTTGGCCATGTCACAGAACCATAGACTTCTAGACTCGGAAGGCACCCCAAGGGTCATCTATTGCTGCCTCCTGCAATGCAGGAATCTCAACTAAAGCATCCATAACAGATTACCATCCAACCTCTGCTTATAAACCTCCAAGGAAGGAGAGTCCACCACCTTCAAAGGGAGTCCATTCCGCTATCAAATAGCTCTTACTGTTCTTCCAGATGTCTAGTCCAAATCTCCTTTCTTGGAGCTTGAAGCCATTGGTTCAGGTCCTACCCTCCAGAGCAGGAGAAAACAAGCTTGTTCCCTCTTCCATGTGACAGCCCTTGAGATATTGGAAGATGGCTACCCTATCTCCTCTCAGTCTCATTTCCAGGCTAAAGATACTCAGATCCTTCAACCACTCCTCAGAAGGCTTGGTTTCCAGACCCTTGATCTTCCTGGTCGTATTTTTGCACTACCCTCAAGTTAAGCCCTCCTTCATGGATCACTGCCTTGTCGTGGCGAAGGGGCTTGAATTACTCAGGGAAGCTATGGACAGGTCAAGATGGACAGGTCGTAGTGGAGAGTTTGGACCAAACGTGATCCACCTGGAGGAGGAACTGGCAAGCCACTCCAGTATCCCTGCCAAGAAAACTCCATGGACAAAGACAACAGGCATATAAAAGATATGACGCTGGAAGATCAGTCAGCCTGACATCAATACCAGGAAAGATTCTAGAGCAGATCATTAAGCAAACGGTCTGTGAGCACCTAGAAAGGAACGCTGTGATCACTAAAAGTCAGCATGGGTTTCTGAAAAATAAGTCATGTCAGACCAATCTGATCTCATTTTTTGACAGAATTACAAGCCTGGTAGATGAAGGGAACGCCGTGGATGTAGCCTATCTTGATTTCAGCAAGGCCTTTGACAAGGTGCCCCATGATATTCTTGTAAAGAAGCTGGTAAAATGTGGGCTAGACAATGCTACCATTCAGTGGATTTGCAACTGGCTGACTGACCGAACCCAAAGGGTGCTCATCAATGGCTCCTCTTCATCCTGGAGAGAAGTGACTAGTGGGGTGCCACAGGGTTCTGTCTTGGGCCCAGTCTTATACAACATCTTTATCAATGACTTGGATGATGGGCTTGAGGGCATCCTGATCAAGTTTGCAGATGACACCAAATTGGGAGGGGTGGCTAATACCCCAGAGGACAGGATCACACTTCAAAATGACCTTAGCAGATTAGAGAACTGGGCCAAGGCAAACAGGATGAATTTTAACAGGGAGAAATGTAAAGTACTACACTTGGGGGGAAAAAATGAAAGGCACAAATACAGGATGGGTGATACCTGGCTTGAGAGCAGTACAAGTGAAAAGGATCTAGGAGTCTTGGTAGACCACAAACTTGACATGAGTCAACAGTGTGATGCAGCAGCTAAAAAAGCCAATGCAATTCTGGGCTGCATCAATAGGAGTATAGCATCTAGATCAAGGGAAGTAATAGTACCACTGTATTCCGCTCTGGTCAGACCCCACCTGGAATACTGTGTCCAATTCTGGGCACCACAGTTCAAGAAGGATACTGACAAGCTGGAACGTGTCCAGAAGAGGGCAACCAAAATGGTCAAAGGCTTGGAAACGATGCCTTATGAGGAACGGCTTAGGGAGCTGGGTATGTTTAGCCTGGAGAAGAGAAGGTTAAGGGGTGATATGATAGCCATGTTCAAATATATAAAAGGATGTCATATAGAGGAGGGAGAAAGGTTGTTTTCTGCTGATCCAGAGAAGCGGACACGGAGCAATGGATTCAAACTACAAGAAAGAAGATTCCACCTAAACATTAGGAAGAACTACCTGACAGTAAGAGCTGTTCGACAGTGGAATTTGCTGCCAGGGAGTGTGGTGGAGTCTCCTTCTTTGGAGGTCTTTAAGCAGAGGCTTGACAGCCACCTGTCAAGAATGCTTTGATGGTGTTCCTGCTTGGCAGGGGGTTGGACTGGATGGCCCTTGTGGTCTCTTCCAACTCTATGATTCTATGATTCTATAAAGATGAGCCCCTCAGGTTGGAAGGCGTCCAACATGCTACTGGGGAAGAGCAGAGGACAAGTACAAGTAGATTCAGAGCTGATGAAGCGGCTGGGCCAAACCCGAAAGGACGCCCAGTTGCGGATATGCCTGGAAGTGAAAGGAAAGTCCAATGCTGTAAAGAAAAGTATTGCATAGGAACGTGGAATGTAAGAACCATGAACCTTGGTAAGCTGGATGTGGTAAAAAATGAGATGGCAAGAATAAACATTGACATCCTGGGCATCAGTGAACTAAAATGGACGGGAATGGGCGAATTCAGTTCCGATGACTAACATATCTACTACTGTGGGCAGGAATCCCGTAAAAGAAATGGAGTGGTCCTCATAGTCAACAAAAGAGTGGAGAAAGCTGTACTGGGATGCAATCTCAAAAATGACAGAATGACCTTGATACGAATCCAAGGCAGACCTTTTAACATCACAGTAATCCAAGTTTATGCACCAACTACCAGTGCTGAAGAAACTGAAATTGACCAATTCTATGAAGACTTACAACACCTTATAGAAATGACACCAAGGAAGGATGTTCTTCTCATTATAGGGGGTTGGAATGCTAAAGTAGGGAGTCAAGAGATAAAAGGAACAACTGGCAAGTTTGGCCTTGGAGTTCAAAACGAAGCAGGGCAAAGGCTAATAGAGTTCTGTCAAGAGAACAAGCTGGTCATCACAAACACTCTTTTCCAACAACACAAGAGACGACTCTACACATGGACATCACCAGATGGGCAGCATTGAAATCAGATTGATTATATTCTCTGCAGCCAAAGATGGAGAAGCTCTATACACTCAGCAAAAACAAGACCTGGAGCTGACTGTGGCTCAGATCATCAGCTTCTTATAGCAAAATTCCAGCTTAAACTGAAGAAAGTAGGAAAAACCACTGGGCCAGTAAGATACAATCTAAATCATATTCCTTATCAATACACAGTGGAAGTGAGGAACAGGTTTAAGGATTTAGATTTGGTGGATAGAGTGCCTGAAGAACTGTGGATGGAGGCTTGTAACATTATACAGGAGGCAGCAACGAAAACCATCCCAATGAAAAAGAAATGCAAGAAAGCAAAGTGGCTGTCAAATGAGGCCTTACAAATAGCGGGGGAGAGAAGGCAAGCAAAATGCGAGGGAAATACTGAAAGATACAGGAAATTGAATGCAGATTTCCAAAAAATAGCAAGGAGAGACAAGAGGGCCTTTTTAAACGAGCAATGCAAAGAAATAGAGGAAAACAACAGAATGGGAAAAACCAGAGATCTGTTCAAGAAAATTGGATATATGAAAGGAACATTTTGTACAATGATTACCACAATTAAGGACAAAAGTGGAAAGGACCTAACAGAAGCAGAAGACAGCAAGAAGAGGTGGTAAGAATACACAGAAGAATTATACCAGAAAGATATGGAGGTCTCATACACCGCAGGTAGTGTGGTTACTGACCTTGAGCCAGACATCCTGGAGAGTGAAGTCAAATGGGCCTTAGAAAACCTTGCTAACAACAAGGCCAGTGGAAGTGATGATATTCCAGCTGAACTATTTAAAATTATAAAAGATGATGCTGTTAAGGTGCTACACTCAATATGCCAGCAAGTTTGGAAAACTCAGCAGTGGCCAGAGGATTGGAGAAGATCAGTCTACATCCCAATCCCAATGAAGGGCAGTGCCAAAGAATGCTCCAACTACCGCACAGTTGCGCTCATTTCACACGCTAGCAAGGTTTTGCTAAAAATTCTACAAGGCAGGCTTAAGCAGTATGTGGACCGAGAACTCCCAGAAGTGCAAGCTGGATTTCGAAGGCGCAGAGGAACCAGAGACCAAATTGCAAACATGCGCTGGATTATGGAGAAAGCTAGAGAGTTCCAGAAAAACATTTACTTCTGCTTCATTGACTACGTGAAAGCTTTTGACTGTCGACCACAGCAAACTATGGCAAGTTCTTAAAGAAATGGGCGTGCCTGATCACCTCATCCGTCTCCTGAGAAATCTCTATGTGGGACAAGAAGCTACAGTTAGAACTGGATATGGAATAACTGATTGGTTCAATATTGGGAAAGGAGTACGACAAGGCTGTATATTGTCTCCCTGCTTATTTAACTTATATGCAGAATTCATCATGCGAAAGGCTGGATTGGATGAATCCCAAACCAGAATTAAGATTGCCGGAAGAAATATCAACAACCTCAGATATGCTGATGACACAACCTTGATGGCAGAAAGTGAGGAGGAATTAAAGAATCTTTTAATGAGGGTGAAAGAGGAGAGCACAAAATACGGTCTGAAGCTCAACATCAAAAAAAACTAAGATCATGGCCACTGGTCCCATCGCCTCCTGGCAAATAGAAGGGGAAGAAATGGAGGCAGTGAGAGATTTCACTTTCTTGGGTTTCATGATCACTGCAGATGGTGACAGCAGTCACAAAATTAAGAGACGCCTGCTTCTTGGGAGAAAAGCAATGACAAACCTAGACAGCATCTTAAAAAGCAGAGACATCACCTTGCCGACAAAGGTCCGTATAGTTAAAGCTATGGTTTTCCCAGTAGTGATGTACGGAAGTGAGAGCTGGACCATAAAGAAGGCTGATCGCCGAAGAATTGATGCTTTTGAATTCTGGTGCTGGAGGAGACTCTTGAGAGTCCCATGGACTGCAAGAAGATCAAACCTATCAATCCTTAAGGAAATCAGCCCGGAGTGCTCACTGGAAGGACAGATCCTGAAGTTGAGGCTCCAGTACTTTGGCCACCTCATGAGAAGTGAAGACTCCCTAGAAAAGACCCTGATGTTGGGAAAGATTGAGGGCACAAGGAGAAGGGGACAACAGAGGATGAGATGGTTGGACAGTGTTCTTGAAGCTACTAACATGAGTTTGGCCAAACTGCGAGAGGCAGTGAAGGATAGGCGTGCCTGGCGTGCTCTGGTCCATGGGGTCATGAAGAGTCGGACACGACTGAACGACTGAACAACAAGTTAAGCCTTTGCTCTGTAATTGGATTTGTATTTTGCTAGTAAACAGAACTATTTTAACCAAGCTTGATTTCCAAATTGATTCCTGGTGTAGAAGTACTGTATCTCAACTGGGAAATGTATTTATCAGAATGAGATCCATTCTGAGGGTCCTGCTGTGTTCTGGCACTTTCAGAACCTACAGCTTTCTAACTACATGGGTGTGTTCTAAGGAAATCCTCCAATGGGGCCCGATCCATCACAAGCAATGCAAAAATGACAATTGTGCATGATTACCTGCTCGGACGGCCCGGTACTGTGGGGTGGCAAAGTGGTCCCACTGCGACACCATGATAGCCGTGACGCCCAGGACACAAATGATGACGAGGTAGATGAGTTGGGGTTGAGGTGAGCAGTAGAAGGAGTAATAGAGCCAGGGAACAAAACTGCCCATGGTGAGCAGGGCGATTCCAGAGTAATCCAGTCTGCACAACAGAAAGCAGGGTGGGCTTATCAGTAGACAGATAGAGCAGGCAGGAGGCTGCTTGAATTTCCCATGATGCCCCTCACATGGCACGTGCTGCTCAGGCCAATGTGGGAGATGCTTTAATTTATCGTGCTGCCCCAGGCAACACTTGGTTGGGGGGCATTGTGGGAAATTTAAAGGGGGCTCCCAGATCTAGCCAGAAGGTGCTGATTGACATGCTAGAAATTTCTTTAAAAGGGGAGCCCAGGACAGGCATCAGTGGTAGACCCCATTGAGGCACAGGGACTGTATGCTAATGCTCGGCATTATGGCAGCACAGAAGGACAGAGCGACACATCAGCACAAAACAGGGCAAAAAGGAGGCCACCAATCTGCATAAAATTTGCACATGGTAATTTATACGCACAGCTGCAAATTAAGAAATAATTACAATAATTAAATGGAAATAAACACCACCTCACCCTAGTAGGGAAGACAGCTTGCCATCTGGCTCTGTCTTCTGAGCAGGTGCTGCTAACTGTTGAGGGCAGGGTGGATAAAAATCAATGATTTAAAAAAAAAATCTGGTTTTATTATTATTTAAATCGGATTTTTTTTAATTTAAATCGGCTTTTTAAAATAAAATGCTTTTGGAGGAAAAATCTTTCTAAAGATAGTTTTCTATTTAAGTTACATGATAGTCCAAATGCTATTCATCAGGAAATAAGGATTTGTTTTAAGTTTTTCATGTGTGCTAAAGCTCAGTTTAAGTTGTGTTTTTTTTAAACTGTTTAACCACGTCAGTTAACATACATGGATACATATGCTATAATGTTATTGTTTTAGTTAAATAAATTGTTTAAATTGTTGTTAAGGAAATGATTATTTTTCTGCTTCCAATAAAGTACAGCAGAAAAGTTGTCCAAATAGAAACATTTAACTTATTAAACCTCACAATAATTTCATAATTATCTGTCTATATATTTCTAATAGTATAACCAAATCAGTAATTTTTTATATAACTGTAAAAACTACTCTGAACATTTATTATTCCAAAAATGAAACCTTCATCTGGTTGTAAATATTAAGATTATACCAGCAAGAATGAGTTTTTCTGTAAAAAAAAATGATTTAAATCAAGTCTTACTGCCTAATGATTTAAATCGATGTGATTTAAATCAAATCCACTCTGGTTGAGGGGCAACTTCAAGGGCCCCCTCCCTGCTCCCTCTTTATATGGCTCCTTATATTTAAAACACACATGGCCTGAGCAGCCCTCCCATAGAGGATACCTTCAGATAAAGGGATGGCCCCTGACAGCCCTTCAGAAATAGAGGACAGTCCTCTGTAAAGTAGGAAACATGGCCACCCTAACATAAGGACTTTGACTCTCTTAAAACCATCCGTGCATCTATTGCCAGCCAGAGAAGAGCTCCCCACTGATGCTCCAAGCACTTGTGTCTCTTGAGAGCTTCAGTGCCACGGAAGATACTCTTGCTCCTCACTGTCTCCCACTTCCCATGTGTCCCAGTAGACTGGGGGGGGGGGCAGGTGAAGCAGGCAGGCGGTAGACTTACTTGGAGAAGGTGCGGGAAACCTCCTCTGAGTGGCAGTAGACTGTGTGGAACAGCCAGGAGAAGCAGAGGCAAAGGATGGCTCCCAAGAAGAACATGCCAAAGACAACACGCTCCTGGATGGGGGCAACGTACTTCATGTTGGGGCTGATCATGTATCCAATGCCCAAGACCAAGAAGAAGAGGAACCCTGGGAGAGGAAGAGAAGAAAGCTGCCCACATCTCTTTCTAGGTGTCTCCACATACCCCAACCACATTCAAAGGTTGGTACTCTCAGGAACTTGGAGGAAATGACTCTGCTCTGCCAGAAGCAGGCAGAGGTCACCAGCAGCCCTGCACAAATAGAGACCTGGAGGGTGCCGTCTCTGGGCCTGGCGGTCTGTGGTCACAGGCCTGGCGGTCTGTGGAAAAACCTGAGCCTGTGTCCCATCCCCCCTTATCTCTCTCTCTCACACACACACACAGTTTCCTTGCAGCACAAGAGAGGTGCATACACACAATAAACAAGCAAACAGAGGTAAACAAGTCTAATGTTCTGCCCTTAGTATTTGCACAATAAACATTGAAGCTTACTAATACAGTGGTACCTCAGTTTTCGAACGTCTCCATTGACAAACATTTCGGTTTTCGAAGGCCGTAAACCCGGAATTTACTTGAATTTTCGAACTGCTTCAGTCTTCGAACACACCTTGAAAGTCAAACATGCCATGAGGCTTCCACTGAGTGCAAGATCCTGAGACATAGCTGTCGACTATTGAGTTTTCAGTTTTCAAATGTTTCAGAATTCGAATGGTCTTCCAGAACGGATTACGTTCGAAAACTGAGGTACCACTGTACTGTATATGAAAAGTGAAGCTCACTAACATAGTGATTATAATGCAGACTGTCAGGAAACACCATCAGTGAACCATATTTGTGTTACCTGTTAAGTATCATTTATGCTGATTTTAAAAAAATATTAACAAAGAAGATGGTAGCCATATTCTGAAGCTGAAATAGTTTGCTATGATGTGAGATACAGAAGGAGAAGGGAGCTAATCCAGATTGCCCCCTTCCTCTTCCCCCACCACACCAAGTTCTTGCTGTGCGGAGCAGACCCCCATGACTGACCAAGCAGATGTGTCCAGATGTTGCCTGTCTCCGTGTGGAGGCGGAAGATGCTTCGGAAACAAGCACGGAAGGAGGGCATGGGCGGCCGGTGCCCATGGAGGAGGAAGTCATTGTCCTTCAGCCAGTCAGGCAGCACATCATAAGGCATGACACGCCAGCGACCCTCCCAGACCTACAGCGGGAGAAAAGACTGAGGGTGTGTAGACATGACTGACTTAAAACGCAGCTAGGTCGTTCTCTTTTCGAACTTCAGTCGGAGCTGGTTTGAGGAAAAACACACTGAAACATAGAATTTCATTTTTTTTAAATGATAGCATGCAGTAGATAAAGGATAGGCATGGATTGCGGTTAATGCGTGTACTCCGCTTCCGCAACCCGTAGTGAGGGCACACTGGGTGCAGAGTGAACAGTATTGTGAGTGCAGCCTGAGGCTAAAGCACAGGAAAGGATCTTGCCTGTTGATTATACTGGGAGCTGAACTATTCTAGCTGAACTAGAATAATATGGTATTCATCTTTTGTAAGAGTGAACTGTGTCTCCATAATTCAAAAAAGCAAACTAAAATCAAACTGTTCCCCCGGTATCAAAAGTGTATGTGTGCTGATTCTGTATGCTTCGTTTGTTTTTTAAAAATGGGGGTGGGGACACTGCTCTAAGGAGATTTTTTTTACTGCAAGCATAAGGAAGTTTTAAACTGTCATTGCATTTCATCAGGAACACAGATGTTGTGGCTTTTGTGAGAGTGCTGAGGCTATTCTGTAAGATATACCCAGCACTAAAAGAAAACAACAACCTCCAGGGCTGCTTTGGTGAAGCAAAGCCAAGAGTTCTCCATGGAATCAGCTTCACGGCTGAAGGGGGAACAGAACAGTTCCCTCCCCCCTCAACACTCTGGCAACAAAGGCCCAATGGCTCCCACACTGCAATCCCATAAAGACCTTCTCAGAGTCCCACTGAGTTCAATGGGCCTTTCTCCCAGGTCAGTGGGTATTAGTCTGCATCCTCACCTCGGGGCCACAGCAGAGGTGACATGGGCTTCCATGCTTGTTGCTCATGCGTCTGACCAACTAAGTATAAGGTGTGGGGCAGGAGCATGTTTGGGGCATAGTAAGGTGCTCCCACCTCCATTAGCCCAGGCACTTTTCTCCCAGCCTGACAGACACTGGAGGTGAAGCAGCCCAGGAGACCAGGGCAGGTGATAAGGCGGCAATGTGTGCGTGTCCCCGTTCCCATCATGCTCATGCCACCTTTTGGTGTAAAATAAATAAACAAGCCAGACCTCCAAATTCATTACACATGAGTGTGGCAGACAGGATACAAATAAGGATCTAGCTTCATCTTGTCTGCTTTGGCACTTCACCATAAACACACTCCGTGGGCCTTAGCAGTGCTGCCAATTCTCTCAGCCTGCCATTTGCAATGTGGGGCAATAATGATGCTAGCCTACCTTACAGGGCTATGGCAAAGCTTCCTGAGAGAAACTATAGGAAGCACTTTGAACATTTGAAATGTGCTTATATAAATGCCACGGTTGTTTGTTTATTGTGGGTTTTGGTTTGTTTTTTGCTAAAACTGAGAGGCAGAGGTATATAAATATCTTAATTCTGAGGTCAACCAACCAGTGGGGTTGCCACAGGCCCTCAAAGCCCCACTCCGTTAGTTCTCACTTGCCTGAACCCAGCAGCAGTCCTCCTCCTCCTGTGCAGCAGCCTCCTTTTCTGTTTCCTGACCCCTCAGGCCAGTCCCTTTTGCGCTTTGTGTGGCCTTCTCCCCCTTGCCCATGGCCTCCCTCAGTAGAGGGCCTACAGGGGACCCCATCAGGGTGCTGGGCTGCCTATCAGGAGAGAGGAAGCACCAGTGGGCCGCGTTCTCTTCTCTGGCTTTCAGATACTATGCCCCGTTGGGCTTGGCCCTGGGAGCTGGCTCAGAGCGGGGTGTCATGGCAGAAAGGAAAGCCTCTTGCCCATGACTACACTACTCCATCTCCCCCTCTTCTCCAGGGTTGTGTGACTGTTGAGCTTCCCTGCGCCTTGCGAAGCTGGGGAGGAGGCCAATGGGCAGTAGCTGAAGTCATAATATCAGACCCGTGGGCACTTTTGTGACATGCTCAGTTTGCCTTAGCACAGATTGGGTAGCAGCCCATAAAATGAAGAAGAGAGGACGGCTGGACAGCCAGGGAGAGAACTGGTGTCCAGTTCCTCAGGGCAAAACTGAGGAAGAGTAAAGCAAGAAAAGCAGGGAGCGCCCAAGGAGGCTTGTTTTGAGCCAGGACTGCTCACAGGGGCTTCCCAGCCACATATGTCACTCACCTTCAGGACAAATTCTTCCATCTTTTCCATGGCATGCTGGGCCTGAAGTGGCAACATCATGACCCGAACAGGATCTGTGCCAACCTCATTCTCCTCTAAGTCTGGGTCATCTGTCCCCCAGCCTGTAGGCTCAACCCCCGTCGCAATGCCATCCTGAAAGAAATCACACCCAGCAGAATGAGGTCCTTCCAAGATAGCTGGTGAGGCAAATGGTCACCCATTGTTGGAAATCTGATGGGTGCTGGTCTGATCTCCCAGTTACTGCTGCTGCTGGAGGATCAGCAGAAAGAGGGGAAATGGAACTGGGCATAAGGGTGGTCAATCCTCAGCCAATCCAGAAGGAAATATTCTCATGTGAATTGTTGCTGTTGCCAGAATTCAGAGTGTTTTGGCTATCGTTCTCCGGCACTTATTGTGAGTTTCCATACACAAGAAGAGCCTTGCTATTGGATCAAGTCTGGCGCTGGGTTTATTAGGGATCTGCAACTCCAAAGAGGGATACAGGGGGGCAGGTAGAAAAGATCAGGCAGCCCAGTGGGTGGTCTTAGTGGCACTCACCTGGCCGATGTCCTCTTGCAGCAAGGGTCTCATTTCAGCCACAGCCTCCTCCCCCCGGTACCCTGCGCACCACCCAGCCCTCTCCTTCAGGGGCTCCATGATGGGGGGGAGGGGGTCACAGAGTTGAGGCCTCTTCACAGGCAGAGGCTAGTGGCCTTTGCAAGCCACCAGCCCCATGTTCCCCACTGTCTCTGTGGGAAAGCAGAGGGGGGGAGGGGTGCAGAGGGATGAATCCTTTTTTCCTCTCATAAGCTTCAAAAAGTGCTAGTTGCCCCCTACCAACTGTGCTACAGCTACCATGCCACCAAAAGAACCGCACTCTCTCTGTTGGCCCCACAACCCACAATAACTATTTCCTTGGCATTCCTGCCATTTCCCCCAGACGGAAATCCACAATCGGCCCTCTCTCAAAATCTACACACCAGTACATTTTGCAACACCCTGCCCTTGTCCCAGGTCCAAGGAACCTTCTCCTGCCCCAAACATTTCCCTGGTCTCCAGGTCTTGTGCAGCCGTTATTCCTGCATCCACTTGGCCTCCTCTCTTCTCTCTCCATTGCTCTCTGCCACCCCGTCTGTGACAGCACACTTGCCCACCAGGCAGCGTGTCACTGCTGATAGCCTGCCACCTCTCGTTGCCCAGCAACATGCTGAGGGGAATTTCCCATTGGGTGCAGGTGGGTGGCAAAGGCTGCCCCCACCCCAGATGGTTCTTTCTGGTTTCCCCTTGTGGGAGGCCGAGGTTGCCTGTGGCCATCGCTGATCCCTCTGCCTCCATTGTTGCTCCCCCATTCTTCAAATTGCCCCCTCCCCACCAGCCCCAATTCCTGGATAATCCCCAGCCCCCTCGTGAGACCCACCCAGCACTCCTGCCCTCCCTGCCGGCCTGCGAGTCTCCATCACCTTCCCCTGCCAGCCTCCTCTCCCAGCCCCTCCATCCTGCCCTCACCCAGCAGCATCAGGACCAGGTCCCTCCAAGGCCCGCCTCTCTCTCCTATAGGCCTCCCTTCCCGCCCGTCACGGGCGCGTCGCTTCCTGCCAGAGCCAGAGCATCCTCGCCTTGGAAACGCGGCCGGGAGAGAGAGAGAGCACTTCCGTCCTGCCAGCATCCTCCCGGCCCGCGTTGCCATGGCGACGCTTCCAAGGGCTGCGCGTGCACGGAGGGGCGCGCAGCAAGTGGGTTTGCTTATTTATTTCATTTAAAAAGGTTATGCACCACTTCATTTTATTTTATTTTACTCTAACACTTCAAAGCGGTTTACAAATACAGAAAACAAGCAAATCAATACAAATTCGCACCCCTGTGGCGATTGGCCGCTGTGGGCGGGCCTGTGCGCCAAACGCGGCCTCCAGAAAGCAGCGCGCATCCCGGGGCGCGGGCGCAGGAGCCGCGCCTACCTGGCAGGAGCTGCTCCCTCGAGGCCCCGAAGCGCAGCCCCGCCGGCCTGACTGAGGAAGCCACGCGGAAGAGGCCGCAGCAGCGGTTCCCATATGGTCTAGCGGTTAGGATTCCTGGTTTTCACCCAGGCGGCCCGGGTTCGACTCCCGGTATGGGAAGGGTGCAATTTTTGTTCACTCGAGAGGAGCTTCGAGTCGCCCAGATCTCCTCCTTTTCCCCCAATTCGTGGCGCTGCTGCGATTGCCAGCTGCAAAAGGCGTGCACGCTTCCATTCAGAACGGCGAAGAGAGTTTTCATGACCTGAAGCGCATTTGATTGGGACAAGTGGAAAGCGGAGGAAGACTGAATTACAAGATGTTACAACAGCAACAAAAGTGAACGAGAGAAACTAAAATTTAAAGCTTCCCATACCGGGAGTCGAACCCGGGCCGCCTGGGTGAAAACCAGGAATCCTAACCGCTAGACCATATGGGAGACAGCTGGCAGGACCCTCCTTCACTGAATCTTGGCAGACAGGGGAGAGCGGGTCACACTTCGCACCAGCATGATATTATGTCTTCTCTTTCTCTTTTTTTGGAAGAAAAATGAAACAAAAGTACAGTGGTACCTCTGGTTAAGTACTTAATTTGTTCCGGAGGTCTGTTCTTAACCTGAAGCACCACTTTAGCTAATGGAACCTCCTGCTGCCGCTGCGCCGCCAGAGCACGATTTCTGTTCTTAGCGGAGTTCTTAACCTGAAGCGTACTTAACCCGAGGTACCACTGTACTTCCTAGGTAGATTTCTATAAGCAAGTGTAATATTATTCTACTTCGGGAAAGAATATATTTCTCTCTCTCTCTCTCTCTCTCTCTCTCTCTCTCTCTCTCTCTCTGTGTGTGTGTGTGTGTATGATCATTTTTTTCTCTTCCAAAACAACAGAGGGTGCCGTGCAAAGCACATGGGCTGCAGCGCTTAACCCAGCATAACCTGCCACACAAACCTGTCACTCTCAGGCACTTCGCATGCGCAGACACCTTATTCACTTTAAATAGAAATTTGGGAGACTCTTCTTGCCTGGCCTAATAGGTTATTTAGTAGCAGATGCTCTGAAAAAAAGGTAAATGGTGCAAAGCAGGGATAGGAAAAGATCACTTTTCCCATACCGGGAGTCGAACCCGGGCCGCCTGGGTGAAAACCAGGAATCCTAACCGCTAGACCATATGGGAGAAGCACAAACTAGCGCCGCGTAATGTTCGAGCCAGTCCAAGACAGAGATGCTCACCGTTGCCACCTCCAGGGAGAGAAGAGAATTGCACCCTCGCGCCCACTTCCTATTGCAAAGGCAGAGGCGCTGCTTTGTGCTGGATCTTAGGCAAGTCAATCGAGAAATCGCGGTGTTTTGGCGGTTTTGTAAGAAAAAGCTCAACAACTTTGGGGTTTGTCTAAAACAAGCGCAACAACTTTCGGGGTATCCTGGATTTTACTTTTTGAAATATGGCAACCCTAAATTATTGCAGCTGCTTAACTGCAGGATTGCTGGAAAATTTGGGTGCCTGGATATTGACCATTGAGGTAGATGGGGGTTGCGAGTTTGCACTACTGTGCCCGCATGCTGGAATTTCAGGCTGCGCTTGCCTTGCCCTCCTTGGGGGAGTGTCAAGAACCAGCCCACCCAAGCAGATCAGGGGAGCGCGCCCGCCCGCCCGCAAGTTCTTCGCTTCTGCTGCAGCAGCAACCACCGCCGGCTTCTTTCCCCCAGCAACCGCGCGCATCCACCCACCCCTTGCCCTGCTGCGAACAGAGACCAGAACTTCTAAAAAGAGAGGCCATCACAGCCCCCGTTTCAGCCTCAAGCCCAACGCTGCTTCGAATACAGTTCAGCAAATGCAAAACTGCAAACGGAATTCTGGAGTCGGGCCCATCAGCAGCCCAATTATACTCCTTCCGCTTTCTCCTGTTTGCAACGAGCCTTATACAGTCTAGGAACAGCCGCAGTAGCATTAAAAGGTGATGCAAACAAAAGCTGGAATGATTTTGAGACTTTTAAATTCCCCGAGTGGGGCTCGAACTTGCAGCCCCCGGGTCAAAGACAGCTGCGCGGGCAACTGAGGGGGAATATTGGGTTTTTCTCGCCCGAACCTCTCTCTCGTGCGCACGCGTGAGCGAAGGGAGCTGAAGTGCGACCCCTACTGGCCAATTGCGGAAGCGCGCCTTTGAATTTGCCACCCGCGGCGACCATTCACACGCCTTTCAGTTGCCCATATCAATTCTGATCAATAACCTCTGAAGATGGTTGCCGTATCTGAAAAGCATGCAGCAGATGCGCCGCCAGGTTCACGGGCAGTTGCTTGGAGCCTGGCAGCCGCCTCGCTGCTCCCCATTCGCCCCTTTTCTCGCCTCGTTCCGCGCTTGCAGGCGCAGAGGGGGAGACCTCCTGGCAACCAGGGCAGGTTGCAAACCATTTAAAATAGCTGACAAGGGCGGCAGTGTGCACGTGAAGTGTCGCACTCCAGGTTCAGGAGGGGCAGCCAGGCGCCAATTTCTCGATACGTAGATCAATATCAGAAATAAACCAGTTGGCGCGCCGTTTCTTTGATACTATTTAACATTTAATTCTCCATCGTGGCATGCATTAAAAGAAATTGTCATTCCCATACCGGGAGTCGAACCCGGGCCGCCTGGGTGAAAACCAGGAATCCTAACCGCTAGACCATATGGGAGTTAGATGAGAAAGGAGCTTTTGGCTTAGAACCTAAAGAGAGCAAGGTAATGCAGCAGAAAAGAGGGGCACCTCCTTTTGCCAGTCATATCAAAAGACTTGCTTTTGCAAGCACTTCTGCAAACTGCTGAGAAACCCACTAATAAACCTTAATGTGCTTCTACTTGTTACACCCGTAATGCACCAGATTTCACGATGCTTCCCTTTTCCTCCAGGTGCCACCCACAACCTGTGTCCCTCCCTTGCGATCTTTTATTTTTTCACTCTATCCTTTAACTTCTTCTGTAAAATATTGGCAGGAATCAATTAGATCCTAAAGCTGAGAGTAAATACACTTGGTCACCCCAGTTCAAACCTTTTCAAAGCTACAAACTCATGCGGAAGTGCCCCAGCGCTGTTCTCTGCTCTGGTTTCCAGGCCTTTGCCCTTCAATTGTTGGCAGAGGGCCAAAATGCCCCCTTCTTTCTTACACCAAGTTAAAAAAAACATTTGCCCTGCCAAGCATGAAGGGCATGTGCATATGAAACTTAGGTGCATATCTGTTTAAATTAATGTTTAGCAGTGGCAGCTAAAAGACTGTGGGTCATTACTTCTAAACATTTTGGTTTTTAATCTAAATAATGCAATTGGGACCTGCAGCAAAATACAGCCAGATGCAGAAGGGGGCCAGGTTCCTACACCTGAGTAGGAGACGACATTGCCGCACATGCATGTTGTCCATTCTATCCAATGGAAAGTTCACAGGTGCATATCAAACCATTCAAAAATATTTTTATTTTATTTTATATACCCCAAAATATATTGGTTTCTAGGTTCCCAGCATATGCTTCAAACCACTCTTATTTTGTTTCCAAACTGACAGGGATCCCACCACTGTAGTTTGCTGTTAGACAGAATAATAATATAAACAATATTTTGTTTTTGTTTAGTTGTATTTACAATGTTTTATTAAATTAACTGTTAAACAGTATTTTAAAAAGTGGAATAATAGAAATAGCACAGAAATTACAGCCCTTATCCCAAATATTTGTGTTTTTTTAAAGACACATTTAAGTCTTCCCCTCCCCTTCATACTTGACAAAGTAGACATCCTTGCTCCTCTCTTTCAGGCTGGGAGTTCACATGTGAAAGCATGAAGCAGCAATAGTCAAAAGCTCTCCCACAATCTCAATCCTTTTCAAAGGACACCATTCACACATTCAAGCTGTCAGTTCTGAAACTATGTGTGATGTAACACTTAAGAATGTAAAAATTTTCTGTATTGTGACCTTATATAAGCCTCATTGCATTCACCTTAATATGCAGTTACATGACTAATAATTACAATTTCCAAACCAAGTCTGCACTGCCTCTGCAGGGCTGCCGTGAATAGCTCAGCTGGTTAGAGCAGGGTGCTGATAATGCCAAGGTTGCAGGTTTGATCCCTATATCCATCTGTCTCGGGATACAATGGAGCGCTGCATGTTCCTGCATTGCAGGGGGCTGGACTAGATGAGCCTCAGGATCCCTTCCAACTCTACAATTCTATTATTCTACGAACTTGAAATTTATGTTGAGGGAGAAAATGATAGAAAGAGGATGTATCAGAGGCCAAGTAGGATCACTTTCTGGAAAATTTGCAGGAGCTTTTAGGTTAACAGGAAGGAGAAGAGAGTGTGAATCTATTTTAAATCCATTACATTTTTATGCTGCTTAATTTCAGTGGTGTGGCAAGGGAGGCCTTTAAGCAGAGGTGGGATGACCATCTGTCATGGATGCTTCAGTTGAGATTCCTGCTTTGTAGGGGGTTGGACTAGAAGACTCTCAGGATCTCTTTCTAATGCTACAATTATACTCCCCCCCAAAAGAAACAGTATAAAACAGTCCCTTTCTGTCTAGCATTATCAAATGTTATATACCTCATCTCAGTTCGACCTCAGCTACTGAAGAGGTGGCCCAAAGGATTTTAAACAGTGTTTGCAGACAAGAGTTAATACTGGATCTTTATCTGTTTCAAAGACATCCCCCTCACTGATTGAAAACATACAAAAATAAGAGGAAAAAACCTACAATCGTATTGTAACATGGTCCTGAGAATTATGGAAAAGGCAGGATGAGAGTAAGGCTCTGGGCAAGGCTGACCAGCATTTCAAAAAGCACCAGGACACAGATCTCCACAAACAAGGTTTCCAGACATTTCTGAAGCCCTTATTTATTAAGTACAGCTAAAAATATATATGCAGCAAGCGGCTTCTGGGATGCATCCCAATAAATACAGGCCCCATTCTTATATCTATGCTCTCAGCAGAGAGATGGTTATAGCTGTTCAAGGGCAGCGTTGCTTTTCCCTTGCTACAAGTCTGTGCTTTTCCCCCAGCAATGCATGGTAATGTCTCTGTGTGGTCTCAATGTCACTCTGCAATGAGGCAATTTCTGCAGCCAGTTGAATTCCTAGAACAGAAGAGGGTGAGAGACAGTTTAGATGATGCATCATGGAAGAGAACCTGGAACATTCCCCCTAAGGCAGGCAGGTTGTTGGGACTCCAGGTCTCATCAATCCCAGCCAACAAAGACAATGGTCAGGAATGAGGAGACTTGCAGTGCAGCAATGGAGAGCAGAGCCAAAGGTATAGCAGCTGTATGATGTGTTGACAGAGAGGACTTCAGGCAACAGAAAAGGAGATTTTGGATACTTGTATCTCTGGAAGGACCAAATCCAGCATCCCAGGATCACTCAAAGGGGTACAAGTAACAGCACAGTCCTTGCCATCACTTGTGGTATTCAGCTGAGCTAGCTTTCAGTGTTGGGCGAATAAGACTTTCATCACAGAAGTGCAGGGGCAGAGCAACATCCCTGCTTGCTTCCACAGTGTGTCAGGATCAATGACAACTTTCAGATTTACCCATCTGTATGGCCCCAATGCTTTTTGACAGAAGGAGAAACGAGGGCTGTGCTCTCAGAAGACTCTTCATTGCTCTTTGGGGTACAATGAGAAGGGGAAGGAAGAGCAGATTGTGTGGAGTGTAAGAGCGGCCATTTCCCTCACCTTCTTGGAATGTCCTTTGGGCTTGTCGGAGGCTTTGGGGCACAAGGATTCCAAACCATGTCAGGGGATTTTGAATCCCTGATCCCTCGGCAGCCTTGTGGGAGGCCTTTGGGGGCTGGGCTGGAGCCTGTGCTTTCCCTGGACCTTTTCGCCATCGTAGAACTGGAAACATTAAAGCAACACCTTTACTAGACGGGAACTTAGCGGTGAGAAAAACACACAACATTCTAAGTCTTTGGTCACACCCACCCCAGTCAGTTCCCTGCCCCTGGCTTATTGTTAGGAACTAGGATTTCTCTCTCTCCTCTTTTGAAATTCTGACATTATGGCAAGTAATAATAATAATAATAATAATAATAATAATAATAATAATAATAACAACTTATTATTATTATTATTAATACTCCGCCCATTTGGCTGGGTTTCCCCAGCCACTCTGGGTGGCTTCCAGCAGAATATTAAAATACAATGATTCATCAAATATTAAAAGCTTCCCTAAACAGCCTTCAGATGTCTTCAGATGTCAGGTAGTTATTTATCTCTTTGACATCTGATGGGAGGGTGTTCCACAGGGCGGGCACCACTACTGAGAAGACCCTCTGCCTGGGTCCCTGTTGCTTCACTTCTCGCAGTGAGGGAACCACCAGAAGGCCCTCGGAGATGGACCTCAGTGTCCAGGGTGGATGAAGGGGGTGGAGACGCTCCTTCAGGTATACTGGGACGAGAATGTTTAGGGATTTAAAGGTCAGCACCAACACATTGAATTATGTTCAGATATGTACCAGGAGCCAATATAGATCCTTCAGGACTGGTGTTATATGGTCCCGGCAGTCGCTCCCAGTCACCAGTCTAGCTGCTGCATTTTGGATTAATTGTAGTTTCCGGGTCACCTTTAAAGGTAGAGCGCATTGCAGTAGTCCAAGCGGGAGATAACCAGAGCATGCACCACTCTGGCAAGACAGTCTGAGGGCAGGTAGGGTCTCAGCCTGCGTTCTAGATGGAGCTGGTAGACAATTGCCCTGGACACAGAATTGACCTGCACCTCCATGGACAGCTTTGAGTCCAAAATGACTCCCAGGCTGCACACCTGGTCCTTCAGGGGCACAGTTACCCCATTCAGGACCAGGGAGTCCTTCACACCAGCCTGCCGCCTGTCCCCCCAAAACAGTACTTCTGTCTTGTCAGGATTCAACCTCAATCTGTTAGCCACCATCCACTCTCCAACCACCTCCAGACACTCACACAGGACATTCACCGCTTTCACTGGTTCCAATTTAAAAGAGAGGTAGAGCTGGGTATCATCCGCATATTGATGGACACCCAGCCCAAACCCCCTGATGATCTCTCCCATTGGCTTCATATAGATGTTAAAAAGCATGGGGGAGAGGACGGAACCCTGAGGAACCCCACAAGTGAGAGCCCAGGGGTCTGAACACTCATCCCCCAACACCACTTTCTGGACACGGCCCAGGAAGAAGGAGCAGAACCAGTGCCCCCAGCTTCCAGCCCCTCTATACAGTCCAGATGATGTCGTGGTCGATGGTATCAAAGGGCACTGAGAGATCCAACAGAACTAGGAAACAGCTTTCGCCTTTGTCCCTAGCCCGCCGGAGATCATCGACCAGCGCGTATGTTTTCTGAGTCTGTTAAATCTTTGTGACTTTCATTACTATTTCCAACAGAAATAAAAAGGACTCCTGTGTTTTGTTTATTTAAATAAAGTATTTGTACGTCGTTTTGAAGGCAAAGCCATCCTAAGGTATTTTTTAAAAAGATATAATTAGCTTCATATACATCCCCCCACCACAAGATCTCATTAATAATGGCATGAATAGCCAGTTGGCAGGAAGAAACTGTTACACCTATTGGACCTCACTATGGCTGAAGCTCCTAAAAACACAGATGGCCAGGCATGGGCGTTTTGATAAGAGGATCTCTATCCTCAGTTTTATGGACGCGGGTGGCGCTGTGGGTTAAACCACAGAGCCTAGGGCTTGTCGATCAGAAGGTCGGCGGTTCGAATCCCCGCAACAGGGTGAGCTCCCGTTGCTCTGTCCCTGCTCCTGCCAACCTAGCAGTTCGAAAGCACGAAGTGCAAGTAGATAAATAGGTACCACTCTGGCGGGAAAGTAAATGGCGTTTCCGTGCGCTGCTCTGGTTCACCAGAAGCGGCTTAGTCATGCTGGCCACATGACCCGGAAGCTGTACGCCGGCTCCCTCGGCCAGTAAAGCGAGATGAGCACCGCAACCCCAGAGTCAGTCACGACTGGACCTAATGGTCAGGGGTCCCTTTACCTTTATCCTCAGTTTATTGCAGTCCCAAACATATACCATTCCCCTGACCAGCCTTGTGGTTTGCACCCTCACCTTGCTCACTAGGGCCAATTTCCTCCACAGCATCCATAGCTGTTGGTTTAGCAGCCTTCACATCCTCTGAGACCACATGAAACCCCACCTGACCATTGTCTTTCTTACTAGATGGAGAAGAAACAGCAAAATGTAAGATTGAATCTATAGTAATAACTAATTCATTTTGTAGACCTCAGACTAGCCTCCACCAACCTGGTACCCTCCAGATATTTGGCTAACAGTTCCCATCAGCCCCAGCCAACATCCTCCACGGTCTGGGATTATAGCGGTCTGGGATTATCCACGAATGAATCCTGTCAGCACAAGGATTTCTAGGGGTTGCTCGAGCCCCTAGAGCAGATTTAGAGCACTTGAAAAAACTGTGCAAGCAGAAATGTTATTTATTTCATAAAAGTTATATCTCGCTTCACTGCAGAAATCCTTGCATTCACCAAAAATTCCCCTTAGTGCCACATTGTATTCCAACCAAAGAAATTACTGAAGTGTTATTGCAAAAAGTAAATACAGTGGACCCTCGATTTACAAAGGTAATCCGTTCCGATGGGACCGTTGGATGTCGAAAAAATCGTAAGTCGAGTCCCCATAGGAATGCATTGGGGAGAAAATATTTGTAGGTCGAAAAAAGCCCTATCTAAACTTCGTAACTCGAGAACACCCTATCTAAAACGGCCACGACTTCCTTTCGGAAGTCGAAAAAAATCGGAAGCGTGCGGCCGCTTTGATCCTTCATAACTCGAAAAATACGGAAGCTGGGTTACTCGTAAGTCGAGGGATCACTGTAGTGGAATTGCAATTTACCATAAGTCAGGAATAGGGAATTCGTGGCCCTTCAGATGTTGTTGGCCGACAGCTCTGGTCAGCTCCTCTATGCAATACAAGCAGCACAGATACCCATCTAGAGCTAAAATCCGTCAAGGAGAGAAATAAAACTGGAAGTCATAAAAACCAACAGGAAGGAATACTGGCTGTTCTGCCTCCCCTCTCCTGCTCTTTCATAGGCTCTCACTTGCTCCATGGGATTCCACCCTCCAAATTCTGATATTTCCTGCTCTCACCTAGTTTTCACCTGAACCATTGGAGTCATCCGATGTCCATACTGAAGGGGAGAGACAGATTTGTTACCCATGGCATAGCGGGACTTGGAGAGCGAGAACCAACCCTGGAGAAGAAATAACCGCCACAAAATGTTAAGAGACAAGGCTTCTCTCTTTAGAAAGAATCTTCCTCAGCGGGCACCTTCTGAGAAAATTTTGTTCTTGGCCAGATCCCCCCAAGAGGCAATGGGCAGAGGGCTACAGAACAGCAACCATGGAGGGGGAGGGGGAGAGGAGGAAGGGGACCCACGGGTGGTAGAAGTGCCCTTCACCTTTATCCAACTCCCCCAAACCTAAGTCTCACCTGCTCTATCAAGCTGTTAAAAGCTTTCCTCTTGGTCTGGAGCATCTCCAAAGTATCAAAAAGGTGGAGGATGACCTGGTCCAACTCCTCACATACTTCAGCCGGTACTGCATCCTCTGCTGGAGCCATCTGAAATGAAACCCCTGTAACTGCAACTGCAACTGCTCACACTCAGCTCACATTTTTTGCCCCCTCCATTGCTGTCTGTCTAAGACTAGATTGCAAGCTCTTGTCTTTGTTCTATGTTATTCTGTAAAGAATTATGTAAGAGGATAGCACTATAAAAGTAGCAGCACTCTGCTTGCTAGTTCTACTGTTTGTCATGTCCTCTGGAGAAAACGTAGAGTGGCAATACTTTACCCAAGGCAATAGGAAAGCAGTAGCCCCCCCCCCCCAGGTGCAGCTGGACTACATCTCCCACAATCTCTGGCGGGAGCCAACACCACCAGGAGGGTCACAGTTCCCCATTTCTGCCTTTGGGGCAACCCAAGTACCTTCTGCACCAAGTGTGGTCCAATTTAATCCAGAATGCAACCCTAGGCAGGTTCACTCAGAAGTAAATTCCAGTTCATTCTGTGGGATTTCCCCCTAATCACATCTGTGTGCTGAGCATGAGCTGAATTCAGCAAAAGGTCAATTCCTTCATTCCTTGTTAGGCCAACTACACAAACTGCAATCAAAAACTGAAACTGCAACATGATGGGCAGTAGAGGCCTTATCCACATGCTTTATGTTTTTATATATGCTGGAAGCCACCCAGGGTGGTTGGGGCAACCTAGTCAGATGGGAGGGGTACAAATAATAAATGTACAGTATCATTATCATTATTATTATTATTACCACCACCACCTCCCCCCCCCGCCGGCTTTCCAGACATGGTTTGCACTTTAAAGCTCCATGTGTGAGTGCCCCCACCCTTTCTTTCTCCAGAGAGCTTTCCTTGCAAAAACCCGCTCTTTGCTCTGATTCCGCTTTAAAGAGCAGGTTTTTGCAGGGAAAACTCTGGAGCAAAAGCAAAGGAGCTCAGAGCGAGCTTCGAGGGGCCCACCTCGCTTGGAGAGAGTGGAGGAGAAGCGCAGTGTGGCGAGGCCCCCTTGCCCGCCCAAGACGCCGCCTTCGCGCTGGGCCTTCTCGCCAGGGGCTCTTCGCGCGGCGACCGGAGGACGAGGCTTCCAGGCCCCTCAGGAATCCCGCCTCGCCTTTGCGCGCCACTCCCCTTCCTCCTCTCCCGGTTCGGCTCTTCCTGCTCACGTGACCCGAAGTCACTCCTCCTCCATAACAACCAATCAAGCTACAGCGATTCGCCGCTTTCTCGGAGTGGGCGGGGAGCAGGCAGCCCTTCTCCGGAGCGCCGCTTTCCTCCTCCTCGCTCAGATCTCTCGGCCTCCGTAGCCGCCATCTTTGTTGAGGCCGAGTTCTCCGCGGGCAGCCATCTTGGGCAAGGGCGGCCGGTGAGGCCGCTTTCCGAGCCAGCAAAACCCGCCTCCTTCTCAAAGAGGCATAAGCCGACAGCTCCAAGGAAAAAAAGCTCCACTTCTGGTTTCCGTTAGTACCCTCCTTAGGAAGTGCGTGAGGATGGAAATGCAAAAGTAGAAATAAGACAGAGTTCGCAACTCCCTCTCGCTTCAGTGCCTTGACAAAAATAACGCCCTCTGTCGCTTGACATCCCTCTGCACCTTTTTCAAAAAAATTATTTCCCTCTCTCATGGGCTGTTGGAGCAGAATTCGGGGTTGTTTTAAGCACCAAGGGGAATGAAATTGGATGCCATCCCATTAAAATAAAATAAAACAAAATAAGTGGAGTGGTTCTTTTCCGAGTTTACTTGGAGCTGGTGTACAAGTGACGGCCTTGGTGCCCTCAGACATGGTGTGCTTGGCCGACACAGCAGTCCGGATCTCCCAGGGAGTGATAGTGGATCGGTTGTTGTAATGGGCCAGGTGGAAAGACTCAGCAGCGATGTGCTCGAAAATGTCGCTGACGAAGGAGTTCATGATGTTCATGGCCTTAGACGAAATGCCCGTGTGCGGGTGTACCTGCTTGAGCACTTTGTAGACATAGATGGAGTAGCTCTCCTTCCTGCTCTTCTTGCATTTCTTGTCGCCCTTCTTATGGGTCTTGGTGATGGCCTTCTTTGACCCCTTCTTAGGCACAGGAACAGACTTCGCAGGCTCTGGCATCTCGAAAAGATTCCAGCCACCGCCGAGAGAGAAAGAGAAAACAACTGCCTTTTGTCTCTGCGCCGCCTTCACCTCCTCCCTAAGGGGATATTAATCCATGGGGAGCCTGGTGCCCTGGCTGCTCCCACAGTAATGTTGTTTGGGCGAAAAATAATCATCTCTTACAGCTTGTTCACACTGTTACCCGACCTTTAGGAGTTTCTGCCGACTGTGAATCTTGCGCGTCACCATCTTAGATCTTGATAACTGCCATAAACTGCCATGCCCCTTTAAGGCTACAAATCTATTTATTTTCCATTTAAACGACAAATCTATTTATTTTTCATTTAAACAATTGTTTCCCCAACCAAAAATGTACTCAACACGAGTAACAGCAATAAAAGCCATACGAAAACGAAACGCTAAAAAAATAAGGGAGAGCACTGAGCAGCCACTGCGTCTATGCGCATCTTAGAACTTTTTGGGGTTCTAAGTTAATTATCCTGGGGAATGGGGCTGTTGGTGAATATGGAAAATTAAGAGGAAGGAAACCAGGATTTTAAACATTAATTCAGTCGTCTTTCCATCACCCTTGCCCCGCACAAGGAGATTTCTGACCATTGCATTCAGGAACCGGAAGTCTAATCGAGAATCCTAAGGGTATCAAGCCCTTTGCTTTGCCACGCCATTGAGCGAGCAGTTTGGCCGCCATCCTTGTTTCTGGCACAACCTTCTAGTCTCCCTTCCAGTAGCTTCTTTTGCTCCGCCATCTTTTCTGTGGGCAAACGGCCTTCGGGGTTTTCCGCTGGCGTACTCTTCTGCTATAGGCAGGCTCGCGCTGGCCAATGGGAAGTGGCGGTAAGGCAGGAAGTGGCGAGCTCTTCCGGCGCGCGGTGGAGCCCGGCGTGGTCGGGTAGCAGCATGGTGAGGAGCCGGGCGGCGAAGGCTTCGGCAGAGGCTTTTGGGGGGCCGGTGGGGAAGCGCTGTTGGTGCTCTCGGGCTGAGGGAGCCGCAGCTGGGCCAAAGGGCTTCGCTGCGGTGTCTGCGCCCTAGAATGGAAGCAGCCCAGAGAGGGACCGGGCCCCAGACATGGATCCTCAAGGCTGCCCACTCGCACACCGGCAGCGTTAGCCTAGGAATTGCTCGTAATGGTTGGCATAGTAGTGCATCGTGGGAGAGGAGTAAATTGTAATCTGGGTGGTCTTGTCTCGACTCCCCTTCTGAGTTTCAGATCCACAGTGACTGGCAAGGAGAAGCTCTTTGAGAGTGGAACAGTCTGACTGCCTTATGGGGGGCGTTGGTTTTCTTTCATTTGCAGGTGTCCGGATAGCTATCCGTTAGGAATCCAGACTGCTGCCTGTTAGGGGTGCTGTAGGTTTTTGCATTGAATATTGGCTTGGACTAGATGTTCTCCAGGGGCCTTTCCAAGGCTGACATTCTGTGATTCAGAACTCAATGGCCACAATCCAGTGGGTGCTTAGGCATGTTTAAACCCATTTTAAATAAATGAGCTATGTGACCCTAACCATGCAGGAAACCATTGGAAACCATGCATTCCAATGTATGTTAACTTGGAACAGTGTTCAGTGGGGTATATGCTCTGTAGTACAGTAAATGTGTTTAGGTTTGCAGTAGAACAGTGTCCTATGTCCTGACACTTTACAATATGGCATAGAAGTAAATTTATTAATAAAATCAGTAAAGTTATAAATTCTATACATATTGACTTAGAAGCTTAAGGAGTCTACTCCCAAATAGTTTGGTAGGGAATTATAGCCTAAGGGCACATTCACACTATGATGCCGCTTTAAACATAGCTTCCCCCCAAGAATTATGGGAGCTGTAGTTTGTAAAGGGGGCTGAGAGTTGTTGGGAGGCTCCTGTTCCACTCCAAGTACTGCCATTTCCAGAGTTCCCTGTGATTAAACCATTCTGGGAGGGGAACAGGGGTTTCCAAACAACTCACAGCACTCTTAATAAACGACAGCTCCCAGAATTCTTTGGAGGAAGGTGTGGCTGCTTAAAGGCATATCATACGGTAGCGCTTTAAATGTATGGTGTGCATGTGACCATAGTTTCTGCTGGACTGGGAACAAATGTTTGGACACATCATTTGAGGATTAGCAGCTATTTAGGAAGTGATCATCCGTCCTTGTCCTGAAGATTTGTTAAACTGGAAAGTGGTGGAGGGAACATGTTCTCTGTCGTTCCATTCATACCTTTGTATTCTTTTAGTTGCGCCGGGAAGCCCGCCAGCGGCGAGAATATCTTTACCGCAAAGCCCAGGAGGAAAAGCTTCAGGCAATCCAGGAGAAGAAGGAAAAAATTAAAAAAGCACTAGATGGTATGAACAACTAACTTGTATCTGCTCAAAACTGATGTGTGTATGCTAAGAAGGGGGCCTGTTGTGGAAACCTGCATGTGTACAGTGTCTTGTAGATGCAGGAGCAGTTGCGCCTTTGTAAACTCTTAGGACTGGGGAGACCCAAGGTGACTCACCATTTTCCAGCCTAACTTGCCTCACAGGGCTGTTGTTAAGTATAAAATGGACAGGCAGCGGGAGAACACTGTTACATTGCTTTGAGTTCTTTGGAGGAAAGGGGTGATATACATTAATAACTCTGCTTCAAAAGCCTGTTGAAAAATGTATGTCTTGCATTTCCCTATAACGTATCCCCAAAGTCAGTAATGGTGGTCAAGAGCTCTGTATCTGTGTATGCTTTTCGTAACTCCTCTTGCCTCTTCCCTTCTAGAGAACTGCCTCATCCCCACGGAATTGCGGAGGGAGGCTCTGGGGCTCCAGAAGGCTCTCGAATTTGATGATGGGGGTGGAGAAGGTGAGTAGCTGACATGAGCAAAATAGTAAGAATGGTAAAACTAATATATCATTTTACTGGCTTTGAGGGAAGCCTTTATCCTTCTTGAACAGAGAACAAAATGGCAGAAAGGGAATTGGAAGGAACAACCAGAAGGAGGACAGTGGTGGAATTAGCTGCCCTATTGCATTCCCTGCTCACTAATGGCATCTTATAAAATCAGCCTTTCTTAACCCGGAACCTTCCAGAGGATTTGGGCTACAAAGCCCATCATGCCCACTTAATTGGATCAATCAACTAATTTCCAGTGGAAATGTGGCACATTCGAAAGTGTTGTATTTGTCACATTAGCGCAAGTTACCTCTGAATCACTTGTTGGAGCCCTGTAGATCTGGATTTGAATCGGAATGCTGCTCCAGAACTGAATTATAAATGCTAGGGCTCAGCCTCGGAACATGAAGAGGATGAAGAGGACATTCCCTAGGTGTATGATGTGTTTTCCTCTCTCTGCTGATGAACCACGTAGCCTATCCTTTTCCAATCATTTAGTTTGTGGTTTCCAGGCAACCTTGAACTCTGGTAGAGGCATTCCCAAACTGGCCTGTGGTTTTGTGGTTGAAGACAGAAGCATTCATAGTGATTTTTTTGAATTCTATGGCTTTCAGATTTGTAATACAGTGCAATAATATACAGTATATAAGAAGTAAATGAAGCAGCTAGAAAAATCCTATAGCATCTAACACAGTAGATTGCAATTGCTACAACCGGCAGAAAAATCACTAAGTGCTCCGCCAAGACCCTTAGAAATTGTCAAATCATCCCTGAGCATTGATAAACCACTGAACCACTTGTTTTCTTTTTTTTAAAAAATTCTTCTTTTCTGCAACCCAAGTTTGGTTTCCAGATGAGTGTAGCTGCAGGGTGTGTGCTTGCTTGTTAAGAGTTCAAAGAGTGTCTGTGGATTTGTCACTTGCCTTTGTAATAGGTGTGAAAAGCCACATGGACGACGAGTACCGCTGGGCGGGTGTGGAGGATCCTCGCATCATGGTCACTACCTCCCGCGACCCCAGCTCCCGCCTCAAGATGTTTGCCAAAGTAAGCAAGCAGCAGTTGTTCCTTCCCTTTTAGGAAGAGGTATATGTGCATGTGGGGGGGGGGAAGAGGGGGGGGGAAAGCTATGTGCCCATTGTAGGGGAGGAGGCAGGATCAATCATCTTCCTCAGCTTAGTGTTATTAAAAGCTTAAATCCATAAGCCTTTAAAAATGAAAGGGAAAACTCAAGGCAACTTCTAGGAATGTGACATCATCCTATATAATAATCTCCCTATGTCCCTGCGTCCACCGTCCATGTGTCAGTGGAATTGCCAAGTGCGCATGCGCTCCACTGACACAGAGATTGGAGCGCAGAGAGGAGGAGGAGCCTGATTGGTTGGAGCGCAGCGCGAGCGAAGCGCTTGCGCTTCGCGAGCCTCAGAACCTCTCCGCTTCAATCGCCGCCGCCACTGCTCCTACCGCCGCCTCCTCCTGCTCCGGGGCCAGAAGCCGCAATGGCGGCAGCGAGGGGAATAAACCGCCGCGCGCGCCCCCAACGCCCTCGCTCGCCGACGCTGCTGCTGCTTTCCTCCCTGGCAAGGAGAAGGCGGAGGAGGTTGCGGGGCGGCGGCGGCGAGGAGAGCCCGGCCAGGGGCAGCCGAGTTCCCGAAGGCCCTGGCGGGGAAGGGCGCTCCCTCGGCCCCGTCGCCCCCAAGCGGAGCCGGGCTGGAGGCGCACGCCAGAAAACGGCCTCTTGGCCGCGGCGCTCTCTTCCTCTCCTCTGCGCACCCCCCCCTCACGAAGCGCCTCACGGCAGCTGCGTCCACCTCTCCCTCCCTGATGAGCAGCGGCGGCGCCCGCTCCTTCCCTTCCCTCTCCGCCGCTGCCTATTCTCCTTCTTCCTCCCTCCCTCCCGGGCCACCGACCTCCTTCGCGCCGCTGCTCTTCGCAGCTGTGGCCGAGGGGCGGGCGAGGAGGAGGAGGAGGAGCGCGAGGCCGCGGCGGCTGTGCGGAGGCGGGCGGGCGAAGAAGGCGAGTGGTGGGTGGGTCGGGTCGGTGGTTTTTCCTCACTGGCCGGCCGGCTCGCTCTTTTCCCTCTCAGGCGCCGGGACTATGGCTCCCGGCAGGCCCCGCGCGCCGCCCCCCGATATGGCTTCCGGTCCCTGAGCGGAAGCGGAGGAGGAGACGAGGAAGGAAGGAAGCGCAGCAGCCGGGCTTTCGGCGGGGAGGGGCGGGGCGAGAGGAGGGCGCCCGCGTCTCTCCAAGGCAACGGAGCACGCCAATGGGAGGCGGCGGTGGGCGGGGCTTGGAGGGGAAAGGCGGAAGGTGACGGGCAGGCCCGGAGAGAGAGAGAGAAAGGAGGAGGAGGAGGCCGGTGCCACCTCCGGGCCTCTGCCGGTGAGTGAGGCGCCCCTTCTCCTTCCCCCGGGACGCGCCTCCCCTCAGTCCCTCCGCCCCACCACCTCCTCCCCACCCCCCGCCTACAACTGTCTGGGCTTCACCTGCCGCCTGCCTCTCTTTTCCTCTTTCTTTCCCCTCATTATTTCGCTTTATACCCCCCCTAACGAGCGCAAGGCGGCGTGCGTGGGTTTACCCTCCTCCCCCACCTCGTTTTTTTTTTTTTAAGTAATAACAACCCCCCATAACAGCAACAACCACCCTGTGAGGTAGGCTGAGGCGCAGCCTGGCTGCCCTGAGGTTTCTCCTGGGCGGGGGGCGGCGTCGGGGCCGGACAGCTTTCTAGCGCCCGTTTTTGTAACGGGCTTAATTTACTATTACAATATATAAAAATAACAGTAGCAGTGGTGGAACAGTGTTAATGCAACATAGTTAAACTGCCCCCCCCCCCGCCAAAAGCATTTCAGACAGCAGACAAAGAGCATAGCATAACAAATAAGAACCACTATGATAGTAAAACACTTTCAGCATTCTCCTTTTAACCAAGTGCCTAAAATAATAGTGAGAGATCTTGCTTGGAAGAACATTCTGCAAAGATAGGTGCCATGGGTGAAAAGTCCCTTCTCTTAGTAGCAGCCTGCAGTGCCTCTTGCAGTCTGGAGCAAGGCCTCCGGTGTTTCCTATTTTGGTGATAAGAGGTTCTGGGATCAGCCCATGATATATCTCTTCCAGTTCTAGCTAGCAGGTCTTTGCTGGGCCTAGTTGGGAAGGTTATGTTGGAGACCCACCAAAAGGCTTGAGTGTGAGCCCAGGGCCTTGTCTTGGGACTGTGGAGAAGTAGGAACAGAATGCCTCTGGAGTATGTGCAGAGTGCACCTTCTGCTCTCATCATCTGTGTCTCATGAAGGCTTGGGGATTCCAGGTTAGCAGATGTGCATTTTAGGCATTCTGGTGCCAACCTGTCCTTAACCACTGGGTGACCCTATATCTGACTCTTGCAGGTTCTGCCTCCTGATCACTCTCTCATCTCCTTCCACCCATTTCCTGTTTAGGAGGTCAAGCTGGTTTTCCCTGGGGCCCAGCGTATGAACCGAGGCCGACATGAAGTGGGGGCCCTTGTCCGTGCCTGCAAAGCAAACGGGGTCACTGACCTGCTGGTGGTGCATGAGCACAGAGGGGTCCCAGGTGAGTGGCTTGACCGGGGCTGGGAGTGGGCAGGGGTGATGTGCATTGCATCACATTAGAGAGTGGAAACAAATGTTGTTGAGAGCAAATGTTGCTATGTGTGAACTGTCAATTTATCTTTGTTAGATTGTGGGAGCAGTTTTTAATCTTTGCCTATGCTGTGTGTAGAATGGCTCACTTGTATGAGTGACTTGGAGCGGTTTTGCTGCGATCCTGCTCTTTGGTGGTGGCTCCCATAGTTAGGTGTGTAGCTGCTGCTTAGTGGGTAGAGCACATGTTTTGCATGGGAAAAACTGCTTTCAGAAAACCTGGTGAGCTAATGACAGTCAGAGTAGAAAGGATGGAGCTATAATAATAATAATAATAATAATAATAATAATAATAATAATAATAATAATAATAATAATAATAATAATTTATTATTTATACCCCGCCCATTTGGCTGGGTTTCCCCAGCCACTCTGGACGGCTTCCAGCAGAATATTAAAATACAATGATTCATCAGATATTAAAAGCTTCCCTAAACAGTGCTGCCTTCAGATGTCTTCTAAAGGTCTGATAGTTGTTTATTTCTTTGACATCTGATGGGAGGGCGTTCCCCAGGGTGGGCACCACTACCGAGAAGGCCCTCTGCCTGATTCCCTGCTAGATGAACTCTGTGTATAAGGCAGTTTTCTGTGTCTATAAGCAGCAGGTAGAACTGGTGCCTGAGCTCCATAGCATTGGGCAGCGCACTGATAGCAAGGCATTGCCTTTTACCGCCGGGGGATTTTATTCTCAGCTTGCAGTCACTGGTGATGGGGATTGGACCTGACAAACTTATCCACCTTTTTATCACCATGTAGATGGCCTCATCATCAGCCACTTGCCCTTTGGCCCCACTGCCTTCTTCACGCTCTGCAACGTGGTCATGCGCCATGACATCCCAGACATCGGCACCATGTCAGAGGCACATCCACACCTCATCTTTCACAACTTCACTTCCCATCTTGGGCAGCGGGTAAGATGCACTTGGAGGTCAAAATGAGCAAAGTCAGTATTTGTGAAAAGTGGGCACTCATAAGGCATTCTATGAATCTGTAGCACTCCTGCCTTTGGGGTACTGGCCCTGTTCATATGTAACAGTACACCATGGTTTAGTGCTCTGTGTGAACTGGAACAAGTCCAAATGCAACAAGCTTGCATGCTTCTGTGCAGTTGGAAGGAGGACTTTAGCAGAGTTTGCTATCACTGTCCCTTAATTTCTGCTTGTCCTTGCATGCTAACCAGAGATCATGGTTTCTTAAAAAAAACCTCTGCTCAGTTTCTCAACAAGACAACTTCAAACCATGGTTTCTGAAGTTGGCTTGTTAAACTAACCTTAGTTAGTTATTTCATAACATTTATACACTGCTTGATTGTAAAAGAATAAAACCCTCAAAACAGTCATGAATGGCACTCTCTGGTTCATACACAACAATAAGCCAAGATTAGGAGAAAGGGAGAAAAGGAGAGGGATGTGGTAGAGAACATGGGCCCAAGTCTCGCTCTGGCCCATGCAGTCTTGTGCACGTAGGGCAAAACCTTGGTCTCGCATTCTGTGCAATGTGTTCCACTGTGCAGTTCTGGTCCCCCCAGCTCAAATGAAGATCCTTTAGTACAGGGGTGGGGTGGGAGAGTACAGAAAGAGCAACCTGGATGATTGAGAGATTGGAGCATCTTCCCTATGAAGTGAAGGTCAGGACTTGTTATTTTTGTTGAGTGGTAAAAGAACTTGTATATTTTGTACTTGGAAGTCCAACTGAGTTTACTGGCAGGTTTAGGGTTACAACCTAAGGGTCTATGAGGATGTGGAGGGACGGCTACCCTCTAGCCTCTCCAAATGCTGTTGCACTCCAACTCCTATCATCTAAACTGGGGGAGGGGTAAGCCAGGGGTGGGGGCCTGCTGGATCCTGGCCTCTCACCCCAGCCTGGACAGGCCAACCTTGACAGGTCAGCTGGGTCACCCACTTGTCAATCATCTGTGTAGCTGACCCAGCCAACGCTTTATCTTATGCCAGGGTTCTGGTGGATGGGTTTGGGGGAAACCGTCTCATGGGCCTGTAGCCCTGCAGGCCAGAGCTTCCCCAGTGGTGGAAGATCTTGCTTCTGGGATTCACCAAACATGTTCCGTGGGCAGATCTGCACCATACAGTTAAAGCACATTCAACAGACCTTTAAAGCACATGGCTTTCCCCATGGACTGTAGGGTCCTCCTCACAGAGTTACAGTTCCCAGCACCCTTAACAAACAACAGTTCCCAGGATTCGGGGGGAGGGCTTGTGCTTGAAGGGTGTGCTGGATGTGCTTTAAAAGTATGGTGTGGATCTGTCCCATTTTCTGCCAGCTACAAGTCTTCCCACATTCTATTCGCTTCTTCCTCCTTCTCAGCTCACCAGCATTCTCAAGTACCTGTTTCCAGTGCCCAAAGATGACAGCAAACGGGTCATCACCTTTGCCAACCAAGAAGACTACATCTCCTTCCGGTAGGTGGAACTTGGCTTGTGTTTCTGCTAGGGCTGGCTGCCAATGTTCTCTTTTTTTTTCTTGGTCCCTTTGATAGGTTGCAAAAGTGTGGGGTGGGCGGTGGAAAGACACTCGCTCTCTTTGAAGTGGGGGGTGAATTGCAAGGGCGGGGGGGGGGGAGAGGCTGCAGTTCAAAGTGCTGGTCCCCCCCAAGAATGCTGGCTTCCAACCTCTTCTCCGCTGATCTGGCAAAGGGTTTTTGTTTTATGGGGGGGATTAAATGCAACAAACCACAACCCAGCAGAGTCACTTTGAGATATGACAAAAGGACCATAAAAAATTCTAAAAAGCACAAAGTAGAGCAAGACGCGAGTGTGCTAATTCAACAAGTTCCATAGTCCTCCATGTGTTCGGAGAAGCATTGCTATTTGCTCACTGCACCATATATGGGAAAGGAAAGGCTGCTCATTTGCCTAGAACAGTGATGGCTAACCTTGACACCCCAGATATTTTGGGACTACAACTCCCATCATCCCTGACCACTGATCCTGTTAGCTAGGGATGATGGGAGTTGTAGTTCCAAAACATCTGGGGTGTCAAGGTTAGCCATCACTGGCCTAGAAAGACGGTGCATCTGATTTCAGCCAGGTCTCCTTGTGCTGTGGGCCTGTCACTCTTCTGCTCTGCGCCAAACTCCGGGGCTGGCACTCGGAGGGCAGCAGCAAAAAGGGGGGCAGTCAGTGAGTTTGGCCTTGTTGGGGATTGTTCCAGCACTAGCTTCCTAACAAAACTTGCTGTTTTTGTGGCAGGCACCATGTCTACAAGAAGACTGATCACCGGAATGTAGAGCTCACAGAGGTTGGGCCAAGGTTTGAGATGAAATGTAAGTCAGCTGCCTGGAACACTGGAAAGGCATGGTGCAAATCCACAAATGGATATAGGGCAAATAGAGCAGAGGGTGGGGGACTCAAGGCCCAGGGATGAATGTGGCCCTCCAGGCCTCCACAACAGGCGCTCCTCAAGCCACAGCCGCTCCTCAGCCCTGCTCTGCACTCACCTCAGGCACTTTTGCCTGGCTGGAATGTGCCCCTGAACTGTCGCCATTCATCTAGGTAAGTGGGTGGGTGTAAAAATCTCTGGCTGTTGCAATCTCCAACTGTTGAATGGCTGGAATGTGTCACTTAGGGCTGAATTACACCTTCAGAAATATCTGTAGTGTAGCCCTCCAGGAGCTGAAACGCTTCCTTGTGCAATTGGAGGATGGCACAATCAGATGAGTCTGTTTTATACAAGAGTCCTTCTGCATAAAGCTTCAGCATGTCAGGGAAAGGCTGTGCTTCCTCCCAGTGGGCAGCCTTGCCATGCGCATAATGGTTGCTGCTTCTTTTTAAGCATAGAAGAGCATTTGATTAAGTGATTCCGTCCCTTTTTACTTACAAAGTCATCTATTTGAGCCTGGAGTTTGGCTCTGACTGGAGCCATTGGAAGCTGCCTGTTTCACAGGAATTTGGGGTGCTGCTGCCTTGCCTCTTTTTTCTTTCTCCTGCAGCGTTTGAATGCCATACCTGATAAGTAAATTAAAGTGGCAGGCTGCTGTTTAGCCTCAATTTGCTTCTAAGAGTGTGCCAAATCGTAAATTTTTAAAAACACACACCACATAACTCAATTACATTAAAACAATTAAAACAGTTACTTTTGTATGTTCTAGAGGAATTTCTTTTCCAGATATTTGGTTGCAATACATACAAGCCTGATTGCCTTTGAATTTAGGTCAGCCATGAGTGCCACTTTAAAAGAGCTCAGTGTCACAGCAGTGGAACTGCTGTTCTTTAGAATACTATGATGCACTTGAAGCATTTTTACCCGTTTATTTAGTTATAATAGCTTTTCATAGTGAAGAAACTTTGGACTCCCAGCCAGCAGGACCAGTGTTCAGGGATGATGGAAGTTGTAGTCCAAGCACCCCTGGAGGGCCACAGTTTCCCCCCACCAGAGGTTCTCCTCCATTTACAGAAGCAATATGCCTCCAGGTACCACACAGTGATGGCCATCTCCTTCAGGCCTTGTTTGAGATCTTGCAGAGGTGCCTGGCTGGTGGTGGTTGGCAAACTGGACCATTGGCCTAGAGGAGCCTCCGGTCTGCTCCAGCAAAGCCATTCTCGTGTTTGAGATAAAGGGGTGTGAAATGCTTCAAGCGCATGGAGAAAGCGCTTGCAAGATAGGACCATGGTATTTGCTAGTCCACATTTCTTCTTCCTTGTTGTCTGTGGCCAAATGTTTTCTGCCAAAAGTTCAGGAGGCTGCAGTCGGGTGGGTGTATGGACTAACAGGCAGAACTGTGCAGAGTTAGGGGTTGGTGGGTGCTGCATGTCTGCTTCAAATGGAGCTGGATGAGACTCTAAAGCTGCTCTTCTCTTATTCCAGTATATATGATCAAACTGGGAACCTTGGAGCAGGAGAGCACAGCAGACGTGGAGTGGCGCTGGCACCCATACACTCGCACAGCTAAGAAGCGGAAATTCCTCAGCGTGGAGTAGCATGGACTCCACACTGCCTCTCTCTTCCTCTGCTTGGCACTGCCTCCTCAAGGAGGCTGTCCACTGCCTGGAGCCTGGGGCCTTTGTGAACTGGAGTCTTCAAATTCACCCTATAAACCTGTGCTTTCTGCCTCTTGTAGGGCTGAAAATCTCCTTGGCCCATGCAGACAAAGGACACAAAAAACCCCCAAATATGCCAAGCATTCATAGATTTCATAGAATCTTTGAGTTGGAAGGGACCCAAGGGTCATCTAGTCCAACTCCCTGCCATGCAGGACTCTCCATGACAGATTCCCTCTCCAGGCATAGAGCATCCTACCTGGGGGTTTTTGTTTTTGTTTTGTACCAGGAGGGGGGGCATCTTGGATGCCTGCTCTCTCTCTCTCCTCTCTTCAGTTGTGGGTTTTGCACACACATACTGGGATACATATTACAGTGAGCCCTGTCCTTCCTTCCAAAAACAGCATCAGGGGAATGGATGATGAGGGCAGCAGTGGTCACCAAGAGAAGGCCCGCTTTGACGACTATTCAGCAGTCCTAGAATGAGTGAAGATGGAATCGCTCCTGGTTGCTGTTAAGGAGCAGGCAGGATAGAAAACATGGCCTTGTCAAACCTGATGCCTTCTATCCTGTAGTCCAGTGGTGGACTACAACTCTCATGATTTCTGGCGGTGGGCTGAGCCAGTTGTCCAAAACATCTGGATAACACCAGGTTGGGGAGGCCTGATAGAATAAATGGAATTCTTTTTCTCTCTCTGTCCCATAGGAGTAAGTCAACTTGGCACAGCTGTATTTCCTGGAAATGGGAAAACAGCTAGTAGAATGGATTTCGAGGCTTCCCTGCCCCTTTGTTTTGCTCTAGTTTTGTGAGATGTATCTCTCATCTCTCTGTTTCACAGAAAATGTTTTTCTTGGAGAGGATCCCAGAGTAGACAGGGTGATTGCTGGAAATTGGGGGTTGTGGGAGGAGTTTTACAGAGTAGCGGGAGGGAGGGAAATTGGCATAGAATGCCCCCCCCCCCGGCGGTGATGGGAAATGCTTCCTTTCTGGTGGCTGTATCAGCCAACGTGATGGAGTTCTAAGGGATGGGGGCAACAACTACTCCCCACCACTGGTCTTTACAGATTTTTATACAATAAATCCTTCTGTTCCATTCTGGTGCTTTCCTCTAGGGCAGTTAAACCATAGGGCAGGGGTGCCAACTCTCAAGAGACTGAGATCTACTTTCAGAATTAAAAACTGGCAGTGATCTACCCCCCGTTTTTGGGGGGTTCAGCTTAAAGTTGTTGAGATTTTTTTCAGAAGGAAAGCCCCATTTTAAGGGTTCAAAAATAGCTTTTTGCGGGGACTTCCGTTTTTGGGGGGGGGGGTTAAAGGCAAGGGACTCCCATTGCTCAGTCCCTGCTCCTGTCAACCTAGCAGTTCAAAAGCACATCAAAGTGCAAGTAGATAAATAGGTACTGCTCCGGCGGGAAGGTAAACGCCGTTTCCGTGCGCTGCTCTGGTTCGCCAGAAGTGGCTTAGTCATGCTGGCCACATGACCCAGAAGCCGTACACCGGCTCCCTTGGCCAATAAAGCGAGATGAGCACCACAAATCCAGAGTAGTCCGCGACTGGACCTAATGGTCAGGGGTCCCTTTACCTTTAAAGGCAAGGGACAAAGGGGTAAAGTCACTCACAAAAAGATCGCTATGGATTAAAACACCAGCACAGCGAAAGCTCAGTCTTCCCTTCCAGAGACCAAACAACAATGGAGGGGGGCAGGGCAGGAGTCAGTTTTAGCGACGCTAAGGTAAGGGAGCCAGAGATAGGCCACAATCTACCAAGACCTCACGGGGATCTACCAGCAGATCGCAATCGACCTGTTGGACATCCCTGCCATAGGGCATCTAGCACTGCCCACATGGACTCCAAAGTGGCATGGATGTGAGCATCACAAAGCCTGGGTAGAGCAGGGCTCTTGTGTGTTTACTTTCCAGGAAAGTCAGACCTCCAGGAAGCTTCTAGTTCTCCAGCAAGAGATTTGGAAAGAGCAGAGCAATTGAACATTCAGACTAAAAAGAACAAAACCAAAACAAGGACAGGAACTGGTCCAGTGAGCATGACTACCAGGAGTCAAGCGAGGGAGGAGCTCCATCTTCCTTCTCATTCTCCCCAGCCTCATGAGTGCTCTGCAGTCTTCTGACAAAAGTATTCTGCATGTGAGAAGTAATACGTTGCAATTGGAACACCCAGCGGGGGGTGGGGTGGGGGGTGTGTGTCCTAACCCAAGGAGCTGATTTGAAGTGCTGGTGCCTGGCCTTGATTTTTACACCCTCCAGATGGGAGAAGACCAAAAATCCCAAAGCCACCAAATGTCTTCCTTCCATTCCTTCCCATTCCACAGACTAGGTTGCAGAAATGACTGTAGTAAGAGGAGAAATGTAAATTGACATAAGATGGAGCAATCAGGCAGACTCCTGGGTGGAATGGATTTGCTCCAGTGGCTGTTGATAAAAGCGCAACTCACAAATTAGCAAATATTGTTTAATGGGAGGAGGGATGTGCTGTGTCGATGGTTCCTGGCATGGGGTACCAGGCTTTAATTTTTTAGCTGGTAAAACTGTCCTGGCCAACTTCTGCTAAAAGCTGCTCAAGAAGCCAGTGAAGAGAAGTTGGCTGCAGGTTCACACATTCCTTAGCTGGGGGATCCCAACATTTCGAACACGTCCATATCCTTCTCTTCTGGTAGAGAAGTCTTCTGGAGTATAGCGCATGCAACTGCTGCTCCCTTTTGGTCCATGGCCCCAGAGGCACAATTTGCTGGTGGTTATTATTTTTACAGTTATTCCCTAAGGAAGGGTGAGCAGGCAGCAGTCTTGGTCCTGAACTGTGTTGCTCAATGGCAGAAGCAGTGTCCTAGTCTCTCTGTCATGCTGCCTAGATGCGACTCCATTCAGCAGGAGGGTCTCTTGGTCCCTTGGGCTTCCCAATGCGGAAGTTAAACCCTGGAGGGGCAAGAGGAGATGGACAAAGCACTGAGAGGTTTGTTCTATTTCTGTTATGATTCTCTTCCCCACCCCCCATCTCGGATGGCAATGGTCCTTTTGTGTATTTTAATTTTTAAAAATGACAGGATGTGGAGAATCATGCAGTCCTCTTGAGCTATCTTTAACAACCTCACTCTCCTTTCCTCCTAACGTGGATTATGTTGGAGGTGTTTGTATATCTTGCTATACACATAAAAATGTAAGGCTGTCGTTATGCTGCAGTTCATGTGCCGGCCACTAGGCAGCTGCACCAGCTCCAGTGTGAAAAAAGGAAGGTGGGTGTCGTCATATGGGGGGGGGAGGTAATTAGCAAAGGTGGTAGCAGAGAGGTGGGGTTGGTCAGTGAAGCAAGCAGTGGCAGTAGACCCTAGTATGTATATTGAAATCTAGACAGGTGTGTGTGTGAGAGAGAGAGATTTGGGTAGGAACCTGGCCCTCTCCGCCCCCTCAGTTTCCATACGAATGCACCCTGCAGCGCTATCATGACCTTTTGCCTAAAGGTCCCCCTTACTCACCCATTCCATTGGCAGAAGATGCCATTGCATTTGGGCTACTCCTGGGACTGATGTTGCCCACATCTTCATATTCTTGGGTGGGGGCAGTCCGTGGTGATGGTGGGGCTAGTAAAAAAAACATGAGAGGACGTTAACTTCTCACATCAGCCTGCCTCTAACATAAACTCTGGGGCAAACATCATCTAGGAAGCTAGAATATAGGGATGTTCATGTCTTGTGAAAAGCAGTCTGAAAGAAGAGCGCCAGCTGAGCCTTGCAGGCCACAAGGAAGACCCACAACCTTCCAGCACCACTTTCTGAGATTTGGGGTCGTGACAAACTAGCACTCCAGTATGGCAAGGCAACTGGGAAGGAGACCTTGTAGAAGGTAGCAACAGCTTCCAGGAGGTTGTGGGAAACTAATAAGGTAGAAACTTTGGCCCTCCAGTTGTTGCTGAACTACAACTCCAATTATCCTTGTTCATTGACTGCTTGCTAGGGTTGATGGGTGTTGTCGGTCACCAACATCTGGAGGGCCAAAGGTTCCCCACTGCTGCAGTGAAGACACCCTTTCCTGTCCATCTCTTGGCTCTCTCAGAAATGAGTCGTAAGCCATTTGAAGAGGATCCAGCTAATCGGTTCTGTGTAACTTTCTCAGAGCTTGGCCTAACCCTAGTTTAGAAAGAACACAGCAAGAGTCCAGTGGATCAGACCACAGGTTCCACCATAGCCCAGCATCCTGTTCTCACAGTGGCCAACCAGCTGCTTGTGGCCTGGAGTGCAATAGCATTTGACCCACTTTGGATTTCCAACAACTCGCCTTTAGGCATCCTGCCTCAATACTAGAGGACTGGCAGCCATGGAAAACACATTCATTGAACCCTCTCTTTAAATCCATCCAAGATACCTTCACTGCATCTTCTGCTTAGTGAATTCCAAAGATTAACTATGTACTGTGTGAACATTTGATGATCCCCAGTTCTAGCACAATGTAAAAGAGGCGAAGACCCATTATCCCCCTTCTCTTTCCACATTGTTAAAAGAAGTCCCTGTACTGTATTTTTTTTTCTCCCATCAGCTCCACCCACCATGGTCAGGGATGATGGAAGTTGTAGTCAAACAACATCCATGTTCCTCATCACCATTAGAAAGTATTTTGCTTCTTACCTTTCTTCCCAGGTGATGAACTAAAAACCTAGAGCAAGGGAAGAAAAGAAGTATTTGAAGGAGAAATCTGTCATGGATACCTTAGCTGAGATTCCTGCATTGCAGGGGGGTGACCCTTGGGGTCCCTTCCACTCTAAGATTCTATGAAATAAAACATGTTTCTGCACTGCTCAAACACACTTCATTCTAGCACTGCCCTTGGCGAATGGGGGAGTCACAAGGATGCATTTTATTGATTCCCTTATTAAATGTATATTCCACCCTTGTTTCTGAAGGAGTCCAGGGTAGCAAGCGCATCCAAAAGAAAAGCATTATAAAAACAAACATCGTTTCATCCAGTGATGAAACAGCTGCCTGTAGATGACCTGGAAACAAGACAAGAAGGGAAGAGTTGTCACTCTTCTTAAAATAAGCAGCACTATGGTTAGATCTAGGGGGAAATAAAATTATATCGCTATACACAGACAGATGGAGTGAGCCTTAGTGGGCAGGGTTGCTAGGCTGGTTTTCAAACACCAAGTGCTGACTTACTGAGAGACGGGGGGGGGGGCGGCTTGGTGCAATTGAGGTGGTGGGAACATCAGATGGGCTCTGTGGGCCACATGGGTCATACCAAGCTCCCTGCTGCTTTGCTCCTCTCAGGAACCAGGAGTGACTTCTGGTGTGTCAGCTGCAGCAGAGTAAGAACAGAGGACTTTGCCTCGTTGACTTCTAGCATATTTATGTTTAGGGTTTTGTCTGTTGTGTACCTAAGAGAAACAGCCCAGATATTTGAGCCCAAGGGAAGACCCATTTTGCTGCAAGGGAAGTTGAATTCTCCCAGCTTCTATAAATTAAGCATGCCAAGCACATGTGAATAATTTCTTATTTGCATAAGTTTTTATGTACATTTTGGTCATTTTGTATCCTCCTGAAGTCCTGCTCACTATGGGAAATCATATTCAACAGATGCAATTCCTTATGAGGCTTCACTAAATATTGCCTGCACATTTTCAAGCGCATCTTCACAGCCCCAATGGCTAGAAACTTGGTGTTTATTTGTGTGTTTTGTAAAGTGAAAGCCAAGGTTCTTAGGAATTTGTTTTTTTTACATCCGGTGCCAAGTTTTCTCCAGTTTGTTCCTCCAGCCCTGACTTTACTAAGCTGCACAGTTTATAACATTCTGGGGTGGGAGTGGGGAGTGAGGGATTGACTTTCTCCCTTTTGACTCAATCATAACACACATACAGTGGTACCTCTGGTTAAGTACTTAATTCGTTCCAGAGGTCCGTTCTTAACCTGAAACTGTTCTTAACCTGAAGCACCACTAGCTATTGGGGCCTCCCGTTGCCGCTGTGCTGCCAGAGCACAATTTCTGTTCTTATCCTGAAGCAAAGTTTTCAGGTTAAGACCTGAAGCATTTCTGGGTTAGCGGAGTTCTTAACCTGAAGCGTATTGAACCCGAGGTACCACTGTATTGAAATGGAGGGGGCTTGAACCTCCCTTTGCTACTGCCTCCATATTCCTAGGGAGGTCTCACATGTTTCATGCTCCAGTGTGTGGGATGTAAAGCTGCTGTCAAGTACAACATTCCTACAATGGACATGTTAGGGGATGTTTTGTACCACTCGGGAGAAGACTTCCTGTTTCCTCCTGAGCTGGGACAGACTTGATGAGGGTGTGGTCTGTTTTACTAGCATGGAGGAACACACGGCCTCCATGTTCTGATCAGTGTGTCTTCTCCATTTTGTGTGTTGCTATGTGTTTGGAGAAGTGACTGCTTAGTTGCAGTCACTTGGGACTAACTTCTTTATGGAATAGTTAAAGGTAGATAGCCGTGTTGATCTGTCATAGTCAAAACAAAATAAAATAAAAAAATTCCTTCCAGTAGCACCTTAGAGACCAACTAAGTTTCTTTATGGAATAGTTCTACTTGTTATGTAACATAAGTCTGCCCAGAGGCGTAGGAAGCCTCTTGGGCGCCCAGGGTGGTGTTGCCGTGCGGAGGCACCCCCTGGGGGCGGGGCATCCTGACGCATGCGTTGTGACATCCCGGGATTTCCGGGCATGCACAGTGCATCCCGGCCAGTGCTGCTGCTCCCGCGGGGACCCACCGAGCGAGCGCCGGCTCGTGGGGCTGCCCTGTCCGTGCTGCTTTAAAGCCCTACGAGCCGGCGCTTGCGTGCGGCAGCCCCATAGTGGCGCCAGCGGGGGGCCACGGGGTGGAGCGACCTCGCTCCGCGGCTTGCTTGGGGCCCGCCGGCGGGGCAGGGCCAGCCCAAGTTTCACCCCCCTCCCCTGGAACCCGGGGTGGACCGCCCCCCCCCTCGCGACGCCACTGAGTCTGCCTTCAGGGATATGTCTGTGAACCTGAATGAATCTGTGAGTAAACTACTTTTATATTAACGTTAATCAAATTCTTGTGTTTATTCTTTTTCTTTATTCAAGTTGGCACCCTGGAGGCCAGGTCTACTAAAGCCAAACATACCCTAAAAACCAATCTAAATCAGGGCTGGGGGACTCTGTGGCCCTTCCAATATGCTGTTGAACTCTTCCCCAGCCACCAGAGCCAATGGTCGGGGAGGGGGCAGTGGGAGTTGAAGAGGATCTGAAGGGCTACAGGCTCCCCATAGGGAGGCTTTGTCGGAGGCTTATCGCGGTCCTGTGACATAGAAATGTGGCTGGGAAACACCATGCAAGCAACATACTGTGGGCAGCAGGTTCCTCAGGGGCTTTTTCCCTAATCCATTGATGTGAGATGAGGAGGCGGTGACTCTGGGATTGGAATCGCCTGTAGCAGAGATCAGACAAAGAAAAGGTTATTCCCGATAGGTGCTTTCTGCATTCCCTTTGCTGTAACCACGACAGGTCAGAGGGACCTAAACTTTTCCTTAGGATTATGATATTATTAGTAGTAGTATTAGTGTTATTAGTGTTGTTATTATTATCACAGTCATACCTTGGTTGTTGAATGGCTTAGTTGTCAAGCAAATTGGCTCCTGAACGCCGCAAACCCAGAAGTGAGTGTTCCGGTTTGGGAACATTCTTTGGAACCTGGACGTCTGACAGGTCTTCCATGGCTTCTGATTGGCTGCAGGAGCTTCCTGCAGCCAATCAGAAGCCGCGTCTTCGTTTCCGAACATTTTGGAAGTCGAATGGACTTCCAGAACAGATTCCATTTGACTTACGAGGTACAACTGCATTTCTACTATCAACTATAATCAATGACCTATCAACAGATTCCTCCCTGACGGCTTACGATAATCTCATTGAGTTCTTGCAGGATGTGGTCTCTGTTAACATAAACCCAGCCAGCAAGCCCCGCCTTGCTAAAGGGTGCAGACGGTTCGACCAAGAGTGCCGCACGAAGAAGAAAGCCTTAAAGAACTCTTATTTGGCCTACAGAAACGCTGACCTAAACTATTTACCCCCAACTTATTTCCAAATTTAAAAAGAGTACAAAGCCCTTTTGGCTTCAAAAAAAAAAAAAAGGTCAGTCTGAACAAAACTCCCTAGTCTCTGTTACTGAATGCCTCGCTAAACAACGAAACAAAACTCTTCTGGCAACTGGTCTCCGGCTTCCTGAGCAATAGCTCTCCAGCCCCTAGCTGTGCCATTCCAGCTCAGATATGGGAGAACCATTTTAGAAATATATTCACAGAAAATTCCAATCTCCCCACCAGTTTTTATGATGAAGAATCGGCAGAACTGTCACTGCTCCCACAATGGAGCCCGGTTACAGTGGAAGAAGTCTATACATTAATTGGGAACCTGAAGAGTGGTAAGGCCCCGGGAAATGACTTTATCTCGGCTGAATTGATCATATCAAATCAGCACTGGTGGGCTCCTCTTCTGGCGGCACTTTTTATGATAGTAAATAACTCGGGCAAAGTGCCGTCTCTAGCTGGTAACATGCAATAGTAGTCCCAATCTTTAAGAGAGGCCAGCCAGACGTGCCTTCTTATAGCCTGCTTTCAATTAAAGGAAAGCCGTATGCCCACTTTCTCTGTAACAAACTGACAACTTTTCTAAATGACTATAAATATATCTGAAGCTCAGGCAGCTTTCCGTGAGAACCACTCAACATCAGACCACTGTCTAATGCTGTCCTTCCTAGCCGAGAAGTACAGTACACCAGACCTCTACAGGGAAAACTCTTTGTGGCCTTTATGGACCTGAAATCTGCCTTTGACTCCATAGATTCCAACTATGGTCCAAATTACATCTAGCACTGAAGGACAAACGTCTCCTATATCTTATTAAAGCCCTGTACTGTGGACGTGGGTGGCGCTGTGGGTTAAACCACAGAGCCTAGGGCTTGCCGATCAGAAGGTCGGTGGTTCGCATCCCCGTGACGGGGTGAGCTCCCGTTGCTCGGTCCCAGCTCCTGCCCACCTAGCAGTTCGAAAGCACGTCAAAGTGCAAGTAGGTAAATTGGTACCGCTGAAGCGGGAAGGTAAACGGCGTTTCCGTGCGCTGCTCTGGTTCGCCAGAAGCGGCTTAGTCATGCTGGCCACATGACCTGGAAGCTGTACACCGGCTCCTTCAGCCAATAATGCGAGATGACCGCCGCAACCCCAGAGTCAGTCACGACTGGACCTAATGGTCAGGGGTCCCTTTACCTTTACTGTGGAAGCAATTTGCAGGTTAGGTGTGGGTTGCAGGGCCAGCTCCCGGACTGTATTGAGATGGACAGGGGAGTGAGACAGGGATGCATTTTGGCCCCTACTTTGTTCAGTTTGTTTTTGAATGACTTAGAGGCAAGCTTAATGGACCCTGATGGCCATCTTCCAAAAATAGGGACGAGAAAGATCCCTTTCTTGCTGTATGCAAATGACGCGGCCATCCTCTCCCAAACCAGACCTGCGCCTGAACTACCAACTAAGAAAATTCTGAGACTACTGCTCTGGTAATAGGTTATCCATCCATTATGAAAAATCAAAAGTCCTGGTGTTTGAGAAGAGATTCTCCCCGAGTAAATGGGTACTGGATGGTCACAAACTAGAGCAGACCAAATTATTCCGGTACCCAGGGCTTCTATTCCATCATTCCAAGTCCTGGAAACATCATTGGCAGACTGCCTATCAAAAGGCGGAGGTCAGCAAACTGGCTATGCTTTGATTCTTTTATACAAGGGGAGGCCATTATGTTCCATCAGCCAATAAGGTATTTAATGCAAAATCTGTCTCAACTCTACGCCTCAAACGTCTGGTTCAATGGCTCATTCTCCAGGTTCGATGGCTTCCAGGCAAAGTTTCTCTGGTCCCTCCTACAAGTTCCAAATTGTGTTCCAAATGCAATACTATTTTTAGAAACAGGTGAATGTCCTCTATCAACTAAAGCATGGTGGGCTGCCCTGAGATACTGGCTCAAGATCTCAGTCTGTGACCTAGGGAAGGGGTTACTTCCACACCTTAAACAACAAGGAGTTTACCAGCTCATGGATGAAAATTATGGTTAGAAAAGCCACTTCGATTGGTATGCCACCTTCTCTCCTGTACCATCTGGGCTATGATACCGCCCTCTGAGGCAAAGGCTCTGGGACATATCACATGTTGATCTCCGATCTCAATCTCATGTTATCTGTAGCCCATTAGCAGTAGGAATTTGCTATGGGTTCGAGTTTCAGACACCTGCATACCGGTATCTTAAAAATTTGTCTGTACCAACATATCGGCGTCTTTTCACCAAAGCCAGATTAAAATGTATTCCCATCAGAAGTGCTAAATGGCAGACTGAGAGGCATCCCTTATGAAAATAGGATCTGTGTATGCTCTCAGGACATCAGTTGTCTGAGGCATATTTTATTGCATTGTGGACAATATTATCAAGCTAGGGAACTATTGATTACACCACTATTGGCAAATCGGCAGGGTCATCCTGAAGCCTACTACTATAAATATCTTCTAGTGGCCGTGGCAAAGTTTCTTTCAGTAGTCATATGAATCAAAGATCAACATACCCATGACTAAACAAATAACGCTTCCGTCTCCCTTCCCTGGGGGGGTTGTCTGTATGAATCTGTATTTTATTCTGAATCCATGTTATAGGTCGTTGGACCGCAATAAAGATTATATTATTGTATTTCTATTTCTATACCACTTTATATTCTTAAGAAAAAAATCTCAAAGCTGATTACAACACATTAAAATATTAAATAAAACAATCCAGGAAAAATTACTGAAGAATGATATTTGCAGCCTTTGATGTTTTACTATGGATTTTATTAGTCAACATCTAATCTATGTTTGCAACCTTTGTGAATTCCCATTTGAATTTGCTTGGGTTCTGTACACCCAAAGAAAAACCTCATGAAATACCCCCAAATCCAAATTTGCCATGATGACTAGAATCTTGTTTATTTTCATTGAAGTCATATGATATTCACAGAGCTAGTTTAGCACAGTATTTTAAGAAAGATCCAGGGACATCCTTAGTTCAAATGTCTCTTTTGTCATTAGCTAGATAACAGCCTGTGTGTGCACGTTGGCTCAACAGCAAGTGTCACCACCAGTTCCGGGTCACCCTCTTTGTCAAGTAGGTGTGCTCTGGACCTGAGCTGCCTTTCAGCTAGTCACTCTTCTCTCAAGGCATCCCTTCCCCCATGTCTGCAACATGAGATGATAACACTGACCTACTGTATCTTGCAGGCCTGTTGTTAGGGTTACTGAGATAATGTTTAGGGAAGTTTTAAATCTTTGATGTTTTATCGTGTTTTTACTATTCTGCTGGGAGCTGCCCGGAGTGGCTGGGAAAACCCAGCCAGATGAGCGGGATATAAATAATAAAATTATTATTATTATAAAAGAACTGAAGCACTTAAAACTACTGCATAAATGTTAAGTCTTATTGTTATACAGTTATACAAATTCTTAAGCGCACACAAACTATTACTTCACATCACCTGGGTTAATTTGGGCGTATTCGCAGGTTGCTGCGGAAGCTGGCCGGCGTATGGGGCTTCCAGGCAGCGAGTGACTGGCTTGCACTCCTGCAAAGGCACTGGGGTCAATTGGCAAGGTGTCGGGCACATTGCTCATCCGAGGCTTCACTGCGGCATAAAGGGGTCCCTCTCCACTAAGCGGAGCCTCGTTGCCGGGAGGAAGAAGAGGAGGAGGAGAAGCGCCCAATCCACTTCGCCGGAGCTTGTTCACAACCGCATAGGTATCACCCATGTCCCTGATGAGCTTGGGTGGTGGTTCTGGCGCTGATGTGGGTTGAGGGTCAGCCGGCACCGAGATGCTCCTGGATCAGGGAACACAGAGGTTTATGTGAAATCTCCACACAAGGCGAAGGGACCTTTCTCAGGATAAGAGTTATGAGTCAGGCTACTGAAGTTATATATATATATTCAAAGGATGTACACATATGTTTTCTCAAGTGATTTCTTTTAGTTATTTCCCCTGCAGAGGAGTATAAAACAATTTAGGAACAATAATTGCTTTAAGTAAGAAATCTTGTGCATGAGGAAGGTAAAGGTAAAGGGACCCCTGACCATTAGGTCCAGTCATTTGTGGTAATTTTACTTCTCAGCTGTAGCCCAGCCTAGGATTTTTCCAGTGGAACCCCCCTGCCCTCCTCTCCGTTTTAAAAGAGCTGTGGTCACACAGAGCTTTTTGGGTTTCTCTCTCCTCCTCCCTAGTGAAGAACTGCATGCAGTTGCTGCTCCTTCCTTATATCACAGAGCTGTGGAGCTGGTGTTCTTCATTCCAGCCTTCCAGCCTGCCCCCTCCAGCCCCAAGTCATGCTCTGCCTCTGCATCCAGGCCTCTGTTCTGTGCTTCTCAGCTGGCTGCCTGGAACCTCCTCTAGACTGAGGTTCTCGATCCAAGTCCCTAGATTGGTTGGTGGAAGGCAGACTGCAGTAGATAAGGCGTTAAGGGGAGGAGAGGTAATCTGAAAGCTGCAGTTGGAAAGGTATGTCTTGAGGAAGGCTTGACGGATGAGAAGGAGGCAGGGCTTTACTTCTTCACCCAAGTGACAGGTTCTTTACTATCCACCCAAGTAATGGTTTTCATATGCCCCTCTGACATGTCCAAGCCTGAGCTTTGTGATTTGAAGGATGTCAAAATAGTGAGTATCAAGGTCAGAGAGAGGCGCTCACAGCTCCTGTAATGAAGTCCGTATTTTTTATTATATATAATAATATCCATATACTAGTGTCTGCCCTTCTCCACTGAATAAACCCAAAGTGAGCTACATCTCCACATAAACATTCAAAGCATAAAGCCAGGCAACCGAATAATCAATAATCACATCTACCATCTTAAAATATGAAAATGTATAACCAGCACCCGGTTTGAGGGGAAAGGAACCATGTTGTACAATTGTGAAGGATCCTGACCCCTTTCCTAAGGCAGCCCAAAGTCTGCACCAGCTGGGCTTCCCCAGAGAAGAAGTCCCACATCTCGGGTGTCACTGCAAAACATGGTTCTGCTTTCCTGCCAAACTAAGATGGCTGGGCTGCCGTTTCCAAGGCTCCATCTCTCAGCCTTCCTTACCGGTGGAGGACGGTGCTTCGTTTGAGCGGAGCCACAGCCAGGTGTCGGAGGGAGAGGGCGTCGTCATAGAGGGGAAGACGGTTCTGTGTCAAAATCCGGAAGAACAGAAAGGAAGTAAGGGACGATTTAGGCCAACACAGCTGTTTGAACATCCTACAGCAGGAAGTTTGCAGGAAGCCACGTCTGTGTGCTTCTGAGAGGGCGGCACACACACATTCAATCTACAGTAGCCAACGGGATGCCCTTCAGAGGTTGTGGGGCTACAATTCCCATCAGGCCGCACCTGCATGGCCACCTACTCCTGCATTCAGTCCTAACGTGAGCATTTATTGTTAAAATAAGCTCTTTGTTTTTCACTGCTATTGCAACATCCCTTATGTGTTCCAGAACTTAGAATGGCTGCTATACAGCCTTGTCAAGGCTGCCTAGTCACACAGAAAGGAGCTTTCCCTGCTCCCTTGCCAAGCTCCTCACACCTTCATAAATTAATAGGAACAGAGCCAGTGTGCCTATTAACGCAGGTTATGTAAAATAAAAGTTTGTGTTTGTGCTTAAGAATTTGTATAATTGTATAAAAACAAGACAAGCCCACCAAAGCAAACACAGATTTCAGTTGCTTGGAGAAAACAAGCTAAATTTCGTTTATAGATACAAACACTTCTGTCTCTTCCAAATCCAGGTGTGGCGGGGGGGGGGGGAGAAGAGCTACACTGGAAGAAGGCCCTGGAGCAGCCTTCATGCACATATCTTAACTGACCTGCCTATAAGGCTGGGAGGGGAAGATTGCTGCGAAGGGTGGTTTTCCTGCCACCCTTCTTACATAGAAGAAGAGTCCTGCTGGGTCTGGTCAAAGGTCCATCACTCTGCTCTCACACTGCCCAGGCAGATGTTTATGGGAAGCGTGCCTGCAGGATTTGAGTGCAACAGCACTCTCCCCATGGGATTCCCAGCTGCTGATCTACTGGGGCATCTGGCCTTCGACAGTGGAGGCAGAACAGAGCCATCACGGCTGGTAGCCATGGATCACCTTCTCCTCCATGAATTGGTCTACTCCTTTAAAGCCATCCAAGCCGGTGGCCACCACTCCTTCTATGCACTGGGTGAAGAAGGGCTTTCTTTTGTCAGCCTTCAGTCTCCCAATGCTCAGCTTCCTGGGGTGGCCCTGAGTCTTCCAGAATTCCCCTCTAGCTGGGGATTTCATGTTTGACGGATACACCCATTCAGTGGCAGTTCCAGGGCTTGTTGGGGGGTGGAGAGGCTTCCTCAGCCACGATGCCCTCTCAGTGAGGCCCCTACCTTCCCCCCCCCCCGTTGCTACAGCTGCCCATTCACTTCTCTTCCCCTCTGGCTCCAATGTGCGCCACCTAATCCTCTCTCTACTACCCCCACCTTTTATTGAAGTGTACATTCCCACAAGGATTGTGCAATTCTTGGGCAGACACTCATGTTTAAAGCGTTTAAAGCTGATCTCTCCACACATGCCATTTGTTCAGAATTTTAAAATGTGAATCAACAAACTGGAAGATGGGGAAAGGAAAAAGGGAACCCCTACTGGTGTGAATGGGAACAAGCAGGTTTGATCTTCAACTGCAGCTGGTGTGTGTGTGTGTGTGTGTGTGTGTGTGTGTTTGTGTGTGTAGCAGTGAAGCTAGGCTTTTTTTCACCCAGGTCAAAGACCCAGTATGGCATACACCCCCACGCACATTTGCATACACACACAGGCTGGGAGCCTCAATGGTGCCCCTTGGGAGGCATCACCCGGAGCCAAAAAAAAAAAAAAACCCTACCCCCCAATAGCTGTGGCACTGGCGGGTGTGCAGGTCTAATGAAGCAAAATTCAAAAGGAGAAAATGTTGTCTCCAAGCAAAATCCAGCTCAAATGTGGACAAGCCCTGAGAAGCTCATTTATGAAAAGTCTGAAGCAGTTGATGGGCTAATTCTTGCCTCCCTGCCCAGTTATGCCAGTCTCTGGGCCACTCATGGGTGTAACCGGGGGAGGGCAAGTAAAAATACTTAACTAACTGACCCATCACATTGGTTCTGTCCTCCTAACAAAAGTCCTAGCTATGCCCCTGGGGCCACCATCGTATCTCACTCCCTTTGCTGCCACTTTTGCCCCTCCCAAGCCCAAAGAAAGTAACCTAAAGCCACAGAGCCTCCAGATTCTTGTGGTATCAGACTTACACAGCTGGAACTCCCCAGTTAGTAGATCAGAACGATAAGAGGCCATTTTGGGGGGAAGTGAGTATGAAAGAGGAACCTCCTCAAAGCACAGATTCCCGGCAGGGGAATGTGTGCACTTGGACTTGCGTGCCAGAGACAGACAAAGACAGCTAGCTGGGTTTGCTTTTATGGCAGCTGCCTGTATCTTTCCCTCCATTGCCAGGATTCTTGAAATGGGGAAGAAATGAGCTTTAAACGTGCCTTGTGAAGGCAGCCTGCAACTCCTATCATCCCTGCCCACTGGCCATATTGGCTGAGGTTCATCTGGAGGGCTACAGGTTTCCAACCCCTGCAAAAAAAAGGAAGGGGGTGGCATTGCAATTGTCCTGGGAATTCAAGATTAGTTCTTTTCCTCTTCTTCACCATCACCAAATTTTCTTTCTTAACACGCATTCAAAGCCAGTGTGGACCGGGGACACAAAGGTTTAACCCCCACCCCCACCCCAGGGTGACCTTGGGATAGTTGCTCTTAAAGCAGGGGTCAGGATGGGGCAGTAGAAGACCATGCATGCTGCCCTGAGTTCCTTGAAGAAAACAATATATTTGCAGTAACAAAATTATAAGAGTTAAAGCCACAACTGCATGTATAATCTTCAGGAATCTGCTGTGACAGTTATGAATTCAGCTCACAAATGCAACCCAGAAAGGCTTCGAAGGATCAACTAAATATTTGGTCAAGTTTGATTAAAACTCATGAAGATTTTAAAGATCATACACTTTTGTGCCCCTCAAAAACTGGAGGTCTATGGGCATATAGCAGTGCCTGTTTTCAGATTCCCCAATCAAAACAGCAATCCAAGGCAGAAACTGCAATGGGTTGATCTCTGCTGAGGACTACAACAACGCCCCCCACCTCTTCTGCCTACTTTCACAGACGAATGAGGAAAAGCTGCCCTATGTGGGAAGTTCCAGCAACTCCAGTGTTGCTTTTGGTTTTGGATTTGTCTCTTACTTCTTTGACGTTTTCATAGTTTGAGTCAGATAAACTCAGGGCAGCCCGGAACATTTCAGTGACCGCATGGTATACAAACTCATACTGCTCCTGCCAAGAAAACAGGCGATATGAGATATGAGAGAACGTTGATCTATAAAGGGAAGCTCCTAAAGCCCTTAAGGTTCGGCCACACTCAAGGGCAGCGGTCACCAACTTTTTGAGGCCCATGGACACAGTGGAATTTTTGAGCAAGTGCCATGGGTGCCATGCCTTCTCTAGTCCTACATCCCCAGAAAAGCTTACCCCCAACTGACAGAAGGAGAGGACATGTGCACTCACTTCGCTTTTCCAAGGGACCGGGCAAAAGTTGGATCCCAAAGAATTCATAGGAGCCTTGAGAAGCCCATGCAGCCCAAAGAGGAAGTGAGGAAAACATCACCCTTCCCACTTCCTCCTTCAGCTCTGTGGACTTTCCAAGGGAGAAAAGGTAACCACCCTCAGCTCCTCATGATTAAGTGGTGAGAGTGTCGGAGAAGCTCAGAAGCCTTTTGGGACATCAGGCAAAGCTTTAGGATCACCAAATGCCAAGATATGAAGAGAAACAGCCTGTACACTAAATTAGTCTGCTGCCCCTGGTGCAGTGTGGGGTGCTGTCTAGCGCCGGAGGGAGCCCGACCGCTGCACAATGGGGGAGGGCACACTGTGGGGTGGGGTGCACTGCCAGAGCGACTGCATCCCTGCCGGGCGCCATCCAGCTAGAGGGCACCTGGGAGCGGTGTGGTGGCTTGGGTACCCTGCGAGCCCAGCGCCACCCAGGGCAATTCACCCCTGCCTAGCTACACCACTGGTGTCATCCCTTCGCCAGATTCAGCTGCCAGAATCAGCTGCCAGTCCAGCCATCTTCTGTATGTCATGGAATGCTAGAGGACTCTGTGAGGACACGCATCATCTTTGCCTCGGGCAGCAAAATGTATTGGTCTGGACGAGAGCGATGACTGTGTGGGGCTCACCTGGGTCTGAACAGCAGCTGGTCTCTGCTTCCTCATTTCTAGGACAACATCAAAAATACTGAAATGCGGAGGGATTCTCTGAAAAGTAGAGGAGAAGCTGGCAACTGGGGAAATGTTGGTAATAATAATAATAATAATAATAATAATAATAATAATAATAATAATATAATAATTTTATTATTCATACTCCACCCATCTGGCTGGGTTTCCCCAGCCACTCTGGGCAGCTTACAGTACATGTAAAAACATAGTAAAACACCAGACATTAAAAACTTCCCGATACAGGGCTGCATGATATCTGACTGAAGGACCTTAATTTGGGTTCCCACATTTGCCACTCTGCTTTACTGCTCCCCATTTCATTTGCTGTTTCCTCTGAGCTATGTGAGGGTATCATAAGAGGTATCTTCCCCAAAGAAGCAGAGGGCAAGGGAAGATGGGAATTTTGCAGGGATCAACCAAGTACTGTATCTTGATGTTTGTTGTGGGAGCTGAGACTCTGCAGTACAATAGTTCCCTCCAAGGGACATTTTTGTTCCTCATTTTATATACAGATGGAGGCTATATACTGAGATGGTGAAGTTATGGACTGTGTCAACTCAGACTGCTGGAGAAAGGTTATATTTTTGAACACTTCTCCCCACCTCCAAGTGTAAACACAAAACTACTTGTAAGTAATAGTCTTATTCTGATAAGCTAGCTTATGAACAACTGTTTATGAATTGGTTCCTGGGAGGGGGCGGTCTTGTTTCCATGGATTATATGTAAGCTGTTCTAGGAGCCTTTTTGGCTGAGGAGGAGGGTTCAAATGCTCTAAATGAATAAACAATGTCCAGAGTTCTGCCATATATAGAAAACAGATTTAATGAAAGTGTTGCATGCAATGCACAGATGTAGCAAGAGGTTCACTACAAAACACACACTCACTGGCAAAGCCAGACCAGGCACTTGTCACACCCGGTTCCTATGCAGCACATATTCCGAACAGAGATGCTTCAGGAATTCCATCTCTTTTGGGGAAGAAGGGGCAAATTCTATTAAAATCAAATTCTAATCATATTTCAATTAAACACCATTTTTTTAAAAACCAAGTCTACATGACATTTTATCCATCTGTCTGTCCATCTGTCTGCCTATCCACCCACCCAGCCAAGAAATACCCAGCACACACAGTTACTCTCTAAACAAGAAAACAGCAACAATGTATGGTCAAACATCCTTCTGATATTTGTTGTTCCAACAGACAGAAATACTGGACAAAATGCACCCAGCTTCCTCAATCCTCCATCCCTCAGATCTGACTTGTCTAGAAATACCTGTTTCAGCAGCAGCTGCCGTATGTATTCCAGGGTACAGATCACACCTGTCCGGCCACAGCCAGCACTGCAGAGGAGGAAAGAGGGTGAGAGAGGGTCTGCAAAATAACAGACCTTCTTTCAGATCACATCCAGCCAGGAGTTGCAATACAAATGAGAACACTTTGCCATTTTGTTTTGAGACATTCTTTCAGAGAAATCTTCTTGGTTCATCCCCATAAATAATATGGCAGTGTGGACTTCCGGTGCTTCCTGCCAAAATGGACGCAGAGCTTCGCAGTAGCGGAGACTGGCAGGTGAAGTATAAACAAGGATAATGAGGGCAATTGTCCTTGTAAGCTCCCCCCCCCCGGGTCGGGGGAGGTGAGCTTCACCCGCAGATCGTCTGATACCCGGCTCTCACTCCAGATGGAATCCGAGAGGCAGGAGGCGCTGGGTGCAATGCGCTTTGCTTATCGGCAGCCCTCCAACGCAGCCATTATGAGTTCTGTACATTGGAATTTTAATTGGATCTAATTTATAGACGTGTACTGGGCTAAGGAGACAAGATAAACTGCTAAATAAATCAACCACTGAGCGACAACGATCTGAATTGGAGAGAGGAAGATTTCCATCGTAACAAGGTGAAGTATGACTGGGGGAGGGGAGCCTTTACCCTTTCTGAATATATATTACGTTTTGCTGCATCAATGATTCGGCAACTCTTTCCCGGAATACCAATGGATTGATAAAAAGCAAGAGGAAATAAAAGAGAATAAAATAATATTTATGGATTTTTAATGGCAACAGGACTGCGTGAGAATGTTTATATGATTAAAGCTTCTAACTTCCACCGAATTTCAATTAAGATTATGGTTCTTTGATCTACCACAGCACTGGCGTGACACCAGATCATTAAGAACTACCATAAGTATTGGAAGAGAAAGGATATGTTGGAGTTCTGCCTGGGGCTATGGCGGAGCGCCAGACCTTCGCTCAGATAAACAAAGATGACGCAGAGGAAATAACAGCTTCTGAGAACAGAAGTGAAAGCGAAAATGTGGAAGCATAGATGCCTTTTATGATTTGATTAAAGCAGGGAAAATGAAGAAACAAACAGAATTAACATATCACACAGGAAATTTATTGGATATAAATTCCGCTTGCAGAAATAAGTTATTAAATATGCAATTACAAATGGAAGTCAAGAAACAAGTGGCTGTCAACAAAGGATTAAGATTGGAACTGTTGTTATTGGATTAATCAAGATTATGAAAGCAGGAAGACATAAGAACTTTGTAACCTGAAACCCAGTTCATGGGAAGTCATCTCAAATTGATTAATCTGGTTTTTGAATAATTGGCTCTCTTTCTTTTTTTTTAAATTGGATTGTAATTTGGTAATGTGACAATGTGGCTTTTATTGGAATTGTAATAAAATGTATTATACATAATAATAATAATATGGCCGTGTGCCCATTAAGCACAACAAGTTCAGTGCAGATCCTTGGGAGACTCTGTGCTTTTCTCCTTTGTGACTTGTGGGGATAGCCCATTTGTTCCTGCTCTTTGCTCCCTTTAACCAGTTACTGATCCTCTAAGAGGACCCATCCTCTGACCCCATGACTGTGGTGTGGTCTGTCTATAGGGCTTTGCCCTGGGGTTGCCCCTTACCTGCAGTGCACACAGATGGGCACAGTACTCTCACCCTGCTTGCTTCTCACTTGCTCAATCATGCCAAGGAAGTGGCCGTAAGTGTCTGGGATGCCCCGGTCTGGCCAAGCCACGTACTGGAAATGGGATAGCTCCCGCTCCTCCTGGGGGAGGGGGGTTGGTACAGATCAATATCACCATGTCTGAATGGGGCTGACACAGAACAGGTGGTAGGAGAGGAAAGCCATTTGCACCCTCTGACATGTTTATGTTTGCTAATGCAAGCACCTGATGCCACCTCAAATTTAAACCTATTCTTCAAGACTATTGAATGGTTTGTCTTCAACCAAGGAACTCTGGAACTCTGGTCCTGTGAAGGCCTGTCTACAGCACTGGTGGCAAACCCTAAACGCACAGGCCTTATCTGTCCCCTGGACAATTCCTTGTGGGTCTCAAACCTCCTGGAATTTGATGGTGGTGATGAATTGACTGCATTGCAGCAGGGGCTCCTTTTCTCCTGTGCCATTGCTAAGGGATTGGAGCCCTCAGGGATCTGGAAGGAACACTCTGACATTTCCTGACCTGGATCTCTGAGCGCTCTCTCCTGTTTGTGGAGCACACCAGTCTCTTAACAGTGGTCAAAAGGAGTGGTGTTTCATTCAGCAGCAAAGAAGCTGATTTTACCAGCAACCATAGTAGGGATAGGGGCTGGGCAGAGCCTGATAAGGTTCTAGGCGGTCAGGACGAAGCCTGCTATAAATATTCAGAGCCCCGCCTTGTGCTCTTGCCTGGTCCACAAAGCAGCGCTTTCTACTTGCTGCTCCTTCAGCTTCCAGCTCATGCAGCTGACCTTGAGGCCCCAGAGCCCCCCAATTCCAGTGGGCCTTGTCTGGCAATTAAGTGCCATAGAGTATCTTTACCTTCTGAAAGGTCAGGGTAAGAACCCGCAGAATGACATCTGGATTGAGTTCCTGTTCTTTAACCTGAGGAAGAGACAAGAAAACCGCCCATCACATTGTTCAAAATATTCTTATCTCCCCAAATGGGAGACATCTCATTTGCTCAGTTACGCTGCCCACCTATAATATACCAGTAGGCTAGAGATGGAGAACCCTTCAATCCCATCAGCCTCAGTCAGTGTGGCCAATGCTCAGGGATGGTGGGAACTGTAGTTCAGCAACATCTGCAGATCCACAGATTCCTTATCTCTAATGTAGGTACAATTGGACAGTGTTTTGTTAACCGTCACAGTTCTGTTTTATGGGATAGCTTGCTTGACATGAGAAATGCCTTCATGACAAACTTAAACCCTGGCGATTGTCATTTTGTATAAGGGTTCGGGAACTTTGACCAAATTCTCAATACTCTTGCCAATTGATGGAGTTCACTGCAGATGAAGTCTCAGGGGTAGAGCCCATGCCTTTCTGCAGAAGGTCCCAGGTTCAATCCAGGTCATCTCCAGGTAAAGGCTGGGAAACAGCCCCATCTGAAAGCCTGGAGTCAGTGCAGGCAATTTAATAATAATAATAATAATAATAATAATAATAATAATAATAATAATAATAATTTATTTCTACCCCACCCATCTGGCTGGGTTTCCCTGCCACTCTGGGCAGCTTTCAACAGAACATTAAAAACAGAATAAAACTTCAAACATTAAAAACTTCCCTAAACATCCCATTTTGAGTTAGATGGACTAATGGTTTGACGTGGTATCAGGCAAATTCCTGACTGGGCAGGAATTAAGTTTGGGACAGATCCAAGAAGCAAATGTGATGCAGCTTATGGAGTTCGCTGACACATGAAATGACAGAGGTAACTTAGCTGGTTCTCAAAAATGATGAATTAACTCCCAGGGGGAAAGGCCTTTCAGTATCTCTTTGTGATGAGCAGGGCTAGTTCCAGGTTTCAGGGGCCCCCTGTAAAGGGCCATCTAGTACCCCCGGCCTCCATGTTGGTGGGCTGAGGGTGGCAGGAATGGGTGTGCTATGAACTGCTCTTTCAAATTTCCCTCTGTGCTCTGGAGCAATGCTACAGTGGGGGACATGGTGGGAAATGTTAGGCGTCAGGCTGAAGATCCAGCTGCTTAGTGTGGAAGGGCCCAGGGAAGGCTGCCCGAGTGCTTAGGCCCCAGGAGTTGCCCAAGGATGCCAGCTGCTAACGTTACGTCTGGTAAGAGAGCAAAATTTCTAAGAGCAATATACCTCCAAGGACCAGAGACTGTGCACAAACCATGTGGCAGCTATGGTGAGCCCGTGGCCCTTAAGGGATCACTGCACTACAACTCCCATCATCCCTGGCCATCAGTCATGCTGATGGGGCTCATGGGAACTGGGATCCAATGACATCATGAGGATGGCAGGATAGTCAGCCAGCCCTGCTGGCTGAGGGCATCATGTTTGCACTCTTTTTGTGTGTTTCCAGCAGGTGCATCTGCCTGGTTTCGACTGCAGGTATCAGAATGCTGGATGAGATGGGATCTAACAAGGCAATTATCAGGTTCTTATTCCCAGCCCTTCCTTAGTGAGAAGAAATGGCCTTTAATCCAGGTTAGGTTGGCAGTGGAGATGCCTGTGCTTGTGCAGTGATGAAGAACTGTGCCAGTATCCCCTGCAAGGAACCAGGCTCCTCCTTCCGCACTGCAGCTTCTTCCTGCCCACGTGTAACAACCTCACCTGTGCCACAGAGAAGGATCCGAAATGCAAGTTTTCCTCTGCCAAAGGCCAATAGCGCTCACACTTTCTCTGAGAAAGAAAAGGCATAGGAAAGCAAGGAAGGTTAGGTAAGAGAGATGGTGGCAACATGGTCATCCTCAAAACCTCAAGGCCTGGATGAGAAACCCCATGAGGCTTCCTAGCCTCCAAATACCACCTCTCCTTCAGGAGGCCTCACCTTGCCTAGTTCCACTTCCCGACAAGCCATGACAATCACCTGCAATGAAAGAACATCATGATGCAGTGGTGGAGAACGCCAGGCCCAGAGAGAACAGCAGGGTGTGTAGAAACTGTACTATGGTTCATGGGTAAAATGTACATTTGCTGCTCTGTGCACTTTTGCTTCTGGCACCACTGGGATGTGGCCCAGAAGGTTTCACAGAGCTGAATGTGGCCGTCGGGCTGAAAAAGTTTTCCTTGCCGCTGCCATAAAGGAGCAGAAACACTAATTTGAATTTGCTTTGAGAGGGACTGTTCACCAGATGCCTCGGTGTCAGAGAAACTGGTCTGATATAGATCAATCCAATCTGCTGGGCGCAATTTGCACTTCAGAGCTTGCTTTAATATCTAGGAAGTACACTTGTGATCTGCCTGGACAACTCACCTTCACCTTGTACTGCCAAATCATGCGCCAGAAGTCCAGCACTGTGTGTGGAAGAGGCCCCTGGGTTGCAATATAACACCGCTTGTTATCCACACCCTGTGGGAAGAAAAGAGAATCGCAAACGTGAACTGAACATCATGCATTCTGCTGAACACCCCATCATCACCCCTGAGCTGGAGAACAGCATTCTATTTGAAGATAAGGGGGGATAAACAAAGGAGAGGGAGGGCAACTGGTTTGAGATTAGAATGAGTCAGAGGGCTTTGGATAATTCAGCCATTTGATTTGTGCTTGATAAAAATACTTTGCATTCCATTGTAAATAGAATGGTCAGTGCTAAACTACAACTGGGGTACGTATTGTCCACTTCTATAACATTCATGTTCTCAAAGCAATATTCTGAAATGTGGAAAATTTAAGTTAGCTCCTGGGGAGTGCATTATCTTATCTCTAAATTTAGGATTCCCAAGAACTTTATAATCATAATGAATTTGGAATTATTATTATTATTATTATTATTATTATTATTATTATTATTATTATTAGGTTCCTGAGCCTTTAGAGTACTTTGTCAACCCACTGTCAATTTTATCTCTGTAACCATGAGGACTAGAAATGTATTCTAGTAAACTGGGACTTTTAACTGATGGTAGGAAGAGCCTTCAATTCTGTCTTTTGCCATAATGCCACTCTAGTGTGCCTGACGGAACTTCTAGCTTACCTTGAGAAATAAAATAAAACCATGAAAAGGCTGTTGTTTAGTCCTTTAGTCGTGTCCGACTCTTCGTGACTCCCTGGACCAGATCACGCCAGGCACTCCTGTCTTCCACTGCCTCCCGCAGTTTGGTCAGACTCAGGAGGCTACTATGGGACAAAAGCCCCCCCTTCTCTGTGGAGGTCACCTGTTGGATCTTTGCATCATTTGCTAATCTGGCCTTGCATGCTTCCAAGCATCTTTACCTGGGGGAAGGGCAGGATGCTGCCTGCACCTCTGCAGGGATACTGGACCCTTCAGTCACTCTGACACAAAAGATGCAGCCAAGCTACTTGCTGTCAGAGTTGGCTGCCTCTTTTACCACTGCTTTGGGCATTTCTCCTTCCAGTCATGAGGCACAGGCCAGTCACTGACGCCTATAAAAACATGACCAGACCAGCCATGAGGCAAAGTGAGGCAACTGCCTTGGGCAGCAGGATCCCCAGGGGCAGCAGATCCCAATGTAGATCTTCATCTCCCCCTTGTTCCTGGTGTAGCTCTTCACCCACCCCTTCTTCCCTGGTGGGGAGAGAAGTGCCATTGTGTGGTAGACCTGAGGTGTGCTGGGGGGAGGTTTCTCTGGAGGCAGGTCAATGCCATTCTTACACTTACACAGTGCAAAAAGTAGAATCTTTTGGATGGTATAATAGGGAACTGAGGTCCCACCCCCACTCCTCTTAAATCTGGAACAAAGTTTGCTAGTGTTTCAGCTCTCATCAGTTTGGGCAAATTCCTCTAGTCAGATGTGTTTGCAGGGGGGAGGGGCAGGGTTCAGGACTCTGTTACCTGAATAAAGTTTGCATTGATGTAATCAGCTTGGGCTTCTTCTGTCAGGAAGTTCAGAACAACTCTGGTCTGGTCATCTGTGAGATGTACACAACTGGGAGTTAGTGCCTCAGAAAGAGAGAGAGAGAGAACATGAATCTCAGCATCTGACCTGTGGTCCCTCAGAACTGCAACGCCCAGCAGCCCCAGCTGCATAGCCAATGGTCAGGGCATGGGCAGAGCTGCACTCCAGAAACATCTGGAGGGTCACAGCTTAGCCTAACCCTGCTCTCAAATGACAGGAAATGGAAAGAGATTGTGAAGTCAATGACCAAACCCCTGACTACATTGGACCACTGGTGCTGTTTGGATCCCATGGCTTGGTGCACCTAAGATCGTAGTGTACAGACGACTGACCAGAGAGTAGCACCCTGAGAGGTATGTCCTCAACCCCTCTGAGAAGATAGCCTAGGAGAGACCCCACCAAGGTGAGCATTGCTCCACAGGTATTGCCCTAGTAGGTGGACAGGTTTGCCTTGCTTCACATTCATCCCATGGATTAGGCTGGATCTGTGCATAGCGCTATTCACAAAGAGAGCTCCTGGAGCAATCAGGGGTCCTCAAACTACAGCCTGTGGTCCGGATCCGGCCTGCCAGGGTCCTGAACCGGGCCCACCCAGCAATTGCTGAACCCGCCGCTGTCTAACGGGCCTATGGCCCTCCTCTCACAGCCCACCTCCCTCCCGTCTCGGGCGGAGGTGCCTTGCTGCATTTCTGTTGCCGTCTGAGCATTTCCTTCTTTTGCCAGGGGCTCCGTTAATTTCTTCTGTGTGTATTTTGTGTGAGTGTGTGCAAGCGAAGGAGGATTTCCCGGCTGCAGGCGTGCGGGAGCAGTGGCTGCTCCTCTTCCTGCCACAAAATCGCTCCTCCTCTAGCAGCCCGCCTCCCTCCATCACCCCCCTCCCCAAACATCCCACTGCCCGGAGCAGGGAGAAATTTACATGCATGATATACATGACGAGGGCACCTCGCTGCATTTCTGTTGCCATCTGAGCGTTTCCTTCTTTTGTCAGGGTCTCCGTTAATCCCCTTCTCGCCATTCTCAGCATCGCCACAGGTGCTTCCGACCTCTCTTCACACACACACACCCAAATCGCTTTTTCTTAGTTTCACCCCACAGGTGCACCACAGCAAGGCACAACACACCCCACCAGTACCGGATTTACGTATAAGCTAAACAAGCTATAGCTTAGGGCCCCACTCTTTTGGGGCCCCCCAAAAAATATGTGCAGTGTGCATAGGAATTCGTTCATATTTTTTTCAAACTATAGTCCGGCCCCCAACAGTGTCTGAGGGACAGAGAACTGGCCCCCTGTTTAAAAAGTTTGAGGACCCCTGAATTAGATGGTCCATTGTCGTGGCAAAGGGGCTTGAATAACTCAGAGAAGCTATGAGCTATGCCGTGCAGGGCCACCCAAGATGGACAGGTCATAGTGGAGGCTCTGAATCTCAAGTACTACAGCCTGGGACATGGCAACAGTCACGGGATATTTTGCTGGTGACACGAGCAGATGAAAGACAATTCAAGGCACTCCTAGGGTGGAGGAGCCCAAGAGGAATGTGGTAACACAGCCTGATCCATAGAAGAGGAAGTGAGTGCCAAGTTGGGCAGAACTGGCCCCATGCCACAGATGCCAATATTAAAGCCACCCCACGGTAGTAGTATTTCCTCATTGGCAACTCACATGGCAGGATGTCTTTGTAACGGTTCTTCTTGATATTCTCCTTGTTGCCTCCAGCTTCCGTTGAAATGCCCTGTTGCTGCCGGAATGCTGCCGCCCGGGCTTTGATTTCCTGCCGAGAGACAAGAGCATCCATTCATTTATTAAAATCTTTACACGCTTGCCTTTTCATCTGACAACAGGTCTCCAAGGTAATGAAAAAAGAAAAACAGATATGTAACAAGCTTAGCAGGTTTCCTGGTGCCTAATGGAGGCTCTGGGGGATAAGAATGAAAAATATCCTCTTCCCCAGCTTTTGGATCAGGAATGGGAAAACATGTGGATTGCCAGATGTTGCTCAGCTGCAGCTCCCATCATCCCTGGGAATCCCAAGGTACCTCTGTCCCTGCCACACCTTCCTGTTTATGTATGTATACAGGCAACTTCCCATTTATGCGTGTTTGGGGCACAGGCATGCCACAAACCTGAAAGGGGGCAAAAAGTGATCCTAAAAGGGTGCAAAAAATGGCAACAATGGCACAAAAATAGCATCTAGCAACCCAATGAGCATTTGTACCAACCTTTGGGGCCTTGGGAGAGTTGGAATTTGAGCAAGGAGTTTGGAGGGGGCAACTATGGTGGAATTTGGTGGATTTTGGGGTGCTTTTTAAGGGTTTGTTAATAATAATAATAATAATAATAATAATAATAATAATACCTCGCCGATCTGGCTTAACATCAATCCTTTCAAACTTCCCTAAACTGGGCTGTCATCAGGGCTGCCTTTAAAGGGTTTCCATATGTTTAGAGGGTGTTTGCAGGCTTTTTAAATGGTGTTCCTGATGTACACGATATACACGTAAAAACACAGTTCCTCGGAATGTAACCCCCATGTAAATGGAGAGTTGCCTGTATATCTAAAGCATTTATGGACTGAGTTGTCAGGCAGAACTCTCTTCATGTGGAACTTTCAACATGTAGTTTCAAAATGAATAATCATTAATCAATTATAAACATAAAATTATATAACAATAAAATTAAAACCAGCATTAATTAGAACCAGCATTAATCTTGTTCTCTTAAATGGAACATTTTTTAACAAAAATATATGAATTGTTTGTATGCTTTGAATTTTATATTTTATTGGTTTTGTTATTACTAATGCATATTTTTACTCTGAGGTCTATATGACATAAAATGCTGTGGAGCGGGGATTTCAAAACTGTGGTCCACAAGCTTCACGTGGTCTGTAGCACATCTGTAGCCTAGATTTGTGGTTGGAGATGGAAAAAGGCACATCAATTGCATTAAATATTCACAGTGATTTTAAAAAGGTAAAGGTAAAGGGACCCCTGACCATTAGGTCCAGACGTGTTCGACTCTGGGGTTGCGGCGCTCATCTCGCTTTATTGGCCGAGAGCCGGTGTACAGCTTCCGGGTCATAATAATAATAATAATAATTTATTATTTATACCCCGCCCATCTGGCTGGGTTTCCCCAGCCACTCTGGGCGGCTTTCAACAGAGCATTAAAATACAATAATCTATAAAACATTAAAAGCCTCCCTAAACAGGGCTGCCTTCAGATGTCTTCTAAAGGTCTGGTAGTTGTTTTCTTTGACATCTGAAGGGAGGGCGTTCCACAGGGCGGGCGCCACTACCGAGAAGGCCCTCTGCCTGGTTCCCTGTAACTTGGCTTCACGCAGCGAGGGAACCGCCAGAAGGCCCTCGGCACTGGACCTCAGTGTCCGGGCTGACCGATGGGGGTGGAGACGCTCCTTCAGGTATACAGGACCGAAGCCATTTAGGGCTTTAAAGGTCAGCACCAACACTTTGAATTGTGCTCGGAAACGTACTGGGAGCCAGTGTAGGTCTTTCAAGACCGGTGTTATGTGGTCTCGGCGGCCGCTCCCAGTCACCAGCCTAGCTGATTATTCTGGATTAGTTGTAGTTTCCGGGTCACCTTCAAAGGTAGCCCCACGTAGAGCGCATTGCAGTAGTCCAAGCGAGAGATAACTAGAGCATGCACCACTCTGGCAAGACAGTCCGCGGGCAGGTAGGGTCTCAGCCTGCGTACCAGATGGAGCTGGTAGACAGCTGCCCTGGATACAGAATTAATCTGTGCCTCCATGGACAGCTGTGAGTCCAAAATGACTCCCAGGCTGCGCACCTGGTCCTTCAGGGGCACAGTTACCCCATTCAGGACCAGGGAGTCCTCCACACCTGCCCGCCTCCTGTCCCCCAAAAACAGCACTTCTGTCTTGTCAGGATTCAACCTCAATCTGTTAGCCGCCATCCATCCTCCAACCGCCTCCAAACACTCACACAGGACCTTCACCGCCTTCACTGGTTCTGATTTGAAAGAGAGGTAGAGCTGGGTATCATCCGCATACTGATGAACACCCAGTCCAAACCCCCTGATGATCTCTCCCAGCGGCTGCATATAGATGTTAAAAAGCATGGGGGAGAGGACAGAACCCTGAGGTACCCCACAAGTGAGAGCCCAGGGGTCTGAACACTCATCCCCCACCACCACTTTCTGAACACGGCCCAGGAGGAAGGAGCGGAACCACTGTATAACAGTGCCCCCAGCTCCCAAACCCTCTAGACGGTCCAGAAGGATGTTATGGTCGATGGTGTCAAAGGCCGCTGAGAGATCCAGCAGAACCAGGAAACAGCTCTCACCTTTGTCCCTAGCCCGCCGGAGATCATCGACCAGTGCGACCAAGGCAGTTTTAGTCCCATGATGAGGCCTGAATCCCGATTGGAAGGGATCCAAATGGTCCGCTTCTTCCAGGCGTGCCTGGAGTTGTTCAGCAACCACTCGCTCAATCACCTTGCCCAAGAATGGAAGATTTGAGACTGGGCGATAGTTGGCCATATTGGCCGCATCCAAAGATGGTTTTTTAAGAAGCGGTTTAATAACCGCCTCTTTTAGCGGGTCTGGGAAGGCTCCCTCGCAGAGAGAAGCATTCACCACCCCACAAAGCCCATCACCCAGCCTTTCCCGGCTAGCTTTTATAAGCCAGGATGGGCAAGGATCAAGGAGACAGGTGGCTGGTTTCACTCGTCCAAGCAGCCTGTCCACATCCTCGGAGGTAACAGATTGGAATTGATCCCACACAACTGGACTAGACAGGACTCTAGCACTCTCCCGCCCCGGCCCTGCTCCCACGGTGGAGTCTACCTCTTCCCGAATCTGAGCGACTTTATCTGCAAAAAACTTTGCAAAATCATTGCAGGAGAGCATGTGGCCCGTACTGGGCCCTGATGGAACAGGTGGTTCTGCTAAATCGCGAACCACCTGAAAAAGTCTCCTGCTGCTATTTTCTGCAGATGCAATAGAGGCGGTGAAGAAAGTCTTCTTCGCCGTCGCTACCGCCACTTGGTAGGCTCGAAGTTGAGCTCTAGCCTGTGTCCGGTCTGATTCAGAATGAGTTTTCCGCCACCGGCGCTCTAGCCGTCTCAGTGACTGTTTCATCGCCCTCAGCTCTGGGGAAAACCACGGGGCTGTCCGGGCTCCATGCAATCGGAGAGGGCGCTTCGGAGCCAGACAGTCAATAGCCCTGGTTAACTCCACATTCCAGCGGGCCACCAGGGAATCAGCTGAAAGGCCATCAACATGGGATAAAACATCCCCTACCACTCTCTGGAAGCCAATTGGATCCATTAAGTAGCGGGGGCGGACCATCCGAATCGGTCCCTCCTCCCGGCAGAGGGGAAGGGTCGCGGAGAAGTCTAGTTGCATCAGGAAGTGATCTGACCATGGCACTTCTTTTGTTTCGCTTTTACTTAGTGTCAGATCACCAACATCCATAGAGGTAAACACCAAGTCTAAGGCATGTCCACGGCTATGAGTTGGGCCAGACTTATTCAGGGACAGCCCCATGGAGGCCATGCTTTCCACGAAGTCCCGAGCGGCCCCTTGTAAGGTTGTGTCGGCATGGATGTTAAAATCTCCTAAGACAACCAATCTAGGTGTCTCCAGGAGCACATCCGCCACGACCTGAAGCAGCTCGGGCAGGGAATCCTTGGTGCAGCGGGGAGGTCGGTACACCAAAAGGAATCCTGTAGTGCCCCTATTGCCCAACTTCCAGAACATGCACTCAGAAAACTCGGTCTTTCCAATAGGACGCCTGGTGCAAACTAATGACTTCCTAAAAATCACTGCAACCCCCCCTCCCCGCCCAGATGGCCTGGGTTGCTGTGCGTAAGAGAAGCCTGGTGGACAAGCAGCGGCAAGGACTGGCCCATCTGCCTCATCCAACCAAGTCTCTGTCACACATGCCAGGTCAAATCCTCCATCCACAATCAAGTCGTGGATGGCAGTTGTTTTGTTCATCATTGACCTGGCATTACACAGCAGCACTTTCAGGTCATGTGGGTATCCCTTGTTGATTCCAGTACCCATCCGGTCAGGGCCAGACCCGGAGGCAGGGATAGTCCTCAAACAACGACTAAGCCTGCCTCCTCGGTAATGACATGGTCTGGCCTTAGCGTAACTCCTCCTCCTGCCCATGATCACTGAGATCGGGTGTCCCAGTGCATCCCCCCCTGTGGAACCTGCCCCAGCCATTCTGTTGACTGGGGCCCACTCCCAGGCAGCCCTGATCCCACCCCTTAAAACAGACCACAAACTATACAGCAACCAATAAAAATAAAAAACAAAGACATAACAATTATACTAAAATTAATCCCAAACAAAATATCCACCCCACCCAGCTACCCCCCGTCAAAAAATAAATAAAAAATAAATAGAGTTGAGATGCCATCGACAGCTTAGGACATTTTCCAGCCCCACTCTAAGCACTAGAGTCATTTTTATAGCTGAGAGTGTGAGGCCTTGGGCCCCACCCCCTAGGCCAGCTGGAAAAAGGCCTTGCAGGGAGCAGGCCTTGCAGTCCTCACCACAACCGATGGTCTGAGGTCTCTCTGCAGCAGGAGCCCCTTTTATAGCTGGAGTGTGAGGCTTGGGCCCCGCCCCCTAGGCCAGCTGGAAATAGGCCTTGCAGGGAGCAGGCCTTGCAGTCCTCACCACAGCCGATGGTCATGTGGCCAGCATGACAAAGCCGCTTCTGGCGAACCAGAGCGCACGGAAACGCCGTTTACCTTCCCGCCAGAGCGGTTCCTATTTATCTACTTGCACTTTGACGTGCTTTCGAACTGCTAGGTGGGCAGTTTTGTTATTACAGTTTGAATTCTATACAATACAAAAATATATATACAGTGTCTATCCCAGTGCATCACAGCTGCATCAACAACAAGGAAAATCATTAAGTGGTCCACCAAGATCCCTCTGCAATTTTCAAGCAGCCTGTAAGGGGGAAACCCTTATAGAAGGAATATAAATAAATAAACCGCTTGGAAGCCATTTTGGCAAGTGAGTGACCCCCCAGCAGATGGTCAATGACAGCACTAGAGGCAGTGAACAGAGTGGTGCTGCTACTTTTGAAATCTTACAATCTCTCATTGAGTATATTTCTGCAGCATGCAATGTTCATCTGACCATGCTGTGCATCATCAGAGCAGGTTTCCCTGGTGTGATTACATTGGCTTCCCTTCCCGGAACTGACTGGGACACTGGATGATGACTCTACCTACCTGTGGTCTTCACCCAAGGAAGCACCAGGTCAGGCAAGCCGTTATATAACACAGAGATGTACAGGTATTCTTGAGGCAGTGGGAAAATAGGATTAATAGCTTTTTGGTGGCAAATACCATTAAGAAAATTGAAACAAGGAGGCGTTGGGAAATGGGGCTTGTGGATTCTGTAATAAAGAGGTGGGACACACGTCTCTTCTAATATCACAGCAGTCCTGCATCAAAGTTGTGCACCCACCAAATAACAAAAGTTTGTCTGGCAAGTGTGAATCAGCCCTTAGTTTTCAAAGTTCAGCAGAGAACAACCGTGTTTCTTTTACAAGCATGGATGTGGGGTGCATCCTGATCTATCTCATTTATGCTATGGATGTGCATTGGCCATGCTTATGTCTGATGTACAATTTCCTCCTTTAGCAAAAGCTCAAAGGAAACCTGCTCAGTGTGCTCTGCAGAAACTGGCTATGCACAGCACTGATAGGTAGGAACCAGTATTGACAGCCTAAACCAAATATAATATATGTTGTTGTTGTTTAGTCGTTTAGTCGTGTCCGAGTCTTCGTGACCCCATGGACCAGAGCATGCCAGGCACTCCTGTCTTCCACTGCCTTCCGCAGTTTGGTCAGACTTATGTTGGTAGCTTCGAGAACACTGTCCCACCATCTCGTCCTCTGTCGCCCCCTTCTCCTTGTGCCCTCAATCTTTCCCAACATCAGGGTCTTTTCCAGGGAGTCTTCTCTTCTCATGAGGTGGCCAAAGTACTGGAGCCTCAGCTTCAGGATCTGTCCTTCCAGTGAGCACTCAGGGCTGATTTCCTTCAGAATGGATAGGTGTGTGTGTGTATATATATGTATACTAGTAAATTAAGCCTGTTAACAAAAACAGGCGCTAGAAAGCCCTCTCTCTCTCTCACACACACACACACACGGCAGGAAGGCTGCAGGAGCCGCAGTGGCAAGGCAGCAGCAGCCGGCGGCGCTTTGCTTATGGGCGCAGCGGAAAGCTGCGCTCCAAAGACGGCAAGGCAGCCGGAGCCGCCGCGCAGCGGAAAGCTGCGCTCCAGCAACGGGTCGGCGGGAGGCTGCAGGTGGACGGGCTGTCCTTTAGTAAAGGCGCCGGGCGGCGGCGAAAGCGCCCAAAATGGAGGCGGCGGGCGGCAGCAGGAGGCTCCAGGCTCGGCTGCAAAGCGGCCGAAATGGAGAGCGGAAGCGAGGGCGGGGGGTGGGGGCTTGTTTTTGTGGGGGGGGGCTTGGGTGTGTGTGTGTGCGCGCAAGTGTGTGAGTGTGTGGGCGACATGGCGTCGGAGGCGGGTGTGCGGCGACCCTCTTCGGCCTCCGGAGCACCGGCGCTCCGCGAGGCGGGTCGAATCAGGCCGCTGGGGGGTGGAGAGGGGCTCCCTCCCCCTTCTTAATTTTTTTTTTCCGGGGGTGGCTGCAGCGGCGGGGATGGGGCGGCCCTCCTTGGCCTCCGGAGCACCGGCGCTCCGGTTGATGGGCCGTCCCAGGCAGATCTTATTCGGGAAGCAAGCAGGAGTGGTCTGTGCTGCAGCCGGCTACGCGCCACCGCCGCCACAGCAGTTGGCGGGATTGGTCCGTACTAACCAATCCGTGTGTCACAGGAACGCACGCGCGGTTGCGAATTCCTGTGACACACGGAAAGTGGTACGTACGGACAGAGCAAGATTATTATATAGGATGTATATATATATATATATATTCTGGCACGTGTTTGTGCGAAAGGGTATAGATATGCCAGTAATTGAATAAATGTGCACAAAGTGCTTTAAACATAACCAAAGCAGGCAGATTACCTGAAGCACAGGAAAGGGGCTTTGGATTTATGAACCAGTGCTGTGTTTTCTGGACAGCAAGCAGTTAACACCAGTCGTTCTGATTCTGGGAACTCTGCCCACTGTATCCAGGCAACTATCTTTTGTCTGAGGAAAGGGGAAGATAGTTTCACTTTCCCCGTCTTGCCGAAGAGTGTATGCTGTAGTGTGTATCGTAGTCAGAATGGAGTTTGACTCCTCAGGTTTCTTTTGTTTGTGATTCAATAAATATGTAGTTTAGAAGCAACTGTCTGGACCTCAGTTATTCCAGACACAGAGAAGCAGACCTCAAATTGCCAACACAGGCGCTGCGCGATTCTGCTGAGTGAGAGAGAGAGCCTGCACAACGGAAGTGTGGCTGGACGCCATTGCGGAGCCAGGGCTCGTTAAGACGATTTATGGCTGCTCCGGGCAGCAGTCCAATGAAGAAGACTCCACTATAGCTACGCTCTCACATTTTTCACAACCAGTATGTTTGTCCAATGGGTTGTGGAAGTGAGGGGAACCCAGACTTGAACTGGAGAAGGAAGTGCTGAATCAGGTCCTGATTTGTATGCGTGCCTGTAACATGCCCCCTTTTAGCATACTGTTATTTGCATGCTCATGCTTCCTTCCCTCCCCCTCCCCTGCAAAAACCACATATATTTATCATTTGCTTCGGACCTGTCTCACTTTTCTGTCAAGCTGAATGTGTGTCTGGCTTCTGCTGTATTCCGCCAGTGAGGGATGTCTAAACTTCACTGTCCTCCCTTTCCCCAACCGCAGCTGAGAAGTGGCAGGTAATGTAAACAGCCCATTAATTCAGTTCCTTTCCTTATTTATTCACCTAGGGCTGTTTCCCATCCCCAGGGAGCAATTCCTATGTCTGGACAGCATTAACAAGTTCATCTTATTGTACAACATCATTTCTGTTTGCTGAGAAATTGTAAACTACAGTTTTGTCCACAGTACGAGTTTGCCACCATCTGTGGCTGTTGCCTTTCCTTCAAAGCCATGTACTGCTCCTGCCATCCAAACCATCATGGGGAACGGCTGTCTCTCAGTGGTAGACCATCTGCTTTGCCTGCAAAGGTCCAAGGTTCAGTCTCAGCATCGCCAGGCAGGGCGAGGCAGATCATACCTGACCTAAGAGAAACCCTACAGAGCCACTGCCAGTCAGTGTGGACAGTATGGGTCTGGTTTGATATAAGGCAGCTTCCACGATGCCTCTCCTCAAGCCCTCCACAGGCTTCCCGTACCCTTACATATCTGGCTCAAATGTCCTGACTTTATGTCTCCTTCCCTGGAGGTTGTAAAGCAGTGGTTGGATGGTCTTGGATGGTCATCTGTCATGGATGCTTCAGCCAAGATTCCTGCATTGCAGATTCCTCAGGGTCCCTTCCAGCTCTATGATTCCATGAAAGCAGAAACTCTCTCACTGAACTAAATAGGGGCCTGAGCCTGGATGGTGAAAGGCAGAGTAGAATATTGGGAACTGTAGTTTGTAGGGAGGCTTTTAATGTTTAATAGATTATTGTATTTTAATGTTCTGTTGGAAGCCTCCCAGAGTGACTGGGGAAACCCAGCCAGATGGGCGGGGTATAAATAATAAATTGTTGTTGTTGTTGTTGTTGTTGAGAGTAATGGGAACTGTAGTTCTATGTGGGGAACTGGGTGTACTTTAAATGTATGGCGTGGATCTGCCTGAAAAGGAGGAGCCAGGGGCACAACCTGGTGGATCCTACCATAATCTGGAGTTTTCTCGTTTTTCCATCTCAAGCTGTTTATTTGAAAAAACACAGTTTTACAGGTTTACAGGTTGGACCAACAACATGATGCCAGGTATTTCCAAGGTGAACCATACAGCTTCCTCCTAGGCAAGCTTGAATTGTCACCGGACGCATTTCAGAACTTAAGCATTGCTTCCTTGTCTTATGCTAAGTCTTGCTTGTTTCTATGCCTCAGTGGAGGATGGTCACTGCACAACAGTTAGTGCAAGAGGTTTCAATGCATGGAAGGTTTGATTTGCAGAGTGACCCTGGCATGCCTCAGAGAAACTTTCTTACTTGTTGGGTTCCTGACACCTCTCTCTGCTGAACTTTCTCAAACACAGAACAATGAAGGCCAGTCTCCAAGGGTGCAAGAGAGATTATAATTACTATTTATGTAGTGCTCAAGAAACGAGGCGGGTTATACAACATCTCAGAACTGTCACCACGAATGACACCAACAATGAGAGCTAGCAGCCTCACATGGGCAGGCATGTGACACTGAAACCTGCTCTAGACCTTGCTAGCTTAGGAATCAGGACACCTGGAATCACTTTGTGGGAAATCAAGCATGACTGTACCTGGAGTTCATGGAGCCCCCCTCCTATTCTCAAGGTCTGTGACAATACCTTGTTCTCGTGCCTATAAATTAGGAAGTAAATTGGAAAGGGGAGAAAACCCCAACAATACAGTAATAGAGTGGAGAACCAAAATGTGTGAATTGATAGAATTGGCAAAATTAACGGCAAACATTAGAGGACGTTCAAACCAAGAAGTCATAAAGGGATGGCAAGGAGTGAGGGATAATAATAATAATAATAATAATAATAATAATAATAATAATAATAATTTATTTGTACCCCGCCCATCTGGCCGGGTCCCCCCCCCCAGCCACTCTGGGCGGCTTCCAACAAACACTAAAATACATTAAAATATCACACATTAAAAACTTCCCTAAACAGGGCTGCCTTCAGGTGTTTTCTAAATGTCAGGTAGTTATTTATCTCTTTGACATGGGATGGGAGGGTGTTCCACAGGGCGGGCGCCACTACCAAGAAGGCCCTCTGCCTGGTTCCCTGTAGCTTTGCTTCTCGCAGTAAGGGAACCACCACAAGGCCCTTGGCGCTAGATCTCAGTGTCCGGGCTAAACGGTGGGGGTGGAGACGCTCCTTCAGGTATACAGGACCGAGGCCGTTTAGGGCTTTAAAGGTCAGCACCAACACTTTGAATTGTGCTCGGAAATGTACTGGGAGCCAATGTAGATCTCTCAGGACCGGTGTTATGTGGTCATGGTGGCCACTCCCAGTCACCAGTCTAGCTGCCGCATTCTGGATTAATTGCAGTTTCCGGGTCACCTTCAAAGGTAGCCCCACATAGAGCGCATTGCAGTAGTCCAAGCGGGAGATAACTAGAGCATGCAACACTCTGGCAAGACAGTCCGCGGACAGGTAGGGTCTCAGCCTGCGCACCAGATGGAGCTGGTAGACAGCTGCCCTGGACACAGAATTAATCTGCGCTTCCATGGACAGCTGTGAGTCTAAAATGACTCCCAGGCTGCGTACCTGGTCCTTCAGGGGCACAGTTATGCCATTCAGGATTATATGATACTGCAATGTTCCGGATTTGATATTTTGATAGATATGGAATGAAATGGGTGGGGGTAAGTAAGTAAGATGAAATATATAAAGTAGTCAAAACAAAATAAAATAAAAAAAATTCTTCCAGTAGCACCTTAGAGACCAACTAAGTTTGTTCTTGGTATGAGCTTTCGTGTGCATGCACACTTCTTCATGCACACGAAAGCTCATACCAAGAACAAACTTAGTTGGTCTCTAAGGTGCTACTGGAAGAAATTTTTTTATTTTATTTTGTTTTGACTATGACAGACCAACACGGCTATCTACCTTTTATATAAAGTAGGATTATAATATTGTAATAAGCAACATAGCGAAAGAAAATAAAACAGAGAAGTAATGAGATCACGCATGGGAGAGGGGGAGTGGGGAGGGAGGGGAGGGGGAGGGAAATAAGATGGGGAAATGTGATATAATGATGATATGGTTTTGTTCTTTTTTCCTGTTTTGTGTGAATTCGAAATAAATAAAATTGTTTTTATTTCAAAAAAGAAAAGAAAATAATCCTGTCACAAAAATAAATAAATCAGGAAGTAAAGTTGAAATACAGGCACACACAAATTTAGAGAAAGTTTCCCATTTTCACTTTCAATTCAAATTGGCAAGCTACTTGAACTTAAAATATCTGGAACCTGGATGCGGCCTGTGGGCAAAGCCCATGCTGGAACCCAGGGTCAGAGGCAGGATCACAGAACAAACCTGTCCCACCATAAGGAAATGCAATATTTGCAAACTGCTGCAGGGTCGCAGTGAAATGAGGGTCCTTGGCATCAACAAAACTTTGTAAGGATCAAAGCTTACAGTAATTGGACCGAGAGTTTGAATGTGCAGGATCAATCAAGGGGACGTATGACACCAAGGAAAGCTACTCATGTTCCACTCCATCAAAAATACACCTTAAGAGCCAAATGGCGTGATAGCAAAAGATTTGTGACTGAGGCAGATGCACATCTTGCATTTAAAATTCCCTCAGAACACATTTAAAGCGCATGACTTTCCCCAAATAATCATGGGAAGTGTAGTTTGTTAAGGGTTTTAGTTATGGGAGGGGGAAACTACATTTCCCAGAAATATTCGGGGAAGCCATGTACTTTAAATGTGCATTGGATGTGCTTGACATGCATGGATCTGTATTCAGGTATATGTGTTTTGAAAAGGCTCAATGCCGCTTGTGCAAGCCTCAGTTCAAATCAAGACCAGCCAGGCCACTCATGGAGCCCTCCCAGAGTCAACTCATCCAATGCATCCTGGCACATGATAGGCAGCAACTGATTGGGGGGCATGTGCGGCTTAGAAGGACTCATCATCTCAGCCATCTGACAGGGCATGGAAAAGCCATGTTGGCCGAGTCAGCTGGGAACTTGCAGTCTCAGGAACAGGGGACAATTAAGGCCCAGTTTTACAGGGCAGAATCAAGTCTTGATTTTGCATGGTTCTTGATTATTCATACTATTAGCAAACCCATTGCTAGAACAGCACCAGGAGGTATCAGCAGATTTGAGGGGAACCCCAAATTTTGCAGAACTGCAAACAAATATTTAGAGAGAACTGCAAAAGCAAGAAAACCTGGAGGCTCCCAAACTGAGTTGCGTTTCTTTCCCCATAGGAATTAGTGGCCATAATCATTCCCTTATGTTATAAGAATTTAAGGTCTCAAATATATAAATTTAATGCTCATAAATTTACAAGGCAAACACATATATAAAAATATAAATCACGTGTCTGAAATAGTACAGGAGAGCAATCCTGAAACCATTTTGACTCTCCCAAATTGACCTCAAATGTTTCTCTGCAAGGAGGAAGGAAATTGGAAAGCCTCTCCATTGTCTTTTGCTTACCTGTCTTAAGGGCGTCTTTGTGTATGAATAGGGTGAGCCTGGACCTGAATTCAGGAATTAAAGTATTTACCATCACAAAAGAGTGGCCAGGCTGCCCAGGTAAAGCAATCACTGGCCATTGTCAGGTATCCTGGCAGACAGGATTTCTGTTGTAGACCGCCTCCTTCTGTGATGTATGTATGATGTTTTTGGGGGTGGTCTTGAGCTACAGGGTGGGCAATTTCAAAAGTCTATATAAGGGCTTGCACACCATTGTTCGGGGTTCCTCTCCTTCCTCCCTGCATGTGGTGAGTGAGGACGCTGTTGCAACAGTTTAATAAAGATCAGGATTACTAGCTGCTTTGCTTCTCACTATTCTCTGGCTGGCCTCTGTTATTTTCTCCTACCGATAGAGAACCCGCTTAAGGACTCCATACGGGATCTTGGATACCCCATAAGGGAAAAGGAGCAGGTTTTTTCTACATAGGTTATATGGCGAGAGAGGAGAAGAATGCACTTAGGATGCCACTGGGAGAGGTGTGAAATCTCTTTCCTGCTGCTGGAGAGTCCAGCTGCATTAGCCCTGCCCCATCCTGGCCTACATTTCTTCATCATGCTAGGGTGTAGTGGAACATGGAGTCCACAACTATGTATTAATAACTCTTCTCTTCAATCTGCATGCCAGCTCAGATCTGGGAACACATGCAGACACTCTAGCTTCTCACACCCCCTACCAAATAAACACGTCTACACTACAGATCTAAATAAGTTTCAGAGCTATTTAATTGTCAGGGCTCCCAACCAGGGCCAGCCCATTACATTTTGGCACCTGAGGCAGATCCCAAAATGATGCCCCCCTCCCTGCCAGAAAGAAGGGGGGAGGGAAGATTTACCTCAGCAACAAGGAGAGCAGAAATATCAACATTTGCATCTGCTGTCCCAGTGGACCCTGCCACCTGAAGCACTCACCTCACATGGCCTCATGGGTGAGCCGGCCCTGAATAAAAATCAACATCAAGATCTGCTGCCCCTGGGGACCCGGCTACCTGAGACAGCTGCCTCTCATGGGTGGGCTGGCCCTGCACCCAACAGAGAAGTTCTGGGAAGTGTTGTCAGATGAGAAGGCCAGTGACTTCTATTATAGCTTCAGGCACCAGGCCTGTTGGCGGACCAACTCTGCAAAGCTGCAAAAATGTCTCCAAACATGACGTGAAGGCTTGGAACATCAACCCCGCTTTGTGGGAATCCCTTGTAGATGACTGCAGTGCCAGGAGACAGACAAGTCTTGCATCCACAGCAGTGAACAGAGGAGAAATGACCACTGGGAGGAACGCAGAGAGAAGAAACGCCATGGTGCATCTGTAACAGTGAAACCAGGCACCTTCATCTGCCCCAGCTGCAACAAAACATGTCTGTCCCATATCAGTCTCTGCAGCCACAGCTGGTGTTGTAACTCCAACGGTTTGACTTCACCCCAGAAGGTGCACTCCATTGTCTCCCAAGACAGATGGATGCCAGCAACAACAACAATGTGCACTTGCCAAACTATTATTTATTATTACCTTTATGAGTTGCTTTACACTGGAAGTCTCAAAAGTGACTTACGGAAAATAAATCCATACCAATAGAAACCAGAAAAACACCTTTAAAAACCACAAAGTACATTAAAAGTGATCATCTAAAAATACTACTGTACTTAAGAAGACAACTCCCTAGTTCTTCTGCAGGAAAGCGACAGTCAATCCAGATTTGGTATGGTATAAACCACCACAACTTGCACCTCTGCAGTGTTTTCTGAGTGTTCAAAGCACTTCATGGCATTATCCCTGTAAGTCTGCACAACAAAGCTGAGAATGGCTTGCATAAGGCCACTTACTGAGTTCAGTTCACGGCAGTGGTGACATTTGAACTAAAAGCTTCTTGGTTCACAGCTTTAGGGCTTATCCACACTTGCCTTTGTACTGCTCTTTCTAGGTACAGCCAGCAATTTAAAGCACAGTGTCTGAGCACCACTTCTTTTTTCTTTTCTTTTTTTTTTCTTTTTTTTTTTTGATCCAGAGCTTTCCCTGTGAAAACCCGCCCCTTCAAGTTCAACCAGAGCAAATGTCAGTCCACAGAAAACGAGAATTGATGTTTGCTCCAATTCAGCTTTAAAGAGCTGCTTTTCGCGGGAAAGCTCGGTGCAAAGCAAAAAATAAAAACTGCTTGGGCACAGAGTGTTAAAGTGCATATCTTTGCATGAAAGGAGTGCACAAAAGGCAGCTGTGCCTGAGTGCTTAATTGCTTATATAGCAACCTGTAAATGTATACCTGCATGTAAGCTTTTTATGCTAGTACAAATAGATAGAGCAGCCTAGAAAGATTCTTTTCCAAGAGTTGTATAGAATGGAATTTAGCAGGAAATAAAATTCTTGTATTCTTATTGTGATGGAACAAATCAAGGGTGAAATATGCAAGGCTGGCCTGTACTATGGGCAGATGGGACACCCATTTTGGACTCTAATCCCAAGAAGACCCTTGTCATCTTCTCTCTGCTACTGTCATTCTTACGCCTTGCTCTAGTCCTAGCTTGGACACTAGTGTCTAGAACTAGAAATGAGATACGAGGCAGCCCATTATAGTTGCTGGAAGGTTGTGGCTTTTTAGCAAGCATGAAATACTAATCCTCTGGCACTCCTTCCTTTTCTCCTCATAGATCTGGGAGCCCTCTGAGCAGCAGAGGGATTATCTTCCCCTGGAGAGCAGGCAGCATGCCTGGATTGCAGTTGGGAGAAAGCATTTGGGAGGTGCAGTTAGGCTTCCCTCCAGCACTCATCAGCTGGATTGTGTCATATGGCAACTCATGGGCCAAAGCAGGACTGAAATGTCATTTTTAAACATGCTGGTTCTGTGAAAGTAATCACTAGGCAAGTCAACTTGTCACTCCTTGAAAATTAGACAGAAATTCAACATGTGTAGCTTTTCTTGGAATGGAGATGCACAGGTAGGAAAAAAACTGTACCTGTTGAATTTATGCCTGTCACCAGGCCAGTAAAGGTATGGGAGGCCTACCAGGAAAAGGAAAAACCTCAGAGTATGTGAGGAAAATTCCTGGTTGCAGTGAACAGTGGGGTGGAGAAGAGGTGCTGTCAGTCAGTCCTAACGCAGGGCAGTGTGAGGTCTCTTGCTGTCCTGAGTCGCCCTCTCCCTGCCCAGATAAACAACTCACCTGGAACTCTTCAGCCAGCTGCCCCTTCTCTTGCCCTGCCTTGGCCTCGATCCGGGCTAGGAAGCCCTTCAGGCTCTCTGCACAGCGGCTCATCCCTCTGTCAGAAGAGGGACAAGGCAGAGTGGGAACTGAAGGCTATGAAATGCTAAGAGGAAGTTCAGGTTCTTGCAGCCACGCCTCCCCTATGTGGCTGGTGGGATGGGCCCAGACCTGTCTGGCTCTTTGCCCTCTCTTGGGAAAGGGAAGTTAGCTTTTCTGCACACAGCAATCAGGGCGTGTGAGCTTCTCCGGGCAACTGGCAGGGACAGCCTGAATGGCATCATCATCACTGGCAAAAGTCTGCACTGTCCCCACCCCACTGTCTAGGGAATATTATCCTGTGTCCAAGGTTTCTGGCATTATTGTCCCAGGGGCAGCTGTAGCTCAGTGTGAGTGTGTAGCGGGAAACACAATTCTCCATGCATGTTCCTGGGGAGGTAAGTCCTCCTTGGTTCCCAGAGACATGGGAAGTATGCATATGATTTCAGCAGGGCCAGTCCCAGAGACTTCCCCCCCCCCACCCCCAAGTGGCTGGGCTGAGAAATACATCACCCAAAGCTATGCATGAGTGTTGCTTTCCCCACCCAGTGAACTATTGCAAAGGCTTCTGGGACATTCCTTTCAGATCACACACAAATTCACTGGTGACTCTTAAAGTGTTGTGGTCCAAAGCAACTGCTTAGGTTGCTTATGCTGCCAGACCTGCTCTGGATTGCAGCCACAGAAGGTATATAGACCTGCAGGCCCACCATATTTACACAGCAATTCCATAAATGCCAACTCAGAGAAAAATTTGTTCAGTTCAATGGGCCTTACTCCTAGGTAAGTGTGTATAGCAGGAGTGGCAAATCCAATTTTGGGGGGGACTTGGTCCATCAGCATTTTCCCACCCCATGGTAGCCTTGATGGAACCTATATCCCTCTAAATGTTGTTGGACTCCAATTCCCATCAGATCTCACCCAGCATGGGCCATAGTCTGGGATGACAGGAGCTGGAGCCCAGTAACCTCTGAGGGACATCAGGTTCACCATCCCTGCACTATAAAGTCACCAGATGCCAGGGTCTGAAGTCACTTTACTTTGCTGAACACAAAAGCATTAGCTGAAGAAATTAGCTATGTGTCAATGGTAAAGGAGTAGGTGGATGTCATGACACACTCTTAGTATGATGATCTTTCTGTTCAAGGTTGTGAAAATGAAGGAAAGAGGATCAGCCAGCTCAATCGTGGGAAGATTTGGACTCCTTTATGAAGGGATACAAGCTTTTACATGAAAGAGCCATGAGTGCCCAGCTGAAGCAGTTCACAACCAGGATACACCTCCTTGCACAACTTTCCATAACAGATTGAATGAAAAACTGCTTGAGGTCAGCTGAGCTCTATTTCTTTTTCTCTTTTTTTGAAATAATTTGTATTGGTTTTTGTGGCGTTTGCCCTCTTATGCTAGTGATGTCATACTGGGATGAGAGGGAAAGAGTTAACTAATTGTAAATGACTGTCCAATGAGAACCCAGGGGGCGGAGTTAACTGCGTATAAGATTGAAGCACAGAGGTTTTTAGAGTTAGTTCAGTCAGTTGAGTTCAGTCAGCTGGGAGCTGGGGTGGGTAAGGAGTTCAGTCTGGGAGTTGAGTGAGGCTAGTCAGAGAGTCAGTGTGAGAGCTTTAGTCAGTCAGACAGTGTGTGAGAGTCTGAGTTGATAACCTAGACAGTTTGGGTTTGAGAACTTGGAGGAGGTTAGTTCGGATTGGGAACTTGTGGGTAGGAAAGTATAGGAAGGTATAGGAACTAGCGAAGAAATATTGACAAGATATCACCTAAGAACTTAAGCAAAGCACTGTATTCGAAACCATAAGCTTGTTACTGAGTGAAAAAATAAACTTGTTCTTTTGGTTCAATTTTAAAAACCTGACTGGACTCGGTGATTACCAGGGAGTACCTGGTTGGTGGCAGCGGGACAGTGGTGGCACAGGGATCAATAGTCCGTTAAACGACCGGGGGTCCCTGTGTGAACGCCAGTTTTACAAATACAAAATATAAATGAACACAAACTGCAAAAACAAATCTATATAAAGAGATTCTCCAGATCTTGAGACTTCCCCCCATCCCCTCCATGGAGTCTCCTTTTAAACATCTATAACTGCATATTCATCCATACTCCAGTTTTTATATCAAACAATATTGTCTATAATAATTTTTACACTACGAGTCAAAATCCTGCTCTTGTTTCCATCTGCTTATAATGGTCTCCTAAAAAGCTGGGCTCTGTTTCACTCCACCATATTAACCTCCTGAAGGCAAGAAGGGAACAGTTCATAGATGTAACATATTTAGAGCAAAGAGGCTGCTCTGGTTTCATCTCTTTCATTTTGTTTAAATCTAAACATAGCATTTCCTCTCACAATTGACCTCAACTAACCCTGCTCCCCAAAACCAAAGATTTTCAAGTGGGAGCTTCTCATGTACGCACAAAATCTCATTCCCTAATCTACAGAGCAGTTTTGTACTTTTTAAAAAGGTTTAGTGTTTTCCTTTTTAATGATGTTCAAAGGTATAATAAAAGGTTGTGTGGTGCTATTAAAAAACAAAAAGGTAAAGAAACCAAGTATGAAGAGAGGTGGCTGAAGCACCTCCGTTGACCAAACCAGGATTTGATCTGGTGCATGTTTCATATGGAATCTGGGAGGGAGCTAGGCTTATCTTGTGACTGAGAGATGCTCTCTGAGCTCTCTTTTTATATTAATATCTGTTTGCACCATTGAAGTGCAATCCAATATATGTTTATTCAGACCTACATCCTATATTAAGTTCAATGGGTTTGAATAGACCCACTGAAATTAAGTTAGGTCCATTAATTTCAGTGTGTCAACTATTAGTACAACTTGAATATTTTCCTATATACATAGAAATGTAAGGTTGTCGTCATACTGCAGTTTCTTCTGCTGCCTTTGGTGGCCATGCCAACTCCAGAAGACAACAGGGTGGCAGGCTGCCCTGACAAGCTGTTTAACAGAGGGGACAGAAGGTGCTTCAAAGGGTGGTTTGGCAAACTGCTCTGTGAAACACCTCCCCCACTCCATTGGGGCTGTGAGAAGAGGGGCTTGGGGCAAGCTGGGAGGGGATAGGTTGTTATTGTTGTTGAGCAGTTTAATTGAACAAAATAAAACAAAAAGTATACTGTAACATTATAAAAGTGAACAATTACAATTCCATATATAAAATTCCATATATAGTTATCTAATGTATATTACACACACACACACACACACACACACACACACACACACACACCCTATCTATCTCCTACTATGTTTTGTATAAATGCATTCCAAATATAATTATATTTGTCCATGCAAAGTCTTAAGTTTATAAGCGATACATTCACAAGTTGCAAGTGTAGTCATATCTTCAATCCATTGATTAAATAGAGCTGTACACTTATCTTTCCAGTGCATCAGTATCAGTCTTTTGGCCATAGGGCACAAAGAATCCATTTATGTTGTCCAATTCCATTTAGTAGGTATGTAGTTCAAAAGAATCTTTTCCTCTGAATTTTTTATTTTTTTCTGCAAAGTCGTATTTATGGGAGGGGAAAAGTGAGGGGGTGGCTGAGATCAGACGCGTTGTGGGGGGGCAGGGGGTCCATGGCCCCAGGCACATCTGACGCTCCCATGACAGGCATGGGGCTCTGGCTGCTGAGGTGCGGCAGCAGGCAGGTTTGTCTAATGGTCAGGTGGGTGGAGGCAGTGGGCAAGGAGCCTGTTGCAGGGGGGCTCCGTTCACCCTCTGTGCGTGTTCTGCTGCATGCACCCCCCGGCATGCACCCCCAACCCAGTCCATCAGGAGGGTGTAACACTTGCCCCACCCCAGGTGACTGCAATCCAAGCTATGTTGCTGGCTGAGATGTAAAAGGAGGGCAATGTGTGGGGTAAGCAGGTGTGGCCAGTAGGTGAGGTTAGCAAGCAGAGTGAGCAAGGGCAGGAGCCCTTAGTAACTCAGTAGGCTGCATAGAACTTAGTGTGACTTACTTCTGAGTAGATGTCATAGATGCTTTGGCTGTGATTCTTGCATTGTGGGGGGTTGGACTAGATCAGTGTTTCTCAACCAGTGTGCCTCCAGATGTTTTGGGACTACAACTCCCATCATCCCTCGCTAGCAATACCAGTGGTCAGGGATGATGGGAATTGTAGTCCCAAAACATCTGGAGGCACACTGGTTGGGAAACACTGGACTAGATGACCCTTGGAGTCCTTCCAACTGTGTGACAGCTGAACTTGATCTACACGTGATATTGTGCGTGTATCTATATATATCTCTTAGAGGCTGTCTTGGAGTTGGGAACTGTGATCCATTTCTTCCTATTCTTAAATCATGGGCCCATGACTGTATGGAAAATCCCTACAATCTGTAAATGAAATAATGCTTTTGAGGAATAAAGGCAGTGAATGGGGGATTCTGGTAGTCTTAATTTCTAGTGGTTAATTTTTTTAATGGGAGTTATGCACCTGGGGTCAAGCCCAGGACTTTTTGCCTCTGAGAAAAACTTGATTTCTCCTGATCTCAGATAGCACCACAGACTGCGAACAGTCTGTGGTTAATCAGTGGCTGCACTATGCATATACTCTGATGTATCTCCTTTTTTCTATTATTTTACCTGTGCCAGGGCAGCCCAAGCTCTTGCATTGCTCGTTTATAAAGTGTGTACACTACATGCAGACACCCAGGAAACCCAAAGGTGGAGGTCAGGGAGAGAACAGGGGAGGCGGAGTTTCCTGCCTTAACTTTGTGGGAAAATATGGGATGATAATCAAAATAACCCTTGCCTCCTCTAAACTGGCTGCTGAGGACTGAGTTGTACACATGGGAGTGCTCAGCAGCATGCACAGGTGAACACAACGTCAGGACTCAGGAGTCACAGGAACTGGCTCGTTTCAGTAAAACTGCTGCCCTTGAGCTGTCAGAACTACAGCTTGGCGTACAGTATTCTCAGGCTTTGAACTAGAAGGGCTATATTAATATGTTCTGTGTCGGCTGGGAGACCTTGGTGCAATTCTCACAGAAGTCCCTGCTGTCTGCAGGGCATTGCTCAAACTGGGATTTTTCACAAATGCAATTGCTGCTTGGGGTGTGTGTGTGTCACACTTTTGAGAATACAATTATCATTATCATCATTATATATTTATTTATATTCCACCTTTTTCCCTGATGCCAGTGGCGGACCTTGGCATCTCAAATTTCAGTGGCACTGCAATTTGTGTGATGCCGCCATTTGGCGCCCTCTTGCCTTCTGCTGGATGTCATAGTTGTGGTGCCCCAGAAACTCTGTGACTGGTGCAACTGCACCACTCACGCTCCCCTAGATTCATCTTGCTCATGGGACTCAAGGAAACTTACAGATAAAATCAATTAAACAATATACAAGGCTGTATCTCCCGTTTGTAACACCCTTCTGTGCTATGCACATCACTGAGTTACGGGAAATGCAGAAGAAAAGTGCTAAGTTCTTGAGTCATCCATACTGTGTCTTCTATTTACCACACAGCTCTGCTCTTAACTGTAATGGTGCAGGAAGCAGATGGTGTTTGAAAGGTCACTTTAAAAAAAACAACCTCAAGGACATACACGTGCACTTGGATGGAGGGCCATTTGTGCATAGAGCTAGGTGTGCCTTTTCCCTCCCTTTTAAAATATAAGGTGAAAGCATGCACACCTTTCCCCACATTACATGACCTGCACAAAACTGTTAAATATTAAATAAAGTTATAGTTTTCCTTTGTGCTTTTCCTGCTGGGAGTGTATGGACCATCATTCAGCATGAGATCTCAAAAAAATTGTTAATATATGGTGAAATGCTGTTGTACATAAATGCACACTTGCTGCCCAAACATCTGTGGCACCAACAATGCTTTCCATTGTGATTTCTGAGTACAGAGAGCTGTTGCATAGGGTGGGGGAAATGGGTTCCTGAATCCTTAAGAGCTGTATAGGTAAAGAGACCCCTGACCATTAGGTCCAGTCGTGACTGACTCTAGGGTTGCGGTGCTCATCTCGCATTATTGGCCGAGGGAGCCGGCGTACATCTTCCAGGTCATGTGGCCAGCATGACTAAGCCACTTCTGGCAAACCAGAGCAGCACACGGAAACGCCGTTTACTTTCCCGCTGCAGCGGTACCTATTTATCTACTTGCACTTTGACATGCTTTCGAACTGCTAGGTTGGCAGGAGCAGGGACCAAGCAATGGGAGCTCACCCTGTCACGGGGATTCGAACCGCTGACCTTCTGATCGACAAGCCCTAGGCTCTGTGGTTTAACCCACAGCGCCACCCGCATCCCAAGAGCTGTATAGTGGGCAGAAATTCAGTAGGTTAAGTTTTTTTGTAAATTGGAAGTACAAGGAAAAGCTGTGTAATGTTGTTATTCCACGCCCCCGATCCAAAAAGGTTGGTGGCGCACACACAGACATTGTGGGCGCGCTACTTTTTGCTCACTGGGTTATGACCCAGCAGGAAGGTGCCTCTAAAGAGCTATGTCTTTAGATGACGGAAGCAAGGTAGCAAAGCCACACACACGACTGCACATTGTGTCTTTAGTTATAATTGTCACTAGTAGTTCAGAGGAAATGACTGGACCTTGAGATTATATATGCGGGAGGGGGGCATCCTTTACCTCAGTGGGTTTCAACTTAGGTACTAGAATAGCTCTACGGTATCTGTGCATACAGATCACAACCCTTCACCATTTTCTCACAATAATAAAAATAGAATACCACACTGGAATCACAGAATCACAGAATCATAGAGTTGGAAGAGACCACAAGGGCCATCCAGTCCAACCCCCTGCCAAGCAGGAAACACCATCAAAGCATTCCTGACAGGTGGCTGTCAAGCCTCTGCTTAAAGACCTCCAAAGAAGGAGACTCCACCACACTCCTTGGCAGCAAATTCCATTGTCGAACAGCTCTTACTGTCAAGAAATTCTTCCTAATGTTTAGGTGGAATCTTCTTTCTTGTAGTTTGAATCCATTGCTCCGTGTCCGCTTCTCTGGAGCAGCAGAAAACAACCTTTCTCCCTCCTCTATATGACATCCTTTTATATATTTGAACATGGCTATCATATCACCCCTTAACCGTCTCTTCTCCAGGCTAAACATACCCAGCTCCCTAAGCTGTTCCTCATAAGGCATCGTTTCCAGGCCTTTGACCATTTTGGTTGCCCTCCTCTGGACACGTTCCAGCTTGTCAATATCCTTCTTGAACTGTGGTGCCCAGAACTGGACACAGTATTCCAGGTGGGGTCTGACCAGAGCGGAATACAGTGGTACTATTACTTCCCTTGATCTAGATGCTATACTCCTATTGATGCAGCCCAGAATTGCATTGGCTTTTTTAGCTGCTGCATCACACTGTTGACTCATGTCAAGTTTGTGGTCTACCAAGACTCCTAGATCCTTTTCACTTGTACTGCTCTCAAGCCAGGTATCACCCATCCTGTATTTGTGCCTTTCATTTTTTTTGCCCAAGTGTAGTACTTTACATTTCTCCCTGTTAAAATTCATCCTGTTTGCCTTGGCCCAGTTCTCTAATCTGTTAAGGTCATTTTGAAGTGTGATCCTGTCCTCTGGGGTATTAGCCACCCCTCCCAATTTGGTGTCATCTGGAGAACCGTGCTAGGCCAGACTCCAGTTTTTGCACATGCAGTGTCTGGCATACTTTCCCCCTTTAATTTATAGAGAGAAATAGTGCTATTGCATTCCATAGAATGGGAAGAAAGCAGTAATTAAAGCCCCTCCCCCCTCCCCAGAAATTATGGAAAGTGGCTAATTAAGCGCTAATAAGGTCATAAGAAGAGACCTGCTGGATCAGACCAAAGTCCCATCTCAGTGTCTCGATTGCCCCAGAGGCCCACCAGACGCCTAGGAAGCCCACAAGGAAGGCACAAAAGCCACCAAGCTCTCCAGCTCCTCTTGTTCCCCTGTTCTTTCAAGGCATTTGCTGCCTCTTACCTGGGACGCGAGTGGCACTGTGGTCTAACCCACAGAGCCTACCTACGGTTTGCCGATCAGAAGGTCGGCGGTTCGAATCCCCACAACAGGGTGAGCTCCTGTTGTTCTGTCCCAGCTCCTGCCCACCTAGCAGTTTGAAAGCAGTTTGAAATGGGTACCGCTCCGGTGGCGGCTTAGTCATGCTGGCCACATGACCCAGAAGCTGTCTGCGGACAAACGGCGGCTCCCTCGGCCTATAGAGCGAGATGAGCGCCGCAACCCCAGAGTCGTCCGCAACTGGACCTAACGGTCAGGGGCACCTTTACCTGGAAGGCGGCATCTAGCCATCAGGATGAATAGCCATGGAAAGCCTCTCCTCCATGATTTTTTTCCAATTCCCTCTTAAAGCCATTGGTAAGTTAATGAAACTGAAACAGCAGAAATGGCAAGGTTCAGCAGCACAGACACATTTTAAGGCCACTGATTATAAAGTGCAAGGACTGGATTAGCATTCTGGTTAGGTTGACAAAGTCCCACCATGGCATATAAGACCATCAATGACCAGGAGAACCCACCCACCCTCCCTCCCTCCCTCTCTTTCTTTCTTTCTCTCTTTCTCTCTCTTTCTTTCTTTCTTTCTTTCTTTCTTTCTTTCTCTCTCTCTCTCTCTCTTTCTTTCTTTCTTTCTTTCTTTCTTTCTTTCATTCATTTTGAGACTGCAAAGATTGGATACCTTGGCGTTTATGTATTTGTTTACTTATGCATTCATATAAATGCCAAAAGGCTTCCAGAGCAGCTTACTAAAATCAGTTCTAAGATGGTTCTGCCCTCACGCTCACAATCCCCAAGGCCATGAGAGGGAAGGCCAAGGTCGAGCCCAAGTTCTGAAGGCTGCAGCGGAGAACCGCCTGGCCCTGGAGCGAGGGCAGCCCCTGTCCCTGAAGGCCCCGTGCGCCATGTCCCCTTCGGGAGCAGAGCTGGGCCGCGGCCAGGGCGACTCCGGCCACCGACTCCAAGGCACCGAGAATCCCCACAGATGGGATGGAGGTGCCAGCGCCGGCCGACCGGCGAAGATGTTTGGGCCCCTGAGGCGAAGCACAAAATGGCTCGGAGGAAAGGGGCAAGGGGAAGCAGGAAAGGGCCCGGGGGGGGGTCCGCCTTGGCCTGCGCGCAGGAGGCCGAGGTGGAGGCGGCAGCAGGCAGAGCGGCCAGGCCTTCCGGGGGCCGGAATGGGCCGCCCGAGGCGCCTGCCTCACCTTGGAGCCCTGGGACAGCCTGGGCGCCCTCCTCCCTCCGCCGGGCCTGGCGCGCTTCCGACGGCCGACCTCCCCTCCGGAAGAGGGCCTTTCCCGCCCCGTCAGATGTCAGGCCCGGCTTTCGCTGACTGGTGCTAGGCTGCCCAGAGAGCTTTCTGCTCAGCAGGCAGCAAGTGTGGCATTGCCCAAAAGAAAGGCACCGAAGCCTCTCGCGGAACTCGGGGCCCCTCTCAGCTGCGGAGAAAAAGGCCTGCGCTGCGTTTCCGGGGGGGCTTTCATCTGCAACCTATTTTTATCACAGCCAAAAGGAAGCCGGGGGGGGGGGCTGCTCCTTGAGGCTCATCCCGGCCAGGGTCCCCCGCCCGCGCTCTCCCTCCGGCACCTCGTCCTTGTCGAAGGCTTCGCCCCGACCACCTTCGGGGGAACCGAGCGGAAGTCTCGTCGTGCTTTGAGCGGCAGGGCTCGCTTGGGGTTGGAGTGTTAGGCGACTGGCAGTTCGTGTTGCTTTGAACTATTTTTCGGGGTTTTTTTGTTTTTTAGTTAATTGCTTTTAGTTAATTGTTTGTAACTGTCATTTTATTATTTTGCTGACTTTACTGTGTCACCAATAGACTGTGTCTATTAAGTAAAATAATAATAATAATAATAATAATAATAATAATAATAATAATAATAATAATAATGAACTATTATTCTTATTGCGTGCCGCCCTTAGGGAGCCACCGGCTCAAGAGCGGCGTTTGTACATGACCCCCCCCCCATTCCGACTCCATGTTATTTGGCCCAGCCGGCCTCCGCCTCGCCGCTCTCGGCTCCCCCCTCCAGGCAAGGCCTATTTGGGATTGGTGGACGTTCCTGACTAGCCCCGCCCTTTCCTCGGGCCTTCGGCGGCTGTGGTTGGTTCAGCCGGGTGTAATGGTCCCGCCCCTTCGCCTCCCTTCTCGTGTTGCGATTAACCCTCTGCCGCTTCCCCCGGCCTCTGACCGCCCCTTTTCCTACCTGACACTACAAAGCAGCTCGGGGCCACGATTGGCCTTCGGCTGCATGCGCGGGTCGCGATTCGCGCCCCCGAGGCCGCGCCCCCGCCTTCCCGCTGCTCGTCCTGTGATTCGTCGAGGTGCTTGTCCGTTTCCCTTCCCCGCCCCGCCCTCTGCCACTTCGGGTCCGGAAGAGCGGCCGACGGAGCGGCGGAGGGTCTGCGCGGCGATGGGGCGACGAGGAGCCCTCGCGCGGACGGTGAGGGGCAGCGCGAGGGGCGGGAGGAAGCGGGGCTCCGGAGGGGCGTGGCAGCCGCAGGGCTTCCCCTCCTTCCCGGACGAAGGGGCTCCGGGGCTTCCCTCGGGGATGGACTGGAAGCCCCTCGGGGCAGGCAGCGGCAGCAGCAGAGAAGACTTCCCCGCAGGAGCAGGCCAGAAACCCATCCGGTGCCGCAGTCTTTATCGAAGTGCTCCTTGGAGGCTCCCCAGGAGCAGTGCCTGGACTGGTTGGCCTTCCCACGCCTCCCTCCCAGCATCTGCTGTTCAGCGGTAGACTGTTGCGGTACCTGGAGGTTCCATTTACTGTAGTTCTCATGGCTAGTGGCAGAGGGTAGCTATAGCTTAGAGATTTCCTCAAGCATTTTGCTCATCATACAGTACTGTACTAAGAATAAAATTTCGTAATTCATTCCCCCCTCCAAATGTTCCTCTTTTTTCTTTTGCAAAAAAACCCAAAAGGCTTGGTGGGGTGTGTGATGGGGGAAAGGGCCATTTCTGCCCCCCCCCCCGGCCGTCACATTTTTAGATCTAGCCAATAGGAGTTTATCTAAAAGAGTTACCTAAGGTTGTTGGGTTTCCATTGATGTGCTCAAGGAGGTGTCTGACAAAACCCACCTTGCATAAGAGAATTGCAACAGTTCAGCAAAACATAATAGTAAAATAACTGTCATCCTATGAGAGATGATTCTTGATGGAAATATGGAGGGCTGGATTTGGCAACTGTCAGTTAAAGATAAGATTTATTGTCATTGTACAAGTACAACATTGTACAAGTGCAACGAAAGATATTTCAGGGATGGCAACAGTTATGGAATTATGGAGTGTGTGAAGAAACACTTCATTTTAGTAGCCCCAAAACTTTCTGCCAATTGGCTTATTTATAGTACTACGACTTCTAGTATTATAAGAGGGAAATTCTCGGCGGAGTGGGGATCTATTATTGTATTGAGAAGGCAGAGTTGAATTGTCTCCACTCTCCAGCCTCCTGAAGGGATCCTTTCCACTTTCTCCAATATGTACTTAGTGTGCTGCACAGCTTTCTGAGACTGCAACTGAGTGAGTTGCTGTGTTGTGTTGGGGCTGGGTTGCATTGATCTTTGTGAACTTTCTGGGATGGGTTGCTGGCTGACTAATGTTCAGGGCTGATGTGCATACATGTAGCTCTCTAGAAAGATAAAGAGGTTTTATGACTACCGGTAGTAATGGCTGGATCAGATTTTTCTTTTTGGAGTCCTGCTATGACTTTTAGGAAGGTGATGTAAGGGTTTGCTTTTGACATGTTACTGAAAACTAACATGGTTTAGCTATTCCGCTTATAGATATATATGTGTGTGGTCCCATATGTCTTGATAGACCTATCCCCCCCCCCCAAAAAAAGACATGTTTTCCCACTAAAAGTGAACTGACCTTCAGAGGCATCTCTGACTGGGCCATAAAGCGGCAAGAGGCTGTTTGCTCAGTTTGAGTTGCTTGGGCACTTGAACAATCTGATGTGGCACCAGGTTCTGTAAAGGGGTACAATACATGTCGGATGCTGCTTTTGACACTTAATTTTGAACTAGCTTGCTGAAATGGCAGTTGCTCCTTGATCAACCTGGTTCTGCTTGGCTCTGGTGTGGCTGTAGAAGTAATTACCTTTTTGGAAAGTGTTGCTTGTCTGAGCCTACCATTGCAGGAACTGGTGCCAAGGATGACCTAACACAATTAACCACACTCTTTTCTTACCAGTTAGGGCTGTGGAAATCTACTGCAATACTTTTAACAATTACTGATCATGATTTGGTGCCTGTTCATCTGTTTGTTCCTGATATGAATTGACAGTACTAGTGGTACAGTGGTATATTCACATTAATCTTAACATGATTGTGTAGTTTTCCAAACAACTTTTAAAAACTTGCCATGCCCATTCTTTGAGGGTGAGGATGGCCCTAAATATGACAATGATGGCAGTGCTGTTTCTGTATCCAGACTGTTTCCAGTAGTCTTGGAGCTGCCCAGAATAAGAAGCTGCTGGGAACATCATGGTAGCACCATTCTGGGCGAATGCTCAGTTCTTCTGGACATAAAGGCTGGAAGAACATCTATGCAAGAATTCCAACACAGAAGGGAAATGGATTGTGAATATAGTTGGTAGGCCCCCAATTAAACAAGGCATTTCTTCAGGGCTGAGGAAGTTCAGAATCACTGCACAGAGTGTAATCCTTCAGAGATGATTATTGCAGTTGTGGAATGCAGCCAGCCACCTGTGAAGCATCTAGACCAGCTGCCTTACTGACCTCACAGATGGCTGGCAAGAGGAGCATTAGCAAAGCCAGAGACTTTGCAAATCAGCCTTGCAAATAAGTTCAGGAAAGTTACTGGCACATAAACATATGCCTAAGTGTGGTAATTTTAGTACACAGATGGATTGAAAAGGGGGAAGCATGCATGACACATCCAACTTGTCTCTTTTCATACCCCCTCCCCAATTTCCAAATATTTCCCTACTGGTCACCTGGAGGCATTTCTTACCTGTGTCACGCAATCAAATTATTGGTTATTTACCAGCCTGTCATAAGTCATTTTGTGGAGAAAACAGATACAGTGGTACCTCTTGTTAAGTACTTAATTCATTCCGGAGGTCCGTTCTTAACCTGAAGCACCACTTTAGCTAATGGAGCTTCCCGCTGCCGCTGCGCTGCCAGAGCACAAATTCTGTTCTTATCCTAAGGCAAAGTTCTTAACCTGAAGCATTATTTCTGGGTTAGCGGAGTTCTTAACCTGAAGCGTATGTAACCTGAAGTGTATGTAACCTGAGGTACCACTGTACAATATACAGACAGAGCTCATCACAGATGGTGCATCCATCACTGATGGGAGAGCATGGCTTTCTCATCCCTTTGTAGCTGAAGTAACCAAAGTGCACATCAGCAAACTGAACCCTTGTTGTCAATCATGTCTCTTCTCCCATGGTTCAGGCAGGTGGTGTGTGCGCATCTGTGGGTAGGAAGTTTCTGTTCTTTTTTTCTTCATATTATGTTTTTAAAGGAACCTTTTTTAGAAGATGCACTGATGGACGTGGGATATGTGAGTTCTCGCTGGCATCACAAGCACAAGCCAATCAGTGGTGTGCACAGCCAGCTTCTACTGCAAATGTGGAAAATTCGGCTTTTGAGAGCTTGGCCTCAAATACTTATGAGCCAGATTTGACTTGGAAACAGGTCCACTGAATTCAATGCTCCCAAGTGTGCATGTACAAAGATACATTTGGACTGAACATGGTGATGCTACTTCCAAATTGTACTGTGTTATTTCTGCCTTCACCCCATATTGCTGGCTGTCGGCCTTTACAACTATGGAACGGAACTTCATATTCAACCAGGAACATGGGACTCACTAAACTTTTGTTTTTAAATGGTATCAGTTTGTTTTTCTCTTGCTTGCCTGGATCAAACAGTGGGGCTGCTTTACCTTTTAGCTGACAACAGGTGCAGCTTTTCCTGCCACTGCATGATGAGCTGCACCTGTCCAAATTTACTTTTCTGTACAGTTGTTAAAGGTAAAGAAGCCCTTTCCTTTTTTGCATCTGGCTACCTACTCAGTCAGGGATGCGGGTGGCGCTGTGGTCTAAACCACTGAGCCTAGGTCGGCGGTTTGAATCCCCGCAACGGGGTGAACTCCCGGTGCTCAGTCCCTGCTCCTGCCAACCTAGCAGTTCGAAAGCACGTCAAAGTGCAAGTAGATAAATAGGTACCGCTCCGGCAGGAAGGTAAATGGCATTTCCGTGCTCTGCTCTGATTCGCTAGAAGCGGCTTAGTCATGCTGGCCACATGTATGCCGGCTCCCTCAGCCAGTAAAGCGAGATGAGCGCCACAACCCCAGAGTCGTCCGCGACTGGACTTAACGGTCAGGGGTACCTTTACCTTTTACTTTTACCTTTACCTACTCAGTCCACTGCCTGTTTCTCTTTCTCTTGTTGTTCTCTTTTGAAATAAAGCTCAAGGAAAGAAAAGGGTGGTATTACTAGTGTCACTTTGGATCCTGCTCCAACAGTTGAAGACCAATGATCTAAGTCAGCCTTTCCCAACCTGGCTCTGCAGACATTGTTAGACTACAATTTCTCCATCATCCCTGACCATTGGCTGTGCTGGCTGGGGCTGATGGGAGTTGCTTAAAATCCCATCCAGGAGTTAAGCGCTAGTACCCGTAATTCTGTTTCTCTCTCTCTGTGTGGTGATTAGTAACCAGGGCATTTCCTGCTGTCTCCTCTGAGGCATCCCTGCCCAGGCATGTGACTGAGATTAGAGCAGGGAGGGCAGGCAAGGCTGACAGATTGATTTTTGCATTCTGTAACGGCTTTCCCTTGGAAAGCCCTTTTCTCCAAAGCCCTTTTCTCCAATTCATACTTTCTAAACTGAAGGTTGAGGTTCTTTTTGCTGCTTCTTTCAGGAGGTGGAGGATGGAGTTAGGGTGTGAATTGAACCGTGAAGGCAGTGTTCTAAGTTCTGCCCCTAATTTGATAATGGGGTTGGGCCTGGTGAGTAAGCGACAGAACACCTGCATCCTGTGTTTTTTTAGTTTTTGTAACACTGGGGAACTCTTCTCACATTTGCCTCTTGACTTCTCAGGAGCTGTTTGAGATGTAGAGGGAAGACCCTGGCTTGCCTTCTAAGGGTGGGATGGATCTCCCTGAACATAAGGCTGGGCTCAACTCTGCAGAGACAGGTGAGTGGTTTAAGTGTCTGCCGTTATGGTTCAGTTATTCTACCTGAGGCTGAATTTTGTTCATTAACAGTGGACCTTTTAGATGATGTGGCTGCTAACCAGATCAAGCTGGCAAAGCCTGTAGTGTTGTATATCGTGACATAAACTGAAAAAGAGAGGAGCTTACCATAGGCCTCTCCCTTTTCTTTGCTGAGATTACAGATAGCAAGAGATGTGTGGGAACCAATACCCTCTCAGCTAAAGTGGTGGTGAAGTTTGGTTGGGGAGAAAAAGCATTGAAGTGCTAGGTTCCTCTTCTAGGAACCAGTGCTATTTTTCTAAAGAAGTGTCGGAACTCGCCATGAACACCTCCCTTGCTCTCTTATAAAGGCAATGGCACCCACCTGGGAGGTGCCAGAACAGAGTTCCAGCTGAAAAGAAGCCCTGCTAGGAACCAATGATGGGCATAAAGGGAGATGAGGGAGACTTCATCATCTGACTGAGGAAAGTAAGGGATTTTGAGGTGGCTGAAAGACATGCTGAAGCTTGCTGCAAAGTTGGTCATGAAGTGTTGCAACTTTTAGTAGTTGAGCTGCCTTTTCAGTAGGGTAAAGGCTGGTGCAAGTAGGGAGGTGAGGATAAGCTAGGACTCCTGAAATCCTTTACTTGTGCTGTGACTTTTTCCAGGTGAGGATGAGCCCTGTTCTGCATTGGATGAGCAGGGGGAGCTACCTGATGCCCCAGCCAACGGACCCATAATTGAGGCAGATGCCAAAGCGGATATGCAGGAGGAATCAAGTGAAAAGGACCTGTCTGACTCAGCCTCCACTGACAACACTTTGGAGGACTCCAGCGAGTTTAACCGACCTATGGTGATGGGCGATGGGCCACCTGGGGAGGAGGAAGTGGCACAGCCGTGCCCGGCTACACACCGGGATGAGGATGTGACAGCTGAGAGTTGGCGGGCACACAGGAAACATGTCTTTGTTTTAAGTGAAGCTGGCAAACCCATTTACTCGCGCTATGGCAACGAGGAAGCCCTCAGCTCCACCATGGGTGTTATGATGGCACTTGTATCATTCATTCAGAGTGGGGATAATTCCATCCGTTCCATTTATTCTGGTATGGCAAAAGATTGGCAGTGGGGCATTGCTTTAATTACAATTAACAACTTGTTCTTATGAGGCTTTGGGACTCACTCGTGATTTGAAATTGGGAAGTTGGGGCTTGTAGATTTTGTTAAGGATCCTCTACTTTTACCCCCATAATTCAAGCTCTGGAATAGGAGTTCTTGGGCATGGTTGTACCCAGATTTAAGCCATATCCCTATAGTTACAGCTTAAAATAATTGGTTTTTTTCAAACTGTACTGGCCCTCAGAACCATGACTGATGCCTAACGATCTTGGAGTCTCTTGTGTTTCCGCTGATAGTTAACAGTAAAGGCTGTGTAAAAGAATTTCAGTTATTGGGCAATAGAGGGAGTTGGGTTTTTTATCATGATAATTTTATTTTACGTGAAGAAAGCTGTCATGTGGACTGCATGGCTATGTAGTTGTGATTTCATGCAAGCACAGAGAAGCACAAATGTTCTGGCTTCAAAATCCAGCTTCCTAAGACTTTCCTTTCATTCTTTTTCTTGCCCTTGTGGTTGTAGAGATCCTTGGAAACACGTAGGCAGTGTCTGATGATTTCTGGGGAGCCCAGGGGTCAGAGACTGGACCTTGCTGCTCCGTGTTGCTTCATGCTGTTCTTCATGCCTAGCAGAAGCAAAATAGTAAAAATTGCAGAATGAATTCTGCAAAATAGGGGAAACAATCCAAAGGTACTTAATATGCATAGCTAGTCCAGGCAGCAGAATTTATCTCTTCTTGGTGCATATTTTTATTATGATCAGTAGAAGTAATACTCCTTTTTTTAAAGTGCAGAATGCTCTGGCATGCAACTTTTCATCAAAGGTTGCTACTGTAAGCTCACTCAGCACTGAAGTAAGCCCTCAGTGGGACTTCCTTATGAGTAGAGTTTGCACTATAACACAGGACCTAGTGGAACATCTAGGGCTACAACTTGAAAGGGCCTGCTTATGTGCCTGGCTGCCTTTTTAAAAGAGTTGTTTGGAGTGACCATCAGCTGGAGGAGGAGGGGAGGGACATGGTGTACCCCCTTCTTTTGTGCTCCATCATAATATATGGCATATGCATGTTTAGATTTAGTAGCCTATCCTGCTCAACAAACTCACTCTGTGATCCCCTAGGGGAAGAAATCTCATTCAGTTAAATACGATGTGGAGTAAAAAAATAGTGATTATATAAAGTTGATTTTTTTTTTTTAAATAAAGCAATATAAAACTAAGGTTATTATTAGTCAGAACACTGTGTATCCTGGGCTTAAATAGATCTACTTCAGTTCTGTTGTCAGGAAAAACTTAATTCTTTAACCTGTATAAATTATGTAAATTATCCAAGTACAGTTATTTCTTGTTTGGCATAGTGGATTCTACCCCTTTGACTATTTGCATGTGTTTTCCTTCTGCTCGTCATGGGGTTGGGAGACAGACAAGGAGCTACACAAGGCATTAAAATCCTGCCTCTGGCCACTGGGGATCTTGTTCAGCCATGCTGCTGAGATTCAGCTGATGTTGTCTAGAACGCTTTCAAGTACAGGTGAAACTCAAAAAATTAGAATATTGTGGAAAAGTCCATTTATGTAAGCAATTGTTTTCATTAGCTACTGGAGTTTAATATATGAAATAGACTCATGACATGCAAAGCGAGATATGTCAAGCCTTTATTTGTTATAATTGTGATGATTATGGCGTGCAGCTGATGAGCACCCCAAAGTTGAAATTGTTACTTTGGGGTTCTCATCAGCTGTACGCCATAATCATCACAATTATAACAAATAAAGGCTTGACATATCTCGCTTGGCATGTCATGAGTCTATCTCATATATTCGTTTCACCTTTTAAGTTGAATTACTGAAAGAAATAAACCTTTCCACGATATTCTAATTTTTTGAGTTTCACCTGTATATCTTTGCAACCATAAGGGCAAGAAATGCGTCTCTGAAAAAGGTACGCTCTCAGGATGCTAATTTTATACCCAGTACTGCATTATATGGGCTTTTTGCATTTCCATGGAATTGCACACTTTACTCAGCCTTGCTTTCCCCCTAGGGTTGGGTAGGCTTGATTTACATCTGGTTCTGTCCTATTTGTGCAGAGCTCAGTCTGCTGCACCTTCTGACTAGCTCTCTCCTTTCCACCACAGATGATCACAAACTGGTTTTTGTGCAGCAGGGCCCGCTGGTGCTGGTGTCTGTGTCGCGCACTTTGCAGTCAGAGCAGCAGTTGCGGCAGGAGCTTTTGTATGTCTACTATCAGATTATCAGCATGCTCACGGAGGCTAGCATCACCCGCATCTTTGAGCGGAAAAAGAACTATGACCTCCGGCGCCTGCTGACTGGCTCGGAGAAGATCCTCAACCGCCTGCTGAACCTGGTGGAGTCGGACCCTTGCTTCCTGCTTGGTGCTGTGCGCTGCCTGCCCCTCCAAGCCTCCCTGCGGGATTCCCTGGGTACTTTGCTCCAGAAGGCCATCACGCCCAATCTGGTCTTCTCCATTCTGGTGGCCCGCAGTCAGCTGGTCACCACAGTGCAGGAGAAAACAGTGATTGAAGACTGCCGTTTAGAACCCACTGACTTGCATCTATTGCTCAACCTCATTGGGGCAACCTCTGCATTCCAAACAGGGGAGATTTGGACGCCTATTTGCTTGCCACGCTTCAACCCGGATTGTTACTTTTATGCTTATATTTCCTACTTGGATGCAGAATGTACCGTCTGCCTCATTCTTCTCTCCACGGACAAGGAGTCTTTCTATTCTGTCTCGGACTGCAAGAAACGCATTGAGGAGGGCATGAGGACTCAAAACTACCTGCAAGCACTCTCAAGCGGCCTGAGAAGCCCTTCCTATAGTGTGGGGCTGGTAGGTGTGCCAGACCTCCGGCACTTTCTGTACAAGCCTCTGGATATACCTGATAACTACCGGCAGCTTCCCCAGTTCACCAGGTAATTAGAGGCATGCGTGGTCTGAGATTTGCTCTCGACCCTATGAGGAGGGCTCTTTGAAGAAGGCAGTGAGATGGAAGTGCAATAAGGGGTGGCTTAATTTTTTGTGACTTGATACTGGCCCCTCTGAATTCTCAACATTTCTCATGGAGGTGGGGGTGTTAGTGAAGCATTTTGCCTCTTAATGTTTTGACTGTCATTGACATGTTTCTGGAAATTATGATTGGGCTTATTTTTATGCTCTACAGTTCTGCTTCAGTGCAGTGTTGCATGATATCTGTCCTGGAAAAGAGTACTGAAAATCTCAAGATTTAATTTGTATAGGCAAATTAATTTGGTTTGGGGCCCAAATTTTTTGGTTTTTTTGTTACTGTAGTGCTACTTGCTTGCCTATCTCTTTTCCTGACAGATTTATTTTTATTTATTTTATTTATTAAATTTGAATATCACTCTTCATCTGTAGATCTCAGGGCAATTCACAACATAAAAGAAACATATAAAAACACAAAATACATAATAAAAACAAAAACAAACCAATACATTTGCAAATGAAGCAAATGTGTAGGGCTTGAAATTCCTTGGCTGTAGACTGTCAGGGATCTGCCTGCCCCTGCCAGTCCAGCTCTGAGTGTTTATAGAGAGCCGCAACCTGTTTTAACAACAGATTCATCTTCGAGTGAATCTGGCAGTCCCATCTCGGGGGAGGAGCAGTTAGTGGCTGGGAGCCAGGGAGTGCCAGGTCTCCAAGGAGTTAGTGGGAGGCCTGGCACCACCCAGCAGACTCGCTCGGAGGGGGAAGCGTCAGTTCCGGTTCATATATCACGTAGGAGGAAAAGGCGGCAATTTAGGATGCCGAAACTTTGGTGTTGGCACCAAAACAGGAGGGGAAGCATTTCCGGATTCTGCTAGTGACTGAGCAGACATGATAAGACTGAGCTCTGCACTGTAAATAGCTTGGCACTGAATAAAAAGACTTAAAGACAAATGGCTTTGGCATTTCTATTGAGCAAACCGATAAGAGAACCTGACATAGACCATTAAAGAAAGTGAATGATTTTGCTTATTGCAAGATTATTTGTTTGGGGAATGATCCAATCTGACACTTCATGTGAATGTAGTAGCACATTTCACCTTATTATTATTTTATTATTAGATTTATATACCAACCTTCATCATAAGATCTCAGGGCAGTTCACAGAATAAAATACAGGATAAAAACAAGTAAACAATTAAAACAAAACAGCAAAACAATAACCCCCCCCCCTTCCCAAAGACAAATTTAAAAGCCTGTGGAATATTCATCAGCCAAAGGCCTAGTTGAAGAGAAATGTTTTCACCTGGCGCCTAAAAATATATAATGAAGGCACCAGGTGAACCTCCCTGGGGAGAGCATTCCACAAATGAGCCACTTCAGCCTCCGGATGTCTCGTGGAGGAGGCACATAGAGAAGGGCCTTAGATCAGCGTTTCCCAACCGGTGTGCCGCGGCACTATTGTGCCGCGAGACACCGGCTGATGTGCCGCGGGAAAAGGGACCTGCAGCCCAGGGCTGCACAGGACCGTGGCAACGGCGCTGCTGGAGCCCGGCGGCGAAGCGGAAGCCAGGGCGGCGCTGCTCCCTTGGCTGCTGCAGCAACAGCAGCCTCGCACGAGAATCCCGACCGGAAGCCTCGCACGAGAATCAGAGCCCAGGGTGCCCTGCAGCCCCGCGCTGCACAGGACCGTGGCGGCGGCAATGCTGGAGCCCGGCGGCGAAGCGGAAGCCAGGGCGGCGCTGCTCCCTTGGCTGCTGCAGCAGCAGCAACAGAAGCCTCGTGGGAGAATCCCGACCTGGTGCCCCAGCTGATGGGCGGGAGAAAGGACGCCGCGCTACAGCTGATCCCAGAGGTAACTCTGGGTCAGGAGACCCGGCGCAGCCGGGTCGGGGAGGAGCGGTGTGCCGCGAGATTTTTTTAATGAAACAAGTGTGCCGTTGCCTAGATTAGGTTGGGAAACACTGCCTTAGATGATGATTGCAGAGTCAGGGATGTTTTATATGGGAAGAGGTGGTCCTTGAGGTATTGCAGTCCTGAGCCACTTAAGGCTTTATAGCTCAAAACCAGAACTTCGAATTGGGCCTGGAAACTAATTGGCAGCCAGTGCAGTCAGACCAGGATCGGTGTAATACGCTCAAGCCATCTTGTCCCAGTGAGCAACCTGGCCGCTGAATTCTGCACCAGCAGAAGCTTTTTAACTGTCTTCAGAGGCAGCCCTATGTCAAATACGTTGCAGTAATCCAACCTAGATGTTACCAGAGCATAGACAATAGAAGTTAGGCTATCCCTGTCCAGAGCGGCCACCAAGGCCACCTGAGCCTCAAGTGACAGCAGAGGATCCAGGAGTACTCCCAAGCTACATACCTGCTCCTTCAGAGGAAGTGTAACCCCATCAAGAGCAGGTGATCTCCCAGCCATCTCTTCTTCCTCTCACAAAAAAAAATCCCATCTGGTGTCTGTGTGACTTCACACATGTAATGGTTTTAGGTGTGCCCCTTAATGTCTCATTCAAACATTCATAAATCTGAATACAAATGTGTTTGTAAACACTTAATGTTTTGAGTGAGTTTTTGTGGTGGATTTGCTGTTGTATAATGGGTAGTATGATCCTGTACTGCAGGCTTCCTCAAACTCAGCCCTCCAGATGTTTTGAGACTACAATTCCCATCATCCCTGACCACTGGTCCTGCTAGCTAGGGATCATGGGAGTTGTAGGCCAAAAACAGCTGGCGGGCCGAGTTTGAGGAAGCCTGCAGTACTGCAACAATACTTGGATGATAAAGCAGAACAGTGCAGTTTCTCTCCCTCCCTCTCTCTCTCCCTCTCTCTCTTTCTTGCAAGTGTTCAGAAAGACATGGAATTGATTAAAAAGTGACATCTTGCTGTGCAATGCCTAAAGTCAACTCCTGTGTATGGCATCAGGTGCAGACAACTGACTGGGCAGCCATACGTTGGAAGCTAAAAATGTGCTGGTGTTCTAACACTTTTCCTATAGCTTCCACTTGTCTGAGGCCTGGGAAACATCTTGGAGCCTAAATATTTTCTGATTGTCAGACATTTCTTAGAGGCTTTTTCTGGAATTACAGGTATATTTTTGTCCTTTCCCATTCTCTCTGAAGAATTTGCTCAGTGGTTGAGGTGAACAAATCCCTCCCATTCTTCACTATGCCTGAATTCAGTAGCCTGACCCATAGTGAAGAATGGTATAGAGGGACTCAAAGTTCTTTGATTTCCTGATATGTCTTTTTTTAACCAATTACAGCCCAGAACTGGAGGGGCCTTACTGCAGTGAGAATGAACAGCACCGACTCTTTGACCTCTATCACTACCTTCACAGTCGTATCCATAGTACCTCACGCCCTCTGCGTCTCATCTACCATGTAGCTGAAAAGGAAACCCTCTTGGCTTGGGTGAGGAATGACACTGCGGCTGCTTCTTCAAATAAGAGACTTTGTGATCGCTAGCTAAGAGTACAGCTACCCCTTATGAGGATAATACAGGACTCCTAAGCCCATGCTTTGCTCATGTCAACACTTGGCAGACAGGAGGGAGAAAGGAAAAGAGTCCTCAACATTTCCCTTCACCATTGATTCACCCCTGTAAATCCAACCCCTTGTGGATTTAAAATAAAGAAACCCTTATTTTAATCCTTTCTTCCTGATGCCCCCCATATATTGTTGGACTCAACTCCTGACACCCCTCACCAGCATGGTCAATGATCAGGAATGATGGGAGTCATAGCTGAGCAACATTTGGAAGGCACAGATTCCTTACCCCTGCTTTAGGTACTCACAAATAATTTACTTTTTCTTACCAGCGTCCTATAAATTAGAGTAGCTGGGGTAAACGGCTTAGGTGAGTCACAGAAAACTTGTGACTGGCTTTTTGAGCTGTTGATAATCTGTGTTGGAGACGGCACCAAACATCACAAAGTTTTAAGGATCACAGACATGCTTTCTGCTGTTCAGTGGATTAAGAGTCCAGCTCTTGAGTGGGGTGGCTGGGAACTTTTATAGGTCCTCAAAGGTTGGTGAAATCTGGTAGTTTAGGGAACTTGCTACCCATAAGGCGCTGCTACAGAATAGTAAGTTCCTCTCTTGCACATACCGGTAGCTGCAGGCTTTGGCTTCCCAGCCATTCTGCAGCTAATAACTTGGCTGTTACCTGTTGCCTAATGGTCACCTGCAGAGAGTTCCCAGCCTCGCTACTGAATGGGGCTGAATATTTTTTTCTCCCATCCTCTTTTTCTAGGTCACAAGTAAGTTTGAACTGTATACCTGCTTCAGTCCTTTGGTGACCAAAGCTGGTGCAATCAATGTCCTGACTAAGCTGCTGCGCTGGATAAAGAAGGAAGAAGACCGGCTCTTCATTCGTTACCCGCCCAAATATTCCACCACACCCAATCCTAGTAAAGGAAGCAAGGGGTCCCGGACTGATGGTGCTGAGAATGGCTTCTTTGGAGGTCTCTAAAGCCTAGGACTTTAATACTGAACTGTACCCTGCGTGCACCTCCTTACAGACAACTCTTAATCAAGGAACTTCTCTGGGTGGGGAAGAATGTCTGGTTTTGTTCTTTGCAAGCTGATCAGGGTCTGTGTGGGTATGAAAATCATTGCAATTTTCAGGCTAAGCTGTCCCTTTGGTGATTAATTCATAAAGTTTTAGCCTGCTTTTTAAAAAAATTATATTACTTGTGATCTTTGGCACCATGCCTGCAGAAAGGGATTGAGCCCAGACAGAGACTGTCTGGTAGACTGGAGATTACTAAGGAAATGTGGCTCTTATATTCTGGGAAAGTGGCATATAATTTGAATATGGGGGATTTAATATATTGATCCTGCTTAAATATGGTTTCTGTCTATTCTGGAGTCCAGCAGGTTAGAATTATCAGTGGGTAGGTGCTCACACCATGGATATTATCACTGGGGGTGGGGGTGGGATTGCATTGCTTATCACCTTGTTTCTTTTCCTCCCAAGAGGGTATGATGGCCACTTCCATGCTTTTGGACTAAAGTCAGGAGGTAGGGAGTATGGCTTGCTCTGTTTCTCTACAAGTAGGTTCAAATTTGCAACAAATATGGTCTTGGTAATCTCTGAAAATACTTGCCCTTCAATTACCTACTTGATTGTCCATAGTTGCTATCTTTTGAGAATAGCTGTCCAGGGTCTACTCTAGTCGGTGCTAGAGGTTTATAAAGAGCCTATTACTTTCACACAACATGTAACCTAGCGAGATGAATGTTTCCTGCAGAGGTAGCTTACTTGAATCAGGCTTATGCCGATTTGAGAGACTGCAAGTGAAGAGGCCCAGTTCCAAAGATTCTTCTATCCTGGGACAATTGAAATATTTTATTAGACTAATGTCATCCTTGTTCTTTCGGCTATAATTGCCTACTGAATTAGGGAAGCAGCTTCAGTCAGCCCTTTGGCTTGACACTAGAGGATAGTTCTGTTGAAGGGTATTTAACAGTCCTGGTACGTTAATTGATGTCTATATGATGACTCAGTTTGTACTGTGTAATTATGATGAATTATTGACATTCTTTTTAATGTATTATGTTGGAACCTAAATGGCTTTGAAAAATTGTCTCACTGTCCTCCGTAATTCTCCTCCCCCTGCCTTTGTCCCGTCCTCTTTAAAAAAAATTAAACTCCATCTTAGATTGAAACAGGTACTGGCAAAAGTTCAGAGATGGAGAATCTTTGTTTTTAGCTGAATAATACGCTGCTCCTATAAGAGCTCTACTACTCTTTCTGTGCCGGGATAATACCAACCCTCTCCCCAATAAATATATTTCTGGTTTAAAAAATATATATATTTGGCAACAGGGAAGAACAATTGGAACTGTCTAAACAGCCTCCTGAGGCTTGATACTGACAGATAGCTATTTTTACATCCTTGTCAACTCCCAGATTTTGTCCCACCAGTTGCGACAGCTCCTCTTCTTAGAAGGAGACACTGAACATCTCATTTTCTTGCAATTAACAGTTGCATCTTTCCCCTTCCTGAGCAGATGCTGTTCTGCTGTGCAAATATGTGCCCTGTATGAATTTGCTGCTCTTCCAGTGAGTCTGTTTCCTGGTCCTTCCTGATTGCTTTTTTAAAAAAGTATTATTTTTGTCCAAAGGGGAATATGAGGGAGTGTCTGTTCTCCAGTGGGCCATCTTGGCACCCTGTGATTTCTCATGGTGTGGTGGGGAGTAGTAAGGCTTGATTTAACCTGGGATACTTTTGTTAAGTGTACTGATAGTGGCCAGTTTTGATGTAGGCTGAGCACTGAACTGGATTCTACCCTCATTGCCAATACTGCAGTGACTGGAGAAACTATGCTATTTTGCAGGGTGTATCTGTTGCTATTGGATTCCTCCTGGTGCATGCTATGCTTCTTGCTCAGCTTGCTTTCAGCTAGCATGTTTTCTTGCCCTGGTAAAAGAACAGCAGTGATCCCATGCATCATGTGGCTTAATGACAATGACTGAACTGTTGTACTGAGAACTGGACGCATCTTATTAAATACAAACACAAGCCATTTTAAAATCAACTCCATCTTGGCATATCTGTTTCTTTCTCCATCTGCCACCGTGTTTAGCAAAAGATATTCTGTTTTAGCTTGTCAGGATCAATTGCACTCATTGGTTTCCAGGGATTCTCTGTGTCAGCCTTGCAAATAGCAGGGCTGTTGTAATTAATTCATTGATTTAAATCTGCATAAATTGGCATCTGAGGAAGCTAATAGTTTTGTAAAGACATGTGTCTCACTAGGCATAAACTTAGAAGTACCGTTCTCCTCTCACACAGAGGAGAACCCTGTAGCTGCAGTTTGCAAAAGCACTTTTACTAAAAAAGGGTTGTTGTTTTTAATCTGCTGGCCTACTTAATTAGGATAATCTGTTTAAGCTATGCAAAGTGTTTTTCAATGCATAATCAGAACTAATTGCCTTCATTGGAACCCTTTAAGCAAGTCCCAAAAGGGTTGCAACATTTTTTTGTTCTACTAGTTTGCCTGCCTGCACATAACTCAGTGATTTGTTGCCTAAAAGAACCAGCTTTTCTAGAGCTTTCCTGCCTGGTCACCTGGCAGAGATCCTTGGGTGCCACAGGCAATCAAGTGAAGGGAGTGTTTGCAAGTCTTGTCTATGCTGAGTTTATCTCAGGTTAGTACTGAACTGCAGCTGACTTGGAGCTCCTGTTATCAAAAGAATTTCTGAGAAATTGTGTGGGTGCAACTCTAAACATTGTATTTGCTTACTTCAACTGGCATTGCTTTGAAGTGAGGTGAAAAACTTACAAGAAAATCACAAAAAGTGTTAGAATTCAGCATTGAAAACATAGATGTAGCTGCCACATGTTCGTTCAGCTGGTATTCCTTGATGTACTTTGATTTTCCTGCATCTGCCTTTGTCTATTCTGCCAAGCACAAAAAAGATGATTGTGTTTAAGTTGGTTGTGCAGAGGTATAATGGGCACTTCTCTATGAGATTTTAATTTTATTAGCTTTTACATCGCTATTATTTCAGGAGTCTATATTTCTATTTAAAAATTGTCAATGAGAAGATCACAGCTAACAAGGGATGGTATTTTTTGCATGGGATTGCTGATTGCTATGCAAACATTCAGTTCACTTACAACGTTGCAGTAATTTTAAGGATGGATGATCAGGTATAAAACCATTACCAGCATGTGAATCTGTGCTGGGCAAGGTTGAGCTGCAGTGTACATCCACAATGTGTGTTTTTCACAAACCTAGAAATGGAGCTATGGCTCTTCTCCCAAGAAAAACCTAAGAAACCTATGAGCTGGCTCTGGCTCAGTAGTGACAGCACAGACGACAGCAGACTTGGTAAAAAAAGTTTGTATTCCATGTAACACATCTATATGGCTTTGCTGGATAAGAGCAATTCAGTTTCTTGCTCCCATTTCTTCAGATTGTCTGAGAAACTTTCAGATGCCCCGTTGGCCATATCAGTAGACCTATGCAATGTGTGGGGAACCTTTGGCCCTCCAGATGTTGCTGTACTACAACTCACATCATCCCTGGCCATTGGCCATACTTGCTAGGGCTGCTGGGAATTGTAGTTCAGCAACATTTGGAGTGCAAAATGTTCTGGCCTATGTGCAGAGAGCTGTGTGGACTGTAGCTCTTCTAAAAATATTTTGAGGGACAACAGCCTTACATTGTTGGCTGCAATTCTAATCTTGGTAGCTCAGACGTGTGATGCACTTCAGTTTATGGCGGTCCATGCAGTCAAACCACTGTGTAATCTGTCTGTATGGCTGACTTCCTGCAATGTGGAGATGCTCCTGCTCTTAGAAATTCTCTCAATGCACCTTAGTGTCTGCTTTAAGAAGCTTGCATCCTTGATTTGCCTTGAATATAAAATTCAAAGGGCTGAGTCAAACTAGGGTTGTACTTTTTTTTTTTAGGATTCTCTCCCTCAAGATGTACAACACAAAGGTAATAGAAGTGTCCTTAGTGCTCATTTTCCTTTGTCATACAGCCTGTTCCACAGAGGTTCAACAGGATAATCCTTAAAAGAATCAGATTGTGTCTTGGTCTTCACAAAAGGAATACTGTACTGCCTTGTATATGATCGCTTGTAACTTACCTAACTTTATTTTGGGGATTAGAGAAAGACAGGCAATCATAACCAAATCCAGACAAGACCAAATTAATCATATTGGCAGGCATTGTGACTTGAAAGGGCCCAGGCCTCCGATTCTGATAGAATATGGCCCATTTTAGTCTCTTAGACTCTTTGTCCCGGAGTGATCATGGATCCATCACTGGAATATCCAGGTATCTGTGGTGGTGCTTTCCACCAGGCCCTCTTGCTGAAGAAGCTGTGACTTGGTCTGACAGATGCAGATCTACTGAATGTCATTCATGACTTCAGAGCTTCAAGGCTAGCCTAACTAAAAATGTATTTTATGTAGTGTTGCCTTTCCTGACTGTGTGGAGACTTCGGAGCTTCAGCCCACTGGGACATTGCTGCTGCCGTGAGTGTTAGAAGGAAGACCTGCTCCCTGCAAGGCCCTTTCCATCTGGCCTAGGGGACGGAGACCAGACACACCCTGCTCAACATAAGAGACACCTGGGAGGCTGGAGGGACATTGCGCTGCTGTGAATCCAGACTCACTGGAACAAACTCTGGTTGGGGCAAATGTAAAAAATGCTTTTAAATGTTTTAAAATAGTTTTTAATCTGTGGCGTTTCAAATGTTTGTTTATTTTTGTTTTGTTTTTGCTCTGTTGGGGATGCAATAAACGTTTAGTTGGCTGGGGATTAGTTTATTTTAGTATAAATGTTTTTTAAAAAATTAGTTTCTACTGTCTTACTCAGGGGTTGGCAAGGTTTACCTCGCCTGGGCCGGTTCACTCCAGCGGAGATCCCTCCGTGGGCTGGATCGCGCGCATGCGATTTCTGGCATCTGCGTCTACGCAGACACGATTTCTGGCACCGCAGAAGCGAGTCCCCACACCGCGCTGCACTGGTTTAGCGCAGTGCGCGGGGACTTGCCGAGCGGGCGGCTCGGTTCGGGAGCGGCTCGTGGGCCGGTTAAACAACCCCTGTGGGCTGCTCATGGCCCATGGCCCTTAGGTTGCCGACCCCTGGTCTTACTGGTTTATTGTATAGTTTATATTTTGTTCTGAAGGGGAGAGGGTCAGGGCTGCTTGGGAGTGGGCCCCAGCCAACAGAATGGCTTGGGCAGGTTCCACAGGGGGGATGCACTGGGGCATCCGATCTCAGTGATCACGGGTAAGAGGAGGAGTTACGCTAAGACCAGACCTTGTCATTACCAAGGAGGCAGGTTTAGTCATTGTTTGAAGACTATCCCTGCCTCTGTTTCTGGTCTTGACCGGAAGGATACTGGAATCAACATGACCGTAAGGTGCTGTTGTGCAATGCCAGGTCAATGATTCACAAGAAGGCTGTCATCCACTACTTGATCGTGGATGGAGGACTATACCTGGCATGTGTAACAGAGACTTGGTTGGAAGAGGCAGATGGGCTGCTGCTTGTCGCTGCTTGTCCACCAGATTTTTCTTACGCACAGCAACCCAGGTCATGTGCGCGGGGGGGGGGGATGCAGTGATTTTTAGGAAGTCATTAGCTTGCACCAGGTGTCCTAACGGGAAGACCCAGTTTTCTGAGTGCATGTTCTAAAGGTTGAGCAATAGGGGCAGTACAGGATTCCTTTTGGTGTACCGAACTCCCTGCTGCACCAAGGATTCCCTGTCTGAGCTGCTTTCAGCAGCAGGAGATTCAGGTGGTTCGCAATCTAATAGAGCCACCTTCGCCATCAGGGCCTGGTGAGGACTGCAAGACCTCCTGCAATGATTTTGCAATTTTTATTTGCAGATAAAGTCGCTTATATTCGGAAAGAGGTAGACTCCACCATGGTAGCGTGGCCTGGGTGGGAGAGTGCTAGAGTCCTATCTAGTCAAGTTCATTGGAACAGTTCTGATCTGTTACCTTCGAGGATGTGGACAGGCTACTTGGACGAGTGAAACCAACCACCTGTCTCCTTGATCCTTGCCCATCCTGGCTCATAAAAGCAAGTCGGGAAGGTCTGGGCTCTGCAGGGTGGTGAAAGCCTCCCTCTGAGGGATTCTTCCCAGACCTGCTTAAAGAAGTAGTTATTAAACTGCTTCTTAAAAAAAACATATTTGGGCCCAGCTAATATGGCCAACTATCACCCAGTCTCAAATCTTCCATTATTGGGCAAGGTGATTGAGCGGGTGGATGCTGAACAACTCCAGACATGCCTAGAGGATGCAGACCATTTGGATCCCTTCCAGTCAGGATTCAGACCTCATCATGGGACTGAAACTGCCTTGGTCGCGCTGGTCGAAGATCTCCGGTGGCAGGCTAGGGACAAAGGCGAAAGCTGTTTCCTAGTTCTGCTGGATCTCTCAGCAGCCTTTGATATCATTGACCATGGTATCCTTCTGGACTAGGGGGGTTGGGAGCTGTTATATAGTGGTTCCACTCCTTTCTTTTAGGCCATGTTCAGAAAGTGGTGTTGGGGGATGAGTGTTCAGAACCCCTGGGCTCTCACTAGTGGGGTGCCTCAGGGTTCCGTCCTCTCCCCCATGCTTTTTAACATCTGTATATGAAACCGCTGGGAGAGATCATCGGGGTTTGGGCTGGGTGTCCATCAATATGCGGATGATACCCAGCTCTACCTCTCTTTTAAATTGGAACCAGTGAAAGCGGTGAATATCCTGTGTGAGTGTCTGGAGGTGGTTGGAGGATTGATGGTGGCTAACAGATTGAGGTTGAATCCTGATAAAACAAGCACTGTTTTGGGGGGACAGGGGGCGGACTGGTGTGGAGGACTCTCTGGTCCTGAATGGGGTAACTGTGCCCCTGAAGGACCAGGTGCGCAGCCTGGGAGTCATTTTGGACTCACAGTTGTCCATGGAGGCGCAGGTCAATTCTGTGTCCAGGGCAGTTGTCTACCAGCTCCATCTAGAACGCAGGCTGAGACCCTACCTGCCCGTGGACTGTCTTGCCAGAGTGGTGCATGCTCTGGTTATCTCCCGCTTGGACTACTGCAATGCACTCTATGTGGGGCTACCTTTAAAGGTGAGCCGGAAACTACAACTAATGAATGTAGCAGCTAGACTGGTGGCTGGGAGCAACTGCCGGGACCATATAACACCAGTCCTGAAGGATCTACATTGGCTCCTGGTACATTTCTGAACATAATTCAATGTGTTGGTGCTGACCTTTAAATCCCTAAACAGTCTCATCCCAGTATACCTGAAGGAGCGTCTCCACCCCCTTCATCCACCCTGGACACTGAGGTCCATCTCCGAGGGCCTTCTGGTGGTTCCCTCACTGCGAGAAGTGAAGCAACAGGGACCAGGCAGAGGGTCTTCTCAGTAGTGGCACCTGCCTGTGGAATGCTCTCCCATCAGATGTCAAGGAAATAAACAACCAGCTGACTTTTAGAAGAAATCTGAAGGCAGCCCTGTTTAGGGAAGTTTTTAATGTTTGATGTTTTATCATGTTTTTAATATTCTGTTGGGAGCAGCCCAGAGCGGCTGGGGAAACCCATCCAGATGGGCGGGGTATAAATAATAAATTAAATTGTTATCATTATTCTAAAATGGGAAAGAGGCTGCTGTTAGGATTCCAGTGTCTGCTCCGTCAGCTTGTTATTTGGCAAGCTCAATTCAAGGAGCCAGTGGCTACCCACAATGGCATAAATAATAATAAACAGTTTGTGCCATATCTTCAGCCTAATGCTCCACCGTGGCCTTTAAGAAGCATTCCCCTTTGAGTTCAAATACATCACCTGTGCTCCAAATCAGGTCTGGGCACAATGAGGGGTTTTTTTGGGGGGTGGCTGCCCTTCAAATGTAGAGTTCTGTCTGCCTAGACTCGCAGTGGTGGCTAACCTTGGCACTCCAGATGTTTTGGGACTACAACTCCCTTCATCCCTGATCACTGGTCCTGTTAGCTAGGGATGATGGGAGTTGTAGTTCCAAAACATCTGGGGTGCCAAGGTTAGCCACCACTGGCAGAGGCTTGTTAAAGTCTGGACCTCTGTGTCTTCTGCAAGCAGTGCAATACTTTTTAAAATTCAAACTTGCTTTGAGTAGGGATAGAGAAGTAAACTAGAATAACTTACAGCACAATTTTAGCTATGTTTCTTCAGAAGCAAATCCTACTGAACTCAACGGGGGTTCCAACTAGTAAGAGGGGTTAAGGTTGTTTCCATAGTTCTTTTTCAATGAATCATTTATTGTGTTTGACTAAAAGCCGTTACAAAACCAGTTACAAAACCAGCAAATCCAATAACACTTATTAGGAAAGATCCAGAAATAAACAACCATTTACATAGTTGACTCTGACCTGCTCAGATCCCTGTTTCATGGTGGTTTCTTCAGTTGTGTAATGAGGCAACGATGTCTTTAGCACTATTGCAGGTGGCCAACTCCTTCCTTTTGCCACCCATTCACTGATTCTGTACACTTTAGAAAGGCTGGTAGATGGGAGGGTGGCCTGTTCAAATCCTGCCAGCCAGATCACGGTATTTCACATTGGTGGGCTCTCATACCCCTGAGGGATGAGCTGAACGGTTGAGAATAGCCGGGCTGTGTGGGAAGTGTCATTGAAGACGCCTAATAAACTCCTGGAGACCTGAGTTTGGCTGTTTGTGAAGAACAGGGAGAAGCAAAAAGGGGCAGTTGAGAAAGGGCGGGCAAAGTCCAAGGTTCTGGAGCTCCACGACCAGGCCGGAAGCAGGGGCTGCAACAGGAACGAGGGAACCGCGATGGAGGGAAACGATCCAGGTGAGAGAGGCGGCTGTGGAGGAGAACCCAGCACTCCCAAATACTTTGCTAGCTTGAACATGGAGGGGAGAGGGAAGGCGAGGAGGTCTCAAAGTTGCCTGTGAGAAGAAATAGGAGGGAGGGAAGGATGGGCAGCAAGACCAAAATGAGCTCAAGAATAACTGGCCTGGCCACCCCTTCCATAAAACAGCCCCCACCCCAACAGCCCCTCCATTGAAAAACATTAAAATGGGGAGAGGGCCTTGACAGGTACCAAGCCGGCTGCAGGACAGAGGGGGCTGCTGGGATCACAGGGACACTTTGTTTACAACTTGATTGTAAAAAAAGAAACAAACCCTCAAAACGGTTTACAAAAAGATAAGACAATGTAATCAGGATAAATTTACAACCCTACTTTAAAACATACAAGAGTTGAAATACGAAAGCAGATTAAAATTACCTCAGCTTTCTCAGTATCCACGTAGGCCTGTCAAAACAGGAATGATTTTAGCAGGCGCTGAAAACCATGTTGGGTATGCCTGATCTAAATGGTCACATTTCCCTTACAAAGCTCAGCAGCTCTATCAAACCTTCATATTTTTCTCTCCACAGTGAGTTTTCCTTAAAAAAGAAAAAGGGGGAAAGCTTAGGCTTAGTGTTGGGCAATGAGAAGTTGGTTAACACATGGAAATAAACAACCATCATTTCCCTCCTGAGCTCTGGGAAATTTCCCTCTGAATCCCTAAGATTTAGCTCTGCATCCATAAGACTTTATGTGGAGTTCTTCCAAGCATGTTTTATGTATTAAAAGCAATAAAAACGGGTGCAAAACATGGCGAGAAAGGCCATCAGCTAAGGGATAACGGGCAGGTTCTCAAATGTGAGGAACAAACAGCACACTTAAAAAAGAAATAAAGCATAACAAAAATTACAGAAGAATAAGAACAAAACAGGGTGGAATACAGACCAGCAACATACTTTCTCACTATCTTTACACAGCCCAAGGAAAGGTAAGTATCTCTTCAACTATGAATAACATATTTTTTTTGTGAAGAAAAAACAGCTTTGGCTAGGGATGCTTTTTGAAGGGAGAAGCAGCACAGAGGAGACAGTGTTTAACCTTTCCTTGCCAGTTTCCAAGGAAAATAGACTGGGTGGTATTCAACAAAGGCTGACTCTGAGTAGACTCATTGAAATTTATTGACCTAACTAAGTAATGTTTATTAATTCCAGTGAGTCTACTCAGAGTAAGCCTTTGTTGAATACCACACACTGTAACCTGGGAGCTAAACATAAACTTGTCAGCTATGTTCCCACCTGCAGGACACAGCACCTAGATCTGTAAAGATAGCAGCTAAACAGTCTTGGAAGGATATGGAGTTGATAATCCAGCTCTTATGAATATACTAGTTGAAGTTAGCCCGTTAAAAAACGGGCTCTAGAGGAGGAGGAGGCAGAGCCCCAGGACGGGCGTGTGTGCGCAGGCTTGCTAAAAGAAGCGGCTAGGGAGGGGAGGGGGCCGGGGGGGTGCGCTGCACGGGGAGGTGGAAGGAAACTTTCCCCGTTTGCTCCCCTTCCGCGCAGCGAGAGCTGCGCCGCCTGTCCTGTCCCGGGAGCGGCGTCCGGAGCGCCAGGGCCGCCGGTAAGCGGCCTCCTCCTCCGCCCCCTCGCTTCGCCTGGCGGCTCCTGGAGCTGCCTGTCCGTGCTGCTTGAAAGCAGCACGGATGGGCAGCCTCAGGAGCCGGCACTCCCTCGGCGGATCGCTCAGTCACCGCTGAGCGATCCGCCGAGGGAGCGCCGCTGCCGCCGAGGGAGCGGCGGCTCCTGGAGCTGCCTGTCCGTGCTGCTTGAAAACAGCACGGACGGGCAGCCTCAGGAGCCGGCGCTCCCTCGGCGGATCGCTCAGTCACCGCTGAGCGATCCGTCGAGGGAGCGCCGCCGCCGCCGAGGGAGTGGCGGCTCCTGGAGCTGCCTGATGGGCAGCCTCAGGAGCCGGCGCTCCCTCGGCGGATCGCTCAGAGAGGAGAGCGGCGCGAGCTCCGTGCGAGGCAGCAGCGCTGCCCCAACTGAGACACGCGTGCGCCGCCGCTGCCTCTCGGACACGCCCCCCTCTCCCGTCGTCCAATCCCTGCGTCCATCTGTCTGGGACATGCGCAGTGGAAATTTCCACTGACACACGGACGGTGGACTCAGGGACATAGGGAGATTATTATATAGGATATCTTACCAAGTAATATACATCCTGTCTTCTAATGGTGCAATGGATGCAGAAGTAGCTTTCTTTAAATTAGGGAGGCTTACTTTTGAGTGAGGGAGTACAGGATTGCTGCCTAACCCATAATGTATACTCCTTTTAAAACAAAGTTATTTAGGACAAATAAAAGAACGAAATAAGCAACATAATAAAAGCAGAAAACCAAAAGAATAGCCATCAAAAAATCTGTAAAGATTGGCGGAATCCTAAATATATTTAAAAGCCCAAGTGAGAAGGATATACTTCACTTAGCATCTGGAAGATAACAATGACAGGTGAACAAATCTCAGGAGGGAGTACCACCATTTGGGCAGTTCTCTGGTATCCCACCTGTCTAACCTTGGCAGGCATTTCACATCTTCATTTGTTGTTGTTGTTGTTACTACAATTGATTTATTACTTGCCTTCTAAACTACTGTCTCAAGCTGGTTTGCACATAAAATAATTAAAAACATTGAAAAACACAAAACCAAATATTTTAAAACCAAGACTAAAACCCTAACAAGAGGATATGCAGTAAAGATTCATTTATCTAGCTATGAAAGAAAGCCTGTCTGAAGAGTTCAGTTGCTGAGAATCTTGGCATTCTAGTAAATTTGAAAACTTGCTATTAGAATTCTATCACCCTTTCCATGTGCAAAATGTTGTATAGTCTTGTTTTCCTCTTAATAACCATGTGAAAAAAGATCACTACTGTTCCCTTTTCAGATGGAGAATTGAGGATGAGAGAATAACTGTTCCATACAAAGCAAGCTAAAGGGACGCAGGTGGCGCTGTGGTCTAAACCACTGAGCCTAGGGCTTGCCGATCAGAAGGTTGGCAGTTCGAATCCCTGTGACGGGGTGAGCTCCCGTTGTTCGGCCCCAGCTCCTGCCCACCTAGCAGTTCGAAAGCACGTCATAGTGCAAGTAGATAGGTAGGTACCGCTCCGGCGGGAAGGTAAACGGTGTTTCCGTGTGCTGCTCTGGTTTCACCAGAAGCGGCTTAGTCATGCTGCCCACATGACCCGGAAAAACTGTCTGCAGACAAATGCCGGCTCCCTCGGCCAATAGTTGTTCGCAACTGGACTTAACTGTCAGGGGTCCCTTTACCTTTACCTTCACAAAGCAAGCTGCAGAAGGCCTCAATGCCCCCTGGGTTTTCACATGGCTGGCTTATTTTGTGACTGACTTTATGTGGTGGATGCTGAGTTATGGCAACATCCAGACAATTCTGTGTTTGCTTTTGTTCTCTCTCCAGATCCCTGGGACTTTGCAACGAAAATGGAGGAGATACTGTCACTTGTGAAACAAATGCAGAATGGTATTTTGAATCTATAGACCAAATGGTTAGAAGGAAATAACCAGGAACTAAGCATCCAAGTAGAGAATAGGGCATGCAGAGGATAACAGCAAAGTGTATAAAGGGTTGCTGAGAACTGGATCAGTTAATTTTATCTGCTCTTAGTACCAGAAAAGCTTGGAAACACTTTTAAAGGGATGGATTTCTGACTTTTCTTTGTAGTAATTGAGGTTTACATTTGTTGATCTAGTCATGTCCAGACCATACATTTAAAGCACTTTTATACCACTTTAACAGTCATGGCTTTCCCTAAGATTCCTGGGAACTGTTGTTTCCCCCTTGCTAGAACTACAATTTCCAGCACCCACAACAAGCTACAGTTGCCAGGGTTGCCTGTACCACGGGTTGGCAAGGTTTACCTCGCCTAGGCCAGTTCACTCCTGTTGAGATCGTTCTGTGGGCCGGATCGCGTCTGCGCAGATGCGATTTCCGGCATCTGTGTCTGCGCAGACGCGATTTTCAGCGCTGTGGAAGCGAGTCCCCCTGTGCCGGTTTAGAGCAGCGTGCGGGGACTCGCTGAGCGGGCAGCTCGGTTCAGGGGCAGCTCATGGGCTGTTTAAACGACCCCCGTGGCCGCTTGTGGTCCATGGGCTGCAGGTTGCCGACCCCTGGTATACAGTGGTAACAGATGTTTCCATGCCCTCCAGGAGATAAAATACACATTCCATCATTTCTTCTGTGCTTCTTGGTGGGGCATAAAAAATGTGTGGTTAATATACTGTACATAGTGACATCATTACTCTGTAGAAGTTGGGGTGGACAAACTTGGGGAATCCATTAAAAGAAACAGTGATTGGTGTGGAGGCCATAATTAGACAGACAGACAGACAGACAGACAGACAGACAGACATAGGGTTAGCACTTACACATGGCCAAAAAAGAGCAAAAGAGGACACTAATGTGCATGTTGTTGTTGTTGTTCAGTCGTTCAGTCGTGTCCGACTCTTCGTGACCCCATGGACCAGAGCACGCCAGGCACGCCTATCCTTCACTGCCTCTCGCAGTTTGGCCAAACTCATGTTAGTAGCTTCGAGAACACTGTCCAACCATCTCATCCTCTGCCGTCCCCTTCTCCTTGTGCCCTCAATCTTTCCCAACATCAGGGTCTTTTCTAGGGAGTCTTCTCTTCTCATGAGGTGGCCAAAGTACTGGAGCCTTAACCTCAGGATCTGTCCTTCTAGTGAGCACTCAGGGCTGATTTCTTTAAGAATGAATAGGTTTGATCTTCTTGCAGTCCATGGGACTCTCAAGAGTCTCCTCCAGCACCATAATTCAAAAGCATCAATTCTTCGGCGATCAGCCTTCTTTATGGTCCAGCTCTCACTTCCGTACATTACTACTGGGAAAACCATAGCTTTAACTATACGGACCTTTGTTGGCAAGTTGATGTCTTTGCTTTTTAAGATGCTGTCTAGGTTTGTCATTGCTTTTCTCCCAAGAAGTAGGCGTCTTCTAATTTCGTGACTGCTGTCACCATCTGCAGTGATCATGGAACCCAAGAAAGTGAAATCTCTCACTGCCTCCATTTCTTCCCCTTCTATTTGCCAGGAGGTGATGGGACCAGTGGCCATGATCTTAGTTTTTTTTATGTTGAGCTTCAGACCATATTTTGCGCTCTCCTCTTTCACCCTCATTAAAAGGTTCTTTAAATCCTCCTCACTTTCTGCCATCAAGGTTGTATCATCAGCATATCTGAGGTTGTTGATATTTCTTCTGGCAATCTTAATTCCGGTTTGGGATTCATCCAGTCCAGCCTTTCGCATGATGAATTCTGCATATAAGTTAAATAAGCAGGGAGACAATAGACAGCCTTGTCGTACTCCTTTCCCAATTTTGAACCAATCAGTTATTCCATATCCAGTTCTAACTGTAGCTTCTTGTCCCACATAGAGATTTCTCAGGAGACGGATGAGGTGATCAGGCACTCCCATTTCTTTAAGAACTTGCCATAGTTTGCTGTGGCCGACACAGTCAAAAGCTTTTGCGTAGTCAATGAAGCAGAAGTAAATGTTTTTCTGGAACTCTCTAGCTTTCTCCATAATCCAGCGCATGTTTGCAATTTGGTCTCTGGTTCCTCTGCCCCTTCGAAATCCAGCTTGCACTTCTGGGAGTTCTCGGTCCACATACTGCTTAAGCCTGCCTTGTAGAATTTTTAGCAAAACCTTGCTAGCGTGTGAAATGAGCGCAATTGTGCGGTAGTTGGAGCATTCTTTGGCACTGCCCTTCTTTGGGATTGGGATGTAGACTGATCTTCTCCAATCCTCTGGCCACTGCTGAGTTTTCCAAACTTGCTGGCATATTGAGTGTAGCACCTTAACAGCATCATCTTTTAGAATTTTAAATAGTTCAGCTGGAATGTCATCACTTCCACTGGCCTTGTTGTTAGCAGTGCTTTCTAAAGCCCATTTGACTTCACTCTCCAGGATGTCTGGCTCAAGGTCAGTAACCACACTGGGGTGTATGAGACCTCCATATCTTTCTGGTATAATTCCTCTGTGTATTCTTGCCACCTCTTCTTGCTGTCTTCTGCTTCTGTTAGGTCCTTTCCACTTTTGTCCTTAATTGTGGTAATCTTTGTACGAAATGTTCCTTTCATATATCCAATTTTCTTGAACAGATCTCTGGTTTTTCCCATTCTGTTGTTTTCCTCTATTTCTTTGCATTGCTCGTTTAAAAAGGCCCTCTTGTCTCTCCTTGCTATTTTTTGGAAATCTGCATTCAATTTCCTGTATCTTTCACTATTTCCCTTGCATTTTGCTTGCCTTCTCTCCCCCACTATTTGTAAGGCCTCATTTGACAGCCACTTTGCTTTCTTGCATTTCTTTTTCATTGGGATGGTTTTCGTTGCTGCCTCCTGTATAATGTTACGAGCCTCCATCCACAGTTCTTCAGGCACTCTATCCACCAAATCTAAATCCTTAAAGCTGTTCTTCACTTCAACTGTGTATTCATAAGGAATTTGATTTAGATTGTATCTTACTGGCCCAGTGGTTTTTCCTACTTTCTTCAGTTTAAGCTGGAATTTTGCTATAAGAAGCTGATGATCTGAGCCACAGTCAGCTCCAGGTCTTGTTTTTGCTGAGTGTATAGAGCTTCTCCATCTTTGGCTGCAGAGAATATAATCAATCTGATTTCGATGTTTTTTGGTTTTTTTTCAAATAATATTTATTGGTTTTATACACATAAACACAAACAATACAAAACTCACACACAAACAAAACAAAACAAAAAATAAACAATACCACACTTACAAACTCTATAAAATTCCTTTCCTATTTTCCTTTACATTTTAATTTGACTTCTTCCTGTCAATCCCTCTGTGTTTCATTTATATTTCTATTATTTCAATTGGCAATTTCATTTTCCCTTTTAACATTATATTTTGATATTCTAATTTTCTTTTCTTATATTAATTTATTCTTATTCTATTTTTACTTCTCAAATTTTCTATATTCATACTATAATTATACTATTCTTAACTTTCATAGAATAAAGTTCTACACTTACTCTACTTCTCATACACTAAGTTCAACTATCCCACTTCAATTAATTTCAATTAAACTTTCAAACTTCATATTCATCATAAACCTTCTATACATTCTTATACCTACTCAATTAATATTTTACTATTCTATATTCAATCTGTAAACTACTATAGCTTCGACATTATTTCATTTTCACATTTTATAATATTTTTTAAGATAATCTTTAAATTTTCTCCATTCTTCTTCCACTGCTTCTTCCCTCTGGTCGCGGAGTCTCCTGGTCAGTTCAGCGAGCTCCATATAGTCCATCAATTTCATCTGCCATTCTTCCAAGGTCGGTAAGTCCTTTGTCTTCCAGTATTTTGCAATCAGTATTCTTGCTGCTGTTGTGGCGTACATAAAAAAGGTGTGGTCTTCCTTTTAAGGAATGGTCTAAATGTGTTTTTAAACACTCTTTTCAATTCATTATATATCATTTCCCAGAAGGCCTTCAACCTTGGGCAGGTCCACCACATGTGATAAAATGTTCCTTCCGTATTCTCACACTTCCAACATTTATTGTTCTGCAAATGATAGATTTTGGCAAGCTTCACTGGGGTCAGATACCATCTATATATCATCCTCATAATGTTTTCTCTTAGCAAATTACAAGCGGTGAATTTTATTCCTGTCCTCCATAGTCTTTCCCAGTCTGCCATCATAATGTTGTGTCCAACGTCTTTAGCCCAGTCTATCATTGCAGATTTCACAAATTCATCTTGTGTATGCCATTCCAGCAGCAAATTGTACATTCTAGACAAATTTTTTATTTTTGGTTCTAATAATTCCATTTCCAATTTTGACTTTTCCAATTGAAAGCCAATCTTTTTGTCCATCTTGTAAAGTTCATTGATTTGATGATATTGTAGCCAATTCTTGACCTTTTCTCTCAGTTGCTCATAGGGTTTCAACCTGACCTGCTCACCTTCTTGTGTTAAAATTTCGGAGTATTTCGGCCAATTCTCTTCCATATTTATCTTCTTATGGGCCTTGGCTTCTAATGGGGAAATCCATCTGGGCGTTTTCCTTTCTAATAAATCTTTGTATTTCATCCAGACTCTAAATAGAGCCTTTCTGATTATGTGTGTCTTGAAACCTTGGTGGGCTTTGGTCTTATCATACCATAAATATGCATGCCATCCAAATTTATTGTCATGTCCTTCCAGGTCTAATACATCTGTATTTTCCAATAGGAACCAGTCTTTCAGCCAGCAGAAGGCAGCTGCTTCAAAGTATATACTTAATTCCAGCAGGGAGAAACCCCCTCTTTTATTATCATCTGTTAAAATCTTGAACTTAATTCTGGGTTTTTTCCCCTGCCAGATAAATCTTGATATGTCCTTCTGCCACTTCTTGAATGGTTCCATCTTATCCACAATCGGTATCGCCTGGAAGAGAAATAATAATTTAGGCAGCACATTCATTTTTATCACTGCTATTTGGCCCAGCAAGGACAACTTCAAATTGTTCCAGATCTCCAGATCTTTTTTGACTTCATTCCACACTTTTTCATAGTTGTCTTTAAACAAGTTCTGATTTTTAGCTGTCATGTTAATACCCAGATATTTCACTTTTTTTTTCAAATTGAAGGCCCGTTTCCATCTCTATTTCCTCTTTTTCTTCTTGTGTCAGGTTTTTCCCTAGAACTTTAGTTTTGGCTTTATTCAATTTAAATCCTGCTACTTGCCCAAAATCTTGTATTACTTCCAGTGCCTTAATTGCACTGGTCTCAGGATTTTGTAAGGTTAGTACCAAGTCGTCAGCAAAGGCTTTTAACATATTCTTCTGATTTCGATGTTGCCCATCTGGTGATGTCCATGTGTAGAGTCGTCTCTTGTGTTGTTGGAAAAGAGTGTTTGTGATGACCAGCTTGTTCTCTTGACAGAACTCTATTAGCCTTTGCCCTGCTTCATTTTGAACTCCAAGGCCAAACTTGCCAGTTGTTCCTTTTATCTCTTGACTCCCTACTTTAGCATTCCAATCCCCTATAATGAGAAGAACATCCTTCCTTGGTGTCATTTCTATAAGGTGTTGTAAGTCTTCATAGAATTGGTCAATTTCAGTTTCTTCAGCACTGGTAGTTGGTGCATAAACTTGGATTACTGTGATGTTAAAAGGTCTGCCTTGGATTCGTATCGAGATCATTCTATCATTTTTGAGATTGCATCCCAGTACAGCTTTCGCCACTCTTTTGTTGACTATGAGGGCCACTCCATTTCTTTTACGGGATTCCTGCCCACAGTAGTAGATATGATAGTCATCCGAACTGAATTCGCCCATTCCCGTCCATTTCAGTTCACTGATGCCCAGGATGTCAATGTTTATTCTTGCCATCTCATTTTTTACCACATCCAGCTTACCAAGGTTCATGGTTCTTACATTCCAGGTTCCTATGCAATACTTTTCTTTACAGCATTGGACTTTCCTTTCGCTTCCAGGCATATCCGCAACTGAGCGTCCTTTCGGGTTTGGCCCAGCCGCTTCATCAGCTCTGAATCTACTTGTATTTGTCCTCCGCTCTTCCCCAGTAGCATGTTGGACGCCTTCCGACCTGAGGGGCTCATCTTCCAGCGTCATATCTTTTATATGCCTGTTGTCTTTGTCCATGGGGTTTTCTTGGCAGGGATACTGGAGTGGCTTGCCAGTTCCTCCTCCAGGTGGATCACGTTTGGTCCAAACTCTCCACTACGACCTGTCCATCTTCACCTGTCCATAGCTTCCCTGAGTAATTCAAGCCCCTTCGCCACGACAAGGCAGTGATCCATGAAGGGGACTAATGTGCATACACTAATGTATATGTATAGATGACAATTTATTAAATAATTACTAAGCTTTATATAGAATTACGGTACATCTTGCCATAGTGGGGAAGACTGTGACCACATGAGCTGTGTCCTGGCTCAGTCTGTTGCCCAGGTTAGAGGGACAACTCTTGGCTGGCAACTTCTAGACCCCTCCTGCTCCCCCTTTTTCGAATTCTTTCAAACAGAGAGCCCTTCAAACAGGACTATACCTAGTCGATACCGGTAGGATACATGACCACCTTGACTTTAGTTTGCACCGGGCGTCCTATTGGAAAGACCGAGTTTTCTGAGTGCATGTTCTGGAAGTTGGGCAATAGGGGCAGTACAGGATTCCTTTTGGTGTACCGACCTCCCCGCTGCAACAAGGATTCCCTGCCCGAGCTGCTTCAGGTCGTGGCGGATGTTCTCCTGGAGACACCGAGTTTGGTTGTCCTAGGGGATTTTAACATCCATGCCGACACGACCTTAAAAGGAGCCGCTCGGGACTTCGTGGAAAGCATGGCCTCCATGGGGCTGTCCCTGAATAAGTTTGGCCCAACTCATAGCCATGGACATGCCTTAGACCTGGTGTTTACCTCTATGGATGTTGGTGATCTGACACTAAGTAAAAGTGAAACAAAAGAAGTGCCATGGTCAGATCACTTCCTGGTGCAACTGAACTTCTCCGCAACCCTTCCCCTCTGCAGGGAGGTGGGACCAATTCGGATGGTCCGCCCCCGCTACTTAATGGATCCAATTGGCTTCCAGAGTGTGGTAGGGGATGTTTTATCCCATGTTGATGGCCTTTCAGCTAATTCCCTGGTGACCCGCTGGAATGTGGAGTTAACCAGGGCTATTGACTGTCTGGCTCCGAAGCGCCCTCTCCGATTGCATGGAGCCCGGGCAGCTCCGTGGTTCTCCCCAGAGCTGAGGGCAATGAAACAGTCGCTGAGACGGCTAGAGCGCCGGTGGCGGAAAACTCATTCTGAATCAGACCGGACACGAGCTAGAGCTCAACTTCGAGCCTACCAAGTGGCAATGGCGACGGCGAAGAGGACCTTCTTCACCGTTTCTATCGCATCTGCAGAAAACAGCAGCAGGAGACTCTTCCAGGTGGTTCGCAATCTAGCAGAACCACCTCTGTCATCGGGGTCTGGTGGGGACCCCAAGATCTCCTGCAATGCTTTTGCTAAGTTTTTTGCAGATAAAGTCGCTCAGATTCGGAAGGAGGTAGACTCCACCGTGGGAGCAGAGCCAGGGCGGGAGAGTGCTAGAGCTCTGTCTAGTCATGTTTCATGGGATCAATTCCAATCTGTTACCTCTGAGGATGTGGACAGGCTGCTTGGACGAGTGAAACCGACCACCTGTCTTCTTGATCCTTGCCCATCCTGGCTAATAAAAGCTAGCCAGGAAGGGCTGAGCGATGGGCTCCGCGGGGTGGTGAATGCTTCCCTCTGTGAGGGAGTCTTCCCAGACCCGCTGAAAGAGGCGATCATTAAACCGCTTCTTAAAAAACCATCTTTAGACCCGGCCATTATGGCCAACTATCGCCCAGTCTCAAATCTACCATTCTTGGGCAAGGTCATTGAGCGGGTGGTTGCTGAACAACTCCAAGCACGCCTGGAGGATGCGGACCATTTGGATCCCTTCCAATCGGGATTCAGGCCTCATCATGGGACTGAAACTGCCTTGGTCGCGCTGGTCGATGATCTCCGGCGGGCTAGGGACAAAGGTGAGAGCTGTTTCCTAGTTCTGCTGGACCTCTCAGCGGCCTTTGACACCATTGACCATAACATCCTTCTGGACCGTCTAGAGGGGTTGGGAGCTGGGGGCACTGTTATACAGTGGTTCCGCTCCTTCCTCCTGGGCCGTGTTCAGAAAGTGGTGGTGGGGGATGAGTGTTCAGACCCCTGGGCTCTCATTTGTGGGGTGCCTCAGGGTTCCGTCCTCTCCCCCATGCTTTTTAATATCTATATGAAGCCGCTGGGAAAGATCATCAGAGCGTTTGGGCTGGGTGTTCATCAGTATGCGGATGATACCCAGCTCTACCTCTCTTTCAAATCAGAACCAGTGAAGGCAATGAAGGTCCTGTGTGAGTGCCTGGAGGCGGTTGGAGGATGGATGGCGGCTAACAGATTGATGTTGAATCCTGACAAGACAGAAGTACTGTTTTGGGGGGACAGGGGGCGGATGGGTGTGGGGGACTCCCTGGTCCTGAATGGCATAACTGTGCCCCTGAAGGACCAGGTACGCAGCCTGGGAGTCATTTTAGACTCACAGCTGTCCATGGAAGTGCAGATTAATTCTGTGTCCAGGGCAGCTGTCTACCAACTCCATCTGGTGCGCAGGCTGAGACCCTACCTGTCTGCAGACTGTCTCGCCAGAGTGGTGCATGCTCTGGTTATCTCCCGCTTGGACTACTGCAATGCGCTCTACGTGGGGCTACCTTTGAAGGTGACCCGGAAACTGCAATTGATCCAGAATGCGGCAGCTAGACTGGTGACTGGGAGTGGCCGCCGAGACCACATAACACCGGTCCTGAGAGATCTACATTGGCTCCCAGTACGTTTCTGAGCACAATTCAAAGTGTTGGTGCTGACCTTTAACGCCCTAAACGGCCTCGGTCCTGTATACCTGAAGGAGCGTCTCCACCCCCACTGTTCAGCCCAGACACTGAGATCCAGCGCCGAGGGCCTTCTGGTGGTTCCCTCACTGCGAGAAGCAAAGCTACAGGGAACCAGACAGAGGGCCTTCTCGGTAGTGGCGCCCGCCCTGTGGAATGTCCTCCCTTCAGAGGTCAAAGCGATCAACAACTACATGACCTTTAGAAAACACCTGAAGGCAGCCCTATTTAGGGAAGTTTTTAATCTGTAATATTTCAATGTATTTTAGTGTTTGTTGGAGGCCGCCCAGAGTGGCTGGGGGGACCCGGTCAGATGAGCGGGGTACAAATAATAGATTATTATTATTATTATTATTATTATTGACTTGACCAGAAGCTGCAAGGGGAGGGAAAAGTGGAAGATTTGAGGAAAAAATGTTTGTGAGGAGGGAATTTTGGGGAAGGAAGAAAACTGTCCTAATAGAGGCTGCATGGGGAAACATAAAACACGGCATCAAGGCTTGTGAGCTATGTCATCCTATTCAATATAATCATACGATGATATACAGGTGAATAGTTATAGTGAATTCATACAATTAGGATGTTTTAAAGTAGTCACTATTCTGTTAGTAATTAGCATAGTTAAGAATCTGGCTAAAGGTAAGATTTCTTCTCCCTTTTGTAGTGGAAATTCTGGAGCCAAAAGTTGAAGAGCTAGTAAAAAGGATCAATAAACTGCAGCAAGGTAAGAAGAGTGCAGAGAGGTTGGCAATGCTTATGCAGAATCTTTTGCAGAGCAGGGTGTACCCCTGGGCAAAGGACGCCAAGTCAGGCTCCTGTGACTTGAAAAGGCAGGATTTTCCAAGGTGTTGCTCCCAAAGAGAAAATGAAAATACAAGAGTTGTATGTGACTACATCCACTAAGTGGCACAAAAGCAGTTCCAGTATTTAAGTATTTCTGAAAGCCTCTGTTTTTGCCTCTCTCCCAATACTGTTTCTGAATGCATGACTCCCATCACCTTCTGGGCCTGTACCTGGGGTTGTTATGGTGGTGGTTGCAAGCACAGTACCCCCAACTCCTTCCTTGGTGCCTAATAAGACCCCCTGCTCCATTAAATACAGGCTCCAGCCACCCTGCCCTCCTCTGTCCCTAGCATACATCAGTGCTTGCATGACAAACCACACCTGTTTAAATTCTCTCTTCTACTCAACTCTCAAAAGGTTCAGGAATCCTGTCATCTTCTGCATCTGGTGACCCTAGTTTTGGAGATGGAAAAGTGTTTGTGAAGGAAGGAGTGTTTGAGAGAGGGATTGGTGGGGTGTGTGCTTGAGTGGCTGCTAGTGTGGTTTGGAGACTTTGTAATAATGAATTGTTGTGATAATGAATGGATGATTATAATAAATTTTATCTTATTTCGGTTTATATTGACTATTATGTTGAGGAGTCAAAGAGGAGGATGCTAAATGGGAGGATCTGAGGTCTGGTTGCAGAGGACGGTGTTCTCTTGTGCAAGTGTAAATCCTTTCAACGATGGGACTCCTTAGTGGGATCCAGCCCATTGGTTTTAGTTGTTCTCCATTCATTATTTACTCTTTACTGCTTATTTTTAGTCCTCTGTATTGTGTATATCTGGGTGTGTTTTTTTCCAGCCAAGAAGATATTAAGTGAGGAGCTCTCTGAGGCAAATGAGCATAGCCAGACACTGCAAAGGGAACTGGAAATATGTAGGTAACTTTAGCACCATGTCACAAACATGGACTATATGAAGCATTGAGGGGATGCTCACTGAACTGCTTGACCTGAATAATTCAAGCACTTATCTCTTTCCCATTTGTATTTTAAGTCTTGACTGCGATTCAGTTGCACCATTTTTCTGACTATGGACAACACACAGATTTAATCTGAAAGTTTTGCTCTAGACATAAAAGCTCTTTTTCAAAGGAGCACTGGTGTGTGAATTGAGAACAACTCTACTGAAAATAACACATTGTATTTCAATAAGCCTCATTCTATACCTAGCAGGATTCTATTCTTTCCCTGGCCACTGGAGCATTAGCACCACCACAATTTAAGAATGGTTGATTACATTTAAAGGGTACTGTGGCGTTCCAGGTTTTTACTGCTTAGATACACTGCTCTGCTTCAAATGCACTGTGGAAAAAAACTGCTGCCATTCAGTGGATTTGTAACTGGCTGACTGACCGAACCCAAAGGGTGATCATTAATGGATCCCCTTCATCCTGGAGAGAAGTGACTAGTGGAGTGCCACAGGGTTCTGTCTTGGGCCCAGTCTTATTCAACATCTTTATCAATGACTTGGGTGATGGGCTTGAGGGCATCCTGATCAAGTTTGCAGATGACACCAAATTGGGAGGGGTGGCTAATACCCCAGAGGACAGGATCACACTTCAAAATGACCTTAGCAGATTAGAGAACTGGGCCAAGGCAAACAGGATGAATTTTAACAGGGAGAAATGTAAAGTACTACACTTGGGCAAAAAAAAATAATGAAAGGCACAAATACAGGATGGGTGACACCTGGCTTGAGAGCAGTACAAGTGAAAAGGATCTAGGGGTCTTGGTAGACCATAAACTTGACATGAGTCAACAGTGTGATGCAGCAGCTAAAAAAGCCAATGCAATTCTGGGCTGCATCAATAGTATAGCATCTAGATCAAGGGAAGTAATAGTACCACTGTATTCCGCTCTGGTCAGACCCCACCTGGAATACTGTGTCCAATTCTGGGCACCACAGTTCAAGAAGGATACTGACAAGCTGGAACGTGTCCAGAAGAGGGCAACCAAAATGGTCAAAGGCTTGGAAACTATTCCTTATGAGGAACGGCTTAGGGAGCTGGGTATGTTTAGCCTGGAGAAGAGAAGGTTAAGGGGTGATATGATAGCCATGTTCAAATATATAAAAGGATGTCATATAGAGGAGGGAGAAAGATTGTTTTCTGCTGCTCCAGAGAAGCGGACACGGAGCAATGGATTCAAACTACAAGAAAGAAGATTCCACCTAAACATTAGGAAGAACTTCCTGACAGTAAGAGCTGTTCGACAGTGGAATTTGCTGCCAAGGAGTGTGGTGGAGTCTCCTTCTTTGGAGGTCTTTAAGCAGAGGCTTGACAGCCATCTGTCAAGAATGCTTTGATGGTGTTCCTGCTTGGCAGGGGGTTGGACTGGATGGCCCTTGTGGTCTCTTCCAACTCTATGATTCTATGATTCTATAAGTTGTCCACCCTTCTATCATATTCTTCACCACTATAGCTTCCAACGATGAGAGCCAAAGTGCTGTTTTTACCTCTAATAAATTCTTATATTTATCCCATACTCTATACATTTCCCCCTAATTATATGATTTATAAATCCTTTATGAACTTTTACCTTTTCATACCATAAATAAGCGTGCCAACCATAAATATTGTCATGACCTTCTAATTCTAGAATATGTGAATTCTCTAATGCCATCCATTCCTTTAACCAACAAAGACAGGATGCCTCATAGTATAGTCTCATATCTGGCAGGGGAAAACCTCTTTCTTTTGCATCTATCAATATTTAATATTTAATCTCGATTTTGGGGGAAATTCCTCTAAAGCATTTTCTCTACTGTTCTAATCTGAATTTATCGGCACTTGTGTTGGGAACAGCAGTAGATTAGACGTCTGGCAGTTGCTGTGATTTATAGCTGGTTTTTGGAGGCCACTTTCAAAGTATCTACATAATATAATTACCAGTAAGTTCTTAAGAACGTAAGAGCCCTGCCGAATCAGACCAAATGCCCATCTAGTCCATCATTCTGTTTGTTTTATTTATTTAAAACATTTCTAGTTCTATTTTTTTATTTATCCTGCTATTTATTGCAAAAAGCATTTCTATAGCAGATAAAAGTAAAATTCATATATTGAACATAAAAACAACAGAAAAAATAAAAGAGCAAATGAGAGCAACTAGTCCAGGCCTCTTTGTGGGCTATGCTGCATTGTGATTTTTTTTTAATGACCTATGTGGATGTAGTATTTTGTTACAGCTTTTTATTGTTTTCTTTTTTACTAGGTATGCATTATTTGGGAACTTTGAGTGAATGGCTGATTATGTTATTAATAAAGAAAAAAGGTAGCAGCTAAATGAGCTCTTTTCCTTTTGCAGTAAATGCTGAGAAGTCAAGCCTTGAGGAAATATGGAGTGAAATGAAAGGTGACAGCAAGAATGGGAGTTTTTGGGGGGGTCTTCAGCACAATCAAGTTTTAGCACACTTCCAAAGCATCTCTGCTTTTTATGCAGGGAAAGAGTCCATTTTCTCAGTACTGGGTCTGATTATATATCCTTTATCTGAGTAAATATAAAAACTTTCCCTTAGGTAGTCCATATACTGTATTACTATTATTTTAACTGCAGTGTGTAATGTGCCTTCAAGAATGACATAAATACCTATTGGATATTATCTGAGGTATCATTAGTGAAGATCAGGGGTTGTCAGTGAACTACCCATAAGTACCATGGTGCCTGTCAGTATTTTGTATGGCACCTGCAAAGGGTCTCAGTAAACATCCCTCAGAAATCTACAATACAATTGGCTTTTCCTGCTCAGTTCTTGTGTACACTGGCTCAGCCTCTCCTACATTGAACACATTCCCTTAAGCATGTCAGCATTTTATGGGATGCCAGGACTGGACATCCACCCATCATCTATTCTGAACAGAGGAGTGGTGCAAAGAACTCTCTGTAAGGAAGACAATGATGACTGATGTACATGCTCACCCACAACGGATAGGGAGGCTAATGTCCACACTATTTTGTATAAAATATATGAAGAATTAACTGTGACTGGTGTACACTTCTTAATTTTTTTATTGTTACACGCCACCCCAATTTCTGAGCAGTGCAAGATTCCAGGAGGCCAGGTGCTTACTCAGGGTTCGTGTTTCCTTTGAGAACAAGGCACAGAGGAGACTGTGGTGTCTTTAGGATATGGTTTATTTACACACATATACAATCTGAGTGGGACCCAGGTGGCGCTGTGGGTTAAACCACAGAGCCTAGGGCTTGCTGATCAGAAGGTCGGCGGTTCGAATCCCCACGATGGGGTGAGCTCCCGTTGCTCGGTCCCAGCTCCTGCCCGCCTAGCAGTTCGAAAGCACGTCAAAGTGCAAGTAGATAAATAGGAACCGCTCTGGCGGGAAGGTAAACGGCGTTTCCGTGCGCTGCTCTGGTTCGCCAGAAGTGGCTTTGTCATGCTGGCCACATGACCTGGAAGCTGTACGCCGGCTCTCAGCCAATAAAGCGAGATGAGCGCCACAACCCCAGAGTCGGACACGACTGGACCTAATGGTCAGGGGTCCCTTTACAATCTGAGTATATGATGAAGGTGCTTACAGCAGAGGTTTTCAACCTTCTTGGGTCCACAGCTCCCTTAACTTACTACATTCTTTCTGTGGCACCCCTATGGAGCCCAGTTATATCACCTACAGAGCCAGCAGCCCCTCACCCTTTTTGGGTGAGAGTGGAGTGTTCCCTCAGCTTCCTCTCCTCTCCCCTCTCCTTGGGAGACCTCTGGGCAGTTGCTGCCACCGTCCCTGGTCTCTGAGCTGCCCACCCCCACCCCCAAGAGAGGTGCCTCCCAGAGACACCCTTTGCCTGTGGAGCTTATAGCCAGGGCTGCTGCAATAAACAGCTGTGGGAGGCAGAGACATGAGAGGGCATCAGAGGGAGAGAGGGAAGGAAAGAGGGACAGAGGCCAGTGTTGCCTGCAGCACCCGGATCATCATTCAAGGCACCCCAGGGTGCCACAGCACACTGGTTGAAAACCACTGGCTTACAGCATTGATTCTTGCTTCTCCCATCGCCACAGCAGCCTTGGGTCAAAAACATCACCAGCCATGGCTCAGCCTCCCTCCAGCTTGCTGCATTCTTACAGACTGCAACTATTTTTTGTCAGGGACTGGCTCCATGTGAGTGGCTGGAGGCTCCAGCCGGAGAACCATCTAGGGAAGCCTCAGAAGAGGAAGGCTCAGGCAGGACATTGAAGACAAGTCAGGATGAAGAGGGGAGGCAGAATCATTGGATACTGAACAAGCAACAGGCTTGATTGAGAGAGATGTAGGATAGGCAGCTGGAAAGGAGGCGGGGGTTGAGGCTGCAACAGATTCCTAGGAGCCGGCTGGTCCTACTGTGTTCAGCTCCCCTCCTCCCTTGTCTCCAAGGGCACAGAGGGCTTTGCATGCAGAACAACAATGAGCCCAGAGGTTGCAGGGGCCCCCTCCCTAACAGAGTTTAAGATTGCTGGGGAATCAGGTGGACGGGGAGGAGGCTTAAGGGGAACTAGGAGGCACAGATCATCAGTTCTGGAAACTGTTTTACTGGGGCCAGTCTTGCCCATAGGTTTCTGTTTGTATTTTGTTTCCTTGAATAAAGAATCAACTTTTCTGCTTGTCTCAGAGTCTCTGTGCTGACTTGCAGCTGAACCAGCCCTGACATTTTCCTCCAACTCACATCAAATCCTAAACTCAACTCTGCTTTGTCTCTGCTAACTATCTCAGAGCTCAGGGTGGGGCACCACTCATTTGCTGGCTGGCACAGTCTTTGCTTTCTCTATGTCCCATCTCCCTATCTTTATCTTTGTTTTCTAGCTTTGTTAAAGGCCCATCTTTCAGGCAATCTCCTGAACATGAGAAGCTGAATCCAGCTATTAAAAGTATGACTTCCAGTTTAACGCTCCAAGCATTGATTAAATATTAACACTTAGTAAATCCAGGACTTGTGGGTGTCTGGCACCCACAGACTAATAACAGTATGTTGGGTTCAACATAGCTACTCCTTCAGTTTATTTCTCATATGAGGAAGGATTGAGGCAGAACTAGTAGCTTCAAAGAGCTGTGTCAGTCAAATATAGGGATTAGCAGTTGGAATCTCCAGTTGGACTTTCCTTCATCCACTCCTTGAAATGCTTATATGAAACTATAATGCTTGTCATTAATTTAAAAGCGAGTTGCTGCTGAGAATAGTCTTTTCGACAAGATACACAATTTTTTCCTTCTCTTTGGACACTAAGAATATTGATGTCAGTTGTAAATTAGAGAACATGTATATATGGTCATGATAGAAATATTATACATTAAAAGAGTAACCAGAGTTCTAAACACTAGTACTCATCTTCCCTGTAGGGACACGACAAATTGTACAGCTGCACTGTGAAGAGACAGAAACAGAGATGCAGAGGTGAGCTGTGGTTCAACTGGGTTAGAATGAGACTTCTGTGGTTTATCTCTATTTTGTGTATCAGATTTCTTAATGTTTTCCTTTTATATCCCCTCCTCCACCCCCCTGGAATTCTTCATAAACCTACTGACATAAATAGAAACTGGGAGGAAATAAAATTAAATACTGAAGGGTATATACAGGTATGTAAAGGAAAGAGGAACACACCAAAACTTTAAAGTTGCAGTTCTAATCAGAAGGATCCATTGCCTCACTCCAGACAAGCCACAAGCTATTACCAAGGTTTGCTCTGAGTGAGACAAACCCATGTTCAAAAGACGCGCTAAGCCAAACCATGGCTTAGCCCCAGGTAACACGACGGCAGGGAAGGGGTACAGCAACCCTGATTTCTTCAGGAACCTCCACATGCACATCTGTGCCAAGCCATAGTTTGGCTTAGTGTTCTGTGAGAACTGTGTCAGTAAGTATTCTGACAGCCTGATCCTATGCATATTTAATCAGAACGTAAGTTCCACTGTGCTCATCAAAATTTTTTTTAAGAGGAAGCCCAACTAAACCTCAGCTTTATCTTGTTTATTAGGCAGCAGAAAATGAACCTAGAGCGTAAGCAGCGAATTGAAGAACTCACAGCCAAGATCCAGGAAGAGAGAGTGAAGCAAAGAGACCAGAGGTAATTGTAGAACCTTGTCACAAGAGTTTTGGGTTACACTTTATTCCAATTTCAATTAATTACAATATGTATTATTTTAGCAAGAGTGCCATAAATTTCAGTTTCTGTGGAATAAAATTGCAATGCTTGTGGGCTGGTAGGTATTGGTGGTAGGTTTATTGTGCAATGACAATAAATTATCTTATCTTATATTATTAGCCATGGCAATGACTATGCTAGATCAATGTCTTGCCTCAGTAATGGACTGAGTGATAATAAACTGAAGCTTAAGCTAGACAAGACTAAGGCACTGGTAGTAGGTGGTTCCCTAGACTGGATGGATGGGATGTGGTCTCCTCTGGATGAGGCTGAAGCAGGTATGTGGCTTGTGGTACTTCTGGATCCGTTGTTGATGTTTCAGGCTCAAATGGCCTTGACGATGCAGAATGCCTTCCATCAGTTTCAACTGAGCCTCTTTGGCTTGCTGATCAGAAGGTCGGCGGTTCGAATCCCCACGATGGGGTGAGCTCCCGTTGCTTGGTCCCTGCTCCTGCCAACCTAGCAGTTCAAAAGCATGCCAAAAAGTGCAAGTGGATAAATATGTACCGCTCCGGTGGGAAGGTAAACGGCGTTTCTGTGCGCTGCTCTGGTTTCCGTGTTGTGTTGCACCAGAAGTGGCTTAGTCATGCTGGCCACATGACCCGGAAAAACTGTCTGCAGCTTCCTCAGCCTGTAAAGCGAGATGAGCGCCGCAGCCCCAGAGTCGTCTGCGACTGGACTTAACTGTCAGGGGTCCTTTACCTTTTTTTTTTTAACCCCTATGAGGACAGGGAAAGCCCAACTTCTGTTGTCTACACTCTGGTAACCTCAAGGTTGGACTACTGCAATGTGTTACATATGGGTCTGCCTTTGAAGATGGTTCAGAAACTGCAGCTGGTGCAGAATTTGGCAGCCAGATTGTTACTGGGGCAGGACTGTCTCAACATATAACACCAATTCTAGCATGGTTCCACTGGCTACTAGTGAGTGGATTCAATTTAAAGTGTGGTTTGAACCTATAAAACTGCATGTGTCTCAGGACTCCAATACTTCAATGACTGCCTCTCCCCGCATAAGTCCATGTAATCTGAGGCCCTTCTTCATCTGACCCCTCCCTGGGAGGTCTAGATTGCACCATGAGAATTGGGCTTTTCAGTGGTGGCCTCCTGCTTCTGGAATTCCCTCCCCTGGGAGAGCACCATCTTTTTCTTTTGTAGGGGCCAGGCAAATACTTTCCTCTTTACCCAGGTTTTCGAAGGGTTTCAGGCATTACCGGTAATTTGAAGCGTTTCAGGTATTTGCAACCTCTTTTGGTGGTATGGGATCTATCAGACCTATCTCTTATCAATATAGATATGTTTTTAGGCTTTATTGGTTGTGTTTTGGTTTTCAAGTCTCTTTGTGAGAAAAACGAGTAAGAAATATCCTATATTATAATCTTCAAGTGTCCCTGTGTCTACCTGCAATTTTCTGTGTGTCACGGAAGTGAGGTACTGCGCATGACACACGCGGAAGCAGGGATTGGAGCAGGCGGAGAGGGGGGCGTGGTTACGCTGCTTGCTTGCTGCTGCTCCTCCCGCTGCTCAGAGAGACTTCCGGCGGCCGGGCGGGAGAGGAGAAAGAGAGAGCCAAGGGGGAAGCGTCCCACCGTCCCCACTGAGAGAGGCGCACGGGCCCGCTCTGCTCTGGCTGCTGGAGCTCGGCGGCAGCGGCAGCAGCAGCAGAAATGGCGACGCCGGCCGAGGGAGCGTCGGCTCCTTAGGCTGCCCGTCCCTGCTGCTTTAGCAGCAGGGACAGGCAGCTCCAGGAGCCGGCGCTCCCTCACCGGGAGCTGCAGCGCCGAGCGGGATGCATCCCGCCCGGCGCTGCTGCTCCCGCGGTCACTGAGCGACCGGCCGAGGGAGCGTCGCCTCCTTAGGCTGCCCGTCCCTGCTGCTTTAGCAGCAGGGACAGGCAGCTCCAGGAGCCGGCTCTCCCTCGCCAGGAGCTGCAGCGCCGAGCGGGATGCATCCCGCCCGGCGCTGCTGCTCCCGCGGTCACTGAGCGACAGCACGGACAGGCAGCACATATTTTCTAGTGCCCGTAATTTTACGGGCTTAATATACTAGTAATTAATAAAACAACAAGAATATTCAACCTCCATATTCAGGATATATTCTGATTATCAAGTGTGGGGGGGGGGGAAGAGGGAGATAGCTACTTGCTCTGCTTATGAGCTTGCTTTCAAGGGCATCTGAATGGTGCTTCTTGAATACTGAGTTCTGGGCTAGATGACCCGTTAGTGTGATCTAGCATAGGCAATTTTTAGGTTCCTCTCTTTAGGAAAGTTCTGTTCTCACCATTAACAGTTTTACTCTGTTCTATCTTGTCCTGTTTTTTTATTTTTCATGCCTTCAGACTGGAGTTTGAGCACCTGCTTAATGAGCTGATGGAGAAGCACAAGAGTCTCTGGGAGCTTTACGTAAGGGCTAAGTTTTTGTCTTTAGTATGAACTCAACTGCTATAGAGCCACTGCAGGATAAGTGACCTTCAGAAATGTTCATGTCCAAGTGACAATATGTGAATATAGTAGAAACTGAGAGTTGAGAGTCCCTGTATTCTGCCTTTAACTTTGGAAATGGTGTAACATCAAATGAACTTGAAACATTTGCGAACAGCTGGAAATGGAGACTGTTGTATTCTATGGCTTGATTCAGAAATGTGCTAGAATATGGAAGTGCTGAGCAGCAAGGATGGGAGATGGGGGAGTTTCTCTAGCTTTCTTTTGATAGATGAAATGTATGAATGGGAAGATGCTCTGTCTGGAGGAGCAGTCAGTACATTGGAAATAAAAGCTGTATTGAGGGGTGGAAGAAACATGGGAAGAAGTTTTATTTGTTCACAGATTGGTTGCTAGTTACTCTAGTGAACCACATTCATGCCTTAGCCTTGCTTTCCACAAACTGCACACCTGTGTCCACCGTCACTTCAGGAGCTGTCTCTCTGTAGCTTCCAAAAGCATGGTCAGCTTGCATCATGTAGGATGAGGCAACATAAGATGTCAGACTGAAATGGGCTGAGCTGTTGCCACCTGAGCTCCAATGACACATGGAGCTAGCCTTTTGCTGCTATAACTGTTATGAAGTGTGTCAAAGCTACTCTTGGCACACACTGATAGGATTATTTGATAGCTTATTGGTTGCTCCAGAGCAGCAAGAACATACACAGAGATGGAACCATTAGCCCTATTAAGGTGTTTTGTACCTACTACTATTACGCAGGTGGTGCTGTGGTCTAAACCACCAAGTGTCTTGGGCTTGCCAATCGTAAGGTTGGCAGAAGGTAAATTGTGTTTCCGTGCGCTCTAGCTTCCGTCATGGTGTCCCATTGCACCAGAAGTGGTTTAGTCATGCTGATCACATGACCCAGAAAGCTGTCTGTGGAAAAATGCTGGCTCCCTTGGCCTGAAAGCAGAGATGAGAGCCACACCCCATAGTTGAATTTGACTGTTCAGGGTTCCTTTACATTTACCTTTTTTACTACTACTACTACTACTACTACTACTACTACTATTAATAATTTTATTATTTCTACCCTGTCTATCTGGCTTGGGGTATAAGGGGCTTGTATCATGAGCAGTAAGCAAAGCAGTGAATATGTTTCAAATCAAGTGAATATGTTTATGCTTCTTTGACTGCTTCCACGAAACAGCCATTTGGACTTTAAGTGGCCATGCCTACTTCCAATACTGGGTAGCATTCCAGCTGTCTTAAGATTGCTTCTAAACATGTATAATAGGACAAATTTGTACAAACATGCTGATGAGTTTTCATGAAGCTTCAACAGAAATTCACAAACTGATGTGGAAGATTGAACTTAAGACTGGAAGAATGAGAAATTGAGAGAAACCAAAACAGGCAGATTTGCCCCTCATTTCTCTCCCTTGAATTCTGTTTGCTGTGTTTCAGGCTAGGGAGAAACCAGCAGTGGCTGACATAAGAGAGAAGAAGGAGTGTTTGCTCAGTGAAGGTGAGAGTCTGTGGCTTTTTGGACACATCCTAAGAGAACGCATGAAGCTAAAAGTTATCTTAAACACAATTGTTCTACAATATTACTTACTTGTATGCCATCCAAACCCCTTTGATTCCTCCTCTATTTCCTTGGATAGCATGGCAACAGTATTTGTGTGTGCTGTGCGGAATGTGGGTTAACCATTTTTAATGATACTTAACTGGAAGTGACTGAAATCATTAGTGTGAGAAGTGACAGAGCTCCTCACTTCTTCCCATGTCAAAACCATTTTGTGATCTTAATAAAAATATAAATTCATTCAGAGGCCAAGCATTCAAGTGTACCATTCAAATATGGGCCTACTTATTGCTAAAAGGGTAGAAAACTGGCAAAACTACCTCTGTCCCCTTCAATGGTGCCTCTTTTTATACTTACAAATAAAATTAAAAACAGAAGTTTTGAAAACAATGAACTCCCTATCTGCTGTATGCAGCAGTTTCTAGTCCCAGATTGGATTAGACTGGAGTGCAATTTCTCCTAAAACTGAACTAGTTAAATGGAGAGGCATACACACATACACACAAACACACACACACACCCCAGGTACATCAGTGTTCGTGTTTACACACATGATCTCCCTGGAGAAGCAGCAGAGGCTATGGTGGCGGCGGCAGGAGTGCTTTAAAGAGAAAGTGAAGTTCCCTGTTTAGGAGTGGAAGAAAGCTACGCATTACTTGGGAAACAGATCCCATGTAACTAGTACTGAATAAGACTGCACTAGTGCAATATTACCTACCCCCCCCCCAAATCACTTCTGTTGTTGTTGTCTGGAAGTACCCTCATTTTTTGAGACAAATTGGACTTCTTTACCTTGATGTGCCTTTAAAAATCCCTGTGTAATATTTCCTCAGAGAAAATGATCCAGGAGAAACTGGCCTATGCCCAGGATGAATTAGATTTGATTAGCCAGTCGGTCTTCATTAAGGAGAGGGAGTTCCTGAAGAGCCAGGAGGCTGCAACAGCCTTGTGAGTATAGGCTGACCTGGACCCTCCTTTAGCGTAATACTGATTAAAACTCAGTTAACAATGTGCAATTTTTTTAATGATCAATTTGCAAAGTGTGCTAAAGTAGGAAGGAAACTATCTTTAAAAAACAACAACAAATATGCATGAACCACAGGTGCACCTCACCTAGAAAGCAAGCCATGCCCTCATAAATGTGCCTCAGTAAGCTAGTAATAATTCACCTGATTCAGTGATTTTCAAACATTCAACCTAGGAGCCCTTTCCACAACAACTTGACTGTGGAAAAACTCCCTGCACATTATAGAACATTCTGGGGAAACGTTGGTAGTGAATCACAAGTCAAATCCAAATAGTATGCATTGCAACATACATAGTCTCTTGTTCATTTCAGTGGGGCTTCCCCAAAAGAACATGGTAGATTGTGCTCACTTAAACACATTTCCCTGTCTTGTTTTCCTCACTGTCCCAGTATAGAAACTTAGTTCAACTTATATATATATATATATTGTAACTTGGTAGGTTTTGTAGTAACTAAGCCAGGGAGAAGGCTATATGGCAGCCCCAGAGAGGCATGAAAGAGGGTAGCCTGAGTCCTATGTCAGATTAAGAGCCAGAGGTTCTCCTGTTCTTGCTTAGGAATGCCTCAATCCTTAGCTGCCTTTGCCACTTAGGAAGCAAGGTCATCGAGGTTTGGTGGTGCCATTTCCCCCTCTGCAAGTGGAGCTAATGTGGCGAAGGACCCATACCCAAATGAGGGTAAGATGTCTTAAGTACTGAGGGTAAACTTAAGCCATGCTGCAAATGAAAAATTACAGTAAGCCTGCAGGTCAGAGAGGCCCCACTGCAGGTCTAACGACTTCAATTTACAGAGTATAAATAGGAGTATAAATAAAGTATAAATAGGAGAAGACTTTCGCATGTGAGTTGGGTTAGTGGAAGAGACCTGCTTCTTGCCCAGTTATTTGTGCAGAAGTTAGACAGGTGGATCACTGGGAGCTGGACATCTGATTCCCTTCCTTTAATTTCCAGGAAGTTATTTCAAGAGGAAAAGAAGGCAGCAAAAGAATACCTTGAAGCAGTCTCTAAGTACCATTCTGATTTGAAGCAAAGATGTAGCAGGTGAGTAGAAGGGTGGGAATGAACCGAGGGTTCTAGTTCTAGGGTTCAGCTCTGGAAGATTCTAGGCCAGGAGATTGGAATCTAGGGTGCTAGCTTAATCCTCTGTCCTTGGAACATGGTGCTTGATTTTTTAAAAAAAGGATTTTGCTATAAAATGCAATACAAACTCTAGGCTCTTTAGCTTATTTGTTTAAATATTGAGAATCTAAAAGGACCAATGCAAAACTCAATGTTGAAGGTTTCTATATATTTCTCTCCTGGCTTTTCCAATGTGATTCTTCTTATCTCTTGTTCTGATGGCTCTTTGTATCTGGGGAAATGCTGTGAGCTGCTTCTTCCATATTACTGCAGCTTCCTCTCTTTGGAAAGTGACACCTGTGACTCCATTCACTATGCCTCCTTGAATCAGTTCTCAGTTCTCAGTTACATTGATTCATTCCACAGCCTCGGAATGATCCCAACAAGATGTGGCTGTAGTCTGTAGCTTATCACTTGTTAAGACACGGTGAGTTACTGAAGCACTCTAATCTGTTTTATTTCTTCCTGAGGCCACATAGGCTATTTTGTATCTCAAATTTTGAGGCCGGGTACCCTGTTTTTCTTCTTTCAGATTAAAAACAGAACTGGAAGAGATGGAGATGGAGGATAGTAGCACCAGTGAGAATTAGCTTAAGATGCTGAGTGCTGCAGCAGAGGATACAGAGTACAGGTTAATTTTTATGGAGTCTTTAAGGCTGTTACTTTAAGGCTGGTTAGGACACTTCCCCATAGGAAGCTGTATGTAAAGCAGAGGCAAACTCTATTGGGAGCAGGGAGCAAGTCTGGCACTCTGAAATAAAACCAGGTGAGAGAAGAGATTATGAAAGGACCAAAAGAGAAAGCCAAGCAAATTAAAGGCTTGGGTTGACTCTGAAATATCAAAGTGGATCATGTGTGTGCTTCTAGTGATTGCAAAAGGGCCAAGAAATTGGTGGGATGTAGAAAGTAAAAGATGTGGGTTTATTAGTCAAAGTGGATTATAGGAAATACAGTGGTACCTCCAGTTACGAACTTAATTCGTTCCTGAGGTCCGTTCTCAAGCTGAAACCATTCTTAACATGAGGCGCGCTTTGGCTAATCGGGCCTCCCGCTGCTGCCATGCACTGGCGTGCGACTTCTCCTCGCAACCTGGGGCAAAGTTCGCAACTAGGGGCATCTACTTCTGGGTTAGCGGAGCTTGTTACCCGAAGCATTCGTAAGGAGGGCAGTATGTAAAACGAGGTTCCACTGTATGGTTGTTCTTAGAGAAGACTTAGTTTACTAAACAGTGCAACGCTTCTCACAACACAGAAAGACATGCTATAAGAATTTTAGAGATAATTCTCTCATTTCATCCTCCCATCCCATGGCAGGTTCATGCGAGTGGAAGGAATCTTGCTTTTAGTAGCAAGAAAAATGAAAACCCCTGAGGAATGCTGGTACCTTGCTTCACCCTCGATGTTTGCAAGGCATTTGTTAATAAAGTAGTTTGATGGATTCTTTGTTTAGTTCTTAATGTTCATTGCTGCAAAGATGATTCAGCGATCTCCATTTAAAAGAACTACTGTTCTACAGTGGCGGGAAGGGATCCAAAAGAATGGGTTGTCCCTCCCACTCACACTTTTAGGCAGGATTATGTAAATTAAGAATGTTTACCTCACTGTGTGAGAGGACAACCCACTTTTGTTCCTTCTTGTCTAGCTCCCAATGCAGGTCACGGCTGACTTTGTTGTCCTTGTTGGCATAGGAGTGCCAACTATTTGATTTACTTCCAATATTTTCTGGGATGTTGTCTCTGCCTGTGGAGCAAGGGAGAGAGAGGCCATCAGAGTGGGATCTTCCAAAAAGCAGGATTTTCTGATTGCAATGTTAAACCTACATGTGTAGGGTCTGTACAGAATCTGCCAGTGTAATCCTGCTCCTCATCTGCATGTGTTCAGCCTAGTTCACACATAATAATAATAATAATAATAATAATAATAATAATAATAATAATAATAATTTATTTATACCCCGCCCATCTGGCTGGGTTTCCCCAGCCACTCTGGGCGGCTTTCAACAGAACATTAAAATACAATAATCTATTAAACATTAAAAGCCTCCCTAAACAGAGCTGCCTTCAGATGTCTTTAGGTCTGGTAGTTGTTGTTCTCTTTGACATCTGAAGGGAGGGCGTTCCACAGGGTGGGTGCCACTACCGAGAAGGCCCTCTGCCTGGTTCCCTGTAACTTGGCTTCTCGTAGTGAGGGAACCGCCAGAAGGCCCTCGGCACTGGACCTCAGTGTCCGGGCTGAACGATGGGGGTGGAGACGCTCCTTCAGGTATACTGGACCGAAGCCATTTAGGGCGTTAAAGGTCAGCACCAACACTTTGAATTGTGCTCTGAAACGTACTGGGAGCCAGTGTAGGTCTTTCAAGACCGGGGTTATGTGGTCTCGGCGGCCGCTCCCAGTCACCAGTCTAGCTGCCGCATTCTGGATTAGTTGTAGTTTCCGGGTCACCTTCAAAGGTAGCCCCACGTAGAGCGCATTGCAGTAGTCCAAGCGGGAGATAACTAGAGCATGCACCACTCTGGCAAGACAGTACGCGGGCAGGTAGGGTCTCAGCCTGCGTACCAAATGGAGCTGATAGACAGCTGCCCTGGATACAGAATTAACCTGGGCCTCCATGGACAGCTGTGGGTCCAAAATAACTCGCAGGCTGCGCACCTGGTCCTTCAGGGGCACAGTTACCCCATTCAGGACCAGGGAGTCCTCCACACCTGCCCGCCTCCTGTCCCCCCAAAACAGTACTTCTGTCTTGTCAGGATTCAACCTCAATCTGTTAGCCGCCATCCATCCACCAACCGCCTCCAGACACTCACACAAGACCTTCACCGCCTTCACTGGTTCTGATTTGAACGAGAGGTAGAGCTGGGTATCATCCGCATACTGATGAACACCCAGTCTAAACCCCCTGATGATCTCTCCCAGCAGCTGCATGTAGATGTTAAAAAGCATGGGGGAGAGGACAGAACCCTGAGGTACCCCACAAGTGAGAGCCCAGGGGTCTGAACACTCATCCCCCCCCACCACTTTCTGAACACGGCCCAGGAGGAAGGAGCGGAACCACTGTATAACAGTGCCCCCAGCTCCCAACCCCTCTAGACGGTCCAGAAGGATGTTATGGTCGATGGTGTCAAAAGCCGCTGAGAGATCCAGCAGAACTAGGAAACAGCTCTCACCCTTGTCCCTAGCCCGCTGGAGATCATCGACCAGTGCGACCAAGGCAGTTTCAGTCCCATGATGAGGTCTGAATCCCGATTGGAAGGGATCCAAATGGTCCGCTTCTTCCAGGCGTGCCTGGAGTTGTTCAGCAACCACTCGCTCAATCACCTTGCCCAAGAATGGAAGATTTGAGACTGGGCGATAGTTGGCCATATTGGCCGCATCCAAAGATGGTTTTTTAAGAAGCGGTTTAATAACCGCCTCTTTTAGCGGGTCTGGGAAGGCTCCCTCGCAAAGAGAAGCATTCACCACCCCGCGGAGCCCATCGCCCAGCCCTTCCCGGCTAGCTTTTATAAGCCAGGATGGGCAAGGATCAAGGAGACAGGTGGTTGGTTTCACTCGTCCAAGCAGCCTGTCCACATCCTCGGAGGTAACAGATTGGAATTGATCCCACACAACTGGACTAGACAGGACTCTAGCACTCTTCCGCCCTGGCCCTGCTCCCACAGTGGAGTCTACCTCTTCCCGAATCTGAGCGACTTTATCTGCAAAAAACTTTGCAAAATCATTGCAGGAGATCATGTGGCCCGTCCTTGGCCCTGATGGAGCAGGTGGTTCCGCTAAATTGCGAACCACCTGAAAGTCTCCAGCTGCTGTTTTCTGCAGATGCGATAGAGGCGGTGAAGAAAGTCTTCTTCGCTGTCACTACCGCCACTTGGTAGGCTCGACATTGAGCTCTAACCTGTGTCCGGTCAGATTCAGAATGAGTTATCCGCCACCGGCGCTCTAGCCGTCTCAACGATTGTTTCATAGAATCACTAGTAAATTAAGCCCGTAAAGATTACGGGCTCTAGAGGAAAGGCGGCGGCGGGAGCCTCCAGGAACGGGAGGCTCCGCTGGAGGTGTGCGGGCGCCCTTGGCCGCTTCCCTTGGGGAGGGAGGCTGACAGGGGACGCTCTGCTCTCGGCCGGCCCGTTCTCCGTGGAGGAGGAGGAGGCGGCGGCGGCGGCCATGGGCGAAGCGGAACGCTCGGTGGTGGCGGCAGACGCGGGGCTGAAGGCAAGCGGCGCCCGAGGAAGCGACGTCGGCGACGGCCATGCCCTGCTCCTCCCTCGGAGCCGCAGCGCCGCCTCCTCCTCCTCCTTCCCCGCCTCCTCGGGCCTCCCTGGCCGGCAGTTTCCGGCGCCGGAGGGCGGCACTCGGCGTGGGCTCCGTGACTTAGGCAGGCCAAGGGGGAAGCGGGGCATGGCGGTGGCCGGCGGCGGCTCGGCCCTGACGGTGACCGTCACGGTGAGCGCCCCTGGCAAAGCCGAAGCGCCCCTGGCAAAGCCGGCAGGTCCGCGGAGGTGCCTGGGCAGGGCGAGCCCGGCGGTGGTCGGTTGCCCCCTCTGCGGCCCGGGAGGGCGACCGTGCGAGGCGGCAGCAGTGAGCCAACTGACGACGCGCCTGCGCACGGCCGCCCTCTCGGACACGCCCCCTCTCCGCCCGCTCCAATCCGTGTGTCACTGGAACGCACGCGCACTTGCGAATTCCTGTGACACACGGAAAGCTACGGAGGGACACAGGCTCTTTATTATATAGGATAGAATCATAGAGTTGGAAGAGACCACAAGGGCCATCCAGTCCAACCCCCTGCCAAGCAGGAAACACCATCAAAGCATTCCTGACAGGTGGCTGTCAAGCCTCTGCTTAAAGACCTCCAAAGAAGGAGACTCCACCACACTCCTTGGCAGCAAATTCCACTGTCGAACAGCTCTTACTGTCAGGAAGTTCTTCCTAATGTTTAGGTGGAATCTTCTTTCTTGTAGTTTGAATCCATTGCTCCGTGTCCGCTTCTCTGGAGCAGCAGAAAACAACCTTTCTCCCTCCTCTATATGACATCCTTTTATATATTTGAACATGGCTATCATATCACCCTTTAACCTTCTCTTCTCCAGGCTAAACATACCCAGCTCCCTAAGCCGTTCCTCATAAGGCATTGTGTCCAGGCCTTTGACCATTTTGGTTGCCCTCCTCTGGACACGTTCCAGCTTGTCAGTATCCTTCTTGAACTGTGGTGCCCAGAACTGGACACAGTATTCCAGGTGAGGTCTGACCAGAGCGGAATACAGTGGTACTATTACTTCCCTTGATCTAGATGCTATACTCCTATTGATGCAGCCCAGAATTGCATTGGCTTTTTTAGCTGCTGCATCACACTGTTGACTCATGTCAAGTTTGTGGTCTACCAAGACTCCTAGATCCTTTTCACTTGTACTGCTCTCAAGCCAGGTGTCACCCATCCTGTATTTGGGCCTTTCATTTTTTTTTTGCCCAAGTGTAGTACTTTACATTCCTGTTAAAATTCCTGTTAAAATTCATCCTGTTTGCCTTGGCCCAGTTCTCTAATCTGTTAAGGTCATTTTGAAGTGTGATCCTGTCCTCTGGGGTATTAGCCACCCCTCCCAATTTGGTGCCATCTGCAAACTTGATCAGGATGCCCTCAAGCCCATCATCCAAGTCATTGATAAAGATGTTGAATAAGACTGGGCCCAAGACAGAACCCTGTGGCACCCCACTAGTCACTTCTCTCCAGGATGAAGAGGAGCCATTGATGAGCACCCTTTGGGTTCGGTCAGTCAGCCAGTTACAAATCCACTGAATGGTAGCATTGTCTAGCCCGCATTTTACCAGCTTCTTTACAAGAATATCATGGGGCACCTTGTCAAAGGCCTTGCTGAAATCAAAATAGGCTACATCCACAGCGTTCCCTTCATCTACCAGGCTTGTAATTCTGTCAAAAAATGAGATCAGATTAGTCTGACATGACTTATTTTTCAGAAACCCATGCTGACTTTTAGTGATCACAGCGTTCCTTACTAGGTGCTCACAGACCGTTTGCTTAATGATCTGCTCTAGAATCTTTCCTGTGTATTCATAAGGAATTTGATTTAGATTGTATCTTACTGGCCCAGTGGTTTTTCCTACTTTCTTCAGTTTAAGCTGGAATTTTGCTATAAGAAGCTGATGATCTGAGCCACAGTCAGCTCCAGGTCTTGTTTTTGCTGAGTGTATAGAGCTTCTCCATCTTTGGCTGCAGAGAATATAATCAATCTGATTTCGATGTTGCCCATCTGGTGATGTCCATGTGTAGAGTCGTCTCTTGTGTTGTTGGAAAAGAGTGTTTGTGATGACCAGCTTGTTCTCTTGACAGAACTCTATTAGCCTTTGCCCTGCTTCATTTTGAACTCCAAGGCCAAACTTGCCAGTTGTTCCTTTTATCTCTTGACTCCCTACTTTAGCATTCCAATCCCCTATAATGAGAAGAACATCCTTCCTTGGTGTCATTTCTATAAGGTGTTGTAAGTCTTCATAGAATTGGTCAATTTCAGTTTCTTCAGCACTGGTAGTTGGTGCATAAACTTGGATTACTGTGATGTTAAAAGGTCTGCCTTGGATTCGTATCGAGATCATTCTATCATTTTTGAGATTGCATCCCAGTACAGCTTTCGCCACTCTTTTGTTGACTAATAATAATAATAATAATATTTATTTACGGCCATAGGCCCACAGAGATGTTTAAGAACCATATACAGCTTATACAACATCACTTTAACAATTTAAATAAGGATAGTTTAGATATGATTTGACGAGTTTAAAATCAGCAAACAAGTTCGTACAGTTACTTGTGACCCTGCAAATTAAAAAGAACTATTGAACAAGTACATTTCAAATTTTACAGTCTACAGGACTCTATTTGGATACATTTAGAAAAAGATCAATATTCATAGAGTAGGCCATTTTTCTTTTTGTATGAAAGGACTACAATCAAAAATCTTGCCACTAGCAGTGATTTGCTCGGGTCCCTGTCCTGTAGGAGATATGCTAACTGGGCCTCCACTGTCATACCCAAAGTCTCTGAAATTAAAGGGAGTAAAAATCGGGACCGAGCAGCCCTGTGCAACGGACAGCCTACAAGTATGTGGTGAAGAGATTCAATGGTTCTATTGTTTTGTTGACTATGAGGGCCACTCCATTTCTTTTACGGGATTCCTGCCCACAGTAGTAGATATGATAGTCATCCGAACTGAATTCGCCCATTCCCGTCCATTTCAGTTCACTGATGCCCAGGATGTCAATGTTTATTCTTGCCATCTCGTTTTTTACCACATCTAGCTTACCAAGGTTCATGGTTCTTACATTCCAGGTTCCTATGCAATACTTTTCTTTACAGCATTGGACTTTCCTTTCGCTTCCAGGCATATCCGCAACTGAGCGTCCTTTCGGGTTTGGCCCAGCCGCTTCATCAGCTCTGACTCTACTTGTACTTGTCCTCCGCTCTTCCCCAGTAGCATGTTGGACACCTTCCGACCTGAGGGGCTCATCTTCCAACGTCATATCTTTTATATGTCTGTTGTCTTTGTCCATGGAGTTTTCTTGGCAGGGATACTGGAGTGGCTTGCCAGTTCCTCCTCCAGGTGGATCACGTTTGGTCCAAACTCTCCACTACGACCTGTCCATCTTGACCTGTCCATAGCTTCCCTGAGTAATTCAAGCCCCTTCGCCACGACAAGGCAGTGATCCATAAAGGGGTGCAAACCAGTACTCATAGTTTATTTCATTCTAGAGACAAAGCAGAATTCAAGGTTTGTTCTTGGCTTACTGCTAGTGGTTTGTTGGGAGAAAGAAAAACTATGAGCACTGGTTTGCATATGATGCTAAGCCAGTACTTGGGCTTATTTTCTCCTGGCACACAAAAAGATAAGAGGGCTGGGCACAACTGAGCAGTGTGCACCAGTCTGCTCCTTGCTTACAGTGAGCCATTGTTTATGGTATACTGTTACATGCAAACCAGGTAATCATCTGAAGGGTGCAGTTATTTCTTTTGTTTCACTGTTACCTCTGCTCAAACAGGTTTTAGCAGGATTGGCAAACCTTGCAAAACCTGCTTGAGTGGTGAAATAATTGGACAGAAAGATGCACATCACATACAACAATGCCTCTATCAACTCTAAGGTTAAAAAACAAGCAAGACTCCAAACACCTGTCATGTGTAAAATCCTTCTTAAACTCTTAAAAGAAATCCATACAACTCCACTCCTGGGGAGGGGGGATAAATTTTGAAGTTAAATTTAAATTTAAAGTATGTGAAATTTTGTGTTCAATTTTTTTAATGAGATTAATTTCCTTTGACTCTTAACTAAAGCTTCCTCTCACCCAGTGTTCCTCCCCTGCAACACCTTTGCCCCTGCTGTAGTTTTGGCTGAAGGATGGATATGCTGAGCAGGATTCCTAGAATATTATCCCTCCCTATTAGTTTCAGAGATCAAAAAGGAACTAAGTGTGACAAGGAAAGGTGAAAATGTCCTGCATAAATATGATCTGCTCAAAATCTAGTATTGGTTTTGGGTAGCATCAATGGAAATAGGAAACCATAATTATCTCATCTTAAGCACTGACAAATATTTAAGAAGGGTAGAAGTATTTTTAAATCACAACCACTCGGTATTTTTACACTTGGAAGTGTGCAGTGACATCCATTAACAAAATAAAAAAATTCCTTCCAGTAGGACCTTAGAGACCAACCAAGTTTGTTCTTAGTATGAACTTTCGTGTGCATGCACACTTCTTCAGATCCATTAACAATCACACTCTAGTCTACCAGCTTTTTTTCTTTTTTAAAAACCGAACTTATTATTATTATTATTATTATTATTGCTAAATTTGTATAGGCCCCTTGTCTGTAGATTTCAGGGCGGTTCACAACATAGAAATACAAGATAAAAAACACAAAATAAGACCCAGTAACCTCCCTCCACTGATCGCGATTCGTTCTATTAATCTAGCCTGAGTGCTGCCACCATCAAAGATGGCCACTTCCTGTTCGAAAGCTGAACTCTGCAAACCCCTTGAAGTGAACAACGGACATTTTTGTCACTGGCACGCAGGAAGAAGGCAGCGCCCTCGTAAGAGACGGATCACCGGCGAAGATTTCCGTCTTCGAGTGGCGTGGAAGAGGCGGCCATCTTTGTAAAGGGCGGAGGAGGCGCTGGAGACCCGGATGTTGTTCCCCTTGGTCGGGCGAAGGCGGAAACGGAAATGGAGGGCGGGGCAGGGAGCGGGAAGGCGATTGGGCTTCCTCTTCGCAGGCTCCAGAATAAGAGAGACCATGGTGAGTGCGCGGGGCGGGGGAGGCGGCGACCCGAGAGGGAAGGGGGCTCTGGGGGCGGGTAGGCCTCGACCTCTGGGGCGGAATCAGGCGCCGGGGGAAGCGGCTGTGGGCAGAGCAAGGAGGGAGCGTTCCGTCTCTGCAGCCCCAGTTAACCTTTCCTTCTGTCCTTCGCCGTCCAGGATGAATTTTCTGATCCCGACCTGGCTGTTCTGGGCGAGGAGTCCAAATCGGAGAATGGAGAAAATGCCCCCGTCTACTGCATCTGCCGCAAACCTGATATCAACTGTTTCATGATGTGAGTCTTGCTGGAGGGAGCGAGAGCCACGAGGGATTTCGCTTAGGTGCTGCGAGGGCGGAAGGGACAGGCTTAGCTTGGGGGTTTAAAAGGGATTGATTGCTCGTGTGCAGCGTGGGGCCTCGCCTCTGCATGCTGGAAGCTGATTTAAGGTGGTAGATATTGAGGAACAGTGTGGGGTGGGCAGAGCGGAGGTTATTCTTTCTGAGGCCTGCAGTTGTGTCGAAAAAGGAGCTTACTGGGAGGGTATGCAGAAATTTGTATTGTTCTGATACCTGGCTGCCAAGAAGCTGAGTTAGAGAATCCTCACCTTTCCCTTTCTTTGCCCCCCTCCCCATCCCAGAGGCTGCGATCACTGCAATGAATGGTTCCATGGCCACTGCATTAACATTACTGAGAAGATGGCAAAGGCCATACGGGAATGGTACTGCATGCAGTGCCGAGGTGAGTTTACAAGCAAGATAGTATTGAGACTGGGCTAGTCCCTGTGTAACTGGCAAAGTCCTGTGTTTCGGTCCTTAAGATAGTGTATTAGAAACGTGGAATGCCTTGATTTTGCTTACAAAACAAAACTATACATTTATTATTGTCACTGATGTTTGCAAATACGATGGGAAAATGCCACAGAATCTGTAATGGAGGTAAGTAAAAAGAAGCCTAATTTGTTGGAAGCAATCTGAGCTTGAATAAACTGTCTTTTTGGCTCTTCTTGTAAAACATTTTAAGAGTGATCATTTCTTATTAAGGCTACTGTAAAATAAGTACAACATGGCTATAAACTGTAGCTTGCCATGTGCCTTTTTTAAAAAATTGACAGCTGAAGGATTTTTTTTTCAATTAATTTTTCCAAATTATTACAAATCAAACCAAATTAAATTAGTTTAATACAGTTTCTTAAAATCAGGTTTCCTGTTCTGAACATATGATCATCACCATTTCCTCACATAGCCACATCATTTCTTATTTAGAGTCCAGTTGATATCCTTCACTTGACGTTAAACCATTCTTCCAGCTGGCTGCTTTTTTCACCTTACAAACAGCACCTCCGTTAAGTCTTATAAATAAATAGTCCACTTCACATGTGTATATACATTGTTGTTCCAGACCTGGTGTGCTGGGAGAGTTAATTATTATCTTCCATTATTCAGTTGTTTGCAGTGTTTATCTGGATGGTACAAGGTCATATTCCATTCCTTCCACTGTTTACGGACTAGCGTACGAGCTGCAATCATAAATAACTCACAGAATGCATATCCAAACTCCGGCATTAAAATTCCGCTCTGGAGTTCTTCCTTGGCACACAGTTAAAAGCAAGATCTTTTCTCAAATTCAGCCTCTTTACTACACCTGTTCGGCAGCAGTTCATTCTCTCCCCACCCACTGCATTTCTCCAACAGCAGTTCAGAAATAATTTTAAATAAAGTCCATTCAGCCTCGGTTGGGGCATTGTAAAACCTTGTTAAATTCCTTGTTGAGCATAAATCAAAAGCCTCCCCCCTCTTTTCCGAAGTAACAAACAAAATAACATAGCAGCGGCTACACACGTTCTTTTCATTATGCAGGGGAGGATAGGAAAAAAGGAGACAATTTGAAAACCACAAGAAAACACAAAGCACCTTGTCCTCCCCTTCCTTTCCCGGCTGTTAAGGGTTCTCAAGCTTCAAAGAAAACATTCAGATACCTTCAAAGCGCCAAGTCCATTCCTTTCGGCAGCTGACTGATCGCAGGCCATTAGCATATGTTGGTCCAGGAGCACCTTTCGATTAATGCCAATTGTCCAAATTATGGAGGAACCAACCACAAATCATGCTGGAGATGGAGGCTTGTCCGTGGCAGGGACATACTCCCAGGTCGCACCCACTCTGCCTTTCAAGTTGGCAGACATGGACTTGAGCGGCACAGCGGGATGCAGTGAGCTCCCCAGACCCCACTGGGGAACATTGCCAGTATTTTTGCCTCATAAATCCTGGCTTTCTCCTGCCTGACTCTCCTTGCTGCCCGTGGAGGGCAGCAAGCAGCTACTGTCATTGACTCATGATGCAGCCAGAAACTGGAGTAACCACTGGAGTTACTGTTTGTTAAAATTTTATACCCTGAACTTCCTCCGTGTAAACTACTTGCTGGACCAGGCCAACCTAGCTTCAGAGAAAGGACTACATCTACCTGTATATGCACACTACTCTCTGGTCCAAGAGTTGAACCATGTGGGTTCTCTTAGCTAATTTTCCTTTCTGCTCTACAGAGAGAGACCCAACCCTTGAGATCCGGTACAGGCACAAAAAGTCCAAGGAGAAGGATCGTGAGGGTGAACGGGAACGTGCCGAGAAGGACGAGCTGCGTGCGAAGGCTCAAGAACTGGCATTAGAGCAGAGTCGCAGCTCAAAAGTAAGTGTTTTAGCAGTGAAAGGGAGCAGAGTTCAGTCCCACCTGTGCAGGGCCTGGCATTCCAACTCCAGAATGTTGAGTGTTTGGGTTCTAAGTATCCTTCAGAACTGTGGTTCAACTGCCTACTCCCAACAGTCATGGTTTGACTGTTTGATGTAGTACAGGTAAATGTTCCTGCCCAGCTTTTTGCCTCCTTTGTCTGTTCTTGATTAGACAGTATGAAGGTGAAATCATTATAGAAGACCATAGGGCTGTAGCAAACTGTGTGTGGAGTTCAAGCCATTCCTTAGAGGTCTTTGGTGTATTTGCTGTAATAGCCGCTTCAGACTTCTTTGGGACTTTCACTCACCTCTGCCCAAGTGGAACACTTGCCATAATAGCCAAGCAGCATTCATTTTGCGGCAAATCTTCCAAGAGATTGGTTACCACCTCTTTATGCCTAATCGCCAACACATATTTGTGGGCCCCCCCCCCAAAATCTGGTTTCCTCTGGCTGGATCCTTTTATTCAGAGCTGGTTATCAAGCTAAAGGACTTGCTTCCAATAGAGGCTAGAACCCAGTATTTGTGGGGTCTTGACCGGCACTATCGGATAATTTTATTATTCATTTATATAGTTCATTTATGAATTGCTTCCCATGAGGCATCACAAAGCAATTTGCATTATTTTAAAAACATACATAAAACATTTACATATACAATTGCATATAGAATTTTAGAATTTCCTCTGATTGCTGTAGTTCACCTGCTTGGAGAAGGCAGCCTGGAGTTGCTTTGTTCATTATAATTATTATTTATATACTGCTTTTCTGAGAGAAAATATTACAGAGTGGTGTACAAAATTCAAAGCATTAATACAATCAATCCATAAAATTATAACACAAGAATCTAAAAATTCAGTGAACAGTGGCATGGGACTATAATAGCATTTTAAGCCAGCACATATTAAATGCTGGGGAAATGTATGCCCCCCCTTCCTTCCTTCCTACTGCTTTCCTGTCAATATTTGGACCTTTAAACGTTTTATACAGGACTGGGGTGCAGGTAGCAGTGTTATGGGCAAGCGAGCAAGCAATGTTTGCACAGAGAGCCCAGTTGCAAGTAGGCATTGCATCTCTGTAGTAACAGGCCCTCAATGTTCAGTTGGAAAGCCTACAAAATATGGTGCAGTTAAAATGATCCTTTGGCTCTACATAAACATTTTCACATCTGATATCCTGTTTAGGTCATGGGTGGGGAGCCTGTGACTCTCCAGATGTTGAATTCTGACTCCTATCATAACTGACATTGGCCATGCTGACTGGGGGGAATGGGAGTCCAGCAACAGGTTCCCCACCACGGATTTAAGTCATGTATAGTTGTTGCCTCAACCTATTTCCCCTCCTGCCTAGACTAATAATATATATTGCTAGCTTGTTTGGACTCTTAAGTCTTCACACTGATGAACCCTGAAGGTTAAATGCGCACATTGATGAGCGCCACTTGTTTTAAAAACAGGCAGGTTAAGGTTGCAATCCTGTAAAAAGGTAAAGGTAAAGGGACCCCTGACCATTAGGTCCAGTTGCAGACGACTCTGGGGTTGTGGCGCTCATCTCGCTTTACCGGCCGAGGGAGCCGGTGTACAGCTTCCGGGTCATGTGGCCAGCATGACTAAGCCGCTTCTGGCGAACCAGAGCAGTGCACGGAAACGCCGTTTACCTTCCCACCACCTATTTATCTATTTGCACTTTGACGTGCTTTTGAACTAGGTTGGCAGGAGCAGGGACCGAGCAATGGGAGCTCACCCCGTCACAGGGATTCGAACCGCCGACCTTCTGATCGGCAAGCCCTAGGCTCTGTGGTTTAGACCACAGCGCCAATGCGCAATCCTGTACTCACCTGGAAATAGGTCCCTTTGTACTAAGTGGGGCTTTCTTCTGAGTATGGGATTGTGTTGTAATATAATATATGTTTATCAGTATACGACCTGTTATGTATACGTGTCTTATCAGCCACAATAGGTGAATGGAATCTTCATGGACAGAAGGCAATATACTTCCTGATGAGTGCATGCTGTGAATAAACAATAGTGGAAGGCCATTCCACTCCTACTCTGCTTGTGAACTTCCTGTGGCATCTGGCTAGCTGCTGGAGATAGAAATGCTGCACTAGAATAGCAGGGATCCCAGCAGGGATCTTCTTATGTTCTTTGATGCTTTCTTATAATGCTGCTGATAATTGAGGTTTCTGGATGATGTGAGGAAGAAAAGGGAGTACTTAAGCTCATTTGCAGGTTTCATGCCTGGCAGTATCTGGCTCTATAAATCTGAGGCATGTTTGATAGATCTGAGTAAGTAAGTACCCGTAAGTAGGAACTACCGCCTCGTGCCCAAGTCAAGGACATTGCTGTGGATCCCTCAGGTTCCTGTGGCCAGGAGTGCTTTTCCTCTTGTTGAGAAAGGGGGAACCCTCAGTTTCTCCATTTGATCTTTGTGACAATTTGGGCTTCCTCAGCTGTGCTAGAATATTTTAACATGCTCCATATGGGTCTTGCTCTCTTGTTTTGCTCTCTGATAATATGTATGCCATATCGAACACTTTGGAGAAAGACCAGGATATAAAATTTTAACAAATCATAGAATCATAGAGTTGGAAGAGACCACAAGGGCCATCCAGTCCAACCCCCTGCCAAGCAGGAAACACCATCAAAGCATTACTCCACCATCAAAGCATAACTCCAGCGATCCCTCTAGATAGCCTCTACATACTCATCTCTCCCCACTTACTTTCACTTTTTAAAATCAGCAGCAGATCAAGCGCTCAGCGCGCATGTGTGGTGAATGCGAGGCCTGCAGGCGCACAGAGGATTGTGGACAGTGTGATTTCTGCCGTGACATGAAGAAATTTGGGGGCCCCAACAAAATCCGCCAGAAGTGCCGGCTGAGGCAATGCCAGGTCCGGGCTCGGGTGAGTATTCCGGTGGGCGCTTTCTGCCCAGAGATCATTGCATGTTTTTCTCTGTGGGTCACTTTCTTGGCTGCTCCACCCCAGAGGAGCAGCCACCTCAAATTCAAGCTGTTGATTTGTGTGTAGCTCACACGTGATTTTTGTTTCCCGTTCTTTTCTTCCTAGGAGTCCTATAAATATTTTCCAGCTTCGGTAAGTTTCCTTTTTCCCTCCAGTTTTTTTTTCTTTTTTTCTCTTTTTCATTAAAAACGGGACTTAAAATAGTTGAGTGTTCAGTTGGGACTCCTGGTTTTTCCCCCCTAGATAGGGGAAGCAGAATGAGACCTGGTCTATGCACACAGCAAAATAAGGTGGAAAAAAATCTGGGAGTGGTTGAGTGGACTGTGCTGCTTCAGATAGCAGATGGAGTACATCTAGAAAACAAAAATCTCCCTTCCGGAAGGAATGTAGCATAGCAGGGAGAAAATGTATGATCTGGCTTACTCCATGTTGATTTTATCCCCCTTGCTGGGTGTATTCAAAAAGGATAGCCATAAATATATGTTAAAAGATAACCCTCACCTGTCTTGAAGTGAGATGGTCCATTATGCCACATCATTTCCACCTTGTTCTGCTCTATGTTCGGATGCAGCCTGATAGTTAGTGGGGTGTAGTTGAGATAACTTGGTACCTGGCAGTGCATTCCTGTACATGTTTACTTGGAAGTAAGGCCATGCTGAGTTCAGTTGGACTTAACTCCCAGGAAAGGGAATGTAGGATTGCAATCTCAGAGTCCCGTTTGGATGCGTTCTCAATTGCAGGTTTTTTGTTGGACACTTCAGCCCTGCTTTTTTTGAAATGACAGCTTCTTCTCTCTTCTTGATTTTGGGAAATAAGCGGGTGTTGGGATTCTCTCTCTCTCTTTTTCTCTATATTTCTGCTTCTCACGCTTTGCTGCTTTGATCTTCAGTGAGTTCTGTTTTCTGTTTACCAAAGCTGTGCTCAGGAAAGGAGGGGTGTGCTCACGTTTGTGCTGTTTCGATGCATTATGCTTTTGAAGCCAGATAGATGGCTTCTTTAATGCTTTCCTTTCTTCTTTCCTCCCTTTTTCCTCTCACTGCTTTCCCCCTCCCTCCCCCCTCCCACTTACCCTAATGCTCAATAGATGTTACGGGGGCGGGAGGATGATCTGCAGATGCTAAAGGAACAGCTAGAATCGGCTGCCACACCTGAACCTCTGTCGGATGACGATCTGCACATAGATCCCGATTTGTATCAGGAGCTTTGTTCAGGGGCCTTCGATGACCAGAACCTGGTGAGACCTGTGCTGGACCTGTTCCCTTGGGATTCCTTGGGCGAGTTGGCAGGGCTCATGCATACTGATGTCAAAAAGCTGTGTCCTAGGACAGGAGGTGTTCTGGGTTGCCTCTTTCTTGCCCCGCACCATCTCTTATTCTGTGTTCTGAAATTACTCAGATCAAGTATGCTGGAGAAATACAGCCAAAAAACATGGCTAAATATTCCATATTAGTATGTGATTTTAAAGCTCCCTGCTTATCCACTTTCAACTATTCCTAGAGCACAGTATATGAAATCTGTCCTCACGCCTGCTTTTTGTTGCTGCTGCTGTGGCTCACCTTGTTTCCTCACGTTAAGCCATCTTTCCCTCAGGTCTCTAAACTCTCTAGCCCTTTTCCTCTCGAGTGTTTACTATTTAGCTGACTGCTTACACAGACCCTCTTCTTGCTCTTGATTCCCAGCCCCTTCGCTACTTTGTTTTCCCAGAACCTCTTACTTAACAGCATATAGGTCTGCCTGTGGAACTTCCATTTCTTTTTTAAAAAACCAATTTTTTAAAAAAAAATTCATAAAGAAATATTTTTAGATAAAAAAATATAAAAAAACAAAAACAGAGAGAAAGAGAAAGAGAACAGAAAACACCAAAGGAAAAGCAAAGAAATAAAAGAAGAAAAATGAAGAAAAATAAAAAAAACTTCTGATTTCCTGCCTGTCAGTTACATAAAAGAAATTATTCAAAATATTCACTCTAAAATGACACCCAACTGATCTGTTTTCTGTTAGGCAATATTTTCCAGTCTTTTGACCCAAATAGATATGGTAATTCATTTTCCTTTTTACACAAAAAGTCCAAAAGGAGATCACTAATTATTATTAATGAATGTCATCAATTTGCTGTGGTTTTCCATCTTGATTTTTTTTTTAAAAAAAGATTTCTTCCAGTTATGTTTCTTCCATTCTTTTTCTGGGAAAAGCACTGGAGGCCTGAATTCACATCAAGTTGTACACAGAGTATTTTCTCTCTCAACTCTTATTTCTGTCAGCTCAGGATGTCACTTCATCTCTCCATCCATGGCTTCATTCCATTCCTCCAACATTGCAACTCTCCCATTTGGCTATTTCATTCCTCCAAGCACCTGTGTGTAAGACTTTTCCATTTCACCGTCTGTTGCCTCCAACTCTACCATTTCACCCTCCTGTTCTGGCAATCCTTTATCCACATTCTACTCTGAAGTCTCTGTATCCTCTTGGATTCCACTTTCCATTTTATCCTTCTATGGTCCACTTTCATTCACTATTTCATCAGTCTTAGCTCTAATCACTTTTATTTGCTCTTCAAACATTTGCTGAAGGTTGTCAACAGTCAATGGAATGTCCAGTGATGTATTTGTCATACTGAATGTTCTTGATCCTAGTAACAATTCAGCCTCCGCCTTAAGATCTTCAATCTTCCTTATCCAACTTAAGATCTTCACAGTGTTATCTCTTATCAAAACACATTCCTTTCCCATAGGTGAAATATGAAGTAGCAAAATTCCATTTCAAAGCAACACTTTCATCAGGATAACAGAGAACTAAACATAAAGAAAATAGAGATCCTAGCACTCAGAACTCCTTTGAATTTTTAAAACCTTATTGATTCAAACAATTAGAGCATGCTTTTTGTTTTATCTTCAGCCCTTAAATGATCAACTCTTCTTAAAGCCAGAAATTAGCTCACACACCAGATGTAAATTTCAACCAGTAAACGGAGAAATCTCTTTTAGTCTTAAACTGTGATTAGAGAAAGGAAGGCTTTGCAGACCCAATGCCCTGAGACCTCTTACATGGCTTTTGGGCAAGATGCTGATTCCTTCGCTCTAAGTCATGTGTTTCCAGGAGCTGACAGCTTCTAAGTCTCCTAACCATTTCTCTCACAGAAGCTATATGGTTGATGAATGTTCTACTGCTGACAATCCCCACCCCCAGCAGTTGGGATGTTTGGGTTGTATCCACCATGGTAGCTCTGTTTGTGAAACAAACTTCCACATGGGATATGGAATTTTCCCGTTCTCTCCTTGCTGCCCCCCCCAAATCTTCTCCAGAAGGTTGGGGAGACCTTTGCAAGTAGATTTTGGGAATGTGTGGGGAGAGGAGGGAAGGGGAAATCTGTTACGCAAGCAGAACTCTGTGTCCTTGTCGCTGAATGTAACCCTTTGTGAACATTTGGAGTTGTTGCTGCTGCTTAGCTGCTTTCTAGGCAGGCAGCAGTTGCTTTTTTGCCTGCATTTAATTGCTATAATTTACCTTAAATAATCCCAAGATCTTAAAAAAAAAATAATGAAGCAAAGATTAGGATGGTGGAACTAAATGGCAATTAAGGTGGAAAGTACCGGTACATTCACCATAGTATAGACACCTGTGGTATTATAGGGCATTGAAGACCCAATTCTTGCTGACCAGAAGATCTGCCATAGAATCATAGAATTGTAGAGCTGGAAGGGTCCCCGAGAGTCATCTAGTCCAGGCATAAGCAAACTTGGCTCTCCAGATGTTTTGGGACTACAACTCCCATGATCCCTAGCTAACAGGATCAGTGGTCAGGGATGATGGGAATTGTAGTCCCAAAACAACTGGAGGGCCAAGTTTACCTATGCCTGCTCTAGTCCAACTCCCTGCAATGCAAAAATCTCAGCTAAAACATTCATGATGAATGGCTCTCCAACCTCTGCTTACAAACCTCCAATGAAGGAGAGCCCACCACCTTCTGAGGGAGTCTGCTCCACTATCTAACAGATCTTACCATCAGAAAGTTCTTTCTGGTGTTGAGTCAGAATCTCCTGCATCGTAACTAGAATCCTTCGATTCAGGTCCCCTCCTCCAGTGCAGGAGAAAACAAACTTGCTCCATCTTCCCTGTGAAAGTTATTTAGATACTTGAAGATGGCTACTATTTCTTCTGTTTACTTGGGGCTGGATCCCAGTCATTCTGATACCTGGTTGTAGAGGATGGCAAAGAAACACTTCTTTGTGGCAGATATCCATAGGTGGCAGTATAACCGTCTATTTGATCCAACTTACTTAAAAAGCCCAGTACAAAGGTGACCCTCTTGCTGTGTGAAGCATGCAAAGCCATTAACTGTCCTACAAAGGGGGAACACCAGATTTGAGTTTGCATGATGAAGTTGCAGCATGGATGGCTGATGGCTGTTGGGTCAGATCTGCTCCACTCTCCCAACTGCCAGGAAGAAAATAAGGGTGTGAAAGGGCTGCAGCCACCATTGCAAGCGCTGGAATATATGGGTTTGGCCTGAAACCTCTTAATTCCCTCAGTGAAGGGGTTCTTCCACAAAGCTAGCTGTTGACCAGGATGTGGAGTTCAGATTGCACACAGTTCTTTCTTGGGGGCAGGGGACCAAACGCTTTCCTGCCTTCCTTAAGTCAAAACACCCTGCTAGAGAACCTCCAGATCCTTTTAGCACGAGAATGGGGAACCTGTGGTCCTCTGGGTGTTGCTGAACTACAACTCCCATCACCCCTGACCATTGGCCATGTCGGCTAGGGCTGGTGGGAGTTGTAGTCCACAGGTTGTAATGGTAGTAGTAATAATAATGATAATAAAATTAGTTATTTGTATGCCACCCATCTGACTGGGTTCCCCCAGTCACTCTGGACAACTTCCAACAAATTAAAACACAATATGACATCAAACAGGGCTGCTTTCAGATGTTTTCTAAAAGTCACATAGTTGCTTATTTCCTTTACATCTGACCAGAGGGTGTTCCACAGGGTGGGCACGACCACTTTTGCACATCTAGATTTATTGGAGGACTCCTTTTACTTTTCTCTCTTTCCTCCTGTTAGCCGTGGCTCAGTGACACTGACGATGCGCCCTTCCTTGATCCTGTGTTGCGGAAACGCGCTGTGAAAGTGAAGCATGTCAAGCGGAGGGAGAAGAAGTCTGAGAAGAAGGTATGATCCTAGATGGTGGGTGGGAAATGTCACAACAACTGTGCAAGAGTGCCAGGCTTGTTTTTAGTGACCAGGCCTTCCCAGAGCTGCAATTCTTTTTGGGTATGTGACAACAAAATCACACTCGTAAAATCAGAATATTTGTTTATTTATTGAGATTTTAAGGTGGTTTTTCACTAAGGATCTCAAATTGGCTTCCACAAATTAAAACTAAATACAATTTTAGATTAGATCATTCAATATGAACAACACAGAACAGGCCAAACTGAAACCCAAGGGCAGGCTCAACAACTCAACTGGAAGCCTGGGAGAAGAGTTGAGTCTTGACTAGACAACCGAAGGCTAACAACAATATTGCTGTCTTCACCTCTGCGGGGAGAGAGTTCCAAATCCAGTGCACAGTCCCTGGGAAGGATGGTACAGCACAGTGAGCAATACTGGGTGGCACAGCAAACACCCCCCTCCCCTGTTGATCTACTGTATCATTGTGGCCTCGGCTCCCAACCCAGGGAGCTTCTCAGGAGGCCAGGGCTGAAATAGGTCAGATAATCTACTTCATTTAAGCACATCTGAAGTTGCACAACCACAACTGTCTTGTGCACCATGCCTAAAATGGGGGTGTTAGCAATTGGGCAGGAGTTATCAAGGACCTTGGGGCCCGGGGGGGGGGGCCTCTTGAGGAGTAGGCGCACCATCACCTTTTCGAAGGTGGTTGGGACAAGCCCTTTTTGCAAAGAGGCAATAACTGCTCCCTGGATCAATCCTGCCAGCCCCCTCCAGCAAAGCTAAGCTCAAACAAGTCAAGGAAGGCAAGGGTCGAGAGAACATGTCATGGGTTGTATTTCTTCATACCTCTTGTCCACATCTTCATGTGCCAACAACTGAAACTGATCTCATGCAATAGGGCCACAATGGCGTTAAGGTTGGAACTACCCAGCCCTCCAACCTATGCTAGTATAGTCTACTCTTGCTTCCCCCAGCGTGGTGCCCTTATGAGGTTTCAGACTACAAATCCCATCAGCCCCAGTCATCACGGTCAGTAGTCAGGGAAGGTGGGAGTTACAGCCCACAACAGCTGGAGAAAGGGTGTTCTACTCTGACTGGCAGTGGCCCTCCGGCATAGGTGCCACCTTACGAAGAATGGGGGGCGGGGGGCGGCAGCAATGCGTGCTGTTGGAGAAGCTGGGCGCGGCATTGCAGCAGTGGCATGGCTTCAGTGGCTGCCACTTCCTGCTGCTGCCACTGCCACTGGTCTGGGGCTCCTTGCTGCCTTCTTCCCCTCCGTGGCAAGAGGAGAAGGAGCTGCGGCCATTGAAGCTGCGCTGCACTTGGCTCCAGGCTGGGGCAGCACAAGCTTCCATAGTTGCGGCTTTGGCTCCTCCTGCTACCATTGGCCTGGGGCTGCTTCCTGCCACCTTTGGACTTTGGGGGGCCCCTAGGAGATGGCACCCCTGCCCTCCAGAGTCTCTGGCAGGAAGTGTTTCTCCCCATCCTATTAATTGAATATCTCGCAGATTAAACCTGGGACCTAGTACATGTGAAGCATGTGCTCTTCCACTGAGCTCTGGTCCTGGCTTATGCATTTTTTAATGTGAAAAGTATCCAGTCCTTGCATGGTGACACAAAAATACATATGAAAGAGGAGAGTTGTTGCCTTGTGACTTGGGACAGAAGACTAAGCATATGAATGTATTTATGAGAGGTTGTCTTAATACAAGAAATAACTGGTCTGACAACCCATTTTGGTGATTGCTTTAGACTTCAGTGGCTTCTATTAGATGATGATAAAACCACTGTGGTGTAGTTGCTAAGCATTCTGGACTGTGAGCAGAGAGACGCAGATTCAAGCCCTCTGGAGGAAGCCCTTCCAATCCAAGCCCCTTCTGCCTGCTTCCTCAAGGGTGCACCTGTGGGGCTTCCACTGTGTAGAGCTCTCTTCAAGCGCTGACCATTAATTGATTGCTGCTGCTGGCAGAGAGTCTTACGCTGCACATTAAAGCTTCGGCAATTAGCTTCGGCAATTAGCTGATAATCAGGGCTTCAAAGGGCTTTGCAGGCATTGCTGATAAGCTGATTAGCATTGTCTGCAACCCCCTTTTTGGTCCAGCTGCAATTTTACTTGCCCAGCTCCTGACACCATAACAACATCAAGTATAGGGGGTGGGTTTGGTTTGGCCAAAAGGGCCTGGTAGGCCTTATTAGGCCTGCAGGCTGGAGATACCCTGCCCCTGCTTTAGGGGAAGGATAGCAAAAGGAATAAACGTATCTGCCTTCCTCCTCCCCTGCTATAATTACCAGTGTGGGGTGTTAGGATTTGCTGAAGGAGTGGAGGCAGCTGGCAGGTCATTGCTGCCTGAAGTGCCAGTGTTGGATGAATGTACTATTGGCTTTATGGCCAAACTATCCTAATCACAGAAGTAGGAAATAGGCGGCAGTAAATGGGATTGTATGTATTTGAAGGTCATGAGTAAACACCAGTGTCCCTTTTGCTCTTGCAATGGTGGGCCAAATCTAGCCATGTCATCTCTGGTTCTTGCCCTGCAGAAGGAAGAGAAATACAAACGTCACAAGCAGAAGCAAAAGCATCGTGACCGGTCAAAGCATGCTGAGCGGGTGGACACCAAAGACCCATCGTCACTCCACCAATGCCTTGGCCCTGGCTGCATCCAGGCTGCTCGGACCAACTCCAAGTACTGCTCGGATGAATGTGGCATGAAGCTGGCAGCAAAGTAAGTGGTGGAGCCTTCCTTGGGGGGCAACTGTTCCCTGCTTTATTTCTTTTCTTAGCAGCTTTGCCCATTCATTGGTTTTCCAGCATGGATTGGGTAATATAGGGATTTGTGTGGCAGGAAAGAGACTTTGGGCCTTTAAAATGTGGGCTCACTTGGGGCCCTTTGGATGCTTAACCTTAGCCTCAGCTCTTCAGCTGTCCCAAAGAAGTAATTCTGACATAACTGAAAGGGTACTTTGGAGGAGGAATGCCATAATGCAGTAATGGGCAAAGTGAATCCCGTAACAGCCTAAGCCTGGGAGCAAGTGCATCAGTTTGAGTTGTGGGAGTTCTGGGTGGTTTTCTTATGAAAATGCTCCCATCCTGTAGGTTTGTGTTGTGCAGTGTGATGCTGTCTGACGCACCCTGTTACCATCATATTGGCCAGTTTCCAGTTGCACGTACCCTCTTGTCTCTGTCCTTTCCCAGCCGCATATATGAGATCCTCCCGCAGCGCATCCAGCAGTGGCAGCAAAGTCCATGCGTGGCGGAAGAGCATGGCAAGAAGCTACTAGAGCGGATACGGCGGGAGCAGCAGCAGGCCCGGCTCAAGTTACAGGAGATGGAGCGTAAATTCCATGAATTGGAAGCTGTCATTGTCCGGGCCAAGCAGCAAGCCATCAAAGAAGATGAAGAGGTACCTGGAAGAAGTGCAGGAGAAGCCTCCTCTCTTGTGGGGTTGCAAACAGCACCTCCTTAACCTTCCAGGGAGGACTTGGGAGCTTTTGCAACCTAACTATATACGTGTGTTTCATTTCATACATTTGGGTGTAAATTTCACAGATAGTTGTGAACATTGACAGCATGGGTCTGTTCCCAGATTAAACAGAGAACATACCCTTATTATAGGTATGGCTTACCTGTGTTGGAATGGCTGCATGTGAACTTGATGCTCCAGTCCAGAGCAATTTATTTCTGATGTTCTGAAGGGATAAAGAAAATGACAACAGCTCAAACTTCCCTGGGAATTTTATTGCAAGGGGCAGGATATAAATTCTTAAGACAAATAAGCTATAGCTCAGGTTGGCAGCATCTGCTGATTTCAATTGATGCCAAAGCTTGTTTGTTTAATCCCTGGTGTGACCAAGCGTTAGGATCTGCATTAGGCGTTACAACACATTCGGGTGAAAACAAATCAGTAGTAGCAATAATAATAATAACCCAGCCTATCTTGCTGGGTTTCCCTCTAGTATTGTTCTTTGCTAGGAGCAGTGATGTAAGGTGTTGGAACTGCTCTTGGGTTATTCTTGGGCACACAGCAGGGCACCCATCCCTTTCTTTATTAAGTGCTTCCTAAACGTTTTAGTACTGTAGCTTACCCGGAACTGCAAAAACTGGGGGTAGGGATTTTCAAGCGTCTGGCTGAGGGGGTTTTGGCTTGGTGGGTTATAAGTTCTGCAGGCTTGCTCAGAACTTGCTCATGGAGTTGTAGGGTGGGATGCTGTTTGCTTTAAAAATCTGACCACTAAATCCTGACACCTGCTTGCCTCTTTCCTCTGCCACAGACCAGTGAAGGAGACAGTGATGACACAGACTTGCAGATATTCTGTGTCTCCTGCGGCCACCCCATCAACCCCAAGGTGGCGTTGCGACACATGGAGCGGTGCTATGCCAAGGTTAGCTGCTTGTCTTCTCTGCGCTGGGTAACCTTGGTGTTGGGCTTCAGGGGCCTGCGTTTGAATTGAGATGCTGCTATCCAGCCTCTGAAAAAGGGATCTTTGTGGCATACCTGAAACTGGATTTTAAAAAGGTTTGGTAGACGTGGTAGGTAACCCCAGGATATGGAAAAGTCTTAGCCAAAGAGCCTCCTCTGCGGAGTGGAGCAGCTTGCTAATTTGCTCCATCAGTGGGTCAAGCGAAATTACTGTCCTTTAACATTTGTCAAACAGCTATAGACAGAGCTGCATGGAAAAAACCAATGCAAATTCTGTACAAAGAACAATTGAGTTCAGGAAGCTGAATAAATAACTTACATTTTCAAGAACTAACTTCTACACACACCCCAAATGTGCATGAAAGTATTTCTGTTGTGTTTTGTTTTTTTTAAAAAAATTATTTTATAACAAACAAAACCTTAACAGTACTACAAAAATACATAAAATACATAAAAAACAAAAACAACATACATTAAATTAAATTTCTTAATCCTTCTTTTAGTATTCATCTTTGATGGACTTTCCCAAAGTCCTTCCTTCCTGATTTTCATTTTGTATCATCTTTGGCAATTTCCTTATCAAAGCTCTTAACATATTAAAATAAAATATACCAAACTATTATCTTCTAACAATTCCAAATCTTCCCCCCCTTACATAATCATAAAAATTACTAATCTTAGTTTTATATAATCCAAAAATTAAATTTACACATTACTAATCTAACAATACCTTCTCTACTACCTCCTCTCCCTTCTAAAGCTATCCATATATCTTAATATCCATATAACATCATATGTTTATTAACCTATTATTTAATCTTGAATCGCTGTCTCATCTTCTGGTCCACAAGGCCCCCAATCTATTCAGCAAGTCCCATAAATCAGTCCTGTTTCAATCCAAATTATCTTATTTATCTTTAACCTTTATATTATCTTCACCCCACCCCCTTCCTGACATTTCTTACCATCCTCCGTCTTTTAACCTTACCCCGCTGCCCCCTTTCCACAAACCTCTAATTTGGCTCTTCCCACTTCCTACATCCTTTTTTAATCTTTTTGCCAGAGCTTGTTCTGGGTTATTCATTTGTCCATAGAAGGTGCTGTACAAAATTTCTTGTTGTTGGTTCTTCTCTCTCTGCTCTTTTTGAACTTCTGGACTCTCACTCCAAAAGTTCTCTCTTTTTTCTTTCTGAACTGTAAGCCTCTCACGCTCAGAAAGTCCTTCCTTTTTGTACGGTGTGACTTGTTTCTTCTCTCTCTACTCTTTTTAAACTTTTTGACTCTCACTCCAAAGGTTCTCAATTTTTTCTTCTTTCTGGGCTATACGCCTCTCACGCTTATAAAGTCCTTCATCTCCTCCTCCTTCCTTTATCATAGTTTCTTCACAGTCCTCCTCCCCTTTGATAAGTTTACTCATTTTTATAATCTGTTGTGTATTCCGAGCAAGGGCACTTTTAGTTTCAGCCAGCAATGTTAACACTGCCTGCTGGAAAGCCGACATTGTTGTGTCTGTTCCCATTCCTTCAGCTTCAAGGACAACGCAGGGCTTGAAAAGCAGGAAATGGTGAGATTCTTATTCCAGTAGCTCTTCAGCAATTCAAAGTAAAAAACACATTCCATTCCAGTGAAGTCATAATGGAGTCTCACCTCCTGACTAGGAAACTTGTTTCCAGAGTTAGAAGCAGCTTTACTCAGTCTATTGTTCTAGCGTATACAGGGAATTCCAACACAAAACACAGCCCCCCCTTCCCTGTTTCTGGTGGGGATTCACACTTAATCCTCAGAAGTTTGAACGTTTCAAGAAAAAACTGTTTCTGGATTCGGGATAATACCCTTGCCTTTCTCCTTCATCAGTGGTTAGGGACTGACTTTTCAAGCCCCTTTCCCTTGTACCAATTTTCACCAATTTAATCCAAATCTGTACTCACGGTAACGACCATGGCATTTTCAACGTCTTTGGAAGAATCGAGCGCTCAAGCCTCAAAGAAAGCTTTGTGTCCGATGCACCGCGGCTCCCCCCTCTCTCTCGGGGCTCAAAACCTGAGCTTACCGGGGAGGGAAGAGTTCGCTTTTTGGTGCCCGCCAAAAACGCTCGTTTTGGTGCCCCCAAAACGCTCGATTTGGGGTTCTTTCTGGGGATCGCTGCACTGTAGCATTTCCCCCTTGCCTTTGAAGCGCTGAGCCCCCTTCAGCCGAAGGGATCTCCGTCCGTGATGGCCGGCGCTTGACCGGAAGTCCGTGCATGAAAGTATTTCTGAATAAAGGGTGGTATTGAAATGCAATACGCTGTTCACTGTAGCTTGACCTCTCCCATATTTAACCTATTATCTGCATAGCTGATGTTTTGGGAACTGCTGGCCACATGATATTTTGGCTACCATAAATAGTTTTAGTCAGTGTGTTGCATAAATATGTGGGGATAGGTTTGTTGATGGCTAGATAGATGCCTTGGAAACGAGCTCAGCTTCCATATTCAGAGCCTGGAAGTCTGGGGTTACCTATCATTTCTGCAGCAGCCCTGCCCACCTGTCAAAGTGGGGCTTGGAAGTCCATTGGATTTCTAGCTCACTGGCCCGTAGCTTAAGAGCTTGTTGAACTTAGGTGGAGCTTTTAATGTTTGTTCTGCTGTGACTTCATGGCTGTGTTTTTCTCTTCTGTCTGTCTCCCCCCCATCCCCCGCAGTACGAGAGCCAGACATCCTTTGGGTCTATGTATCCAACACGTATTGAAGGGTAAGCTACCTGCCCAACTCTCAAACTCCTTTTCGCTATGGTCTGTTCACCAAACCCTACTCACGAGGCTGCATGTTCTGCTCCTTTGTTACATAGTTACCCTGATGGGAACAAGAAGCTGTGAAGAAATGCAATGGCCCTTTCCAAACCCAGCACTGTCCACTGGGTGGGAATCCAGTTTTTGCCAATACATATTTAATGTTTGTAGCCGTAGGCCATTGCAAGAGTTGGAATCCATAGCTTCCTTTCCACTCCCAGAACAATGTGAGACTTTTGCATCTCGCTTACGGGTCAAGGGAATCCTAGTGCCTTATGTCAGCAGTACTGGGTGCCCCACCTCCAGGCTCACTTTCTTTTTATGAAACGTGGATGGGTATAAATGGTTTTTAAAAGTGTACCCCATGTTGCTAGTTGGTATTAGTGCAAAGAAAAGGGTGCTTGGAGTATGTAATAATGAATTTGATGTCTGCCTTAGCTGCTTATAAATGAATGAATGGTGGCTTTTGTCTGCTCAGTAACTTGGAGAGAAACTGACAGCCCTCACTTTACTCCTGCATGAGCAGGCACATGGGAGAGTGTGGATTAAAAGGATTGGCTTTTCATGATAGACGCTGTGCTTCAGCCGAAAGCATCCTTAACAGGTAGCAGGCTAGGAGGCCCAGTTCTCACTGAGGTATTAAAGGGGTGGGGGACCTACCATTAGACATTAGGTGGGGCTTAGAGGGGGGAAATAAAACCCCTTCATGTAGAAAACTAAATGTCAAGAAGGAATGTGTCATTTTACTGGACATCTAGTTTTTTTGTTTGGGGAATTGACCCCCTTTAGTGGGCATGTGAATCTCTAACTGTAGACTGAAATTGTGTAGCTCAGGCCACCTTGGTTTCCCATAGGAATCCGATTGGCCACTGTGTGAACAGGATGCTGGACTAGATGGGTCATTGACCTGATTCAGCACGGCTCTTCTTGGGTTCTTATAGATTGGGTCCTAATACTGTCTTAAAACTCAGCAACATCTTCATTTTAATGGTCTTCCTAAATAGCTTGGCCCACTGCTGACTTTTACGAGTTATGAACGGGTCGCTGTGTGCATTCCCACATATTGGTTCTGGGCTACTTTGTGGAGCACTGGGTGGAATCATCTGGGAAAGAGAATGGGAGTGAAATCTGTGGAGAGGGTTATTTTCCCACCTCAAAATGTATTTGTGGGGAAGCAGGAACCCCATTCGTCAGGTTTCTCTCTTCCCCCAACTGCTGCTCTTTCTGATCAAGAAACTCTGATCTCAGATAAGGCAGAATTAATTTTGCTTTCAAATCCGGGACATACATGCTATGCATGTAGAAGATCTCTGCTTAAATCTCTGGCAACTCCAGGTAGGACTCTGAAAGACAAGTCTGGAACCCTGAAGAGCTTCTGCCCATTAGAGTGGACAGGAGTCAGCTAGATGGAGCAGAGGCCTGACTCCAGGTGAGGCAACAAGGTGTGTTCCACAGTGTTGATGTGCAACCTTGCTTTACTAGCATTTAACCTGAATTGACACTCCATTATTTTTTTTTAAGTTTCATTTACATTTTTTTAAATAACCCATTTCTTACCAAGTTCACGGAGGATAAGGCCATGACTCTGTAATGTGTGTGTATTCTTTTTTCCAGGGCAACTCGCCTTTTCTGTGATGTCTACAACCCACAAAGCAAGACGTACTGCAAACGCTTGCAGGTCTTGTGCCCAGAGCATTCCCGTGACCCCAAGGTAGGAACAGAGTGCTATTCCGGTGAGGTCCTAGTTCACTGTAGTTTAGGATAACTGTAGCTAGGATAAGCCATCATTCAGATTTAGGAGGGGAATGACTTTTAGGTGAAATACAGTGTTGTGAGCTTTACCCAGGGCTTTGTGCTGTGGTGATTTAGTAAGAGTGCAGAGAAAGCATGGTATGCAGCACCAAGCATGGACTTGGCTATCATTATAAGGAAAGCAAGTTTCTAGCCCTTAGTTTCTAGCACTGATACACTTGCAAGCTTATGGGTGATGCCTGCGGAAGTATGGCAAGCCAGAGGCATAACTGAACAATATTCTCAGAGAGCAAAGGACTTCAGTGTCCTGCATGACAGCAGAACCGACTCCCTCGGAAGGTTGGATGGTCATCTGTCACGTACAACTTAGTTGCGATTCCTGCATTGCAGGGGGTTGGACTAGATAACCCTCGGGATCCCTTCTAATGCTACAGTTTTGTGATTCTTTGATCCTATGACTAGTAAAGCCCAAATAAGTTGCGCAAAATGAGAAAATGTATGCAATTTTTACAGGTTGTAGAACTGCACTTCTCTTGTGCTCCATTTGGATTATCTTTGTGCAAAATATTTTTAGTGGGACACACACCACAGATCTGGCTTCATCCTGCTCAATCTCGACTGCGACTTTTCCCTAGGTGTCAGCAGATGAGGTGTGTGGTTGTCCCATGGTAAAAGACGTGTTTGAGCTCACGGGGGAATTCTGCCGCGTGCCCAAGCGCAAATGCAACCGCCACTACTGCTGGGAGAAACTGCGACGGGCAGAGGTGGATCTGGAGCGAGTGCGCGTGGTACGTATTGGGAACTCGTGTTAGGCCTTGGGCGGGTGGACAGCACAGGAGGACAGTGGCCCTGTCATGCTGCCTGTGAAATAGGCTTGTCAATTTCAGGCAAGTTTGCAGCTAATGGGAATCCTTTGGACGATGGGCTAGGTGTGATTGCTTTCCTCTTGCTCCTTTGTGTCAGTGGTACAAGCTGGATGAGCTGTTTGAGCAGGAGCGGAACGTCCGCATGGCTATGACCAACCGCGCTGGGCTGCTCGCTCTCATGCTTCACCAGACGATCCAGCACGATCCCCTGACCACAGATCTGCGCACAGCCACCAACCGCTGAGCTGGTGAGTTAGTGGCATCAGTGTCAGTCCAGGATGTTGAGTGCTCATGCAGGGCAGGGACCGGAGGTAATTTGGCTGAGGAGGACTCAATTACATGAGCTGACTAACCCCTGTCAACCTTTGGCATTGCCTATGAGCCCAGGATTAAAAGCTTTTCTTGGCTACTGTGACCACAGGAATGATCAGGGAGGCTTTTTCTCCTTGGGTCTGATCAACAACTTGAATTGCTTGCATGTGAATTGGCCTGCACTTTCCTGCAAAAGGGCAGCAGCTGGAATCTCTGGTTCGGTTAAGGGGAAGACGGTAGGGTCCTGTGTTGTGTCTTCCCTTCCCTAAAGTCTGTCTTCTTTTTCCTCTGCAGGTGTTTTCCTTTATGACCAGACCGTCATGATTCAGTGCCAATTGAATCAGAAACTTTTTTTATTTTCATAAGCTCTCTCATTTTTTTTTAATTAATTAAAATAGTCTGGTGTTTTGGCTCTGAGCCCCTCCTTCTTTATCTTGTAGAATCTAGCAGCCTTTGACCTCACCCCTGTGCCAGTGGCCTTTAGCCTTGCCTGTATATAGTCTTTTTAAAGAAATATTCATACGGTTTTAAGTGGGAACCCGCCCCCTGCCCCCCAAAAAAGGAAAAGGAAAGGAAAGGTGTTTTTGCTACTACCGGGTTAGGCTAGCCCCAACTTCTCTAAGCAGGATTTTGATTAGATGTGATGCTGTATTGCAGCAAAGACATTTCTAGGCATTAAGTGGCCACCCCCTTTCCATGTAGTTGCTGTTGGCTAACAAACATCGAAAGGAGGGGGAGTCGCTATTGAATCAGGGCAAGGAAGGCAGCCATGCACAAACAAACTGTTTTATTGTGCTGCTGCTTGGAGGCGTAAGAGAGTCTAATAAAAGGTACGTTCAAATGTTTTGTGAGTGTGTGTTAATTGGGCAGGATGTCTTGAAAGTGTGAATTTTTATCTGCTGCTGCTGCTTCCCTGTCTTTCTCTGTTCTTGCTGGTAACCCAGATCTCTTCTAGTTCTGCAACCTCCCCTTCTTTTGTTATCTGTGCCAGAGGTGGCAGGAATAAGTTGTCTACCAACCTCGTTTACCTGATCACTGCCAGAGTGCCAGATTAATCCACCTATAGTCCTTATTTTGTGAAGCCTGTCCATAAGTCTTCACTTCCCTGCTTTTGCTGTCTTCCCATCCCACCACAAGAAGTAGACTTCGGTGAAAGAGAGCCCTAAAAAGCACAAGGGCACAAACTTAACTTGTATTAACCAGAAAGTAGAGAAAAGCCAGCCAGCATGGTCAGGGATGATGGAGTTGTAGTCCAACAACGTAAAAAGGGCATCACACTGGTTACTTTTGCTACCTGTGGTAGGAGGTACCTTCACTGGGTCTTTGTGTTTAGATGCCATGGCCATGTGTTGGTGATACCTTTTTGTTTTCCACAACTCTCCATGCCTGATGACATTCAAAGGTTTTTGCCAACTCTGTTTCCTATTTCTTCTTAGAAATAAAATAGCAGGTCATACTCCTACTGCCTTTTGATGGTAAAACCTGTAGATAGCATGCGTTTATGCATATTGCTGGCATCCGTCTGTCGAGAGACAATGGAGTATGCCTCCAGCGGTGAAGTCAAACTGCTGCATTAGCAGCACTGAAGTGACCTCCCTGGGGCGCAAGCCTGGGCAGTGTGGATGGAGGTCCTTGGCTTGCATCAATCAATCAATGTTTATTATGGAGCTCCTGGGCTGCCAAGACACCAGAGCTTTGGGAGGAGAGGCAGGAATGGAAGCAACATGCACCTAAATGTCTCTTTAATAAGTGATGTGACTGTCTCCCCGGGGCCAAGATCCATGATGTAACAGAACGGCTGCAAGGAATCATAAAACCCACTGACAAAAACCCCTTCCTTTTAGTCCATGTGGGAACCAATGACACTGCAAGCCATAGCCTCCAGAAGATCAAAAGTGATTATGAGGCTCTGGGCAGGAAGTTGAAACAATTAAATGCACAAATTGTCATCTCATCTGTCCTCCCGTTGAACGACGTGGCCCAGGAAGAGAGGGAAAAATAGGGGAAGTGAACAAATGGCTTCGCAAATGGTGCCAGCAGGAACAGTTTGGATTCTTAGATCACAGTCAAAAGGAAGAACAAGGAAACAGTGGGGTCACTTAGAGGAGAAGAATGTGAAATGCGAACAGGGGACGCAGGAAGGGCAGAACTCCTCAATACATTCTTTGCCTCAGTCTTCTCCAAAAAAGAAAACAATGCCCGACCTGAAGAATATGAAGCAGATGATTCAGCAGGGGAAACACAGCCCAGAATAAGTAAGGAGGTAGTACAAGAATACTTGGCTAGTTTAGATGTATTCAAGTCTCCAGGGCCAGATGAACTACATCCAAGAGTATTAAAAGAACTGGCAGAGGTGATTTCAGAACCGCCCAGTCAGCCTGACATCAATACCAGGAAAGATTCTAGAGCAGATCATTAAGCAAACGGTCTGTGAGCACCTAGAAAGGAACGCTGTGATCACTAAAAGTCAGCATGGGTTTCTGAAAAATAAGTCATGTCAGACTAATCTGATCTCATTTTTTGACAGAATTACAAGCCTGGTAGACGATGGGAACACTGGATGTAGCCTATCTTGATTTCAGCAAGGCCTTTGACAAGGTGCCCCATGATATTCTTGTAAAGAAGATGGTAAAATGTGGGCTAGACAATGCTACCATTCAGTGGATTTGTAACTGGCTGACTGACCGAACCCAAAGGGTGGTCATCAATGGCTCCTCTTCATCCTGGAGAGAAGTGACTAGTGGGGTGCCACAGGGTTCTGTCTTGGGCCCAGTCTTATTCAACATCTTTATCAATGACTTGGATAATGGGCTTGAGGGCATCCTGATCAAGTTTGCAGATGACACCAAATTGGGAGGGGTGGCTAATACCCCAGAGGACAGGATCACACTTCAAGGTGACCTTGACAGATTGGAGAACTGGGCCAAGGCAAACGGGATGAATTTTAACAGGGAGAAATGTAAAGTACTACACTTGGGCAAAAAAAAATAATGAAAGGCACAAATACAGGATGGGTGTCACCTGGCTTGAGAGCAGTACAAGTGAAAAGGATCTAGGAGTCTTGGTAGACCACAAACTTGATATGAGTTAACAGTGTGATGCAGCAGCTAAAAAAGCCAATGCAATTCTGGGCTGCATCAATAGGAGTATAGCATCTAGATCAAGGGAAGTAATAGTACCACTGTATTCCGCTCTGGTCAGACCCCACCTGGAATACTGTGTCCAATTCTGGGCACCACAGTTCAAGAAGGATACTGACAAGCTGGAACGTGTCCAGAAGAGGGCAACCAAAATGGTCAAAGGCCTGGAAACGATTCCTTATGAGGAACGGCTTAGGGAGCTGGGTATGTTTAGCCTGGAGAAGAGAAGGTTAAGGGGTGATATGATAGCCATGTTCAAATATATAAAAGGACTAGTTGAAGTTAGCCCGTTGACTAACGGGCTCTAGAGGAAGAGGAGGCAGGAGGCGGCAGAGCGGCTCGCGGGGCCCCGGCGCGCCCTGCTCCCGGCCCCCGCTTCGAGCACGCTCCGGCCGCTCAGGCAGCGCCCGCCTCGCCGCCCCTCCGAGCAGCTCGCGGGGCCCCGGCGCGCCCTGCTCCCGGTCCCCGCTTTGAGCGCGCTCCGCGGCGCCCGCCAGCGCCCACGTCGCCGCCCTCCGCAGGAGCAGCAGCGCCAGGGCGAGCTGGTTGCCTGAGGCCCCGGCGCCGCCGCCACGGCCTGGCCCGGGCTCCTCGTTCTCCTCGCTGCCGCTGCCTCCAGGCCGGGCCGGCTGTCCTCCGGCGGGGCTGTGAGGGAGGCGGGCGGGTGGCCGTCACTTCCTGTCCGCTGGGCAATCCCTGCGTCCGTCTGTGTCATGCGTCACTTCCGTGACACACAGAAAATTGCTGGTGGACGCAGGGACACTTGAAGATTATAATATAGGATGTCATATAGAGGAGGGAGAAAGGTTTTCTGCTGCTCCAGAGAAGCGGACACAGAGCAATGGATTCAAACTACAAGAAAGAAGATTCCACCTAAACATTAGGAAGAATTTCCTGACAGTAAGAGCTGTTCGACTGGAATTTGCTGCCAAGGAGTGTGGTGGAGTCTCCTTCTTTGGAGGTCTTTAAGCAGAGGCTTGACAGCCACCTGTCAGGAATGCTTGGATGGTGTTTCCTGCTTGGCAGGGGGTTGGACTGGATGGCCCTTGTGGTCTCTTCCAACTCTATGATTCTATGATTCTATGAAAACTGTAAAGGTAAAGGGACCCCTGACCGTTAGGTCCAGTCGCGGACAACTCTGGGGTTCATCTTGCTTTACTGGCCGAGGGAGCCAGCGTTTGTTTGCAGACAGCATCCGGGTCATGTAGCCAGCATGACAAAGCCGCTTCTGGCAAACCAGAGCAGCACATGGAAACACCGTTTACCTTCCTGCCGGAGCAGTACCTATTTATCTACTTGCACTTGACGTGCTTTCGAACTGTTTGGTTGGCAGGAGCAGGGACCGAGCAACGGGAGCTCACCCCGTCGCAGGGATTCAAACCGCTGACCTTCTGATCGGTAAGCCCTAGGCTCTGTGGTTTAGACCACAGCGCCACTGTAGATAGGTATTAAAGGAGCATTAAAAAGTTGTATACCAATTCTATAAGACTCTAAGTGGATATCTTACTACTTGGGAAAATAAATTTAAATATTGTACCTAATTGGTAAAAGGAATTAATCTACGTTCATGGAATTGTTGGCATCCGTCTGTCTCAAGAGATAGTGGAGTATGCCTCCGGGGATGAAGTCAAACCACTGCATTAGCAGCACTGAAATGACCTCCCGAGGTTGCAAGCCTGGGCAGTCTGTGTGTGGAGGTCCTGAGCTGCCCAGATGATACAACCCCCCTCTCAGCTTCACTGATGTGGTCCAAAGGAAAGCAGAGCAAAATGTTTGGCACCAGCTTGGCTGCAGGAGTTGCTGGAAGGAAGAAGAAGAAGATGAGGAGGAGGAGTTTGGATTTGATATCCCGCTTTATCATTACCCGAAGGAGTCTGAAAGCGGCTCACATTCTCCTTTCCCTTCCTCCCCCACAACAAACACTCTGAGATGAGTGGGGCTGAGAGACTTCAAGAAGTGTGACTAGCCCAAGGTCACCCAGCAGCTGCATGTGGAGGAGCGGAGACGCGAACCCGGTTCACCAGATTACGAGACTACCGCTCTTAACCACTACACCACACTGGATCAAGGTGCCATCCAACCATCTTAGGGACTCCACTCCAGATTTTTGTAGAGTTTACTTCTTAGCCTTCTCCTGAAGATATGTAAGGCAGTGGAGTTTTAAGATCAGAGTTTTCCTCCTAGATGGGCTACTTTTCCAGGTGGAGGAACCTCACCTGCCCCACTTCCCTTTACAGCACATGCAGAAACCACTTTCTTGGCCATTGGACCCACTCTTGGTCTTGTTCGCTCAATCTGTCAGAGTCTGTCTTCGCATGCAAGGGAAGTCCCTAAACCACAGAGGGTTTGAGACCCATCGGTTACCCTCCCTTGGTTTAGCTGGCAATTAGCCATTCACGGGGTGTGGCTGCTGTTGCATACTGACAGCTTCTAGAGCCGCAAGTGAGAGCTGAGTGCAGGATAGGGGGACCAAAAATAGGCAAACTACCCCCAAATGAGCACAATCAGTCCCCCACCAGAGGTACTAGGTAAAGGGACCCCTGACCATTAGGTCCAGTCGTGACTGACTGGGGTTGCTGCGCTCATCTCGCATTATTGGCTGAGGGAGCCGGCGTACAGCTTCCAGGTCATGTGGCCAGCATGACTAAGCCGCTTCTGGCGAACCAGAGCAGCGCACGGAAACGCCGTTCACTTTCCCGCAGCAGCGGTACCTATTGGTCTACTTGCACTTTGACATGCTTTCGAATTGCTAGGTGGGCAGGAGCTGGGACTGAGCAACAGGAGCTCACCCCGTCGCGGGGATTCAAACCGCCGACCTTCTGATCGGCAAGCCCTAGGCTCTGTGGTTTAGACCACAGCGCCACCCGCGTCCTCTACCAGAGGTACTACCCCTCCCCTAACACCCCATTGCTATGTCAGCTGTATATAAACAACAAGAGGTTCCAGCCTCTGGTTTCCCCAATTGCTTGCTATGACACTTCCTGTCTGAGTAAGCAAAAAATGTTGCTTGTTGGAGAATTCGCTGCTAGTGAGTCAAGGTGCTCAACTGTGCAACAGATCTCAATTGGGCCTTTTCCACTTCAAGGAGGCTCAGCCCAAATCCCAGAACTCAAAACTTGCATGCAGAAACTGTGGAGTCTCATTTCCTGGTGGCTGTGCTCCTGTCCTCCCTACAAAGCTGAGACTATACTACAATCCTTGTTCACAGGACGGGGCTATGGGACTCAGAGACTTGCTCCCAAGCAGACCTGTTTTGGCTCAGCACTTTGTATCACTCTACACTTTCTGTCAGGGATGCGGGTGGCGCTGTGGGTTAAACCACAGAGCCTAGGGCTTGCCGATCAGAAGGTCGACGGTTTGAAGACCCCATGATGGGGTGAGCTCCTGTTGCTTGGTCCCAGCTCCTGCCAACCTAGCAGTTTGAAAGCACGTCAAAGTGCAAGTAGATAGGTAGGTACCGCTCCGGCGGGAAGGTAAATGGCGTTTCCGTGCGCTGCTCTGGTTCACCAGAAGCGGCTTTGTCATGCTGGCCACATGACCTGGAAGCTGTACGCCGGCTCTCGGCCAATAAAGCGAGATGAGCGCCACAACCCCAGAGTCTGACACGACTGGACCTAATGGTCAGGGGTCCCTTTACATTTACCTTACAATCTGAGTATATGATGAAGGTGCTTACAGCAGAGGTTTTCAACCTTCTTGGGTCAAAGTGCAAGTAGATAAATGGGTACCGCTCCGGTGGCGGCTTAGTCATGCTGGCCACATGACCCAGAAGCTGTACGCCGGCTCCCTCGGCCAATAAAGCGAGATGAGCGCCGCAACCCCAGAGTCATCCGCGACTGGACCTAATGGTCACGGGTACCTTTACCTTTACACTTTCTATCTCTGTGTCTCTTTTCCTGGAAGAAATCCAACACACACACACACACCGCGTTTATTATCAGATTTGTTGTTGCTTGACTGACCGAACCCAAAGAGTACTCATTAACTGTTCCTTATCATCCTGGAAGAAGTGACCAGTAGGGTGCTGCAGGGTTCTGTTCTGGGCCCGTTGTTGTTCAACATCTCTATAAATGACTTGGATGATGGAATTGGGAGGATGTTCATCAAATTCGCAGATGACACCAAACTGGGAGGGGTAGCATCAGAATTCAAAATAACCTTAACAGATTGGAGAATTGGGCACAAGCTAACAAAATGAATGTCAATAGGGACAAATGTCAGGTTCTGCACTTAGGCAGGAAGAACCAGATGCACAAATATAGAATGGGGGTCACCTGACTTACTAGCACTACATGTGAAAAGGATCTAGGGGGTCTTTGTGTAACATGAATCCACTGTGTGATGCAGCATCAAAAAAAGGTAATGCTATTCTGGGCTGCATCAACAGAAGTATAGTGTCCAGATCAAGGGAAGTAATAGTACCACTCTATTCTGCCTTGTCCAGACCACACCTGGAATACTGTGTCCAATTCTGGGCAACATAATTTAAGAAGAATGTTGACAAGCTGGAACATGTGCAGAGGAGAGCAACCAAGATGATCAAGGATCTAGAAACTAAGCCTTATGAGGAACGCTTGAAGGAGCTGGGTGTGTTTTTCTTGGAAAAGGAGACTGAGAGGAGATATGATAGCCATCTTCAAATATTTGAAGGGCTGTCACATGGCAGAGGGAGCAAGCTTGTTTTCTCCTGCTCCGGAGGGCATTCAAGTTACAAGAAAGGAAATTCCGACTAAATATCGGGAAGAGTTTTCTGACGCAAGAGCTGCTCCACAGTGGAACGGTCTCCCTCGGGAGGTTGCGGACTCTCCTTCCCTGGAGAGCAGAGGTGGGATGGCCATCTGTCATGGATGCGCTAGCTGAGATTCCTGCATTGCAGGAGGTTGGACTAGATGACCCTTGAAATCCCTTCCAACTCTAATATTCTATCACGTGGGGGGGGGTGCGCGCGCGCGCACACCCGGATATCGCGCGTGCGCCCAGCGCCCTGGAAGCAGCTTCCTTTTCCGGGTCATCTTTGAGGCGTCGCTGACGTCGTGGTGGGCGGGTCCGCGTGTGCGCCTTCTGCTCTCGGCTGCCGGTGAGGAGGAGGCGGCGTAGGGGGCGGGGGTGGCAGAGCCCCGGCGGGCCCGGTTCCCTTCGCCGCTGGTGAGTGACCGGGGCTGGAGGCGGGCCGCGCTGTCGGGGCGAGACCCGGCGGCCAGGCGCCTCTTCGGCGCCCCCGAAGCGCCTCTGCGTCCCGCTCCCGGGGCTGCGGGCGAGGAGGAAGCCCCAGGGCGAGCGGGGCGTTTCCCGAGGGGACCCCCCCTTCGCCCCGGGAGAGGCCGCGGTGGTTCCTCTGTGTGTTTCGGGTGCTGGAGAGGCCAGGCCAGGCCTGGCGGGGGGGGCGGGGGTCCCCTTTTTTGTCTCTTTCTGAGGCAGGCTGGGCTTCGGCTTTCGCAGCCTCCCCTCTGGACACAGGGCCTTCTCTGCTATGGTGGTGGCTCCGAAGAGCCGGATCTGCTGGGTGACGTCTGAGCTGAAATGCTTCAAGCGGCTGAACCTCTAATTGGGGGCAACTCGGGAATTTTCCTTTAAGAGCTCCATCATGGCCGGCCTCTTTGCAGCGAACAGTAAAGGAAGGAGTGAGAGAGCGGGTGTACGATAAAGCTTCAGATGGGCTGGATCTTCATATTGAAGGGCTGCAGCTCCTCAATAGAACCCAGGCTCTGTGTGCAAAAAGTCCCTGGTAAAGTCCTCTGTTCTCTCCAGGTAGGAGATACTCCAGAGAGCTGCTGCCAGTCAGTGTTGACAGCACTGAGCTAGATGGACCAACGGACTGTCTGGGTATAAAGCAGTTTTCTGCTCCTAGCTCAAGAGTGAAGGGTTATTTAAGCAAAGGGAAAACAAAATAAAATAAAAAAATTCCTTCCAGTAGTACCTTAGAGACCAACTAAGTTTGTTCTTGGTATGAGCTTTCGTGTGCATGCACACTTCTTCAGATGAAATGCACACGAAAGCTCATACCAAGAACAAACTTAGTTGGTCTCTAAGGTGCTACTGGAAGGAATTTTTTTTATTTTATTTTGTTTTGACTATGACAGACCAACACAGCTATCTACCTTTAACTTAAGCAAAGGGAGTTTGGCATGGCATTTTCTGGGTCCTTAAGGTTTGGATTCTGGCAGAACAAACAATATGGTAATAGAAATTGGAGTGGAAGGCTGGAGGAACTTGCTGGCTGTTGTTCTGCTTTGTATTGGAGCATGCTGAGTAGGCTCCAGTATAAAAAACCAGTATAACCAGTAGTAGTAACCAGTATAAAAAACTGGCAGTGATCTACCACACACTCCCATTGTCATTCTTCAACTTAAACATACTCTCCCCGCCCCGCCCCCCTTAACACGTGTGTACTTGCTGTGTTTATTTTAGACCCCCTCAGGGCCAAACTGGTCTGTCTTGTGCGTCATACGCACGTGGGGTGCATGTGTGGAAGGAGGTGGCTAACTGGACCTGGGGGAGGGGGAGAAAAGGGAGACAAAAGTTCTCTGTCTGAGGATCTCTCCCTCCCTCCCTCAACACATCAACAGTGAGCGGCAGGAATCGAGACTGCCTTCCCCTCTCTTGCAGGGAAGGAGAGGCGCTCGCTCCCCAGATCCCCAGCCAGTGGGAAATCTGAGCCTCGACCAGCAGGAGTCCAATCATGTTATGCCCCTTGCCCCTAAGCTAGTACCCGACGGGAACGTACCCACACACCCTGCACGCCCCCCCCCCCGCACACACACACCCTCAGGGCTAGCAGCATCCCCACCCCACCACCAACACTCAGCGCAGCGGGAAGGATCACCCCAGCACTCTAACCCCTGCAAGTGCAGCACAGGGGAAGGAAGGCAAGCTGGCTTCAGAGGAAGGAGGCTTGGCACCTCTCAGGGTTGCGGTGCTGCTCAGGCTTGCATCGCCATGGAGACTGGCAGCAGCAGCGGCTACCGCCGCTGAATCTGAGGCTACAGAGGAAGGCCCTGCAATTGACAAGAAACAATCCCACGGTCCACTGTTCGATCGCAATCGACGTGTTGTAGGTGCCTGGCGTACCAAGTTCAATTCCTTGCATCTCCACTTAAAATAACATTAAGAACCATAAGAACAGCTTACTGGATCAGGCTAATGATCCAACATCCTGCGTTCCCAGCCAGATGCCTATTGGAAGTTCACAAAGATCTCGTTTAGACAAGAATTCCATTTTTTGAAGGAATCCTTCCTGCCTCTAATAGCTTTTTTGACTTTGCTCTGATGGTACATTTCCTGATCTGAAGTATAACCTTCAGCTGTGTTTTTAAATAATGCCCAAGTGTTTTGGAGCGATTTGACGCCCTTGATATTGCCTTTCAACTTATTTTTTACCAGGCCCCTCATTTTTATTTTTTTAGTTTCCTTTCTGAAGTCACATGTTACCAGGTTTTATTTTCTTGGCACTTGGCCACTTACATATATATTCAATTTAATAGCACTATGACCACTGCTTCCAGCTGCTTTAGCAACACTTGCATCTTGAGCACATGGGCACCACTTAAGATAAATCCAGGGTTGTCATCCTTCTATTTGGTTCCATGACCAGCTGTGTTCTAGGGCATAGTCATTTGGAGTAGTCAGAAATTTTTCCTCTTTGTCATGACTGAAACATATGTCACCAGTCTATATGATGGTAGTTGAAGTTACCCATTATTACACCATTTCCTCTTTTGATTGTTTCCTTCATTTCCTTCATCATCTCAAGAACTCCTTGAACAGTTTGAACAGGGGGATGGTAGCATTTTCTTAGCACCAAGTTACTCTTAGGCCCAGTATCATCATCCACAATGTTGCTGTGGAGGAGAATTCCCTTTGGGGAATTTTCGCTTGCTGGGTCACATTGCGCTCTTTGATGGACAGAGCAAAACCACCTCCAGTATGTGTCTCCCTCTCCTTCCTATAGAGTTCATATCCAGAGATAACATTACTCCACTGATTCTCTCCATTCCAACAGGTTTCCATTATACCAACTATATCAAGGCTCAAAGACCATCCTGGCACAGAGGCTCCTAGCATTATCATATAAACACATACAATGTTTCTCGTGTTTTGGCCTGCAGTTCTTTGGCATCTCTGCCCCTGCACAGGCTGCACTCACAGTGTCTAGTTCCATGCCTCCCACATTTAAATTTTCATTCAGTTTCTCCATTTTCATCCTAGAGAGTGATTGTTCTGAACTGGACTTCGGCTCTTCTTGGCTCCTCCTGTAATCAGTTTAAAAGCTGCTCTGCCACATTTTTAATGTTAATTGTCAACAATCTAGTTCCTTCTTGGTTCAAGTGGACTGCATCCCCTTTGCACAGGTCTGTTGTGTCCCAGATAATCCCCCAGTACTTAACAGATCCAAACTCCTGCTCCCTACATCATTGTTTCATAATTCATGAAGTTATTTTGGAGGAAGCCATGTCAATTAAATTGTTTTATGTATGACTTGTTGTAAAAAAACTATGGTTAAACAAACAGATAACCAGTGACCACCAGAAATGTTAATGACAATTGAAGCATCTTGTTTGCCAATTTGTTTGACATGAAGTAGGAATTCCTTTTTGGGTTTAAATAAAAGGTCATCTGCAAGGAAAGCAAATTCTGCCTCTACTACCGGTATTTGGCCATAGTTTGGTGCTTATCAGCGTTGTTGGTTTTTAATGTTTCCAGACATGGCTTTCTTCATGTTTGTTCCCGATGTTTCAGTAGAGAGTGAGTCACATGACAACATCTGCTCAGCATAGTGAAAGCTGCAGCAAGCAAATAGTACTTTTTATTGCAGTTTGAATTCTAGCAAGTGGGAGACATAAGCAGTGAAAAGTGGCAAGCAATGTGCCATTGTTGAAAGTATCATTGATGTCATCCTCCTCCCCTCAAAGGGTTTTTTGGCTGCCTGTATGATCATCAGCTCATTTCCAAAACAGGTTTTTGCCTTGTCGAGAGCCCTCTGTCGAAGAGCATACTTCTGCAATTAAAAAAGAAGAGAAGATTTGGCATAACTCTCTCATCCCACATGTGATGCCCTCTAGATGTTGCTGGGCTCCAGTTCTCATCAACCCCTGCCATCATGGCCAGTGGTTAGGGCTAATTGGAGTTTCAGTCGAAAATACCTGGTGAGCACCAGGTCGGAGAAGGCTGGTCTAACCAAAGATCTTGGCTAGTCCTGTGTTCCTTAACCTCTTGAACATGCCAGTTACTGCCTAGCACTTTCTGTTATGATTGCAAGCTGTTGAGATAGGAGGTCCCCCAGCTTTGTGCCTGAAGGGGGAATTAGGACTGTGTGCTTGGAAGCAGAGTAAAATGGTTAACATAGCTGTAGTGTCAGAAAAATCAGGCTTGCATGGGATTTCAGAAGTCTCATTTTATAGAGAGTTGATGTGTCTGCTGAGCTTATTTGAATGGGAGTGCTTTGGAGCTGCCTGAACTATTGGTTTAGTGTAGTTCACAGCTGGAAGTATGTAAAATTGTCATTGGGGAAAGGCAGCATTCCTCTTGGACACAGGAATGCAAACTTCACAATCCGGTGATCTGCCCATCCTGTTTATGAGCGGTTTGTGAGGAGTACCAGAGCTTATAGGGTTAATCGCTCATGGGAAGTTACGTCGTAGTCACTGGGGTGTGCCCACATACGGGCTCTTTTTCCTTTGTGTTGAACACATCTGTTCAGTTTCGGTTTTGCCGGGCAGAGAGAAGCATGTGCACCATCTCTTCCGGTTTGCGGTTTCTTTACCGCTATAAATAAAGCTTCTGTAGTTTATTAGAAGCTGCATCTGGTACAGCTGCATCTGTAGTTTATTAGAAGCTCCAAGGCTATTTTCTCCTGTCCCCCTTTTGCTCCACATAGCTAGTACAGCACTTGCCACTTAGCCTGCTCCATATATTTCTCAGGCCAACTTAGGGAGGCAACTGGCTCCCATCCCCCCCACTTGAGACTGACTGTAGACTTGAAAAATTAACAGTCTGCTCCTTTCCACAAACCTCAAGAGATTCCTATCTCTTGTCCTTAGTCAAACAGTGGAAGTAATTAAAGCTTTCAGTTAAATATATATAATAAATATAAATATATTCAATATTTTAATAACAATCCAATGTATGCCACATTAATACAATACCAAATCATAATACAATTATGAAGTCAATTATCCAATTCCAAATTAAACATTTTTGGATGACTTCCCATGTTCTGGGTCTTCAGAGAGTGATATTCTTTCATCCTGCTCCAATTCTCTTAATTAATCCAAATACAACAGTTCCGATCTTAATTCTTTATTTTTTTTTAAATTAAATTTTATTTTATTACAAGATATATGCAAAATATTACAAATAAAACTTGACATTCATACCTACATACATATAAATCTCCAAATTTCATAAAAGAGAGGAAAAGAAAGGAAAAAGAAAAGAAAAAGAGGGGTAACATACAAGGGAAAGGGGCGAGAAGAAAGGAAAAAGAAAACAAGAAAGAAAAGGAAAGGAAAAGGGGGGAAAGTTCAATTTAAAAAATTATATTGATTGACTTGCACCGCTGCACATCACTACTTATATCCAAACTAGATTTTTCATCTGTCCTTTTTCCATTTGACACCAATTAATACATTTTCCAATAACATCACGAATCTACTCTAAATACAACCAAAATCTATCATTTGTTCCTTCTCTAAATACTCATTGAAACATTTCCATTGTCTTTGAATTACATTTTTCGGTTTTTGCCTTATCAGATCAGTCAGCTTTGCCATCTCCAAGTATTCTGCCAACTTACTCAACCATTCTTCTTTGGTTGGGATATGTTTACCTTTCCAATGCTGAGCTATTAATGTCCTTGCTGCCGTTGTCGCATATAAGAAAATATCTGCTTTCTCTTTTGGGATATCACTATTTATTATTCCTAATAGGTATGATTCCGCTCTTTTATTATGTGATACTTTTATTAATTCTTTAATTTCATCATGTATCGTATTCCAATATTTCTTAATTTCGGGGCATGACCACCACATATGGAACAATGTTCCCATCAGTCCATTACACCTCCAGCACTTATTATTTTCAGATTTTTTCATTTTCGCTAGTCTTATCTGGTGACATGTACCATCTATGATGTAATTTCATAAAATTTTCTTTTAGCTGGTATGATGCGGTAAAATTAATATCTTTGGTCCAGAACCTCACCCATTTTTCATACTCAATTTCGTAACCCAAATCTTGTTCCCACCTTAATATATTTTTCCCTTTAATTTCTTGATCTGATTGCTCATTATTTAATAATTTATACATTTTTGTAAGTGTTTTCTGCTTACTCAGTAGAATTTCTTCTAATTTCCCTGGTTTATTCTCGAATCCTCCTTTTTAAAAATCTTTTTCAAAAGTCGCTTTTAGTTGAAAATACTCCAACCAACTCATTTCCACCACTAATTCTTTATAGGTTGGCCATGATTTTCTTATATCATTTTAAAGTGTGGAGGTCCACCATGGTGTTTTTCCAATAACTTTATCTTTAGTTCTTTCCCACACCTCAAATAGGGGTTTTCTCACTAAACGATTAGTAAATTTTTTATGAACCTGTAATTTCTCATACATTAGATATCCATGTCATCCATAGATCATATCCCAGCCTTCTAGTTCAAAAATTTCTTTATTTTGGAGAGTTATCCAATCTCTTAGCCAGTTCCAACATGCAGCTTCGTAGTAAGTTCTTAAGTCTGGAACCGCAAAGCCTCCCATTTCTCTAGAGCCTGTCATTATCTCTGATTTGATCTGAGCTTTTTTCCCTTGCCAAATAAAATTGGCAAGGTCCCAATTCTTTATTTTAACATGATAACTTTTTTCGTATTTAACTATTCCATATCCATTAATTTGCAATAGGAGTTTGTATTCCGTAGCTTTCTGTGTGAAATGTTTGTTTTATGTTCGTCATTCCCTTCATGTTGTAATCTATCATCTTCAGCATCCACCCCCCACCTCAAGAACCGCAATTGTCGCTGCCCCACAACCTCACGCCATCTTGCTTTTCCCAAACCAAAAAAGTTCTGGCATCTCACCATAGCCCCGGGCAGACTTCCAGCATTATCTTCTTTGATTCCTTTCCCATCCGTTAACAAGCTGGTACAGTCATGATAATTGTTTTTAACACTTGATTGGGAGCCGCCCAGAGTGGCTGGGGAAACACCTCCCATGAGAATGCGCATCTCCAAGCACTCTGAGGTCATAGCGTTCAACGTGACTGCTCTAGCGGGGACTCCTATCGTCTTGGGGATGAGCTGGCTAGACCTACATGATCCAGTGGTGGCCTGGCATCAACGGTCGCTCACGTTCGGATCGGGACACTGCGTGGAGAACTGTCTGCAGGAAATGAGTCCACCAGACAGCAACGCGCAGGCGGCGACGGTGAGGTTGGAAGCCACCAGAGGGATCCCACCCCAATATGAAGATTACAAGGACATTTTCTGCGAGAAAGAAGCGGACAAGCTCCCACCGCATCGGCCGTTCGACTGCCAAATCAACCTGGTGCCCGGGGCCCAGTTGCCAGCGGGGAATCTCTGCTCCATGTCCGAACAGGAGCTGCAGGAGCTCCAGCAGTTCATAGACAAAAATCTACGGCGAGGGTTTATACGAGAGTCCAAGAGTTCCCGAGGGAGCCCGGTGTTCTTCGTGGACAAGAAGGGGACCTTCCAGAAGAGGCTCATCATAGATTTCAGGGCCGTGAACAGCGTGAATCAACCAATAGCCTTCCCCATGCCCAGGATCGACGATCTGCTGGCAGTGGTGCGCAGGGGGAAATTTTTTACCAAGCTGGACCTCAGGGGGGCGTACAATCTCATACGAATGCATGAAGGAGACGAGTGGAAGACGACCATGTTTACCCCTCTGGGGGCGTTTGAGTACCTCGTGATGCCGTTTGGTTTGCGGGGGGCTCCCCGGCCTTCCAGTCCTTCATGCATCATGTGCTGGGACCCCTGCTGTACAAGAACTGTGTCTGTTTCCTGAACGATATATTGGTATACTTGGAAAACGAGGCTCAGCACAAGCAGCATGTCAGGCAGGTGCTGCAAAAACTAAGGCAGCACCAGCTGTACGTCAAATTAGAGAAGTGTCAATTCCACGTCAAGCAGGTGGAGTTCCTAGGCTACCGAGTGTCAGACAGAGGGTTGGCCATAGACGGGGAGAAGGTGAACGCGGTTTTAGATTGGACGAGCCCCAGAACCAAGAAGGACAGGCAGAGGTTTCTAGGCTTCGCCAACTTCTATCGCAAATTTATCAGGGGCTTCGCGAAGCTAACAGCGCCCATCACGGACTGTCTGAGTGGCAAGAAGAAATTCGTCTGGAGACCGGCAGCCCAGCAGGCGTTTGAAGCCCTAAAGAGAGCTTTTGCATCAGAGGAGCACCTCCTGCATGTGAACCTGGAGCGGCCGATCAAACTGGAGACAGATGTGTCAGATCGAGCCGTGGGGGCGGTGCTTTTGCAACAGGACAATGACGGGGACTGGAGGCCATGCGCCTTCTTTTCGCACAAACTCAGCAAATCTGAGAAAAACTACACTATCTGGGAGAAGGAACTGTTGGCCATCTTGGCGGCTTTCAAGAAGTGGCGCCATTTCCTGATTGGGGCACAGCACCAGGTCCAAGTACACACGGACCATAAGAACTTGGAGTACTGGAGAACCGCTAGAGTGCTCAATCAGAGACAGATCCGATGGACAGAATTCTTCGCGGACTTCAATTTCCGGATCCACTACGTGCCGGGGGAGCAGAACGTGCGTGCCGACGCTCTGTCCAGGAAGCCGCAGTACCTGGAAGAGGAAGAGCCGCTGGCAGTGAGGCACATGTTTTCTACAGAGCAGTGGGCGTGTGCCGGCACGATGGAGCAAGCCTCGCTGTTGCTGAGACTCACCCGCACAGATCCTTTTGCGCAACAGAAGTTCCGGGACCTCAAGGAAGGGAGGGGGGCGGAAGAAGGGTTTCTGGAGAAGGGAGGGCTCTTGTTTTATAAGGGGGCCCTGTACATCCCGGGGGACCAGCTGAGAGCCGAGGTTCTCAAACAACTCCACGACAACCCTTCTGCAGGACATTTTGGACAACAGAGGACCCTTCTCCTAGTCACCAGAGATTTTTGGTGGCCGGGAGTCCGAGACGATGTCAAGGACTACGTGAGGGCGTGTGACACCTGTCAAAGGGCCAAGGGAGACAATAGGGCACCGGCAGGCCTACTGCAGCCCCTGCCCACCCCCAGCAGCCCCTGGGAAGTGGTGAGCATTGACTTCATCACCGATCTGCCCATGTCCAGAGGGAAGACGGCAGTGCTGGTGGTGGTGGACATGCTCACCAAGATGTGCCATTTCGTAGCCTGCCCCAAGGTGTTGTCGGCAGAAGAAACGGCCAAACTCTTTGTAGATCATGTTTTTCGACTGCACGGGGTACCTTCGAGGGTTGTGAGTGACAGGGGCCGGCAATATACCTCGAGGTTCTGGCGCAAGTTCATGAGCTTGTTGCAGGTGGAGCTGAGCTTCTCCACAGCCAGACACCCGCAGACCAATGGGCAAGCAGAGAGAGCCAACGCCATTCTGCAGCAGTATTTGCGTTGCTACGTCAACCAGAGGCAGAATGATTGGGTGTAATTTTAGACTTCCGGTCGGCGTGCCAGCGAGGATGGTCGGGGGGACATGTCGCTCCTGACATTCCCCCGTCCGACCGGGAAAAGGGGAGCTCGCGCCAGCGCCGCGACCCCCAAACCCCCCGGGAAGGGCGTCCCGGGGTCTTAGGACCTGTATGGGCTCGGACGCCGGTCCTGCTCCCCGGGAGACCCCAGCAAGGGCTCCCGAGCGTGAGCGGGCGGTGGAGCCCCAGGGTCCGCTAAACTCCCCGTCGGGCGAAGCTGCAAGACCGTCTTCGCGGAGCACGCTGATTCCTCCAAGATCTGCAAATTCGGAACTGTGAGTAAAAAGGAAAAAACGGAATTTGGACTTAATCTGGACTGGCTTGGGACGAAAACACGGAGGTCCGTCCCCTGCCATTGAGTCATTGTAACAGGAAACTTTTACAGAAGCATTGAAAAGGATTAAATTGAACTCTTTGTTATGTGGCTTTAAATTAACCCTTGCGCCTCCCCTGGTCCTGGGGGAAGCAGAAGGAACTGTGATAGATTTGTGGATTACTTTGAAGTTTGAAGTTTTTGAAGTTTACTAAAGGGAAAAAGTTTTGAAAAGTTTTAAAAGTTAAATAACTTTCTGAACTGTGTCCAAAAAAATGGCGATGGAACCGGATGTTAGCTTGCAGACATTGCTGGAAAAGATGAAGGAATATATTGCAGAACTGAGAGAGATGAATGCTATGAGAAGCTCTGCGGATGAGATAAGGCAAAGTCTAAACACTGTGCCGGCTGGCCTGGATATACAAACAACTATGGAAGAGTCAGTATTCGTCAAGGCCGAACAACAAAAGTCTACTTTGGCAACAACCAGCTGCAAAATGAGACCTTTTAAACGTAAAACAAAAGGAGCTGTTATTTTAAGACGCAAGAGAAGGAACATAAGAAAAACCAGCAAACCAAAATCTCATGACAAGCAGCGGAAGACAAGCCGAGACGATCTGAACATGCAATGGAAAGGCTGGCCACAGATTTTGGAGGATGCCGCTTTAGAGGACACCTTGCAGGACTCACTTTGGTTCTGGACTGCGGAGCCGGCAGGTGTAGGATGAGTACAGTTAAAGTATTATTTGGTTTTTGGACTCTAGGTTTTGACCCATGGACACGTTTCAGACTGATTAAGTGTCATTATGAAGGATATATTAAGTATAATGAAGGATAAGTATTTTTTATTTTAAATATGGCAAGAATGATAAGCGGAGTTAATATTACAAATTAAAGCTGTGTACCCAGGGACCGGGGGAGGCAAGAGGGATGTAAATGAAGATACATAAGTGTGCTAGGATGTGAGAAGATGGTAGAGTGATATCAGAAATATAATTATTTGATTATGAAACTAGGAACCTTTTAAAAATTGTTATATGCAAACAGATGAAAACAATGGAGTGGACATGAGGAAGTTATATGTTACTGGTTGTAATACAAGTGAGCTGGCCTGAATCGGGGCCAGACAAATATTGTAAAACCAATAAAAATTATTTTTAAAAAAAGAAAAAAAAAAGAATGATTGGGTGCAATTTTTGAGTCTGGCCGAATTTGTGTTTAATAACTGTCCACGTGTCCACAGGGATGACCCCCTTTTTGGCCAATTACGGGCGCCATCCCAGAGCTTTCCCCGGGGGGGGGGGGGAGGAGCCCAGTGTACCAGCAGCAGAGAGTTTTGCAGAGGAGATGCAAACGGTACACAAGCAGCTCCAGAGCAATCTGGAAAGGGCCAAGGAGGCGTACAAGAGGGCGGCAGACGCCCATCGCAGGGAAGGAGAGGTCATTCAGGTGGGGGATAAGGTGTGGTTGTCGTCCAGGGGTCTGCCCATCAGAGGGAGTTGTAGGAAGTTGGAGCATCCCAAGCTGGGACCCTTTGAGGTCATTGAGCAGGTCAATCCGGTAGCCTTTAAGCCGTTGCTACCGGACACCATGAGGATTCAACCTGTCTTTCACAGGTCACTGCTTTCACCATACAGGGAGGGGCACCGTTTCCACGGGGAGGGTGGGACACCCCCCACACCACCCATTGTAGAGGAGAGAGAAGCCTGCAATGAGGCCACGGAGATTCTGGACTCCCGATGGAATGGGGACAGGGTGGAGTACTTGGTGGCATGGGAGGGGGCTGCTCCAGAGGACAACACGTGGATGCCCTCCAACCAGGTCACTGAGGAGTACCTCATGGCTGAATTTCATTCCCTGTTCCCGCATAAGCCAGTGCCCCCAGATTTCTTTCTGAAGGAGGTGTGCGCCACCACAGAAGACGATGAGGAAGAGTTCTGGGGTTTCAGGTCCAGCGCAGAAAGGGAAGGGAGCGGGACACCGGTTTCCCCCCAGGCAGGGTCGGGAGGGAGGCAGCACTCGTCGTCCTCGGGAGGACCCTCGGGAGGATCTGAGGGATGGGAAGTGGTGTTTGCCTCACAGGAGGACGAAGACACGGACTTTATAGGCTTTGTCTCCTCCCCGGAAGAGTTTACTGGGGGGGAGGAGGGCGAAGGAGGAACAGACAGAGATCGGGGGGGGGGAAGCTTCCCTTAGGACAGGAGTCACCCACCTCACCGGGGGAGGAGGGGGGTTTGGAGGGGGGAGTGGATGTCAGGGGACTGCCCTCCCCGTGCCCTTCCAGCCCGGCTCTGAGTGAGTACCGTGAACCGCCATCTATCTTGGAGACAGATTCCAGCGGGACGTCTGGAGGGAGCTCCGAGGAAAGGAAAGCAGTGGGAGGGCTTCCGTCAGCCTCACAGAGCCATTGCAGCGTACCAGGGGGAAGAAGAAGGAGGCGCACAAAGTGTTTCCGTCTCCCGAGATGCCTTGGTGGGTGGCGGGAAAGCAGGCATCCGGTAGTTGGAGAAACTGAAAGCGAGGAGGATTGACGTATTTACGATGTGCTCGGAGTTGTAAACCAATTAGTTAGCTATTAAGGCTTTGATAGCTTAATGGCTCGGAGTCTTTTTGAATGCCTAGCTGAAAAGGAGCCCTGTGGGGCTTGACACCGAGGTTCTACTTCCGGGTTAGCTGAGTCTGTAACCCGAAGTGTTTGTAACCTGAGGTACCACTGTAGTTAGTCTGAACATCTCTACAAAGTATGAAAGAAGCTTGGTAAAGATACATGGATAATGAACAACCCACCTGGCTTTGTGTGTCTTACCAGGAGTGGGGCGATGCCATTCATATTGACCAATTCACCTCCTAAACTAAAAAGCCCCAACAGCATTTTGATCTGTCACTAAGCATTCTTGGGGGAAGACTTGGCCCTGATCCCCTCACCTATAACTGCCAAATAGGGTGCAGATGGATGCCAGTTGGAACAGACTTATGGCTGCCCCTTATTATAACAACTGGGGTATTAATTAAATTTTAAAAGCTAAGATGTCTCAGGGAGGCCATGCTCACAAGTATGCACATGAATTCATCTCAGTCTGTATTAGTGGGAAGAAAGGGCCAAGATTAACATAATAACCCCAATTATGATTGATCTTGCTGTGTTGAAATGTGATGTAATTGTGCTTATCTCCTTGCATTCTTATAGAAATGGTCTTTTTAGCAAGGGAGTTTCCTTCCATCACAAGGCTTGGCTGTCCTTGGGCAAGCTAGTTCTGTTCTCAGTGTGTGATCTTCTTTGTGTAGTTAGGAATAATACACAGACTATACTTGTAGATCTTCCCACACTCTGTCACCTGGGCGGCAGAGTCAACGCAGCCCTGTCTGTACATGGGGCTTGCTGTTGGAGAATATTCTGCCTGCCTTTGCATCTATCCCGGCTAGCTAGAAGGGTGTAGCTTTGGGTCTGTTTCAGTGTTTTGCCTGTCACAAGCATCTGGAATCAGCCTCATGGTTGCAATGACCAGCGAGAGACCGCATATTTCAGCCTGTCTCTTAACTGTACAGAGAAAGGGATAAAGCCTTTGCATAGCACCTGAATTCAGCCCTGGATGGTGGTCTGACCTCCTTTGCTCTCTGCCTCTCTTTGATTGTTTCACAGCTGTCTCCACTTCAGAATCAGCAGTGTATTAAGATGAGCTAGTCGAAAAACTAACTTGACAAGATGGGAAATTCACTCAGATAAATTTGTGGAATTTTGATATCTGCTCGTTACATCTAGTACTGTGGGTGAAGACAATGCTTCTCAGTTCTCATTCCAGTATCACCTACCGGTATATTACAGCATTTGCTCATCTGTTGTGGTTTGTCTTTGGTTACATGAACAACACTCCACGTTATCTGTTTGTTGTATTGTTTTGTTGTTATTTTTTAAACCATTTTTAAATGCAAGATTGTCTAGTCAGTCCTATTCAGCTCTGCTACCGGCATTTGTCCAGAATTCAGCTTCTTCTGTTTCCCTCCCTTCTTTAAAACTTGTAAATCTAAGTAATAGATTTCAAATGTAGAATCTTGGGCGAAACTTGCAACATCAGAAATAGAACCTAATGTTTACTTAAGTAAAGAGAACACAGATTTAAAGCTGTTTCTCTGCCATCTATCTTTTGTGGGGCATGTGTTCTGTCCCAAAGAAGCCGTAGTATGTGGAATTGAGCTGTTGTAAACACGCTGCTTTCACGGTCACAACTTCTGATAAGTTTCAGTTTTTAAAAGGTCTTGGAATAGATGGAAGGAAAGAGCTCCGTTAGGGGTGGGGGACCTTTTTCAGTCGAAGGGCTGCATTTCTTCCTGTGGGCCACATAGCCAGGGGTGGGGCAGAAACAAAAGTGGGAAGAGCAATGGATGTACAATTTACCTTTGTACAGGAGGCTAATTTCTACATGCACTCTCCCATCCCTCTCCTCCATCCAGACCAGCAAAGAGATATTGTTAAAGTCCAAGGGCATCTCCCAGCAAGGACCAGTGAGAGGCGTGGCCTGGCCTGCTTCAGATAGTTCAAAGAGCCCGATAGAGAGGCTGGAGGGTTTCGTTCAGCCCCTGGTATGGACTGTATGGGCAAGTGTAGCAGCCACGGAGTTGCTTCTCTCTGTCCCCTGGAGCTGTTCCTTCCTCAGACTTCTGAGACTTCACCAGTCCTAAGGCCTAGAACCGTTACTACCCTAAAGGAATACCATTTGGGGTTCTTAGAATGTCAAATTATACCATATTATACCTTACTATAGTGGCTGCAAATGAGGGGGGAAGCATATATGGAAGCCTCTCTTTCAAGTTTGCTGCTTTTTCTTGTGTGCTTCCTTGCCACGACTGTGTGTATGTATTTGGTTATTTTAAGAACAACCCTTTTGGCCTCATAGCTATAACCCTTCCATTACTCTCTTGCTGTTTCAGTGCTTGCCCTGGGGTCTATCCAACAACATCATGACAGAGGGCTGGGTGGATTGCCCCTCACTAGGGCCTGGCTGGCAGCGCCGTGAAGTCTTGCGCAAAAACGGAACAAGACCTGGACAGTCAGATACCTATTACACAAGGTAATGCCATTTGGGGTCACATCTGGAAAAGAGTGTAAGGGTTGTAGGAAGAGGTGCCCTCCAGATGTTGCTCGATTACAACTCTCATCATTCCTGACCATTGTACATGCTGCCAGGGGCTGATGGGAGTTGGAGTCCATGACCACCCGGAGGGCACATGTTGCCTATCCCTCCCTTCAGGTCCTATTTCCTAGGCAGCTGGGTGTCAGTGCCTCTCTTAGAACCACTAAGGAAAGAAGCACCTTGGGTTTCATGACAGTTCAAGGCATGAGAAATATTCTTAAATCTCTTCAGTCAATCTTGCTTCTGCTCTTTCTCAAAAGATGCACTTCTTTCTCTTGACTTTTTACTTACAAGGCAGTGGACACAATTCCAATAAGAGCAATAAAGGCATCGGCAAAGGCTGCTTGGTAAGAAATTCACATGGCAAAGACCTGTCTGAATAACACTATTTTAAGGATATGTCTAAATGAAGGCAATAATGATTCTTGCCAGATAAAGGTAAAGGACCCCTGGACAGTTAAGTCCAGTCAAAGGCGACGATGGGGTGCAGCACTCACCTTGCTTTTCAGGCCGAGGGAGCTGGCATTTGTCCACAGACAGCTTTCCGGGCCATGTGGCCAAAATGACTAAACCGCTTCTGGCGCAACTGGACACCGTGACGTGTGCCAGAGCACACGGAAACTCCGTTTACCTTCCCACCGCAGTGGTACCTATTTATCTACTTGCACTGACATGCTTTCAAACTGCTAGGTTGGCAGGAGCTGGGACAGAGTAACAGGAGCTCACCCTGTCGTGTGGATTTGAACTGGAGGGACACAAGTGGTGTTGTGGTCTAAACCACTGAGCCTCTTGGCCTTGCCAATCACAAGGTTGGTAATTCTTGCCGGAAGCTCTGCTGGCAGGGAATCCCACACCTGCTGCACTGAAAACTCAGCACCCAGGAAAGGCTGACTCAACCTCAGGTGTGGGTAGTAGCTCCATCAGAGGATCTTGGTAATGGAGGTGGAACATAAGGGGTCACGCTGTCCTTAAGGTCTTTTGGGCACAAGTTGGTTTGGACTTTGAGAGTTAACCTGGTCCAGTAGCAACTGGGCAACCAGTTCAGCTCTCAGCAGAGGAGTGACATGTTGCAACTAATCTGCTCCTGTGAGCAGACTGGCTGCTGCATTCTGCTGCAGCTTCTGGGCCTGCTGCAAAGGTAGCTTCTCATAAAGTGTGTTGCAGTTACCAAGCCTTGAGGTTACCAATGCATAGGCCACTGTGGTTAAGCTGCCAGGATCCAGGAATGGTTGCAGCTTGTGGACCAGCTGGAGCTGGTAAGAAAGCACTGCTAACCTCAAAAGTCACTGGGGACTCTAGTGACAGGGCTGGATCAAAGAGGATACCCCGACTGTTGAGTTGCTCCTTCAGAGAGAGTGCAACCCCATCTGGAACATGTGCAGGACCTATTTCCTGGACACAGGAACCACCCATCCAAAAGGCCTCCATCATTCTAGGATTTAAGATCTCTTTCTTGACCCTCAGTCTACCTCTGCATCCAAGTAGAGCACAACTGCAATACATAACAAAACAATAGGATTCTTAGCTTCTGTGTCAGTGGTGTGCACATCCAAAAAGTTTCAAATAAAGTGAGAAATATCCCTTGTATTGGGCAACACTTGAAATCTCACCACATCCACATCCTTTTGTTGAGATCAGAGAGTCCCTTGTGCACTGTGTTAATCAAACATCCCAGCTCACTCCTACTTTCACTGTGCTGCTTTTTTGAACACATCTAACAGCTGCTTCTCTCTTTCCCCCCTCATAGCCCCAGAGGAGAGAAAATCCGCAGTAGAGTGGAGCTCCTGAGGTTACTGGGAGGATCACGGGATTTGACCGACTTTGATTTCAAGAAAGGGATTTTTGTAGACCCAAGTGCTGAGGTACTGATCCAAATAGTTTTGGTTCTGGTAGCAGAGGTAGCATTTTAGAAGTGAACTGATTGCAGTGACCTGCAGCTGCTCCCATATTTTATGCATTTTTGGAGGGAGAGCCCCCCCTTTTTAAAAACCATTTTTGTCCCATATTTTCTTCAAGGAGCTTGAGGTGGCATATGTGGTCATCCCATCCAATTTTATCCTCACAACAGCTCTGTGAAGGCGGGTAGACTGAGAAATGGTGACTGGCTCAAGGTCACCCAGTAAGCCTTCCATGCCTGGACAAGGTGCTCCCCTCTTCCTATAGGTACCAATAACCCTGGTGCACTGATTGTGTAGTCCAGGAATGGGGAGCCTGTAGTCCTCAATACATAGCTGAACTCTGTGGGAACAAAGTCCAATCCAGTTCAGGATTCTGTTCTCACATTGGCCAGCCCATGGGAAGCCATCAAGCATGTCATGAATGCAATCACACTCTTATCCCCATGATTCCAAGCATGAGTTGTGCCGGCTAAGGCTGATGGGAGCTGGGCTTCCAACTCCTGCCTAGGGTACCTTAGGTTCCCCATCCTTGTTGTAGTGCAACCTGCTCTTGGTCAGTTTTGTTAGGAGGCCTCTAGGGTTACAGATGGTTCCTTGGGTTAGATGTGCATGAAAGTTCAAGTCTTCTACCTCCGTCTTCTTTGTCTGTTGGGCTGCATTCATACCCTAAGCTTATGAATTGCTAGTTCATAAACCCAGTAGCACTTGGAACCTAATGGTCTTCTCCTTTTTCACTGATTTCTCCTGCTGCAGCCCCAGCTCCTACAACCCCTCGCACCCACTGGAGGAGGCCACCAGTGGGTGAGTGTGCTGTCTGCTGAGGCCAGATCTAGACTGGCTGTTGAATGTCATCTGGAAAACCTATATGGGGGAGGATGAAGAAGGAAGGAAGCTATCAGCACAACCGCTTTCCTTTTTTGCTGTTGGGGATTGCTTTTGTATAGCTGGGCAGAAGCTTCCCAGATGGGTATCTTTGGAAGGGAAATTATTGGGATGTGTTTGTGTTTTTAAACTTCCAAGCAGTTTTGGCAGGCTTCACAATGGTGGAACCACCTGATGGCAAAACCAAAACTTGCCCAGATGGCTTAACGTGGATTAGTTGCCTCCTGTTGTGCTCCATAAGGATGGTTGTCTCCCCTGCTTTTCATGCATAATTATTAGCGAAGTAGGGATTCTAAGCTATAACTGTGAGTCCACAGCTTTAGTAGCCTTTCCCAGTTACGTGCTACAAGATTATAGCCTTGATCTCTGACGTGAAGAGTAAAAGGCTAGCCTGCATGATGATGATGCTGGCTTGTGCACTTAGTCTGCATTTAGCAAAGAGGAATGCCAAATGGATCTGGTGAGTGGTTTAAGTTCCCTGGGTTTGAAAATCTAGGGAAGCAGGAAGTGTTTAGAAAAGGGGGTTGCTCTGTGCTGCTCCCATTCTTCTCTTCTGCTAATTAGCCCATAGGGAAATTGATGGAGCCTTATGTATTGGGAAAGATAGGACTCCTCTTTATAGGCCAAACCATGGCACTGAGGTGGAGGAGGAGGATGAATCTCCTTGACAGCTGTCCTTCCTTAGGGTATGGCTCATGCTTTGCAAACCATTGCTTTAGACTACACTGCCTGTTTCTTGTTCTGTAGGTCAAAAAGGGTAGTAAAAGGCATCTTCCACCTCTGCCAGCAGTCACTCCTCCACTCAAGAAGCCTCCTGATTTGCAAGTGTTTGAAGAGCCTCCAGACAAGGAGCTTCCAGACCAGAAACCCCCCAAACTGGAACTGGAGTTGCCAGTAGAAGCACCTGCCACTATTCTGGCTGAGCAGCAAGAACTTCTAGTTGCTGTAGACCAGCCAGCCATGAAGCCCCACAAGCGCCGATGTCGGAAGCATCTTCCAGCCCTCCTTCCTCCGGGTAAAATGGGCAATGTGACAGTGGAAGAGGCCAACACAGAGGAACCTGTAGTGTGAGCATCTCCCTCTTTTGCTTTCCTCTTGTGGCAGTGGAGAGCCCAGGCTCTTTCAGAAATCTTAAATGTCAAGACAGGAATCATTGAGACTAAAGAAAACAAATGATTATAATCAGTAGGAGGCTCTCAAAAATCTGATTGGTGGATTCTCGTGCTTCTTTTTAAAACACGCAAATCTTCTTCTGCTCTACCTTAGAAGTTTTGTGAGGGGTTGACATCTCTGTTCCATTCCCATCCCTCTGAGGCTTCAGACTTTGAACATTTGCACCCCATTCTCTCTCATCAGTAGTGTTCAGCAACACTTGAGTTGAAGGAGCTGCTATTTATTTATTGCATTTATGAATTGCTTTTCCTCCAGAAGGAGCCCAGGGTGATACTCAATAAGATAAAACAAGATACACCATTGAATAAAATATATACAAATAACCGCAAGCATTGTGAGTGTTCCAAAATCACAGTAGGGGTAAAGCTTTATTAGGACCAATAAAATGTCACAAAATGGTGAGCAAGTTCTTGCAGTTTCCAGAACTTTTCTTAAACTCCATACAGCAAAGCTGGTACGGAGTGTGTGTCCTATAGAAAGAGAGAAAGCTTGGATGTTATATTGAAGCCCTGAAGTCTGGAATTTTTCTTTGCATATTAAGATAGCAGACAGGTGGTGCTAAGCAGACTTAATTATAATGTTATGGACCTAGCAGTGACTAATTTTGAGATAAGCAAAGCCTGCTGGGATGAAACTATAGCTGTTCCCTCATTTTTTGAGAATAATATAAAAGCTATTTTGTTAAGTTTTTATACGTATTGGAAGCTGCCCAGAGTGGCTGGGGCAACCCGACCAGATGGGCAGGGTATAAATAATAAAATCATCGTCATCATCATCATCATCCATTGTGCTGGTTGCCAGTAACTGAACTGAGAGATGTAGACAGAACCCCACAGGTGCAGGGAATGTTGTATTGCCAAGTAAAATTCCTGAAGTGTTTTGAATGTGACAGTATTTGAGGATGATGAGGAGCTAAAATATGGAAATAATGGGTGGAATTCACCAAACAAGTACTGTCAGTGGAAGCTACAAGGATGCGGACAGGCTGCTTGGATGAGTGAAACCAACCACCTATCTCCTTGATCCTTGCCCATCCTGGCTTATAAAAGCTAGCCGGGAAGGGCTGGGCGATGGGCTTCGCAGGCTGATGAATGCTTCTCTCTGTGAGGGAGCCTTCCCAGACCTGCTGAAAGAGGCGGTTATCAAACCGCTTCTTAAAAAAACATATTTAGATGCGGCCAGTATGGCCAACTATCGCCCAGTCTCAAATCTTCCATTCTTGGGCAAGGTGATTGAGCGAGTGGTTGCTGAACAACTCCAGGCATGCCTGGAAGAAGCGGACCATTTGGATCCCTTCCAGTTGGAATTCAGGCCTCATCATGGGACTGAAACTGCCTTGGTCGCACTGGTCGATAATCTCTGGCGGCGGGCTAGGGACAAAGGTGAGAGCTGTTTCCTAGTTCTGCTGGATCACTCAGCGGCTTTTGATACCGTCGACCATAACATCCTTCTGGACCGTCTAGAGGGGCTGAGAGCTGGGGGCACTGTTATACAGGGGTTCCGCTCCTTCCTCCTGGGCCATGTTCAGAAAGTGGTGGTGGGGTATGAGTGTTCAGACCCCTGGGCTCTCACTTCTGGGGTGCCTCAGGGTTCTGTCCTATCCCCCATGCTTTTCAAACATCTACATGCAGCTGCTGGGAGAGATCATCAGGGGGTTTGGGCTGGGTGTTCATCAATATGCGGATGATACCCAGCTCTACCTCTCTTTCAAATCAGAACCAGTGAAAGCGGTGAAGGTCCTGTGTGTGTCTGGAGGCGGTTGGAGGATGGATGGTAGCTAATGGATTGAGGTTGAATCCTGACAAGACAGAAGTACAGTTTTGGGGGGACAGGAGGCGGGCAGGTGTGGAGGACTCCCTGGTCCTGAATGGGGTAACTGTGCCCCTGAAGGACCAGGTGCGCAGCCTAGGAGTCATTTTGGACTCAAAGCTGTCCATGGAGGCACAGGTCAATTCTGTGTCCAGGGCAGCTGTTTACCAGCTCCATCTGGTACGCAGGCTGAGACCCTACCTGCCCGCAGACTGTCTCGCCAGAGTGGTACATGCTCTGGTTATCTCTCGCTTGGACTACTGCAATGCGCTCTATGTGGGGCTACCTTTGAAGGTGACCTGGAAACTACAACTAATCCAGAATGTGGCAGTGACTGGGAGTGGCTGCCGAGACCACATAACACCGGTCTTGAAAGACCTACATTGGCTCCCAGTACGTTTCCGAGCACAATTCAAAGTGTTGGTGCTGACCTTTAAAGCCCTAAACGGCCTTGGTCCTGTATACCTGAAGGAGCGTCTCCACCCCCAGCATTCTGCCCAGACACCGAGGTCCAGCGCCAAGGGCCTTCTGGCAGTTCCCTCACTGCGAGAAGCCAAGTTACAGGGAACCAGGCAGAGGGCCTTCTCAGTAGTGGCGCCTGCCCTGTGGAATGCCCTCCCACCAGATGTCAAAGAAAAAAAACAACTACCAGACTTTTAGAAGACATCTGAAGGCAGCCCTGTTTAGGGAAGATTTTCATGTTTGCTGGACTATTGTATTTTAATATTTTGTTGGAAGCCTCTCAGAGTGGCTGGGGAAACCCAGCCAGATGGGTGGGGTATAAATAATAAATTATGATGATGATGATGACATGAGTACTTCCATTTGCACAGTGCACCTCCCCCCCCGCTCCTCCCCTGTGTGACCCTCCACACCCTCCGAAATTGGCCCTAGTGTGTTGAGAGAACCCCCAGAATGGGGGGGGGAGATAGTGGGGGGGCTGATCATTCTGTCTGGCAAGCACGATTGACATAGGGCAACACTGAATTTGCAACACCCTTGCTACATTAGAGATCTGGTTGATTAAATACAAGAGCATAATTTTTTTCTTTGGGGTGGACATGAGTTCCTCCATGCTTTACCTGCTTCAGAACCTAGAATAGTGTACAATTAGCCTTAAAACCTTTATTTTCCCACTTGTCATTTTTTTGAAATGTATCAGAAATTTTGCTTGACAGCACTATGAAAATTACCTGTACTTGATGTCTTCTTCCTTGTACACTGCTTAAAGCTACTGCCCTTTCCTCCTTTTGGAATTGTTAGGTTAGGCAAGGACTCGGAAGGCAGAAAGGCACAGAGAAGCTTGGATCAGAAGCCAAGTTACTACATGCCTCCCACTTCCACTTGCCTGACCATGTACTGTAGCTGATTGTAACTATGATAGCACTTCCATAGGTGTGCTCTGGAGTACCCTGCCTGGTAAGGGGTGTGTAAGAGCATTTCAAAGCCTGAATGCCTCTTATTCAGTGCCAAGTGCTTGCTGAAGGCCTCACATATGGAATCCCTTCTAAAAGTGGGGCAATCTATGATTCTAATTCTATGATTCTATGATTCTATGAATCGTAGCATCACTTCCTACCCAGTTTGTGTCAGCTACAGATGCCTGAGAGGCAAAGTTGCCTCCATCATGTTCCAGTTGCTTGGCTGAGTTCTCCTTGCTTTGGGGGGCCAGGGTAGGCTTTACTGTCTGAAGGCTGAAAGGCATTAGCAAGGAAGACCAGGGACGATGGCAAGAAAGCTATCGGAACAATCTTGGACACCATGTTGTTTCCGTCCTTAGTGCTATACTTAATGATATACATTTGTGTTGCAAGAATCATTTAGAGAGCCTCTTGGGGCTTTAGTGTGGGATATAAGTATCCCAACAAACACATAAAAAACATATAGGGCTGGAGATGCTTTGTTGGGACTGTTGCTCCTAACTTCCCATTTCTTCTTCCAGATGCTGTGCCAGCTGTCAAGGCCAGTTCCCAGGAGTGATGCTCCCCTCCCAGAGACGCTGCCGGTGGCTCTGCCCAGATTGCAGAGGTTTGTACTTAAGAGAAAAGCAGGCTATACAACCCCAACTCCACAGAAGTAAAACACAAGTGTTCGAGGAGATCTGTGCTCTGTCTCAACAATTGAGAATAATGGAATTCTACTAGCTAAGGATGCCAGATGGCTGAATCCTGACCCTGCAAACATATACAGTGGTACCTCTGGTTAAGTACTTAATTCGTTCTGGAGGTCTGTTCTTAACCTGAAGCACCACTTTAGCTAATGGGGCCTCCCGCTGCCGCTGCACTGCCAGAGCACAATTTCTGTTCTTATCCTGAAGCAAAGTTCTTAACCTGAAGCATTATTTCTGGGTTAGCGGAGTTCTTAAACTGAAGTGTATGTAACCTGAAGCGTATTGAACCTGAGGTGCCACTGTACTCTCCCACTTCCTCAGCTAAGCTCTGTTGCCACTTGGCTTCTGCTCTGCTTGTTTAAACAAAGCCACTCTTTTCTTGGAGTTTTGCGCAGTTGATCCAGGCTTCAGTTGATTCTCTTGACATTGCATTGTGTGAAGCAGTGTTGCAAATGTCGATTGATGCAAGTCCCCAACCCCTTTTTTTGCTGCTTTCCAAAAGCATGGTTGGAGCAGTATACTGAAAGCAGTCTGACTTTGATAAGCCTTTGAATGAAATAAGAGCTAAGCAGAGAATTCTTGCTTTTTATTTTATTATGTCCTGCTTTTCAGTCATGATTGGATCCCAGTGTGGCTCACAGTAAAACAATCTGCATTAAATAAAAAATAAAAAAGCTCCTTCCAGTAGCACCTTAGAGACCAACTAAGTTCCATGATCACTGCAGATGGTGAAAGCAGTCACAAAATTAAAAGACGCCTGTTTCTTGGGAGAAAAGCAATGACAAACCTAGACAGCATCTTAAAAAGCAGAGACATCACCTTGCCGACAAAGGTCCATATAGTTTAAACTATGGTTTTCCCAGTAGTAATGTATGGAAGTGAGAGCTGGACCATAAAGAAGGCTGATCACCGAAGAATTGATGCTTTTGAATTATGGTGCTGGAGGAGACTCTTGAGAGTCCCACAGACTGCAAGAAGATCAAATCTATCAATTCTTAAGGAAATGAGCCCTGAGTGCTCACTGGAAGGACAGATCCTGAAGCTGAGGCTCCAATACTTTGGCCACCTCATGAGAAGAGAAGACTCCCTGGAAAAGACCCTGATGTTGGGAAAGATGGAGGGCACAAGGAGAAGGGGATGACAGAGGACGAGATGGTTGGACAGTGTTCTTGAAGCTACCAACATGAGTCTGACCAAACTGCGGGAGGCAGTGGAAGACAGGAGTGCCTCTGGTCCAGGGGGTCACAAAGAGGCGAACACGACTAAACGACTCAACAACAAAAAAGTTTGTTTTTGGTATGAGCTTTTGTGTGCATACACACTTCTTCAGATACACTGAAACAGAAGTCACCAGACCCTTATATATAGTGAGGGGGTGGGGAGGGGTATTACTCAGAAGGGTGGTGGGAATGTTGTAATAATTCAGGGAAACAGATATGACGGACATGCTCCCATCTGGCCCATACACCCCCGGCCGATCTGCCGGGCGACTTTCAAACCCCTGGAACAGCAGAAACCAGAGACCTAGCTTCCAGGAAGCTAAGCACTCTTCCCTTTCATGCAGCAGCAGAAGATGCACCTCAGAGACTGGCTTAAAGCGATATTTACAAGCGTTTATTCTTAGAACATGAGGACAAAAGAAAGCACACCTCCATGTTCAGAAACTCAAGAGAAAGAGTACAGACTGAAGACAGGAAGTTCCCAGCAGCACACTGGAACATTACACAGACATGTGATAAGCTTCCATCCTCAGTCTGTTGTTAAGGTGGAATGGGAATTACAACAGGGAATGGGTGATTGGCTGATAGCTGTGGTAAACCTGTTGATGACTGTTAACGACTGCAATTGGTCTAACAGGAAAAAGCAAGGGGTGAGAAGGTATAAAAATATACATGAGATAAGAATCCAATGTCTCTATTCAGACCAGGTCTCTCCATGGTTTTAAGTTTGGTAATCAGTTGCAATTCAGCAACTTCTCTTTCCAGTCTATTTCTGAAATTCCTTTGTAATAAGACAGCTACTTTGAGATCTTGTATAGAATGTCCTGGGAGATTGAAGTGTTCTCCTACTGGTTTCTCTGTCTTGTGATTCCTGATGTCAGATTTATGTCCATTTACCGTGTTTCCCACTTTTTAAGACATAGTCATAAAGTAAGCCATGGCAGGGTTTTTTCACATTTGCGAGAAATAAGCCACACCCCGAAAATAAGCCATAGTGATAGGCGGGGGGGCGGGGGCTTTGAAAGCGAAGGAGAGTTCCTGCGTCCTCTCTTTCTCTCCCCGCACTCGCTGGAGAATGCCTTCCTCCGCTCTGCCGATCAGCTGAGGGGCGCAGAGCAGGCAGCTCTCCCACGTGTCTCCTTGCATAAAGCAGCCTTTTAAAACGCCTGCTGCAGTGAGGATTGTCTGTGGAGCTGCCCCTTTAAGGATTTGTAGTAGTTTGGAAAGGTCCTCTCTTTCTCTCCCCTGTCCTCTCTGCTAGGCGCAGAGCAGGCAGCGGTCGGTCCCTTCTCCCACGTGTCTTGATTGTTGTCTCCTTGCATAAAGCAGCCTTTATGCATGCCTGCTGCTTTGAGGGCTTTTTCCTTCTCGCTGTTTGCAAGCTGCCCTACACCATCACGAAAGGTAACATTTTGTGGGTAAAGGACGCTGGCTCATTTGCACCTTAATTGCTACCATTTAATCTTAATTCCTGCTCAGCTGGCTTCTTTGTTTTCTATCTCTGTTTTCTCTGTTCTCAGCCGGTACCTGTTTGCTATCAGTGTTTGCTGCAAAGTGCATTGTTGGAACTTAAGTCTTGGGCAGCTGGCTAGTAGAGATCCTTATTTAAGTATAGGCTACTGCACAGATAGATTCCATTATACTGGTTTAAATTTAAGAAGCTCCAGTGTAGCAGATTGCTATTAAGCGAGCCCCCCCCCCCAGGAGAGTGAGTGAGAGCAGCCCTTCGGAAGAGCTCCCTCCCTCCCTCGCCAATTGCCATTCCCTCCCCTGGAACATCCCAGGGCTGGGGAGAGAGGGCTGGAAGTCAATGCTGGCGAAGCACACACATCCCTTCCCTCAGACTCTCTCTCACGGTGCTTGGCGGTGGCTGTTGCCCGCCCTTTTCTTTCAGTCAAGAGTCATAGAATCATAGAGTTGGAAGAGACCACAAGGGCCATCCAGTCCAACCCCCTGCCAAGCAGGAAACACCATCAAAGCATTCTTGACAGATGGCTGTCAAGCCTCTGCTTAAAGACCTCCAAAGAAGGAGACTCCACCACACTCCTTGGCAGCAAATTCCACTGTCGAACAGCTCTTACTGTCAGGAAGTTCTTCCTAATGTTTAGGTGGAATCTTCTTTCTTGTAGTTTGAATCCATTGCTCCATGTCCGCTTCTCTGGAGCAGCAGAAAACAACCTTACTCCCTCCTCTATATGACATCCTTTTATATATTTGAACATGGCTATCATATCACCCCTTAACCTTCTCTTCTCCAGGCTAAACATACCCAGCTCCCTAAGCCGTTCCTCATAAGGCATAGTTTCCAAGCCTTTGATCATTTTGGTTGCCCTCTTCTGGACACGTTCCAGCTTGTCAGTATCCTTCTTGAACTGTGGTGCCCAGAACTGGACACAGTATTCCAGGTGGGGTCTGACCAGAGCGGAATACAGTGGTACTATTACTTCCCTTGATCTAGATGCTATACTCCTATTGATGCAGCCCAGAATTGCATTGGCTTTTTTAGCTGCTGCATCACACTGTTGACTCATGTCAAGTTTATGGTCTACCAAGACTCCTCGATCCTTTTCACATGTACTGCTCTCAAGCTAGGTGTCAACCATCCTGTATTTGTGCCTTTCATTTTTTTTTTGCCCGTGTAGTACTTTACATTTCTCCCTGCCCCGCAGGGAGCCAGCAAGCCAGCGAGAGGCACAGAAAATAAAAGACAGCCTCTGACCCGAGTCCTGCCTGCTCCTCGCACGCAGGGAGCCAGCGAACGAGAGATGTGCTGCTCCTGACATAATAAAAAACAAGACACCCCCTGAAAATAAGCCACCCTGTGTTTTTTTGAGGAAAAAAAGTTATAAGACGGTGTCTTAAAAAAGGGGAAACACGGTATCCTTTGGCGTAGGGTTTGGCCTGTTTGTCCAATATAGAGAGCTGAAGGGCACTGTTGGCATTTGATGGCATACACAATGTTAGACGATGAGCAATTAAATAGTCCTGAGATGGTATGTTTGATGTTGTTGGGGCCAGTAATGGTGTTGTCCGGGTGTATGTGGCAGAAAAGTTGGCATCTGGGTTTATTGCAGGCTCTGGTGCCAGCGTCCGTGCCAGTCTGGTTGTAGTATTATTGTGGGTGAGGAGTTGTTTAAGATTGGGTGGCTGTCTGTAGGCAATGAAAGGTCTTCCTCCCAGAGCTTGAGAAAGAGAACTGTCATTGTCTAGGAGAGGTTGTAGATTTCTGTTGTACTGTTTTAACTTGGGAGCTGTATGTGATTACTAGTGGTGTTCTGCTATTTTATTTTTTGGGCCTGTCTTGCAGCAAGTTCTCTCTGGGTATCAGTCTGGCTCTGTTGATCTGTTGTTTAACTTCATCTGGCGGGTATTTAGTTCTAAAAAGGTTTGCTGTAGATCTCTTGGTGACTTCTGTTTCAGTGTATCTGAAGAAGTGTGCATGCACACGAAAGCTCATACCAAAAACAAACTTAGCTGGTCTCTAAGGTGCTACTGGAAGGAATTTTTTTATTTTTTATTTTGTTTTGTCTACGGCAGACCAACCTACCTGTAACTGAATCTGCATTAAGTACAATATATTGGGGAATTAAAAAAATGTACATTTATGAATTTTGAGTCTGTTTTCCTCTGTGCGCTGATGGTTCTTAATGACTGGGGTAGGCAAGGGCTGAATTTAGGTTCTGTCGTATGACCCATGTCGTAGGACCCATTTACTTTCTCACATAGTAATTAATGACTGGTAGCCAGCCATTCAGTTCTATGGCAGGGTGGGGAGCCTTAACGCCCCCCCCCCCCGGATGCTGCTATCCATCTTCCATCATCCCTAGTCAGTATGGCCAGTGATCAGGAATGATGGGAGTTCAGTTGGGAGTCCAGTGCCCTCTGCCCCAAAATCTGCTCTGGAGGCTGTTGCACAATGGGAAGTCCTCATGCTAGCAGGATGACTTTGTTGGAGTCAAATCACGTACTCCACCTTTGACCCTGTGACACAGGGATGGTCCTTTGGGGAATGCACCCCACCCAGGGTCTTTGCGGTGTAAGCCCTTGTTCTGCTGTACCCAAAGTGCCACAGTGATTGGTATTTTGCTAGTAATTACATGAACACCAGTAGACAGGGCAAGTTATCCCCCCCCCCAAAGAGCACTCATTTGAAGGCTAGCAGTGAAGTAGTAGAGCACTTCCCTGGATAGGAGTTTTTAAAGGGTAGGTGCTGCAGCCAAAAAGATCCTGCTCTGCATTGATGCAGATCTTGCTTCAGTTAAAGAAGGTACACAGAGCAGACTTTCACCCCACTCCACCTGCTGGATTGCAACTCCTTGGGAAATCTGCACAGAGGAAGATGCCTGTTAATACTAAAGGGTTCTTTCTTGCTTTCTGTGTATCTTACAAACTACTCCTTCCTCTTCCTCATCTAACCCAGGGATGCGGAACCTGCAAGCTGTCCAGATGTTGGACAGTAACTCCCATTATCCCTGACCATTCACCCTGCTGGCTGGGGCTGATGAGATTTGGAGTCCAGCAACAACTGGGAGGTCACAGGTTTGCCTTTCCTGTGCCACCTTCCATAGAGGAGGGTCAGTTTCATGCTTCAGAAACAGGGCTGGGAGACCTTTTCCTTGCCTTCATTTACTTCATTCTTCAGCTGCTTCGTCTAACAAGCAGTGATGTGGAGTGGAATGTTTTTCTGGTTTCCTGTGGAAAATTTCCATTTCATATGACCATTAGTAAAAATTAATGGATGCAAATTGCAAATGCAATATTAGGCAGGCTTGGCTATTTCAAAATTTTATTTACTAAATGCAAGCAAAGTTGACATGCTAAATTGGATAACTCTCTAGGGCAGGTGAAGGAAACTTTTGACCCCCCAGGTGTTGCTGAACTACATTTCAGATTATCCTAGGCCATTGTCCATGCTTGCCAGGGTGATGGGAGCTATAGTTCAGCAGCACCTGCAGGGCCACAGACACTCAATACCTGCTCTAGGGCACCAGAAAATTTTATCCAGATTAGCCTTGTAAATGCAATTAGCCCCCCCCCCAACCCACCCACATCACTGTTCAGAAGAATGGTAAGATGCCAGAGGTGGGACTATTGGATTGGTGCTCACTCCATACGCCTGATAAAGCATACGCCTGGTTAACTTTGAATTATTTTCCTTGTGACTGACTTGCTTAGCGCTGGGTGTTTGAGCCAATGTTTCTCTTTCTTGCACAGATTTTAATCTTTTCTTCCTGTTCCTCTTTTCAGCTCAGAGAAGAGATTTCAATCGGGAGCAGAGATATTACAAGGTAAGATGTAGGGCTTACCAACATTTTTTGTTTACTTAGAAATATGAGTTGAAGTAGGGGGGGGCTATGGTGTCTGTGTGTGTAAACCCTGCTTTATATTATCAGGTTCTACACTTTGTGACAACAACAACAACAACAACAACAACAACAACAACAACAACAACAACAACAACAATTTATTATTATTTGTACCCCGCCCATCTGGCTGGGTCTCCCCAGCCACTCTGGGCAGCTTCCAACAAAGATAAAAAAATACATTAAAATATCACATATCAAAAGCTTCCTTAAACACCAACACACACCCTGACACAGGGAATTCTAAGCCAACCATCTACTGCAAATTGAACTTCTGGTCCACCGTAAACTCCCTGGCAGCATTAAACCCAGTTTACTGCCTCCAGCGGATGGAGGCAGCGTGCCTCTGATTCACAAGTGGGCATGTGTGTGTGTGTGTGTGCCCACATAGGTGTAGGACAAAGGATAAAACCACTAGGTGGGGTGGAGGGCTAGCAAGGGTGAGCCGATATGCAGCACCAGCAAAACCCACTTGTTTCTGTTTTGCTATGGGAGACAAACTCACTGCCCCGCTGCCAAATGCCTGCTGTCTAGCTGCTGCAGGTGGGGGTGTCAGTGATTGAAACTCACATTGTTCTGGGCGCATTTTGCGACTGGGGATTTCATTAGCGTGAGCAGTTTTTGAGCTCTGGGCGCACTACTGTGCCTAAGATTTCAGATTAAAACTGCAGAGTGGAAGGAAAGGAGGACCGTTTTCTGCCTCCCCACTTCCAGCTACTCTCAAAGGACTGGACAAGAGACCCTCTTAAGAATATTAGGGGGGTGGGCAGGGGAAGGACTAGACCATGTGAAAATGAACATAATATCATTTATTTCCAGCTTTGTATTCTTGTTATAAAAAAGCATGCCTAGACATTCCATTGTTGCGCCCATAACCTCTGTTTAAGGTGCCCTCCTATCTCCGTTTCTAACCCGTGTGTGTGTGTGTGTGTGTGTGTGTGTGTGTGTGTTTAAAAGTGCCCCTGGCTAGCCAGCTGGCCTGCAGTGACTTGCACATGCCTAACCCCTTTGCGCTTTAAAATCCTCCTTTGCCTGTGCAGTAGGGATTTAAGAGATAAGTGTATATTTATGTTTTATTCACTTAAAAACACTTTCTGCCTTCAGTTGACAGAGGGACAGGTGGCTTTAAAATGCCACCCTCCCAGTCGGCTGATTGATGGGATATTCATTTTGGAAAAGGCTTGAAAAATCAAGTCACCCTTTCAGAGAACAATCAAAACTTGGCCATGCCCTGGGATGGATGAAAGCATTAGGGTTGTTAGCAGAGGTAAGGGACGTGTCTCCAGTTCTCAGATAGCAGTGGAGGACTTGAAGCTGCATATTCTCTTGGATGATATGCCCCTGGGAGCACCATGAAAGACTGGGATGGATGTGTGATCAGCAGAGTTCAGTGACAAAGCTTTGTATGGCAGAAGGTCCCATGTTCAATCCCTGGCACCTTGAGTCAGAGGATTTTGCGTAAAGGGTCTCAGAAAAAAAACCATGGTTTGAGAGCTTTTGAGAGCTGCTGCTTGAGTAGATGGCACTGGGCTATGTCAACCCGGACTTATTACAGTATAAGGTAATTTCATCTATGGCCTGGTGAGTTTGTGTTAGAGGTTGGAGATGGTGTCCTTTTCTTGTGCTCTCATTTGGGTCAGCCAGGATAGCTGACGGGCTCACGGTGCAGCTTGGAGGTTCTGGGTTCATGGTGTTGCCTTCCCCGAATCCCTCCTCACCCCCTACCCTCTGCCCTTGCAGCAAATTGGTTGTGGTGTGTGCCAAGCCTGCCAGATGTCTCAGGACTGCGGCATCTGCAGTGTGTGTGTCCTGCGAGCCAAGAGCCCCGAGCGCCGCATTGGCATCAAATGTCTGCTGCGCCGATGCTTGAAGATTGTCAAAAAGGTACCACTGGCTGCTCCTTGCTTATTCCTCCCTTGTGTCCCTTTCCAGAAATTCTGCTGTTCCTTGTTCTTGGCCTCCCTGCCCCAAATGAACTTGGCAGCCATTTCAAGCCGTAACAGTCCTTTTCTCTCTCTTTCCTTTCTCCCCGCACCCCTTTCCCGTTGCAGGGCCTTGAATGTGGTATGTGTCAGGCTTGCAAGATAACTGAAGACTGTGGTAGCTGCCACATCTGCTTGCGGAGGCAGAAACCAGGCATGAAGCGGCAATGGAAATGCCTCAAGCGCCGCTGCCTTAAACGCAAGGTGTGTATGCTTGGCCTGACTACATTCTGCATCCCATGAGAGTCTGTTGCACTTCCATCAGGGCACTGAGCAAAACAGGATGGGTGTGAAAGGAAGGAGAAGGGGGCATTGGGGCGGTGGACGCTTCCTGGATGTGAGGACAAAACTGTGGTTATGATGTGGTTTTATCTTAGGCAACATGCTTCTGCTGTTGCACCTTTACTGGACCACTGCAAGTTTGGGTTGACTTCTATATTGCTTTCAGAATCTTTCATTCAAATAATCTTTGATTCACTGCACCTAATGGTTTTATAGGATTGCCTTTCGTGTTTTGTTTAGAGTGTTTCCCAAGTCCTAAAAACATGCATTTTGTCAATCCAATTTCTGTGCTCTAAAGCTGTTACTGAGATAATGGTTAAATTCTCTTGGATTCTCTTTCTTTTTAGTTGTATGTTCATAAAGGCAACAGTCATGTTACACACAATGTAGCTTGCATTCCAGTTCTGTGATGCTTATTGAAATTATCAGGTTCCCAACTTTGAAATTAAAGTAGATGAATATTCTTTGTGGAGTAATACCATTGCCTGAGAGCTTCTGTCTTCATGACAATTATATTTTTGGGAAATGGAAAGTGCCTTTCATTGAACCATCCAGTGAAGTTAGTCTGCTGTTAATAGTTGTGAGATGGAAGGACTTTGAGAAGGCCTGCTTCAGAAACTTCTTCACTCTTGGAGGATGTCCCTGCCATGTAGATTTGAGTCCCTACAACCCACCGATATATCATGAGTTATCCTCTTTTTTCTAGTTGACTTTTTTGTACTGTGTTTTTAAATCTTTATTTTATGTTATAACATTACTAGGCTGCTTTTCTGGGCAATGCCCATCAAAGCAGCCTATAGCAGTAAAAATATAATACAAAATCAACTAATGCTACCCAGAAATTCTGTGAGTAGATTATTTTGCCTAGTATGAAGATCAATAACTTGATAATTACTGATACTAAAGAAAGTTTGGGAACTTACAATCATTTTCATCTGAAAAAATAACCTGGATGTCTGCATGATTTAGATAAACTCATCCCAACTCCCCAATTACTGTTCAATTCTGCTTTAAGTCATAGAATTGGCAGGGGCCCCTAGGATCATCCAGCCCAGCCCTCTGCTATGCAGGAATCACAGCTAAAGCATCTATGACAGATGACCATTCAAGCTCTGCTCAAATACCTCCAAGGAAGTAGAGTCCCCCACCTTCTTAAATATAATTTTCATTAATTTTTCATTGATTTTTCATTAATAATGCTCAAATATGGGCCACATTATTACAATGTCAAACCACACCAAATCATAATACAATTTATAAAGCCAATTATACATTCCAAATTAAACAAATTTGGTGACTTCCCGTGATTTGATCGTCCTGAGATAATTATTCCTAGGTCCTGCACATAGTCTCATATATAATCCAAATACAGCAATTCCGATCTTGATCCTTTCTTCTATTTTTGCAGCCACTGGTAATGCTTTTCTCTCGTATTCAAAAAATACATATCTATTAACATGCAAGAGGGATTTAAAGCCTGTAGTTATCTGTGTATAAATATTTTTCCTTTGTACTTCCTTTCATGTTATAATCAATCATTCGTCTTCCGCACTGTCTCCCTTCAAGAGCTGTTTTTTCCAACTGCATCCAAGCAATCGCCATCTTGTTTTCCTGAGCCAAAAGTATACTGGCCATGGCTCCGGGTTAACATCCAGCTTTTTGTTCTTTAATCTTCCCATCTCTTCTAACAAGCTGATGTCTCACCAAAACAATTATAAGTCCAAACATCACCGTATTTCACATAGTCTTTCATTTGAAGAACTCCGTAGGTAGATTCTAAAGTTTTTATAAAGTCCCTCTTGCGTTCCATTTATAACTGTAATCCAATAGCAAACTCAATCCATTAATAATTTCTTAGTTCATCTTCAATGAAGGTTTGCCGGATCATAAATCAGCAAATATAATGTAAAAGAGAACAGAAGGCCCCCTTTCACTTACATAACAATCTTGTTACAACGAAGTCCTCTCCAGAACAAAACCTTGGCACATAGTGGCTGATTCATTTAGCAGGTTATCATGTCTCCTTCTTCCAAAGCACACCTGTTTGAGTGTCTCCTTCTTCCAAAGCACACCTGATTGAGCCTACCTAGTAGCAGGGAAGAAGGCCTACTTTGCTGCCTCAATTGCATCCTCATTATGTTGTCTGGCAGAGCTTTTCCGGGCCTTTTACAGGCTGACCCAAAGAAGGTGATAGAACCAATGGTAGTGTGCTGTGACTTGTTTGCAAAGCATTTTGAGGATAAGATCGCTTGCATTCACCAAGACCTTGACTCTGCTGTTATAGCAGATGAATCTCATGGGGTGTCCAGAGCACAGTCTAGTCCTGTTGTGTTGGATGAGTTTCAGTTGGTAAGGTTCAAGGATGTGGATAAGGTGCTCGGATCGGTCAGGGCAGCCACTTGCGCTCTGGACCCTTGCCCCTCCTGGCTGATAAAAACCAGCAGGGAGGGAACAGCCGGCTGGGCCAGGGAGGTGATCAATGCCTCTTTACGAGAGGGGGTGGTCCCTGCCTGTTTGAAGGAGGCAGTGGTAAAACCACTCCTTAAGAAACCTTCCCTGGATTTGGAAAACCTGACTAACTACTGGCCAGTTGCTAATCTTCCTTTTCTGAGCAAGGTTCTGGAGCGAGTGGTCACAGACCTGATCCAGGCGCTTTGGGGAGAAACTGATTTTCTGGATCCATTTCAGTTGGGGTTTAGGCCTGGTTTTGGCACAGAAACTGCTTTGGTCCCCCTGTCGAGAGAGAGACAGGGAAAATGCGTTCCTGTTAATTCTCCTCTACCTCTCAGCGGCTTTCAATACCATCGACCATGGTATCTTTCTGGAGCAACTCTCCGAACTAGGGGTGGGTGGCACCGCTTTGCGGTGGTTCCGGTCCTACTTGGATGGTCATTCCCAGAGGGTGTTGCTTGGGGAGCGCTTTTCAGCCCCATGGAACCTTCAATGTGGGGTTCTGCAGGGCTCAATCCTATCCCCCATGTTGTTTAACATCTACATGAAACGACTAGGTGGGGTTATCTGGAGGTTTGGAGTACGTTGTCACCTGTATGTTGATGACACTCAGCTCAATTTCTCCTTTACATCTGCAGGTGAGGCAGTGGAAGTGCTGAACCAGTGCCGTGCCTCAGTAATGGAAGCAACAAACTGAAACTCAACCCAGATAAGATTGAGGCACTGTTAGTGGGTAGTTCCCTAGACCGGATGGGTGGGAGGTCGCCTGCTCTTGATAGGGTTACACTTCCTCTGAAGAAGTGGGTATATAGCTTGGGGGTATTCCTGGATCCTTTGCTGTTGCTCAAGGCTCAGTGGCCCTGAGTGCCTTCCATCAGCTTCAGCTGGTGGCCCAGCTACGCCCCTATCTGGACAGGGATAGCCTAACTACTGCTGTCTATGCTCTGGTAACCTCAAGGTTAGATTACTGCAATGTGTTATATGTAGGGCTGCCTCTGAAGGCAGTTCGGAACTTCAGCTAGTGCAGAATTCAGTGGCCAGGTTGCTCACCGGAGCAAGACGGTTTCAGCATCTCATACTGATCCTGGTCCAACTTTACTGGCTACCAATTAGTTTCCAGGCCCAATTCAAAGTGCTGGTTTTGACCTATAAAGCCTTAAACGGCTCAGGACCCCAATACCTCAAGGACCACCTCTTTCCATGTGAACCTACCCGGTCCCTGAGATCATCTTCTGAGGCCCTCCTTTGTGCACCTCCTCCACAGGAGGTCTGGAGGCTGGCAACACAAGAACGGAGCCTTCTCTGCAGTGGCTCCCTGTCTGTGGAATGCTCTCCCCAGGGAAGTTTGTCTGACACTTCCATTATACACCTTTAGGCTCCAGGCAAAAACGTTCCTTTTTAACCAGGCCTTTGGTTGATTTGATTGACATCCTATGCTTTTTTAAAATGTGTTTTTTGGGGGGGAGGGCAGGGGGTATTGGGTTGTTTTTATTTTGATTATATAGTTTGTGGTTGTATATTTTGATTTTCTTCTGTGAACCACCCTGAGTCCTCAGGGTATATGGTGGTATATACCGTAAATTCAAATAAAATATAATAATAATAATAATAATAATAATAATAATAATCCTATATAATAATCTTGCTGTGTCCGTACGTACCACTTTCCGTGTGTCACAGGAATTCGCCACTGCGCGTGCGTTCCTGTGACAGATGGATTGGTTAGTACGGACCAATAGGCGCTCGCCCCCCTCCTGTTTGAGCTGCTGAAGTTTAGGCACGTTGTCTGTAACGGACATTCGGCGAGCGACCGTTTTGCCAGACAGTCGCTTGCCGTCCTTTCTGTATTTGCCGCCGTTAACGCCGCTTACCTTCGCTGCCGCTGCGCGACCTTCCTGCTGTCTCCGGGTTTCTGATTGCTTCCCCATTAACATCCTCGGGGAAGCAAAGCGGGGCAAACCGCTGTGGCGGCGGGGGCGCGTAGCGCCGCCGCCCGCAGCCCTCTGTCCGCCCGAGAGTCCCGGCAACCGCGCCGCCGCCCGCAGCCCTCTCTCCGATTCTCCTGCTGCCGGCTGCAGCACAGACCACTCCTGCTTGCTTCCCGCTTAACATCCTCGGGGAAGCAAAGCGCGGTGTGGCGGCGGAGGCGCATAGCGCCTCCGCCCGCAGACCTGTGCCCGAGACTCCTGCTGCCAACCACCTGCAGCCGACTTTCAGCGCACAGGGACTGCTTTTGCCACCTCCGCGCGTACATTTTCTTCCATTGCTGCCATTGCTGCAGCGCAGCTTTGCCCTCTGTCCGCCCGAGAGTCCCGGAGCTGAGGGGGAGAAGGGGGGACCCCCGCACCTCTTTCTCTCCCCTTCCTCTCCCCTCCCCATTATTGGAGAGGAAAGTCTTCTGAGGGGGTGGAAGTGAAAGCGGCGGCGGCGGCAGCAGCAGCAGCAGCAGCAGCAGAGGAGAAACGAACTCAGAGGGGAGTTTCCAAAAAAAGCGCTTCGAGAGGGGGAAAGGAGGCAGCTGTGGAGAAACGACGTGGAGGGAGGGGGAAGCGACGAAGATGGGGGGGGAGAAGTGTCAGGGCAGGGCTTTCCTGCCTCCCCACTAATATTTTCTTCAGGTTGCCCCCCCCCCCCGGTGTGGGGTGTGTGGAGGTTCAGAGGGCAATGGTAGGGGGAAGAGGGCCAGCAGGGCACGCCGGGGCCCCGCGAGGCGACTGGCTGCAAGGTGCCCAAGCGTTCCCTCCACGGAAGCTTCTTCCTTCCCTGGGAGGAGCAGGCGGGGCTAAAGGCGAAGGAGCCGGCGCAGGAGGAGGAGTGCCCATCCCCGCAGCTGGCGCCGGTCACCCCGAGAGGAGAGGAGAGCCGGGTGGCGGCAAAGGGGGACCACCATCGCCGCCTCCAACACCAGCAGCAGCCCCGCGGCTCTGCTCCCTTCTCGCCGCCCACGCACAGACGGAGCCGCTGGAGCAGCCCTTCCTCGCCCTGCTTGCGAGGGGGAAAAAAAGGGGGGGGGAATAATGGAAATAAGAAAGGAAGATCAAGCGGAGGAAAAGGAAAAAATAAAAGGAAAAACAAGGGGGAAAGAAGGGGGAGAAAAAAGGGAAAAACAAGGGCGGAAAATAAGAAGAAAGGGGGGAAGGCAAACATTAAAAGGGAAATCAAGGGGGGGAAAGAATAGGGGAAAGGGGGGAGAAACAACAAAAAGGGAAGAAGAAAGGGGGAAGGGAAAATAGAAGGAAAATCAAGGGGAGGAAAATAAAGAAAGGGGGAAGGGGGAGGAGAAGGGGAAAGGGGAAAACAAGGGGGGCATAAAGTGGGGAAAGAGGGAAAATCAAGGGGAGGGAAAGGGGAAAGGGGGGAGAGAAAAAGGGGAAAAGAAAGGGGAAATCCAGGGGGAGAAGAAAAGGAGAAAACAAGGGGAAAGCAGGGGAACAAAACGGGAAAGAAGAAAGGGAAAAACAAGGGGGATAAAGGGAATGAAAGGGGGGGAAGATAAAAGGGGGAAGGGAAAAACAAGGGGGGAAATAAAAAAGGAGGGAATAAAAAGGCGAGCGATGTCAAGCCAGGGCCACTCGGTCAGCTCTGCGCGTGTCCCCAAAGTTGCTAGGGCAACAGGGACGCTATGCGCAGAGCTGCCCGCATGACGTAGTGGCTTGATGCATGATGTTCTACCTCCTTATACATTTTCTAAACATGTTTCAACATATTTTCTAGAGCCCGTTTTTCAACGGGCTTAATTTACTAGTAATAATAATAATAATAATAGTTGCTGATATAACCCGTCCTACCTATGGCTACTAAATAACCTTTAAAAAGTGGCTCACAAAGGCATCTAAAAGTAAAGTGGTGACAAATTCTACAGGTAGGGTAAGGATATATATTTGTTATAGCAAGAGGCCTATTGAATTCATTGAATGGCTTTGAGGTGTTGGGGCATTTAATGAATAAATATTCACTCCTTATCCCCTTCTGTGGGAGTTTACAGTATGAAGCTTACATAGACATTGCCTCAAATAACTTACAACAACAGCAACTTTGAAATGTTGGTTCACTGTTCCATGAAAGATCTCCCTCTTATAATAAAAATAAAAATAATAATAATTTATTTATACCCCGCCCATCTGGCTGGGTTTCTCCAGCCACTCTGGGCGGCTATTTTATTTATGGATGCTTTTATCTTCTCCAGTACTATTACAACTGTTGAAATGAAGTGGCCAACATTGTGTATACTACTTGGATAAGGAAGGATCAATGACTTAAATTGGTTGCTTTCACTTTCATAGAATCATAGAATCATAGAGTTGGAAGAGACCCCAAGGGCCATCCAGTCCAACCCCCTGCCAAGCAGGAACACCATCAAAGCATTCTTGACAGATGGCTGTCAAGCCTCTGCTTAAAGACCTTCAAAGAAGGAGACTCCACCAAACTCCTTGGCAGCAAATTCCACTGTCGAACAGCTCTTACTGTCAGGAAGTTCTTCCTAATGTTTAGGTGGAACCTTCTTTCTGTTAAAGACTTTCTATCTTCCGATATCCTTTTCCGCTTGTCTGCGGAGTGAATTCCTCAGAAATACTGGCCTTGCATTTTGAGACTTGCTGTTGCCCTGGGCAAACTGACAATGTAGCCTAATAAATTTCAAACAGTTTCCTGCAGCTGCATATTGTTGAGGGAAATCAAAGTCACAGGCAAGCTTTCTTTTGGGGGAATCTTGGGTACTGCTACTCCCCCCCCCTTGAGGAGTCCTTGATAGACTATGAAGGAACCCCATATGGTATAGTAACTTTTTTTACTCCATGCTTCGCTTTACTTCCAAGGATACTCAACTTCTGGATCATTTAGGATGAGTTGGGATCTCCCCTTTAAATATTATTGTATACGTTGAAATTCCTGACATAATCATCAATTTGATGTGATCCATAGTTGGTCTCTCTGCTCTAAGAGCAACATTAAAAAGGTAAAGGACCCCTGACAATTAAGTCTAATCGTGAACGACTCTGGGGTTGCGGCGCTCATCTCGCTTTATTGGCCGAAGGAGCCGGCGTACAGCTTCCAGGTCATGTGGCCAGCATGACTAAGCCGCTTCTGGGGAAACCAGAGCAGCGCATGGAAACTCCATTTAGAATAGAATAGAATAGAATTGAATATATTTTATTGTCATTGTCCCCTTTGGGGACAACGAAATTACTTGGCTGCTCCATCCACCCCAATAGGGGGCAAAAACAAAACAAAACAACTACAAAAACACTGATTAAAACCATGCAATATGATACAACATAACAGGTAAGATTAGATGACTTTCAAAGTCCAGGCTTCCCATTCAAGGCCGAGATCGCTCTGGAGGAGAAGCTGTTCCTAAGACGGCTTGTTCTTGTCATCATCGTCCTGTATCTCCGTCCTGATGGCAAGAGCTCAAAGAGACGATGACCAGGATGCAATGGATCTTTTACTATGTCCAGTGCCTTTCTGTGGCACCTCATGGCATAAATCTGCTCTAAGGTGGAGAGCGAGCAGCCAACAATGCTCTCTGCTGCCTTAAATCTGCACAACCCCATCCTGTCCTGGGCAGTACAGCTTCCGTCCCACACACATAAGCCATAAGTGAGCACGCTCTCAATGGCACAGTGATAGAAGGCAAGCAGCAGCTTTTGTGGAAGATGGTTTTTCCTTAGAATTCTCAGAAAGTACAGTCTCTGCTGCACCTTCTTCACAAGCCCCCTTATATTTGCACTCCAGGACAGATCCTCCTGTAATTCGATGCCCAGAAATCTGAACGTTGTTACCCTCTCCACACAGATTCCATCAATCAAAAGTGGTTGGACATCGTTCTTCTTTCTCCTGAAGTCCACCACAAGCTCCCACGGGCAGCCTAAATATGTAGCACACGTAGAAGTACCTCTTAACACTTACAGTAATGAGCCTAACCTCCTTCCTCTCCCCATTCCAAGCTCACACATTTTCTACTGTCCTCTGTTGACAAGGCCATGAGGAGGAGACCAAAACATTCATTTTTATTAATCACAGATTAGTAGGTTGTCCAAACCTTTAACTATAGCTTAATCTTAACTATGAATAGAGGAAACAAGCCAGCTTCATAAACTATAGTTTGAAGTAGGCTTGTTTCTATTAACCATAGTTAAGATTAAACCACAGTTTGTTGGGTTTTTGTGGTAAATCAAATACAGAACCTAAAATGTCTTGAGGTCCTCCTGCTACAGCCCAGTGGTATGGTTATCACAGAATTCAGTTCCTTGACAATCCTCTTTCTTTCTTTCTTTTTTTCTTTCTTTGGCAGTTTCTAGCCTTTATGGCTGTGAAATTATACATGAAAATGTGAGGGCACTGCTTGCTGAAATCTCAGAAGCCAGAGAGGTTTTCAAGAGGAGGGGTAGAGGGTCATTGCCCTGTATAGCTCTATGCTCTCAAACATGATTAGGAAATACTTAAAATTAGATAAAACAAGGGATGATGGAAATGTGAATAATGTGCACTGTTTATACATGTTGGTGGATTCTGCTTTCCTTGCTGAGAATGGTCACTTTTCATGGTCAGTGCAGAATTAACCACACCTGGAGACTGCTCTCCCATCTTGTGGATCATCCTTCTTCTAGAAAAGGCTTTAGCTTGCTCTGTGAATATTCTGCTTGCCCTTTCTGTTGCACACACTCTTGGGTTGTGTGTTTTGAGATTTGTATAGATCCTGAATGGGGTGGTGACCTGTAGCTCTGGAACTAACCATCTCTTGATCCTTTCAGAAAAAAATTCCACCCAAGAAAGATGGCTACAGCACGAAGAAGCTTACAGTAGTAAGTACCTGTTGTGTTGCCTTCTTTGGGCTTGACATCTCTTAGTTGATTCCATTCCTGTGGATGTTGTCCTCCTTTATTCCATTTGTATTGCTTCATAGATTTACATGTAGCCTCTTTGTTTCTAGAAAAGTGCCTCTCTTGCCATTGGTATGTTTCCCCCTCTTGTTCAGTCATCAGTCATGGTGAGGGCCTGCAGCTTGGCAGGCTAATGTAGGGAGCAGCAGCATGCTGATCTCATGTTCCTCTTCTGATGATGGCTGTACTAGCTGGTGTGTGGTTAGCCATCAGTTGCAATATGGAGACCTTGGGCATGACTTTTTCTGGGTTTATATTTGTTCTTGGGGAGATGTCTTGGCATCTCGTTTCCTCCTCATCCCTTGGCAAGTGGGTGCTGTGCCTGATGGCCTCTTCTGTCTCTTTCCTGCTTGACACCAGGAAGTCTTCTCCACAGAGGAGACCTTTACGCCAGCACGGCGCCGGCAGAAGAAGTCAGCACCCGTGACAGTGAGTGGTACTGAATCTGCATGCAGCTCATGATAGAGGCAAGAATGTGTGACTGCACACAGTCCATCTGATATTAGACTCAAGTTCTCCCCCCACCTCAAGTCCACGTATCATGAGCCTGGGAGTGGTGCGTGTCGTAGTGGGTGTCAGAATGCCCAATTTATCAGACAGATAATGGAGAGTTCGATTTATGTACTGGGTAGACCTGGATTGCAATGCCTGCCTGGCCAGTAAATTGATATTTTTGGTCAGACACATTCTCTCTGTCATCTTGGAGGGTTGTTAGTATAACCTAGGATATCCCTCTCATTTCCTTGGATGATGGGACACAATGCTGTGTTTTTCATCAATAGGCTAATCTCTTAGGATTATATGCCTGGTGTCAGAAGTCCTTGCTCATCTCTTAGCTTTGGGTATGCCTTTAATCTGTTCCTGTATTTCCCCCCTCTTTCCCCCTCTTGCTTGCCAGGATGGGCCAGCTCCCAAGGTCCAGCAGGCCCCAAGGGGACGCCACAAGAGGCTGTCAGCTGCACCACCAGCATCCGCAGTGAGTGGGGGTCTAGATATAATCGAGTGTAATTTTTCAGTCCTGGCTGAGCTGATGTGATTGGAAGGCCTGCAGAAAATGTCGGCATGCACTTGCCTGGTCCCCCATTCCCTGCTCATTTGGGATATTAATAATAGGGGGAAGAATCATCAAACCTACTGCTAGCTGGTCACTGCCATCGCATTATTCAGTAAGAGACTGAAATGCAGTTTACAGTAAAGCAGGTTTGGCTACGCTGTCCATAATCTGCAAATGTGGTATGCTGTGGCTTCCTCCAACTGGATCTTCATGAAAGAATGAGAGCAAATGTGGCCAATCTTCTTTTGGCGGAGTGTGCTGCAGGTTGAGCCCAGAGGATGATGGTGATACGCTAGTGCCTGCTGCATTAAGCATGTGCCTTTCCTGATTCTGCTTAGTTATATTCCTAGAGTGCTGAGCTGGAGAATAGGCCCTGGCACAGCACTGGAGGGGCAGGCAGGATTGCAGGCTTGCAAGTAGAGGTGAGCATAAAATTGTTGGAAGGGACCCTAAGGGCCATCTAGTCTATCCCCCTGAAATGCAGGAATTTCAACTAGATCATACCCGACAGATGGCCATCCAGCCTCTGCTTTAAAAACCTCGAAGAAGGAAAGTCTACCACCTCTCGTGGGAGTCTATTCCACTATTCTGCAGCTCTGACTGTTGGAAAGTTCTTTCTGATGTTTAGTCGGAATCTCCAAGTTATAGCAACCAAGTACGCTAAGAATCTGTGAATTGTTAGCATACTTGGTTGCCATAACTGGGAATAGAAGGAACTGAGGAATTTATGGATTAGAATAGTGCTAGAAGCAGGAAGATTGAGTCAAAAAGCCGAGGGAAAATAGGCACAATTTTAAGCTCAAGAAGCAGTCCAGAAACACCTGGATCTTACTCCTTCCTTGTATCTTGCCTGCATTACGCCTTCACTTGAGGCTTTTGGTTTTTCCTGCCCCAAGACTGATATGAGATGCAACATACATCTCTTGAGCTTCCCTTTCTGCAGCACAATCTTTTGCAAGAGGCTGTCCTCCTTTGAAAGAGGTGTCCTGTTGTCTCTTCTTTCTCCTGGACTGAGCTTTCAGGCTGGGTCTGCCTCTGATGATTCTGAGCATGTGGGGATATCTTCACTCTTTCACTTGCTTGCCTTTCTTCCTTTCTTTGGCTGCCAGGATGGGCCCCTTCCCAAGGCCCAGCTTGCTGCAAGCTGCCATCGTCGAAAGCGCTCTGCTACCACAGTAAGTGGTTTGATGCTGGATCCTACAAAGATGTTTGTGCTACAGCACAAGTTTTTGTGGGTCATGTGGGTATTCTGTTGGAGCAAAAGATGGAGCAGCTCCCCTATGAAGAAAGGTTGCAGTGTTTGGGCCTTTTTAGTTTAGAGAAAAGGTGAGTAATGGGTGACGTGACAGAAGTTTATAAAATTACACATGGCATGGAAAAAGTGGCTAGAGAAAGCTTTTTCTCACTCTTGGGGACATCCAGTGAAGCTGAATGTTGGAAGATTCAGGACAGAGTAAAAGAAAGTCCTTATTCACACAGTACATAGTCAAACTGTGGAATTCACTTCCACAGGAATCAGTGATGGCCACTAACCTAGATGGCTTTGAAAGAGGATTAGACAAGTTCAGGGAGGAGGAGAGGGCCATCAATGACCCTCTAGCCAAGATGGCTGTAATCTTCTTCCACAGTTAGAGGCAGTAATGCTTTGAAGACCAGTTGCTGGGAATCTTAGGAAGGGAGAAGGTCATTGCGTCCTGCTTCCAGGTTTTCCACAGGCATCTGGTTGGCCACTGTGAGAACAGGATGCTGGACTAAATGGGCCATGGGTCTGATCCAGCAGGCTCCTCTTATGTCCATAAGACATGTTTCACCACCATATGTCAATAAAAGTAAAATACTTGGGTTGAGGTGCAGTTAATAGGCATATTGTGTTTCTTCTCTGATGCTGTCTCTGCCAAGGGGTAGGTGACGTGTCTGCATTGACTTATAGACACAAGCACACTGGATTTTGGCTGTAGGCATATATGTGTGTTAACAGCAATACCCATGCTGAGTACTTCCCATATGGAAGTACTCTTCCCTGCACAGTCCAACCCCCTGGGCGGGCAGGTCACAGTCCGTCCAACCCCTGCACAGTCCATATATTAGACTCCCCTACTGTCCTAATTTTAAGCTTTACTTGGGTATTTGAATTCAGGCTTTGACCAGCTTGTTAGCTGTTTGGCTGATCTTTCTGCTGAGAGTGTGGGGAAATGCTCTTTGCCAATGAGCCTGGGATGAATTCCACTACAAATGACTTCCAGCTGCAGAAATTTAGGGAGTTCGTGTGTCAGATTGACCTTAAAGTTTTGCAGAGCATGCAGACTGAGTTGCTTGGTTTGGATGGCTTTTGTCATGCTTCCTTCTGATCTTGGTCCCACAAACATTTCATGTGATTGCCTCTTGGGAATGGGCACAACTGTGATTGAATCTCTTTGCAAGTGATATGAATTTGACCAAGTTAGGGAAGCCAGTTCAATCATGCCGTCCTGTATTTCTCTCAGTTCTTCTCTACTAATTTTATGGGACTTTCCAAATGCACATTTATGTTTACTCACCGCACCACCTCTTTGTCTCCTTTTTTCTAGAAATGGAAACCCACCATGGAACGGGATCCTGGAGGCATCCCTACAATAAGACAAAGGGTAAGTAGGCAACAGGGAGCTATGTCTTACACAGTATAATGGTGGACTTAACAGTCAACAATATCACCTTGGAAAGTATCTTACACAAGTCTAGAGCAACCTGCATACATTATTCTGTTTGAATACTGTGTCCAGTTCTGGGCACCACAATTTAAGAAGGATGTTGGCAAGCTGGAACGTGTGCAGAGGAGGGCAACCAGGATGATCAAGGGTCTGGAAACCGAGCGGTTGAAGGAACTAGGTCTGTTTAGCCTGGAAAAGAGGCGACTGAGAGATATCTTCAAATATCTGAAGGGCTGTCACATGGAAGAGGGAACAAACCTGTTTTGTCCTGCTCCAGAGGCTAGGATCCAAACCAGTGTTTAAATATGATTGTCGTATTCAAATATCTCAGAAGTTGTTCTGGAGGGTAGGACTTGAACAAATGGCTTTAAGTTACAAGAAAGGAGATTCCGGCTAAACATCAAGAAGAACTTTCTGACAGTAAAACTTGTTTGACAGTGGAACAGTCTCCCTTGGAAGGTGGTGGACTCTCCTTCCTTGGAGGTTTTTAAGCAGAGGTTGGATGGCCATCTGTCATGGATGCTTTAGCTGAGATTCCTGCATTGCAGGGGGTTGTACTAGATGACTCTTGGGGTCCCTTCCAACTCTACAATTCTATGACACACACACTCTAAATTTGTTGTTGTTGTTAAAGATGGTACTTTCTTGAAGCAGAAGGCTTTTGTCTCTAAAAGGGCTGGGAAGCAAGAGAAAGACAAACCCTAAAAGTAGACTTCCCATTTCAGTTATTGTTTTCCATGCTCATTGTTCACTCTGGCTGGGGTCAGTGAGTGCATGCCACTTCTTTGTTGTTTGTTTTTTGGGTGAATATTTATTCTGAAGTAGTAGTCTGGGTTTTACTTTGTTAGGATTCTGGTCTGGCTCAGCACACTATCAAAGTAAGGCTCAGGGGGGAAATAAAGGTTAGGTTTGATACATTTTTTTGTGGTGGCAGCATCAGGTTGTGTTTTAATGCCTCATATCAGTTGCTTACCCTGTTCCTTGTGGGATGAAGATAACACTATGCATAAGGTTTATCTTCAAACAGACTCCTAGTCTCTGTGATTATCCAGGGGTGATTTTGAACCAGCCACGGATTGCTATATAGAACGCAAGTCAACCTATCCCTGCTCAGAGGTCAACAGTTCTAAGACAAGCCAGGTAGAGGAAGTTTCTACTGTCTGATAAATGAGGAGGAAGGGTAGGAGGAAAAGACTTTAACATTTAAAACTGATTTCCTTAGAGGCTTCTTTATTCAACAGAATTCAATATTAAAAAAGGAAAAGGAAAAGGGAAAAAAAGTACTTTTAGAAGAAATAAAGAAAAGAGAGTTGGAGCTATGTGAAGACCCTAGCAGCGAAGAATTAAAAAGGAATTTAAAAATTTTACAATCTCAATTTTTGATGCTAATAAACGAGGAAATAGAATGGAAACTAAGATCACTAAAACTCACAGCTGTCCATGGAAGCGCAGGTCAATTCTGTGTCCAGGGCAGCTGTATACCAGCTCCATCTGGTACGCAGGCTGAGACCCTACCTGCCCGCGGACTGTCTCGCCAGAGTGGTGCATGCTCTAGTTATCTCCCGCTTGGACTACTGCAATGCGCTCTACGTGGGGCTACCTTTGAAGGTGACCCGGAAACTGCAATTAATCCAGAATGCGGCAGCTAGATTAGTGACTGGGAGTGGCCGCCGGGACCACATAACACCGGTCCTGAGAGATCTACACTGGCTCCCAGTATGTTTCCGAGCACAATTCAAAGTGTTGGTGCTGACCTTTAAAGCCCTAAATGGCCTCGGTCCAGTATACCTGAAGGAGCATCTCCACCCCCACCGTTTAGCCCGGACACTGAGATCCAGCGCCGAGGGCCTTCTGGCGGTTCCCTCATTGCGAGAAGCAAAGCTACAGGGAACCAGGCAGAGGGCCTTCTCGGTAGTGGCGCCCGCCCTGTGGAACGCCCTCCCATCAGAATTCAAAGGTGCTAACAACTATCTGACATTTAGAAAATGCCTGAAGACAGCCCTGTTCAGGGAAGTTTTTATTCTGTGACATGTGTATGTATTTTAATATTTGCTGGAAGCCGCCTAGAGTGGCTGGGGAGACCCGGCCAGATGGGCGGGGTATAAATAATAAATTATTATTATTATTATTATTATTATTAAAACAAAGATTCTTTGAATATGCAAATAAACCAGGAAAATTACTAGCCTGGCAATTAAAGAAGAGGGAGACAGAAAGGATAATAAACAGAATTAAAAACGAGGGGAAATTGATAACCAACCCCCAAGAAATAGGGGAAAACTTTGTGGAATTCTTCAGTGAAGTATATAAAGAAGGAAAAGAGACAAACAAAGAGATCAAAGATTATCTGGAACAAAACTGCCTCCCGAAACTTACTAAAGATCAAAACGAAATCTTGAATGCCCCGATCACAACGTATGAAATTCAAAGGGCCATCAAGGAAGCAAAGACAGGAAAATCACCGGGACCGGACGGCATCCCAGCCATATATTACAAACTGTTTGAAGATATACTCACCGACCCATTGAAAAATATTATGAATAACATTCTGGAAAAAGGCATTATGCCAGATTCGTGGAAAGACAGTTTAATTGCCTTGATACCCAAACAGGGTTCAGACCAACAACTCACTACTAATTACAGGCCTATTGCACTTCTTAACAACGATTATAAATTATATGCTAATATACTAGCAGAAAGGTCCAAGAAAGTGTTGCAAAGGATTATACACAAAGACCAAGCCGGATTCTTACCGGGTAGGCATATCTATAGGAACACCAGAAATATAATAAATCTTTTAGAGTATTTAGATTTAAGGATAGAAAAGCAAGCAGCCTTCATGGCTGTCAATGCTGAAAAAGCCTTTGACCGGGTATCTTGGAAATTTATGATAGGCTTATTAAATCAAATTGACTTTGGTGAACATTACATTAAAGGTATCGAAGCAATATACTCAAAACAAAAAGCCAAAATTATAATAAATGGTGACATCTCACAAGAGTGTGAAATCAGCAGGGGGGTCAGGCAAGGATGTCCCCTATCCCCCCTAATATTTATTTTAACATTGGAAATATGCAAAAGAATTAGGGAGGAAGAGGACATAAAAGGGATAAAGCTGGGAGGTACAAGTTATAAACTAAGGGCTTTCCCCGATGATCTCATTATAATGACGGAACAGCCGAAACAGAGTTTAATAAAAGTGTTAGAAATAATACAATAATATGGATCAGTTTCGGGCTTTAGATTGAACTTGAATAAGACCAAACTAATAGTGAAAAACATGTCGCAGGCTGAAAAAGAAGAACTGGAAAACATAACATCATTAAAAATGCATACAAAAATAAAATACTTAGGATTATGGATAACACCAAAAATATAAATTTATATGAAGAAAATTATACTAAATGCTGGAACGAAATTAAAATTCAATTAGAGACATGGAGTAGGCTACATTTATCATTTCTGGGCCGTATATCCGTTATAAAAATGAAGGTTCTTCCAAAGCTGCCTTTTCTATTTCAAACCATGAAAACATCGATGAATGGCAAAAAGAGATCTCAAAATTTCTCTGGATGGGTAAAAGACCGAGAATAAGACATAAAATATTAATAGATACAGTAGAAAGAGGAGGATATGGACTACCGGACTTGAAAATATATTATGGGCTTCCGGTTCTCGTGCCGGCGCAGCTAGCTGGGTCTCCGTCGCGTTGCGGGGGGATCAGCTGAAGATCGGCTGGGGGTTCTGTCACCGCGCGACGAACCCCCGTTTAAACTTCAGCCAGGGCGGGCTGAAGGCTTAGAGAGCCGGCGGCGCCCATTTGGACCTCTCCCCACCTTCGGAAGACCCCGTAAGGGGTCTGGGAAGGAAGAGCGGATTGAGGTCTGGGCGCTGTGGCTCCGAGAACGGCCGCTTCAGCGAAGCAGCGTAGCGGGCTGCGACGAGCGCAGAACACCTCCTTATAAAAATCTGATTCAAGTTTCAACGGAACCGTGAGTAATTGGGACAATTAAAGTTGCTAATTAGGCTCTGTTAATTTGGCCACGGGAAAGGCTGAAAAAAGGAGGTCCACCTTTCCCTGCTGTGTGACTGAATAAGCAAGTCGTCAAATATAAACGCTAAGAGGTTTTTCTTTGCTTTAGAACTTTGACATTTGACAGCTGTCAAAAACCTCCTCTTGCAGGGGGAAAGAAAAATAGACTGTACAGATAATTAAAAGGTAATAACGTGTGGATTAGACCCACTGTCACCTCTGGATTGTAGATGAGCCGGGCAGTACAGGGGTTGAAGAAACTTAACAACTCTGCTACATTTGGTGGTTACTGTTTCTAACTTTTGACGATTGGTTATTTTGTACCAGCTACAACCCTGTGGATTACAATTTACAATTTATTGGACTTTGCAACTATCTTGTATCCTTGTGAATAGGCAGGATTGCTATTCCCCTTAAAAGTGAAACTAACTTTGAGGATCAGAGTGGAATGTAAAATCCTTTGTTCCTTTGTTCCTTTGGCAAGCAAGCAGCTACAGGAAGTGCCTGCTGTGAACTGACCTTGAGCAGCAATTGTTTTGACTACAGTAGTGATAAAGCTAACAGCTGCAGTGGGAGCTGTGTGAACTGCAGAGAAACAACAGGAAAGTTTTTCACCATAGTAACAGAGGCCTGGATTACTCAACTACCATAGCAACAGAGGCCTGGAATATTTAATTGAGCAGACTTTGAAATAGAAATTGGCTGTAAAATTGGAAATAAATGTCTGGAGGTGCAGGAAGAGGTATATCAACAAGAAGCACTACCAAAGCAGCAGAAGGAGCCACCAAGGACAAAAGAAGATTGTCACAACAAGTGGACCCAGCAGGCATGAACCAATTACTTGAACATTTTGAGGCATTGAGGAAAGAGATTAAAGACAACAACGAAGACCTCAAACAGGATATCGCAGGAATTAAAACGCAATTGGATCAAATTGGACAATTCCAACAAGAATTAGAATCTACCAAAGAAAAGGTCAGTCAAGTTGAGACCCAGGTGCAGACGTTGGAGCAGACACACATCAGAGACCACTATAATACTCAGGTATCTCTTGCTTTTATGCAAATGAAGCAGCGGGCTACCAATCTAAGACTGAGACATCTACCAGAACAGGAAGGAGACAATCTAAAAGCCTAGATAGTCAAGGCCCTCGGAGAATATTGGGGACTGGATCAACAAAAACTGGAAAGCACCATCGTGAGAACATATCGTTTTGGACCAAAGGACAAGAAGAACACGAAGACAGTTAATGACTGTTTAATTGAATTCCAAACAAAAACTCAAAGAGACGAGATTCTGAAACTTCATTACGAAAACAACCTTGAGGTTGGAACAAAGAAGGTTATACTATACAAAGACATCCCCAAATTCTTCCTGGATTTAAGACCTAACTACACTGATCTGACACAGGCTTTAAGCAAGAAGAAGATCAACTATAGGTGGGAATTCCCACAAGGCCTAGCTTTCGGATACAAAGGAAGATTTATCAAAATTAAATCAAAAGAAGATAAAATCAAGTTCATACAGAATAATCTGGACGAATTCCCTGGAATTTTAGCTGGAAGCCCCGCTCCAACACCAGAGGAAGAAGCTGAAGGAGCAACAGGAGGAACTGCACAATAGAAGATGGCATTAAAGATCCTAACATGGAACGTTCACGGTTTGAATATTCGATCACAGAGGAACCAGGTCTTTCATACATTGAAGAAACAAAATCTGGACATTATTTGCCTTCAAGAAACTCATGTAACAAGATTGCACAGGAGAGTTCTGGAAAATAAAAGAATAGGCCTGGAATTTATTTCTTCAGCAAAAGTGAAAAAGAGAGGAGTAGTAATTTATGCCAAAGAGAAATATAATCCTAAATTGGAATTTAAAGATGAGGATGGAAGATTTGTTGCCATAGAGATAACAGTGGAAGGCGAAAAATTTCTGATATTGGGACTGTATGCGCCAAATGATGTAAAATCTGAATTTTATAAGAAGATCCACGAAAGGCTGTTGGAATATATGGACTATAAAATAATAATTCTAGGAGACTTCAACGCGGTAGCCTCTACGCTTATGGACAGATCGCAAAGAGTAAAATTTACAAACGAGGGAAGGCTACCGAAAACCTTCTTTGATATGACTGACAACCTAGACTTGATAGATGCATGGAGAACATTGAATCCAACTGACCTAGAAGCAACTTTTTACAGTGAGTCAACTAAAGCCTGGAGTAGGATCGACCAAATATGGACATCCAGGGAACTAACGCCCAGGATGCTCCAGTCGGAAATACATCCAAGGACATGCTCAGATCATAATCCGGTACAACTGGACTTAAGACTAACCCCGAAGGGTTCCTTTAGATGGAGAATGGACGATTCATTGTTTAGAAACCAAACTATCTGCGAAAAGGCCCAAAAAACAATAAAGGATTATTTTGAAATAAATTTAAACACGACAATGGAAAAAAGAATAATTTGGGACGCAAGCAAAGCGGTGATGAGAGGCTTCTTAATACAACAAAAGGCAATCAAAACGAAGCTGCAAAGAGAAAAAAGGATTTAATCCTGCAACAAATGAAAGAAAAAGAAAAACAATTGAGGACAAAACCCAAAGATACCAAATTACAAAAAGAAATAAAGCAGCTACAAGTTGAATTCTCTAAAATGATCAATAGCGAAATTGAATGGAAAATCAAAATGTTGAAACAAAAGACTTTTGAATCAGCAAATAAGTGTGGAAAATTGCTAGCGTGGCAATTGCGACAGAGGCAGAAACAGAATACCATCACAAGCATTAGTATCAACGGAAATAAAGTGGTGAACCCATCGGAGATAAGGAAAAACTTCGAAAAGTTTTATAAACAGTTGTACAAAGAAGAATCCCAAGAAAAAGAGAAATTAGAGCAATATATAGCTGAAAATGGCCTACAGAAAATCCCGGAAAGTATGAAAGGCCCCCTAAACCACCCAATAACACCAAATGAAGTTGAAATGGCAATCAGCAACATGAAATTGGACAAGGCTCCAGGACCTGATGGACTTTCAGCAAAATATTACAAAACATTGAAAGATTGGATAATCCAACCACTAATGGATGTATGTAATGAGATACTGAAGGGAAGAGGGGCACCGGAGTCTTGGAAGGATGCATATATAACTCTGATACCAAAGTCGGATGTGGATCGGACATTGATGAAGAACTACAGACCTATCTCCCTCCTAAATGTGGATTATAAAATTTTTGCAAATATTATGGCTAGCAGACTCAGGAAGGTTCTAAAGGAGGTTATCCACCAAGATCAAGCCGGTTTTTTACCGGAAAGGCACTTAAATACCAATATAAGGAACGTGGTGGATATCCTTGAAAAACTTGAACAAGATAAGAACAACAAAGCAATCCTGATGTTTGTGGACGCCGAAAAAGCATTTGATAACGTATCCTGGACCTTTATGAAAAAGAATCTGAAGCATATGGAGGTGGGGAATGGTTTTATGAATGGCATTGAAGCGATCTACACTGACCAAAAGGCTAAGATTATTATTAATAATGTGGTATCAGACAACATCAGAATTCAGAAAGGAACAAGACAAGGTTGCCCCTTATCCCCGCTACTGTTTATCACAGTCCTGGAGGTACTGCTGAACGTGATTAGAAACAACCAAGATATTAAAGGGGTGGCGGTGGGGGCCAAAGAATATAAGCTAAAAGCCTACGCTGACGACTTAGTTTTGACATTACAAAAACCAGACTCCAGTGCACTAGTGGCACTGGAGGTGATACAAGACTTCGGGGAAGTAGCAGGATTTAAACTAAACAAAGCCAAAACCAAAGTTCTAGGGAAAAACCTGACACAAGGTGAAAAAGAACATCTGGAGAAAGAAACAGGCCTGCAATTCACAAAAAAAGTAAAATATCTGGGCATCAACATGACAACGAGAAATCAAAATCTGTTTAAGGACAATTATGAAAAGGTTTGGAATGAAATAAAGAAGGATTTGGAGATCTGGAACAATCTGAAACTGTCCTTGATGGGCCGAATCGCGGTCATAAAGATGAATGTGCTGCCTAAACTAATATTTCTCTTCCAGGCAATCCCAATAATTGATAAGATGGAACCTTTCAAGAAGTGGCAGAAGACTATATCAAGATTTGTCTGGCAGGGGAAAAAACCCAGAATCAAATTTAAGATATTAACAGACGATAAGAAAAGAGGGGGTTTCTCCCTGCCGGAATTAAGTATTTATTTCGAAGCAGCAGCCTTCTGCTGGTTGAAAGATTGGTTCCTATTAGAAAATACAGATATACTTGACCTGGAAGGACATAACAACAGATTTGGATGGCATGCATATTTATGGTATGAGAAGATAAAGGCCCATCAAGGATTTAAAAACCATATAATAAGAAAGGCTCTTTTTAGAGTCTGGATGAAATATAAGGATCTCCTTGAAAGGAAAACACCCAGATGGTTGTCACCAGCAGAAGCAAAGGCCCAAAAAAGAGTTAATGCGGGGGAAAACTGGTTAAAATACTCTGAGATGTTAATATATGAAGGAGAACAAGTCAGGTTGAAACCCTATGAGCAACTGAGAGGAAGGATTCGAGACTGGCTACAATATCATCAGATTAATGAACTTTTCAAATCGGACAAAAAGATTGGCTTTCAAATGGAAAAGTCAAAATTGGAAACAGAACTGCTAGAACCAAAGAATAAGACCTTGTCAAGAATGTATGATCTGTTGCTGGAATGGCATACGCAAGATGAGTTAGTAAAATCTGCAATGATAGACTGGGCAAAAGATGTGGGACACAATATCATGATGGCAGACTGGGAAAGACTATGGAGAACGGACATAAAATTTACAGCATGTACTTTGTTAAGAGAGAATATAATGAAAATGATTTACAGATGGTATTTGACCCCAGTGAAGCTGGCAAAAATCTATCATTTGCAGGACAATAAATGTTGGAAATGTGGCAATACGGAAGGAACATTCTATCATATGTGGTGGACCTGCCCAAGGTTGAAGGCCTTCTGGGAGATGATATATAATGAGTTGAAGAAGGTGTTTAAAAGCACATTTTTGAAGAAACCAGAGGCTTTCCTCCTTGGAATGGTACACCAAGTTTTACCAAAAGAAGACCACACGTTGTTTATGTATGCCACTACGGCAGCAAGAATTCTTGTTGCAAAGTATTGGAAGACAAAGGACTTACCGACATTGGAAGAATGGCAGATGAAAATGATGGATTATATGGAAACCGCTGAACTGACCGGGCGAATCCGCGACCAGAGGGACGACGCAGTGGAAAAAGAGTGGAGAAAGTTTAAAGACTATCTTAAAAAACATTATAAAGTACAGAATTAAAATAAATAGAAATGTCAATGTATAAGATTAGTTTATAAAAGATTTATATAGTAAATAGTATGGTAGATATATTGTAGAAATAAGTGTCAAGTAATATTGAATTTAAGTTGCTTTTTATAAATATTTGTTAGGAAATATAAGGTTGCTGAAAAAGAATTTGGAAGTTATTTTAAATTTAAAGAATGTAATTAAAATAAGATAAAATGTAATAGAAATGAGAAGATAGAACTATTAAGAAATTGCTGGTAGACAATAGATAAGGAGAATCGACACAGAGGGACAGAATGGAGGAAGTCAGGAAAATGTTAAGGAAATAGGATAAGAATATATATGATAATTGTGTAGTGTAGTGTAGTGTAGTGTTTGAGTTTTAGTATTGTTTAGGTGTATGTGTATGTGTTTTAATGTTTGATTGTATGTTGGTTTATTCTGTGTTATAAAATAAAAATATTATATATATATAAAAATGAAAATATATTATGAGGCAGCATGCCTCCTTTGGTTAAAAGATTGGTGTTTATTAAAAGCCAGTGAAACCCTGGATCTCGAGGGCCACGATAACCGTTTTGGTTGGCATGGATACTTTAATTATGAAAAAGTAAAGGCGCATAGAAGTTTTTCAAATCATATAATAAGAAATGCACTCTACAATGTACGGGGAAAATACAAACGATATCTAGAACCTAAAACCCCAAGATGGATTTCACCAACGGAAGCAATAGCGGTTAAAAAAAAATGAAAGAAAAATGGATAACATATAACATCTTACTAAGAGAAGAAGAGGGCCAAATGAAACTAATAAGATATGAGGCTATAAAGGAGCATTTTTCAAGCTGGTTGGAGTATTTCCAAGTAAATGAAATATACCAAAATGATAAACAAATAGGCTTTGATAAGGAACCTTCAAGATTTGAAAGGGAATTATTGAATAGCAACATAAAGATAATCTCACGAATGTATAGACTTTTGTTAGATCATCAATTTAGAAGTAAATTTTTGGTTATGCTTGGAATGATATGAATTACAAATAATGGATAAAAATTAAGGGACATATAAGGGATATGATAATTGAAATGTGATAAACTGGGGGGAAAAAATAACAGATGATTTAACTAATTTTACTTAGGAAATGTAACGAACTGTGGTGGAAGTTAAACTTTCTTTTTCTTTTACTTCATCTATTTGAAGCTTTTATATCATATTTTTTTTCTCCTGTGTGTTTTTTGTTTGTTTGTTTGTTTGTTTGTTTGTTTTTGTTTTTTGTTTTTCTCTTTCTTTTTGTATGGTAGGTATGTTGTGCATGTATAGTGTATGTATAGTATTCGATGTTTCGAGTGTACTTGATGTATTCTATGTATGTTTTCTTATGTGTGTATATCTGAATAAATTCTTAATAAAATTTAAAAAATTAAAAAAAAAAAGATTGGCAAACTAAATTACAGGACTTCGCTGAATTGGCTCAACTAACAAATTCACTTAGAGGAAATTCTAAACAAAAGTTTGCAGGAAAATGGGACAGCTAACGAAGATACGTACAAAAATTTACCAAAAAACACATACCCATGCCAGCATTCGAGGGTTAAGTCAAGGACAAATGGATAGAAGAACTAGGTAAAACGTTCTTATATTGATGAAAAAGGAACTATTTGTGTACATTCAAATTTAAGAAAATACATGCAAGGGGAGATGACAGGAAGTCACACCTGGAACTTTTATTTTATTATTATTATTATTATTATTATTATTATTTCCTTTCTTTTTTTGTTATTTCGTGTATGTGTAGGTGAGTATTCGGGGTGGAGTGGGAAGGGAGGTCTGTATTGTTGTTGTTGTTGTTTCCTTCTTTTTTCTCTCGACTCAATAAGAAGGAAAACTACAAAGCATATATAGATGTAAATAGAAATATTACAAACAGACAAATAGACAAATGTGGTATGCGAAATGTCTTGATTTAATTGTAATTAATGGTATTTTGTAAAAATTTTGTAAAAATTGAGAAATGACATTTTATGTAACTGTATTTTTTCTTTTGTTCATTATAAAAAATCCAATAATTTTTTTTTAAAAAACCAAACAATTAAAACTGATTTGCTGATTTGCAGTCGCTACTAATTTCTGCTGTAAATCGGAAAGCTTGGTGTCTTCCCAAAATAGAGCATTTAATCTCCACTCCTGCTGATAGGTAGTAGATAGATTGAGTCGAGCTGGAGCTATAATAATAATAATAATAATAATAATTTATTTGTACCCTGCCCATCTGGCTGGGTCTCCCCAGCCACCCTGGGCGGCTTCCAGCAAATATTAAAAAAAAACATTAAAATATCACAGATTAAAAGCTTCCCTGAACAGGGCTGCCTTCAGGTGTTTTCTAAAGGTCATGTGGTTGTTTATTGCTTTGACCTCTGGTGGGAGGGCGTTCCACAGGGCCGAGAAGGCCCTCTGCCTGGTTCCTTGTAGCTTCGCTTCTCGCAATGAGGGAACCGCCAGAAGGCCCTCGGCGCTGGATCTCAGTGTCCGGGCTGAATGGTGGGGGTGGAGACGCTCCTTCAGGTATACAGGACCGAGGCCGTTTAGGGCTTTAAAGGTCAGCACCAACACTTTGAATTGTGCTCGGAAACGTACTGGGAGCCAGTGTAGATCTCTCAGGACCGGTGTTATGTGGTCCCAGCGGCCACTCCCAGTCATCAGTCTAGCTGCCGCGTTCTGGATTAATTGCAGTTTCCGGGTCACCTTCAAAGGTAGCCCCACGTAGAGCGCATTGCAGTAGTCCAAGCGGGAGATAACTAGAGCATGCACCACTCTGGCAAGACAGTCTGCGGGCAGGTAGGGTCTCAGCCTGCGTACCAGATGGAGCTGGTAGACAGCCGCCCTGGACACAGAATTAACATGCGCCTCCATGGACAGCTGTGAGTCCAAAATGACTCCCAGGCTGCGCACCTGGTCCTTCAGGGGCACAGTTACCCCATTCAGGACCAGGGAGTCCCCCACACCCGCTCGCACCCTGTCCCCCCAAAACAGTACTTCTGTCTTGTCAGGATTCAACCTCAATCTGTTAGCCGCCATCCATCCTCCAACCGCTAATTAAGGCTTTCCCCGAAACTTTCCAGGACTTTCTCTGAGACTGTTAACTTGAGCTTTTAACTCAAGCTTTGTGAATATAATAGTTAAAGAAAAGCTGCCAAATGTTGTAGATAAAATACTGAGGCTGATAAAAGCTGAATAAGAACTGATAAAACTAAGAAAAACAATTAAAAAGTGCACAACTGGTGCGGAGCTCAAGTCGTTGCTTCCACTAACGACGCCATCTTTACTTCTTCCCCCTGTCTCCATTACCAAAGTTATAACTTTAATTGTCCGGATGAAAGCAGGAAAGGCTGCCGGCCCTGATGCTATTCCATCTGAATTGATCAAAACCAAGTCAAGAGTAGTGGGCTCCGATACTAGCGGAATTATTCACTATGATAGATAGATCTGGTATCATACCTAACTCATGGCAGCAATCTATAATTATCCCAATCTTTAAAAGGGGTGACAAAAAGCTGCCATCCAATTATTGGCCAATAAGTCTACTGTCAAACATCGGGAAATTGTACGCCAAACATCTGTTGAATAAACTAACTACTTGGCTTGATGAGAGTAACATTATAGGTCCAGAGCAGGCAGGGTTCAGGTCAGGGAAATCCACTTTACGCAACTGCTTGGTGTTATCTCATATAGCCGCTAAGTACACGCGGCTTCATAAAAAATGTCTTTATGTGGCCTTCCTTGATATTAAGGCTGCTTTTGACACTGTTGACAGGGGGCTGTTATGGACCAAATTAGAGACAATGGGCCTAGAGCCTAGATTCCTCTACTTGATCAAAAAGCTTTACACAAATAACACCTGTCATATAAGAACAACACCAGGGAATGTAATAACAGATCCTGTCATTATAAACCGAGGAGTAAAGCAGGGCTGTGTACTCACCCCCTCTCTTTTTAATCTATTTCTTAATGACCTCGCTCCTTTACTAAAACAGGTGGAAGCCCATAGCCCAAAACTCAACGCAACAAGCATTCCCATCCTCCTATATGCAGATGATATGATTTTGCTTTCACAGACAAGAATTGGCCTAAAACAATTGTTAAATTCATGTATTGACTATTTGTCCAAAATGAAATTGTGCATGAACTTTGGTAAAAGCAAAATAATGGTTTTTGGGAATTCACGCAAAAGCTATAGCTGGGTCTTTGGTGGAAAATCCATCCAGCAGGTATTCAAAGTCAACTACCTGGGAATTACATTCCATCATAGGCTTCTATGGTCCTCACACCGTGCAACGGCAGTGAGTGCTAGTAAGATGTCTGTGCAGGCCATTATGCATTTCTTTATAACAAAAGGTAATTCACATATCCCCTCTGCCCTCAAAGTCTTCAACGCCAATGTTATAACTCAATTGCTCTACGGAATTCCAGTCTGGCTGCCAGGGTTTACCCAACTGGTAGAACGAGTGCAGGCAGCTTTCCTTTTTAAAATTTTTGCTGTCCCACGTTGTGTACCCTATGCAGCCTTGTGTCTTGAGGGAGGTCAACACAAGGTAGAGTCTGTTGCCTGGGCGAGATTTCTTATATGCTGGTTAAACATCTGCCTCACAACTGATAAAGATCCTCTCCTTTTTTTTTTTAATTAATCTTTATTAGGTTTTACAATTTTATAAGCACATAACATCACGGTTAAATTTCCATTGCTTCCCCCCTCTCACCGTAGGAAGCTCATTTTCAACTCCCCCCTCTCACAGAGGACCACATTCATTATACATTTAACCATATGAATATAATTCCTGAACATTGCTTAAGCCCATCCCTATTCCTGGGTTGGGCATTTCTGATTGTCTCAATTACAAATTTCTATTGACTTCCCCAGCCCCCCGCTGCTGAATTCATCATTAATCTTCTTTAGCAGGTTCCCAATTCTATTTCCCTTCCATCTCCTTTAATTTAGCTTAAATTCCCAATCATACTTTTATTACATCCTTGAATATCCCTTATTCCGAACTACTTTCCTCCCTAGGCCCTAAATTGCTTTTACATTCTCCCTAATTTCTTCTCTTAATTCCCTCCTCCCTCCCTTAGTTTCGGAGTCTCTAGCCATAATATCTTCCTTTGCTTAATCATTGTCTAATTCAAATTCTTATTCTTACCCATACCAATAACAGTGTCCATAATCCTTGTCCTAAATACCAGAGAAATGTCCAATTTTCTAATTAACCGTAACCATATTTACCCCACGCCCACCTGTTTTGCAACCCATGTCCCCCAGTTTTTTTGGCCCCAAGGGCCTTCTTCCTTCTCTCTCTGCAGCTCCCTCCTCTTGACTTCTTTCTTCCTTATTTTCAAAGTTTTTTTTTCCTGTCGACTGCGTTGTCTATCTTCCCCTTATTCTTCTTCTTCCTGTTGACAATTCTCTTTATAGTACATCCATTATGTTGCTGGATTGCTGGCTGCAGATTTTTCTTTTTAGGATTATTGTCTTTCTCACAGTCTAGGGCATGTTTTCCTCCTGATGCATTTCCCGGCTGTCTAATCTTTACTTCTGGTATGGTATCATCCTTGTTTTGGTGGCCAAACCACCTCTCATTGGTTACTCTGACAGAGTCTCTTATTTCCAGTACTGCCTCCAAAAAATTTTCCAAGTCTTCCTCCGTCAGTTCATTCGCCATTTCCCCCCAAAAATCAAAGTCACACCATATTAAATATCCAAAGTTTAAATCAAGATCTTTTCAAAGCCAGATTTCCCCAAAACCAAGGGCAGACAGGGTAACTGGATACGCTAATGCAAAGCTTCCTTTTTAGCTTCCACTTTCACTTCGCCTTGGCTACACAGTTCCCTGTTTCTTTGTTTCAGCAGCATGGGACTGACCTCCGTTTTTGGGTCCCATACAAGTTCCAAATTAATGTCCAAATCTTTTTTTTTTTACTTACAGTCTCTCTTTTCAATCATCTTTTGGTAGGAATCGAGGCGCTCGGAAGGGACCGGTCACGCAGCTTCGCCCGCTAGGGGTGTTTGATGTTGCTAGGTCCGTTGAGCTCCGATTCCGCCTCACTCGCTCACGGCAGCCCTTACTAGGGTTTACCGGGGAGGAGGGGGATCGTACGAGCCTCTGCCGGATCTCTGTTCCCGGGACGCTCTACCCGGGATTTTTGGGGGCCACTGCGCTGTCGCGGTCTCCTCTTTTTCCCCTTTTTGGGCCGGGGAACTTCGGAGCGAAGTTCCCCCCGACCGTTCCCTCCGGCGCCACGACCGGAAGTCCGATAAAGATCCTCTCCTTAGTGAAGTTTTGTTAGATCCCTTTCTTTCCCCAGGGCTACAACGGTTTAACATAAAGGTACAGCAACTTGGGCTGTCAGTGGAACTTTTGTGATCGATACCCCCACCAACTGCCAAGGCTATAATAAAAACTAGGTTGTGGGACATTGAACACCAGGAACTAACAGCAGCAGCAGAGAAAACATGTTCCCCTCTCAACTTTCAACTTTCTTGGGCACACGAAATTAACCACAATTATCTTGAATTTTTGCTTAATCCTCAAGAAAGAAGGGCATTTTCGCTGGCTAGGTTTAATTCAAATCCTTCAAACCTCCTATGGGGAAGGTTCTCAGGAACAGTGGAAGGAGAAAGAATTTGCCCATGTGAAGACCATCAGGTGGAAACCCTTACACATATGGTTCTTAAATGTAAACTATATGCTGATCTCCGCCAGCAGTTCCTAGATCAACTCTGTATCCCCAAGTGGAAACCAGAGCTAGAGGTCATACATTTTCTATTACTGGGGTATAACCAGGAGCTCACCAGGATAGTGGCTAAATACCTTTATTTGGTTTTTTGTCGTCAAAACACATTGCAGGCGTCTGATCCCCCTGGAGACCTAGAGATGTAATGTTAGACTGTTTTGCTTCTTTCACTTGACAAATGTTTTGTGTCACCGGGAAGGTGGTAATTCTGTATTGATTTGCTATGGATGTTTGTATGTGATGCCAATAAAAGGTTTGATGATGATGATGATGAATTAAAACTGGAATAGGTGAGGCTTGTAATTTTTAAGAAAAAGTGCATTTGGGGCATTGATTCAGAGGCAAGAGGGATATGTCTAGGACAGGTCATCCTACACCAGTCTGATACCCTCCCATCAGTCTCAGCCAGCAGGGCCTTAACTGATAGGAGTTGTAGTCCAAAATCTGGGAGGCACCAGCTTGGTGAAGGTTGGTCTATATAGATAAGGGGAGGTGGTTATGGCTTGGGGAGCTTATAAGTTCTCACAAACAAGTTTTTGTTTTGAGGGTGTTTGCTAAGTTTTTACAATACCAAATTCTTGGCTAAACAGTAGATGGATGAGGAACTTTCCCAATGGCAAAGGGACCATAATCTTAAATTCAGATTGGTTGGGGTAGTGATGGTTTGGTACAGATCTATCCTTTATTGGTCACTAACTCAGATATGCTGATGATACAACCTTGATGGCAGAAAGTGAGGAGGAATTAAAGAACCTTTTAATGAGGGTGAAAGAGGAGAGCGCAAAATATGGTCTGAAGCTCAACATCAAAAAAACTAAGATCATGGCCACTGGTCCCATCACCTCCTGGCAAATAGAAGGGGAAGAAATGGAGGCAGTGAGAGATTTCACTTTCTTGGGTTCCATGATCATTGCAGATGGTGACAGCAGTCACGAAATTAGAAGACGCCTGCTTCTTGGGAGAAAAGCAATGACAAACCTAGACAGCATCTTAAAAAGCAAAGACATCACCTTGCCAACAAAGGTCCGTATAGTTAAAGCTATGGTTTTCCCAGTAGTAATGTACGGAAGTGAGAGCTGGACCATAAAGAAGGCTGATCGCCGAAGAATTGATGCTTTTGAATTATGGTGCTGGAGGAGACTCTTGAGAGTCCCATGGACTGCAAGAAGATCAAACCTATCCATTCTTAAAGAAATCAACCCTGAGTGCTCATTAGAAGGACAGATCCTGAAGTTGAGGCTCCAGTACTTTGGCCACCTCATGAGAAGAGAAGACTCCCTAGAAAAGACCCTGATGTTGGGAAGGATTGAGGGCACAAGGAGAAGGGGACGACAGAAGATGAGATGGTGGGACAGTGTTCTCGAAGCTACTAACATGAGTTTGGCCAAACTGCGAGAAGCAGTGAAGGATAGGCGTGCCTGGCGTGCTCTGGTCCATGGGGTCACGAAGAGTCGGACACGACTGAACGACTGAACAACAACAACAGTGATTTGTTGAATGAATAAACTTTATTACAGTCACAGACCAGCATAAGAGAAACATATGAATAAAATCAAATAAAAAATTCCTTCCAGTAGCACCTTGGAGACCAACTAAGTTTGTTCTTGGTATGAGCTTTCGTGTGCATGCACACTTCTTCAGATACACGAAAGCTCATACCAAGAACAAACTTAGTTGGTCTCTAAGGTGCTACTGGAAGGAATTTATTTATTTTTTGACTATGACAGACCAACATGGCTACCTACCTGTATATGAGTAAAATAGCAGTTAAGATTTAAACAGGTGATTGTTAAATCAAATAAGAACAAGGAAGCAAGCATAGGATAAAACATGTGAATAGAGTACGAGATTAAACACAGATAATTGATGAATAATTAAAACAGATAAGGACTAAAAGACACGCAGTAAAAACAACTATAAGGGGTGGAGCTTAGGGGAATAACGGTCTTGCAATATGGGCCTTCAGTTTAAGACTGGTTTGTAGCACAAACCATCCTTCGGCGAATATCCATCATGGCAGTGCAAAATCTAGCAACTGAGTATGTAACATCTGGGTTTTCATCCTGGAGTAGTAGGGAGATGTTGAGTTGTTCTGTACGTCCTGGGAATTTGTGCAGGATAGGCAGGATAAATCTGGCTCGTATGTCGCTATAGTACTGACAATGGAAAAAGGCATGTTCTGTTGTTTCCTGCTGCCCAGAACCACATGGGCATTTCCTCTCCTCGTATGGTCTCAGTGGCTATGGGGAGGGCCTGACAACAGGCCAGAGTGAAGGCCCTTCACTGTTTTGGGATTTCAAGGTTCGTTATATATGGTATTTGGGAGGTGAGGTATCTACTGGTTTCACTGATTAGAAATTTTGGGGACCTGACTAGGTCTGCTTGACGTTCTGTGTCTTCCACACGCTGTTTAATGTTTGTTTTTAGCTTGTTCATGCCCCATGTCAAGTAAAATCTGTGGATTGAAGCCTAGAGTAGTTATATTTTTCACTGCTCGTTTCCATGTCGATTGGAAATCGTTCTTAATAGGGGAGCAAGGCCGCTCGGGAAGAAAGATAGTCTCTACCAGTAATTAAGAGTGGCAAGTCACACTCTGGCCTCTATTCTTATGGATCCAGTTTCAAGATGTATTGTTGCATTGGAGACGTGTTTAGGCACTTGTAGAGCAGATCTTAAGAATTTGGATTGTACCAATTCTAGTGGTGCGCAGTTAGCGGAGGGACCTAATTCGGCACCATATAACAGCTGTGCAATCGATTTAGCCTCAAATAGTTTGAGGACTGCAGGTATATAGTGTCCCCCTATGGTCCTGAGGTACTTGAGGATAGCATTTGTGCTTCTCTGGGCATTCCCTGCAACGTAGTCGCCGTGGGCTTTTCTGCTTTCCGATGAACGTAGGGCTATGCCCAGGTATTTGAAGCAAGTGACCTGCTCGATCTTGTGACCATTGATGTACCATGCACGTGGTTTGGGCCTCTTGGCAAAAACCATAATTTTGGTTTTCTGGTAATTGAGTTCCAATTGGCTCTCCTTGCAATATGCTGCCAGTGTTTTCATAGCTCTTTTAATGCCTATCAGTGTTCTTGAGAGGATTGCTGTGTCATCTGCGTAAAGCAGCACCAGTGATTTGTTAGGATCCTCCCTACCCACTTGAAGACTTTTGTTTGTTTTCTGCTTGTTTTATTCTAGAAAATCTCTTAAGGAATTTGGGAGATAAAATAGCTCATGCAGAAAATGCCAGTGGAAGTGAAATGTCCCAATTCTTGATCGTTGCATCTGAAAGCAAGCAGTGGGCTGCCACAGATTCAGAACCATATTTTGTGAGTCGAGTTATAGAAGCATTTATTTAAAAAGAATGAAAAATGCCCTCCTTAAGAGGGCAGAGAAGGAAAGGATCATAGGTTGGTTTGCACTGTGGACCTTTAATTTGTGGTCCACTTGCTGTATTGCCCCAATTCTCTTGGGTTCATCACCATCATAATTTATTACGGTCAAAGACCAGCTCGAAAAGCACAACTGGGACAGCTTTCACAAGAATAAAATATACATGTAAAGCAGTGTACAACAACAGCTTAAAAATTAAAATCTAAGATAAGCACATATACACATAAAGACCTAAAAAATTGGGCTACCATACAAATTGGACCTGACACCCTGGAGGCTGACTTTGACTGTTTTCCTAGCGAACAAATTTGTTTTGGGGGGTGGTCTGCGCCTGCAAATCTGCTCGCAGAATCTGGCGACCATCCAGGTCGTCTTGTGGTCTTTGCCTAAGAGGAGAAAATTGAGTTTAGACTTATCCAGAAGGTCAGCAAGCTTCACCAGCTGAGGGTCAGTGGTATCTCTGTGTGCCTCGTCATAAAAGGGACATCTAAACAATAAATGTTCAGGGCCTCCTATTTCCCTTAATGGGCAGGCACAAAGTCTCTGAGCATACGGGACTTTTCCAAATGCTCCTTCCAAAATCGGAGAGGGCAAGGCCAAGCTTCTGGCTAGAGTAAAGGCCCTTCTTATGTTTCTTGATATGAGAAAACAGGTATGCTGCTGGGGCCGCAAGATACCTCTCATTTTCTACGATCATATAATCGGGGGACCTCAAGCAGTCATGTTGTCTCTCTGTGTCCATGATTCTTTGCCTGACCACAGATCTTGCTTGGCCCAGGCCCAAGTTTAGAAGGGCTTGAGGAGCAAAGCCCAATTTCTGGAGAGTATTCAGAACTGCTGTCTGCCAGCCAGACTTGAACCGGTCGCAAAGAATCAGAGGGGCTACTCCTCAGGGGAGCAGTTTCAGCGTCAGCCAATTATAGATTGATGTTAAACTAATATAAGCCTCTACTCTCATCATCCCTGTTTCTAATCTGACCCATGCATTTGAAACTCATCTGGGGACTTCTAGGAAGGCTCTGAGGAGTTTGGATTGAACTCTCTCAAGGGGAGTGAAGGACGAGGATGGTGGGCCCAAGAAGGATCCATAAAGGAGCTGTGCCATCATTTTGGCCTTACGGTATATAGTTTTAGGGCCACAGGGATGAAAAAGCCCCCTTGAGTTCTAAAGAATTTGAGGATACAGTTAGCAGATCTTTCCCCAACACTCCCGGTGGAATTTATATGGATTTTGTTGGATCCTGAGGCCTGGACTGCCATTCCTAGATATTTATAGCTTGAAACGTGTTCTAATTTGTGACCTTGAAGTTCCCAGTTTCTGGGCTTTGGTTTTTCCCCAAAAGCGAGAATCTTGGTCTTCTGATAATTTATTTTAAGGCATTCAGTTTCACAATAGGCTGCAAATTTTCATAAAGCTCTTCTGAGCCCTATAGGGGTTCTAGAGAGTATTACAGCGTCATCTGCATATAGCAGAACTGTGATATGCCGATTTGCTATCATCGGGGGATGGAGTTCGGGGTTATTGAGAGTGCTTACTGGGTTATTGAGATAGAAATGGAATAGTAAGGGGGCCAAAAGGCACCCTTGCCTTACTCCCTTAAAGGTTTTAATGGGGTCTGTTAGGTGCCCTAAACGGCTCTAAGGGCCGTGTTTGAATGAACGGCCTGTATTAAGCACAATAGTCTTCTGTTGATGGTGGTGGCCCGAAGTCTGTCCCATAGTCTGGTTCTGGGGACTGTGTCAAAGGCTGCGAAGAGTGAAGCCTACCCCCCTAATTTGTATTTTTCTATCAATTGTTGTAATGTCTATCGTGGACCTGCTGGGTCTGAAGCCCACTTGTTCTACTTGCCAGAATGTCTTCATTTTCTAGCCACTTTGTGAACTTTTCAAGTAAGTGCTTTGTATAAAGTTTGTTTATCACACTTAATAAGCTGATTGGCCTATAATTTGCTGGATCCCCGCTGTTGCCCTTTTTTAAGAATGGGGCAACTATGGCTGTTCCCCAATCCCTTGGGAAGCAGCCAGTATCGTCTATATGGGTAAAAAGGGTGGCTAGAAAAGGAGCCCACCAGTCCGCCTGTGATTTTATCATTTCTGGAAGGATACCAGCCAGAAACCCAGCCAGATGGGTGGGGTATAAATAATAAATTATTATTATATTACCACCCAGGCCAGGGGCTTTGGCCATTTTCAGTTGGTTTATGTATGATTTCACTTCTGTTGCCGATATTGCTGGCCATTTAGCCAGCTGCTCTATTTCCTGCTCCTGGATGGGATGTTCAACATCCTCAAATATAGATTGGGAAAAGGCGACCCCATCGGTCAGGTGGAATATGTGAGGATAAGGGGGAGGCAGCTTTGTGCGAGCCAGACGTAACCACTTTCCAAAACAATGTCTGGTTTTTTGCTTTTGCCGCAATAATTAGTTCCGACCAGCATTTTATGCTATAAACGTTCTTTTGGCGGGTTATCAGGGCTTTGTATTCTTTTTTTAGGGCACGAACGGAGAGATAGGCTTGCTGCCTAGCATAGTTATCAGATGTCAGGGCGGCTTTATAAGTGTTTTGCAAGGCTTTCTTGGCCTGCAAACAGCTATGATCAAACCAAGGTTTATTTACTGTTATAGGTTTAGTTGGCGTCTTCTCTGAGGTGTTAAAGAGGTGGGGTTTTAAACAATGGAGCAGGCGCTCGTATTCAAAAAGTGGGTCCTCTGGGTTACAATTGTTCCCAGAGCCATTTGTATGTGTGCGCAGATTTTCGGAAGCTAAAATCTCCTTCTATTTGTTGTCAAGTGCGGGGGTCCATTTGACCCGGCATCCAGGGCGCTCTAGAGCGGTAATCTCTGTGGGGTATACTGTTTTAAGAAAGATTGTCTTGTTTTTAAGGGATACCTGCAGGTATAAGGGGAAGTGATCCCCCTTTACGTATGGAAGCACTTGTAATCTCACAGTTTTTGCCAGTAATTTGCTATCAGCCAGCATGTAGTCAATTGTACTGGTTTTTGACCCTGATAAGAAAGTATATTCCCCAAGAATATCTCCACTAGTGCAGCCATTTAGAATGTATAAACTTAGCTGCCGCGACAATTTGAAGAGACAGGCACCGGCATAATTTGAGTGTTGTTCCTTTCATAACCTTGGTTGCTGTCGAGCTTCTATGCTGAGCACGGTCCTTCCTGGGTGAAACTATCACTGGCCTCCTGGTCCACGAAGCTGGGCGGCCCCTCTGAGCAGTCTTATCTGCCCCTTTGGAAATTCATGTCAAAATGTCATGGAATTCCCATACAGTGGTACCTTGGTTTTATAACAGCTTAGTTTATGAACAACTTGGAAATACTAAGTTGCAATCCAGGAAGTAGGCATTTCAGTTTGTGAACTTTGCCTTGCAATTAAAATGTGTTCCGCTTCCTGTTGAGTCTGTTCCATTTCTAAATTGAGTCCTCCTGCTGCTGATTGGGGGCTTCCTGTTGAGTCTGCCGACTGCTGTGTCCCGAGCACCCAAGCAACACAGAGGTGATATTTGGAGCTTTTTTTGCGTTTTTGTTTGTGTGACTTTTTCGTGACTATGGCTTGTGACTTTGTTTTTGTGACTGTGTGGAACCCAGTTCAGCTACTGATTGATTGATTGATTGTGTGACTGTGGAAATGGATAAAAGCCCTGCCCCCTCCAAACTGACTATCATCAGTGAAGGTTAGAAAAAAAATTATTTCAATTTTTATCATCTACAGTACTGTCTTTCTTCTTTTATAGTACAGTACATTGATTATTGCTTTCATTTATGGATCAATGGTCTTGTTAGTAAAATTCATGTTAAATTGCTGTTTTAGGGGTTGTTTTTAAAAGTCTGGAATGGATTAATCCATTTTACATTACATTCTACAGGAAAGCGCACCTTGGTTTTAGAATACTTTGGTTTTAGAACGGATTTCCGGAACGGAGTAAGTTTGGGAACCAAGGTACCACTGTATTCCCCTAAATCAGTCAGCATTTGATGATTTCACTGTAAATAAGGTTTAGTCTGTGTGAATTATTAAGTTAACCGTTTCAAGACTCAGTTGGTCCAAAGCAGGGGTCGGCAACCTAAGGCCCATGGGCCACAAGCGGCCCATGGGGGTCATTTAACCGGCCCATGGACTCCCACCGCCCGCTCGAGGACCCCTGCCGCCCGCTCAGTAGGCTTCCGTGTGCCGCACTAAACCGGCGTGGAGCAGAGCGGGGACCACCTTCTGCAGCGCTGGCCAATGGGAAGCTGCGCATGCCTCCTCCATGCCGGAAGGAGCGCCGGAAATAGCGTTTGCATGTGCATGCGCACGCACACTCCGGCCCACCACAGCGTCTGCGGGACTGTGAACTGGCCCAAGCCACAAAAACTTTGCCGACCCCTGGTCCAAAGTGTATAGATAGTGTGCTTTTGCTCCTGGAGAATAATCCTTTCTGTATTGCAAGGGCTACACATCGTATCAGACTCTGTGCAAATACTAAAGTGAGTTGAAATCATGGTGTTGCACTCCGTCTTTTCTACCTGGGGTCCTGCTCCCTGATTAGCACCAACCCGACTCATTTGGGTAAACTCTTACATGACGCGTGAGGCTGAGCCTCAGCGGGGGATGAAGTGCCTGAAAGTCTTGCATAGGTAAAAGAATACTGCAGCATTTCCCAGAATGTAAACTTCTTTGTCGGAGCAACTGTGACTTTGAAGGGTCTCCTTGACCACCCCAACTCACGTGGGTTTCTTCTCAACAGAAGAAGCAGTTAGGAGCAGTGAAGGAAAGGAAGAAACCTGGTCGTCCCCCCAAGCATCCCACTGCCCAGCTCAAGAACAATGTGGTAAACATATGGCTTTTCTGCATGGGGGTCTCTGGGATGTGGCTCTGGGATGTGGTGCTTAAAACCATGGAGAGACCTGGTCTGAACAAAGACATTGGATTCTTATCTCATTATACATGACAAAGCTTTTTTAACCTTCTTACCCCTTGCTTTTTTCTGTAAGACTAATTGCAGTCATTAACAGTCTTCAACAGGTTTACCACAGCTATCAGCCTATCACCCATTCCCACCACCCCTCTGAGTAATACCCCTCCCCACCATCTTACTATATATAAGGGTCTGGTGACTTCTGTTTCAGTGTATCTGAAGAAGTGTGCATGCACACGAAAGCTCATACCAAGAACAAACTTAGTTGGTCTCTAAGGTGCTACTGGAAGGATTTTTTTTATTTTGTTTTGACTATAACAGACCAACACGGCTATCTACCTGTAACAAAAATCGGGGTTGTCCTGGATCAAGCTGTGTTCTTCCTATTACTGCCTGTGGAAGTTCAGCTGACAAAAGGTTTTGAAAGGAGGCAACAGTTGCTTAAAGAATAGATTTGGCTGGTTTTTCAGTGTCTTGGAAGGACTGTCTTCCACCTGCCACCATAAAAGGTTCTCACTGTGTCTTTTGGGTACCCACAGAGATTACTCATTGCTCATTCTTTACAGTGCAATCTTCCTGGCTCTTCTTGATTGCCTGTGTTTTTCCATCCACCGCAGCAGACCTCTGCCAGCCGGCGAAACCGTAAGTGTGGCAAGTGTGAAGCCTGCCTGCTGAAAATGGATTGTGGCCGCTGTGATTTTTGCTGTGACAAGCCCAAGTTTGGCGGGAGGAATCTCAAGCGCCAGAAGTGCCGCTGGAGACAGTGTCTGCATTTTGCTATGGTTAGTGCCTCTTCACATCTGCTCAGTTGTGTTGTTCAACCTCCTTGTTTCTTCCCTCCTCTTTCCTGCTTACTCACAAGATGGCTTGCTTTGCGTGAGATGTGTCTTGCCATCCCATCACTGCGTCTTTTTGCTAGCCACAGACTTCAACACTGGAACTGCGTTTCATCAAGCCCCTGAGAAATCCTGCATGTTTTGGGTTGCATGCCGGCATGGGCCTTTCTGGCAAACAGTTTGGGTGGCTGCAGATGTTTATGCATATAGTATGGCTTCTGGATTTTAATCTGGCCCTGTCAGCATGGCCTGGATTAGATGAAAGTCTCTCTAGTTCAGCATCCTGTTTCCAGCAGCAGTCATCCAGGTGCCTCTGGGTTGCTGACAAGCAGGACAACAAGGCTGATGATCTTTTCTTTGTTCCTGAGATTCCTGGCATTCAGATATATGCTGCCTCTGTATATTAAAGTTCCACTTAGTGATCATGTGGGTCTCAACAGTTGTGCTGCATTGTATTTTAAAGCCTTCTTCCTTTTTAAACTCTTTATATTCCCTTTTCAATTATGCAGAAGAACACAACCACATTTTAAAAATCAAAATACAAAACTTGTAATAATTTGGGCTTGGAGGGAGAAGGAAAGTAAAGAATCCAGCTACAGGCTACCTGTCTAATGAAATGCAGTCATGTGCAGTATTGGGTTGGGGGTGAATTTCTTTTCAGCAGCAGTCTCCGTGACTTGTTTGCAGTAATGCAGAGCAGGGAACCATTTCTCAAAAGCCTTTTTTAAAGTCTCCCAAAGCTATGCAACAGCCATCAGTAAATTGAATACTAGCAAATTCTGTAAGTTAAATGTGTTTTGTTAAGACAGACTTCGCTTTTGTGCATCTTGAACTCACTTCCAGTCATCTCAAGATCTGACATTGAGAGGACGGTAAATATTTCCCTGTCTCTGTGTGGTTGTAATTTGAAAAACCTCTATTATGTTCTCTCTTCACTCCCCACCTCCTGCCAAAACCCAAAAAGCTTCTTGTGTGACCTTCCCTGTCCTAGGTTTGAGCTATCACTTTTCTGGAAGCAAATCATAGAGTTGGAAGGGACCCTGAGGATCATCTAGTCCAACCCCCGCAATGGAGGAATATGCAGCTGTCCCATGTGGGGATTGAACCTGTGACTTTGGTATTACCAGCACCATGCTCTAACCAACTGAGCTGTTGTATTCAACATGAAAACCTTCCCTATCTGAATCTAAAGCTGACGTAGTATTTTATGTCTAGAATCTAGAGCACTCAGATTTGAAAAGCCTTGGAATCTTTATTTTCTCTAGTAAGCACTGCTTGCTTACCAAGTTAACAGTAAGCTTTATCTTCCTGATGAAAAAATGAATTCAAAGCCCATTCAGCTTCCTGTAAATTCTGGACTGAATTTCTGTGAAGCTGAAAACTGAGAGGAGTTGAGACAGAGCTGGAGGGTAAGGGCTATGTTACTTGCTTTTCTGAGTAGTGATGAGATACAGTGTTGTTACCTCTCTGCAGGTGTATGGCCGGTCAGAATAACAGAATGCAGCAGGAGAAAGCCAATGTGGCAAAGGTTTCTGCTGCTTCTGGAATCGCCAGACATCCCATGGGGAATGCTTTTTTTATTCACTTGTACGTGAGAAGTGTGAGTGAGGACTTGAGAATTTTATCTAGTGGGCTTAAAATGATTTTATTATGGTGTCTCAGTTAAGACCTTTGGCCTTCCAAACTGCAACTCCCATCATCAATCACCATTGGCCGTGGTTGATGTGAGTTAGAGTTCACCCACATCTGGGGAGCCAGTAGTTTTCCATATCTGCAAAAGTTGTTTGATTCATTCCCTCTAGAGCAGTGTTTCCCAAACTTGGGTCTCCAGTTGTTTTTAGACTACAATTCCCATAATCCCTAACCACTGGTCCTGCTAGCTAACAGTTCCAAAAACAGCTGGAGACCCAACTTTGGGTAACATTGCTCTAGAGCAACTAATATTGTTTTGCATGTAGAAAGGAGGATGCTGCGTGAGACTTTCTTCCCTTTTCCCCACGCCCCGACATTCCTATTTTGGTGAGGAGATATCTTCCTCATGATCTGCATCTAACTGATCCACCTTGTTCAGTTGAGAGGGAACATTTCTCCCTAACTCAAACTCACTGGTGACTGTCAGGGCTGGCTAACCTTTTTTGGGACACAGGTTTGAAGTGGTTGTGACTGGAGTGTACAAGTGGGTGTGACTACTTACTAAATACAGTGGTACCTCGGGTTAAGAACTTAATTTGTTCTGGAGGTCCGTTCTTAACCTGAAACTGTTCTTAACCTGAGGTACCATTTTAGCTAATGGGGCCTCCTATTGCCGCCGCCACGCAATTTCTGTTCTCATCCTGAAGCAAAGTTCTTAACCCGAGGTACTATTTGTGGGTTAGCGGAGTCTGTAACCTGAAGTGTCTGTTACCTGAAGCGTCTGTAACCTGAGGTACCACTGTAAAAGGAACACATTTTGGGCTGCCTGGGGATGGAGGTCACAAATACCTTTTGGCATCCCATAATCGCAGCATAGACCTATGGGAGCAGTCAAGAAAGAAAGAAATAAAATGTGCTGTTCTTCTGCTTGCACAACAGAACTTGCCTTCCTCCCCCCCCCCCCCGTGGACACCTTCAAAATCTGCACTGGAGGTTTGGATATCCTATAGAGCGCACTTGGGGGGGCAGCAAATTCCTGTTGTGCGAGTGGTGAGAACAATCCTATTGTTTTAAAAAAAGTGAACAATGTTTTGGGGGGATGACAAACTTTTTGGCATCATGGCACAACAGCAGGCAAAAATAATTTCCTTGGTGGGGGAGGTCTTCTTGGGGAGCCCTATATGGCTTGTGGACTATCTTCTCATGGTGGGTGGGGTCTTTTGCCTCCTCCAGGGTGTGTGTGGCTCTTGAGCCCTCCCCAGCTTTCTGTTCTGCTAGTGCCTGAGACATAACACTCTTTGTACATTCCTGTGGTTTGGATTTGGAAGTGTGGACATGTGAAGAATCTGTCTTCTCTTGTGAAACATGGTTGTGCTTGATGGCCTTTGACTACCTGCCTGTCCTGCTGGTTTGTGAAGGGATACCAAGTCTGAAGTGAGCCTGATTAAGGCTGATTCTGTGAAAAAGGATCTCTGGGTCTTAGTAGACCACAAGCTTAATGTGAGTTGAACAGTGTGATGATGCAGCAGCAAAAAAAGCTAACGCTATTCTAGGCTGCATCAACAGAAGTATAGTGTCCAGATCAAGGGAAGTAATAGTACCACTCTATTATGCCTTGGTCAGACAAACACCTGGAATACTGTGTCCAATTCTGGACACCAGAATTTAAGAAGAATGTTGACACACTGGAATGTGTGCAGAGAAGGGCAATCAGGATGATCAAGGGTCTGGAGACTAAACCTGATGAGGAACGGTTGAAGGAGCTGGGTATGTTTAGCCTCGAAAAGAGGAGACTGAGAGGAGATATGAAAGCCACCTTCAAATATCTTAAGGGCTGTGACATGGAAGAGGGAACAAGCTTGTTTTCTCCTGCTCTGGAGGGTAGCATTCAAGTTACAAGTAGATTCTGACTACCGTAAACATCAAGAAGAACTTTCTGACAGCAAGAGCTGTTTGACAGTGGAAAGGACTCCCTCGAAAGGTGATGGACTCTCCTTCACTGGAAATTTTTAAGCAGAGGTTGGATGGCCATGTGTCATGCGTGCTTTAGTTGAGATTCTTGCATTGCAGGGGGTTGTACTAGATGACCCTTGTGGTACCTTCCAACTCTAAGATTCTTGACTAAACAACCTGATGCATTCAAACTGAATGTTTCAGAGGCTTGGGAATCAGAATTCTGTACCACTGCAGCATTCTGCATTTGGGGGTGGGGAGCACTTACAGCATCATGATTTGCACTCCACCATCTTTATAGGAGGTTGAAATGAGAGGTGGGAACCGGGTGTACAAAGGTATTTCCATGGGGAGATACAGAAAGATATAGGGACGGATGCGGGTGGCACTGTGGTCTAAACCACTGAGCCTCTTGGGCTTGCTGATTGGAAGGTTGGCGATTTGAATCTGCGCGACGGGGTGAACTTCCGTTGCTCTGTCCCAGCTTCTGCCCACAAGTGCAAGTAGATAAATAGGTACCGCTGTGGTGGGAAGGTGAACAGCGTTTCTGTGTGCTCTAGCTTCTGTCATGGTGTTCCGTTGCACCAGAAGCAGTTTAGTCCTGCTGGCCACATGATCCGGAAAACTGTCTGTGGACAAACGCTGGCTCCCTCGGCCTGAAAGCAAGATGAGCACCTCAACCCCATAGTCGCCTTTGACTGGACTTAATCGTCTAAGGGTCTTTTACCTTTTTACCTTTACCTTACAGAAAGATACACGCACAGGCACATATTGCATGAACTCCAAAAACATAGCATGGCCTATTGGCATTTTTCTAGTAAAGCTGGGGCTCGGCAGTTGTCTTCTTGACCCTAAACCAGCACCTATATTCTGTATCGAAACATCCTCTTTGCCTCATTTGATGCTCACCAGTCCTTGGCTAGGACTGCTCTGTTTGCTTCCCTTTATCTGAACATCAGTCCTGGCCTGTTCTGCCTCCTGCCTTGTCTGTGCACAGCCCTAAACCACAGACAGGAGAGCTATACCAGTGCATAGCAAGAATCAGAGGAAACACCCAAAAGTGTTGTAGAAGACAGACCAAAGTGTGTGTTGGGTGGGGAGACATAGCGCTATGGCAAGTGTTCATCTTGCCAGACAGAATGATCCCTCTTCTTTCCCCGAAACTGTTTGGGGTGTTTTCCCACACACATGCCCCAATCCAAATTTGAGGGGCATGTCGGGGAAAGCCCAGTTGCACAAGTGATAGCCCTTGTGCAGGGCTTCTGCTGCTGGGGATTGCTAGGTGAATCCTGGGGGGACCCCCCCCCCCAGTCTTCTATAGCATCTCTTGAAGTTTCCTTATCTTCTAATCCCTAGCTGGGGAACTCAGGAACTTTACACTAAACCACTTGGCATCTTTATAATGCTATAAATCATGCACACTGGAAAACCTGCATGTTTGCTCTGCTTGTTTCACAGAATGTGCATGTGTCTTTGTGCAGTTTGGGGAAGATTTCTTCTTCTTCTAGAATTAGAGGTTTTGTCTGAAAGTCACCAGAGAAACATGGATTGTGGTAAGGCTGGATGGATCAGCCTAATTGTGGTCTATGCCAGTTTTGCACATGTTCAGTCATAAGTCTATAGTGTCCCGCCTTCTGAGATTTTTTAATATAAAAAATTCAATTTAATTTCCACTTAAGGTGTGCAGTCTTGGGGGGAAATGCAATTTTGTAAACACTTTTCTGAGCTGAAAACTGCATCACAAAATTGGGGAAGTGTGTGTGTGTTCCAAATTAGAAGTGTGTGAACAAAATTGTCCAGTATCCCTAGAATGAGTAATTTAAGTACTTTAAGTGATTAAAGTAAATTTGTGTCAGTGGGTGTAGTTAGAGTATGACTTAGTTGGATACAACCCTATGCTTTCAGCAAAATTTTGACATTTTTGTAACCCTGAGGGCTAGAAACCTGCTTTCCATAAATAAAAACAGACACATGGCAGCAGGAACTTTGGTATTGAATAATGCTTCTCAATTTTTGGAAATACCACTGAGGCTCTGGATTTTTAAGGCCCTTCCCCACAGCTCTCTTGCTTATACTCATTGACCTAAGAACCCCGGTGTTGATCTGCAATCCTCAATGTTTTGCCCCTTTTTGTGATCCTAGGTCTGTCCATGTCTGAGCATTGTAGCAGATTGTGGGAGGCTGAGGGGAAGACTTGCTTTTTAATGCCTTGAATGTGCCTTGTGGGATGGGGTTGGCAGGTGGCAAGCTTGGAGATGCAGAAGGGGGCTTTGCAAGGCTTGTGCTGGAATCATGGTCCGGGAAAGAGTGGCCAAGCTGTGGTGCTGCTTGCTTTTGGGGAACGGGGGCTCCACTTTCTGCATTTGCTGCCTGCCGCTTCCACAGCTTGCTCCTCTTCGTATCTCCCTCTTCTCTTCCCTTCCCCAGAAGCGGCTGCTTCCTGAGGAGTGGAGCAGCCCAGAAGGGGCAGCGGGCTGGAAGGTCAGGAGGAGGAGGAACGCCTTCGGCAACCGCAAGCCCACCAGGATCAAGCAGGTGGGGCGGCGGGGAGCCAAGGGGAGTGGCCAGAAGCGACGGGCAAAAGCCAGCTTCCAGCCAGAGGTAACTGCCCTGCACACACACACACATCCCAGGTGCTCCTGCCCTGCCCTGCCCTGCCCATGCCAGCTGATGCTTTCCTGGAACCAACCTGTTGCATCCCGATGCTTCTCTGGGTCATTGGGGTGCCTCCCTGCTCTGTTTGTTCTGCCCCGCTTTCTTCCATCCCACCCCCTAGCCTACCTGCCTCTAAGCAGTGGAGTACAGGCCGGGTGACCGGTTTCCATGATGCACTTGGGGATAATTGTCTATCCCATCAAACTACCAAGTTTCTTCTTACAATCCATCCCCTCAAGTCTCCTCCTGGCTGATCACCTTCACAGCCACCTGCTTCTCATAAATCTCTATCCCCGTTGAGTGCTTTCTTTCTTCTCACTGCCTGCCTCTCCATGCAACGGGTTCCAGTGTGTTTTGGTAGGACAGGAGGAGCAGATTTGGGGGCTTTGCACAAAATCCTCTGGCCTCATAGTTCAGTACATGGCACACAGTAAGCTCATGGGTGCTGGAAACTCATCGTTGTTTCTCATGTTAGCTTTTCATGCAATCCTGGGTCAGCAGAGGTCACCTCAGAGAGAGAACATGCATGTCTGTTTCATGACTGCTCTGACATGTATTTTTGGTGTGAGTAATGGTATATAATGATAGATTGGTGAATAAGTTTCTTTATTCCAGGATTTTTATCCCGACAGCTAAATAAATATTTCTTGTAGCGGGTTACCATGAGTTTAGAATATCAACTATAACAATGTGGTTAACTGCCACAAAACAACATTAAAGCCAAACAAATCAACTGGCAATAGCCCAGTAAACATCAGCCGACTAAACACCTTTCTAAACTTTTTTTTTTTTTTACAATTAAGCCATTGGATGGGTTTGTTTTTAAAAAACAAAACATTATTTTGGAACTTAAGGCAACATAGTCATTGGAACGCAAAGCAATGTTTGTTTGGGAAGGCAAATGAAAAGGGGAAGGTGGTGTTGTGACAGGGACTACTGGCTATTGTGGGATGTGCTGCAGTTTGGGAGGAAAGACCAAAGAATTTAATGTTTGAAAATTGGGGTGGGGTGGGGTGGGGAATCAAATGAAAACACAGCATGCCTGGGTGGTTGATTGGGGCTGTGGAATGGAATGTGGACAGAAAAGAGACTGTTGTGCAGATATAGGGCCTAGTTATGATGGTTGCAGAGGGAGAGAGCAGGAGCAGAGCAGGAGTGGTGCAAGCAGTTGCATTATTGCCAGCAGGTGGGAAGCCTGGGTGATGCTTAAGATCAGGAAGGAGAGGGAAACGGAAAGTATTTTCCCACATACACGTATGTGTACACACACATACTTGCCTTGTCAGTGATGTTATCCGTCCTGCCTACCTGTGAAATGAAACTAAACATTCAATATTTTGTACCAATTACTGGGTCTCACAAGTAGGAAGAGCACTGCTGCACTCATGTCATGCCTCACTTTAGCAGAAGTAATGAAGGGTAGAATCTCCCTGGACAGTGGCTGTCGCCTGTCATGTAATAACGCTAGGGAGGCTGATTGGCAGGAAGTTCAGCAAATGTGAATTGCCGTGCAGAGCAATGGAAGTTGCTGCCTCCTGTGGTAATCTGCACAAAATAACTTAGGACTCAGACTCGTTCAGTCGTGTCCGACTCTTCGTGACCCCATGGACCAGAGCACGCCAGGCACGCCTATCCTTCACTGCCTCTCGCAGTTTGGCCAAACTCATGTTAGTAGCTTCGAGAACACTGTCCAACCATCTCGTCCTCTGTCGTCCCCTTCTCCTTGTGCCCTCAATCTTTCCCAACATCAGGGTCTTTTATAGGGAGTCTTCTCTTCTCATGAGGTGGCCAAAGTACTGGAGCCTCAACCTCAGGATCTGTCCTTCCAGTGAGCACTCAGGGCTGATTTCTTTAAGAATGGATAGGTTTGATCTTCTTGCAGTCCATGGGACTCTCAAGAGTCTCCTCCAGCACCATAATTCAAAAGCATCAATTCTTCGGCGATCAGCCTTCTTTATGGTCCAGCTCTCACTTCCGTACATTACTACTGGGAAAACCATAGCTTTAACTATACGGACCTTTGTTGGCAAGTTAATGTCTTTGCTTTTTAAGATGCTGTCTAGATTTGTCATTGCTTTTCTCCCAAGAAGCAGGCGTCTTCTAATTTCGTGACTGCTGTCACCATCTGCAGTGATCATGGAACTCAAGAAAGTGAAATCTCTCACTGCCTCCATTTCTTCCCCTTCTCTTTGCCAGGAGGTGATGGGACCAGTGGCCATGATCTTAGTTTTTTTTTTTTGTTGAGCTTCAGACCATATTTTGCGCTCTCCTCTTTCACCCTCATTAAAAGGTTCTTTAATTCCTCCTCACTTTCTGCCATCAAAGTTGTGTCATCTGCATATCTGAGGTTGTTGATATTTCTTCCGGCAATCTTAACTCCGTTTTGGGATTCATCCAGTCCAGCTTTTTGCATGATGAATTCTGCATATAAGTTAAACAAGCAGGTAGACAATATACAGCCTTGTTGTACTCCTTTCCCAATTTCGAACCAATCAGTTGTTCCATATCCAGTTCTAATTGTAGCTTCTTGTCCCACATAGAGATTTCTCAGGAGACAGATGAGGTGATCAGGCACTCCTATTTCTTTAAGAACTTGCCATAGTTTGCTGTGGTCGACACAGTCAAAGGCATTTGCATAGTCAATGAAGCATAAGCAGATGTTTTTCTGGAACTCTCTGGCTTTCTCCATAATCCAGTGCATGCTTGCAATTTGGTCTCTGGTTCCTCTGCCCCTTCGAAATCCAGCTTGCACTTCTGGGGGTTCTCGGTCTTCATACTGCTTAAGCCTGCCTTGTAGAATTTTAAGCATACCCTTGCTAGCGTGTGAAATGAGCGCAATTGTGCAGTAGTTGGAGCATTCTTTGGCACTGCCGTTCTTTGGGATTGGGATGTGGACTGATCTTCTCCAATCCTCTGGCCACTGCTGAGTTTTCCAAACTTGCTGGCATATTGAGTGTAGCACCTTAACAGCATCATCTTTTAAAATTTTAAATAGTTCAGCTGGAATGTCATCACTTCCACCGGCCTTGTTATAAGCAGTGCTTTCTAAGGCCCATTTACTTCACTCTCCAGGATGTCTGGCTCAAGGTCAGCAACTACACTACCTGCGGTGTACGAGACCTCCATATCTTTCTGGTATAATTCCTCTGTATATTCTTGCCACCTCTTCTTGATGTCTTCTGCTTCTGTTAGGTCCTTACCACTTTTGTCTTTTATTATGGTAATCTTTGCACGAAATGTTCCTTTCATATCTCCAATTTTCTTGAACAGATGTCTGGTTTTCCCTACTTTCTTCAGTTTAAGCTTGAATTTTGCTATAAGAAGCTGATGATCTGAGCCACAGTCAGCTCCAGGTCTTCTTTTTGCTGACAGTATAGAGCTTCTCCATCTTTGGCTGCAGAGAATATAATCAATCTGATTTTGATGCTGCCCATCTGGTGATGTCCATGTGTAGAGTCGTCTCTTGTGTTGTTGGAAAAGAGTGTTTGTTATGACCAGCTTGTTCTCTTGACAGAAGTCTATTAGCCTTTGCCCTGCTTCGTTTTGAACTCCAAGGCCAAACTTGCCAGTTGTTCCTTTTATCTCTTGACTCCCTACTTTAGCATTCCAATCCCCTATAATGAGAAGAACATCCTTCTTTGGTGTCATTTCTAGAAGGTGTTGTAAGTCTTCATAGAATTGGTCAATTTCAGTTTCTTCAGCACCGGTAGTTGGTGCATAAACTTGGATTCGTATCGAGATCATTCTATCATTTTTGAGATTGCATCCCAGTACAGCTTTTGCCACTCTTTTGTTGACTATGACTGTTTTCAATTATCTCCTTCAAAAATTTTTCCATTTTCCTTTCTCTCTTCTTTGGATTATATTTTGTTGGATGAAAAAGCCTCATATCACCGCTTTGCTTGCATCCCATACGGTATTTATATCGGTTCCCTGATTTAAGTTGTTATCAAAATATTCTCTTAAAGTCACCCTCACCTTTTCTAATACTTTCTCATCATTTAAGACATTTTCATTAATTCTCCATCTTGTTGTTTTCCTTCCTTCTTTTATTTCCATCATAGTTCGGTTGTGGTCAGATACTGTTTTTGATTGAATTACTGCTTTCTTTATTTTCAGTAATAAGTTTTTTGAAACCCAAATTGCATCATTTCTCCCCACAGAATTTTTTGCTTCTGAATAATGTGTAAATTGTTTCTCATTTGAGTGTTTAACTCCCCATGCATCTTGAAGGTTGAAATTTTCTACTAGTTGAAAGAAAGTTAGCAATAGTCTCCCTTCTTTACTTTCTTACTCTTGTGTTGTCCTGTCCATATCAAGTGAGGTAACACCATTTAAATCTAATAAAATGATCTTTTCATGACTATAATCCAGCAGTTTATCCTCCAATTTTTGTAAAATTCCGCCTTCTTTTCGTTTGGCGCATAGATTTTGATGATAATTTTTTCTTTTTGATATACCGTCCCTTCTTCAGCCTTGTCCCTTCTTCAGCCTTAAATAAGGGCTCCGGATCTTGAGTTGCATATATAACTACACCTCTTTTCTTTACAACATCCGAGGAAATAAATTCATCACCTAGTTTTGAATTCAATATTAAATATATTTTTAAAACATTTTTTAAAAAGCATTTTCACAGCTTTTTTTATATGTGTCTAGATTCCACCTTGTTCTCACAACTGTTGAGAGTCGTTAGCTTAGATCCCTTTATACCAGTTTTCTGGTGGAACTAGTTCATCAGCAGGCTCAAATGGTGAAATGGAACTCCCATGCTCAGAGGCAGTACCTCCCCAAGTACCAGGTGCTGTGGACAAACAGCAGGGGAAGGCTGTTCGTGAGTTGCTCTGGGCACCTGCCTCGCCACGTGAGAATAATGCAATCGCCAGCCTGGCAGACCAGTTTCCAGCTGCTCGTGGGCTGCAATTCCCACCCCCCTAGCAGCACGCCCGTGTGATGCTGGGGCTGATGGGACTTCTAATACGAAACATCTGGAGGGCACCAGGTTGCCAAAGGATGAGTTAGATGGTTCTGTTGGTTTGATTCCAAGTACTAAATTATTTCTCCTAATTCTTGGTACTTTAAACATTAATGTGATGTGGCAAAAATTACTGCTTAAACGCCATTGGCTGCCATGTGCAGCTGCTCCGATTCAGTCTGAGAGTGGCATTCAACAAAACATTTGTGCTAGTGCAAGGATTCATGCTAGTGCAGCCCCCTCCTCACCAGCCTCTCGCTGTCCCATATGTGCTCAGGACAGTTGGGGGAACCCCTAGAACAGATTTAGAGGTCCATAGGGGAGGAGGGGGGCATTCCATTGCTGGTGGAACATTTCCCATAGCACTATGCTGACTGTAAGCCTCCCTGGGCATCAAGGAGTGGCATGCAGGCAAGTGGACGGCAGCAGCTGAGCAGGGTGGAGCTCCCTCTTCCTCCTTCCTTTGTGCATGGGGTGCCAGGGATGGAACCCGCTCAACCCCTCTGCCAGGCACAAGTAGTCTGTTCCTATTTTTTCGGCAGGCAAGTCATTGTTCTGAGCTTCTTTCCAATGTTGATTTGAGGCCTAGTTCCAGGAAAGGCCTGACCATCACTGATGCAGATTTTCAGTATAACTTATCCCTTTCTTCAGACGCTTATTTTTTGCAACTGCTGTGTTAAAAGGTTAAGCCTGAGATGCCCTTGCCCAGACCACTTAAAGATATTTTGATGACTGAACAGGGATTTGAACCAGGTCTGCATCTAAGCCCACCAGGGATTGATGTGTAGTTCAAGGAAAGCTGCTATTTAGGAATTTAGCACTAAAATATTGTTTGCTGCTCTGGCATCATCAGCAAGCTCTGCTATGCACATGTTGCAGTTATTTTGATCTTTCTTAGGGCAGTGGGTTTATGACCTGGCCCACCTGGATCTCCTGCTGGGACAGAATAGCTGAGTGAAGTGCTGCTGTCCATTTTAAGTATTGGTGAAGGGTCTCAGGGCTGATTTTTACTTAAATCGACAGAAGGCTGCAAGGTGAGGGGAATAAGATTGTGCACCACAATTTCTGAATGGAAACGAGAATTCTCTCTGGCGGAGCTAGATTGCAATGAACCCGCTATTGTCGCGATCCCAGTAAAGGAATCCCTTCTGGTCCTGCTCCAGTTCATCTTCCTCCAGTGGAATGGGAGTTGATTCTCCCAATGTGCCTACCAGTGTGGTGGCGTTTGGCAACGAGAGAGGCAAGGCATAGTGCTTGAGCACCCACAAATCAGCTGGGAACACACCCTTTCTGTTGATGGGTCTGTTTGCAGGAAGCTTCGTCAACTCATAAGTCTCTGCTGTACCTCAGAGCTAGAATAGCAAGAAAGTGGCTCACAGAAAAAGTTTCTATGAGGGAAGGCTGTATCACATGTGCTGGGAAACAGTGATGCTCCCAGATTTCTGGGCAATCAGAGCAAGAGGCACATGACTTGTAAAAACCTGCTATGTACATTGAATCAGTGCTTGACCACCACTCTTCAAGTTACCCTGAGTATACATATCATAAACCAGTGATGACTAACCTTGACACTCCAGATGTTTTGGAACTACAACTCCCATCATCCCTAGCTAACGGGATCAGTGGTCAGGGATGATGGGAGTTGTAGTCCCAAAACATCTGGAGTGTCAAGGTTAGCCATCACTGTCATAAACTATGAATGGACAACATGCATTTTGCAAAGCACTCTTAAGTCCTCCAAATCCTACTTTTACTTTGTTTTGTCAAACATTATTCTAGCCTTTCTGGTTGCAGTAAAGTTTGAAAACATAACAGCAAAAATATCAACAGCACACTGTCTTGGGTCCCTATACTGAATTTTCAGAGCATTCTGAAGTTTTAACTTTCTGTAGCAACCTGGTATTAGAGTAGGTGCACAGAGTGTTGTTTGCTGCTAGCCAACAAACTGTGAGCTGTGTTAAAACTTGGTGCAACTAAAATGTTTGTGGCAGCTTCTCAAGCGCCTGTCATGACATAACCCTTTAGTACAGTGTTTCCCAACGTGTTTTTGGACCGTGGCCCCCTTCCAACCTTGTTTAAGAATAAGAATAAGAATTTATTTATACCCTGCCCATCTGGACTGTAGCACTACCTGTCCTGAAAACTGCTATTTAGGAATTGAGCCCTGCGCCCCTCGGCAACATCTGAAGGCCCCGATCTGCTAGGTGCTGGGGTGGATTGCACCCTGCACCTTGCGGAGTCAAGCCCAGGCTGCCACCTGGCCCAGCCTCGCCCTCTCCCGCTGGAAACCAACCAGGACAGTTTGCACATGGCAAAAAGAAGCGCTAGGCCACCCCCTGGTGGGCCGCCCCCTTGTCTGCTTGTGATTGGCCAAGCTGATAGCCAACCAATCAGATTTAAAAAATAAATTATTTCCCCTCTTCTCACTTCCCTCTGTGGCCTCCTAGCCTTGTGCTGTGGCCCCCATATATATCCTGGGGGGGGCCCAGGAGGCCATATAGCCCCCGTTAGGAAACACTGGTTTAGTCATTGAAGTGAACCTGGTCAGATAAAGCATGCATTCCTGTGGTGTGCAGGTTGGAACAAGTTTTCTTTGGGTCCTCCTTGGATGCGCAGGAGCAGGAGTGAGTGCAAAGATTCTCAGGTGCTCTGCTTAAAGAAATTCTGTGTTATGGGGGCAGAAGGGGGGGAACTGGTTCTGCAAGCTGAATGAAATTACACAAATGAATCAAATGAATTTCCTTTACATTGGCCACAGAGGGCAGGCAAATCTATGTAGAGTATAGAAGCATCCTCCCAACTCCAGTGACTGGAAGCCCGGCTTTTGTTTTCTCAATGCCTCTGGTATTTTAAAGCTTTAATCTCTGCAGTCACAGGGGTTGAAATCTTCATGATGCCTAATTCTGTACCTGGCACCCAAATGCCACTGTGGTTTGATGCAGATGCAAAGACACCTGTCATACCTCAGTAGCAGAGCACAGACTGTGTTTGCAGAAAGATCCAGGTTCCCTCCCTAGAATCTCCAGTTAAAAAGATCTGATGACAGCTGATGAGGAAGACTTCTGCCCATCTCAGCCACGGCCAGTCAGAGCAGACCATGCTGGACTAGATGGGCACACTGGGTCCAAGGCCACTTCCCATGCTCCTAATCTGAACCTGCCCCTTCTCCTCGCCCCCTTGTTGCTGCAGGAGTCTCCTTCAAGCAGGGAACGGATGCATTTGCCCAGGTTGCAGGGCCCAGAGGAGCCTGAACAGCAGCCAGCAGTGAAGTGGAAGAATGAGCCAGAGATGAGTGGCTCAATTTTGGCCCAGGACTTGGCTAAGGACCGCCCCATCCTGCCACATGTCAAAGAGGAGTCAGAAGTACCTCGACACCCCACCCCACCCTCCCAAGTCCTGGTGAAGGTGAGTGTGCGTTCTCCCTTGATCCTTCCTCTCCTGGCAGTTGAAATGCCCAATACTGAAGCATTTCTTACACGGAGCACTGGATCCTTTTTGTGGAAACAAAGTCTTGAAGTTCTAAAGACTTGGCAAGTAAGCTCGGTGAACATCCCATGGGGAGAATGTTGCAGAGGACGAATGTCAGCATTCAGAAAGCCTGGCTCTTTATTCACATGTCAGGAAAGAGGACTTCAAATCAAGGAAAGATCCCCCTGCTCCCACACCACCACCCACTGCTTTGCCAAACAGCAGGAATTAAGCTTCCAAAAACCTAACTCCGGGAGGTCCCCAGACCTTGAGACCTCTCATCCTGTTCCTCCTTGGCCACAACCCTGCAAGCAAAAAGGGAATTCTTCCCCAGTAGGCTCAGTGACCCAGCAGCCTGGACACTGAATTTAGAATTGGAGTCGTCGTCCCCCGCCCCCCCCCCCCCGTCTCCCCTGCTTAATAACTCACACCAATCATTTTTAGCATCAGAAATTATTTGCAATAGTAAAGGAACAGAAAAAGAGCATCTTGGAGGTTTGGGGTGCTCTTCAAAGTTGATGTGGGGGTTGATGTAGAGGGCTGGAAGAAAGGTGAAGTCCCACCCCCACATTGTTGGGATTTTGCCTCTTGTTTTTCAAATGTATGGTGTGGAGGTTGCAAAAAGACTTCTTGTCCTGTGCAGTGCATGTGGCTCCTTCCATTGCCCATTCATTCTGACCAACAAAGCTACTAATATAGCAAAACAGGGATTGAGCCATAGGAACCATTGTAATTGAACGTATGGAGTGAGAGCACATTCCACATCTGTACAGAATTCAGCGCGTAGGCTTTAATACACTCTGTCTTTACGGGCTCTCATGTTTCTGCATAGCAATCCGACACCAGACTACCTGCTGTCAACCTCATTGCCACCTCTCCTGTCGACAAACGAGAGCATGCAGAACCGGAGGGGGACCGTTGGCCATCAAATGACTCTCGGGTAAGCCCACAGTCAGGACACATCTTCTCCCCGTCTGCTGGCCTCGAATGTTCCTGCTTTTGGCTCATAAAACTTAAAAGCACTGCTCTTTTTAGTGTTTCTAATACAGCTTGGAATCAGGATAGTGACATTCATGAGAAGGTTTCCAAATGCCGTTGTTATGTTAAAAGAGATTCAGTATACCAAAAAAGAAATATGAAATCCTAATGCCTGGGCTGTAGGGCTTGAGTGTTCAAAATCACCAGTGGTGTGTGCCTCCTCCCCAAATATTGCTGTTTTTATTCTATTATATATTTATTTATACCCCACCTTTTTTCCTGACGGAACTCAAGGTGGCTTGCAGATAAAAACAAGAATTGCTAAAAACATAGTAGCTAGTTTTGATCCTTGGGTTCCTACAGTATCACAACCACTCCTTTCTTTTGGACATCTTCACAAAATGCTTGTTTAGTCCATTCCTTCCATACTTCCAGTAAGGAAAAGCCCACAACTATTGTTACTTCTCCCCCCATTTTTTAATGCATGAAGCTTAATCTAAACTTAATATGGTTAATTGCCAATGCTGTTAGTCACATTGGCTACAGTCATGACTTAGTAAGGACAATGTCACAAAGAACTGAGCACCACAGCAAGTCGGCCACAAATTCATCCTGGCCTTGTGCTGCAGCAGATGTAAAAAGAGTTGTTTCCAGCATCGAAAACGTTCCCAGCCTTGTATCTTAATATCACCGCTGTCCATGGTCTCCCATCCTTCCCTGTATGTCAAGTGGTGCTGTTCACTCTGTGGGAAGTTTCTGAATATTAAAAAGCTCCATGTCTTTCCCTTTCCTCCAGGTCTCAGCAGGACTTCCCCAGTGTAAGAGGGGGCGGGGAATGCAGGGCAAGGAGCTGGTGGTTCTGGATGATGAAGATGACGAAGAAGTGGAGCACCTGCAGCAATTGCGTCCTCCAGTGGTGAGTGATGAAGTTGTTTGGGGCAACTGGTAAGATCCCTGGGCTCTTTGACTCAGGGAGAAAAGAAGGCTTATGTCAGATTCCCTTAGCGGTTGCTCAATAGTAAAGACCAAGTCCTTCTTGTCTTTATATCATTTTATTGTGCAAAGTATGTACAGTGCAGAGTTCAATCCAAACATGACCGCCTAGTCACTAGTGGAATCCGGAAGTGCCCCCCTCCTGTTCCGGCGCCAACACCAGAGTCTCGGCATTCTAAATTGCCGCCTTCTCCTTCTACGTAAAGAAGGCGCCGGAAACGACGTCTCCCTCTCCGAGCGAGTCTGCTGGGTGGTGCCAGGTCTCTCTGCCTCTTCCTGGAGACCTCTCACTACCTGGCTCCCTCCCGATAACTGCTCCTCCCCCGAGGAGGGGCTGGCAGACTCTCTCTGAGATGAATCCGTTGTCAACACAGGCTGAGGCTCTCTGTACCCACTCAGTGCTGGACTGGCAGGGGTGGGCACATCCCTGACAGCTTACTTTGTAAAACTGGACTCTGCTCCACATGCTGGCAGGAACAATGCAGTGAGTGTGGCAGGCATGGAGGGAGAGGTCTTCCGGTGCAATTTATACACCACCCCCATTGGAAAAACCTCATGGAGATAGTTGTACATTCATGCCTTTTGCAGAAGTGTGATATAGTTTGAGATTGATTGATTTATCTATCTAAAATATTTCTCTACTGCCCTTGAACCCTTGAATTCAAAATGTCTGGCACCTTTTGTGATAGCTAATAAGAAAGGCAATTAGAAAAGCAATTAAGCAGTAAATGGCCTCAAAAAGACCTGATCTCAAAATGACCGCAATAAGTGGTCAAAAGTCTTTGCCAGGCGCTTAAGAGATGCTGGTGTAGGGGCCAGGCAAGCCTCCCTGGAGGGCAGGGAGGGGGGGTCGAATTCCATAAGCAAGGCACCATTGCAGGAAAGGCCCATGGAAGGAACATCTTAGTGCCTGAGCAGACTTAATGGGAGAAGTCAAGAGTCCAGGTCTCAAGGCATGTAGAGCTTTAGAGCAGAGTTGGGGAATCTGTGGCTCTCAAAATTTTGGTGGAGTACAACTCCCATCATCCCTCACCATTGGCCATGCTGGCTGTAGCTGATGGGAGTTGTAGTTCAACAACCTCTAGAAGACCAGAGGTTCCCCAACCCTGCTGTAAAAATAAGCACCAGTACTTTAAATTGTGCTCAGAAATGGACCAGACTGAGTGAATCTCTTGAAGCCTTAGCTAGATACGTTTCTAATGTCTGGTCCTAGTGAATAGCTTAGCAGCCGTGTTTTGAACTAACTTCAGTTTCTGTGCACCAGATAGTACTAAAATGTGTTCTAACATGGAAGTTTCCAGGGCAGGGCTAAAGCTTGGCTTTCTCTTTGGAGAAGAGATTTCAGCTGTCACACCGCTCTTGGCCAGTGGAGGATGATCTGTGCCACTGAGAGCACTTGGGCTTCTAGTGACAACAGTGGGGCTGGATGAGCACCTGCAGATTGCAAGCCTTATCGGGGAGTGCAGTCCCTGCTAGACCTGGTGGAACATGACCTTCCTGGACAGAGATGCCACTCACTGACAATACTTCAACTTCATTGTGACCAGTTGATTATTGCAGATGGGGGAGCCATCTCTTGCAACAAGGCATTTTTCACCTCCTGAACCCAGACAGAAAGCCACCTTCTGCTCGGCGGAATAAGCCAAGGGCAAGGGTTGAGAGGGCAAGTGTTAGGCCATAGTCCTTTCAGTCCCCTGTCCACATCCTCAGAAGCATGGTCTCTAGATGGTGCTCTAGACACATCCGTAGGCTGAAGTACTGAGATCCCTTGGCCAAATCTTCTGCCTCTTCTGTAAACAGAAATGTATCACTGCCTATGAAATACTTTGCTGTGCACCCATAGCACTGTCACATGACTGGAAATGCATCTGGAATTGAGGGGACTAGGTAGTATATGTTGTGAATGGGGGGAAATGGCAACTCATGTAGGGTTTTTTTGGGGTGGTGGGACTACTCCCTTGGAGTCCCAAGCTTTGAGCCAGTAAGTGAAACGAAGCAAATTTTGCTACAGCCCTCCCAAAACAGCCCAACTCGTGGGGGCCATGTTGCTCACATGTTGTGAAGGAGAGAAGGAGATGGTATGAAGCCATTCTTTTGTCTCTCCTTCCACAGATAATGGAGATTTATAGCCTGGGTGGTACGCAGCCCCTTCCCCAGTTGGACAGCGTCCTGCATGAGTTCTTGGCTGAGCTGAATGAGATCCCTCTCCCTGCTCATTGGGAGGTGCTGTCTCCGCTTTGTGGCCCTGACCTGCGTCTCGTCCAGCGCTCAGAACACTCCACCATGTCCTCGGCTGTCATCTACATCCGCCCAGGCCTCTTCTTCCATGTGGTGGTGCGAAACCTGCCTGTGCCCCCTGAGCACGAACTCTATGCCAGCCACCCTGCCCGCCTCACCACGGTGGACGAGGTGGTGGAACTCATCTGCGACCTGGAGGCCTATCGGCTCTGCTCTGGTTGGCCTGCAGGCTGGCATGCCGGTGAACGCTCCGAGGCCTGTGACGTTCTTGTCTATTCCGGTTGCTGCCCGCAGTGCCGGCTCAACCCTTGGCCATCAGGGAGAGGCGCTCACTGAGAACTGAGTTGGGAGGGGGAATTTGGGGAGAGGACTTGGCCCTGTGGGGCAGTGAATAGGGAGAGGTTTTATTTTGACACTGGAAATGGCTTGGAATATCTAAAGGGATCATTCCTTGCCATAAATAGCTTTATATTTTTTTCTCTTGTTCAGTAGCTTGGCGCAGAAAGTCCCATTCCTCTTGTTGTCTTCTGCCTCTCTCTACTGGTGAGCTGCTTCTGTGTTTCTGGCACAGAGAGACATTCCTCTCAGAGACTCGATTCCTGTCTTCAGTCGCTTGCTTGTCTCCTGCCAGAGAGTTGCAGTGGGAGCTCAGGGTCCATTGCGCTTGTGCTGCTCCCAGTTTGCTGTGCTTGTAAAGCCTCCCAGGTTGTTATGATATGGGGATGTGGAGGCAGCTTATGCATCAGTGCGGACCTTTCTGTCCCCTGCTCCCGCTTGCCTGCCCCCTTCAATTTAGCATTGTCCTGGCGACTCCTAGACCTGCAGTATGGTCATCACCAGACACAGGAAGGGTGGGATTTAAGCAAAGCATCTCTTTTGCTATCTCCCCCCCCCCTCAAAAAAAGTCCCTCTGGCTGGACCTGCCCCTTCCTGCCCCAGATCCAGCTAAAACTTGGAATTGCCACCTCAGGCATGTTTTCCTTTGCTTCAAGGTTGCTGAGTTCAGATGGTTTATTCTGTTTCCGAGGACCAGGAAGGTTTTTGTTTCGGGCAACGGGAAAGACTAAATGGATGTCGCTGGAGTGGAGGCTGAGAGATTCTGGGCTGTCCTGTTCAGGGAAAGTTCTACAGAAGCCATAGCTGCATGTCACTTGCTGACTCCTGGTTTTGTCTTGTGTCTTCCTTCAGTGTGGTGGTGGCAGCAGCAAATGCCCCATAGCCTTTCCCTTGCTCCTCTCACCGTCAGTTTTTGTGTGTGTGCTGCTTTTCCCTCAGAAGAAAATAATGAAAGTATTCTGGAGGGGGGGAAATAAATCAGAACTGGTCTCTATTTTTTTTAATGTATTAAAAATTTGAATAAGCAAGCTCTGCTTTGGTTTCCATGTCTCCCTTCAGGTGAGAACAGGGGTGGTGAAGCTGTCACCTGGATCCTGCTCACCAACCACTTCCAAATCGCCTGGGCAGGTCCCTTTTCAGACTCTGGTGCATCCCCATTGCTTAAGAGGTCTTGGCACTCAGGAAACTGGAAGCAGCCCTCCTTTCTTGTTCCTGAGCACTAAGACCTTCGAATAGAAGCACTGCACTAGTGGGAGATGAGATGCTTGGAAAGGTAAAAAGGTGGGGCTTTGGGGCTTTATTCTCCATCACGGGGCGGGGGGGGGGTAGAAAGGGAAGAGAGTTTGGGGAAAGCGAAGAGCAAACCGTAATGCAACACATCGCTACTGACAAATGCTGAATTCACTTGCTGAATTCCAAACTCCTCTATTTTGGAATGTTTTGTTTTTAGGAGCAGGCTTCCAGTCATCATGGAAGGACTACAAGAATGTCTTCCATGTTCTGCTCTCTTGTGTGCATATCATGTGGCCTTTGTGGGGCGTTCAACAGCATTGGAGGGGCCTCATGACTCCTTGCCACCTGGTACGGCATTCCTCCCCCCAAAGTTTTTTGGGGGCTGGCTGCTGTTTTGCCATTGCTGGTGCCCAGAAAATAGTTGCCCACTGCTGAGACTTTTGGACAGGGATGGGAAAGCTGTAGCCATCCAAATGTTATGGGACTGCAACTCCCTTCAGCCCTGTCCATTGGCCCTGAGGGCTGGAGCTGGGGGCAGTTGAAGTCCAACAGCAGCTGGAGGAGCACAGCTTCTCCATCCTTGCTTAAGCACTTTTTCCACACTCTGCTTCCAGGCAAGCTTGTGTCTTACAACACAAAATTGATCATTTGTTGGCTTCAGGATATGCTGCCAGTAGGATAGTGTCTCCGTGTCTGTCTGTCTGTCTGTCTGTCTGCCTGCCTCATGTTCTCTCCCCGCCCCACCTCCCCAGAGCTTGAATAGAAAATGGGCTCTTGCATAAAGAGACACCAGAACCAGGGTATCCCAAATATGCTCTGAAAGTAATAAGCAGAGCATCCTGTCTCCTTTCCTGAAGGATGTTTGTCCCGTTTCAGGACCAGTGGACCTACTGTCCACTGAGTATGTGGCCAGAGTATGTAGCAGAAGTAGGAAGGGCTGGCCAGAACTATGGATACCCTCTCTTAACAAATGAAAATAAAAAGGCACCCAAGTAGCCTATCTATAAAGCAGATGTGTACATCTGTGTTGTTCAGCTTCTGCTTTTTAAAGAAATGATTCCTTCCTTGAGTACTTACAGCTGGGGAAAGAAGTTGGATTCTTCAGAGTGTTAAGTGAGGTATGGAATATACATTCCTGTTTCATCTGCTTAGAAAACCCCTTTTAGTCTAGCTGTACTTGAAACCATTGCCTTGTCTACTCATTAAAGAAGAGAACTAGTGAGAAGATCAAGACATACACGTAGAGCTGGCAAGTCTGCTCACACCTCTGGATTCAGTGTCTTCCTCCAACTGCTGTTTCAAACATTTCAAACTTGTGTCCAGCAGTTGGAGGTCCAGAGCAGTAGAATGGAGGGACCTTTCTTAGGGGATGGGCTACGTTTCCTTGAGGGAATCTTTGGGGATCACATAAAGGGGGGGGGGTAAGGCCAGAACTGGCAATTTGCCCATTTGCTTTCTGCCACCCCTTTCCCCCTTCACTATTTCCGCTCCGAATCCTCACCCACCCACCTGATGTAGCAATTAGGCTTAGGAAAAAATACCCCATTTTCCAATTAGAATTTTTTAAAGAATCGCTATACAAGAGAGAGTTCTGCATCCAGCACTGATTTCAGTACTTACATTGTGTCCCATTTTATTTCTTCATTGTAAAGTGTATGTAGGGGCTCGGGGTTGTCTCCTCGAGAGTAAAGAGCCAAATAAAATCAAAGTTTATTGCGTTAGCCATTTGGCCATAGCACAAGTAATAAGTCCCGGCAGTAGCCTGCCATTCTTATACATTTGCAAACATCAGGTATAAAATCATAGTAAATAAAACAGGTATGATAAAAACAATAGCAATTATGTAAACTATTGGAAAGTTTACAAGTCCAGGGCTAAAGGAGGTTAACCTATCGAGGTGGCCCTGAGTTTCAGGGCCTGCAGGATATAGATGGCCACACCACGAGTGACTATGGGATTGGCATCCGCCAATAGATATTTCAAGCGGTCATCTTCCATGGCAATGGTCGGAGGAATTAGTAGCAGGAGCCTCGATCTTATTGAGTCATAGAGAGGGCAGTGGAAGAAAAAATGGGTAAAGTCCTCTATCTTTCCCCTGTTGCACGGACAAAGGCGGAGGTCGAGAGGGGTGTTGGAGAATATGCCCTGTAGGAATGCTGTGGGGATGGAGTGAAAGCGGGCAAGTGTGAAGGCTCTTCTTTGCATAGGGTTCGTCAAGTCACTCAGGGCTCTCACTGCCTTCACGCGGGGAAACCACGTGGATAGGCTGGCCGAGTTGGATAGCGCCAAATCCAGCGCTTCGTCCCTGTCTAAAATCCAGTTACGGATTTTGCCTTTGTCCCATGAGGTCAGAACGGCAAAATCTGGAAGGGAATACCGTTCACAGATGATCTCCATGCCTTTTAACCAAGTACGGCTGCCGGTAAAGGCCAAGAAGGCTTGTTTGGCGAGGGACAAGTTTGGGGATTCTGCAAGAGATTTATAGTAGGTACCGTGTTTCTCCTAAAATAAGACACCGTCTTATATTCTTTTTCCCTCCAAAAAAACACAGTATGGCTTATTTTCGGGGGATGTCTTATTTTTATTAAGTATGGTACAGCAATCCACATTTATTATGGGTCCGGAACGGGGCTTCAAGCAACGCACGCTGATAACGCCAAGGTTGCAGGTTCGATCCCCTTAAGTGACAACTGCATATTCCCTGCATTGCAGGGGGTTGGACTAGATGACCCTCAGGGTTCCCTTCCAGCTCTGCCATTATATGATCTCGGCCCATTTGCAGGCTGAAAGGGAAGATTTAAACATGTGATCCTCGAGCACCTCCACTCACCAGCTGCTTGAGGTCCTCCTCAGAGAGCCCCGCGTAGCGGTACCGCTGCTCCTCGAACTCATAGCGGGTCATCTTGGCCGCCACCACCACCCGAGCCGGGCGGAACCCACCGCCGCCTCCCGACCGCGAAGGGAGCTCCGAGGAAGCATCCAAGCTGAGGCAGTGCTGCGAGGCGGAAGGGGCAGGCGGAGCCGGTGGCAGCGGCGGTGAAGACCCTCGCCCCGCCAGCGCTAATGGCTGAGAGGGGAGCACGGACGCGGCGGTGGCTGAAGCCACCGACGCGGCCAGGCGCGCTGCGCTGGGCGCTAAGGCGAGGTGGCTCTGCGTCGGCGGCGGAGCAGGCGGCTGGTGCCTACGGGAAGGGTTGAGCAAGGTGCGGAGGGCGGCGGAGGGACTGCCGCCGCTCAGGTAGCTCGGGAGGCAGGTCATAGCCCGGGCTGCTGCTGGGTCCCGATAATTGGGGCTTCACTGCCGCGGCTCGGCGCCCAGAACTGGCTGTTGTTGCTGCTGCTGCTGAAGCGCCGACAAAGTGGCCAGCAGCGCCGCGTGGAGCGCCCCGAGCCACGGCAGGAGGAGGAGGATTCAAAGTGCTACAGAGCACTGCTGGGTCCCGCTGGCTTGGGGCGCTCTGCGTGGCGCTGCTGGGCGCTTTGCCGGCGCTTCTGGGCGCTTTGCCGGTGCTTCAGCAGCAGGGTCCCGCTGGCTCGGGGCACTCGGCGCTTTCGCTCCGTGCGGTGCGGCGCTGTAGCAGCAGCAGCAGCTGCTTCTGGGTGCTGACCCGGCAGGTCTCCTCCTCCTCCTCCTGCCGCGGCCAGCGTGCTGGGTCCCGCTGGCTGGAGCGCTCGGCGGTCTCGCTCCATGCGGCGCAGCACTGCTGCAGCAGTAGCCGGTTCTGGGCACCGACCCGGCAGGCCGCCTCCTCCTCCTGCCACGGCCGGTGTGCTGGGTCCCGTTGGCTCGGGGTATGTCTTATTTTCGGGGTATGCCTTATATTTTGTGACCCCTTGAAAATCCTGCTATGCCTTATATTTTAGGTACGTCTTATATTATGAGAAACATGGTAATTATCCTGATACGGGCTCTTGCAACTATGGATGGGAGTCCCAATTCCAATCTTAGTTGGGCAGGTATGGTCCCGTTGGGGAGGCCCAATATCTTTCTTGCCAGTAGGTTTTGCAGAGTCTCCAGATGCTGAAGTGTTTTCAGATTCCACCCCCATATTTCCACCCCGTATAGCAACATTGGGGGTATTTTGCTGATGTAGGCCTTTCTGATTGGCGCTATGAGCTGGCCTCCTTTTGCGAAGAAGAATTTCACCAGGGCCCCCACAGTACGGTGGGCAGCCAAGGTGATTGTGTTTAGATGGGCTGACCAGGATAGTCTATGATGGAAGGTAATGCCCAAGTATTTAAATACCGAGCGTTGTTCGATGAAGTTTCCCTCGACGTGCCAGGATGGATTAGGTTTGAGCGTGCGAAAAGGTATGATTTTGGTTTTAGAGTAATTTATTTTCAGGTCGTTTTCCTCACAGTAGTGCATAAGCCCTCTCATCATGTTGTTAAGGCCCATCTTCGTCAACGAGAGGACTGCCATGTCATCGGCGTAGAGTAGGATAGGAACTTTATCCTAGTGCAGAGATGGGGCAGGTTGGTTGAGGGCTTTAATAGCTGTTATTATGTCATTTATATAGAAATTGAACAAAAAGGGGGCCAAAAGGCAGCCTTGTTTGACGCTTCTGGCTAGTGGAAAGGGTCGAGATAGGGCTCCGTGGGATCCAAATTTTTATCCTGGCCGATATATCCGAATGAATTTCCATTAGCAGGTAAAGAGCCAGAAACATCGGTTCTTCTAAAGCTAATACTTTATTTACAAACTATGTACATCGGAGCGTTTAAGATTCCTGTCCGCTTGAGTCGGTTCCAGAATCCGGGAGTAGCTTTCGCCGGTTCCTCCCCCAACATAGAAGCTTTGGAATTCCAAAGCGTCATCTCCTTTCCTTACGCTTTCCTCCCCTACGCATTTGGGGCGACGGAAGTAGCTGACCGCTTTGCTTCTCAGACCACTCAGGTGGTGCTGAGGCTCTGTCAGCATCTCTGACCCTCAGCTCCACCGCACTGCCTGGCAGTTCCTGCTCCTCACCACTGGGGCTTTCCTTGCTATCCCCGTTAGACTCCGAGCTGCTTCCCAAGAGAGGCTGCACTTCCTTCCACCCCTCCTTCCCCGTCTTAAGAGCCTTGCGTGAGGTCAGATCCCTGACAGTGTATTTGCTTGAGGCCTCACATAAATTCTCGACAAGGGGTGAGTGTTAATTTATTTCCCCCTCACTTTGGCATCTTGAACACATCACACAGACAACCAAGGAAAATAGATGTGATCTTTGCAGTTTATTTTTTTATTACATTTCTATACTCCTTTCTTCCAAGGAGCTCACAGGAGCATAGCCACTTCTCCCACCACCTCCATTTTATCTCACAATAACCCTGGGAGGGAGGGAAGGATGTAGGTTAGGCTGAGATACAGTGAGTGGCCCAAGGTCACGCATAGAATGGCTGCGGTGGATGGAGTGGAGAGAATATTAAATGGGTGGCAGCACAACTGTAAGAGCAAAGGAAAAGATAAACCACATAACTTCCCAAAGCAAACTGCTTAGCAGAAGCAAAGAATAATTCTATAAGGTCAAGTCATAATTTTTTTGAAGAGCCATAAGACGAAGGCACTTAAACTGCTGGCCAGAATAGAGGAGGAAGTGACAAAGTGTGGCCCTTAAATGTCAACAACACCAGCAAGTACCACTTGATTGCAATTGTTATCTTAATTCAGTTTTGCACTCTTATTAAAATATTTTCACAACTACCAGTTGCTTAGTCATACCTTATTTTCTTTATTGCCACATCATGCTTAAAACGAAACTAAATATCCAGATCCTGCACCCATTTCACCTCTGATTGTGAACTTCAGTCTTGGTGTGATGTGACTTGCTTCAGACACCCCTCCTTGAACCCCCTTTTTGTTTTAGGCAAAACATCTTGTACTCATAATCTTACACTTTGGTCTGCTTGCACAGATTTCTGGGAGCGCACACACAGGGAGCCCTGTGGAGAGTACTTGGGGCGGGGGGAGGTAAGTGGAGAAAGTAATCAAATGATGCTGTGATCTGTGTTGACTGCAGTTCACCATACCAAGTAGAGGCTGTAGATTATTCTTTCTGGAAACAAATTACTTAAGGCCTGGATTCAACTAACCTGACATGCTAGCAGAACATTTTCCTTGCATGCAGAAGATATTTGGTTCAGTCCCCATCTTTTCCAAGTAGAGCTCAGAATGTCCCCTATTTGACACTCTGCAGACCTGCTGCCAGTCACTGTAGATAATACCAAGCTTGGGCCAGTGCCTTGGTATAACACAGCTTGCAATCTAATCATTTCATTTTATTGTGCACTTGTCAGCCCTCATCTGGTTCACTGTGTCCGGTTTTGGGTGCAATGCATTAAAAACACATTGCGAAACTTTGGAAGTCTATACTAGAAAGTTACCAGGGGGTGGCACCAAAGTGCGCATGACTACAGGCTCTTTGTTCCTTTGGGGACAACTGTAAGTTTTCACAATGTTAACTTGGTTTTTGGCTAAAAATGGAGGGCTCCTCTAAGTGCCAGACTAGGTGCATTGCTAATGGGTGATTTCCTCCCAATGCAAATGCCAGTTTCAGAGGGATTTTATCAGGAATGCTGGGTCATGTACCTATTTATCTACTTGCACTTTTTGACATGCTTTCGAACTGCTAGGTTGGCAGGAGCAGGGACCGAACAACGGGCGCTCACGCCGTCGTAGGGATTCAAACCGCTGAGCTTCTGAACGGCAAGCCCTAGGCTCTGTGGTTTAACCCACAGTGCCACCCGTGTCCCGTGAGGGTGAAAAAGGAGAGCGCAAAATATGGTCTGAAGTTCAACATCAAAAAAACTAAGATCATGGCCACTGGTCCCATCACCTCCTGGCAAATAGAAGGGCAAGAAATGGAGGCAGTGAGAGATTTCACTTTCTTGGGCTCCATGATCACTGCAGATGGTGACAGCAGTCATGAAATTAAAAGATGCCTGCTTCTTGGGAGAAAAGCAATTTCTTGGGAGAAAAGCAATTCTCTGCTGCTCCAGAGAAGCGGACACGGAGCAATGGATTCAAACTACAAGAAAGAAGATTCCACCTAAACATTAGGAAGAACTTCCTGACAGTAAGAGCTGTTCGACAGTGGAATTTGCTGCCAAGGACTGTGGTGGAGTCTCCTTCTTTGGAGGTCTTTAAGCAGAGGCTTGACAGCCATCTGTCAAGAATGCTTTGATTGTGTTCCTGCTTGGCAGGGGGTTGGACTGGATGGCCCTTGTGGTCTCTTCCAACTCTATGATTCTATGATTCTACAAACCTAGACAGCATCTTAAAAAGCACAGACATCACCTTGCCAACAAAGGTCCGTATAGTTAAAGCTATGGTTTTCCCAGTAGTGATGTACGGAAGTGAGAGCTGGACCATCAAGAAGACTGATCGCCGAAGAATGGATGCTTTTGAATTATGGTGCTGGATGAGACTCTTGAGAGTCCCATGGACTGCAAGAAGATCAAACCTATCCATTCTGAAGTACCGGTAAATCAGCCCTGAGCGCTCACTGGAAGGACAGATCCTGAAGCTGAGGCTCCAATACTTTGGCCACCTCATGAGGAGAGAAGACTCCCTGGAAAAGACCCTGATGTTGGGAAAGATGGAGGGCACAAGGAGAAGGGGATGACAGGATGAGATGGTGGGACAGTGTTCTCGAAGCGACCAACATGAGTTTGACCAAACTGCCGGAGGCAGTGGAAGACAGGAGTGCCTGGCGTGCTCTGGTCCAGGGGGTCACGAAGAGTCGGACATGACTAAATGACTAAACAACAATAAATTTCCTATTAACATTGTGAACATCTCACACCTTTTGAGTGCAATCTGGATTTGCCCCTCTGTGAAAAGGATGACTGTGAAAAGTGAAGACTTCCCACTGGAGGAAGAGGGCCAGGTGGAAATCTTCACCAGTTCCCTCTGCAGCACTATTTTCCTTGCTGTTCCAGATCTCCTGAAGAGGCTTTTTGTGGGGCTGAAGGGAGAATCTGAATATTACTGGCCCACACAATATAACTGAGTCCAACACAATAATTTTGCTGTCTGTAGATATGCATATGAAATTAGATGGTAAATTTTATTGGGAACATTCTCTTGATGCATAAAATTTACTAGCAAATAGTCTAAAAGATTAAAATTCAGTTGTTAGCATTTTTTTAAAAGAAGTAGATGTGAGGGTGGATCCATATCTGGAAAACTGAGGCAGTATCATGACATGTATGTGGAAGTTTGGGGCTTTTAATTTAAAAGCACCGAGTGTGGTAAAAAAAATAATAATCCTGGTTTTATCTTGCCACTATTCGTCGTCCTGGTTCAAAATGGGTGCGGGACGAACGTCAGCTGGAAGAGTAGAGATTGAGGATTCCTTGACTGGCACAGTCAGTTTGGGAGGTCCATTGGCTGGGATGATGGAGGTTGGTGTTTCCTTCAATGAGGCAGTGGATTTTGGGAGACCATTTTCAGGGAGAGTGGAGCGTGCAGGCTCCTTGATTGAGATGGTAGGTTTTGGGGGAGCCTTGACTGGGATGATGGCTTTTGTGGGCTCCTTAATTGGGACAGTAGGTTTTGGGGGACCCTTTGCTGGGAGAGTGGTCTTTGGCCAACCTTCTTTCAATGAGGTGTTGGTAGGTTTTGGATGAAGTTTTGTTGCTGGGACCAGCGTCATAGGGGTGATTTGATCCTTCTTCATTGGGGGGGTGGTAGGTTTTGGATGAAGTTTTGTTGCTGGGACCAGCATCATAGGGGTGATTTGATCCTTCTTCGTTGGGGGGGTGGTAGGTTTTGGATGAAGTTTTGTTGCTGGGACCAGTGTCATAGGGGTGATTTTTTCAAGATCACAATGTGCAACATATTGTTTCATTTCTTGTCCCTTGCAATATTTTCCCCAAGCTCTCCTGTAATGAGAAATCCTTGGTCAAACAACTCAAAAGATACATAATTGGGGAGACAAAAAGTACAAGTGCTGCTCCTGCTCCTGCATAAATGCCATAAAACAAGTGTTTACTACCGTATTTTTCGCTCCATAAGACCATAAGACGCACCTAGTTTTTTAGAGGAGGAAAGGGGGGAAGCCCCGTTTTGGGGGGGATCAGCTCACAGTTGTGCAGCTTCTTTTGCAAAGGGGAAAAGCCCCGTTTTTTTGAGGATCAGCTCAAAGTTGTTGAGCTTACTTTGCAAATGGAAAAAATCCTGTTTTTATGGGGTTCAACTCACAGTTCTGCAGCTTCTTTAGGAAATGAAAGGGAACCGTTTCTACAGTTTCCAGGCAGATAATCTAATCAGCCAGTCACATGTCGCTGGGGAAACAAACAGCCTCCATCTGCAGAACATTCAACAATGGAGGCCTGGGCAAGGGGGCGGGGCCAAAAAGGGAGCCAGCGATCGACCACACATTCGCTCCATAAGACGCATAGACATTTCCCCTTAGTTTTTAGGAGGAAAAAAGTGAGTCTTATGGAGCAACAAATACGGTATTTCATTCATGTAGTGCCTAGATGCTATAGTTTGAATATTTTTGTCCCATTGCTGTTTGTTATTTCTCTGGTGGGGTAGGGTTGGGACCCAGGGCAAATCACACTCAATTGCCCACTTGCCTGCCTTGCTGTGGGGCTCTCCAAGGCACTCACCTTATGGGGCCACCTCCTGCTGCTGCCCCCCACTCTCCATCCTGTCCTTCCCAATTAAAATTGTTTTGCTGCCATGCTGGGCTCATCCACACTTCAGCTTGGCCTGCCACTTTCCCCTGGGAAAAGCCGCTATTTCCTGCAGAATCTGAACAAATGCCAGTCAGGTTTTCTGCAGATTGATGTTTATTCCGATATAGCAGTAAACAGCGGGGTTTTCCAGGGAAAGTGGTGGGCAAACAAAAAGCCTTTTGTACTTTGGGGTAGAAAACATGGAACAAGTGGATGTGTGGACAGGCTCTCTCTCTTCCCCTGTACTCTGAGGAAGCCAGTTCCTTCCTAGGAGTGCTGCATTCTGGGTGAGTGTCTATACTGTTTATGCTTTGCTGCAGCAGCTAGAAAATCTTTTCAAGAATTAAATAAAAGTTACTTTAACCAAACTTGTAACTTTTTAAAAACAAAAAATGTCTAGCCCCCGTGGCAAAGTGGCAGCAGCACAGCCACCTTGCCCAGAGTGCAGCACTCTGTGGAAGAACAGGCTGTGTTAGCAGCAGCAAAATGTTTTTAGGGCGAGAGGAGTAGGAGCAGCAGTCCCCACCTTGGCAGCTTTGCACAAAGCTCCCCCCCCCCCAAAAAAAAGCATGGGACTTGGGACATTTGTCCCAATTTGCAACACTGTGGGAAGAGCATTGGTGGCACTCATTTGCAGAGTTGAATGGCATCTCTGGCTCAGCTATCCTTTATGTTCTTAGCTAAAATCAGGCACAGATTCTCTTCCATTGTAGGTGATCTCCAATGCATTATTTCCTTGTGTTATGATTTCCGCATTAATTTCAATGGATTTATTTTGAGTAAATACCGTATTTTTCACTCCATGGGACGCACTGAACCATGGGACGCACTTAGTTTTTAGAGGAGGAAAACAAGGGAAAAAATATTCTGACTCAAATGTTGTACTAAACTATTTAATAAACTACCAGTATATCAGAGTGAGAGTGAGAGGGACAGGAGCTGTATGTTTGTTTAGCGTGTGCGCTCAAGGAGCCAGCAGATCAGCTGAGACTCTGGGGGAGTTGCGTAATTTTCTCTTCTCCCTCTTCCTTGTCCAGCCTTCCTATTTTACCTCCTGGTTTTCACTGGGCTCCTGGCTCAGAGCTCGAGGTTGTTATTTTGTTGCTGCTGGTTGCTTAAATTTTATCCTTCCCAATCAACCCCCTCCTGTGCCCTGCCGTCCCTCGTTGCTCCCTTAGGGAACTCAAGGACCTTTGCTAGCTGAGGCTACTGCAGCTGTTGCTAGCTAGCTACACACCGCTTTTGAATCGCCTGCCTCCCCTTGCTATTTTACTTGTTTGCCCTGTGCCTGGGTTTTTTCTCCATTTAACCTAACAATAGCGAACAGTGCTTGTCTGGGTCCTAGCCCCTACCTCAGGGGTGTCAAACTCAAATTCATCGGGGGCCGCATCAGCAGTTTGGTCACCCTCAAAGGGCCGGTTGTATCTGTAGGATTATGTGTCCACTCTTTACTATCATAAATTATTGTCACTGCATTCAATTATTACTGCTTTTTGTATTTTAAATATATATTACATATATATGTGTGTATGATTATATATAACATATTTCATTTTCAACTGCATATTACTCAGTATGTGTGTGTATATATAATAATAATATAAGGTTTCAGGGGGAGGGGGGCATGTTCAGGGAGGAATTAAGGGGCAAAGGGGGATATTTTAGTAAGGTTTCAGGGGGAGGGGGGCATGTTCAGGGAGGAATTAAGGGGGAAAGGGGGATATTTTAGTAAGGTTTCAGGGGGAGGGGGGCATGTTCAGGGAGGAATTAAGGGGGAAAGGGGGATATTTTAGTAAGGTTTCAGGGGGAGGGGGCATGTTCAGGGAGGAATTAAGGGGCAAAGGGGGATATTTTAGTAAGGTTTCAGGGGGAGGGGGGCATGTTCAGGGAGGAATTAAGGGGCAAAGGGGGATATTTTAGTAAGGTTTCAGGGGGAGGGGGCATGTTCAGGGAGGAATTAAGGGGGAAAGGGGGATATTTTAGTAAGGTTTAGGGGGAGGGGGCATGTTCAGGGAGGAATTAAGGGGGAAAGGGGGATATTTTAGTAAGATTTCAGGGGGAGGGGGCATGTTCAGGGAGGAATTAAGGGGGAAAGGGGGATATTTTAGTAAGATTTCAGGGGGAGGGGGCATGTTCAGGGAGGAATTAAGGGGGGAAGGGGGATATTTTAGTAAGGTTTCAGGGGGAGGGGCATGTTCAGGGAGGAATTAAGGGGGAAAGGGGTATATTTTAGTAAGGTTTCAGGGGGGATGTTCAGGGAGGGATTATGGGGGAAAGGGGTATATTTTAGTAAGGTTTCAGGGGGGATGTTCAGGGAGGGATTATGGGGGAAAGGGGTATATTTTAGTAAGGTTTCAGGGGGGATGTTCAGGGAGGGATTATGGGGGAAAGGGGTATATTTTAGTAAGGTTTCAGGGGGGGGATGTTCAGGGAGGGATTATGGGGGGAGGGAGCATGTTCCTCACTCGTTTCTGAGGGAAGCCGGAGAGTTGCTGGCGAGTCCGGCAAGAGGCTTCCTTTCTGCCGATGACTCAGCTCACAAGATGAAGTGGGAAGGAACGTGCAGCGAACGGGAGAGCAGCTTTGGAAAGCCCGCGAGGCCAAAACGGCCGAAAATCAAAACCCTTGCCAGGCTCACCCGGCAAGGAAAAAATGGTGCGGGGGGCTTCCCCGACGCGGCAGAAAGCCGCACGGGGCACCCCCGAGGCGGCAAAAAGCCGCGCTGGGCCAAAACGGCCCGAAAATCAAAACCCTTGCCGGGATCTCCCGGCAAGGATAAAATGGTGCGGGGGGCCTCTCCGACGCGGCAAAAAGCCGCGCGGGGCACCCCCGAGGCGGCAATAAGCCGCGCTGGGCCCAAACGGCCCGAAAATCAAAAGCCTTGCCAGGCTCACCCGGCAAGGAAAAAATGGTGCGGGGGGCTTCCCCGACGCGGCAGAAAGCCGCGCTGGGCCAAAACGGCCCGAAAATCAAAAATGGTGCGGAGACGCCGCAGCCAACCCCAGAGCTTCGCGCCTCGGCTCCCCCGCCTACTTCTCGCGAGTGGCCACGCCCACCGCTTCCTCCACCAATCCGCCTTCCCGACTCTGTCCCTGGCGGGAAACAATATGCACTCCGAGTCTTCCTCTCTCCGCTCTGCTCCCTTCCTCTCTCGCGCGCTGACCTTCGCTCGCGGGCCACATGACGAGGTCTCGCGGGCCGCATTTGGCCCGCGGGCCTTGTCTTTGACACCTGTGCCCTACCTCTTTTCTACTGTAAAAGTTACGCTTGTGCTCCAATTCTATTGATGCCAGTGGCTGCTTATCACTTGCTTTTGCTTTTTGTTTTATGGCTGTGTAACAGTAGCCTGAGAGTTAAAACTGATCAGCTGTTAATTAGCGAGACCAGTTGCTATGGACACACAACACCTCCTGAAAGCGGAAAGACAAAGGCTAGCGATCCCACGCTCTCACTTAAACCCCTCCACTCTCAAACAAGGCTAAGGAGGCTTAATGCAAGCTGTAGTCGGAGTTCAGCAAAATTAAAAGCCAGCTGCAGCGAAAAGGGGAGAACCAAATTATAACGGAGAGAACCGGGGACCCGAAGGCTGAACCCCCCTCAATGCCCCTGAATGCTGCCCGTGGACAGACCCGACACAGGAACCCCAGCCGCCTCCTCTCATGTAAGCGGCTCCTCTCCCGCTTTGCTGCCATGGCTCTCCTTCCCTTCCTCCTCCAGGGCTCAGCTCCACTCGCTAAAAGAGCAGCCCAGGAGTGCGAGGCAGCATCGCACAGCCTGCCCGCGGCTCCCAAACCTTCCCGGGGCTTTAGGGGAAAGAGGAGGCTGCCGGCAACCCAGGAGGGCGGGAAAATGGTGCGCTCCACACTCGGGAGATTCGGCTCCAGGGACCACACATTCGATCCATGGGACGCACAGACATTTTCCCTTGCTTTTTAGGAGGAAAAAAGTGCGTCCCATGGAGCGAAAAATACGGTATGTTTACTCTGAGTACTGTAATATTCTGAGTGCAATATGTTTATGAGCCACTGGAGGTCATGGTTCCCCCCCCCTCCTTATTTAATCCCCACAACAATCCCAGGTCCTAGTCTGACACTTTAACCACTACATCACACTGGTTATCGACTTGGTGCAGACAACCTTGGTGTTTACAGTCAGCAGCAATGTCCCACCTTTTGCCAAAGTTCCAATCTCAGAGGATAGGCATATACATCTTCCTTGTATATGTCTGAGGACATGGGGAAAAGAACAGGGTTGGTGACAACCATAAATAAGGATTGGCTGCTAAGCCTAGACAAGATCTCCAGGCACCTATGGAAAAAGATGGGTATCTAGCAGTTTGAAGTCCCATAGGTCTACCCTGCAGCTGACTTAGATAAAGGCTATCTGTTTACCATGCTTTGAAGCCCTTCTTTCCTTGCACGACCCTCTTTGCACAGTCAATATCATTTGTAATGTTGTCATCCTGGAGAGCTGGAGGAAAGATGAGAGTCGGGGGAGGGGGAGGAGTCAGAGAATGAGCTGAAAAGTCTAATTATCATTAAATACATGGTGTGAGTTAACTAATGAGAGGCAAAGAAGGACCCTCATGTTTAGGTTGCAGCAAGCAGAAGAGTATGGTAGAAAAGTTGTGATAGACTGTTAAATAACAATTGGTCAGAAAGTTGATCTAACGCCCAAATGGCAGGGTATAAATATTAAAATTATTATTTTAAAAATATTATTCTAAGTGTTTTCAGTGGGGAGATGGGCTTTCCTTCTCCCAGTTTATGTCATCCTGAGTTCAAAGTGCATTTGATCAAGGGTAGCCAATGTGGTGCCCTCCAAATGTTTTGAGCCATAAATCACTCCCATCATCCCTGATCTTTGGCCATATTGAGTGGGGATGAGAGGAGTACCGGTACGAAGATAGTACTTTCTGTCTGATTACTTTCTGCTGATTGGGGAACAAAAGTTCAGCCCATGTGAATCTTGATATCCCCTTCTCCAGTCTTTGCCAACCCGTTGTCCTCAAGATGTTTTGGAGGACATCTCCCATCTAGCCAGGCTGGTGGAGCTGTCATCCGAAACTTCCGGAGGACTACAGGCTGGCAAAAGCTGTCCCACTTGATCCTTATTACACACTGATTACTTACAGGGCTAGAAAGCCAAGAACTTATTCAGTCTTTCCAGAGGCATGGACATTGTATGTGAGCTGCTCTGCATGGGCAGCTCCAAGGTTGGTGTGTGTGCGGGGGGGGGGGGGTGCTCCAGGGTTTCCTGCACCATTGCAAGGATTTCTGGAGCTCTTCTTCCTTGGCGTTGGGCCCACCAACAAGTGGGAGTCAATATGGGATAGTGACACTTCACTAGTGGGCCCCTTGACAAATCTGGGGCAGCTCTGCTACCTCACCAATCTCCGGCGCTGGCTATATTTCCATCCAGAAGCCAGAAGCCCACAAAAAGTGGATTGAGGTTGTAGGGATATAACTTCTTACCACCACAACTCAAGTTACAATGGTTGCGTGTGTCTAGTGTCTTGGCATCTCTGCACCACCACCTTCCACTGAGTAAGAAGATCCCATAATTGCTGGCCGTTGGCCCCACGATAAGGGCTGATGTGTTGAAGCCACTTGTGTGAGACACCAAACAAATCCCTAGAGGCAGGAGCAAACAGATTAAAGTTCACCTGAGGCAGGTAAAGCATCTCCTTTGAATTCCTCATTGTACAGAACTGGAGCATTTAAGGTAGCAGGCTCTTACAGATGGGTGATTTAAAAGGTTGCTGTTTTGAAAACCGTTTGACCAATATTACAAATGTAGAGGGTTAAGGAAGGGTAATGGAGGGGATGAGGGGATTAGGTAGCCTAAAGGAAAGTAAACACTGTATAGAAATAAATGAAATTCTTACTCATGATATGAAACTGGCATATAGTTATTGAGTTGGGAGACGAGTTGATATCATCACTCATCCACAATCATCACTGGGTGACTTTAGGCTAGCCACAGTCTCTCAACCTGACCTACCTCACAGGGTGGTTGTGAGGATAACATGGAGAGGGGAGAACCATGTCAAATGTAGTTAAAATCTGCATGACAGAGAGAAAGTGGATAAAGAAAGGTCCCGTCCACCCCTAACGCTAGAGGGCGTGGTCATCCAGGGAAGCGGAATGTTGGAAGATTCAGGACAGATTTTTAAATATTTTTTAAGTACTTCACAAAGCACATAGCTATAATTTGGAACTTGCTCCCCCAGGAAGCGTGATGGCTTTAAAAGAGGAATAGACCAATGTGTGAAGGCGGAAAGAGCTCCCAAGGGCGGCTAGGCCTTGTGGCTTCACGTCACAGTCCAAGGCAGCGATGCTTCTGAATCCCAGTTGCTGGAGAGCGTTCTTGTGCTTGGGTCCGGCTTCCAGGTTTCCCCCAGGCATCAGGTTGGCCACTGTGAGAAGAGGATGCTGACTGGATGGGCCCTTGGCCTGATCCAGCCAGGCAATATTGGACTGCAGGGGCTACAGATGCATACAGGGATGGGTGAATCTACTGATTTATCATTTTCCCCAATCTACAGTTCAGTTTGCCACATTTCTACATCTTCATTCACTTTAAAAAAATCTGAAGAATCACCAGCATTTTAGACCACATTTCTCCTAATAAGCAAATTTTACAAGCAACCTTGGCTAATTTGTTTATTTTCATGTATATACACATTTTTAGCCTCACTTTCCCCAACATAAGCTGTTTTGTACTCATTTGTCAGTTGTAGAACTGCAATGCAAAATTTGGAGAAGTGTGAATTTCTCAGACTGGCTGCATTTGGTTCACATGTTTGGGGAAAGTGCAAGTAAAGTGAGATTGCGTTCTCATTATAACATGAACCCAACCAAATTTCTTCCCCCTCCCCACCCACAAATCTACATTCCTGTGTGCACTCATGCACACACAGAACAACACAAGGGACACTCACACTCTTCTATTCTGGTGCCTGCAAAGCCCTCCATGCCCTCGTCCCTCAGGATGGCTGCCAGTTTGCATCTCTCCATGATGATGGCATCATTCTTGGCCGCTATGATGCCAAGGAAAAGAAGAGCCAAGCTGGGTGTATCCATCTTGACAGTGGCAGCTATGCAAGCACAACACAGTCCTTTATACCCTGCAGGGCAGAGGAGGAGCTACCCAATAGACTCTTGATGGAATAGGCTAAATGCTAGTGTCACCTCAACCCCTGGAAATGGCAAGTTCCCAACACTGAGTCCTAGAACACACATCCACTCCGTCAAAACTCACACAGTCTAATGCACCAGTGCTTCTTTGCTAAACAACCCCAAGTGATTGCCATGTAAGGCAATCCTAACACTGGCCAACCACTGTCCAGTCGTACTGGACCTTGGACCTTGTAGAGGGAGATTGTAGCAAATGTTAATTGTCATGTCACTCACACTGCTGCTGGGGCTTGAAAAGCCAGCGCTTGCCAAACACCCCTGCCTTGTGCAACTGTTAAAGAGATAAAAGGCCTAAAGTAGAATAAGCTGCTAAAGTCTATATTAAGACAGCAAACCAAAATGCATGGCCAAGTATGAATCCCCCCCCCCCAAGTTTCTTGCATAGCTTCAGGATCTGTTTATGACACAGGTCCTAGGCTCTTTAACAGGTATGCTGTATGTTGGCAGGTGGAGCTTGTCCCGCTGGCATAGTGTTATGGCAAGAGAAGGCACAGTTGCCGAACGCTTTCGACAATATATCATGGGACTTTATGATAAAAAACTTCGAAGCAATGGATGTTGGAGAAAGACTTGTAAGAAGTATAAAAGCAATTTATTCAGAACAGAAAGCAAAAGTAATTGTAAACAATGTACTGCTAGGCAGGGGGTTGGACTGGATGGCCCTTGTGGTCTCTTCCAACTATATGATTCTACTGTCTGAAAGTATAAAAATAAATAAGGGAACAAGACAGGGGTGTCCATTATCACCATTATTATTCATCTCGGTTCTCGAAGTACTTTTGAAAGCAATAAGACAAACAGAAAGTATTAAAGGAATAACAATTGGAAAAAAGCAACACAAAGTAAAAGCCTTTGCAGATGACTTGGTACTGACAATTGAAGATCCTATTGAAAGCTCCAAAGCAGCTTTAGAAGAAATGGAGGAATTTGGCCGGGTCGCAGGATTTAAACTAAATAAGAAAAAAACCAAGATGTTGGTTAAAAACATGGACAATGAAACAACTGAGAAAATGCAACAGCAGACAAACATAGAAGTGGTAAAAAAAGGTGAAATACCTAGGTATTTGGTTAACACCTAAGAATATCAACTTGTTCCAAGACAACTACGACATGGTGTGGAACAAGATAAAGAGAGACTTGGAAGTGTGGGAAAGAATGAAATTTTCATTGCTGGGAAGAATAGCAGCAATTAAAATGAGCGTGCTACCAAAAATGTTGTTTTTATTTTAAACAATTCCAATAATCAAAGGGACAGCAATATTTAAAGAATGGCAAAAAAGAATTTCAAGATTTATCTGGCAGGGGAAGAAACCAAGGATCAGATTTAAATTACTAACAGAAAGTAAAGAAAGAGGTGGATTCTCCCTGCCAGACTTGAAACTATACTATGAAGCAGCTTGTCTCAGTTGGTTAAAGGAATGGATGACATTAGAAAAACCAGACCTATTGGATCTGGAAGGACATGACAACAGATTTGGATGGCACGCATATGTATGGTACGATAAGACGAAGATACATAAAAGTTTTGGGAACCACATATTCCAAAAATCTCTCTATGAAGTTTGGGATAGGTACAAAAAACCTATTAGAAAGAAAAACACCATGGTGGTTGTCACCATTGGAAGCAATGAGTGTAAAGAAAACAAACACAAGAAAGAATTGGACAACATATGAAACGTTACTTCAACATGATGGAGTAAAATGGAAATTAAAACCGTATGAAAAAGTGAAAGAGTTTGTCAATGATTGGTTGCACTATCATCAAATTAATGAAATGTTCAAAAATGACATGAAGAATAATGGATTTGGAGATGTTAAATCTAAATTCGAAATAGAAATATGAGGAAGTAAGTACAAAATATTGTCAAAAATGTACAAAATACTGCTGGAATGGCATTTGAAAGACGAGGAAGTGAAGTCGGTGATGATACACTGGGCACAGGATATTGGACATAATATTATGCTAGATGACTGGGAAAAACTATGGAAGGAAGGTATGAAATTTACTGCATGTAATGCACTGAAAGAAAATGTGTTAAAAATGATGTACAGATGGTACATTACACCGGTCAAACTGGCGAAAATGTACAAGGTGGATAATAAGTGTTGGAAATGTAAAGAGAAAGAAGGTACCTTTTTTCATATGTGGTGGGAGTGTAAAAGGGTGAAAAGCTTCTGGGATATGATATATGGCAGTGTTTTTCAACCACTGTTCCGCGGCACACTTGCCGCGAGATGTTGCCTGGTGTGCCGTGAAAAATTCGAAAGATCTCCGACCTCCTTCCCCCGGGAGGACCCAGGCGTCCTGGTGCCGCTAAAGCCCCGGGACCTGCGAAAGGGAATCCCGGCTCCCGCTTCCTGCAAGACCCCCTCCTCCCCGAAGGGACCCAGGAGTCCCGGCTCCACCTCCGCCCTTTGTTCCGCCCCCCATCCTCGCCCTGCGCTCCGCTCGCCGGCTGTGCGCGTCTTGGCGCGCCCCGGGCCCGGCTCCGCTACCTGGGCCGGGGCGCCTCCCGCGCGGCTCTCGCTCTCTCCCTCTCCAGCTCGGCCTCCTCCTCCGCTGCTGCTGCCGCCGCCGCCACCTCGACGGAGGAGCCCCGAGGAGGAGGAGGACGGCCGGCCGGCCCGGCCTGGAGGCAGCAGTGCCGAGGAGGACGAGGAGCCCGGGCCAGGCCGACCCCTGGGGAGGGGAGAAGCGGGAGGCGCCTCGAGGAGCATGCGGCTCCGGCTGCCCCGTGGCGCGGCCAGCGAGTGAGGCCCGTCCCTCCACAGTGCCTCCTCCTCTCCCCCTGCATCCCCTTCGCCCGCGGTCGGGCTGAGGCGGCGGAAGCTGCGTTGACAGGCGGAGGTGGGAGAAAGGGGTTGACAGGCGGAGAGGGTGGGGGCGGCCAGCGCTGTGGGGAGCTGTGTCGCCCCGAAAGGAGAAGCTCCCTTGGGGGAGGAGGAGAAGAAGAAGAAGAGGAGGAGCCCCCCTGGGGTAAAGTAGGGGCTGCGGAGGGTGAAGAGAATGAGGGAGGGAGGGAGGAAAGAAGGAAATAAACAGGGAAGGAAGTATGGAAAAATGTAGGGAGGGAGGGAGGAAGAACAGAGGAAGGAAGGAAGGAAGGAAGGAAGGAAGGAAGGAAGGAAGGAAGGAAGGAAGGAAGGAAGGAAGGAACAGGGAAGGGCCTGAAGCAGCTAAGGAAATAGCCAAAGCCCCTCTCTCAGACAACACAATTTCCAAATTTCCAGACAATTTCCAGACAAAACAGGCCCAGGTTGCGCACTGAATAAAGTATTTTATAATTTTTCATATTTCTGTTTACTTACTATTTCATAATAAAGTAATTATAAAATACTTTCTTTGTGTTTATTTGATTCCTATTCAAGAGAATTACTTTATATATTGTCAATATAGGCACAGAGTTACATTTTTTAACATTTTCTAATGGTGGTGTGCCTCGTGATTTTTTTCATGAAACAAGTGTGCCTTTGCCCAAAAAAGGTTGAAAAACACTGATATATGGTGAGATTAAGAAAATGTTGAAATATACATTTGTTAAAAAGCCAGAAGCTTTTCTGTTGGGAATTATAGGTACAGACATTAAAAAGCAAGATATTAAGCTCTTCCAATATGCAGTGACTGCGGCAAGAATGTTACTAGCACAAAAATGGAAACAAGAACAAACACAGACAATAGAAGAATGGAGAATGAAAGTATTGGACTATGCGGAACTGGACAAAATGACGGGGAGAATCCGAGAACAGTGGGACCAGAAGTTCGTCAGAGACTGGACTAAATTTACTGACTACTTAAAGGAAAGTACTCAATTGAATACGTTAGTAGGACTACAAGAGGCTTTGTAGATCAAGGAAGAAATATTGTTGGTAAATATGAACTTACAATGATTAAGATAGAGAGAGACATAATAAAACAATGGTAGAAATAATAAATATAAATTAAGGTATAGATATTAGAAGGTCACTTGGAAGGTCTGAAGGAAGTCAAGGCTATAAAAAGCCAAAAAGGTACAGGATGTGAAAAATTAAGTGAATGTTATTATTGTAAAAATTTGAAACCAAATAAAAATGATATTAAAAAAAGAGAAGGCACAGTTGCAGAAACCCTCTCTTCTGTGCAAAGATGAAGGGCACCATATGCCCTGACTGTTCTGCACAGAATAATCTTGCTCCCAAGATCAGCATATAGGGTGGAGATCTCCGCTCAAGCCATGTCCTAATTGGCTGAAGCTGCTGCTCGTTCCTTTCAGGTGCCATTACCCTGGGGTTGATTTGACCACAGAAGCTACATTGACTACAGACTGATGCATGTTACAATAAAACAGCATAGACAATAAAATATTGTCAAACCAAAATCCAGAAGGCTTTCTTATGAGTTGATGCATAGTGAGGGTTGAGAGAAAAAACCAATTCCTTTCACATTTAAAGGTGAGCCTACCAAAGTTTTACTTTCTAAAACAATACAAGCACACACACACACACACACACACACAAACACAGCCACCCTTCAAAATTTACACTAGAGTAAAGTGTTTATAAAATACATATATTCATGCACATAATATATAAAATACATTATATTGGGGACAATGCTTTGCAAAAATGTGTACATTAGGCAAAATTGCATATAAGTATATATTAAGAGAACTTTGCATTAAAATGCTGAGGTATTTCCACATGGACTTTAAAAAACAAACAAACAAACCTATACAGAAATGTGGAGAACTGAACTTCAGATTGGAAAAAATCAGAACCAGGTAGAAAGCAAAATTGACAGATTCATCCATACCTATACTTGCCATTTTTATTTTGCTCAGTAAAGATATGTATTTCCTTGGAGGGAGTCAAAGCAGTTGAGAGAGCTAATTTTCAGTGGAGGAAAAGGGTAAGAAACCACACTTCCCCTTGTCCTGGGTTTCCAGCTCAGGTTTCATTCCCAGCTGCTGAAGAAATGAAATCAAAGGAAAACCTCCTCAAAGATTGCTGTGTTACATAGAATGAGGACTTCTGTCCATATTGACACATCCTGGAGTGTGAGAGGCTGGCCCTGCGATTAGACAAGAGTGAGGCAGTTGGCTCAGGGAGATGATCTGGAGTGTCATGCAACAGCAGCAAATTGTGGCATTTTATAAATTGGGGTGGTCATAGGGAAGATGAATTTGGAATTTTCAGTCTTAGGTGCATGTACCTGAGAAAGTGCAATGTCTTATGCCAGCCTCTTTCACGGGTACAGAGTGCAGCAGTTTTTCCCCTGACAGATTATGAAGTAATACTTGTTGTTTTGGTGAAATGCTAAACCCAGCAGCCATCAGGGTTTTGTTGCAGGTGTAACAATCCTCATCTTTTAACTACAGTTAATAGATGGAGAGTGGGCAATGGGAGGATCAGAGGACAGAGTTTCTAGAGAGGCTTGAGCCTGAGGATGGGGAATCTGCAAACCATGGAGACCTTTAAGGCAGGAATGGGAAACCTGTGACCCTCCGGATGTTGGTGGACTGCAACCTGAATGCAGGCTCACTGGGGCTGATGGGAGTCAGAGTCCAACCACATCTGGAGGGCACTACAGGTTCCTCATCCCTGCTTTGTCTGCTGAATTTCTCTTTGAGACATTAACTATGATAATTCCCCAATTGAAGGATGGAAGTAAATTCTCTTGAGAGGGAAGAAGGGAGAGAGCTTAAGGGCAGAGGCTATTAGAATGGTTCTACAGAAAGGAGAAGCGGTGGGGAGAGAAGGCCTGGCATGTTGTGCTCGTGTGTCTGAAGAGAGGGGCCTTAAGCCTTGGGAATAGCAGCTTTGGGCACTCTTGGGTTAAGAGGAAGAATCCCGGAACAAGGATTGTTCAGCCAAGGTTTTGTTGTTGCCTCATGGAGGCAGCCAACTCTGCTGGGGAGAGAACCAGCCCAATAGGCACAAACAATGGCTCTGATGACCCAAGACTCTGGGAGAGTTCTGCATGTCTTCAAATGACAACAAACAGGGCAGGGCTAGGCAAGCACCGAGGCAGGGGCTCTATGCAGTCACAGCCATGCATCTTTCTTTCCTCTTCCTCTCCTAGATGGAATCCGCTAAACTCAACTCCCTAGCTTTAGGGGACACCTGATGGTGTGCCATGTTAGACTTGCCAGCTGCAGAGAATTCCAGAATGTGTTCTGCTCCCTCTTTCTCCCCCTTGTTCTCCCCCTTTCTTTAGCCTCTGCCACTCATTGTTTCGGCAAAGCCCTCCTTTTTCTCTCATTGCCTAGTTAGAATCGCTTCCACCAGCTGCTCTGGCTTCCGGCCAGCATCCTTCATTGCTTAATGCTCTACCTCCAGTCTAGAACCTTCTCTTCCTCACCACATTATTGGTTTTTTTCTTTTGCCTTGTCCTTGAGCTCATACTTTGCTGAGGTTCCTTTAGAACAACCCTTCAACTAAGGAAGCCAACAAATGAAATTTTGTGATGCCAGTAGTCAACTGTCCCTCCCTTCATATCCTTCCAGTGCTTGGCTACTGTGAACGGAGCTGACACATCCAAGGGTGTCTGTTCCAGACCCCACTTTGCAGGTTCCCCCCACCCTGTAAATAAATGTAACAAAACTAACTGTGTGAATTCTTAAAAGCTTTGGTGACACAAATACGTATTTCCATGTTTTTCTTGATAACTGGAATCATTTGTGCATACCACTAGGTAAGCTTGGTGGTGTCTTTTGTTATGTCATGTTCTTTTTCCAGCTGTTTTCACTGTCTGGGATAAGAGATTTTGTGGGGTGTTTATATGCTGCATGGTTTCAAATCAGACTCTAAAATAGTGTACACAAGATCACCTCCAGGTCAAATAATGTATCCAGACACTATTTTTATTTCACCCAGTGGGATTTTCGGCAATCCCATTCTATTGGGTACTCCATGATTGAGACTATTTAAATTATGACATATTAGATGGTATTGTAGTTTTATGGGGGAGATCCCCCTGAACCCTATAAATCAATAAATTCTAGAGTTTTGATTAATTAGGATATGGATTAAAGTGCAGAACTGAGCCAAATAGAGAACTGAGGGAATTCCTGGTCTGTCTTATGCAAACCAGCCTGGCTGGCTGGGGGAAGAGCAAAACTGTTAACATGACAAAAGGTGTTGATGGGCCATTGAGGAGTGAGATGTTACCAAGGTGATGGGTGTGTGTTTGAGGGGACAGGAAAAGGGTTTCTGGGGAAAAGAAGCAGGAAGAGGAGCTGAGATCCATCTTTTGAGGAGGTTGACTGCAGGCTGCTTGCACTGCTGCCTCTTGAAATGAGATTTGTAAAATTTGGACACCCTCTATGTTGACTGAAGGTATAAATAGATGAATAAACCATGTTTATTAAAGCACAACAGTCTCCTCCATGTCTTCCATTCTCCAAAGGGACACAGACCTGGAACCCCATGGACTCTTGCCACCACTCAGCAGAGAGAGAGGGCACCTGACTTTTGTAACAATATGCAGTGAACCAAACAACTCGTTTCTGTAGGTTGTTTGTCTGGTAAGGCTCCCAAGGCAGGGTAGACTTGGCTCCGTGCTATGCAAGATGCTTCCTGCCTTATGCAGGTCTGGGATGTGTGTTCTGGAATCCTATGAAATAACTGTGACACCAACCCAAAAATCATTTTTTTAATGTATGGTCCTACCATTAGTTAAGCTAATTGGTCAGGGTTGGGTTTTTCTTTTTTTGCAAAATATGCATAAGCCCTATTTTTAAATACTTTTAAAATACTTCCTGCACAATGCTCCTTTAGCTGGACAAACATCTGTCATGTTATGAACCATTCCACATATTTTGCATGAATTCTGATACGTTGAGGCCTTGTTGCTACAGTGTGCTTGAAAAACTGCTGGACATATTTTTCTGGGCTTTCTGTTGTGGTACTTTTGCTGAGATACTTGATGTGAATTTGTCCTTTTTCAAAATGACTTATCGTGTTTTGGGGAAGTAGAAGTTACTTTTCACATGAGGAACTGCATACAAGATACAGATTTACATAATACTTGCATATGCTAATTTATATGAATTGATGCAAAATGATGTCTATAATTCAAATTCACTGTTGATTAGCAAGTTGCTGCTCTCCATTCTTGCAACTCTTTCTCTTTAAACTGGGCTTGGACCAGATCTTCTTTATATCTGGCCAAGTAACATTATTTTCCATTAACAGGGTCTTAACAGTGAGTCCGTAAGTGACTGTGGAGGCCAATTCTGGATCCACACGTCCTTCCACAGTGGGGACATAGGTTTCCGGGTGGGAGTTGATCACGGTGAGGGCTTGCCAAGTGTGCCTTCCTCTTAGTGTGTTTCTCCCTTTTGTCCTGAGTTCAAGCGTCTTCAAAACCCATGACACCTTTGGTAAAGACTGTTCTCCAATTAGAGCGCTGGCAGGCCGGTGTTTCCCAATTGACGACGACTGGTAGATTCTTATCTGATGCAGCCTTCTTCTGCCTTCACAGCCGTTGGAACATACCGCTTGTTATCATCCGCCTGTTCTGCTGTTGAGGACTTCTTGGATCATTCTTTGTCTAGCTCCTCTCCTTTGACCTTACCGCCTTGGGTGACCCTGCTGGGAGTACGAGACTCCCGAATGCTTCGCTCACAAGGGTCATAGGAACGTGCAAGCCCGCTCACCACGACAAGGTGATGATCCCGCGAGTGAGACCAGATAGCTCTTCATATAAAGGACTGTCCTCTGCAAATCACAAGAGATGGCCACCCTAATTAAACTTTCACAGAATGGCTGAGGCAGGTTCCACAGGGGGGGGGGATGTATTGGGACACCCGATCTCAGTGATCATGGGCAGGAGGAGGAGTCACGTTAAGACCAGACCATGTCATTCCCGAGGAGGCAGGTTTAGTCGTTGTTTGAAGACTATCCCTGCCTCCGGGTCTGGTCCTGGCCGGAAGGATACTGGAATCAGCAAGGGAAACCCACATGACCTGAAAGTGTTGCTGTGTAATGCCAGGTCAATGATGAAAAAAACAACTGCCATCCACAACCTGATTGTGGATGGAGGATTTGACCTGATTGTGGATGGAGGATTTGTGTAACAGAAACTTGGTTGGATGAGGCAGATGGGCCTGTCCTTGCCGCTGCTTGTCCACCAGGTTTCTCTTACGCACAGCAACCCAGGCCATCTGGGCGGGGAGGGGGGGTTGCAGTGATTTTTAGGAAGTCATTAGTTTGCACCAGGCGTCTGGTGGGAAGACCCAGTTTTCTGAGTGCATGTTCTGGAAGTTGGGCAATAGGGGCAGTACAGGATTCCTTTTGGTGTACCGACCTCCCCACTGCACCAAGGATTCCCTGCCCGAGCTGCTTCAGGTCGTGGCGGATGTTCTCCTGGAGACACCTAGTTTGGTTGTCCTAGGGGATTTTAACATCCATGCCGACACGACCTTACAAGGGGCCGCTCGGGACTTCGTGGAAAGCATGACCACCATGGGGCTGTCCCTGAATAAGTCTGGCCCAACTCATAGCCGCGGACATGCCTTGGACCTGGTATTCACCTCTATGGATGTTGGTGATCTGACACTAAGTAAAAGCGAAACAAAAGAAGTGCCATGGTCAGATCACTTCCTGGTGCAACTGGACTTCTCCGCGACCCTGCCCCTCTGCCGGGAGGTGGGACCAATTCGGATGGTCCGCCCCCGCCACTTAATGGATCCAATTGGCTTCCAGAGAGTGGTAGGGGATTTTTATCCCATGTTGATGGCTTTTCAGCTGATTCCCTGGTGACCCGCTGGAATGTGGAGTTAACCAGGGCTATTGACTGTCTGGCTCCGAAGCGCCCTCTCCGATTGCATGGAGCCCAGACAGCATGGTTTTCCCCGGAGCTGAGGGCGATGAAACAGTCGCTGAGACGGCTAGAGCGCCGGTGGCGGAAAACTCATTCTGAATCAGACTGGACACTGGCTAGAGCTCAACTTCGAGCCTGCCAAATGGCAATGGCGACGGCGAAGAGGACCTTCTTCACCGTTTCTATTGCATCTGCAGAAAACAGCAGCAGGAGACTTCCAGGTGGTTCGCAATTTAGCAGAACCACCTTCGTCATCGGGGTCTGGTAGGGACCCCAAGATCTCCTGCAATGCTTTTGCAAAGTTTTTTGCAGATAAAGTCGCTCAGATTTGGAAGGAGGTAGACTCCACCGTGGAAGCAGGGCCGGGGCGGGAGAGTGCTAGAGCCCTGTCTAGTCATGTTTTATGGGATCAATTCCAATCTGTTACTTCCGAGGATGTGGAGAGGCTGCTTGGACGAGTGAAACCGACCACCTGTCTTCTTGATTCTTGCCCATCCTGGCTAATAAAATCGAGCCAGGAAGGGCTGGGCGATGGGCTTCGCGGGGTGGTGAATGCTTCCCTCTGCGAGGGAGTCTTCCCAGACCCGCTGAAAGAGGCAGCCATTAAACCGCTTCTTTAAAAAACATCTTTAGACCCGGCCATTATGGCCAACTATCGTCCAGTCTCAAATCTACCATTCTTGGGCAAGGTGATTGAGCGGGTGGTTGCTGAACAACTCCAAGCACGCCTGGAGGATGCGGACCATTTGGATCCCTTCCAGTCGGGGTTCAGGCCTCATCATGGGACTGAAACTGCCTTGGTCGCGCTGGTCGATGATCTCCGGCGGGCTAGGGACAAAGGTGAGAGCTGTTTCCTAGTTTTGCTGGATCTCTCAGCGGCCTTTGACACCATTGACCATAACATCCTTCTGGACCGTCTAGAGGGGTTGGGAGCCGGGGGCACTGTTATACAGTGGTTCCGCTCCTTCCTCCTGGGCCGTGTCCAGAAAGTGGTGGTGGGGGATGAGTGTTCAGACCCCTGGGCTCTCACTTGCGGGGTGCCTCAGGGTTCCGTCCTCTCCCCCATGCTTTTTAATATCTATATGAAGCCACTGGGAGAGATCATCAGGGGGTTTGGGCTGGGTGTTCATCAGTATGCGGATGATACCCAGCTCTACCTCTCTGTCAAATCAGAACCAGTGAAGGCGGTGAATGTCCTGTGTGAGTGCCTGGAGGCGGTTGGAGGATGGATGGCGGCTAACAGATTGAGGTTGAATCCTGACAAGACAGAAGTACTGTTTTTGGGGGACAGGGGGCGGGTGGGTGTGGGGGACTCCCTGGTCCTGAATGGGGTTACTGTGCCCCTGAAGGACCAGGTGCGCAGCCTGGGAGTCATTTTGGACTCACAGCTGTCCATGGAGGCGCAGATTAATTATGTGTCCAGGACAGCTGTCTACCAACTCCATCTGGTACGCAGGCTGAGACCCTACCTGCCCACAGACTGTCTCGCAAGAGTGGTGCATGCTCTAGTTATCTCCCGCTTGGACTACTGCAATGCGCTCTACGTGGGGCTACCTTTGAAGGTGACCCGGAAACTGCAATTAATCCAGAATGCGGCAGCTAGACTGGTGACTGGGAGTGGCCGCTGGGACCACATAACACCGGTCCTGAGAGAACTACATTGGCTCCCAGTACGTTTCCGAGCACAATTCAAAGTGTTGGTGCTGACCTTTAAAGCCCTAAACGGCCTCGGTCCTGTATACCTGAAGGAGCGTCTCCACCCCCATCGTTCAGCCCGGACACTGAGATCCAGCGCCGAGGGCCTTCTGGCGGTTCCCTCATTGCGAGAAGTGAGGTTACAGGGAACCAGACAGAGGGCCTTCTCGGTAGTGGCGCCCTCCCTGTGGAACGCCCTTCCAGCAGATGTCAAGGAAATAAGCAGCTATCCTATTTTTAAAAGACATCTGAAGGCAGCCCTGTTTAGGGAAGTTTTTAATATTTAATGCTGTATTGTTTTAACATTTGACTGGAAGCTGCCCAGAGTGGCTGAGGAAACTCGGCCAGATGGGCGGGGTAGAAGTAATAAATTATTATTATTATTATTATTCACAAATGGCACAACACCTCCAATGGCTGAAGATAGAATGAAAGTTACATCAAAAACTCTTATGAGGAACTAATAATCTGTCAATAAAGCCAACTGATAAATGAAGCCATGTATATATCATATGTATAACAGAATGTATACAGTTTATATACTAGAATCATTCAGCATTCTGGTCAACAGAACATGCGAATATCACAGGCACATACAATGGCTTTTAAAGGTACAGCGTATTATAGTAACCATGAGATCTAAACAAAACATTGTAGGTCAAACTCTGTGTTGAGGCCACTGGGATGAAGAGTATCAAGTTCAAATATTAATTTATATTCTTTCTGTAATAGTATTCTACGTATATCTATAGATCTGTAAGGAAGTTTCATAGGGGTCCATAAGATGAAAAAACTTAAATCATCCTCAGTGTGTGCTGCTGACACAAAAAGTTGGACTATGGGAGCGTCCAAACATTTATTGCATATTTTGGATCTGTGTTCTGATATCCTGGTTCTAACTGCCCTTGTAGTACTACCTATATACAATAAACCACACGCACATCGTATGCAATATACACAATTTTTCGAAGAGCAGTTAGAAAATTCATAGAATCATAGAATCATAGAGTTGGAAGAGACCACAAGGGCCATCCAGTCCAACCCCCTGCCAAGCAGGAACACCATCAAAGCATTCTTGACAGATGGCTGCCAAGCCTCTGCTTAAAGACCTCCAAAGAAGGAGACTCCACCACACTCCTTGGCAGCAAATTCCACTGTCGAACAGCTCTTACTGTCAGGAAGTTCTTCCTAATGTTTAGGTGGAATCTTCTTTCTTGTAGTTTGAATCCATTGCTCCATGTCCGCTTCTTTGGAGCAGCAGAAAACAACCTTTCTCCCTCCTCTATATGACATCCTTTTATATATTTGAACATGGCTATCATATCACCCCTTAACCTTCTCTTCTCCAGGCTAAACATACCCAGCTCCCTAAGCCGTTCCTCATAAGGCATCGTTTCCAAGCCTTTGACCATTTTGGTGTCCCTTCTGGACACGTTCCAGTTTGTCAGTATCCTTCTTGAACTGTGGTGCCCAGAATTGGACACAGTATTCCAGGTGGGGTCTGACCAGAGCGGAATACAGTGGTACTATTACTTCCCTTGATCTAGATGCTATACTCCTATTGATGCAGCCCAGAATTGCATTGGCTTTTTTAGCTGCTGCATCACACTGTTGACTCATGTCAAGTTTATGGTCTACCAAGACTCCTAGATCCTTTTCACATGTACTGCTCTCAAGCCAGGTGTCACCCATCCTGTATTTGTGCCTTTCATTTTTTTTGCCCAAGTGTAGAACTTTACATTTCTCCCTGTTAAAATTCATCCTGTTTGCCTTGGCCCAGTTCTCTAATCTGCTAAGGTCATTTTGAAGTGTGATCCTGTCCTCTGGGGTATTAGCCACCCCTCCCAATTTGGTGTCATCTGCAAACTTGATCAGGATGCCCTCAAGCCCATCATCCAAGTCATTGATAAAGATGTTGAATAAGACTGGGCCCAAGACAGAACCCTGTGGCACCCCACTAGTCACTTCTCTCCAGGATGAAGAGGAGCCATTGATGAGCACCCTTTGGGTTCGGTCAGTCAGCCAGTTACAAATCCACTGAATGGTAGCATTGTCTAGTCCACATTTTACCAGCTTCTTTATAAGAATATCATGGGGCACCTTGTCAAAGGCCTTGCTGAAATCAAGATAGGCTACATCCACGGCGTTCCCTTCATCTACCAGGCTTGTAATTCTGTCAAAAAATGAGATCAGATTGGTCTGACATGACTTCTTTTTCAGAAACCCATGCTGACTTTTAGTGATCACAGCGTTCCTTTCTAGGTGCTCACAGACCGTTTGCTTAATGATCTGCTCTAGAATCTTTCCTGGTATTGATGTCAGGCTGACTGGGCGGTAATTGTTTGGGTCCTCTCTTTCCCCCCTTTTTGAAAATAGGGACAACATTTGCCCTCCCCCAGTCTGCTGGGACTTCGCCTGTTCTCCAGGAATTCTCAAAGATTACTGCCAGTGGTTCTGAAATCACCTCTGCCAGTTCTTTTAATACTCTTGGATGTAGTTCATCTGGCCCTGGAGACTTGAATACATCTAAACTAGCCAAGTATTCTTGTACTACCTCCTTACTTATTCTGGGCTGTGTTTCCCCTGCTGTATCATCTGCTCCATATTCTTCAGGTCTGGCATTGTTTTCTTTTTTTGGAGAAGACTGAGGCAAAGAAGGCATTGAGGAGTTCTGCCCTTTCTCTGTCCCTTGTTTGCATTTCACCATCTTCTCCTCTAAGTGACCCCACTGTTTCCTTGTTCTTCCTTTTGCTACGGACATACCCATAAAAGCCCTTTTTATTGCTTTTAACCTCTCTAGCAAGCCTGAGTTCATTCTGTGCTTTAGCTTTTCTGACTTTGTCTCTACACGTGCTGGCTATTTGTTTGAATATGAAAAATGTTTGAAGGTGATTTCCCCCTTTTTCCATTTTTTGTACATATCGCTTTTAAATCTTAACTCAGTTAAAAGTTCTTTAGATAGCCACCCTGGCTTTTTTAGGCACCTTCCATGTTTTTGTCTCATTGGTACTGCTTGAAGTTGTGCTTTTAATATCTCCCTTTTAACAAACTCCCATCCATCATGAACTCCCTTCCCTTTTAGTATTAGTGACCATGGGATCACACCCAGCATTTCCCTAAGTTTTTTTGAAGTCGGCTTTCTTAAAGTCTAGAATTTGGGTCTTAGTATGCTTGGTTGCTCCTTTCTGATGTATAATAAACTCCAGAAGAGCATGATCACTCCCACCTAATGATCCTGGTCATCACTAACCAGGTCATCACTATTGGTTAGGACCAGATCTAAAATGGCTGATCCTCTTGTTGCTTCTCCCACTTTCTGGACAATGAAATTGTCTGCAAGGCCAGTGAGGAATCTGTTCGACCTTATGCTCTTGGCTGAGTTTGACATCCAACAAATATCAGGATAGTTGAAATCCCCCATTACTACTATCTCATTTCCTTTTGAATGCTTGGTCATCTGTTCCAGGAAGGCATCATCTATGTCCTCAGTTTGGCTTGGGGATCTATAGTAAACTCCCACAATGAGATCACTGTTATTTTTCTCTCCCTTAATTTTGACCCAGATACTCTCAATTTGGCTTTGAAGTTTTAAATCATTGATCATTCCCCCTAGTCTCTTATTTAAGGATTTTTTCTTCCCACCACTAGGTCTCTGTGCTGTTTGCTCCATTTGGTCCTTGACATTTGGATGATCATCTTCAGTACTTGATAGACTCCTACCTTCAGGACCACTGTCTCCCTCCCCCACACAAGTCAGTTTAAAGCCCTCCTGATGAGGTTTTTGAGATTGTTGGCAAAAACATTCCTCCCAACCCTTGTGAGGTGCAGCCCATCACTTGCCAGACGTCCATCTTCAAGAAACTGCAGACCGTGATCTAAGAATCCAAACCGTTCCTGCTGGCACAATTTCCGAAGCCAATTGTTCACTTCCCCTATTTTCCCCTCTCTCACTGGGCCACGTCGTTCCACTGGGAGGACCGATGAGATGACAATTTGTGCATTTAATTGTTGTAGGACTATCTGTTTTCCATTGATCGTATTAGTAAATGATTTCACAGGTAACGCAAATTTACAGAATGAGCAGTGTCCGCATCTAAAATGCCCTTTAGAAGTTGCCAACCGTTCTTCATGTATATTTTCTAATACATCTGTGTGTGTTAGAAAGTCCCTGAAGGATCTGGTTTTCCTCTTGCCCAAGATAGGTAAATTTTCACAACCTGGAACATCAGAGATGATATGCCAGTGATTTTTAATGATTTTCTCAATAGAAAACGATAAATGATTATATTCAATGGTGGCGAAAATCCTATTCTGTGGATGTTTGGGTTTGGGTACTAACAAATTCTGTCTGGGCATTTTTCTAGCCTTATCAAATGCCTTCTGGATGATATTTAGAGGATAGCCCCTGTCTTTCAATGCCGAGAAAAGTCTCGCAGCATGTTGCAAGAAATCTGATTCTAAATATGAGTTTCTTTTTAATCTTATGAATTGACTATAAGAAAGACTTTTTTAAAAATGAACCGGATGGTTGGAGTGATAATGTAATAATGAATTTTTATCGGTAGGTTTACGAAAAGGACGTACCATAATGATTTATTCATTCCCAAAAGTAACAAAAAATAACTCAACATCTAGAAAAGGAATGCTATAATCGCTCATCTTGCCATTGAACCTCAACGCAGTGTCACATTGTTTTAACCAAACATCAAATTCTGAAAATACATCCCTATCTAGGACAAATATCAAGTCATCAATAAACCTGTAGTAAGCCAAAATATGTTTTTTAAAAGGATTACAATCGCTCAGAATATGTTGTATCAAAAAACAGCATGTATATACATGCTGAATGGTTCTAGTATATAAACTGTATACATTCTGTTATACATACTGTCACAGACCTGGGTAGGTCTGCAGTGCAGCCAGGCATTCAGAAGCGCTCCGTAGTATTTATCCATTGAGGCTTTATTGCTCAGTAAATGTTTTACAGCTCTTAGCACATCGTAAAAGCGTCAGGACTCCATTAATCAGTTGCCGTAACTGAATTCTTCCCGCTTTCTCCTGAGGCAGGTCGGGAAACGGAAGCAACTGGTGGTTTTACCCCTCCTCCCTTTGGAAGCAGAGGGAGGGCTCTCATATCCTGCCAAAGCCCCTGCCATCTCTCTCTCCTCATCGGAACTTCCTGCAGATTCGTCACTGGAATCTGTCAGCAGAATAGGCGTTGGTTCTCTATATAAGCTTAACGCTGGAAATGCCGGCTGGCTTACCAGCCTCCTGACACATACGATATATACATGGCTTCATTTATCAGTTGGCTTTATTGACAGATTATTAGTTCCTCGTAAGAGTTTTTGATGTAACTTTCATTCTATCTTCAGCCATTGTGTGGTGGTTTTGTTGTTGTTCTCGGTTTATATTATCACCACGTGATACTGTATGCTGTTTGTGTTTCTTCCTGTCTGCCAGGTCACCTGATTGGATTATCTGGGTTTGGCCACTCTTTTGTTATTATAACCACTAATTCCTGAATCTAGGTCACAGGTCACAGGCTCACACCCTGTTCATATCTTGAGTGTGCCCTTAAGACAGGATTTGTGAGGACAGGATTTCTGAGGAAAGAGACAATGGGGAGATTTCCCACTTTGACCTTTCAGCGAAATTGTTCTGGACCTAATCTGTGGGGTTTCAAACATGTGGTTTATATATAGTTATGAGAATTTTATATATATATATAAATATATATTATATATATAAATTATATATATATATATAAACACCTTAATATTCCTATAACAGATGGCTCCCCCCCCCCCCACGGCATAAAAGGAGCAGGTTTAATTGCACTATTTTTTCTTCCTTGTGAAGCTTTGTGGCACGGTGAAAGTAAATCAGTCTTTCCATTCAAGCTGTGCTGCAGAATTATTTAAACTGAAGGCTTCTAGCAAATGGATATGTGCAATTTTCCTTGTTTGGTTTGGAATCCATATTTAAAACTTGACTTCTCACATCAGATCATGTAAGACTTCAAGGACACAGCAGTGAGGAAATTAGGCCAGGGATTTAAGGTTGGGGATTTCTTTGATTCCTTCTGCAGGAAACCAGACCTTGGCGTTTCCACTTTTCAAACAAGCAAAATTTCATGCTGCATTTTCAGCTGCTACATTTGCTTCAAATGAGGGAAATAAAAATGAATGCTCCCTAACTGTGGTCCCTTTACCCCTGTTCCTACCTCCAGTGCTGCACGACTGTATTATGTAATCATCTGTCTTAATTCCAGCATAGGTAGAAACAGCCACGAAACCTTTTCTGTTGTTAAGTAACTGCATACAGTATTATTAAAATCCAGTGTGTGTGGGGGGGGGTCCCCTTCAGCCTCCCACTTCCTTCTGCCAGTATCACTTCCACTCACACAGAGCAACCCCTTTCTGCTGACCAAGATAGCAATAGTTATGCTTTCTCTCCCTCTGGTGGTCTAAAAAGCCATATAACATACAAAGCAATGGATATGTATCTGTAGAATGTTTGAGCATGGGTTCATCCTCGCTGCCACTTGTGCTATGGGTCTGCTTGACCCACACTTTCTAGGCATGGGCCAGAGCTGTTTCCAAGGGAAAACCCATTCTTTAGTGATAAATTGGAAAAAATGGTAATCCAGGGACCACTGGAATTGCCATTTGCTCTGAATTGCTCCTGCTAGGCCCCAATGAACAACTTTGACAAACAACCACCATGAATAAAAATGAATGACAAGGATAGAAAAGTCGACTCTCTGCTGTTTTCTGTAAGCAGCTTAGATCTTTTTGCAGCATCACAGTGACATCTTGGATAATGAAAATGTAATGATAATGATGCAATGACAACATACCATCAGAATAATAAAGAAGAGAAAGGTAACAATAATGTCACATCTTAGTTGGCCATATCCAAAGATTGCTCACTAATGGTTCCTCATCATTCTGGAAAAAGTGACAAGTGGGGTGCTGCAGGGTTCTGTCCTGGGTCCATTGTTGTTCAACATCTCTATAAATTACTTGGATGAAGTAATTGAGGAGATGCTCATTAAATTTGCAGATGACACCAAACTCGGAGGGGTAGCTAATGTCGCAGAAGTCAGAATTGGGATTCAGGATGACCTAAAGAACTGTGCCCAAACTAACAAAATGAATTTCAATAAGGACAAATGTAAGGTTATACATTAATCAGGAAGAACCATGTGCACAAATATAATATGGGGAACACCTGGCTTGCCAGTCTTGCTTTGTTAATGGACTGGATGAGAGCCAACAAACTGAAGCTCAATCCAGATAAGACTGAGGCACTGTTAGTGTGTAGTTCCCTAAACCAGATGGGTGGGAGATTGCCTGCTCTTGATGGGGTTACACTTCCTCTGAAGGAGCAGGTTCATAGCAGGTACTCCTGGATCCTTTGCTGTCGCTTGAGGCTCAGGTGGCCTCAGTGGCCCTGAGTGCCTTCCATCAGCTTCAGCTGGTGGCCCAGCTACGCCCCTATCTGGACAGGGATAGCCTAACTACTGCTGTCTATGCTCTGGTAACCTCAAGGTTAGATTACTGCAATGTGTTATATGTAGGGCTGCCTCTGAAGGCAGTTCGGAACTTCAGCTAGTGCAGAATTCAGCGACCAGGTTGCTCACCGGAGCAAGACAGTTTGAGCATCTCATACTGATCCTGGTGCAACTTTAAGGTAAAGATAAAGGGACCCCTGACCATTAGGTCCAGTCGCAGACGACTCTGGGGTTGCAGCGCTCATCTCGCTGCAACCCCAGAGTCGGAGCGGTACGTATTTATCTACTTGCACTTGACGTGCAGGTCGGCAGTTCGAATCCCCGCAACGGGGTGAACTCCTGTTGTTCTGTCCCAGCTCCTGCCAACCTAGCAGTTCAAAAGCACACCAGTGCAAGTAGATAAATAGGTACCGCTACGGTGGGAAGGTAAACAGCGTTTCCGTGCGCTCTGGTTTCCGTCACGGTGTCCCGTTGTGCCAGAAGCAATTTAGTCCTGCTGGCCACACGACCCGGAAAGCTGTCTGTGGACAAACGCCGGCTCCCTTGGCCTGAAAGCAAGATGAGCGCCACACCCCCATAGTCATCCTGGGGTCCTTTACCTTTACCTTTTTTTACACCTTTAGGTGCCAGGCAAAAACGTTCCTTTTTAACCAGGCCTTTGGTTGACCTGATCAACACCCTACACCCTATTTATTTTATATATTGTGATCTTTTCTGTGAACCGCCCTGAGACCTCCGGGTATAGGGTGGTATATAAATTCAATAAATAATAACAATTACAATAGCAATAGCAATAATAATAATTTTAAGTAGGAATCATCAGTTCTGCTTGGGGTTTGCTGCATGATTGGAGTGATATTTGTTGGATGTCAAACTCAGCCAAGAGCATAAGGTCGAACAGATTCCTCACTGGCCTTGCAGACAACTTCATTGTCCAGAAAGTGGTAGAAGCAACAAGAGGATCAGCCATTTTAGATCTGGTCCTAACCAATAGTGATGACCTGGTTAGTGGGGTAGAAGTGGCAGGATCATTAGGTGGGAGTGATCATGCTCTTCTGGAGTTTATTATACATCAGAAAGGAGCAACCAAGCATACTAAGACTCAAATTCTAGACTTTAAGAAAGCCGACTTCAGAAAACTTAGGGAAATGCTGGATGTGATCCCATGGTCAGTAATACTAAAAGGGATGGGAGTTCATGATGGATGGGAGTTTGTTAAAAGGGAGATATTAAAAGCACAACTTCAAGCAGTACCAATGCGACGAAAACATGGAAGGTGCCTAAAGAAGCCAGGGTGGCTATCTAAAGAACTTTTAACTGAGTTAAGATTTAAAAGGGATATGTACAAGAAATGGAAAAAGGGGGAAACCACCAGAGAGGAATTCAAACAAATAGCCAGCACATGTAGAGACAAAGTCAGAAAAGCTAAAGCACAGAATGAACTCAGGCTTGCTAGAGAGGTTAAAAGCAATAAAAAGAGTTTTTATGGGTATGTCCGTAGCAAAAGGAAGAACAAGGAAACAGTGGGGTCACTTAGAGGAGAAGATGGTGAAATGCGAACAGGGGACGCAGAAAGGGCAGAACTCCTCAATACCTTCTTTGCCTCAGTCTTCTCCAAAAAAGAAAACAATGCCCGACCTGAAGAATATGGAGCAGATGATTCAGCAGGGGAAACACAGCCCAGAATAAGTAAGGAGGTAGTACAAGAACACTTGGCTAGTTTAGATGTATTCAAGTCTCCAGGGCCAGATGAACTACATCCCAGAGTATTAAAAGAACTGGCAGAGGTGATTTCAGAACCACTGGCAGTAATCTTTGAGAATTCCTGGAAAACAGGTGAAGTCCCAGCAGACTGGAGGAGGGCAAATGTTGTCCCTATTTTCAAAAAGGGGAAAAGAGAGGACCCAAACAATTACCGCCCAGTCAGCCTGACATCAATACCAGGAAAGATTCTAGAGCAGATCATTAAGCAAACGGTCTGTGAGCACCTAGAAAGGAACGCTGTGATCACTAAAAGTCAGCATGGGTTTCTGAAAAATAAGTCATGTCAGACTAATCTGATCTCATTTTTTGACAGAATTACAAGCCTGGTAGACGAAGGGAACACTGTGGATGTAGCCTATCTTGATTTCAGCAGGGCCTTTGACAAGGTGCCCCATGATATTCTTGTAAAGAAGCTGGTAAAATGCGGGCTAGACAATGCTACCATTCAGTGGATTTGTAACTGGCTGACTGACCGAACCCAAAGGGTGCTCATCAATGGCTCCTCTTCATCCTGGAGAGAAGTGACTAGTGGGGTGCCACAGGGTTCTGTCTTGGGCCCAGTCTTATTCAACATCTTTATCAATGACTTGGATGATGGGCTTGAGGGCATCCTGATCAAGTTTGCAGATGACACCAAATTGGGAGGGGTGGCTAATACCCCAGAGGACAGGATCACACTTCAAAATGACCTTAACAGATTAGAGAACTGGGCCAAGGCAAACAGGATGAATTTTAACAGGGAGAAATGTAAAGTACTACACTTGGGCAAAAAAAATGAAAGGCACAAATACAGGATGGGTGATACCTGGCTTGAGAGCAGTACAAGTGAAAAGGATCTAGGAGTCTTGGTAGACCACAAACTTGACATGAGTCAACAGTGTGATGCAGCAGCTAAAAAAGCCAATGCAATTCTGGGCTGCATCAATAGGAGTATAGCATCTAGATCAAGGGAAGTAATAGTACCACTGTATTCCGCTCTGGTCAGACCCCACCTGGAATACTGTGTCCAGTTCTGGGCACCACAGTTCAAGAAGGATATTGACAAGCTGGAACGTGTCCAGAGGAGGGCAACCAAAATGGTCAAAGGCCTGGAAACGATGCCTTATGAGGAACGGCTTAGGGAGCTGGGTATGTTTAGCCTGGAGAAGAGACGGTTAAGGGGTGATATGATAGCCATGTTCAAATATATAAAAGGATGTCATATAGAGGAGGGAGAAAGGTTGTTTTCTGCTGCTCCAGAGAAGCGGACACGGAGCAATGGATTCAAACTACAAGAAAGAAGATTCCACCTAAACATTAGGAAGAATTTCTTGACAGTAAGAGCTGTTCGACAATGGAATTTGCTGCCAAGGAGTGTGGTGGAGTCTCCTTCTTTGGAGGTCTTTAAGCAGAGGCTTGACAGCCACCTGTCAGGAATGCTTTGATGGTGTTTCCTGCTTGGCAGGGGGTTGGACTGGATGGCCCTTGTGGTCTCTTCCAACTCTGTGATTCTGTGATTCTGTGATTCTGTGATTCTGTGATAAATATAGTATCAAGACAAGATTTAGGGGAAGACTCTTGCTTGGTTTCCTTCCTTACAAGAAGCTTCTCGGAGTTCTGCCTGGACCCAGAGTTTGTGTAGGTTAAAAAGTTTTTAAGAGTCCATTTTTGTATTGCTACAAGTACCTATCAAGATGGTAAGAATTTTATTATAGTCAGCCAAAAAGGATTTTTTTGTGTTCAATGTTCAATGTAGTACAATCCCTCCTCATTTGTCCTTGAGTTACTTGAGTTACTGGTCTCAATGCAAGAGATGACTCAGCAGTTGAGCTGGCTGGGCCCAAAACCTCTTTCTGCTCATTCTGCTCTTCACCATAGCTGCTGAGAGACCCTATAAGGTCAGTAATAGTATCTGGCTCCTGCTGTTTCTTAGCCGCCGCCTCATTTTCCTTATTTGTGTAAAATTGAGTAATTTTTGTTTGTGCTTTCTTTAGAGTAGCTCTCTTTGGAGGAGGACCCAAAGAGGGTCCATGGCACTTGGGAAGAGACCAGAAATTTTATAACCACTCTGGCACTGTGAGCAGGCAAAGGGCAGGAACCTTCATGATGTGGCTCTCTGCACAATGACCTGGGGATTTACACAATTCTCTTGAACTTGCTTGGCCTTCCTTCACCTACAGTTCTGGGAATCCAATAAATCAGGATCTATCAACTCTTCTGCATAATAGATTGTCCAAGCTATTAGAGAGATTAGAGGCTGACTTATCCCACACTCCGTGACCTTTTACCATGCTTGCAGACAGCAATGGGAGTTGTAGTCTAACAACAGCTAGAGGGCCATAGATTCGTCTGCTGCAGTGGAGAGGGAGGCCCACCAGAGGTGAAGGACACCCACCCCCACATCCCTCATTGTGGTTGTGGAAACCTCTGTAGGCCTTCTTCCTCTTTCATGCATGCTGTGGGGAAGAGGTGTGTTCCCCCCAACATGCCCCAAAACACACAAAATACATCAGTCCTAGAGCAGAAGCTTCCATATCCATCTGTCCTCATCTGTTGGCACTTTGCTGGATGGGATGAAAAGCATGTTCAGAGTGTGATGAGGGAGGCTTTGTACCTGTAGGATCCAAGGGTGGGAATATATGTAAGCCTGAAAGTTGGCATGCCCAAGTCCTGCCCTGGGTGATGCAGGCCTGCTTATGCCACCGATTCTTCTTTCTGCCCACCATAGGATTGTTCTACCAATATTTAACATGCATGATTTAGATTTTTGAAATCTAAATAGCAGCAGCTGAACCTGATTCACCTAGAAAGTGTAATTTGACAAAGCTTTACCTATTCTGGAGGGGCATATTCCATCCACTTCTGTCAAAAGGGAAAAGTTGTTATAGACATTTTTAAATTTCCAGATAATGGAGGTGGGGAAATGAAGCGAACCTGAAAACTGTAAAGGCACCCTAGCAGGAAAACCACTTTAGCTATCATTCTGGTATTTGGAAGGATACATGTCCTCAGAAAGGGTGAGCCCTTACCCTCAGATTCAATTCTGCCACAAAACAAAAAATTATAGAGGTTTTCTTAAGAAAAAAAATACAATTAACTTTAAGGGTGTCTCGTGGAGAAGTCTCTGAATCTATTAGCTTGTAATTTGCAATGGAGGCTTATTCTGCCTACAAATTTCATCCACTACTATCAAGGGGGGAAAGTTATAGTTATGTTAAAATGTCACAGTAGTGAATGGAGTGGGCTCTGAAGGGTGCCAGGCCGTGTACAAGTGTCTTGGACGGTGAGCTGCTTTCTAAAGGGCTGATGCAGGGTCTGAACGGAATCTTGTGGTTGGTTCACACAGCTCACATTGAATCATTGCATTATTGCTGATGGTTTCAAAGTGTCCCTGTAAGTCACATATAATTCTTCACAATTAATCGCTGTACGTTATGAGGAGTTCTCAGAGTTTGTTTTGTGACTTTATGGGAAAATAAACTATTGGCATGATTTTAATGATAGCATTGTGAATTTAACAGTTGCTCCTTTGCAATTGTTCAGTGCTATTTCTATATTTCAACCATTCCTTTTGTTTCACTGGAAGATTCAGACCTCTCACATTGCATGATGTCTTAATTTTGCTGAACAAAATGTGCTTGTAGATTCGGGGCCAATCATAATATATGGTCTTTTTTCCCCTACCTGTCTAGTATCCTCTTCATCCGGCTTCCTTAGTAATTTTCCTGACCTTTTGGATAATCCCCTTATGTTTGTTTGGGATTTGTTTCAGATGTTTACTTTGGAGATATCCTCACAACTGTTGGAGTTTGCTTAGGTGGTTGAGGAATGGTATTTGACCGGGGCATTTGACCTACACGGGTGTCCAGTGTTTAGTTGCATTGAAGCATGGTTGCTGCTTTGCTTGGGCTAGTGATTGGTCAGGCTATTGTGAGCACTTGGCCCTGGAGGATGTTCCCCTGGAGGTGTTTCTGGGGGTGACTGATCAGGGTTGCTTATCACACTGGAGTTCTGAGGGCCTGGAGTGGGGTGCAGCTTGCCACCTCAGGGGTGGCTCCCTTAGGACAGCCTTGGTTGGCTCTGTAGTGGTCACCTCATCAGGTTCATATTGAGCAGGTTATAGGATGGGGAAGTTTTTAGGAGTCCTGGGTTAGCAATAGTTGTTGTCTATGTTGTTCTCTTAGGCCTAGTTTATTAATTTGTTTGCCTTCACTCTCAAAGGTACACTCCTCCATTGTCTCTTGAGACAGACGGATGCCAACTCGACTCAACTATGGGACCCAAGAAAGGACAGGGAAGGTCTAAGGCCATCCAACCTCCAGCAAAGCATCCTCCTCGCCTTCTTCCTTGGAACATGAGGGCTCTGTCTCATTTGAAGGTTGATTTTACTTTGATAGGGTCTTGGCCATGGGATGTTGGCCATGTGCAATTTAAGTCAACCCAGAATTTGGCTGGATCAGGTTGGTGCAATCCTGGGTCAGCCCAGGTTGGATCAGGACTACCCAGAGAGATCTACGCTTGCCCAAAGGGGCATTGTTCTGGCAGAAAGGGCATGGGGAGTAAGAGATGCATAGGCAACCTGTGTGTATCTCTTTCTCTCTTCCTCCTGCCCATGAGTTTAATTAGGGTATAAAAGCCTGATTAAACGTGGTTGGGAGAGGAGGAGAAGGAGAGGCTATTCTGTCCCTCCCAATCACATGACTGTGTAAGGCCCCCAAATTGTTTCAGGGCCTGGATTTGGGTCAGTCCCAGGTCAGATTGGAGTAACTCCAAAGTGCTGGATCGAGCCCAATGGGAGCTGTGCACAGCCCTAGTAGTCAGTCAGGTGTGCTCGTCTTTCACCAGAATAGCTCATCCAAAACTACCTATATTTCAGTTCTGGGTGATTGCCAAGTAAGCTCTCAGGGGTTTAAGGCTTGGTCCAAATGTTTTTGGCACACTTATATTAGGTTATATTAGGCCCCTTTGAGGAAGATAGGTAAGAAACAAGGCATTATATGGTTGTTCCTTGCTAGGTGAAAGGAAGGGAATGAACTCGGTGTGGGTCCTCATCTGTGGACACAGCATGGTGTTCTGGGTGAGTTGCAAAATGAGTGTCAGAACACAGATGGCCTCATCCAGGCAACCATCAAGTGGTTGTGCCACTGTGTCGTGACATGGCATCATCTCCTTTAGGAATGGCTGAGAATACTGATGAATTTGGAAACAGTACCCAAATTACATCAGCTGATGTGTTCTTTCTCAACCTGGAACAGGAATTTGGTAGGCGAATATGATAGATGTTCACTGTATTTTTATGATAGATGGCATTGCCCCCCACATGTTCCTGATGTTTCCTTCCATTGAAATGAAAGGTGTAGCATGATGTAATGGTTATTTAATTACATAATATGTTATATTTGGAATTAGTGGGCAGTGAGACAAACAATGTTCTTTGCAGAAGGTGAACTGCAGCAGACTAGAAACAGCACTATCCATGATGAATATGGGATGGACAAGAAAATGATGGCTTCTTTCATCCCCAACTCCTGCCTGCTGTATTCCAATCTGGCAAATTTTAACAGTCAACCCAAGTTTTAGTTTTGCACTTGGGAGGGAATGATTTGAGTTTGCTATAAAACCCAATCATGCATTTTGTAAGCAAATAGGGATTTTAGGGTGATAAAGCAGAGATAGTTGTGGGTGGGTGGGATCTGCAGGATCCTGGGCAAGTTGAGGTAGTAGGAATAAACAGAGGATTGCCTGTTTTCTGTGGTGGGAAGGTGCAGAATATTGACTAATTTGAGGGGAGGGATCTGGTGAGCACCATTAGGCACCATTAGTAATGGGTGTTGCAGAGGCCAACTGCTAAGGACTTGTGAAATGTCTGGGCTAAATACAGAACATAAGCAGAGCTTGCTGGATCAGGCCAGCGGACCCCAAACAGGAAGCCCCCAGGCAGAATCTGACTGCACCAGTACTTTAGCCTTTCATTCAGAACATCTTTGAGGCTAAGCTGCCCAATACAACTGGAGTTGTGGGGACCCAGGAGAGTGTGTCAGGGCCACCAAGCTGACCTTAGCCAGCTGAGGCTGAGGCAAAGGGCAATGACATCATTCATTTCCCTTGCCGTGGCAGAAGTTGGCCCTCCCAAAACAATGTTTTGTTTAGTTTCCTGCACTGTTTTTGCCCCTCTGCAAAAATGTGGCTGTGGTTCAACCCACACTTGTTGCCTTGTCTCTTATTTCCCTGTTCTGGTTGTGAATGTCAGCTGACTGCCAAACAAAGATCTATCTTGATGAAATAAGAATTCCGAGAACAGACATCCTCATTTTCAGCCCAAGTCCCCAGATAATAAAAAGGCTGGTTCTTGGGGCATATTGTCACATCACTCTCCAGACAGCTGCAGCCATGAAAGTTCTGATCCTTTCCATACTCAGCCTCATTACTGTGGCAAATGAGGCGCGGTTGTTTGAGCGCTGTGAGCTAGCAGGCGTTTTGAGACGATATGGGCTAGATGGATTCAGAGGCTACACCCTGAACGACTGTGAGTTCTGTTTGCTGAGTGCACAGCTTCATTGGAGTTCTTTGTATAGATTTATGCTTGCAATGGGGTACCTTCCAGGTGTTGCTGGATTTCAACTCCCATCGGTCACATCCAGTGTTACCAGTGAACCTAGATGATAGGGGTGGTAGCCCAACAACATCTGGAGGGCAGCAGGCTTCATTTCTCTTCACATTACATGTGATATGCTGCATTTTGATATTTTTCAGCTGCTATCTTTCCAGTGTGCTCATTTTCAAAATTTGCTTTTGAATCTGACAATCTGAAACCCTCTTGTATAACCTCTTAGGGAAAAGAGAAATGCTAGTATCCCCATAAAAAATGCTACCTTCTTGCTTGCGCTGCTGCCTAAAGCTCACCCTATTGGCAACCAGGGTCTTTCCAAGTGTGGCTCCCACCCTTTGGAGAAGGCACACACTGGTGACCACATGCTGAAAACTGACATGCTCACTGACTAGTTCCCTTGCCACTGATGTCAATAATTTGCTTAGGCAACCTTTCAGTTACATTTCGTACTAACTGCTGGATATATTTTACAGTACTATTGTTTGTGTATTCTTGATTAATCTTATTATAAAACTCCTTGATGTTTCATAACAGGTGGTATATAAATTTAAAATAAATTAATAATGATAAATAATAAACAAAGTGGTACTGATACGTGAAATGTTTACATGTAGTGTTTTCTGCTCTGAAAAAAAATGAAGACTGCAAAAATAATATTAATCAAAATAAAGAATGTCAAAACTGAAAGTAGTTAATAAAAAGTGTTGACATTATTGAAGTTTGGTTAAATGCAATGGAAAACCAAGTTAGTTATTTGAATATTGTTCATATGGTGCTTTGGGGTTTTCATAGCCCTTCCTGTACATTATCTTGTTGCATGCCTGCCTCTCCCTTCCTGCATGATGCCCCAACACCTGACAGCCCCAGATTGCTCTGGGCCATCCAAGCTGACCTGCCGTCATCTGTGGATGTCTTACCTGACTGCCAGGGTGCCTCTTAAAAGACTGGATTTGGCTTGGGCCTTTGCCAAAGCCCTGGAATCCAGTGTATTCAAGACCATGATTCAAATTGATGCACCGTTCCATCTCTTAACCACAATGCTTGCACTACACCATTTTCTGGTGTGCAATCTGTGCAAATTTTCTTCTTAAAAAGGTACTGCATGTTTTTTTTGCCAGCTTTCTAATAACCATGTATGTATTTTCTTTCCCCTGCCAGGGATTTGTCTGATCAATGCTGGAGGTGGTTTTAGCACTAACCCCCCAGTGATTGCCATGGGCAAGCGCCGATACTATGGGCTGTTCAAGATTGACAATCAATACTTTTGCAGTGATGGGACCATAGCATCACGTAATATCTGCCACATGCACTGTCAGCGTGAGTGACATGTTTTTGCTTTGTATTATGTGAACCAGCAACTTTCTGTCATTTCCCTCTTTGCAATTTGGAAAGAAAGAAGTCCACATTCATGCACATATTGTGCATATTACTCTGTGTAAAACACTTTTGTACATGTAATTGCACAGTATAGGAGCTTCCTTGGATAGCCATGAGTTCCAGTCTTATGAGAGAAGAAGAAAAACTTTTCTCTGTCTACTTTCTCCCTGCATTGCCTCATTTTATGGACTCCTATCATGCCTCTTATATACTTGACCTTTCTATAAACTAAAATGTCCCAAAGGTTGCAATCTTTCCTCATAGGGAAGTTGCTCCAGCCCCTTGATAATTTTGGTTGTCTTTCTGAACATTTCTCAGCTTTACAATATCTTTTTTGAGCTGAGGCAATCAGAACTGTACACAATATTGCAAATGCAATCGCACAAAAGATTTATATAACAGCATTATGATATTGGCAGTTTTATTTACCGTTCCTTTTGTAATGATCCATAGCATAGAATTTGCCACACACTGGGTTGACACCTTCATTTTCTTCTACAACCTCAAGGTCTCATTCCTGGTCAGACCCCATAAATGTATATGGGGGACATATATAAATAACAATGATAAATAAATACAGTGGAACCTCGACTTACGTATTTTTCGAGTTACGAAGGATCAAAGCGGCCGCGGGCTTATGAATTTCTTCGACTTCGAGGTTCCACTGTATTTCCGGTGGGGTTTTTTTATTTTTTTTTTCAGGTCAGTGGAAGGGAAGAGAAGGTGGGACTTCGCTCGAGCGGCCATTTTGGTCGCGAGCGGAGCCCGAAGCGGCTGGAGGCAGGAACGAGTTTTTCGACTTCCGAATGTGCATTCGGAACGCATTAACTTCGTAAGTCGAGGTTCCACTGTAAACAATTTGGGGGGGCGGGTTCCCAACATGCATCCCTTTTCACTTGTTTACATTGACTTGCATTTGCCATTTTACCACCTATTCTCTCAATTTGAAGAGTTTGTTTTAATGACCCCGAACAATTCAGGATCATTAGCAAACTTTGCCAACTCACTACTTATCCCTAACTTGTTTATGAGCAGGTTAAAAAAACACAAATCCCAATACTGATCCTTAGAGGACTTCGCTCTCTACATCTCTCCATTCAGAAAACTGCTGATTAATTTCTGCTCTTTGTTTTCTGCAATTTATCCAATTTGTGATTCACAAGAGGACCTCTCCTCATATTCCCAGACTGCTAAGCTTACTCACGAGTCTTTAATGTTGAAAGCTTCTTGAAAGTCCAAATACAATATGCCAACCAGATCACTTTTATCTACTTTGTTGTTGACACTCTCCAAGAACTGTAATAGGTTTGTGAGACAGAACTTGCCCTTGCAGAAGCCATGCTGGCTCTTCTTCAGCAAGGTTTGTTCTTCTATATGCTTGGTTATTTTATCTTAACAATACTTTTCACCATTTTTTCTGGGACAGGCATTATGCTAACCAGCTTGTAATTTCCAGGAGTCCCCCTGGATCCCCTTTTAAAAAAGTTGGTGTTGCACTGGTTAATTACCATGGAGGATGATCTTAGAGTAGTTGGCTCTGCCTTGCAAGTCATCATTTTGTAGCTGGCTCTGCTTCCTCTAGTCATTATTTTGCACCCTGGTTGGAGCTTGTTCATTTTGAGTTCTACAAACAAACAGTAGATTTTAGGAGTCTGATATCTATCCACCCTTTTCTATAAATCATAATGAGAGTCAATCTGGACCAATTTTTGGGCTGTAGATTTTAAATAGACAATTATGTGGCTTGGCAATCACCTGTGATTTACAAGCAGATGCACAGGTTTTCCCCGGATTCAAGTGGCTCCTATGTCCAGAGGTACATGCCATAACTTGTTTTTGTTGTAAACTTCAGGGCTTGTTTCTTTATGGTGTGGATTTGTTCTGGACACTTACAGACAATGGAATTTGCAGACTCTGAGGGAAAGGGAAGACAGTCTGAGAAACAGGAAGCTAGCAGGAAGATGCCCCCAGAAGCTTTGCATGTTCAGACCTTTTAACCTTACCCCAAATAAATTCAGACATGACTCAAATTTTGGTTTGGTTTTTGGCAGAATTTAGGCCACAACTTTATTGATTACAGCAAGTGATTGGTTGCATAGGCTCTGGTTCGACTAGCTCCCTGCTCTGCAGGTAGCGCTGACCCAGGGGTCCAGCATAGGTCAGCCAAGGGAAAGTGGAAAGCCAGGGACCTGCTCTGGTTGACCAAACCATCGAGTCCCTGGATTCCTTTAATGGAATACCCTTCACATAGGGATGGCGAGAGGTTCTCCCATCCCTATCACCTGAACCAGAGCCTATCCACCACACGAACGCCCGCACTCACCGCCAACCAATTGCCCCTGTAACCAATCCCTTAACCCCGCTGACACAGGTCGGCCACAAATCATTCCCACTCACAGACAGATGAACCCCATCAAGCCTGTAAAGGGACGCATCTCAGAGGGCCAAAGCTAGAACCTTCTTGGCCACCACGCTATGGACGCGCTTTCTGGCCCTCTCAGTGGCAGCTGGGCATCGGCTTCCTTTCCACTCTCATCGCTGTAACAACTGCGACCAGAATATCTTGAGTCCAGGAAGAGCTGCTTTCAGCTCTTCCAATTCCTCCTGCATGCAGGTCCGCAGGCTCAGGCCGGGAGCTTCCGGCAAATTGTTCTTGCCCAGCTGCACCACCATCACCGCAGGCATGCCTTCCTCAGACACTTTCGGCCGCACCATTGGGATAAGCTCCTCCCAACTCATTCCTCGTCTGGATACCCAGGACACACTCATGTGGTCGGGGAGCCCAAGCCTGCGTCCAAATCCAGACTCTGCCACCCTCTTGCCAGCCCAGTGGACAATGCTGTGCCCGACTATCCAGACATGCAGAGTAGGCGGACCTAGGAATGAACAAAAAGGAATTAGTAACCACCTCGACACCGCTTCCGAACATAACCCCAGGTATGCTCCGGATTTCCAGCAGGCCAGATCCTTGATCCTGTCAAGAGACAAACCCAGCACGCAGCTGCATTAGCTGCCACAACATGAAAGGCACTCTCTGGCCTACAGGCCACACACTGCCAGCACCTTGCACATTACTGCAGCAAATGATGCCTCCATAACAGGGACCTATCCTTGTGAACCAGGAAGGGTCATCCCCATGTGGGTGAAGGAACAATATTTTGGCATCCTAACTGGATAAGGACCGAGCTCACCAGTAGCAGGCAGCCTCAACAAGGCACCCCTATCCTACCGGTCCGATTAGCATTTTAGAATGGTTAGCACCAGCTGGACGTCCTGTAAAGCAAACCCTCGGGACCTTGCCCTGTACTGACTCCAGCACCACTTCACCCACATGCAGTGCACCCAGAAAAGGCAAATGAAAAGCATTCAAACAGAGTCTGGCCCCCAATTAAATTTAAGAAATCAGCCTCAATTGTTGCACATAGTGCGCAATATGTCAAAATGTGATCAGCCTCCTACCTGGCAATGCAGGAGGCTGCAGCCTGGCCCAGCCCTAAAGCTTTGCACACCAAAAGCTTTGCACAAGGATCGCTAGGATAAATAGATGCTACTACTCACACAAAATTTAGTTGGAGCCAAAGTTCCAATATTGAATTGGGAAATATTCCAAAAGTTGCTGGGTTTGAGGAGCCAAGGATCTGAAACGCTCCATTTGAAAACGGGATAAGGCATCCACAATATCGTTATTTGCGCCAGGGATAAAACTGGCTGAAAAAACTTAAATTTGAGGCATCGCAGAACAAAAGTGCGCAACAAGGCCGAGACTCTGCTGGAGCGGGAAGACTGCTTTGCCAATACTCTCACCACTGCCTGGTTATTGGACCAGAAACAGACCCGCCAGTCCTTGAACTCCGTGGTCCAGATGTGCACTGCCACTACAATGGGGGGAAACTCAAGAAAGGTTAAATCGTGGGTAATGGCTGTACCCCGCCAATGCTCAGGCCACCTCTGAGCACAGCAGCCACGGAAATAAAGCCCCAAACCCAAGGAACCAGCCTCGTCAGAATGCACCTGGAAATCAAATGGATACGCCATTGAAATCCCTGGGGAATTCAAGCCACATCTCTAGATCTGCCCTAACCTCCTTGAGCAGCCTGACTCGATGATGGGGCAATCGCAGGCCTGCAGAAAGTCTAGCTAGGCATGCGCAGAAGGGGCGACCAGGTGCCACCACCCTGCAGGCGAAATTCAAATGTCCCCAAAGGGACTGAATCTGCCTTAAAGTCAGCTTTTCCCGGGGTAAAAACTCCATAATGATATGACGCAAAGCCGTTAATTTTACCTCAGGCAAAGTGGAAGTCAAAGCCACGGTATCCAACTGGATGCCGAGGTAAGATAAGCTCGTGGCTGGTCCTTCGGTTTTATCGGCTGCTAAAGGGACCCCTAACTCCTTAGTCAGGTCATTAAAAGCTTGCAAAAGCAGCAAACATTCCTCTGAGCTGGCTGCAGAACTTAATAGAAAGTCATCAAGGTCACGCCCCTAAAACCTGTCTTGGTGCGCAAAGCCCAGTCCAAAAATGTGCTGAAGGTTTCAAAAGCTGCGCAGAAAGCTTGTAGGTCATGAAAAGGTTGGGGCCCGGTTTGCAACTCCACATTCTGCTAATTTATTAAGGAACACTCTTTGCGGGGCCCCTGCACAAAAGGCGATGATTTAATGAGGAGGAGAAACAAACTGGCTGATTGTTGGCACTCGCAACTTCCTCGGGAGTCCCCCTGGCAGCCACAAGCTGATCTCTGCACCTTCAATGCGACTCACCTTTGGGAGAAGAGACCAGCCTGAATAGAGGACAAAGGCGGCTTGATCTGTTTATTTACCCTCCCTACAAGCTGGGTTAAACTCTCCCAAGCAGCCCAGGCTAAGCCCGTTAGCCGCACAGCCCAAATGACCCACTGCAGAATCGCCACTGTCATGCAAACGAGCCTCCTCGGACCTGACGAGAAGATCCACCAGCTCCACCCTCTCTCCCCAAGCAAGCTGGAGGCGGGGCAACCAGGGGTGGGACAGCGAGGATGCCTCGCTAGATGCCAAGAATAGGAGGCCATTTGCATGTATTTGATCAACATCAAGTTCACATTGCAAAAGATGGGGGAAGAGAAAAGAAATAACATTTTTGGAGGGCAGATGAAGAAGAACTCCACAATCCTTATTGCCATTTTTTTGTGCATATACAGTATTGGGCTGTAGAAAACAGGATACATTTTTTTACCATTGACTGCAAAGGGGTCTGTGTGTGTGGTTGTAAATGTTATCAGCTCTCAGAACTTCATAGAAGAGGTACTTTTAAGATATTAGAATAAGACTCCTGAAATAATAATAAAAAATTGACAGCTGCTAAATTTAAAAAAAAAGCTGTGCAGGATATCAAGCAGCCCATAGGCATAGCCTTATCCACATAATAAGCTCCATCAAGCTGGAACCCCAGCAACTTAAAATCACATGGATGAACAGGAAGTAAGCGGAATGCAGATTCCACATCACACTTTGCCAAAAGGGCACCTCTCCCCAAACTCCTAATCAGCTTGACCGCCTGGTCAAAGGTGGCATACTTGACAGAACACGACTCAGGAGGGGTAGCATCATTTATTGATGAACCCTGCAGATAAGATAAGTTGTGAATTAAGCGAAACTCCCTGGGGGACTTTTTGGGCACCACACCCAAAGGAGAAAGGTGCAGGTGCGGATAAGGAGGGCTCTCGAATGGGCCAGCCATCCTGCCCAAAGCCAATTCTTTCCTAATCTTCTTTCTAGCCACATCAGGCAATTCTCTCACAGACTTCTGATTTTCTTTTTTCTTTCTTTCTCAAAAATTTATTGGGTTTTACAATTTTATAAGCACAAAACATAAATAGTGGGTAAATTTTCATACTTCCCCCCTCTCACCGTGGGAAGCCAATATCCATCCCCCCTCTCACAGGAATAAACATATTCATTGTACATTTAACCTTACCATTATTTTTACTAACATTGCTTAAGCCTAGCCCCAATCCGTGGGCCAGATTCTATCTTTCTCCATTACATATTTCGGTTGACTTCCTCAAGTCTCCCTCTGTTGAATTCATTTAAAATCCTCTTTAACAGATTGATACATCTATTTTCATAACATCCTAGAAACAAAGTACAAAAACACTTTTATTTACTAATACTAATTTTAAACCTGAGCCTTCTGGTACCTCTGCTCCTTCCCTGAATTCTTATCATTGAATTCTTATCTTATCATTATCTCCCATTGAAACTTCCCCCCTTCCTCCCATTGGTTTCAGAGTCTTTAGCCATATTTTCTTTTCTTTAATAATCATTTTAAATTAATCATCATTAGTAATCCCTATGCCAGACACCATTTAACATATATCATCATCCTTATAACCAGAAAAGTAGTCCAGTTCAAGTGTCCTTCTTGTTCAACCCACACCCTCCCTTTCCGCAATCAAACCCCGATATTTGTCCTGCCCCACTGGGCCTTGCCTCTCCTTTCTCTTCAATTTTGCCCTTCTCTTCTTTTTCTTCTTTCTTTGGACCAATCCTGCTGTGTAAGTCGAAATTCTTTTTTTGGGGGGGGATCTCCTAGTTGATTTTCCCTTTTTCTTCACAGGTCCATTTGTTTTCTCCTTTTTGTTGTATTTCTTTTCAATTGTTATAGCTTTTTTAGTCCCAATTCCATCCAATTTGTCCTTTTTCTTATATCTTTTTTGCTTTTTATCAGCAGGGCAGCTTTTTTCTCTGCTGTATGCTCCTGTGTGCAGGATATTGGTTCTATCAATTCATAGTCAGTGGTGTGGCTTGCTTTTCCATTTTCCAGCAATTCTACATCTGGTACATCTGGCACAGTGCCATCCTTGTTCGCAAAGTTGTTTACTCCTTGGTTCTTTGGTCTGAGTGTATTTAAACAGTCCTGTAATATGACTAGCATCTTTCTCATGTCCTGCTCAGACAGCTGCGCCATTTTCAAGGTCAAAAAACCAGCTTATCTAACTTCAGACATGAAATGGTTATAATCCAACAGTTTTTAAAGTATTTTCTTGCCAAATCCCCCCAAAACCACAGGAGTAGAGTAGCTTTTTTTCTTCCACAATCAGTAATTGTAACAAATAAGCCTCCTTGGCTACAGAAGTTTCCTTTTACTTCCTCTTTCACTTAGCTTAGGTAGTAAAACTTTCCCTGTTTCCTATTGTTTCAACATCAAAGGGACCGACCTCCGCTTTTAAAGTCCCTTGAAGCTTTTAATTCAGTCCAAATGTCCTTTTACTCACGATTTTGTGGCTTCAAAATCCAAGTTCCAAATCGATTCTTTGGAGGAATTGAAATGCTCAGGGCTGCCCGTCACGCAGCTTCACTCGGCAGGGGAAGTGGTGGATCCGTTGGACTCCATTTCAACCCCGCTCTCTTCCAGTGGCTCTTCTGAGCCGCCTAGGAGCAGGGGAAACATGCAGAGTCAACCGCTGGATCGCCAAGCCCCCGGGACACCCCTCCTGGGGTTTTTCGGGAGGCGCAGCGCTCCCTAGCCCCCTGCTGAGCTGGGGAATCTCGCAGCGAGCTTTCCCCCCGACCGGCAGCTCCGGCATCCAACCGGAAGTCCAGACTTCTGATTTTCAACCTTGGTAGCCCTGGGCGGGAACACCACTGGGATACGAAAGCCCTGAGAAAATCATAGCCATAAATAGGAAGCAGCTATTGCCGCTTGCCTCCAGATGAAGGGCACCAGGAGATCCTCCTCCGATGAGTGGACACTGATCACCTGTCTCAACTGAGCTGGTTACACCTGCGCAGAACTAAACATATGTGAGGAGCCCGGCTGGGACAAATTTCCCCCTCCGATAGGTTGAGCAGCTGGAAGCCCCGAACCTCCTGCACTAGGAGGGGACACAGTGAATGAGTCTGGCCAGGCCTTGAGGCCAATGGATCCACAGGAGCCGCAGTACTGGTACGGTCCCTAGGGCTAGCTGGAGCTGTGACCCTGGGGAACTGCAATTGAGAAAGCAAGGCCCTAGAAGGATCGTAAGGCTCGCTCCCTTCGCTCATATCAGATTGGCCATGCGCCTCATATACAGCAGAAGAAGAGGAGGGCCGGTCTTAGGAGCAGGCTGGCTTCACAATTGTTGAGCCAGGGACTCAAGCTCTGTATTAAAGCGTATAAGGGCAGCAGAATCTGAACCAATATTGCCACAATGGCACCCAAACGATCCAACATTTGTTGTGGTACTGCTGGAGCCTGCTCTGAACGAAGAGACTGAGATGGGCCTCTAATTACTCTTTTAAAAGGGGGAGCAGGACTAGGATTCCTTTTAACAGGCATCCTAGCTTTACTACTCAGGCCTGAGACAAAATGGCGCTCCCGCCAAAACAAAATGGCGACCCCGCCAAAGAAAGTGGCGTTTCTGCCAAAACAAAATGGTGCTCCCGCCCAACAGGATCCTCTACAGGCCCCAGGAAATCCCCCAAGCCAGGGGATTGAGGGGGAAGAACTGGCTTAACCAAGGTGAGGGATCTCTTGCTGCTACTTGGCTCTGGACACCAAGGAAATGCAGATTAACTGCCCCAAACGGACTTAACTCAAAAGGCTAGATTCACTACGCAGTTCTGCAAGCCCTTATACAAGTCACAGGGGAAGCGGTGAGCTCTAAAGCGAAGCCGCCGCTAATTTAAAGCGCTGTCAGGCAGGCTCTGCAATCGGGGGAATCCCCGCTTACAAGCTGCTGACTAAGGAACAACGGAGGCTCCTTTAACGGAGCACTCTGGGGCCCACAGCCCCTAAGGGGCGAAGCCCCGCGGAAGGGAAGGGAAGGGAGGGGAAAGGGGAAATTGAGAAAATTAACTCTAAGGGAGAAATTAAAAGGAACTGAAGAACTAAGGGGTAACAGAATTAATATCACCAAGACAATCATCAAAGGTGGGTCGCTCTCTCTCTTGGCTTGCAGCGGACATGATGCTGTTCTGATGCACGTGCAAAAAGAGGAAGCTCAGAGTCACGTGCATGGGTATTTGTAGGTCCCTCGATTCGTTTAGCTTGCGTCCCATTGGTCTGATTGAACCCTCCATCGAGGGACCTACTGATTGGGTGTTGTGGCTGTCAATCACTCCCACCCACAACACAGGGGTTTGGTTGCCAGGTCTCACCACAATACGTGCCCTCTTTAAGGGAGGACATGATTTATGAAAAAAGGGCTTCCTGTTGCAAAGATTAAATTGCTATGTAGTTGAAAGGGTGGGTTATCTGTTTCTGACCATTCTGACCATTCTAGCAGACTTTAATAAGTGAAAGCACCTAGTATAGGTTTTCCAGCAGACTACCTAATCCACGTGGGATGCGGGTGACGCTGTGGGTTAAACCACAGAGCTTGCCGGGCTTGCCAATCAGAAGGTCGGCGGTTCGAATCCCCGGGGTGAGCTCCCGTTGCTCGGTCCCTTCTCCTGCCAACCTAGCAGTTCGAAAGCACGTCAAAGTGCAAGTAGATAAATAGGTACCGCTCCGGTGGGAAGGTAAATGACGTTTCCGTGCGCTGCTCTGGTTCGCCAGAAGCGGCTTAGTCATGCTGACCACACGACCTGAAAGCTGTACGCCGGGTCCCTCGGCCAATAAGGCGAGATAAGTGCCACAACCCCAGAGTTGGTCATGACTGGACCTAATGGTCGGGGGTCCCCTTTACCTTTACCTAATCCACATTTAGTCCATTCATCATGTCTAAAGAGCAACAGTCCCTGAAACAAGCAAGAGCTGCCATAATTAAGAACTACAGTACTTTTTACTGTATCATTTTTGTGCTATTTCACACAGTGACATCCAGAATCAACCTCGTTATTTCCATTAATCTTTATTACCTGCCTGTCTCATTCCATATCTTTGCAGGATTCCTTGATGATGATCTCACAGATGACATTGCATGTGTTAAGACAATTGTCCGAAGTCAAGTATGGGTAAAAACCTGGTGAGTCACATCAGCTTCCTAAGCTCCACAAAAGGCAAAAAAGGGACAGGGGCAGGGAATTGAAGTTGATATAGATATAGATGATAGATAGCTAGATAGATAGATATACCCCAAAACACTAAAGCCCATAAGTAGAAAATCAATATATACCGTACTGTTCCGTGTAAAAGACTATGTGTTTTTTTTACTAAAAAATAGTCTTATACAGGGGCAATCTCCCCCCATTTTCTTAATTTTGAGTTCCTAAAAATTGGGGGCATCTTATACACAGGGGCATGATATACATGGAAAAATACGGTGGGTGTGTGGGTGTGGGTGTGTGTGGGTGTGTGTGTGTAACCAAAACACTAAAGCCCGTAAGTAGAAAATCTAAGTTTTTGGAGTGAAATTGAATAGCCTAGGAGTGAGATTAGGAATCTACTTAGAGATTTCATATTTCCTTTGCATAAATTCAATGTAGCATGACCCCCAAATGGTGGCATATCCTGTTCAGCATTTGAAAATGGAAAGATAAAAACTTATTCTTAGCCTTGTTCCCAACTTCCCCTTGTCAGTTTCATCTGAACTTCCTGAGCAGTACAGGGAGTCTGAAGGAAGTTTCTAAATTTATTAGGCTAAACATGCTTTGAAGCCTCCTCATGATGAGAAACCCTACTAACAAAGGGTTCTATGTTTCTTCAACCTTCCCCCCCCTTCAGCCAAAAAAGCTTCCAGAGCAGTTTGCATACAATCCGTTAAATCAAGACAGTCCCCTTACAAAATTTCAAAACCACAACAGAAAAGGGACAGGGAGGGAAGATGAGAGTAAGGTAACTCATGAATGAAGGAAGTGAGGGGTCTCTTAGCTTTGCCCTGAACTATTGGGATCCTTGCCTGCACAACTTTTAAGAGGCAGCGTCTGTTCTGAAACCAGACAAGATCTCAGGATAGGCTGCGATCAGCTCAGATTGTGAGGAGAGGTCATTTAACAAGGAGGCAGCTGTAACCCCCACCTAGAACTGGCCTGTTCCCAATAGAAATGGCATCCCAAATAGCCAACCCCACTGCAACCCACTATGCCCTTAGAAGCCCACTTCAGCTGCACTGGATGAGCCTGAGCACCAGTATTATGCTAGAGGGAGAAAAGCTTGTATCTACTTTCTACACCCGAGACATCCTTTGCAGACACATCAGTCATGCCCATTGCTTCACTTTTTGGCAGCAAGTCTATAAATGTAATCCTGCCTTGTGGGAAAAGGTTACTCCTGCATGAACCACAAACTATCTGCATTCCAAATTTTAGGTTCATTCCTATGTCAAGGGGAAATTTCGTATTTCCAGAACCATGGCAACAATATATGTATTTAGATTATTTGATATGTACCTGTTTGAAGGGAAATCCAAGGAATGTTGATTTTTCTTCTTTCTACATTCTTAGGATCCGGGCAACTTTCACAAGCAGGTGTAGTACAAGAAGACAATTCTTCCTTGGCAGTTGTGGTTTCTGAGATCTCCGTTCCTGCTGGCCCTTCATATGCTGTGATAATGTCCAATTCCTTCTGATGGCACTCTTCACCTGCTAGCACTTGAAGAGGGAAGCCCTTGCTTTACAACATTTCAGAAATGCATAGCTCTTCTGAACCAATGTAATACAAAGGGTTCCTAACAACATACAGCAACTCCATACCCCACGATAGAAAAGGAAGCCTGCCAGATTCAATCCTGATAAAATAGTCCTTGTTATGTTGAGACTAAGGAGATGAGTTAGTAATAACTACCAAGGCTCTCTGGCTCCACCGCAATGTAGGCTCAACTAACAAACTGGGAAATAACAACTTCCTTCATTTGCTGAGTAGGACTGGGATGACATAGGGAAGGAAGAAGACATGCAGCCTAGTTAGGATTCAAGATTTGCTGCTCTTTTGATTTCTCTGCTTGAATTATGAATAAAAAAATAAATAGATGCAACTTATCTCTCTTTCCTCCATTATGATCAGGTGTGTATCCAGGTGAGGAGTGGGTAGAGGCTCCCCCAAGTAGTCTTAATTCTACTTAATAATTCTACTTAATAATTCTTTGCATTTCCATCCTCATGTGCAAGTGCAACTGTTAAAACTGAGTAGGAACAATTGTTGAGAATCTATATCCGTCTGATAACTTAAAGGTAAAGGGACCTCTGACCATTAGGTCCAGTTGTGGATGACTCTGGGGTTGCGGCGCTCATCTCGCTTTACTGGCCGAGGGAGCCGGCGTACAGCTTCCGGGTCATGTGGCCAGCATGACTAAGCCACTTCTGGCGAACCAGAGAAGCGCACGGAAACGCCGTTTACCTTCCCGCCGGAGCAGTACCTATTCATCTACTTGCACTTTGATGTGCTTTCGAACTGCTAGGTTGGCAGGAGCAGGGACCGAGCAACAGGAGCTTACCCCATCGTGGGGATTCAAACCCCTGACCTTCTGATCAGCAAGCCCTAGGCTCTGTGGCCACTAGCCCTAGCTAGCAAGCCCTAGCGCTACCTGTGTCCCATCTCAATCCAGTTTGACCACTGCCCACAAATGTTGGCCATGGAATTAATAGTGTACAGTCATCTTAGCATAGCCTTCCCTAGCCTGATGCCCTCCAGATTCCCTCATAGAATTGGAAGGTCATCCAGTCCAACCCCCTGCAATGCAGGAATCTCAGCTAGAGCATCCATGACAGATGGCCATCCAACATCTGCTTAAAAACCTCCAAGGAAGGAAAGTCCACAACCTCCTGAGGGAATCTGTTCCATTGTCGAACAGCTGTTACTGTCAGAAAGGTTTTCAGTTTGTTTAGTTGGAATCACTTTTCTTGTAACTTGAAGCCTTTGGTACCCTCCAGAGCAGGAGAAAACAAGCTTGCTTCATCTTCCTTGTGACAGCCCTTCAGATATTTGAAGATGGCTATCATATCTCCTCTCAATCTCCTATTTTCCAGGCTAAACATTTTCAGCTCCTTCAACTGTTCCTCATAAGGCTTGCTTTCCAGACCCTTGACCATCCACCTTGGTCACTCTCCTCTGCACATGTGGACGCCATATTCCAAGTGTGGTCTGACCAAGGCAGAATAGAGTGGTACTATTACTTCCCTTGATCTGAACACTAGACTTCTGTTGAAACCTAGAATAGCACATCCTTTTTTTTTTTTTTTGCTACTGCGTCACACTGTTTACTCGTTAAGCTTGTAGTCCACCAAGACCCCGAGATCCTTTTCACATGCTAGTAAGCCAGACCCTCATCTTACATTTGTGCATCTGGTTCTTCCTGCCTAAGTGCAGAACCTTACATTTGTCCTTTTGAAAATTTGTTTTGTTAGTTTGGGCCCAGGTCTCCGATCTGTTAAGATCATTTTGAATTCTGTATGTGTATGACATCTCCTTAGCTTGTGCCACTAATTTTTTGAGTCTTAGACTGGCTGCATACACAACCATACGTTTAAAGCACATAATCCCCCCTGCCACAGTTTAGAACTGAGGTGTTCTAAACATAGAGAAGGGGGCAGGGTTGACCTTTTAGCACTCTGTAATCCCATCCAGGTTTTACACACAAGAAAACCACGAGTTGCCTCACTTACCTGCTATGAACACTTACCTCCTAAGGTAAGACTGATAGTAAAGGGACCCAGGTGGCGCTGTGGGTTCGCCAGAAGCGGATTTGTCATGCTGGCCACATGACCTGGAAGCTGTACTCCGGCTCTCGGCCAATAAAGGAAAATGAGCACCACAACCCCAGAGTCGGACACGACTGGACCTAATGGTCAGGGGTCCCTTTACCTTTACCTTTTTAAGACTGATAGTAATAACTTGGTTATTGATAAGGGCAGCCAATAATAATAATAATAATAATAATTCATTTATACCCTGCCCGTCTGGCTGGGTTTCCCCAGCCACTCTGGGTGGCTTCCAACAGAACATTAAAATACAATAATCTATTCAACATTAAAAGCCTCCCTAAACAGGGCTGCCTTCAGATGTCTTCTAAGGTGCTACTGGAAGGAATTTTTTAATTTTGTTTTGACTATGACAGACCAACACGGCTATCTACCTGTTCTAAAGGTTTGGTAGTTGTTGTTCTCTTTGACATCTGAAGGGAGGGCGTTCCACAGGGCGGGTGCCACTACCGAGAAGGCCCTCTGCCTGGTTCCCTGTAACTTGGCTTCTCATAGTGAGGGAACCACCAGAAGGCCCTCGGCACTGGACCTCAGTGTCCGGGCTGAACGATGGGGGTGGAGACGCTCCTTCAGGTATACTGGACCGAAGTACCACCAATTTATCACAGGAGAAGCACCACTGATTCAATAATGTGGGTAGACCGTTTGTGCAAAACACTGTTTTCAAAATGATCTGTCAAGCTTTGACCAATCAACGTTTAGCAAACAGCACTTCGTATCCCCTTCATGGATCACTGCCTTGTCGTGGCGAAGGGGCTTGAATTACTCAGGGAAGCAATGGACAGGTCGTAGTGGAGAGTTTGGACCAAATGTGATCCACCTGGAGGAGGAACTGGCAAGCTACTCCAGTATCCCTGCCAAGAAAACTCCATGGACAACAGGCATATAAAAGTTATGATGCTGGAAGATGCTGGAAGATGATGCTGGAAGATGAGTCCCTCAGGTCGGAAGGCGTCCTGGGGATGAGATGGTTGGACAGTGTTCTCGAAGCTACTAACATGAGTTTGGCCAAACTGCGAGAGGCAGTGAAGGATAGGCGTGCCTGGGGTCACGAAGAGTCGGACATGACTGAACAACAACAACAACTTCGTATCATGCATTCACACGAAAGCTCATACCAATAACAAACTTAGTTGCTACTGGAAGGAATTGTTTTATTTTGTTTCAACTACGGCAGACCAACACGGCTACCTACCTGTAACTAGGGTACATATCGCCTTACATTGCAGCCTTACATTGCACTCCTTTCCATTCAACCTGTTCTGTCAAGGGAGAAAATCTTATCAAGCCAGCAAGGCTTCACTGTAGCAACTTTTATTAATTACTTCCTGTCTAGGTCAAGGCATTTTGCAGACTAAGGTAAACATTGTTAACGGAGAAAATCTGAGGGCTTCCTTGGAAAAAACAGAGACTCCACCCGAGAATGTCAGAGCAAAACAGCAGCCAGTAGGCTTGGTCTTTATTGGAAAAATACTGTTGCAACAGGACCTTCCTCCCACCACAAGTTGAAGCAAGATGGAAGCCCTGAACAAAAGGAGACCCCAACTTTTATTAGTTCCTAATCCCCAAGCTACACCCCTAAAACTACATCACAACTACATCATTGATACATCACAAAAAAGGAGGGTTTGAGGTGGTAATGTGAGCATTTTGACAACTGTCCTGTTCCTCCCCTCGCCCCTCCCAGGGAGGGTCAATCACCATCCTTTGTCTTAGTCCATGTCAAATCCATTCCCAAGTGGATCCTTTGTGAGTGAAATGTCCCATTGTCTGGGACCCCATTGGGGTCGATATGTCTACCTGGCAAAGTTCGTTGTGAACGTGCCACTACACCCAGGGGGTTATGGATGCCTGTCTCTCCCCTTCGATAGTCCTTCTACCATGGTGCAAAACAAAAGTGGAATGGTGGGGATCCGATACACAGCTGATTTTACATGAATTTTTAAAGGAAACACATAGAAGCACTGTAGAGGAGAAACACTTTCACACAAGTTGCTACATTTTGACAGGATTAGTCATGGTCAATTGAATTTGGAAATGTTGCATTAACACCTTCAATATTGAAGATATTCCAAGCGGCCCTGCAGTACCTGCTTGGCTGCCACAAGAGGTGCTGTTCGGTTATGTTAATTGGCTGTTTCGGTTATGTTAATTGGCTGTTTCTGAGACAGAAACACCCAGTCTACTCAGCTTAAAGATAGAAAATGGGCACTGCAGATGAAAGACTTCCAGTGTTAGCACTCCCTTATTCACGGGGGCCATATCAATAAACTTTAAAGGGGAAGTGTCAGCTTGTGCAGGTGTGTGTGTGTGTGTTGTGTTTGTGCAACGGTGTGGGGAAAATTCCTGCAACAATATAAATTCACAAAAAATCAACTGTCCAACAGTTCTTCTCCATTCCACTTTTGTTCCACTCAGAAAAAGGATTGGGAAATATTACTCTAGAAGCCATGAATCCCAAGGTGTGCAGTCACATACTCAGTGAACCTTGCCCTAGAGAGATTGTCAAGTCCAGGTGTCAAACACAGAAACACACAAAGAGACTGTGATTTACCGGTACTAAGCTCGAGGGTTTTCTATCATCTTTGTTTTCTATCATCAATGGGTGTCTGGTGACGGTCAGGAGGAAGGAGGGGCAGGTACCTGAAACTCAGGTTACAAACCCCTTGTTTGACAAATTAGTGATGTAGCAATGATGTATTGATGACAATGTCTGAACTGTATTCTGGGATATGGGGGGAACTTTTAAAAGTAAATGTCTTCTTTTGTTCGGGATCTTGCCTCTCTCCCTGTTGGATTAGGTAGGACCCTGCTATAGCAGTTTGCTTTATACCAAATAAAGGTCAGGCTTGTAGCAGCTTTGCATCAGGTTACTCTGGTTGGTGTCCATTTTTACTCCTCTCCAACCATGGGAACCACACGAGGACCTAGCAGGCTTACTGTGTCCCTTAAGAGCCGGAAGCAGTTATTGCAGTGTCTTTTTCAGTGGTTTACCCCTCACAGAGCTACAATTCCCAGCATTTCTAACTAGAATGTCAGGATTCTTTAGAGGAAGGCATGTGCTATGACCTGTGACTGGTGATCAGAGCTCAGCTTAGATCCATTCCTTCTTTTACTATTGTTTTTCTTTTTTCTTAAAAATTGCCCACACACAAATATAAAATATACTGCAAATAGTTTTAGACAGTAATATCCACAAAAGAACACTGGTGAATGTGTGTCTGTACATGTTGTGGGTGTCCAAAAGCCAGATCTAGAGCTGCCCACAGAAGTGCCTGGCATCAACCATTAAGTCCTCTGCAATGACACACAAATGTTACTTGCAGAGCCACAGACTATAAAAGCCCTTGGACTCTGGGTACACACCTTTCCACATACCTGCAGCAATGAAGGTTGTCACCTTTACCTTATTCTGCCTACTCATAGCAACAGCATACGAGGCCAAAGTATACAGCATTTGTGACTTCTACTACGCACTGAAGCCTTTGGGACTGGATCCATTTAAAGGCATCTTCGCAGAACAGTGTGAGTTCTGCCTGTTTGGGTGATCAAACCTTTCCATTGTAATAAATTATTTTGGTCCAATTTGATTGTTGTTTTTTCTTCATTTTCTTTTCTTTTCCTGAATGGAGTGTATTCCCATGTATTAAATTTCTGACATTGTTCAGAATGTTTCTCTTTTTTTAATGTCATGCTATTTCATTGACAGTGGTGAAAGTTTTCAAAGAATGTGGCAAATCTGGAAACTAAGAATCCATAAAATGAGCAAGGTTCAAAGGAGTCATTTGAGAAACTGGAAATGTTTTAGAGACATTACAAACATGTTAGAAGTTATTTGTTAGTATGGTTTATAATCACTGCTTGCTGTTTGTCAATGGTGTACAGGGAATCAATAAATCACAATTGAGAATTGTTGAAGACAGCATTTTCAAAGTGTTGAAATCAAGTGAGGCTGAAATTTGACTAAGCTAAATAACCACATTTTTCTATTTTAATATTTCTGAAATGGTTTTAGGAAACAAAATACATCCCTGTACTTTCCTGATTGTCATGTTATGCTTTGCTACTAGATCTCTGTGCAGCTGATCAATCAAGCAAACTCGACACGTTCTACTATGAGAATATAGATGGTGTTCCACGCTATGGAATATTTCAGCTAAGTGGCCTTGAGTGGTGTGATAACAGGAGGCACTCCTCCCAGAACAAATGCCACACACTCTGTGACAGTGAGTGACTTCTGAGATCCAAGAAAAGAGCTTTCTTTCTTTCTTTCTTTCTTTCTTTCTTTCTTTCTTTCTTTCTTTCTTTCTTTCTCTAAACTCTGGCTGGCTTTGTCTTCTAACTAACTATGAACTGGAGGAGGGGCTTCACCCAAATAACATCTGGCACAGAGCCCCCTCTCCTTGGCTCCCTTAATGCCTTAATGACCTTTCCTTTCTTTTCTTTTTCTTTTTAAATATTTTTTATATTAAAAAAGCTTAAAATCCATTCAACAGTAAAACAGTAAAATCCATTCAAAAGCTTAACATCCAAATCAACAGTACAACCAATTACATTCCCCCCTTTTCCCCTCCCCCCTCCAGGACTTCCCCCAGCTCCCTTAACTGTTTTGTTAATTCATATTGTTTATGCATGTTATACAATTGTAAATATCCTTTTCCTGTTGTTATAATTCATGTTCTACTAATAAAATTTGTGTATGTTTATTCAAATCCTGCCAGTGATTTTAAGTCTCTTTGTTGTTTTTTCAAATAGTTTGTAAAAAAATTCCCATTCTTCCTTAAAGTCCCAATTGTCCTTTTCATGCAATTTATTTGTTAATTTTGCCAGTTCTGCATAGTTCATCCATTTTTCTTGCCATTGTTCCTTCGTTGGTATTTCTTCCTTCTTCCAACCTTGTGCTAGCAAAAGTCTTGCCGCAGTTGTAGCATACACAAATAAATTCTTTGTTTTCTTTGGTATATCTTGTCCTAGAATCCCTAGAAAAAAAGCTTCCAGCTTTTTAACAAAAGTCGTTTTAAACCTTTTTTCTATTCATTTTAGATCGCTTCCCAATATTTTTTAACTTCTCTACATTCCCACCACATATGATAAAAAGTCCCTTCTTTTTCCTTACATTTCCAACATGTGCTTGTCCCAGTTTTATACATTTTTGCCATTTTGACTCGTGTAATATACCATCTATACATCATTTTCATATAATTTTCCTTCAACAAAGAACAATCTGTAAATTTCAAATTCACTTTTCACAGCTTTTCCCAGTCCTCAAATTGTATATTATGCCCAAAATCTTGTGCCCACAACTTCACCTCCTCTTTTCTACCACTTCTTTTTGGAATCTTGAAATTGTATAACTAAACCCTTTTTTGTCATCTTCCTTATACATTTCATTTAATTGTCTATAATGTAACCAACTCTGGACGTATCCTCTTATCTCCTCATACTCTTTTAATTTCCATTTGCCTTCTTGATCTTTCAGTAAGTCTCTGTATGTAAGCCATTTTTCTTTTTTGCCAAGCGGTTTGAGCAGCGAAGTCTCAATTGGTAATAACCACCAAGGTGTTTTTTGCTCTATTAAATCCTTGTACCTTTCCCACACTCTCATTAATGATCTCCTAATTATATGATTATAAAATCTTTTATGTACCTTTCCTTTCCCATACCAAAGATATGTGTGCCATCCATATCTGTTATCATGACCTTCCAAATCTAAAGCTCTGTTTTTCTTTGTCTTCTTAACGTCTCATATCCTAACAAAGAAGCTAGTCTTGGCTTATATTTCAACCCTTGTTGGGTCCAGGAATTTAGTAGAGTCTGACACCCACAAACTCATATTTGGGGTTTTAGTTGGGCTTTGTGGCTGGTCTTGGATTGATTCTTCATTAACTCATTTTCATTAACCTCCAAACAGACTTCCTAGATGATGATATCACAGATGATGCTCTGTGTGTTAAGACAATTGTCAACAGTACGAAGGACATGAGTGCTTGGTGAGTAGCATCAGCTCCTTTTTTTCTAGAAACAAATTAATAAATAAAAGATGGCTGAAAAATATTACTTAATCAGAACCTTCAGTAGAAGCTCTATTAGGTGCATAAAAGGGGGTGCATTCAGACCAGCACATTGCATATTAAATAGCATTTAAGTGTCATTTGATTTTGCTTTAGGCCACTTTGTTGTGAAAAGTAGAGAGGAAAATCACACGAGATAGAAATAAGAACCACACTACCTGTGGGGTTCAGGGTGCTGATCATTTATGAGGGCCTTCCCTGCTTGGCCTTCCCCAAAGGAGCAGCAACCAGCATATCACAAAGGAGCAGCAACTGGCTGGTAAATGTAGGATGCCATCCTGTCCACAGCTGAAGGGCAGGGGGGGGAGAGGCATCAGGTTGGAAGGAGAGTTCAGGTGGGAAAGTCTGCCCCACTGCATCCAAAGGCATCCACTCCCCCACTACCCTTTTCCAGAAAGACACAACTGGTTGGGTACGTCCCTCTTATTGTGGTGTCTCCTTCTTTCTGCCTGATGTCCTGCTACCCTGAAAGCCCCAGATTGATCTGGATCACCATGGTGATCCCAGGCTTTGTCAACCCGACTCAAGCAATGGCTGGATTGAGCCCCCTCCCCCTCCCCCATTTGGTTCAGGCCTTGACTTGTTTGGGTGCACAGCTGTAGCACTTTGTGGCTGTAGCACTTCTTGTTGCCAATTCAGTCTTGCAGAACTATTTTCTTTTAATAAATCTGTAGCATTGGACAAATGCAAAATAATCAATGTGTTTTGTCCACCCCACCCCCTACCATTCCATTAGGCCACTCTATGGGAAATACTGTGATGAAGGTCGGGTAAATCGTTATTATATCAAGTGCCTTTTTGGTGGAGTTGCACAAAGAAGAAAGTATTTGCTTCCGAACCTGCCTTGACTTCTATAGAGCATTGATTCAGGTTTGGTCTGACAATGTGCTTCACTTCAGAGCCTCACCTCTTCTCGTTTTCTGAAGCTTTGGATCGCCCGCCCCGCCCACATGAAACATAATGGGAAACCAACAAACACCAATCTCATCTTTAATTTTTGTCAGACAAGGATGAAATTTGCAGGCATGTATTAAGAGCCCCCCCCCCAAAAAAAGTAGGGGAAACCAACCAATGTGGCTTTTGTGTTTGTAGAACTGGATTAAATTTGCAGCAGATGTAGCCCCTTCTTAAGGAATGGAGGTGTTATAAGAATTTTAAGGTCTTATATATATATAATAGATGTTCATAAATGTACCAAGCTCTCAGGTCCTCCCCCCTCGTCGGTCGTTCAATAAGGGAGCCAAGCCATCTGTCTTTTAGTACTTTAATTTACAGTGCATTATTTACAGTGCAGAGCTGAACCATATCATGTCTGATCAGTCACTAGCAGAATTGGGGAGTGCCCCCCTGCAGTTTTGGCGCCAACAGAGCATTTTTGGCAGCTGGAAACGCCTTTTCCTCCTACGTAATCACTGCACCGGACTTGACGGCTCCTCCTCCGTCCGACCCTGCTGATTGGTGCCAGGCCTGTCTCTATATCTCTCAAGCCCTGGCACTCCTTCCCTCCCAGCCGCCAACTGTTTCTCCCCCAAGGAACTGCTGGTTTCACTCGCAGATGAATGAGTAGTCAGAACGGGTGGCTGCTCCCTATAAACACTCAGGGCTGGACTGGCAGGGGGAGGCAGATCCCTGACATCCACCCCCCTCAAAGCCCTCCCCCTCCACGGGTCGGGCTGGTGAACTGGGCTCTGAGGGAGGCCTTTCCCCTAGGTACCCTCCTCTCTCCGTTTCACGCTCCTCCCCCCGTGACCTCTCCAGGGGAGGAGAAAAATCCCAAAAAGTCAGTGTCTTCTTCCTCTGGGGATGCAAACACTGCTTCCCACCCCCCAGACCCTAAAGACGGCGATGAGGACTCCCTCCCCCCAAACTCCTCATAGGGAGAAACTGGGGCCTCGCTCCCTGCACCCTCTGCAGTGGATGGGAACCCCCATAACTCCTCCTCATCCTCTTCCGTGGTTGCGCACACGTCCCACAAAAAGAGTCCTGGAGGCACCGGCTTGTGCGGGAACAGGGAATGAAACTTGGCCGTGAGATACTCCTCCGTGATCTGGTCTGAAGGCATCCACGTGTTGTCCTCTGGTGCTGCCCCCTCCCATGCCACCAAGTATTCCACCCTGTCCCCATTCCATCAAGAGTCCAAGATCTCTGTTGCCTCATTGCAGGTTTCCTTCTCCTCTATGGTTGGAGGTGTGGGGGGCGTCCCACCCTCCCCGTGAAAGCGGTGCCCCTCCCTGTATGAAAAACAGGGTGAATCCTCATGGTGTCCGGTAGCAAGAGCTTGAATGCTACTGGATTGACCTGCTCGATGACCTCAAAGGGTCCCAGCTTCCGATGCTCCAACTTCCTACAACTCCCTCTGATTGGCAGGCCCCTGGACGACAACCACGAACGCGATCCTCTCGACATTGTTGGCAAATTCCTCCCCCTGTAACTCTAGGGCATAGTCAATAGTCCCCAAACCCCAAATAGTCCCGTGGGTTCCCTGTGAACTTGCTGATAAGCGTCTGTACTTTCCTTCCCAAGGGGATTCTCCTCTCTGCCCCTTGCAGATCCCTCTGTTCCTCCAGCCTCACCTGCAATTCCTTGGCATGCTGCTCCAAGCTTTGATTCCTGCCTGACAACTCCCTCACGCTGCGCCGTAAATCAGCCAGTTCAGCCTCTGAAGCCTGTCTTTGGGCAAGTAATTGCTGCTCCGTCTCAGCCCTTATCACAGCCGTAGCCTGAGAAATCCCCTGTTGCACAGCAAGAGCAATCCTTTCTTGCTCGGACATGATGCCTCTCTCTTTTTCCAGCACGGAGGGGGCTGCTGTTGAACGACCTTTAATGACTTCTGGATTGCTGTCAGGTCCTCCCCCCTTGTCGGTCGTTCAATAAGGGAGCCAAGCCACCTGTCTTTTAGTACTTTAATCCGTGCTCATTATTTACAGTGCAGAGCTGAATAATATCATGTCTGATCAGTCACTAGCAGAATCCAGAAGTGCCCCCCTGTGGTTTTGGCGCCAACAGAGCATTCTTGGCAGCCGGAAACGCCTTTTCCTCCTATGTAATCTCTGTGCCGGACCTGACGGCTCCTCCTTCGTCCGACCCTGCTGGTTGGTGCCAGGCCTGTCTCTATATCTCTCGAGCCCTGGCACTCCTTCCCTCCCAGCCACCAACTGTTTCTCCCCTGAGGAACTGCTGGTTTCGCTCGCAGATGAGTCAGTAGTCAAAACAGGTGGCTGCTCCCTATAAACACTCAGGGCTGGACTGGCAGGAGGAGGCAGATCCCTGACACAAGCAAACGCATACAAATATGTAAACCACATGTCTGAAACCCACAGAAAACTCCTAAAACCATTTTCTCTCTCCCAAAATGATCTCAAATATTTCTCTGTAAGGTCGAAGGAAATGGGAAATCTCCCCATTGTCTCTTTAACAAATCCTGTCTTAAGGGCACATTTAAGATATGACTAGGGTGAGCCTGTGACCTGGACTCAGGAACTGAGTATTTACAAAGGAATCGCCAGACTGTCCAAATAATGTAATCAGTTATCATTCTCAGGTACCCTGGAAGACAGGTTTTCTGCTGTGGACCACCTCTTCTTTGATGTATCTGGGTGGTGGTCTTGGGCTCCAGGGCAGGCCATTAAAAATGTCTATATAAGGGCTTGCACACCTTTGTCCTGGGTCCCTCCCCCCTCCTGTGTGTGTGGGGGGGAGCACCCAGTTGCAACAGCTTTAATAAAGATCAGGCTTATAGCCGCTTTGCTTTTGTATATCCTGGTCTGATCTCTGTTCATTTCCTAACTGGTTTAAAAGGTACGCTCTCTCCGAAGGTCCAGTCTTCCTTAAGAAGCTGAACCCCTTGAAGGGACCCCATTTTTATTCTTATTTCAATTGGCGAGCCAGGCAGGGGTATCGGTTTTACCGGGAATTGGGGGTGCTGAGAATTGGTAAGCCCAGCACGTGCCCAGCCTCTTGCAGGGGGGAATCCCCAGCAGACCCAGTTCCTGGCTCTAACTGGGATTCTCCACAGGACCAACCAGGAAAAGCAACGCTGATCCAGCCGGCTTAGGGGTTTTTGTTACCTTGCCCCTGACCGATCCCTCAGAGGTTTGTCCAGATTGCTTAGCAGAAGCTTAGCGTAACCAACATAGACAAAAGGCCAGTGTGGTGTAGTGGTTAAGAGCAGTAGACTCGTAATCTGGGGAACCGGGTTCGCGTCTCCGCTCCTCCACATGCAGCTGCTGGGTGACCTTGGGCTAGTCACACTTCTTTGAAGTCTCTCAGCCCCACTCACCTCACAGAGTGTTTGTTGTGGGGGAGGAAGGGAAAGGAGGATGTTAGCCGCTTTGAGACTCCTTCGGGTAGTGATAAAGCGGGATATCAAATCCAAACTCTTCTTCTTCTTCTTCCTATGGCTGCTTATGGAAATCCACTTGGACATATTTGCCAGAGTGAAATTTGGCCCTCACGGCGCTCTCTCCCACCCCTTTCCTTTAGCCAGAGGCGTCAAACAAGGCTGCCTTCTGGCTCCCTTTCTTTTCAATTTCTACATAAACGACATAATAACAGTCATCAAGGCCCTTAACCAACCTGCCCCCTCCTTGCAACAAGTAAAAATCCCTATCTTACTATACGCTGATGATATGGCAGTCCTCTCGCTAACAAAGCTGGGACTCAACAACATGATGAGAGGGCTCATGCACTTCTGCAATGAAAACTTTCTAAAAATCAATTTCTCCAAAACCAAAATTATCCCTTTCGGCACGTTAAAACCAAATCCAACGTGGAACCTCAAGGGCCACATCATTGACCAATGTTCGGTCTTTAAATATTTGGGCATTCCACCACAGATCTTCTTGGATGGCCCACTTAAACACAATCATTCTGGCTGCTCGCCGAACCGTGGCTGCTTTGGTGAAATTTTTCTTCGCAAAAGGAGGGCAGCTGGTGGCCCCAATCAGAAAAACCTACATCAGTAAAGTACCCCCAATGTTGCTATATGGGGTGGAAATATGGGGGTGGAACCCAAACATACTCCAACGACTGGAGTCCCTGCAAAACCTTCTAGCAAGAAAGATCTTGGGCCTCCCCAAAGGGACAATGGCCACCCAACTGAGAATGGAATTGGGTCTACCATCCATTGTAGCAAAAGCCCATATCAGGATAATCACTTACTACAAATCGCTGGTAGAAACTCCAAACTCTCTACTAGCGAAACAAGCCTTCACAGCCTTTATTGGCAGCCGTACCTGGTCAAAGGGCATGGAGACCATCTGCAATCGCTACTCCCTTCCAGATTTTGCCGCCCTGTCCTTATGGGACTAAGACAAAATTCGTGAATGGGTTTTAGCAAGGGACGAAGCCCTCGACCTAGCACTATCAAACGCAGCCAGACTATCCACGTGGTTTCCTCGCGTGAAAGCAGTCAGAACTCCGGCACATTATCTAAGTGACCTGATGAATCCTACGCTAAGAAGGGCCTTCACACTTGCTCGATTCCACGCCATCCCTATAGCATTCCTACAGGGCACTTATTCCAATACCTCCCTGGACCTTCGACTCTGCCCTTGCAACAAGGGAAAGATAGAGGATTTTATCCACTTTTTCTTCCACTGCCCTCTATATGCTACAGTTAGACCTAGGCTTTTCCTCCTAATCCTGCCGACCATCGCCCTGGACAACGACCGCATGAAATTCCTATTGGTAGATGCCAACCCTCTGGTCACAAGAGGAGTGGCTATCTACATACTCCAGGCACTGAAACTTAGGGCCACCTTCTTGGCTAATTTGCCTTAGCACTAGATCTAAGTTACTTCCTGACATAGACTCTGTCGACACGCTCTGCCATTGCTTTTATTCTATCTGTTTCACTTAGCATAATTTTATATCCAAAGTTTTATATGCACCTGTACAAAATGTACAAAATGTATCTGTTATATTTTATGTATATTTTTGACAGGCTCCCGCCTGGTTTCTTATTATGTGCTATGGCCAGATGGCTAATGCAATAAATATTATTTGATTTGATTTGGGTCATTTTTTTCATCCGGACCCCGAAAGGAAAGGACAGCGAGCTCGCGAAGTGAGTATAACGGGGAAAAATGGGTTAGTGGGCAGGCTCCTTCAACCACAGCAACCAAAAACTCTTTTCTGTCCTCCCCGACTCGATCCCTCGGAGTCTGCCCAGAGGGGGTCACAAGTGGTGCCTATTCCTTTCTCAAATCTTACCCTCTGACCTTTTCCTTCAAAGTTTGCCCAGAAAGAGCTGAGAGTGTTTCTATCCTTCTTAAAACGTCACTCCTCGACCCGATCCCTCGAAGTTTGGCCAGAGAGTGTACTCCCTTTACATTTTCCTTAACCTTATCTGCCCCTCCTTCATGGTGACCCTTGATGGGGAGGACCTGTGAACATGAGAATGCAAGGATGTTTGTTCCTCTTTAAAACCTCTTTGATTCCGGGTCCTGATCTGGCATTGCGCTGTGCAAGCGTTCAGTAAGGATTCCGAGCCTAGATTGTGGTGATAGGCATGAGGTTGCTGTGGACTTCCTGGTAGTCTAGTTGCACTGTTCGCTTAGTAGCCAGGAAGGCGAACAGCAGTACCAGCCTAGTAAGTCAGGCAAGACGAACGGCAGTGTGTCACAGTACCAACCCCTCAGAGTTTGTCCAGATCGAGTCTACTGTGGGTTATTTATTGTGTTTCCCAGAAAAGTGGGGATAAAACCCCGACTGCAGTATAAAAGCAAAGGCCAGTGCTATTAAAATTCTTAAAATGGGTGCACCTCAATCAAAAGAAATGAACCTGCAGACTCCTGATGGGAAAGAAGCCCGGTTGGCGCTTACTTCCCACCGAGACTCTGACAGCCCCCTTCAATTTGTGCTTAAGAAACGTTTTTCCTGTTTATCTTAAATGTGCAGTCTAAAAAATGCAAGCTTGCTTCAAAAAGGTTTTTTGTGTGAGGGAGCTATGTTTTCATTCTGACATAGCAAATGTTGAGGAATATACCTACCCTTTTTCTACAGTAAGGGGACAGGATGAAAGAAAAGAGAGTTGTAATTTTGAAAATGTTTTGTGCGAAACTTTGAAAATGTTTTGAAACTTTGAAAATGTTTGGCTTTGTAAACTCCATCTATAATAACAGAGGTAATCAAATTTCATAGAAATATGTAAAGCAGTACTGTAGAATAAAGGAACAGTGTTTTGAGGCTTTAAAAAAGCAACTGTATTTTATTTTCTGCTCAGTGTGCACCAAAATCACAGCCCATACAAAGCTGATTCTGATGGAGGTAAATGTGGGCAGAGGACTCAGAACAACCATTCACTTGGAATGCTGTTTGGTATGCAAGTTCATCTGTGCTCTTTATGGTGTGTGTTGTGTGACTGTCAGCACAATCTTAGGTTCCACAGCCATGGCTTCCCTCAAAGAAACTTGGGAACTGTTGGTTGTTAAGCATGCTGAGAGAGGTTAGGAGGCCTCTAGTCCTTCACAGTTCTCAGAGTGGATAAACAATCATTCAATAACCCAGGGAATGGTTATTTCCAAAGCTTTATTCCAGCATTCACTAAGTGGCCAGAGATCAGGTTAGAAGGTGCACAAATCAGCAGTTAAACAGAGCATTAACTTTAAATTTTTCTTTATTAAATTTATATACTACCCTTTATTCAAAGATCACAGGGTAGTTTACAACATAAAAACATAACACAAAGTCACAAAATGCATAACATATTTGCAAAAACAACAACAATCCCCAATACACTTCATGGCTAGGCATAAGGTAAGATGTTCTCCTAACTCTAAAGTCCCCTAAAGTCCCTGTTTGAAAAATGGCAGATCATTCATGTTGTCATTCATGTAGTTCCTGGCCATGGGACTGGTCAAGCAAGCAGGCACTCATGCAAGTAGTCTGGGTCTTGGAGACAGAGGCAGGGTTGACATTGCTGTCTCATTGTCCAAGCTAGACACTGGCACTTCCCTGGAGGCAGGCAGGGCCAGGGTCAAGTCAGGTGACTCTTCCTTGGTGCTTGGGATGTCCAATGACATCAGGGACAAGCTTTCTCTCAAAAACTCACCAATCCCCTGCCCAACATCCAATCTTTCCTCTTGGGCTGTTGGGTCCTTGTCTTCAATCAAGATCCACACTCCTATCCCATTTCTCCTCCTTCTCTGGTTGGCATGCGTACTTGTTACCAGAAGGCAAAAGTACATAAAAGCTTCCAGAATCATATAATAAGAAATGCAATTTTTAAAGTTTGGGAAAAATATAAAGATTTGTTAGAACAAAAAACACTATGGTGGCTTTCCCAACTGGAAACAATATCCGTGAAAAAGTAAATATGAAACATATGTGGGCAACATATAAGAGAGCTGTTAACGGAAATGGATAACCAATTAAAATTGAAGGAATTTCAAGAAGTAAAAGGAAAGGTAACAGATTGACTACAATATTTCCAATTAAATGAAGTATTTAAAAATGATAAAAAGAAAGGATTCACCTATGAAATTTCAAATTTCCAGAGAGAAATAATAGAAAGTGATACTAAATTACTATCAAAAATGTATAATATCCCAATGGACCTCCCTTTAAATCCATATCAATGAAAAGAAAAGAACTCACCCTAAAACCACCCTAGAATTGGTCTTACTAAACATCTTCCAAGACAATAATGGCCACTTACACCACAAAGAACTCATAACCCATCTACTCTCAGTAGCCAGAAACTTCATAACCAGACACTGGAAAGACCTGTCAGGAGTAAGCATGGACCAGGAGTAAGCATGGACCAATCAAATAATCCATGCTTACTCCTGACAGGTCTTTCCAGTGGTTATGAAGTTTCTGGCTACAGGGAAACAGCCCTCCTAGAAAAACTAACCAGTAAGCTGAAACTGACACGGGGACAAACAGAAGAAGACACCTTCACCCCGGTATGGTTCCCTTTCATCACACACACAGCCCAACAAGACAATGACAAAAATCTACTGACAGCATACAAATCAAATCAATCTGATCAAAAACACCCACTCACCCCACTCACACAGGAAACCAAAGACCACCACACAGCCAACTACAAATGAACAATCACACCCTACGCCAACCCCGACCTCTCTCACCGCCAAAGGAATCATAGAATCATAGAGTTGGAAGAGACCACAAGGGCCATCCAGTCCAACCCCCTGCCAAGCAGGAAACACCATCAAAGAATTCCTGACAGGTGGCTGCAAAGAAGGAGACTCCACCACACTCCTTGGCAGCAAATTCCACTGTCGAACAGCTCTTACTGTCTAACAGGATGAAGAGGAGCCATTGATGAGCACCCTTTGGGTTTGGTCAGTCAGCCAGTTACAAATCCACTGAATGGTAGCATTGTCTAGCCCGCATTTTACCAGCTTCTTTACAAGAATATCATGGGGCACCTTGTCAAAGGCCTTGCTGAAATCAAGATAGGCTACATCCACAGCGTTCCCTTCATCTACCAGGCTTGTAATTCTGTCAAAAAATGAGATCAGATTGGTCTGACATGACTTATTTTTCAGAAACCCATGCTGACTTTTAGTGATCACAGCGTTCCTTACTAGGTGCTCACAGACCGTTTGCTTGATGATCTGCTCTAGAATCTTTTGATGTCAGGCTGACTGGGCGATAATTGTTTGGGTCCTCTCTTTCCCCCTTTTTGAAAATAGGGACAACATTTGCCCTCCTCCAGTCTGCTGGGACTTCGCCTGTTTTCCAGGAATTCTCAAAGATTACTGCCAGTGGTTCTGAAATCACTTCTGCCAGTTCTTTTCATACTCTTGGATGTAGTTCAAGGCCCTGGAGACTTGAATACATCTAAACTAGCCAAGTGTTCTTGTACTACCTCCTTACTTATTCTGGGCTGTGTTTCCCCTGCTGTATCATCTGCTCCATATTCTTCAGGTCTGGCATTGTTTTCTTTTTTGGAGAAGACTGAGGCAAAGAAGGCATTGAGGAGTTCTGCCCTTTCTCTGTCCCCTGTTTGCATTTCACCATCTTCTCCTCTAAGTGACCCCCCTGTTTCCTTGTTCTTCCTTTTGCTACGGACATACCCATAAAAGCCCTTTTTATTGCTTTTAACCTCTCTAGCAAGCCTGAGTTCATTCTGTGCTTTAGCTTTTCTGACTTTGTCTCTACACGTGCTGGCTATTTGTTTGAATTCCTCTCTGGTGATTTCCCCCTTTTTCCATTTTTTGTACATATCGCTTTTAAATCTTAACTCAGTTAACAGTTCTTTAGATAGCCACCCTGGCTTCTTTAGGCACCTTCCATGTTTTTGTCTCATTGGTACTGCTTGAAGTTGTGCTTTTAATATCTCCCTTTTAACAAACTCCCATCCATCATGAACTCCCTTTCCTTTTAGTATTAGTGACCATGGGATCACACCCAGCATTTCCCTAAGTTTTCTGAAGTCGGCTTTCTTAAAGTCTAGAATTTGGGTCTTAGTATGCTTGGTTGCTCCTTTCCGCTGTATAATAAACTCCAGAAGAGCATGATCACTCCCACCTAATGATCCTGCCACTTCTACCCCACTAACCAGGTCATCACTATTGGTTAGGACCTGATCTAAAATGGCTGATCCTCTTGTTGCTTCTCCCACTTTCTGGACAATGAAATTGTCTGCAAGGCCAGTGAGGAATCTGTTCGACCTTGTGCTCTTGGCTGAGTTTGACATCCAACAAATATCAGAATAGTTGAAATCCCCCATTACTACTATCTCACTTCCTTTTGAATGCTTGGTCATCTTTTCCAGGAAGGCGTCATCTGTGTCCTCAGTTTGGCTGGGGGGTCTATAGTAAACTCCCACAATGAGATCACTGTTATTTTTCTCTCCCTTAATTTTGACCCAGATACTCTCAATTTGGCTTTGAAGTTTTAAATCATGGATCTCTTCACAGGTATACACATCCCTGACATATAACGCCACTCCTCCTCCTTTCCTGTTTGGTCTATTTCTCTGAAATAGATTGTATCCCTCTATTACTACATTCCAATCATGAGACTCATCCCACCAGGTTTCAGTGATGCCTATTATGTCGTATTTAGTTTGCTGTACCAAGAGCTCAAGTTCATCTTGTTTATTTCCCATGCTCTGTGCATTGATCATTCCCCCTAGTCTCCTACTTAATGATTTTTTCCTCCCACCACTAGGTCTGTGTGCTGTTTGCTCCATTTGGTCCTTGACATTTGGATGATCATCTCCAGCATTTGATAGACTCCTACCTTCAGGACCACTGTCTCCCTCCCCCACATAAGTCAGTTTAAAGCCCTCCTGATGAGGTTTTTGAGATTGTTGGCAAAAACATTCCTCCCAACCCTTGTGAGGTGCAGCCCATCACTTGCCAGAAGTCCATCTTCAAGAAACTGCAGACCGTGATCTAAGAATCCAAACCGTTCCTGCCGGCACCATTTGCATTGCCAGTTGTTCACTTCCCCTATTTTTCCCTCTCTTCCTGGGCCACGTCGTTCCACTGGGAGGACAGATGAGATGACAATTTGTGCATTTAATTGCTTCAACTTCCTGCCCAGAGCCTCATAATCACTTTTGATCTTCTGGAGGCTATGGCTTGCAGTGTCATTGGTTCCCACATGGACTAAAAGGAAGGGGTTTTTGTCAGTGGGTTTTATGATTCATTGCAGCCGTTCTGTTACATCATGGATCTTGGCCCCGGGGAGACAGTCACATCACTTATTAAAGAGACATTTAGGTGCATGTTGCTTCCATTCCTGCCTCTCCTCCTGCAGACCGTGATCTAAGAATCCAAACCATTCCTGCCGGCACCATTTGCGAAGCCAGTTGTTTACTTCCCCTATTTTTCCCTCTCTCCCTAGGCCACATCGTTCCACTGGGAGGACAGATGCTTCAACTTCCTGCCCAGAGCCTCATAATCACTTTTGATCTTCTGGAGGCTATGGCTTGCAGTGTCATTGGTTCCCACATGGACTAAAAGGAAGGGGTTTTTGTCAGTGGGTTTTATGATTCCTTGCAGCCGTTCTGTTACATCTTGGATCTTGGCCCCGGGGAGACAGCACACCTCTCGAGACATCTTGTAAGGCCAACAGATCACTGCTTCTGTACCCCTCAGTAGGGAATCCCCTATCACCACTACACGCCTCCTCATAGTCAGGATTCTTACATGTGCTGTCCCTTCCAAGGTCACCTGCACATTCCCGGAGGACTGACTTTGCTGCTCGTCTTCATATACCTCATCAACTGTGATGAGGGAGAGATCTTCAAATGGAGTCTGTTCTTCATCTTCCATGTTAAGGGAGAGCACTTCAAATCGATTGTGTAGTTCTAAACACTCAGAGCGATCCCTGGGCATTCAGATCACTGAGGGACGATCACGGTGGCCATTTCCCGGCATGCCTTGCCTGTGGCCTTTTCAAGGGGAAAAGTGCTAGTAACCCTCTACAGAGAGGATTTGATTCCATTTCCCAGAGTACCTTGAGCGCGCAGTTGGTTGGGATAATAAGCCCACCATTTCTCAGCATGCCTTGTGGTTTGGGTGAAAGAGCTTAGTTCACCCACAGGGCGCCTTGACTCCATTTCCCAGCGTGCCTTGCGGGTCCGGCCTAGTTAACTGTGAGAGCCGGCGGCCTCCATTTCCCAGCGTGCCTTTGACAAAACAGATATTTACATTTCCCTGTTTCCCAGCCAAGTTAATCACACCCTTTTGTCTGGCACTCAGGTATCAGGAAGCCAGGAATTATCACTGAGACAATCACCCCCTCCTTCCTTGCAGAGAAACAGTTTGTCAGTTTAGGAGTGAAAATGGAGACAGGCCTGTGGCCTGTCTTCAGACATGTAGCCTTGTTTTGCTTGGCACACTTATGAACAATTATTATATATATAGATAAGACCTTGATATTCTTACAACACCTTGCGGGTCCGGCCTAGTTAACTGCGAGGGCCGGCGGCCTCCATTTCCCAGCGTGCCTTGCGGCTATTAAAAGCCTATTAAAAGCCGAGCTGACTATCAGGGAAAGAGGCAGGCCATCGCTTCTTTGAACTCATTTCCCAGACATTCTTGCGGCCCTGGCCTGAAGAGTCCATTGAGATATGACGCTGCCCTGCGATGAGCCTTTCTATTGGAAGATGCTGATGACGTCTAATATGTGCGCCAATTTTTTTAGCGTTTATTCTATATTTTAGGTATGTCAGGTGTGGTTTTTTTGAATTGTTATTATGCCAGATCCTTCCTTGATGGTCATGGTACGCTGTGTCCTAATTTGATGAGATTTGGTCCAGCGGTTACGGAGCAAGGTGGGAACATTTTTATATATAGAGATTATTATACTGTCCTACACCCGCAGGTCTCAGGGCAGTTCACAGGATGAAATAACAATATAAAAACACAGAATACATTATCAAAATAATAACAGAAACAATGGACTAATACCCCCCATATTTATTTTGTTTTCCTAAATACATTTGGCTTGTAGGCACAAAAGTACTCACAGTACTACTCAATATACAGTGGTACCTCGGGTTAAGTACTTAATTCGTTCCGGAGGTCTGTTCTTAACCTTAAGCGTACTTAACCTGAAGCACCACTTTAGCTAATGGGACCTCCTGCTGCCGCTGCGCCACCAGAGCATGATTTCTGTTCTTAGCGGAGTTCTTATCCTGAAGCGTACTTAACCTGAAGCGTACTTAACCCGAGGTACCACTGTATACTCAGGCAGGTGCAGATCTGTGAATTTGGCATCCCTGTTATCTTGAACATTGTTTCTGTCATCCTGACCTTCTCTGGTCTCCATCCAGAATAGAAACTTTGATTCAGATCAAACGCATCATTTTAGCTGACCCTAATTCCCAGATGAGGATCAAAGCTGACATCTCATTTTTTAAATGAGAACAAGCCATGCTTCATCCCACAGGAAACTCCGTGGGATATGATGAAGGAAAATGTATAAGGGAATATCAAAGTATCTGCCTTTTATCTTTAGAAAGAAGAAAGAAATGAGATCATTGCGTTGGAGAAAGAAAACTATTTGGATGAACACAGTGGCCTTGATTCCTCCTTTAATTCAAACCATGCTGCCAGAAATGAGGAACTGGGTATTTGATATCCAGTCAAACCGTTTTTCAAAAGTGCAAAGTGCATTCTACAGAGTAGCCAATACCTAGGGTGCAGACGAGACACAGGGTGCATAAGCACTACATCCTTAAAACACATTCAAAGCATATTATTTCCCTCAAGGATTTCTGTAGTTTGTTAAGGGTTGCTTTGAACTGTAACTCTGTGAGGGGCGAACTACAGTGCCCAGTGCAATTCAAGGTTTTGGTGCTGACCTTCAAAGCCCTAAACCAAGGGTCAGCAAACTTTTTCCACAGGGTGCCAGTGGAACCTTGGGGGGGGGGGGCTGGACTATATTTTTTTTCTCCTCTCCCTTCTCCACAGCACTGGACGAGCCCCGGTGGCTGCTTACCTGTGCCTTGCGAGCAGCAGGGACTGGTGGCGGGGGGACGATGAGTTGGCTCTGGAGGGTTGGCTCTGGAGAGCGGCTGCTTAAAATGGCGCCCAGCCAACTGCGGTTCAACAAAGCCCAGCCCCCTTCCTCCTCTAGGCAGGGCAGGGAGGAGGGAGGGAGGCGGTGCCACAGCGGTGTGTGTGAGGGAGGGGGGAAATGGCGCAGCCCAAACGACCAGAATCCCCATGGCGATCCACGAGGTGATTCCCGGACCGTCTGCGGGCCGGATCCAGAAGGCTGGATCTGGCCCCCGGGCCTTAGTTTGCCGAGCCATGCCCTAAACAGCCTCAGCTATGTATACCTGAAGGAGCGTCTCCACCCTCACGCTCAGCCGGGACATGGGGTCCAGCTCTGAGGGCCTTCTGGTGGCTCCCTTATTGTGAGAGGTGAAGCTACAGGGAAGCAGGCAGAGAGCCTTCTCGGTCGTGGCGCCCGTCCTGTGGAACGCCCTCCCTTCAGATGTCAAGGAGATAAACAACTATACAACTTTCTGTAGACATCTGAAGGCAGCTCTGTATCAGGAAGTTTTTAATGTTTTATATTTAGTTCTGTTGTCATATTATGTTGGAAGCTGCCCAGAGTGGCCAGGGCAACCCCAATGGGTGGAGAATAAATAATAACAATAATTTCTTTATTTATATCATGCCTTCTTGCGCAAAGAAACAACAATTTTTAAAAATCTTTTAAAACACAATACAGTTTCAGACTGGCCTATATCTCAACTAAAAAGGCTTGTTGAAAGACAAATGTTTCCAGTAGGCACTTCACAAGCCCTGATGATCAGCCTGTGCCTGCAAACTCCCTTTGGCCCAGCTGAGTCTTTACCTGCCCAATTGCTCATGACACCCATGACAACACCAGGTGTCAGGCTGCTGGGTGTGGCATGACTGAAGGTACCTTGCAGGCCAGGTGAGGAGACCTGGCTGCCTTGATGAGGTCCGTGCGCCAGAAGTGTCATACTACTGCCCCAAGTTAGATTGTTATGCTGCTGGCTTGCCATTGGTCAGTATATTTATGGAGTGTATTGTTTAGCATATTTATGCTTCATGGACTACAATGGTCAGCTAATAAGGGCTGTGAGGAGCACAGTGAGGAGCAATCTGCTGTATGAAAATCCATTCTCTTCAAAAGAAGCTCTCCCCTGACACCAAAGGTGATCCTCACTACACATAACAATTTCTGCAGGAAAGATAAGCACTAGTGTTATTAAAATAATAATAATAATTGTAGTAGCACCTTATAGACCAACTAAGTTTGTTCTTGGTATGAGTTTTGTGTGCATGCACACTTCTTCAGATACACTGAAGTCACCAGACCCTTATATATAGTGGGAGGGTGGGGTGGGGTTTTTCTTAGAAGGGTAGTAGGAGATGGGTGGTTGTCTATACTTAACATAGACAACATCTCTCTCTCTCTCTCTCTCTCTCTCTCTCTCTCTCTCTCTCTCTCTCTCTAACTCACACACGCACACACACACGGGCAGCTGCTCAGAGCCTGTTGTTGGAGCAACTCAGCAACCTCTAAACCATGGGTAGGCAAACTAAGGCCCGGGGGCCGGATCTGGCCCAATCGCCTTCTCAATCTGGCCCGCAGACAGTCCGGGAATCAGCGTGTTTTTACATGAGTAGAATGTGTCCTTTTATTTAAAATGCATCTGTGGGTTATTTGTGGAACACAGGAATTCGTTCATATATTTTTTCAAAATATAGTCTGGCCCCCGACAAGGTCTGAGGGACAGTGGATCGGCTCCCTGCTGAAAAAAGTTTGCTGACCCCTGGTCTAAGCCCTCACTGATGACATAAGGATGCCACCTGTAGAAAGAGTGGGTAGCACCCACCCCCGCCATGGATGTAGATCCATCTATATATATATAAATGTTCCCATTGCGCGTTTGTCCGAAACACCCTTGCTGTGTAACCGCTGGACCAAATCGCATCAAATTTGGACACAGTGTTTCCATTACCATCTCAAAGTAATCTGGCATAATAAAAATTCAGAAAAACCACAACTGTCATACCTAAAATAAAGAAAAAACGCAAAAAAAATCTGTCTCAGGCATTATACATCACCACCAGAAGCTCTGAAGAAACCAGCAGCATCCAATAGAAAGGCAGATCGCGCGCTGTCACCTGCAAAAGCTCTGAAGGGTGGCGCCAAATAATGACGTCATCAACCGAGCAACTGAAACCACCCATTACCAGACAACCCACAGAGCCATTACCAGACAAAGGCAAACGGCCAAACAGGCCGCAACCCAAAAACACTCCCCCCCTCGCAAACGCTCCCACTAGCCCAAACCCTCAGCTGCAAAAACCCACAGAGTCAGGCCTCGGCTCTACTTTACAGTCTACAGACTAGGCCTCACTAGGCCTCGCCTCTACTTTGCAAACTATCCCGAGTGGAGCCGAGTGGGGGGTGGGGGGAGGAGGGGCCCAAATAGGTCATGGGCTGACCCAGGGTGGGGGAAGTCACAGGGATGACTCAGGGGAGGGGGGACAGGATACCTCATGGGTCACTACAGGATGGGAGGAATCACAGGGATGAGACAACAACGGGGGGGGGAGGACAAAACCCATAGCCTGACGGACACATCCTCCCCCTTTAAGGACCCTGAGTCAGGCACAGCAAGGCCATGGGCTGACCCAGGGTGGGGGAAGTCACAGGGATGACTCGGGGGGAGGGGGACGGGATACCTCATGGGTCACTGCAGGATGGGAGGAATCACAGGGATGAGACAACAACTATGTGTCCCCCCCCCCTGGGCTATGGGTTTTGTCCTCCCCCCGTTTCCATAGTGCTTTTCCCTCAGACGGCGTCAGAGGCCTCCTTCCTCGGCTTTTTCTGCCACAGGCCACGAGAGGGCACCTGAGCGCGTGCAGAGTGCACACAACGCCGGCGGGGGGTAGGTGGGGGTTTATTTTGGCTGCGGCTGCAACTGATGGTAATAAGCATAAAATCAGCCACAGCAAGGCGTGGCCTGGATCAGCTAGTCAGCTATAAAAACTCTCAAGACTCTTGACATACTACTTTTTAGAGATCTGTGGTAATGAAGGCCCTGAACCTTGCCTTCCTCTGCCTACTCATTTTAGCATCAGAGTCCAAAAAGTATCTAAAATGCGAGCTGCATGATGAATTAATAAGACGAGGACTGGATGGTTATCACGACATTGGAGTAGGACACTGTGAGTTCTGATATTTAGGTGCTTGACTCCCTTTAACTTCTTTGAATTAATTTAGGTCCAATTTAACTGCTACCTGCTATGGTTTTGTTAAAGGCTTTTTATGGATTGAGTTTGTTATAATTCATGGTGTAATTCATTATTTTAGAGATGTTTAGAGTGTCCTTTAAAATGTTTATGATTTCTCTGACATTGTTTAATATTTGCAGATGTGCCACTTTTTCAAAATGGGCCCTGGTAACACATAGAAACAAAATTGGGCATTGAGAACATTTTCAAAAAATGTCCTGTTATTTTCAGAAGTTGTGATTTTTTTACTTTTTGGGGTGGGAGTGTAACAAAGCAAAATAGCGCTGGTACTATGTGGCTAAGATAAAAAAGAGAGTTTTCAGGTTCTACTCCCATTGTGGTTTGTTTATTAAGTGTTATTAAAGGTGAACATCCTCAAATATGTGTTTCAGATTGTGCATTTATTGAGCTTTGCAAAGGTCTCTACTGAGAAAAACCTGGAAACAGTTGAATCTGATGGGAGGAATTCAGTGCAACACTAAGCAGATTGCTCCAGCAGTTCTTTCTACTTGCCTGATGGAGTTATGTGCACTCCCTGCTGGGTTGTTGTTGTTGTTGTTGTTGTTGTTTTGCCCCACAAAAATTTTTGGGGGCATGGGAATCCCAGCTGTACTAGAGAAAGTCCTTGCTCAGACATTTGGTGGTGGGATTACTCCGTCAAATCTGCCCTGAATAAATTAACAATCATTCTAAAAAAATAGAGAAAATTATCATGAGGAATTACATAAAGCAAGTATGGTAACAGGTTACATAAAAAAGGAATTGGGAAGTGTTAAGAGTAGATTATTTATTCCTTTAAAATTGTGATAAATTTGTGAGGAAGCTCAGTTGGTGTAAATAATCAAGTTTTCTGGTTCTTATGTTAAAACTAAGCATTTATAAAAATAATAAACAAATAGCATCATTAGCATATCTATTTTGTATGTTTATGCTAAAGAAAAATATTATGAAAAACAAACCTTTATGTGTCCTGCGCTAGGTGAAAGACTGAATCTTGAAATGGTTAATGCCAAATTTGAGAATGGTTAATGGTTAGGGCTGCCATACATCCTGGATTTCCTGGACATATCCAGGATTCCGCTCCTGAAAATGGCATCCAGGGGGAATTTTCAGAACTTGGCAAATGTCCGGGGAACATTTCTTTCTCACGCCAGCCGCCTCCCTTCCTGGTGCGCTCTCTCTCTCTCTCTCTCTCTCTCCCCCCTCCCTTTTTTCCATCCTCACGCCAGCCGCCTGATGAAGATGCGCAATGGTGGGGGAAGGTGCCCCGATGGTGGTGAAGGGTTGTCTGGTTTTTGGCTCTTTGAAATATGGCAACATTCTGTAAACATTTAGATTAGCTGAAATGTTGAGTCATATAATATGAAATTTCCTGTTTTGAAGTTTTGCACTTGATATGTAGGAAACAAAATGCATTCTACCTTTCTAATCTGTGTTTTCCTCCCAGGGTTGTGTTTGGTCCTGTTCGCAAGTCAGTTTGACACGCAACACTATGAGTACACAGATGGCCATCCATACTATGGAATATTTTATTTGAGTGGTCTGTTGTGGTGTGACAATGGAAAACATCCCACAAAGAACCTATGCAGTATTGACTGTGAGAGTAAGTGGTGACTCTTTGCTTTTGCTTTTTGCAACTCAAGGAGAACTGTTTATTTCAGGGGTGGGAATCAGCAGATCCCTTTGTGGCCCACCAGGGTCTCCAGCTTGGCATGCCAGGCCATTTCCCCTGAAACAAGGCTGCAGAAGCCCCATGCTGCTGTCACTTGCAAACTCTACTCTTGGATCTCCCCTCCCCATCGACAGTGGGGACCCAAGAAATAAGCAATTTGTCAGCCCTATGTTCAAAGCTTCCCAGAGCACCAGCTTTGGTCTGTTGAAGTGTGGTTCCCAAGTGGTAACCCCACACATGGGATTTTGACTGCTCATATGTCAGTCATGCAATATCATATGATGGCATATGATTGACAAATAGGTGTCCTCAACCATCTATCAAATTTGGCTCATGGGCATGATCCTGATAAGGATCTGGCTTGTGGAGCCATAAAGGTTCTTCACAATGTGGCAGAGCTTAAGCCTGAATGCTAGCAACATACTTTGGTTCGCAAGTTGTGGCTTAACTATGCCTGCTCAATTATGAGTGTCAGACACTCTTTGCATAGAATCATAGAGTTGGAAGAGACCACAAGGGCCATCCAGTCCAACCCCCTGCCAAGCAGGAAACACCATCAAAGCATTCCTGACAGGTGGAATTCCCTTAACATGGAAGATGAAGAACAGACTCCATTTGAAGATCTCTCCCTCATCACAGTTGATGAGGTATATGAAGACGAGCAGCAAAGTCAGTCCTCCGGGAATGTGCAGGTGACCTTGGAAGGGACAGCACATGTAAGAATCCCGACCAAGCCTATGAGGAGGCGTGTAGTGGTGATAGGGGATTCCCTACTGAGGGGTACAGAAGCAGTGATCTGTTGGCCTTACAAGATGTCTCGAGAGGTGTGCTGTCTCCCCGGGGCCAAGATCCAAGATGTAACAGAACGGCTGCAAGGAATCATAAAACCCACTGACAAAAACCCCTTCCTTTTAGTCCATGTGGGAACCAATGACACTGCAAGCCATAGCCTCCAGAAGATCAAAAGTGATTATGAGGCTCTGGGCAGGAAGTTGAAGCATCTGTCCTCCCAGTGGAACGACGTGGCCTAGGGAGAGAGGGAAAAATAGGGGAAGTAAACAACTGGCTTCGCAAATGGTGCCGGCAGGAATGGTTTGGATTCTTAGATCACGGTCTGCAGTTTCTTGAAGATGGACTTCTGGCAAGTGATGGGCTGCACCTCACAAGGGTTGGGAGGAATGTTTTTACCAACAATCTCAAAAACCTCATCAGGAGGGCTTTAAACTGACTTGTGTGGGGGAGGGAGACAGTGGTCCTGAAGGTAGGAGTCTATCAAATGCTGGAGATGATCATCCAAATGTCAAGGACCAAATGGAGTCAACAGCACACAGACCTAGTGGTGGGAGGAAAAAATCATTAAGTAGGAGACTAGGGGGAATGATCAATGGTCTTCAATGTCTGTATACAAATGCACAGAGCATGGGAAATAAACAAGATGAACTTGAGCTCTTGGTACAGCAAACTAAATACGACATAATAGGCATCACTGAAACCTGGTGGGATGAGTCTCATGATTGGAATGTAGTAATAGAGGGATACAATTTATTTCAGAGAAATAGACCAAACAGGAAAGGAGGAGGAGTGGCATTATATGTCAGGGATGTGTATACCTGTGAAGAGATCCATGATTTAAAACTTCAAAGCCAAATTGAGAGTATCTGGGTCAAAATTAAGGGAGAGAAAAATAACAGTGATCTCATTGTGGGAGTTTACTATAGATCCCCAAGCCAAAATGATGATGCCATCCTGGAACAGATGACCAAGCATTCAAAAGGAAATGAGATAGTAGTAATGGGGGATTACAACTATTCTGATATTTGTTGGATGTCAAACTCAGCCAAGAGCATAGGGTCGAACAGATTCCTCACTGGCCTTGCAGACAATTTCATTGTCCAGAAAGTGGGAGAAGCAACAAGAGGATCAGCCATTTTAGATCTGGTCCTAACCAATAGTGATGACCTGGTTAGAGGGGTAGAAGTGGCAGGATAATAATAATAATAATAATAATAATAATAATAATAATAATAATAATAATAATAATAATAATAATAATTTATTATTTATACCCCGCCCATCTGGCCGAGTTTCCCCAGCCACTCTGGGTGGCTTCCAATCAAATATTAAAACGATACAGCATTAAATATTAAAAACTTCCCTCAACAGGGCTGCCTTCAGATGTCTTTTAAAAATAGGATAGCTGCTTATTTCTTTGACATCTGCTGGAAGTTTGGTTCCCACATGGACCAAAAGGAAGGGGTATTTGTCAGTGGGTTTTATGATTCCTTGCAGCCGTTCTGTTACATCTTGGATCTTGCATGCTCAATGGCACCCCTTTTTTGTATCTTTCAGGACTCAGCCTTGCTATTCGAAAAGGGGTTTTGTGGAGGAGACTTAGGGAAGTTTAGCTCAAATACTTAACCCCTCCCCATTATTACTGCAGTTTCTTGTTCTTTGCAATATGACTAATGTAAGGTTGCCATATTTCAGAAAGTGAAATCCGGACACAAAAGTTGCTGAGGGTTTTTTGGGGGGCAGGGGCCAAAGTTGATGAGCTTATAATTGCATATAAATGCCTAGACTGGTTCACATCATTAAGGCCATTGGTCACAATGAAGCAATCAACAGATAAAAAGAGGCATTTTTCAAAGACCAAGCAGAACTTTGACAGAATCACTTGCAGCCGTGACAGGAGACAGGAATGGGAGCCACTAGGAAACTATTTGGATCCATCTGTTTTTGGGGGCAAACCAATTTAATGGGTCCTTCATTCCTGAAGATTTTTCTGAGGCCAAGTAAATCTCAATCCCATCAGGAATGAAGTACCCATTAATGGAGCAGGAGCAGCAGTAACTTGATGCAGACTCATGATTGAGACAATGAGGTGGGCTGAAGCAGCTGCCTTGGGCAGTGGAATCCCACAGGGCATTGCCCCTGCAACCCCCTTGGCTGCCCCTGCCCCTGCTGGGGTTGTGCGGCTGCTGTGGTTGTGGCTTCCAGTGAGATAGAGATGACACAAATGGTCTCTCAGAACCATGAGCCTGGGGAATTTCAGCACTGCTGCTGAGACCACGGCTAGCTCAGGAAGGCAGATGGTAGGTAGCAGGGTGGAGAATACACCAACAGAAGCCCCTAGTCTATCCTGATTTGTCCTTCAATGACAACTTCAATAACTTTCCTGGCAGAGTTTCTGGATGACAATATCACAGATGATGTTGAGTGTGCAAAGAAAGTTTCTGCAAGCAAGAATGGTATGTTAGCTTGGTAAGTGGCATCAGTTCGCCAATGTCTAAGAATGAAAATATAAATGACAATATCATATAATCAAATCGAGCACAAACTTTTTCTGTTTTATGATTACAAGGCAGAGAAAAGAGAACTGCTTTCAGCCCCATGCCATTTGTGTATTAAGTACATTTCAAGAGTCCTTTACAATAGGACAGTCTATTATGAAAAATGGTGGAAGAAATAACTCAAGACAAAATGAAGAACTAGTTGACCACCATGATGGTCTACTCAGCTAGTACATATCAGGCAGAGATTCTGCTTAAAGGGTTTAGGGGTGGCTGTTGAGTATCTGTAAATGGGTGCATGGATATCATCCAATGGTGCAAATTCAGAATAAAATTAGAAACATAAACAGGGGCGTAGCAAGGGGAGGCGAGGGGGCGGTCCGCCCCGGGTGCCACTTGGGGAGGGGTGACAGTTGGGCTGGCCCCGCCCTGCGCGGGGCCCACCCGCCCGCGCCGCTGCTGCTCCCGCGGCACCCTTGCAAGCCGCCACGCCAAAAGCAGCAGCGGCGGGGCACCCCCCAGCCGCCGCACACGATCGGCGGCTGGGGGGGTGCCACCGCCGCTGCTTTTGGCGCGGCGCCTCAGAAGGGCGCCGCAGAAGCAGCGGTGCCGGTTTGGATGGAGTGCGCATGCGCAGCCCCGCGCGTGTGCACTCCATCCAACCCAGAACTGCTGCTTCTGCGCCCAAAGCAGCGGCAGGGCACCCCCTCCAGCCGCCGATCCCGTGCGGCGGCTGGGGGGGTGCCGCCGCCGCTGCTTCTGCGGCGCCCTTGGGAAGCGGCGTGCCAAAAGCAGCAGCGGCGGCACCCCCCCAACCGCCGCACGCGATCGGCAGCTGGAAGGCGTGCCCCGCCGCTGCTTTGGACGCAGAAGCAGCTGCGCCGGGTTGGATGGAGTGCGCATGCGCGAAGCCGCGCGTGCGCATTCCATCCAAACCGGCACTGCTGCTTCTGCGGCGCCCTTGTGTGCCGGGGCGGCAAGCGAGGAGGAGGCGGAGCGGAGGGGTGTCATCCCATCGCTGCCCGCCCCGCCCCTCGCTCCTACAGGCGGCTCCGCCCGGCAGCGGGAGGAAAGCGCTTAAAAAAAAGGAAAAGCCAAGGCTTTCCTTTTTTTAAAGCGCTTTTCTCTCCGCTGCCAGGCGGAGCCGCAGGGGCAAGGGGAGGGGCGGGCAGCACAAGGCTGACATTCCTCCGCTCTGCCTCCTCGCTCGCCACCTCGGCAGCGGGGGGGAAAGCCCTTTAAAAAATAAATAAAAGCGCTTTGCTTTTTTTAAAAGGGCTTCCCCCCGCGGGGGGCGGGGCCGCAGTGACATCACGTTGTGACGTCACGAAGCCCCGCCCCCAGGGGAGCCTCCAGCCGCGCCGCCCCGGGTACCGCGGAGGCTTCCTCCGCCCCTGGACATAAATGATGTAATAATGAAAGAGAACAGTGTGAAGCTCGTTCTACACTTTGGTGCTTTGAAAAAAAACAAAAAACTCTTAAGGCAGTGATGGGAGCCTCCAGTTGACAGGCCTAATTAGACCCCCAGGCATCTCCATTTGTCTTAAGAGGCCATTTGTCCCAAGTCATGCCCACCTGTTCATCTCTTGATACCATAAATAGAAATATGACATCAGGTGTGGGACATGTAAAGCCACTGCCTTATTTTTAAAAGGAAGAACCTGGAGCTCACTCTAAGTGTGCTCTCAATTCTTCCTTTTCAGCCTCTGCTGAACTTGGTGCCAAATCCAAAGCACTTTGCAGTGCTGGAATTATTTTTGAATTCAAAATGCATCTGCAAAGGAAGAATCTTTTTGAAACTGTAGCTGAAATTTAAAATCACCTGATATAATTGTTGGGAGATAATGCCGAGGCCTTGTGCCTTCCCCCAATACAGCGTCACCAGGGATTCTTCACTCCGGTCTCCCATCACGCTCCTGGGACATGAGCACACGACCAGCAGAGTCCAAAATAGAAGCGTTAGCCTTGAGGTGTAACATCTAATCCTAATTAATTGCAATGAAATCAAACATAACAGTACAAAGTAAACATGGCTCCTCTTTCTCTCTCTTCCTCGGAGAGAACGCTGAAACAAAACATCACTGTGAGAGAACAGTGGGCGGAAGGGAGCCCACTGCTTTCCGCTTTCCGCTTATATAGCTGTAACAATCAGCAGCTGAAATGCATTACATACAGACACGTGATCCAACTATATCTGCAGTCACAACAATTATGTGACATCAGGTGATTGACAGGTGAGTGGTTCTGTCCAAAGTCACCCTTGTAGGGTTGACCATTTCTGGATCTGGTCCTCCAGCTGGTAATTAAGGCAAATGCCAACAGCCCCAACCTGTCTCTCATAAATGTTGTTTCTTTCTCTCTTCTCTTTTAGGAAGCCCTTTGAAGAATACTGCCTACATCCTATGCCTTCCATACTCTATTGGGAATGCAATAAGCCTTGAAATACAGGGAACCATTTATTATTATTTTCAGCACAAGCTGTTCTGATTGGATAGGGTAGTTAGTGGTACTACCACATTTCATCCTGCATCAGCTGACTGATGAAGGCGGCAGGCCTAAAACCTGAGGACCATTTGATCAAAAGTCAGGATAATCCGCAAAATTAACAAACACCTTTTTTAAAAAAAGAGAATCTTCCTGAAACCCACAACTTGGATGAATCCTATAAACGTGTCTCAATTGATTCCATTCAGACAAAGATTATATGAAAATATTACAGCAGAACCAAGTCAATATAGATGGCATAGAGTACTCTTCTGAACTTGAAAAAAAAACATTGGGATGGATCCAGGTTAGATTAGTTACACTTACTTCCCACTGAAATAAATGTGACTTCAGTTAGCCACGACTAACATCCTGCACTGATTTCAATGTGACTGTTTCAGCTAGGTTAGCTGGGGCCATTCCAGCCTCTGCAGACACAGGCCAGGACCACAGAGCAGGGCCTTGTTTGTTTGCTTGTTTGTTTTACCCAGGACATTCAGTGGTGCAAGGTTCCTTTCTCTCTGCTGCCATGTGATTCCCTAGGTCAGGCTTCCTCAACCTCGGCCCTCCAGATGTTTTGAGACTACAATTCCCATCATCCCTGACCACTGGTCCTGCTAGCTAGGGATCATGGGAGTTGTAGGACAAAAACATCTGGAGGGCTGAGTTTGAGGAAGCCTGCCCTAGGTTCTGAATTGTGCTGGCTAGTCAACCTCTAAATAAGATGAACTCACATCTTCTAAACAAAATAAAATAAAAAAACTACCTTTAACTCACATATTCTATGATTCCATGCCATCTAGTTTCTGCCATGGCTTCCAGCCAGGAAAAGCAGGCTACTGCCATCAACTATCTCTACCTCTTTCTTGGTCCACAGCCAACCTGCAGCAGGCTCCGCAGCAGGCACCAGTTCCTTTTTCTTCCTGCCTCCTCCTTAGCCTTTACAGCATCCTCTTTCCCTGACTCCCTCATCATTCCAATGATTAAATTCTATAATCAAATAATCTTCAACCTCTCCTCTCCACCCCAATCCCCACTTACCCCTCCTCTGTTTGATAGTCCTGCCCCTATCCTTCCTCTGCCCCTGTCCCAGCCCCATTCTAGTGTAGTACCTTCAGATTCTCTTATTTACAGTCTGCAAGATGCTAAATGTGACTAACAGTCAAATCCAGTGCTCCCATTCTGCTTGCAAAATGGCTTTTGGTTGAATAGAGGTATCTGATAACACAAGAGAAGAGAGTTTTCAGAAAATGTGTTTCTGAGGTTTGGGGGGCCCTCCAGAACAGCATAGAACAGCATAGAATATTAGTTAGCAACATCATCAGTAATCATCTTACAGTCATCCACAAGTATCTCCAAGTATGGCTATAATAAAATATATTCTATCATGGAGTGACATATAAGGCAGTTAGGGCAATCAGAGCGATATAGAGAGTATGCTGAACACAGGGTATGGAATATGGAAGACCCACACTAACACAAGAGCCAACTCCCAATAAAATATTTGAGGGGGCCGCCCCCCCAAGTTGATGGACAAGAGGGGTTGGGAGCTGGGGGCACTGTTATACAGTGGTTCCGCTCCTTCCTCCTGGGCCGTGTTCAGAAAGTGGTGGTGGGGGATGAGTGTTCAGACCCCTGGGCTCTCATTTGTGGGGTGCCTCAGGGTTCCGTCCTCTCCCCCATGCTTTTTAATATCTATATGAAGCCGCTGGAAAAGATCATCAGAGCGTTTGGGCTGGGTGTTCATCAGTATGCGGATGATACCCAGCTCTACCTCTCTTTCAAATCAGAACCAGTGAAGGCAATGAAGGTCCAGTGTGAGTGCCTGGAGGTGGTTGGAGGATGGATGGCGGCTAACAGATTGAGGTTGAATCCTGACAAGACAGAAGTACTGTTTTTGGGGGACAGGGGGCGGACGGGTGTGGGGGACTCTCTGGTCCTGAATGGCATAACTGTGCCCCTGAAGGACCAGGTACGCAGCCTGGGAGTCATTTTAGACTCACAGCTGTCCATGGAAGTGCAGATTAATTCTGTGTCCAGGGCAGCTGTCTACCAACTGCATCTGGTGCGCAGGCTGAGACCCTACCTGTCCGCAGACTGTCTCGCCAGAGTGGTGCATGCTCTGGTTATCTCCCGCTTGGACTACTGCAATGCGCTCTACGTGGGGCTACCTTTGAAGGTGACCCGGAAACTGCAATTGATCCAGAATGCGGCAGCTAGACTGGTGACTGGGAGTGGCCGCCATGACCACATAACACCGGTCCTGAGAGATCTACATTGGCTCCCAGTACGTTTCCGAGCACAATTCAAAGTGTTGGTGCTGACCTTTAAAGCCCTAAACGGCCTCGGTCCTGTATACCTGAAGGAGCGTCTCCACCCCCACCGTTCAGCCCAGACACTGAGATCCAGCGCCGAGGGCCTTCTGGTGGTTCCCTCACTGTGAGAAGCAAAGCTACAGGGAACCAGGCAGAGGGCGTTCTCGGTAGTGGCGCCCGCCCTGTGGAACGTCCTCCCTTCAGAGGTCAAAGCGATCAACAACTACATGACCTTTAGAAAACACCTGAAGGCAGCCCTGTTTAGGGAAGTTTTTAATCTGTAATATTTCAATGTATTTTAGTGTTTGTTGGGCGGCCGCCCAGAGTGGCTGGGGGGACCCGGTCAGATGGGCGGGGTACAAATAATAAATTATTATTATTATTATTATTATTATTATTATTATTATTATTCAAATGGCATGCTTGCACAATGTCATGTGATCAATTATGCAGGCCGGGGCTTACTTGGGTCTCCCATTATTTTATTCAAGTTGGCACCCCTGCACCCTAAAGTCCCCACACTCCAAATGCTCTCAGGGCTATGGCATGATATAAATGGGCCTCAACATTGGAAAAAGCTCTCTAAGGCCCAATAAAACATCAGAGAACATGAGATTCTGAGCAGCAAGCTGGATCTGAGTCCAGCCTGCTAGCATCAGTACCATTTTGCCAGCCATGTCAAAAGATGTGTAGCACATGATACAAAGTTAATCAGGAATGGCATCATTCACAGACTGACTCTGGGGATATGGCAGGTGGTGATTAAGGCAGGACTCACACCTTTTTAAGGGACCATCCCAAGTGAAGACACCTTCAAATGTGGGGAAAGGAGAGCACTTCAATGGCCCTAAAACTCTACTTCCTTTTTTTAAAAAAAGATTTTTATTGGGTTTTATAATTAAACAAATAACAAAAAATCATCATGTCTAACATATTGTCTACTATTCGGTCAGAAATACAAACACCACATACATCATATTTTCCCTCTATTTTCTATTAACATCCTTGGGGTGACTTCCTCACGCCACGCCCCCCGCTGCGTTTCATTTTATATCATCTTAGTAATCTCTTACCATCTTTAAATATCATTTAACATTCTCACTTATGTTTTTTCCTTAGTCAACAGTCTTAACCTATGTCATCAGTCATTATTATTTCTTACTATCTTTTTGATCTGCAGTCTCTTATTTATTCCAACTTTTATTCAACCTTTATATCTTACAATGATTTTTAAAGTATACTTTCAGTTTCTTCCAATCTTTTTCCACCGTCTCCTCCCTCTGGTCCCGGAGTCTTCCAGTCAGTTCGGCAAGTTCCAAATAGTCCATCATTTTCATTTGCCAGTCTTCTTTTGTAGGTATGTTCTGTGTTTTCCAGTTTTTTGCAATTAATATTCTGGCTGCTGTTGTGGCATACATGAAGAAAATTTGGTCTTCCTTGGGGACCACCTGATTCGCCATTCCAAGTAAAAAAGCTTCTGGTTTTTTAACAAACACTTTTTTCATTTCATTATATATCATCTCCCAGAAAGCTTTTATCTTTGGGCAGGTCCACCACATGTGATAAAACGTCCCCTCTACCTGATTACATTTCCAACATTTGTTATCCTGCAAATGATATATTCTGGCAAGTTTAACTGGGGTCAAATACCATCTATAAATCATTTTCATAATATTCTCTCTTAGCACATTACATGCAGTAAATTTAATTCATTTCCTCCACAATCTCTCCCAGTCTTCCATCATGATGTTGTGTCCCACATCTCTAGCCCAGTCAATCATTGCAGATTTTACTAATTCATCTTGTGTATGCTTTTGACTGTGTCGACCACAGCAAACTATGGCAAGTTCTTAAAGAAATGGGAGTGCCTGATCACCTCATCCGTCTCCTGAGAAATCTCTATGTGGGACAAGAAGCTACAGTTAGAACTGGATATGGAATAACTGATTGGTTCAAAATTGGGAAAGGAGTACGACAAGGCTGTATATTGTCACCCTGCTTATTTAACTTATATGCAGAATTCATCATGCGAAAGGCTGGACTGGATGAATCCCAAACCGGAATTAAGATTGTCGGAATAAATATCAACAACCTCAGATATGCTGACGATACAACCTTGATGGCAGAAAGTGAGGAGGAATTAAAGAACCTTTTAATGAGGGTGAAAGAGGAGAGCGCAAAATATGGTCTGAAGCTCAACATCAAAAAAATAAGATCATGGCCACTGGTCCCATCACCTCCTGGCAAATAGAAGGGGAAGAAATGGAGGCAGTGAGAGATTTCACTTTCTTGGGTTCCATGATCACTTCAGATGGTGACAGCAGTCACGAAATTAGAAGACGCCTGCTTCTTGGGAGAAAAGCAATGACAAACCTAGACAGCATCTTAAAAAGCAAAGACATCACCTTGCCAACAAAGGTCCGTATAGTTAAAGCTATGGTTTTCCCAGTAGTAATGTACGGAAGTGAGAGCTGGACCATAAAGAAGGCTGATCGCCGAAGAATTGATGCTTTTGAATTATGGTGCTGGAGGAGACTCTTGAGAGTTCCATGGACTGCAAGAAGATCAAACCTATCCATTCTTAAAGAAATCAACCCTGAGTGCTCATTAGAAGGACAGATCCTGAAGTTGAGGCTCCAGTACTTTGGCCACCTCATGAGAAGAGAAGACTCCCTAGAAAAGACCCTGATGTTGGGAAGGATTAAGGGCACAAGGAGAAGGGGACGACAGAAGATGAGATGGTTGGACAGTGTTCTCGAAGCTACTAACATGAGTTTGGCCAAACTGCGAGAGGCAGTGAAGGATAGGCGTGCCTGGCGTGCTCTGGTCCATGGGGTCACGAAGAGTCGGACACGACTGAACGACTGAACAACAACAACAACATGCCATTCAAGCAGTAAGTTATACATTCTGGATAAATTTTTTGTTTCTGGTTCTAATAATTCAGTTTCCAACTTGGATTTCTCTTTTTGAAAGCCAAGTTTTTTTTGTCAGCTTTAAAGGCCTCATTAATTTGATGATAATGAAGCCAATCAGTTACCTTGCCTTTAAGCTGTTCGTATGGTCTTAACCTGACAGAGTCTCCTTCTTGTATCAAAATATCATTATATTTTGGCCAATTACTTTGCATATTCAGTTTCTTAGGGGCTTTTGCTTCTAATGGCGATATCCATCTGGGTGTCTTTCTTTCCAACAAATCTTTGTATTTTGTCCATACCTTAAAAAGGGCACTCCTGATTATGTGTGTCTTAAATCCTCTGTGGGCCTTAACCTTATCATACCATAAATACGCATGCCAACTAAATACATTGTCATAACCTTCCAAATCTAGTACATCTGTATTCTCCAGCTTGAACCAGTCTTTCAACCAGCAAAAGGCTGCAGCATCATAATAAATACTTAATTCTGGCAGGGAAAAGCCCCCTCTTTCCTAAGAGTCTGTTAAAATCTTATATTTAATTCTGTTTTTCCCCCCTGCCAGACAAATCTTGATATAGCCTTTTGCCAGTTTTTAAAACATTCTGATTTTTCCACAATTGGTAAGGTTTGAAACAGAAAAAGCATTTTCTGCAGCACATTCATCTTAATTACCGCAATGTGGCCCAACAGAGATAATTTCAAATTATTCCAAATATCAAAATCTCTTTTTATCTCATTCCAAACTTTCTCGTAATTATTTTTAAAAAGGTTAGTATTTTTAACTGTCATATGCACACCCAGATATTTTACTCTCTTTTTTTACAAATTTAAGCCTCGTCAAATCTTCGATTCTGCCTTTCTCCTCTGGTGTCAGGTTTTTACCTAGTACCTTTGTTTTGGCTTTGTTCAGTTTAAATCCTGCTACTTGCCCAAATTCTTGAATTGTCTCCAGTGCCTTAATGGCACTGGTTTCCAGATCTTGGAGAGTCAAGACTAGGTCGTCTGCGAAGGCTTTTAACTTAAATTATTTCGCCCCCACCCCCACTCCTTTAATCTCTTTGTCCTCTCTAATCATATTCAGCAGTACCTCCAGGACAGTTATAAACAATAATGGGGAAATTGGGCACCCTTGTCTTGTTCCTTTCTCAATTTTAATGTCCTCTGACACCACATTGTTTACTATTAATTTTGCTTTCTGCTCGGTATAGATCGCCTTTATAGCATTCATAAAGTTTGTACCAATTTCAAAATTTTCTCTCATGAAACTCCAAGAAATATTGTCAAAGGCTTTTTCAGCGTCTATGAACATAAGCATAGCTCTAGTGTTACTTTTCATCTCTAGCCTTTCTAAGATGTCCACAATATTCCGGATATTCCCATTCAAATGTCTCCCTGGTAAAAACCTGGCCTGGTCTTTGTGAATGGTTTCCTTCAGTATTCTTTTAAGTCTTGTCGCCATGATATTGGCAAACATTTTGTAATCCACATTCAATAGTGAGATTGGTCTGTAATTTTTCATTTGGGTTCTATCCGAGTCTGACTTTGGTATCAGAGTAATAAAAGCTTCCTTCCACGATTCGGGTGCCTTGTTCCCCTTAAGAATGTCATTGCAAACTTCCATCAAAGGTTGTATCATCCAGTCTTTTAACGTATGGTAGTATTTTGCTGTTAGCCCGTCTGGTCCTGGGGCTTTGCCTGTCTTCATTTGGTCAATTGCGTTTTCTACTTCTGTCCTTGTAATCATATGGTTGAGTGGGGCTTTTTTATCTTCTGGGACTTTATGCAAACTGTTTTTATCCAAAAATTGCTTGATTTTAGTCAAATCTTTATTTTCTTCTTTGTACAGCTGTCTATAATATTTTTGAAAATTATTCCTTATTTCTGCAGGGCTCTCTATATTCTTTCCTTCTACCACAATGTTGGTGATCGTATTTTGTTTTTGCCTTTTTTTTCAATTGCCAAGCCAAAAGCCTTCCACACTTGTTGGCAGCCTCAAATGTCCTTTGCCTTAGCAATTTGATTTTCCATTCAATTTCCTGATTCAACATCTGTGAGTAATTTACTTGTAACAGTTTGATTTGCTTCTGTACCTGTAAATTTTTAGGATTGCGCCTTAGCTCTCTTTCTTTTTCTTTTAACTGTGCCAGAATCTTCTCTTTTTTTCCATTTTGGATCCTCTTTTTGATGGCATTCTGCTGTATCAGAAATCCTCTCATCACAGCCTTGCTTGTATCCCATATGACCCTTTTTTCCACCGTCGTATTCAAATTAATTTCAAAATAATCCTTAAGGGTCTTTTGGGCCTTGCTACAGATGTCTTCCTTCCTGAAGGAAGGATGAGTCATTCATCCTCCACCTAAATGGAGGATCATCATTCATCCTCCACCTAAATGAGCCCTGCGGTGTTAGTCTCAAGTCCAGCTGTACTGCATTATGGTCCGAGCAAGTTTTTGGGTGAATCTCTGTTCTGAGTATCTTGGGGGTCAACTCCCTAGATACCCATATGTAATTGATTCTGCTCCATGCCTGCATCGCTTCTGAAAAAAAAGTTGCCTCTGTATCAATTGGATTCTTTAGTCTCCACGAGTCTATCAAGTCCATATTGTCAACCATATCAAAGAAAGTCTTTGGAAGTCTTCCTTCATTTGTTAGCTTTGCTCTTTGAGATCTGTCCATTAATGTGGATACTACTCCATTAAAATCTCCAAGGCATATCATTTTATATTCCATGTAGTCCAGCAGTGTGTCGTGAAGCTTCTTATAGAAATTTGCCTTCCCATCATTTGGTGCCTCATTTGCCTTCCCATTATTTGGAGTCCCAGTATCAAAAAAAATTCGCCTTGCGCTGTTATTTCTATTGAAACATATCTTCCTTCCTCATCCTTAAACAGTATTTTAGGATTGTATTTCTCTTTGGCGTAGATTACAACGCCTCTCTTTTTTACTCTGTCTGAAAAAATAAATTCTTGGCCCAGTCTTTTGTTTTGTAATATTCTTCTATGTGTTCTCACCACATGTGTTTCCTGTAAACATACTAAGTCCTAATTCATTTTGTTCAACACATGGTAAATCCGATGTCTTTTAGTCCTTTCAGTCAGTCCTTGAATATTCCAAGTCAAAATTTTCAGAGCCATCTTTCTAGTCTGCTCCGCCCACTGCTCCTTCCTCTTTGTCTTTGTCTTCTTCTGATGTTAAGTCTACTCCTGCGCCTGGTCCTCGTCGTAATCCTGGTGGTGGAAATAGGTAATGTCCCAATGGTGGTCCCTGTCCTTCAAAGTCAGCCGCGTTCTTCTCCAAAAATCTTCTCTTATCTTCTACTGATCTGATTTTTATCTTCTTCTCTCTGTATTTGAACGATAGGCCTTGCGGGAATTCCCACCTAAAGTAAATTCCCTTTCTTCTCAATGCTCCTGTTAAATCCGTGTAGTTTCCTCTCAGGTCCAGAAAGTATTTTGGAATGTCTTTAAATATTATTATTTGTTGTTGCTGGATCACAAGGTTCTTGCCATAGTGTAGGCCCAAAATTTGGTCTCTTTGTTCCTTGCTCTGAAGCTCAATCATGCAGTCATTTAGTGTCTTCGATTCTTTCTTTTTACCTCTAGCTCCAAATCTGTAGGCCTTCACAATTGTTGATTGGATTTCTTCCTTCTCCAGTTCCCAGCAGTTGGCAAAGGTCTCTGCCAGGAACTCCTTCAGATCTGCTTGTTCCAGTTCTGGGACCCCTCTCAGACGTAAATTTGTCTCCCGTTCCTTCAGTTGTAGAAGTGTAATTGCAGTCTGTGCTGAATCCTGTTGTCTTTGCAAATTTGGCACTGCAGTGGTTTCCAAAGTTGTGACTCTGGATTCCACCTGTGTCAATTGATTTTTGGTCTCAACAATTTCTTGTTTTAAAGCTCCAAGTTGCCTAATACCTTCCGTATTAGCATCTACTTTAACATTTAGTTCTTTTAAAGTTTTGTTTACTTCTGCCAGTGCCACCAGCAATTGGTCTCCCACTGAGCCTGTTTAAGAATCCTTCCTTTTTTTTGTATCTCTAGGCTCTTTGGGATCCCTTGAATATATATTAGCTCTTGTTGTAAGCTCATCAGCGTGACTCATGCTGGCAGCTATTTTGCAGCTGGCTATGCTCAAGGTCAAACACAGATAAGGAATTGTTTTGACTTTGGCTTTTTGGACTTTCCCAGGAGCAGGAGCACATAGACAATTGCAAAGACAATTACAGTTTTCAAGCTTCCCTCTAGGGGCAGCAGCACCAGAAAAAAATAATACTCAGAGTAAATGTGTCTGGCTGTCGCCTTTTCTCTTTTGGAGTTATCTCTATGCCATTTTACAGGCGAAAAAGTCAGTATGTTGCTAAATAGTTCCAATTCCACTGTATCAATTTAGGGGCTTGTAGCAGGTTATTTTGAATCAAAGTCTCCAGTTGGAAACGAAAGTAACAAGTCGTTGTTCTATTGTTGCATCACAATTGCTGTCTGCCGCTCTGACCCGGTTTCCAAATTCCAGAGGGTGAGCGGTGTATTTCACAGTCTTAAACACTAAAACAGGGTATTTACAGTCAATAATTCCCCCCCCTCTCGCCCTGCACGAGAGAAAAAGGGGTATTTTAAAGTTAAAGTCTTGGAATTTCACAAACAGTAATAGATCTTTACGCGGCTGCAGTCTTCCTTCATTTACTTTCACTATCGCCGCAGCGGAAGAGACTGATTTCCCTTTTAAATCTCTCCGCAATCCAATTTGTTCCGAATTTCCTTCCAAATTACTCTTTTTACTCACGGTTTCCAAATGCTTTTTTAGTCCTTTAGGGAATAAGTCCAGTGCACGCAGGCTGTCAGTTTACGCAGCTTCGTTCCGCCGGGAAAGCCGCTGGATCCTCAGTGTCCCCTGCCTTCCACCTCGCTCTCACAGCAACATTTTTACAGGTTACTAGAGAGTAAGGGAGGCTCCGGGACCACCCGCCGGATCGCCATGTCCTCAGGCCACCCTGCCTGAGGCTCTTTTGGGGGTCCATTGCGCGGAAACGGTACCCCCTTGCCCGACAGAACTGGAAAACCTCGGAGCTCGAGGTTTTCCCGACTGAACAGCCCGGCACTAAACCGGAAGCCTAAAACTCTACTTCCTCTGCCTTTCTTACCTATTTTGGCCCACACCAAATGCCTCCTGCCTACAAGAGATGTCAGTTTTCCAGACATGTAAGGTGTATCTGCCCCCTGAATAGGTATCCTAAAACAGAATAATATTTGATCCAGAAACTCACGAAGCTTCTTTTACTTAATTGGTCTGAGCCCCTTCCCCCCTATTTTACCCTTGAGATTATTGGTTATTACCTCCCTTTGTTGAAGCCCCTGAACCATCTGGCCTTGGGGAACCAGAGAAGGGGTGACTGCCTCTACAGAAGGAACACTCCTGCCCCAATTACATATGCTCCTGGCACAAAAGCCCTTGAAGCTATACTGATAGGGTTCAACCGCTCCCACCCTGTGGACTCAGAGGCAAGTGTGCAATAATAAGCTCACTATCAGTTCCATCACCTTGAATGGGCTAGACAGGAGTCATGTACGGTAATCATAGGTCAGGCCTCCCAAAATGTATAAAATCAAAGGGTCAGAATAACCTCACTTGCCCACGTCTTCAGTTTGATTAGCAACATCACCCTTCACCCCACATGCCTGCTTCAAGAGAAAGGCACTGCTTGTGTTCTTTCACCTCTTCATTGAGTGAACAGCAAAGCACACCATCTGTATGAGAGCATAAAAGCCCAAACTGGATGTCCATCCATGGTGTGCTATACAACCCTAAAGGCAAATAATAATAATAATAATAATAATAATAATAATAATAATAATAATACACTTGTTTCACTGTTGCAAAACAATAGCGTCTGGGATGAAAGGAAAATCCACGCAGTAAATGAGGAAAAACAAAAGGGTTATTGCTTGGCTAACCAGCAAGCTGTGACTCAGAGGAATTGATTTCCAAAGTCTAAGCAAGCCCCAAAAGGGAGGGGCTGCTTAATATACATTTCTGTTATCTCTTAAAGCACTACATATGCATAAAACTGCGGCAAAATTCCTCCTATCCTAGGCTACATCACCCTATTAGCATACCATTTATGGTCTTTCCTTAATTGCATAGACATAAAGACGCTGGATGATGAGCCCCTCAGGTCAGAAGGCGTCCAACATGGTACTGAGGAAGACCAGAGGACAAGTACAAGTAGATTCAGAGCTGATGAAGTGGCTGGGCCAAAGATTGCTCAGTTGTGGATGTGGGAATCACATTAAATTGGTACTGGCACGCCATGCCAAGGCGGGAGGTGTAGCGCTGGCATGCCACGCTGCACCGTAACGTCAGAATGGCAGACACGGATCAGGCACACAAAGGAACAATGGAGGGTGGTGGAAAACTACTGGAAAGCACGAGATGAGCACGAGGAGGGGTGCATGAGGAGAGCATGTGGTGGGAGCATGCAGGACAGTCACGTACGCAATGGCGGAGGCATGGGGGGAGTTTTGGGGTGTCACTTTTCAGAAAAACAACTCCTTACATGGTGCTGGGTGTCACAACTGGGACAGATGATTCCTTATTCCTTAAGACTGCATGAGGGGTTAACCATTAACTGTGGTGAGAGATACTCAATAAATGGGACCCTCGCGAAAGAGTCAAGGTTGCCTTCCCTTACATCCATCCTGTCTCCACGTCGTGTTGTAAGAACGTCGTGTGGTAAGAACCAGCTGGTGACCCCGACGTGATCGCTCATACCCACACGAGGCAAGGAAAAAGCCTAGGATCCACAGCTATGCGCTTCTGTGAGTATAGGTTCATTAACAGCTCCGCAGAGCGCACACATTGAGGAACTGCAGGAAGTCATAGAAACTTTTGGTCAGGCAGGACCTAGCTTATCCGAGCTAGAAGAATTGGTGGAAGAAATCAGGGTTTAGTGCCCCTGGTACATAGAATCAGGCTCCTTGGACTTAGAAGATTGGGGGAAAATCGGGAGACGATTGCTCGCTGAGCCAAGGGCCCCCGTAGCGTTCATCGCGCTGTGGAAGAAGTGTAGGGATGCCATAGAAAAGATGGGGATTCCAAAAGCCAAGGCACCATCCCCGTCCCAGTCTTGGCTCCCAGGAGGAGGAACGGCTGTTCCTTCCCCATCATCAGCTCGGCGCGCAGTATCGCCAGAGCTCCCGACAGTCCACCCTTCTGCAGCCTCAGTGCCTTCAAACAGGGCGATGGGAGCTGTCAGAATGGGTTTTCAAAGGGAACAGTTAAAGGGAACTTTAACTACTGAGTAATTGCAGGCAGGATTGCAAGCTTTTCCGGTGACAAGGATTGTAGATGACCAGAACCAAGCCCAATACCAGTGGTCAGCCTTGCCCTATCAGGTTTTGAGGGAACTGAGAAAAAGTATTGTAGAGACAGGCTTGCGCTCTACCTTCACTCAGGGATTGCTTGAGAGCATAAGCACCTCATATAACCTAGTACCGCAGGATTGGAAAGATCTTTTTAGGATGCTTCTCACTCCGGCACAATATGTGATTTGGGATTCGGAATACAGACGGGAAGCTGTTCAAGCTGGAAATAATTCTGGGGGAGCTTATGTCCCGGATCAGCTGTATGGTGCTGGACTGTTTTCCACCATGGTAGAGCAAGCTAATGGCATCCCAGAGGTAGCATACCCGGTCATCTCTTGATGTGTGCTGAAAAGCCTCAAGAGAGTCCCCGCAGCAGGCAAACCCTCCAAATCTTTTGCCTCCATCAAGCAGGGCGCATCAGAGCCCTATGCAGACTTTGTGGATAGGTTACAGGAAGCTATTTCGCGCCAGGTAGATAATGCTGAGGCTGGTGCTGAGTTAATTAAAAATTGGCTTTTGAGCATGCTAACGCTGATTGTCGCCGCACACTGCAGTCTGTGATAGTGCGTGAGGACTATCAGCTGGCAGACATGCTGCGAGCATGCTCCGACATTGGCACCAATGTCTTCCAAATGGAAGCATTGGCAGTGGCGTTGCGCCGAGGTGGGTACGGCAAAGCTGGACGTAGCAAGCCTACAGGCAATTGCTACAATTGCGGCCATGCAGAACATTTCTGAGCTGAATGCAGGCTCCCTGGAGGGGGGGCTCACAGAGGCAGTGGGACAGGAGGACGAGCAGTGAAGCCAAAAACAGTTTGCCCTAAATGCAGGAAAGGTTTCCACTGGGCGAATCAATGTCACAGCTCAGAGCAGCCACAGGGAAACTAAGTAGCGGGCGTGCAACAAGCCCAGGATTAATTGTTGCCACTGATGTGTCAAAAGCAAAGTCAGCCACACAGGGTAGTGCAGGAATAGATTTGGTCAATCAGGAAGATAAATTTGTTACATTCCCCGGGGTTGTGGTCCTTATGCCAACTCAGTTGAAGGGACCCCTACCAGAAAACACTGTGGGATTAGTTCTCCCTCGATCCTCTGCCGGGGCAAAAGGAATCTTTGTGATTCCAGGGGTGGTAGATGCAGATTATGAGGGGACCATTATGATTCAATTTGAGACTAGCATGCCAATGACTCTAAAGCAAGGAGAGTCCTTTGCACAGTTAATCATTGTCCCCTATGTGGGGGGAGAGTCAGCGGTGTGGGGGAAAGGAGGTTTTTGGGTCTACAGACTCTTCCCGTTCCTTGCACCCTAGCATTCTAGCAGTCACGGAAATAATTAGAGAAGCCAAACCAAAACGCACATATTTGTTAAATGGCAGATCGTTCGAGGGTGTGCTCGATTCCGGAGCGGATGTCTCTGTAATTTCAACTGACCATTGGCCGTCGGATTGGCCCACTACAGTCTCCGCTTCAGTGTGGGGTGTCAGAGGAGCTCAAGCAGCTCACCGCAGCACCAATTGGCTCACGGTAATTGCCCTTGATGGAAGTCGCACAGCACAATTACAACCAGTAATTCTTCCCATTCATGTGAACCTTTGGGGAAGGGATTTAATGAGGCAGTTCCAGGCCAGGTTAATTATTGATGATTAGGAAGGATCGTGAGTTGCTCTAAGCCCACTGCCCTGCCATTAACATGGTGTTCCACGGACCCCATCTGGGTGGAACAATGACCACTCACTAGGGAGAAAATAGTGATTCTTAAGGAACTGGTTAAAGAACAGCTAACCGCTGGACATATTCAGCCTTCCACGAGCTCATTCAATACACCAGTGTTCGTTATTAAAAAGAAATCAGGCAAGTGGAGGTTTCTTCATGACCTAAGGATGATAGAACCAATGGGTCCGCTTCAATGCGGTCTCCCTAATCCAAACATGATTCCATGCAAATATCAGGTCATGGTTATAGATTTAAAGGATTGCTTTTTTACTATCCCACTGTGCAAAAAAGATAGGCGCTTCTTCGCTTTCACGGTTCCAGTCCTAAATAACACAGAGTCCACAGAATGGTATGAATGGACTGTTTTACCACAGGGAATGATCAATAGTCCGACAATCTGTCAGTATTTTGTGGTGCAAGCATTAAAACCATTTACCGGTAGATAGCACCACGCTAAGGTTTATTTGGCTCATTACATGGATGACATTTTGACAACTGCCCCAAAAATTGCGCCGGGGTGGCTGAAAGAGCTATCAAATGATTTGGCTATATTTGGCTTACAAATTGCTCCTGAGAAGGTTCAGCTAAGGGAGTCATTTTTGTATTTGGGTCATAAATTGTTGCAAACGTATTCCCATCCACAAATACCTCAAATTAAGGTAGAAAATGCAATGACCTATGTACAATTGCAACAAGTTTTGGGTTCTATTAATTGGCTCCGCCCATATGGAGGACTGCCCACGAACATGCTCACTGTGGCGAACCAGCCCTGTTTGGAGTTTAGAATGTTGAAGTTTCCCCCAGCGTTTACAAGGTTAAACTTAGAACCTGTTACTTGACAGTTCACTCCAGAGAGGCGGAACCTCCTGGGGGTTTAAAGGGGGGGAACGGCAGTTGGTCTGGGGAGTTGGTGGTTGGGAGTTGAGAGAGAGAGGTAGAGAAGGGAGGAGATAGATAGATGGACTGAGGGAGGTATATGGGTAGGCATAGGAGTCATCTGAAACTGTAAAGAAACTATGAACTGCATGTGACAAACCCTGAAACTGTTATGCTTGTTAAACAATAAAAACTAGTTCTTGTTCAAACCATCGTAGTATCGTCGTCCATTGAGGTCCAACGTGTTATACCAAGGCTCAGTTTAATGATCTTAGAGAGAGGACAACAGTCTGCGTCCTAGAGATTCATTAAGGAGGGGCTAAGGGGATGTAAACCTTAAGTGCCACAGTGTAGCTAGCAGAGGCTAGCCAGCTGAGACAGCAAAGAGGGGTTCTTGATGATTAGAACCCAGGGCTGTAGGTTAAAAGGTTTGCATCAGGATAGCCTGGAGCAGGGGGGTATAACTGGACGTGAACACTCTTGTCACTGGGATCTCCAGAGTCATTAAGGAGGTCGGTTTAGTCGAACCTCGGAGGGCAGGGTGCAAGGGGTTTAAAGACAAACCAGGGCACCTGCATTACTGACAAACATTTATTAGTAGGGTGACACAGAGTGCGTTGAGGGAGGTTCGCGACACTCACCCCCTTATTTGAAGCTCTAAAAGCTAGAAATGAGCCAGGAGAATTAATTAATTAATCTCCAGAGCAAAAGGCAGTTTTTAAAAGGGTAAATGACTCTCTGAAGCTAGTCTGGGTAGACCGGTGCCAAAGTAACATCCCAGTCTCGTTAATCATTATCCCGACAGCTAGAATGCCTACAGCGGCTATTGTTCAGGAAGTGAAGGCGCCAGAGAAGAAAAAGGTGTCTTTGTTGATTTTAGAGTGGGTCTACCTCGCACACACACCGAGTGCTACAATCAGCACTCTGGCTCAAATGTACTCAGAAGTGTTGTTTAAAGGGAGAGAAAGAAGTAGAGTTTGAATAGGGTTTGATTTAGTCAATATTGTTATTCCGTTACCATTAAAAGACTGGGAGAAATTAGTTAGTTTGTCCACACAGCTACAAGCGGCTTTGACGGATTACATTGGGAAAATTTCTTACCACGTCCCGTCAAATCCCCGCTTGCTTGCACTCAATCAGATTCCTGTGACAGTTCACTGTGTTATCGCTCAGCACCCTCTAAAAGGTGCTCCTACAATTTTTACGGACGGAGGTCCAAAGTGGGGTGCTGCAGCTTGGCTGGAGCAAGGATGGTGGATTACTAAAATTTCCCCACCGCAAAGGTCTGCGCAGCGCTCAGAGCTCGCTGTGGTAATTCTTGCCCTTCAAGTATTTCCTATGCAGGATATTAATATCATCTCAGACAGTCAGTATGTTTGCCAGGTCGTCACCTCGCTGCCAGGAGCTTACGTTACCCCCAATTTGGATGAAAATCTTTTAGGTCTTTTCTTAACGCTGCAGCAGTTACTCCAGTCCCGTACCTGTCAAATTTTCATTGCCCACATTAGATCGCACCAATCCTTCCCTGGACTATTGTCTGAGGGGAATGCAAGAGCTGATGCAGCTACAAAAGAACAGGTCTGTGCTGTCACACCATGGGAAAGTCACTCCATGTTTCATCAGAATGCAAAATCACTGGCAAAGCAATTCCAACTTCCTTTGGAACATGCGAGGGCAATTATTCAGCAATGCCCACAATGTTCTCAGGTTACACCGTGTCCCTCTGCGGGGGTAAACCCCAGAGGTTTAAAGGCTAATGAGGTTTGGCAAATGGATGTCACACAGTATTCTTCCTTTGCCCCTTGGAATCATTTACACGTTACAATTGACATGTATTCGCATTACCTCTGGGCGACCCCTCAGAAGGGAGAAGCCACCGAAACATGTTATAAATCACTGTATTCGCACATTTGCCAAATCCAAAAATCCTCAAGACAGACAATGCACCAGCTTATTGTAGCCATGCTTTTTCAAACTTTTGTCAGCAATGGGAAAATGACCATTGCTTTGGAATTCCTTACAATTCACAGGGCCAGGGGATAATTGAAAGAGCAAACAGGACATTAAAGGTTGCTCTTGACAAACATAGAAAAAAGTAGGGAATGTTATAGGACTTCCTGGAAAACAGGAATGGTGAAACAAAGTATTATTCACACTAAATCACTTAAATATTACAAATTTATCAAGCCCAGTTGAGAATCATTTTGGACAATGGACTAGTTTTCCGCAGCCACAGGTCACCTATAGGCTGCTACCTAACCCTGTTTGGCAAGGACCCGTCCCCCTATTAACATGGGGACGGGACTACGCTGCTGTGCTTGCTTCTACAGGACCAATTTGGGTTCCAGCCAGGTGTGTGAAGCCTTGGAGGGATGGCGGGCATCAAGGTCTCCAGGACCCGATACCCAATCTGGCGTCGCTGCAGATCCGGGATCAGCGGAAGGATCGGGATCAAGTTCCACTGCAACATCATCGGGTTACCTGGGGTCAAATTAAGGCTCTCTCGGCACAAACTACTGACTTGCTTCAGAGACAGGACATTGCCCTGACACCAGAGAGTCATCTAATGGCAGTCATCTAATGGCAACTCTGCACAGATGAGCGAGCACGACTACGCGCGTTCCCAGTAAATGGACAGAAGCAAGAATGACACTGACAGCACGGTTTCAAAAAAGCACTATCCCTCCGTTGAGGGACAGAAGTTTATTGTTCAACATTTGAAACAGACTTTAAGTTACAGAGCCCTCGCTCTGCGAGAGACTAAGTAATCTTGTTGCTGCTACAGCTGAAGGTGTCAAAAAGTTTACAAAGTGTTACAAGTTTACAATGCTTTATATGCACAATGTTTTTTACAAATAGTTACAAAGGTTTACAAGGTTTGAAACAAATGGTTACAGAGGTTTTGCTCCCAGCCATTGCCCGACCCGTAAAAGCAGCACTAGTTATTCATTCATAAAAAAGGTCACACACACATGGTTGAAAATGCACACACACTCTGCTCATCTGGGAATTGGCTAAACTAAATTAAACAAAAAAGGGGGAGATGTGGGAATCACATTAAATTGGTACTGGCACGCCATGCCAAAGCGGGAGGTGTAGCGCTGGCATGCCACGCTGCACCATAACGTCAGGATGGCAGACACAGATCAGGCACACAAAGGAACAATGGAGGGTGGTGGAAAACTACTGGAAAGCACAAGATGAGCATGAGGAGGGGTGCATGAGGAGAGCATGTGGTGGGAGCATGCAGGACAGTCACGTACACAATGGCGGAGGCATGGGGGGAGTTTTGGGGTGTCACTTTTCAGAAAAACAACTCCTTACATGGTGCTGGGTGTCACAACTGGCGCAGATGTTTCCTTATTTGGTGCCTTAAGACTGCATGAGGGGTTAACCATTAACTGTGGTGTGAGATACTCAATAAATGGGACCCGCGCGAAAGAGTCAAGGTCGCCTTCCCTTACATCCATCCTGTCTCCGCGTCGTGTTGTTCTTACCAGCGCAACATGTGGATATGCCTGGAAGCGAAAGGAAAGTCCAATGCTGTAAAGAAAAATATTGCATAGGAACCTGGAATGTAAGAACCATGAACCTTGGTAAGCTGGATGTGGTCAAAAATGAGATGGCAAGAATAAATATTGACATCCTGGGCATCAGTGAACTGAAATGGACGGGAATGGGCGAATTCAGTTCGGATGACCATCATATCTACTACTGTGGGCAGGAATCCCGTAAAAGAAATGGAGTGGCCCTCATAGTCAACAAAAGAGTGGCAAAAGCTGTACTGGTATGCAATCTCAAAAATGATAGAATGATCTCAATACGAATCCAAGGCAGACCTTTTAACATCACAGTAATCCAAGTTTATGCACCAACTACTGGTGCTGAAGAAACTGAAACTGACCAATTCTATGAAGACTTACAACACCTTCTAGAAATGACACCAAAGAATGATGTTTTTCTCATTATAGGGGATTGGAATGCTAAAGTAGGGAGTCAAGAGATAAAAGGAACAACTGGTAAGTTTGGCCTTGGAGTTCAAAACGAAGCAGGGCAAAGAACAAGCTTGTCAACAGAACAAGCTGGTCGTCACAAACACTCTTTTCCAACAACACAAGAGACGACTCTACACATGGACATCCCTCTAAAGCAAACTAAGGCCCGGGGGCCGGATACGGCCCAATTGCCTTCTCAATCCGCCCCGCAGATGGTCCGGGAATCAGCGTGTTTTTACATGAGTAGAATTTGTCCATTTATTTAAAATGCATCTCTGGGTTTTTGTGGGGCATAGGAATTTGTTCATTCCCCCCCCAAAAAAATATAGTTTGGCCCCCCACAAGGTCTGAGGGACAGTGGACCGGCCCCCTGCTGAAAAAGTTTGCTGACCCCTGCTTTAAAGACTTCCAATGTGCAAAAATGGTTGCCAAACCCAACCCTTCTCCACCAAAGGAAGTTTAATAAAAAACGGGGGGGGTGTAAGCCTTCCCATTGCTGTTAAGACCCCACTGCTCTTACTATATAATGAATAAAATTAACAAATTGAAGTCTACCTGCCTGCCTGCCTGTATATGTATATACTTCTTGCTTTGATTTGTTTTTTCTGTGTTTCAAATGTTTGAAGGTTTTATATTTGTAGTGTTTCACTCCTGATTAATAGAATGTTCCATTTATGCTGTCTGTCCTCTTTTGCCACCCACTTTCATTCTGTTCTTTATCCTAGTTGTTAATTACTGCTGCTCATGTCAATTCCTACTTGTAGTTTTATTTGGTTATTGTACCTGAAATATACTCGGAGTGCTGCAATGATTTCATGCTCTTTATTGCAGCTTGTAAAACAGTGATTGATCCCCCCCCCCCAGAAAAAACCAAACCTCAGGCTTTTATATACATTCTTTACACAATGAGTCCCATCTGATTGGCTGATTCTGCTTCCCTCCTGGTTGGAGGCCAATCAGTTGTTGCATTCTAGGATCCTACTTGCCTATTGTTCTAGGATCCAAGCTTAGTACATAACAGTACCTTTTTTAAATAATCTGTAAATGGTTCTGATTCCTCCCTCAGCTGTCTCTCTCCCTGGTCTCTAATTTTTGTTGTCATGCTAGCCAAGTCTATTTTGTTGTTATGCTAACCAATTCAATGCTGCATAAAAAGGGAAAAGTAGAAAGCCATGGAGTGGTCGGATGGGAAGCCTAAAGGGAATGGATGGATAAAAATATGTGCAACATGTATGTATTGAAATTTCAAACAAACAAATAGAGAATGTTCCAAATAGATTTTATTGACCAGCTTATCAATGAGTTTCTCTTTTTCAGGAGATTTTGGAGCAATCTTTTTGGGTATTTCCCCACTTTTGTTTCACCTATGGATTTTCTACCGACTACAAAGGTTGTGGGCAAAATCCAATGCTGCTAATCCTCTCACAAAATATTTTTGATCCAGCAAAGATATCTGCTAAAATAAGAAAAAGGAAGGCTACTTTGGTCTTTTCCCTGAAGACACCTCTGCCACTTTCCACAATGTTCTGGAAGGATCCCAACTTCTCCCTCTTCCATTCCCCAGCTGCCTTATGTGTGAGAGAAAGCATGTAGAACCACAGTATCTTTACTCAAAGCTCTGCCATTGTTCAAAACCATCATTTTCCATTTAGCTTCATCCCTGTTTTATTCAAACATCTGGTGCTGTTTTAAACCACCACTTCTCAGTGCCTCTCCCTGCTTGCTCCCATGCCATGGCCACTGCTGTTGACGTGGTGGCACTGTGGTCTAAACCACTGAGCCTCTTAGGCTTGCCAATTGGAAGGTTGGTGGTTCGAATCCGCACAACAAGGTGAGCTCCCGTTGTTCTGTCCCAGCTTCTGCCAACTAGCACACCAGTGCTAGTAAATAAATAGGTACCACTGTGGCGTGAAGGTAAATGGCGTTTCTGCGTGCTCTGGCCTCCATCAGGTGTCCCATTGTGGTTTATTTTTTATATATTATATATTTTATTTGCTTTTCTATTATATCTTGCCATCAATATGTACTCTGTTACATTCATGCTTAAAACAAAAATAGAGGTGATAACAGATATAAAACACTAGTGAATTGAAGCCCGTTGAGATAACAGGCACTAGCGGGGGGCACAGGCGCGGCTGCGCTCCTGCCGCCGCGGAGGGAGGAGGCTGAGCGCGGGGAAAGTGGGGAGCCCCCCAACCCCGGACGCCCCCTCGGAGGCCGGCACCGCCGCGCCGGGCAGGAGGGGTGCTTCTCGGGCTGGCGACGTCCCTCCCCGCCCGCCCCTCGCCTCCGCCCGCAGCCCGAGCAGGAAGGAAGCGCGGCATGGGGTGGCCGTCGGTGGGGGCGCGGGCGCTGCTTTTCGGGGCGCTGGCGCCTTCGAGGACGCGGCGGCGGCGGCGGCAGAGCCGCCGCCACCGCCGCTCCACAGCCAGCAGCAGCGGCGGGAGCAGGAGCCGCCTCAGTGCACCGCCGCCGCCTGCCTCAGCTCTCCCGCCCCTCCTCAGCCGGGCTGCCCTCCTCCTCCTCCGGCGAACAGCAGCGGGGCCGGACCATGCGGTGGGCGCGGAGCCCTCGGAGGCCCTGGAGGCTCGGCGGTGGTAGCAGCAGCAGCAATGGCTGCCGAGCGGAGAGGTTCGGAGGCTCGCGAAGCGCAAGCGCTTCGCTCGCGCTGCGCTCCAACCTCAGGCTCCTCCTCCTCTTTCTCCTCTCCAATCCGTGTGTCAGTGGAGCGCAAGCGCACTTGCGAATTCCACTGAGGGACGGAAAGCTACGGAGGGACACAGGCTCTTTATTATATAGGATGAGTGTATAATTATAATAATGGCAAGCTATCTAAATTCCTCCAACTTGTTTAATTCCTATATATCTTTACTTTTACTTCCCTTCCACTCTTTACAAAAACTTTACAAAAATTTCGGGGACTTCCACTTGACGCCACGGAAGATGGCTGAAAATTCCATTGCTCTGGCTCTCATGGGGTAATTAGAGGCTGAGATGGGAGTAATCAGCTTCCCAAAATCTTCCCGGTGGTACAGGAAGACAGTGCCTCATCCGCAGAGGCCCAACAACTCAGCCCCGAATTCAGAAGGGAGGGGCTGGGGGCACTGGATGAAAAGCCCCTGAGAGAGTCTGGCTCTCCTGGACGCTGTCTCTGTGAGCAAATCAAGTTCCATTTCTTAAGATGAAAAATTGGATTTAAGTTTTGGACATGCTTCGAGGAGGGAGAAATTACCCTGCTAAACAACTCAGCCACTGAGGTGCCAAAAAGACTGAGTGGAAGAAGGAATAACATCTGGTTGGTATGTTGAATGGAACTGAAAGGGGGGCGAGCCTCTTTTATTATTGTACTTTGCTTCATTATATTACTTGGCAAAAAAAACCCAGAAGAACCGTTTACATTATCTACAACAAGCGAGAATGGAAAATTTGGTATTCGTAGACATAATATGGCTTTATTAAACTGTGTGGAAATAAAAATATTATATAATTAAGGCTTTTGATCTTTGACTGGCTTGGAAGAGGATAAAAGATTCTCCAATTTGTTGATATCAGACAGAAGCAGGATCTCATTAGCCGCTGGAGTCTCATTAAAAATCTTGGACGGTTTCCTGGAATCTTTGTGGGAGCTGTGTCACAGTTATAATTTGGAAATCCACCATATTGGAAGTCAGGACTGGGCTGCAGAACTATAAATAGTCATAGGGGAAGGTGAGCCTTTAATATGTCATTATATTTGTATTTCCAGTTTGATTTGGTAAATCTCCCCTGGAAAGGCTATTGTTTGATGCAACCGGTTCAGGGAAACTATGGAGCAGGCGCTTAGATTTGATTTTATCGGAACTATGTGAAGATGGCAGTTGCCAGCAGTGAAAAGACTTTTGGATTGACTTGGCAGAAACACCAGTGTGTATCTTTACTCAAAGCTCTGCCATAGTTCAAAACCATCATTTCCCACTTAGCTTCATCCCTGCTTTATTCAAACATCTGGTGCTGTGAATTTATAGAAGGGAATCATAGACATAAAATCCACACAGAAACACATCATTGTTTTAACTCGCTTGTGGGAACAGCTCAGAGGCTGCGAAAGAATGAAGGATAACAACAGGAAGAACCAGAGGAACCACCGGAAATGAATATGAAATGCAGTAGAACTGAGAGGATTAGAGCCCTCCAAACGTGAAGCATGGGAAGTCCCCCCCCCCAAAAAAATTATAATTTGGCAGAATATTTGGACTATTTGATATGTATATGTATAATTTGGAATATTTAATGTGGTTTGATTGGATTGTCAAAGTGGAAAACTTAATAAAAATGATTTATTTAAAAAAAAACCTGCAAATTTCTTAGCAGGGCAATTTGAATAAGATCTGTTATTTGATTATTGATGTAAACCTCTAGAATGTATTTTGTATATTTAAGTTTTTACCTCTATCTTCAGTACATTGTATTTTATTTTATTGCTATGGCTAGTGGCTGATGCAAATAAAGATTCTTCTGGAGAATATCTTCAGATTGGTATCTGAAGAAGTGTGCATGCACACGAAAGCTCATACCAAAAACAAACTTGGTCTCTAAGGTGCTACTGGAAGGAATTTTTTATTATTATTATTTTGACTACGGCAGACCAACACGGCTACCTACCTGTAAAAAGATTCTTCTGATTCTGATTCTTCCCTTCCACTCTTTCCATGGTTTCCTATCTACTATCCTTTTTAACCCCATTTTCTTATTCTTCTACATTATTCTCATTACTTTACACAATCTCATGTTATAGCATACAGCTGAGTGTTTGTTCAACCTGTTATTATTATTTTTTGTTATAATACTTCCCCATATAATCTATATATTAGTCCTCTTTCAGTCTCTTATCATCTTTATTTCTTAATCTATTTGTCATACTGGCTAGTTTTATATACGCTAATATTTTGAGATGCCATTCTTCTCTTGATGGAACTATATCTGTTCTCCATTTTTGTGCAATTAGAATTCAAGCGGCTGTTGTCACATAAATCCATAAATTAATTTTTTGGGGGGAAATTCTGACATTATTCCCAGAAGAAAAGTTTTTGGGTTATTGGGGAATGTTCTCTTAAGTTCATTGTACATGATCTCCCAGAATTCTTTTATTACACTCCACAACCATAAGTGTCGGGAGTCCAGTCCCTGGCTTGATAACACAGTTATCCAGGTGGTTCGCAATCTAGCAGAACCACCTCTGTCATCGGGGTCTGGTAGGGACCCCAAGATCTCCTGCAATGCTTTTGCAAAGTTTTTTGCAGATAAAGTCGCTCAGATTCGGAAGGAGGTAGACTCCACCGTGGGAGCAGAGCCGGGGCGGGAGAGTGCTAGAGCCCTGTCTAGTCATGTTTTATGGGATCAATTCCAATCTGTTACCTCCGAGGATGTGGACAGGCTGTTTGGACGAGTGAAACCGACCACCTGTCTTCTAATAAAAGCTAGCCGGGAAGGGCTGGGCGATGGGCTCCGCGGGGTGGTGAATGCTTCCCTCTGCAAGGGAGACTTCCCAGACCCGCTGAAAGAGGCAGTCATTAAACCGCTTCTTAAAAAAACATCTTTAGACCCGGCCAATATGGCCAACTATCGCCCAGTCTCAAATCTACCATTCTTGGGCAAGGTGATTGAGCGGGTGGTTGCTGAACAACTCCAAGCACGCCTGGAGGATGCGGACCATTTGGATCCCTTCCAATCGGGATTCAGGCCTCATCATGGGACTGAAACTGCCTTGGTCGCACTGGTTGATGATGCAAAGGTGAGAGCTGTTTCCTAGTTCTGCTGGATCTCTCAGCGGCCTTTGACACCATCGACCATAACATCCTTCTGGACCGTCTAGAGTGGTTGGGAGCTGGGGGCACTGTTATACAGTGGTTCCGCTCCTTCCTCCTGGGCCATGTTCAGAAAGTGGGGGGGTGAGTGTTCAGACCCCTGGGCTCTCACGTGTGGGGTGCCTCAGGGTTCCGTCCTCTCCCCCATGCTTTTTAATATCTATATGAAGCCGCTGGGAGAGATCATCAGGGGGTTTGGACTGGGTGTTCATCAGTATGCGGATGATACCCAGCTCTACCTCTCTTTCAAATCAGAACCAGTGAAGGCGGTGAAGGTCCTGTGTGAGTGCCGGCTAACAGATTGAGGTTGAATCCTGACAAGACAGAAGTACTGTTCTTGGGGGACAGGGTGCGGGCGGGTGTGGGGGACTCCCTGGTCCTGAATGGGGTAACTGCCCCTGAAGGACCAGGTGCGCAGCCTGGGAGTCATTTTGGACTCACAGCTGTCCATGGAGGCACAGGTAAATTCTGTGTCCAGGGCGGCTGTCTACCAGCTCCATCTGGTACGCAGGCTGAGACCCTACCTGCCCGCGGACTGTCTCGCCAGAGTGGTGCATGCTCTGGTTATCTCCCGCTTGGACTACTGCAATGCGCTCTATTTTTATATCTGTTGGAGGCCGCCCAGAGTGGCTGGGGAGACCCGGCCAGATGGGCAGGGTACAAATAAAAGAATTATTATTATTATTATTAGATGATGATTTCACTAGTTCTTTCGTTTCCCACTCGAGCAATATTTTATACATTTCAGAGAGATTTTTAACCTTAGATCTTAATATCTCATTTTTGAATTGTGATTGTTGGTGTGTAAATCCCAGTTTTTGTCTGCCTTAAACTTGGAATTAATTTGATGATAGTTCAGCCAATCTGGCACATATTCTTTAATTTCCTCTAGTTTGTTCATTTTTGGTTCTCCCTCTGAGAAGTCTAACAGATCTTTGTAGGTACCCCATTGGTCCTCCATATTGATTTTTTTCCCTTATCTCTGCTTCTATTGGGGATAACCACCTTGGTGTTTTGTTTTCCATTTTTTTATATACTTTTCCCAAACTCTAATTAAACTTTTCCTGCTAACATGATTAGAAAAACTTTTATGTATATTGGCTTTTCCATATCAGATACACGCATGCCAGCAATATTTAACATCATGCCCCTCTAGATGCGCCAGTAGCAGTTTAGTCATGCTGGCCACATGACCAGGAAAGCTGCCTGCAGAGGAACACTGCCTGAAAGTGGAGATGAGCGCTGCACCCCATTGTCGCCTTTGACTGGACTTAACTGTCCAGGGACGTTGCTGAACAACTCCAGGCACGCCTGGAGGATGCGGACCATTTGGATCCCTTCCAATCGGGATTTAGGCCTCATCATGGGACTGAAACTGCCTTGGTCGCACTGGTCGATGATCTCCGGCGGGCTAGGGACAAAGGTGAGAGCTGTTTCCTAGTTCTGCTGGATCTCTCAGCGGCTTTTGACACCATCGACCATAACATCCTTCTGGACCGTCTAGAGGGGTTGGGAGCTGGGGGCACTGTTATACAGTGGTTCCGCTCCTTCCTCCTGGGCCGTGTTCAGAAAGTGGTGGTGGGGGATGAGTGTTCAGACCCCTGGGCTCTCACTTGTGGGGTACCTCAGGGTTCCGTCCTCTCCCCCATGCTTTTTAACATCTATATGCAGCCGCTGGGAGAGATCATCAGGGGGTTTGGGCTGGGTGTTCATCAGTATGCGGATGATACCCAGCTCTACCTCTCTTTCAAATCAGAACCAGTGAAGGCGGTGAAGGTCCTGTGTGAGTGCCTGGAGGCGGTTGGAGGATGGATGGCAGCTAACAGATTGAGGTTGAATCCTGACAAGACAGAAGTACTGTTTTTGGGGGACAGGGTGCGAGCGGGTGTGGGGGACTCCCTGGTCCTGAATGGGGTAACTGTGCCCCTGAAGGACCAGGTGCGCAGCCTGGGAGTCATTTTGGACTCACAGCTGTCCATGGAGGCGCATGTTAATTCTGTGTCCAGGGTGGCTGTCTACCAGCTCCATCTGGTACGCAGGCTGAGACCCTACCTGCCCGCAGACTGTCTTGCCAGAGTGGTGCATGCTCTAGTTATCTCCCGCTTGGACTACTGCAATGCGCTCTACGTGGGGCTACCTTTGAAGGTGACCCGGAAACTGCAATTAATCCAGAACGCGGCAGCTAGACTGGTGACTGGGAGTGGCCGCTGGGACCACATAACACCGGTCCTGAGAGATCTACACTGGCTCCCAGTACGTTTCCGAGCACAATTCAAAGTGTTGGTGTTGACCTTTAAAGCCCTAAACGGCCTCGGTCCTGTATACCTGAAGGAGCGTCTCCACCCCCACCGTTCAGCCCGGACACTGAGATCCAGCGCCGAGGGCCTTCTGGCGGTTCCCTCACTCCGAGAAGCGAAGCTACAGGGAACCAGGCAGAGGGCCTTCTCGGTGGTGGCGCCCGCCCTGTGGAACGCCCTCCCATCAGAGGTCAAAGCAATAAACAACCACATGACCTTTAGAAAACACCTGAAGGCAGCCCTGTTCAGGGAAGCTTTTAATCTGTGATATTTTAATGTTTTGTTTTTTAATATTTGCTGGAAGCCGCCCAGGGTGGCTGGGGAGACCCGACCAGATGGGCGGGGTACAAATAATAAATTATTGTTATTATTATATAGGGGTCCTATACCTTTAACTTTTACCTGTTGTGCAGCTTGCCTTCACCTTTGCCCCACTCGCCCACCAGGACTTGTGATGTAATGCACAACTACCAATCCTCCTAAGGGTGCTGCATGATGATATTCTTCTATTTTTATTATATTGAGAGTTATAAACATACACAAATATAAGCTTACTTGCAGCTCCCCCACCAAGAGAAGTATCTTAAGAATAGAGAAGCTCCAATTAACAGCCCTTGAGGTTCTCAAGGGCAAAATATATATTTTTCAAGAATGACATAGGTGCTTGTGGAGGTGCATTTCAGCCTTTTGAGGTGGAAAGAACTTTGGGACACCATGTTCCCCCAAATATTAATTTTGGCCCATTTTTTCTTTCTTTCTCCAATACAGAAAACTTGGTTTCCTTTATCTTTTTAAAGAATAAGAATAAGATGTTACCCCATTCCCTGATAAAGCTGCTTTCATTGTACTCGAACAGTGTGCAAGTAGGATGAAGTTTGGGTTGTCTTCATTTAAAAAAATAAGAAGAAAGAAAAAGAAGATAATTAATATTTGATCCTAGTTTGGAAAACTGGTTCAAATGAGGTGTTTAATCTCCTGAATAACTTTTTCTTTGGATGGGGAACAGAGAAGTTCAGAAGGACAGAAGTGGCATTTGTGATAATGCAAAGGCTAGTTTCACAGGTCTACTTGTGCTGAAGAGATCTGATGTAATCTAAACATAGTTGTACCTAGAAGCCATTCTGTGGGCGGCAAGTGGTGAAACAAATGTTCTTTGCCTTGTGAAGGCTGGCATCTGGGGATTCTCTTTGACCTGGTTTTGAACACTGATATCTAGATCAAAAGTGCCTTGGATGTCCCAGCTAAGCCTCTTCTAAGTAGATCTAGCCTTGGTGATAAACACTTGAGTACCGGGATGTTTTTAATGCTTGATGTTTTATGTTTTTAGATATGCTGTAAGTCACCCAGAGTGGCTGGGGAAACCCAGCCAGATGGACGGGGTATAAATAACAAAATGATTATTATTATTTCATTACACCATGATCTATATATTAATTACAGGGTCTTTGAAACTTGTCCAGAAACTCCAGTTGATTGTCATTACAGTATCTTCATTGATTTGTCATATGTTTTTATGCAGGGGTGGGGAACCTATGCCCCCCAGATGTTGTGGGACTGCAATCAGCCCCAGCAATCATGGCCAGTCATCAGGGATGATGAGAGCTATAGCCCCCCAAACATCTGGAGAACCATAGATCACTCATCCCTGTTCTAAGTGATGCAGGGAAAATTATAAGCACACAATATAGCAGGTGGATTCTGAGCAAAACTGTGAGGGGGATAATGGCTGTGATCTTAGCAACAAAATATTGGAAATAAAATGATTGTTACATGACATGTTTATGAATAAAGAATTGTAGCATAAAAATACAAGACGTGACCAAGAATCAACAGTTATCAGTCTGGATAGCTCAGCTGGTTAGAGTATGGTGCTGATACCATACCAAGGTTACAGGTTTGATCCCCATATTCCAGGTTTGATCCCCTTATTCCTGCATTGCAAGGGGTTGGACTAGATTATCCTCAGGGTCACGTTCAATTCTATGAGCGTTTCAGTGTCTATTAAAGACCTAACATTTTACAATTGGTCTACTGTAATCATCAACTGTAACTGGTTTTTTTAAAAACAAACAAACATGAAAACAAGAAGTATTGACCATCATTTATGAACCTTTATGTGTAATGGGTTCTCTTTCTTTTTCTTCAGCAGTTGTTGGAACCATTCACTCATTGGGAAAAACATTACACATCGTAAAGCAATTATGGTGATTGCTTCCACATCACAGTGCTTTTCATAGAGTGGCCTAAAAGGGCAGGGGGTGGTGGAGAGAAAGAGTTGGTGAGCATCACATCAAGATTCTTTTTGTGCACATGTACACATGTACACTCTCAAAAAAACACAGACTCTTAATAAAACCATTTGTACAATCATATCAAGTTTGCTTCTCTGAATCCTAAACTTTTGATAAAGGTAACACAGTGCTTCTATGTAAACAGTATATTGTATTTCTCCTTGTCAGCCAGTAATCTCTCAGAGGCTGGAAAGACTCATCATGGTCCACCCTAGATAACTGGTTCAAGAAACAGGTATGTAGCCGTGTTGGACTGACACAGTCGAAATAAATAATAATAATAATAATAATAATAATAATAATAATAATAATAATAATAATATCTGAAGACGAACACGAAGCATGAACACGAAAGCTTATACCCAGAACAAAGTTGGTCTCTAAGGTGCCACTGGACAATTTTTTATTTTTTTTATTTGTTTCAAGAAAGTTATGTTCATCGCTATCTCAGAGAGACTGGGAGAGGTCATCAGGGGGGTTGGGCTGGGTGTTCATCAGAATGCAGATGAAACCCAGCTCTACCTCTCCTTTAAATCAGAACCAGTGAAGGCAGTGAATGTCCTGTGTGATTGACTGGAGGTACTGGTTTGGAGGGACAGGGGATGGGCAGGTGTGGAGGACTCCTTGGTCCTGAATGGAGTAACTGTGCCCCTGATGGACCAGGTGCGCAGCCGGGGAGTCATTTTGGACTCACAGCTGTCCATGGAGGTGGTCAATTTTGTGTCTGGTACGCCAGCTGAGACCCTACCTGCCTATTATTACCGGTATTATTATTATTATTATTATTATTATTATTATTATTATTATTATTATTTACCTGTAATCTTCATGTCACTTACTTCAGTCAATCAAATGTTTATAACAGTCAACCAGTCATTAACAGCAGGGGAGCTGACTTGGGCCTCAGGTTATGGGTGCCCAGTATCATGACATCACATTGTGACATAACGTCATGATGTCACGCGTGTGCCTCGGAACCTGACCTCCAGTGCCACCAGAAGTCAGGTTCCAAGACTTCATGAGACCTCTGAAAGCATCTCCGGGGTCTCACAAGACCTCGGACATGACTTCTGGTGCTTTGTGAGGCACCGGAAGTTGTGTTTGGGACCTTGTGGTGTGGGTGCTAAGCACCCACAACAAACTTTTTGTGAGTGCTTGGGCACCCAAAGCCCCCTATAGTTGGCGCCCCTGATTAACAGGTAACAATCTACCTAATTGCTACATTTCCATTCAGGAGTGGGGCTTCTGACAGCTGAGATGGCCAAAGGCTAAGTCCTGCTGGGTTGCTAGGTCACGTGCCTGTGCTGAATGGAGTTTGAAATAGTGGTAAGTATCCCACATTGTCCTGTTTCAGGCTCACCAGGATCCACAGCAAGACCCACAAGCTGCAGCCCAGGGATTAGGCACACAGCTAGCTGCTTGGGCAAGAATCTTAGCACTGTAGAATTGGAAGGGACCCCCAAGCTGGAACCTCATTGCAGAGCTCAGCTAAAGCCCATTAGAGGTTGATGCAGCCCCATTGTGAGGAGGCCAGCCATTTACTCATGAGGAGTCCACCACTGCATCTGAGCACTTCTCCTGACTAAGCCTGCCTCTTGAACCACCATTGCTCCCAGGGGCTCAGGAATTGTTCTGTTTCCATTCCAGAGACCAGGGTCATGAGGCAAAGTGAGGAGATCACCTCAACCAGCATGATCCACAAGGGCAGCAGATCCCAAGGTAAATCCCCTTGTTCTTGATGTAGATCTTCACTTACCCCTTCTTCCATGCCAGGGAGGGGAGCGCCAATTTGTGGTTCACCTCAGGCGCCAATATGTATTGGGCTGGCCCTGACAGAGCAACTAGGAACCTCTCTGCAACTAGGAACCATTGCCAGTCTCTTCCAAGAGTCCTGACACCTCCTCAACTGTTGCTTTGGGCTGTTCCTGAGTGCTGCTAGTTTCTGAGAGCTTGAGAGCATCTTTGGCCACATCCTCCTTGGAAGAGGAGTCATCTAACGTGGGCATGACAACGCACCCCGCTCTTTTTTGGTACTCACCCTGGTCGTGGCTCAGCCTGCTTCAGCTCAGTGGGTGAAACCTTGGCTGAGGTGTCTGAATCAGGGTGGATTACCTACAGCATTGTATATCCAGCTGAGCTGGGATATGGGACTTCAGACAGCAAGACTTCAGGTACTTTTTAGCTCCTTGGTTTTTTCTTTTTAAAACATTCTTACATGCAGGGAAGCTGATGCAATTACTCACCATTCAGAGAACTGCTTTGAACTGATTATCTCCTTGTCTCCAATAACTTTCTTCACACACTCAGTGTCGTCTTTAATATCCTCATCTAGGAACTCTGTGGCGGATGTTAATAAAAGCAAGTCAAGGAAGAACAAATCCTGGTCCAGGTAGACTTCCTGTGGATCCAAGAATTGCATCTTTGATTCTGGAGGCCTTGTATATGTGGAATGTGAGCTTTTACCTTAACTCAAAGCAACCACATTTACTTTTTCCAGTTAGCTTTCCACGGTTGAGGAACTGCTGAATGTGATAGGTGGTAATGCTCCATAGCAAATATGAATATAACTTTCGTGTTGCAATATATATGTTTAAGGGAGCAATCCTACATGCAAGAAGTTGATGTTAAGCAAGCTGGTGTAAAGTATCAGATCTAAACTCTAGGTAATTATAGAATTGTAGGGTTGGAAGAGACCACAAGGGTCATCTAGTCCAACCACCTGCAAAATCTTTTGCCCAAAGTGGGTCTAGAATCCAAAACCCTGAGATTAAGAGTCATGCTGAACAATCTGATTCAGGAGCAGGGCTACCGCTTGCTGAGCCAACCTAAGCCTGGCAGAGGAGAAACAAGACTTTAGAGTTACACTACATCACCCTTCTCGCCACCTTAACTAACACCGTTGCCAGGTCCCATGGTAGAGCTGAACAGGCTTAGGATTCAGCTAAAGTCTCCTCTGGTCCTGTCCCCAGAACACCCCTTTTTCAGGGCTTATTCTGTCTTAAGATCTGCTAAATTTGGCTAAGCTGGCTGCATCGTGGCTGTGGAAAATATGCTGTAGTATCTCCAGCTGGGACAAGGACAGGGAGCCCAGCTGCACTGGGAATTTCCCAGCTCTGCCAGAGATCCATTGGCTCCTAACTGTGCTCATTCTGGTGTATCTTATAGAATTGTTCCTCTAATAGCTGCCAAAGCAACTGCAATTTAGCAAAGGATGATAAATATTTGAAGTAAGAAACTACTTTGAGCATCTGTAAAAGATATGAATAAGCTTATTTGTTCTTTCCAAATATCTCTTCATAGTATTATAGAATCATAGAATCATAGAATCGTAGAGTTGGAAGAGACCACAAGGGCCATCTAGTCCAACCCCCTGCCAAGCAGGAAACACCATCAAAGCATTCCTGACAGGTGGCTGTCAAGCCTCTGCTTAAAGACCTCCAAAGAAGGAGACTCCACCACACTCCTTGGCAGCAAATTCCACTGTCAAACAGATCTTACTGTCAGGAAGTTCTTTCTAATGTTTAGGTGGAATCTTCTTTCTTGTAGTTTGAATCCATTGCTCCGTGTCCGCTTCTCTGGAGAAGCAGAAAACAACCTTTATGTTTCAGTGTTATGCTCAGGGGTATTATGATTTGTTGAAACATGTTCCAAATCTGTGCTGAAGATAGAAGAACCTGAGCCTAAAACTTCCACTAGGCATCTTCAGTTCAGTTTCAGGTATAACACTACCTTGTGGTTGTTTAGTGTGCATAGTGTAAAAGCTACCAGGTTGTCTAAGCCTTTGGCCCAAGCAAGCCTAGTATGTGGGCACAACAGTCACAAATGCCAAGTGTGAATCTGATTAACAAGTCTCCAGTTTAAACTGGGACTGAGACAGCATGTTCTCCCTCTAATTCATTTCCTGGTGCATGCATGCCAAGTGAAATGGATATGGCCAGTCCATAAGAACATAAGTCAAGCCTGCTGGATCAGGCCAATGGCCCATTTTTACAGTGGCCAACCAGAGGCCTATGGGAAACTCTTAATCAAATCCCATTTAGGGAAAGTTCTTCATGCCAGGAAGAGCCACCCAGAGGTTTCTTGTTCCTGTCTGCCCAAATGGAGGAGGCTCTCTCAACACTGCAGAGAGACACAGATGAAGAAGAAGGGAATGAAAGGGGTTAAATCAGGCATGTCCAAAGTCCATTTTGGGGGCCTAATCCAACCTGCTGGTCGGTTTAATCCGGCCCCTGTGGCAGTTTATTTCCTGGGTTAAAATCCTAAAAAAAACCTCAACAACTCCAAACCTAAAAAAAGCTAAACAACTTCAAAGGTTGGCCTTTGGTCGGCCCTCACGGCCCTTCACTTCATCAAATTGGTCCTCTTTGAAAAAAGTTTGGACACCACTGGGTTAAATCATTCCCTGGAATTCCCAGCTCGAACTCCATCAAGCTATGCCCTCCAATGAAAACAGGAGTGCCTTAACACGATCACTGAGGAAGTACAATCAGACTTTTCACACCTGGGATTAGAGTGGAACAACTTGATGGATATAGGATGGAATTCAACAAAGTTTTACCTACTGGAATTAATGGACCTAACTTAGTAATATTAATTAATTTCAACTGCCTGTGAGTGTCTGGAGGTGGTTGGAGGATGGATGGCAGTTAACGGATTGAGGCTGAATCCTGACAAGACAGAAGTACTGTTTTGGGGGGATAGGGGGTGGACAGCAGCTAAGACAGAGCCGCAGACTTGCCAGAGTGGTCCATGCTCTGGTTATCTCCCACTTGGACTTCTGCAAAGCGCTCTATTTGGGGCTACATTTGAAGGTGACTTGGAAACTAAAACTAATCCAAAATTTGGTAGCTAAAGGATCTTCACATTTCAGAGCACAATTCAAAGTGCTGGTAAAGGTAAAGGTAAAGGGACTCCTGACCATTAGGTCCAGTAGCAGACGACTCTGGGGTTGTGGCACTCATCTTGCTTTACTGGCCGAGGGAACAGCTTCCGGGTCATGTGGCCAGCATGACTAAGCCGCTTCAGGCTAACCAGAGCAGCACACAGAAACGCCGTTTACCTTCCCGCCAGAGCGGTACCTATTTATCTACTTGCACTTTGACGTGCTTTCGAACTGCTAGCTGGGCAGGAGCAAAGTGCTGGTACTGAACTTTAAAGCCCTGAACAGTGTTGGCCCTGTATACCTGAAGGAGCGTCTCCACCCCCATCGTTCAGCCCAGACACGGAAGTCCAGCTCCGAGGGTCTTCTGGCGGTTCCCTCACTGTGGGAAGTGATGTTACAGGGAACCAGGCAGAGGGCCTTCTCGGTAGTGGTGCCTGACCTGTGGAATGTCCTCCCGTCAGGTGTCAAAGAGATAAATAATTATACAACTTTTAGAAGACATCTGAAGGCAGCCCTGTATTGGGAAGTTTTTTTTATGTTTGATGTTTTATTATGTTTTTATATGCTTTGGAAGCCACCCAGAGTGGTAAGGAAGGAATAAAAAAATTCCTTCCAGTAGCACCTTAGAGACCAACTACCGGTAAGTTTGGTATTGGTATGAGCTTTCGTGTGCATGCACACTACTAATAACAAACTTAGTTGGTCTCTAAGGTGCTACTGGAAGGAATTTTTTTATTTTGTTCCAACTATGGCAGACCGACACGGCTACCTACCTTTAACTGGGTTATAAATATTATTAAAATATTAAAATAGTATTAGTAAAGCTAATGAGTCCCACCAGCACAACTGGCTCCCCCCTGTGTGCTCCCGAATTGGCTTGAAGAGATCAGGAGAAACCCCAGGACAATGCATGAGGGGGAATCATTCCCCCTGGCGAGCTGAAATGCATGCACTGATTGAACAATTGCCATAGCACTATGTTAAATTCCTCCCATAGGGTCCATTCTGGTTACATTCCCACTAGCTTAAGCCTTTAACACTTCTTAATAATAAGAAATAACCTGGTGATCTTGAGTCACAAATGGCAAAGTCACTTACTATCGCAGGCAATGCTGCATTTGTTCTTTGAGGCTTGCTTCCCATTACTGCACCATTTGGCACCATTCAGTCGGAATAATCCATAGTATGGATTGCCGCCTTCACTTGTAAAGTAGTTGGTAGTCAAGTTACTTGCAAATGTAGCCAAACAGACAACTGGTTATAGAAGCATAGTATAAAAATCAGAAATGTGGAATATATTTTGAATAATAAAGCCAGCTCTAAAACATTGACATAGGATGGGATTTTAAAAATAACTCCAATTTCAGCTCCAGATTCAGTTTAAAAGTTTTAAAATAATTGATATTAACAATTCTGCCTTTACATATGTGATTCATTCAATCTTTTTTGTTGTAACATTATAAAATAGCAAGTAGTATATACCATTTTATTCTATTTGGTTTATATTCTGCCTTTCAAAGGGTTCACAGGGTGACTATAAGCATTTCTAACAACTTCTAAAACTTTTCAAATGTCATGATGCCTCCTTTGAATCTTGCTAGTTGACATTTCACAATTCACAGTTTTGAGAGCTAGCGATTCAAAATTCTGCATTTCCTGTTGTAACCTTGTAAAATAATAGGGAGTACACACCACAACATTTCTAACGGCTTTTAAGACTTTGCTACAATATTCCAAATTTCTTTCTCATTGTTCTTGCAAGTTCTAAAGGTAATTAGTTTCCATTTTCCAATTTCACCACACTATTTGAAAAAGGGTTGTGTTAGTAAGGATAATTACTTTTAAACAACAACAAAATTGCATGAATTGACACACTCTTTCTTCAGAAAAGAGGAACAGGAGGAAATTGAAATCACATACTGCAAAATGCATCTAAGTTAATCATACCAGTAGGGTGGAAGTTGTACACCCCATGAACTCACATTGATGTAAGCCAGTCCATGTATAGGAGTCCATTCCATAACTTCTCAGTAGATAAAACAGTTCACAGGGATCAAACACTTTGGTCTCATGACCTACAATGAGCAGGTAGAATATGGAAAGGAGAAAGGCCTTCATTGCTGCTGGTCTTTGCAGAACAGTGTGTCCTCCAGAGCCCAGGTTTTATAGTCCCTGGCTGTAGGCTGTCCATTCCATCTGCAAGTCTTTTTATTCTTCTGCCATCTCATTGGAACATCAAAATCTGCCTTATATGGAGTCAGCTGCATGGGCCCATCCAACTCAGTACTGCTTACAGTGACTGGCAGTGGCTCTCCAGGGTTGCAGACAGCGGTATCTCCCAGTCCTTCCTGGAGATGCTGGGGATTGAATCTGGGCCCTTCTGCATGCAAGGCAGATGCCCTGATGCTGAGCTATGGCCCACTCTTATAGGGCAGCTAATGGCTGTAGCAACAGCCCAGCCTTTCCCACATTACATGGAGCCAGTTCCACTTCTAAAAACTGTCAAAGGAAGCTGCGTTTACAGCTGCTATCAGACACGTGCCTACATCCACCTTCAAAATACTCGTGCACCTGGTTCTACAGGTCTGGGATACCTAGCTGAGCCCCATTCCAAAATATAGTCATACCTCATGTTGCGAACTCTGCGGGTTACGTGTTTTCAGGTTGCACTCCGCGCTGAACCCAGAAGTACCAGAACGGGTTACTTCTGAGTTTATGCACTCACGCATGCACAGAAGCACTAAATCGCACTTTGCACATGCGCAGAAGCACCAAATCGCGACCCGCGCATGTGCAGACGCGGCACTGTGGATTGCGGGCTCTGCGGGTTGCGAACGCACCTCCCGCACAGATTGCGTTTGCAACCCGAGCGTCCACTGTAGCTATACATGGGTATTCAATGTGTATGTATATGTGTGTGACAGTAAGTGGCAAGCAGGCATGATGTATTTTCTGAGGGACACCACAGGGCAAGCCTGGTGTTCATTTCAGCAATGGCAGTATGATGCCTTTTTTGATGCCTTTTGGCATCAAGAAAGAGTCTCTTTCTCAACTGGAAGCATTTAATCTTCAATCTTCTGCTTGATGTCACTCATAGGAGCCATCTCCTAGGGGCTGAGGGTTATTTACCCCCCCAATAAAAAAATCTGAGTGGGCCCGCCACCCCCCAAGTTGATAGCCATTGCCATTCAAATGGTGTGCATGCACCACACCATGTGATTCATTATGTGGGGCAGGGCTTACTCCCCCCTCCCCATTATTTAATTTAAGTAAGCCACCTCTATTGGTCTGTCACCCACCCAACTCTATTGCCTGGGTTATGAAGGTGCCCTAAAGACTTTAAAGCAAAGACTCTGGTGACTTGCGACATCAATCACACGCAGTCTGCAGTCCGCTGGCAGTAGGAGTACAATATGGGCATGCCTTTAAATTAACATCTTATATTAAAAATCTGACAGTTCCAAATTACCGAAGGCTTTTTACAAAAGCCAGACTTAACGTCTTTCCTTCTGCAGTGTTGGATGGCAGATTGAGAGGAGTTCCATACCAGGACAGACTATGCTCATGTGCCCAAGACATTGACTCTATAAAACATATTTTGCTGCACTGTGTGAAATTCGAGCAAGCCAGGGCTGAACTGATATTACCCTTGCTAGTACCTTTCCCGGGAAAATCAGAGGCTTACTATGTCAGGTTCCTACTGGAAGACCGGACAAATGACAGAACATTAGCAGTGTGTTGGGACGATTTATGAGCCCATACATCGGATCGCATACACACATGCACTGTCACGTATCTCGCTGTGCAAGGAAAAGCACAGGAGGGTTCAAAAGGACAGGGGCGACGCGTTGGCAAGTCCCGAAGTCCGTGAAGGAGACAGTGAGGCTAACACTTCCCTCGAAGGGACAATGGGTGTTACCAGAGGTGTGACACCTGGATCAACAGTGGAGAGAGCACGAGGAGGATGCATGGATGGAGTATGCTGGAGAAGCACATACCTCATGGTGGAAGCTGGGGGATGTCACCTTACCATATTTGGGGTGGAAAGTTTTGAAAAGTTTGCCTTGTTGGGGTATTCATTATGTTAATGAACCTAATGTTTATGCATGCTGTCAAACTCAATAAAAGGGAGCTCCGAGAAAGATCGGGGTCGCCTTCCCGTGAAACTCATTCTGTCCTAGGGTCTCGTTATTTCACCATCCCCGCATTGTGGTGACCCCTGCGACGTGATCCAGCCTACTACTAACAAGAGACGGAAAAGTCTATTGGGCCCTCAGCGTACGCGCTATCGTGAGTATGGGTTTAGCTGAAGCAGCTCAGCATGCCAACCATGCAGAGGAGCTGCAATAAGTTGTTGGTATCTTTCTTCAGACAGGACTATATGGGGCAGATGCAGAGGAGTTGGTACAAATAATCAAGGATCAGTGTCCATGGTATGTGAGTTCCTTTGATCTGGGAGATTGGGAAGAACTCGGGAAATGTCTCATTTCCCAGCCATGGGCTCCCGCGCGTGTCTGTCATCAAGACATGGAAGCTTAGCAGGGACGCAATTGAGAGGATGGGGGTTTCAGTAATCGAGGCACCACCCTCATCATCTAACTCTCCGCTCCCAGAGGGGGACCTTTCTGCCACCCCCTCGCCCGCGATCCTCAACGAGTCATTCTCGTCTGAGCAGGTCGAGGTAAGATCGCCTGCCACCATCCAGTTGTCTGCCAACAGGGCAATGGGTGCAGTGAGGGCAAGATTCCGGAAGGAAATGAAAGGGAACCTGAGCTCTGAGGAGCTAGAGGAATCACTTGAGGAAGTTAGAGTTCGATGCCCTTGGTTCATAGAGACTACATCTCTAGGGTTAAAAGATTGGGAAATTGGAGAGCCTATGCTCTCCCCACCTAGGGCACCCATAAAACTCAGGGTTTTATGGAAGAGAGTCAGGGTTCTCATAGAGTGGATAGGGATCCTAGCATCCATAGCGCTCATTTTGGAGGAGGAAGATGCGGCTCCTCCTCCATCATCAGCTCTTGGCACAGTTGCGCCAGAGCTCCCAATGGTCAGCCCCTCTTCTACTGCTTCATTGCCCCTAGGCAGGGCAATGGGAACTGTGAGAATGGGGTTCAGGCAGGAACAGCTGAAAGGGATTTTAAGCAGGGAGGAATTGGAGGCTGGTTTGCAGACTTTCTCAGCTAGGAGGGTTTTGGAAGCAGGCTTGCGTTCCTTATTCCCTCAGGGGTTTTTCTTTCCCCTCCTTCTTTTTTTGCTGCTTTTCCTCCCCCTCCTTCGCTCACCAGCTGAGCAGCTGCCAGCCCGTACTCAGCAGCATGAGCTTGTGTCACAGCAGGGGGCTTGCAGATACAATGGAACAGGAAGACAGACAGTTAAGTCAGAAACAGTTTGCCCAAATGCAGGAAAGGCTTTCATTGGGAAAAAGGGATTTTTGTGATCCAAAAGTGCTTAGGCAAGTGGAGATTTTTACATCATTTAAGAGCCATTAACTTGATATTGCAGCCAATGAGTGTGTACAATGGGTTCCCCTAATCTAAATGTGATTTCTTGTGATTTTAAAGTATTGGCTATGGACTTTAAGGATTGTCTTTTCACTATTCCATTGTGTGAAAAGAACAGAAGCTTTTTTGCTTTTAAAGGCTTTCCCTTGGAAAGTCAGTGTCACAATCTGGAGATTGGATTGGAAAGGTGTGAAAAAATAAAAATAAAAGATGTATTGTGATTTTCAGGTAATGGTAAATAAGATTATAGGACTGTATTTCACTATTCTTTGTGTTGTGTAAAAAGGATTAAAAGCAGCTGCCCAGGGAGAATAAATGTAATAGTTCAAAGCAGCTACAAAAAATAGATGTGGGGATAAAATTTGATAAATCAGGAGGATAAATTTGTAATTTTCCCTGGAGTGGTGATATCATGTCTTCTCAATTAAAGGGACCCCTACCAAAAAATCATCATGGGACTAGTTCTCTTCATCTTCTGCTGGCAGGAGAGAAAGGGGGATTTTTGTTATTCCAGGGTAGTGGAAGTGAAGACTAAAATTCCAATGACTTAGAAACAGGAGAGTCATTTGTACAGTTAATCATTCTTTCTTTTGTTCTTCCGGCTGGAAGAGAACCAGAGGTGCTAGGAAAAGGAGGCTTCAGGTCTACTGACCTTTCCTTGCTCTCTTTGTATCCTAGCATTTAGCAGTAACAGAAATAGTTAGAGAATCTAAACTGAAATGCACATTTGTTAATTGGTAGGTCACTATGGCCAGCAATGCTTCCCCTTTGTGTAACTCTCTAGGGAAGAGACTCATTGTAACAAGTTTCAGGCAAGGTTAATTAGTAACAATTAGGACAATGGACTATGCTTAACCCATATTGCATGCCTCTACGGCGGAAATTTACAGACCCTATTTGAACAAACGATGGCCATTTATTTGGAAAAAATAGTAAATTCTTGAAGGTTAGGTATTTAGAAAAAACAGTAAATTCTTATAGGAAATTCTTAAAAGTTAGGTTTAATATTTTAGCTTTGGTAATTAAAATATTTAGGTAAATGGCATTTACCTTGGAATTTGCTGCCAAGGAGGGTGGTGGAGTCTCCTTCTTTGGAGGTCTTTAAGCAGAGGCTTGACAGCCACCTGTCAGGAATGCTTTGATGGTGTTTCCTGCTTGGCAGGGGGTTCGACTGGATGGCCCTTGTGGTCTCTATGATTCTATGATTTTTATATGATGTATAGGCTTGATTTAAAAAGAATTAATTTATTATTAGAACTAATTTCATTATTTCCATTGAGTAATAAGGAACAGAAGCTTTTTCTTTTAAAAGCTTTTCCAGTAGCAAGGATTTTAGACACTCAGAAATAGGCTTTGCTTATTCCGCAGAAGCAATTCAGTGTCTTAGCTTAATTCAGCAAAACAGTTCACAGGAACAGTAAATAGGAGAAGTGTGAAGAATTAATTCATTCTATAGTAGCATAGAGCATACACTCCTTTTGAAATTGCTGCTTATTTTGTTATCTCTCTATCTAAAATGGTTTTCTTTTTCATACGATAGTTGTCTTTATTCATTAGCCTCCCAGTGGAGGATTTGCATATTGTTACCCAAGAGTTAGTATCAGGAATTTTGAGTAGATGGTTTTCCTAAAGATGCTGTCTGAGGAAAATCCAGCTCTTTGTAAAGTGTGTAAAATAGCCACAGTGAGCCCAAGAGAATGTTGAAAGTAATTCAGAAGGCTTCACCTAGAGGTCTTTTTGGCTCATTGCAATGACATTTTGACAGTAGTTCAAAAATCACATCTAAATGACTATAGGAATTATCTATTGGATTTGGTTAATTTGGCTTATAAATCGCTCCTGGAAAGATACAACTGCAGGAGTCATTTTTGCATTTGAGTCACAAATTTTTACAACCTATTCCCATCCAGATACCTCAAATTAAGATTCCTTTATTTGAGACTTTAAAATGTAGAAAGGACAGAGCAGAACTCTTCAGGGCAAAGGCATTGTTTTCATTGGTTAATGAGTCTTTGAGGCTAGCCTGGGCTGAAGGTGTGAAAGTAACGTTAATCATTATCTCTCCACAGCAAGGATGTTTCAGTGTGTGGTTCAGGAAGTTGTGATACCAGGGAAGAAAAAATCATCTTTGTTAATTTTAGAGTGGATTTACCTTGCTCAAATGTTTTTTTTTCAGAATAGTTCAAGGGAAATGAGAGATTTAAAGTTTTAATTGGATTGGCCTTATACCAGTAATTCTCAAGTTCAGGGGACAATTGGACATTAAACACAAATAAATAAAAAAAGCAGGAAAATCCCCTGGAGAACAGGAATGTTTACATAAAGTTCTATTTATATTAAATCATTTAAATATTAAGATATTCAATTAAATATTTAATTCATCAGCTGTGGACAATCATTTTGGCCAAAGAGTTAGTTATCCACAGCCACAGGTTAGTTACAGGATGTTACCTAACCCTATCTGGCTCAAGATCCGTATCGCTTCTAGCGTGGGGTCGAGGGCATGTAGTTGTGTTTAATCCAGCAGGAATCCAGTAGCTGCCAGCCAGGTGGAAAGATGGCGTGCCAGCAGCCGCTGGGAAATCTGGGATTCCACAACGCTTCAAATCCAATTCCAAACTTGGCAGCGCTTCAACTATGGGATCCTCTGGGCGAGATACCAGACCTGACAGCGCTGCAGCTCCAGGATCCGCAGAAAGACAGAAATAGAGTCCCTCTACAACATCACCGCATCACGTGGAGAAATTACTCTCATCTCAAGCAGTTACAGTTCTACAAAGGCAGAACATTCCGCTGACTTTGGAGAACCATCTGATGGCAGTTTTCAGTTGCCTAACTGTGAACTCTACACGCGAGCACAGTTATGCTCGACCACCTCGCTATGAACCATATAAGTAAAAGGGACATAGACAATTTCTTTCTAAAGTTCACCCTCCGTTGAGGGAACCAAGTTTCTTTTCTTCTACAGAAAAGACATTGCAACACACTTTCCATTTCTAAGCTTATCGTACCCTCAAACAGAGAGACTCAAGTATTCTTGCTGCTACTATTTGAACTGACACAAAGTTTATAAAAAAGTTTACAAAGTATTTATATGCAACAGTTACCAAGTTTTTACATGAAAAAAGAAACATTTTACATGCCCTCTATTGCAGAGAGACTAAGTACTTGTTTTACAGAGACACTTGCTACATTTGTTGCTTTAAGTAACCAGAAAAGTTGCCTTTGTTTGGTGGGTGGCTGAGGAATAAGGTTATAAATTGAATAAATGTTTTCTTATGTGATTCTATTTAGCCCGTAAAAGAGGCTGTTCATAAGAGGTTATGACATTTCACTTGCAAAAGTCCAGCCTAGTCATGAGAGTGCTCAAACCCGCTCCAAATGTATGATCTCTGCTCATCTCTTTAATTGGGTACTCTAAAACACACACAAAATAATAAAATAAAATAAATAAAAAATCTTGGGATGTTGGGACGATTTATGAGCCCATACATCGGATCGCATACACACATGCACTGTCACTTATCTCGCTGTGCAAGGATAAGCACAGGAGGGTTCAAAAGGACAGGGGCGACGCGTTGGCAAGTCCCGAAGTCCGTGAAGGAGACAGTGAGGCTAACACTTCCCTCGAAGGGACAATGGGTGTTACCAGAGGTGTGACACCTGGATCAACAGTGGAGAGAGCACGAGGAGGATGCATGGCTGGAGTATGCTGGAGAAGCACGTACCTCATGGTGGAAGCTGGGGGATGTCACCTTACCATATTTGGGGTGGAAAGTTTTGAAAAGTTTGCCTTGTTGGGGTATTCATTATGTTAATGAACCTAATGTTTATGCATGCTGTCAAATTCAATAAAAGGGAGCTCTGAGAAAGATAGGGGTCGCCTTCCCGTGAAACTCATCCTGTCCTAGGGTCTCGTTATTTCACCATCCCCGCAGCAGTGGCGAAGTTTCTATCAGTGGTTGCAAGATTTGATTGATATTTAATTTAAGTTGGTACCCCTGGTGTCACCCAAATACAGTAATTTTACATATTTACTTCTGTGTTTTGAAAATATTTGTATCCTGCTTTCTGCTTAGCAAGCTTTGAAATCAGTTTGCGGACTTCTGGGTGGTCACTGCTCATGGATAGATGTGTCTTTCCCGCTCCGCTAAGGTCGGGAGGTATGCGTTCGCCAGCTGGGCTAGAAGGGGGAGCTGAGGCTAAGCGAAACCCTGAAGTCTTGGAAGGAGGTTCTGAGACGATATGGCATTGCTGCAGCGCAGAGAAGAGGACCCCCAGATCGTCTTTAAGCTCCCAAAAGCTGAGCGAGAAGGGGGAGAACTTCTTCAGCGCTAGTTCCAGGGACCCTCCGCTGACGAGAAGCCTGAGCCCGTGGGTATGTCTGTGGCTTTGCTTCTAACAAACTGAAGCAAACCTAAACAATTAGTCTATTCTACTTATTGAACTTGCCAATTAATGATTAAAGTACTAATTGACTAAGGGAATTAAAAAGTGTTCGAAGTTCAAGGACTTTTCACAACTGACCAAGATTTGCTTATAAGCTATAACGGATTGGTTTGGGGGGGGGAGTCTATCCCATTAAAACCTGACGTTTTAGCCATTTTTTCTTGCAGGAGTTATGAACAAAAAGAATATCTGTGTCTTTATTATTGTGGCAACGGAAAGTGATCAAATAAAATAAGGAGCTATGAAGAAGAAATAAAAGGAGACCCTTCCCAAGTGGAGAAAATATAAAGAGGCTCTCAAGATCTTTCAGTACAAAATCAACTATTGTTTATTTTTCAACTGTCTGCTTACTCTGGCAAAGGGACTCCCAGAGTGATTGAGAGGAGATTGGCTACAAAATTATAAAACTGTTATAAGGCTGTTAAACATATCTTCCCCCCCCTCCCACGGAGCGTTGCTATTTTTCCCTGTTGTGGTTGCTGTTTGACTTTTGCTGCGGATAGCTATGGATGGTTAATGGAGTATAAATCAGTCTAACAGCATCTAAAAGTGCCTCTGCTGATTCATGCGACCCGACATTTTCTTGGTCCGACATTTTCCTGGTTTGAGGAACAGAAATGAACTGAACAGAACTGAAAGATATTGAAAGTGGGAGTGATTCCAAAACAAGATTCGGACAATGCAAATTAAAAATTACAGGCCTATCTCAGTATTAAATAATGATTATAAATTATTTGCAAACATCTTAGCAAATAGACTGAAGAAAATTTTAGGTGAATATATACATCAAGATCAGGCAGGATTCTTACCAGGTAGACAAATGAAAGATAATATAAGAAATATTTTAAATGTGATAGAATACCTGGAGGTAAAAAATGAAGAAAAGCAGCAATGATGTTTATAGATGCTGAAAAAGCTTCCAACAATGTGTCCTGGGATTTAATGAAAAAATTGCTTGAAGAAATTAATTGTGGATATAAATTTTTAAGAGGAATACAAGCAATATATTCAGAACAAAATGCGAAGCTAATTGTAAATCTGGTGATAACGAATGAATGTAAAATACAAAAAGGAACTAGGCAAGGATGTCTGTTATCACCACTGTTGTTCATCTTGGTTCTGGAAGTACTTGCAAGGAATATAAGCACAGATAAAGAGATTATAGGGATAAAAACTGGAAAAAATGAATTTAAGTTGAAAGCATCTGTCAATGATTTAGTAATTATGATATAAGATCCAAAAAATTCTCTCCCTAGGGAGAGAAAAAATTCAAAAATTTGGGGAAGTAGCAGGATTTAAATTAAATAAAAATAAAAATAAACTATTAGTAAAAAAAAATAAAAGAAGAAGAGAAAAAAGATTTGGAGCAAAGCATTGAGATAGAAATCAATAAAAAAGTTAAGTATTTAGGAATATGGTTAACAACAAAAAACATAAAAGTGTACAAAGATAATTATGAAAAAGTGTGGTCTGAAATAAAAAGGAATTTAGAAATATGGAGTAGAATGAACCTTTCCCTACTAGGAAGAATTGCGGCGGTAAAAATGAATGTGCTACCAAAAATGCTCTTTTCCAGACAGTCTCAGTAATGGTTAAGGATGATTGCCTCAAAAGATAGCAAAAGGATATTTCCAAATTTGTCTGGGAGGGCAAAAGGCCAAGGATTAAACGTAAGATACTTACAGACACAAAAGAAAGAGGAGGCTTTGCTCTCCCAGACCTTAGAATCATAGAATCATAGAGTTGGAAGAGACCACAAGGGCCATCCAGTCCAACCCCCTGCCAAGCAGGAAACACCATCAAAGCATTCCTGACAGGTGGCTGTCAAGCCTCTGCTTAAAGACATCCAAAGAAGGAGACTCCACCACACTCCTTGGCAGCAAATTCCACTGTCGAACAGCTCTTACTGTCAAGAAATTCTTCCTAATGTTTAGGTGGAATCTTCTTTCTTGTAGTTTGAATCCATTGCTCCGTGTCCGCTTCTCTGGAGCAGCAGAAAACAACCTTTCTCCCTCCTCTATATGACATCCTTTTATATATTTGAACATGGCTATCATATCACCCCTTAACCTTCTCTTCTCCAGGCTAAACATACCCAGCTCCCTAAGCCGTTCCTCATAAGGCATCGTTTCCAGGCCTTTGACCATTTTGGTTGCCCTCCTCTGGACACGTTCCAGCTTGTCAATATCCTTCTTGAACTGTGGTGCCCAGAACTGGACACAGTATTCCAGGTGAGGTCTGACCAGAGCGGAATACAGTGGTACTATTACTTCCCTTGATCACAGAATCACAGAATCACAGAATCATAGAGTTGGAAGAGACCACAAGGGCCATCCAGTCCAACCCCCTGCCAAGCAGGAAACACCATCAAAGCATTCCTGACAGGTGGCTGTCAAGCCTCTGCTTAAAGACCTCCAAAGAAGGAGACTCCACCACACTCCTTGGCAGCAAATTCCATTGTCGAACAGCTCTTACTGTCAAGAAATTCTTCCTAATGTTTAGGTGGAATCTTCTTTCTTGTAGTTTGAATCCATTGCTCCGTGTCCGCTTCTCTGGAGCAGCAGAAAACAACCTTTCTCCCTCCTCTATATGACATCCTTTTATATATTTGAACATGGCTATCATATCACCCCTTAACCGTCTCTTCTCCAGGCTAAACATACCCAGCTCCCTAAGCCGTTCCTCATAAGGCATCGTTTCCAGGCCTTTGACCATTTTGGTTGCCCTCCTCTGGACACGTTCCAGCTTGTCAATATCCTTCTTGAACTGTGGTGCCCAGAACTGGACACAGTATTCCAGGTGGGGTCTGACCAGAGCGGAATACAGTGGTACTATTACTTCCCTTGATCTAGATGCTATACTCCTATTGATGCAGCCCAGAATTGCATTGGCTTTTTTAGCTGCTGCATCACACTGTTGACTCATGTCAAGTTTGTGGTCTACCAAGACTCCTAGATCCTTTTCACTTGTACTGCTCTCAAGCCAGGTATCACCCATCCTGTATTTGTGCCTTTCATTTTTTTTGCCCAAGTGTAGTACTTTACATTTCTCCCTGTTAAAATTCATCCTGTTTGCCTTGGCCCAGTTCTCTAATCTGTTAAGGTCATTTTGAAGTGTGATCCTGTCCTCTGGGGTATTAGCCACCCCTCCCAATTTGGTGTCATCTGCAAACTTGATCAGGATGCCCTCAAGCCCATCATCCAAGTCATTGATAAAGATGTTGAATAAGACTGGGCCCAAGACAGAACCCTGTGGCACCCCACTAGTCACTTCTCTCCAGGATGAAGAGGAGCCATTGATGAGCACCCTTTGGGTTCGGTCAGTCAGCCAGTTACAAATCCACTGAATGGTAGCATTGTCTAGCCCGCATTTTACCAGCTTCTTTACAAGAATATCATGGGGCACCTTGTCAAAGGCCTTGCTGAAATCAAGATAGGCTACATCCACAGTGTTCCCTTCGTCTACCAGGCTTGTAATTCTGTCAAAAAATGAGATCAGATTAGTCTGACATGACTTATTTTTCAGAAACCCATGCTGACTTTTAGTGATCACAGCGTTCCTTTCTAGGTGCTCACAGACCGTTTGCTTAATGATCTGCTCTAGAATCTTTCCTGGTATTGATGTCAGGCTGACTGGGCGGTAATTGTTTGGGTCCTCTCTTTTCCCCTTTTTGAAAATAGGGACAACATTTGCCCTCCTCCAGTCTGCTGGGACTTCACCTGTTTTCCAGGAATTCTCAAAGATTACTGCCAGTGGTTCTGAAATCACCTCTGCCAGTTCTTTTAATACTCTGGGATGTAGTTCATCTGGCCCTGGAGACTTGAATACATCTAAACTAGCCAAGTGTTCTTGTACTACCTCCTTACTTATTCTGGGCTGTGTTTCCCCTGCTGAATCATCTGCTCCATATTCTTCAGGTCGGGCATTGTTTTCTTTTTTGGAGAAGACTGAGGCAAAGAAGGTATTGAGGAGTTCTGCCCTTTCTGCGTCCCCTGTTCGCATTTCACCATCTTCTCCTCTAAGTGACCCCACTGTTTCCTTGTTCTTCCTTTTGCTACGGACATACCCATAAAAACTCTTTTTATTGCTTTTAACCTCTCTAGCAAGCCTGAGTTCATTCTGTGCTTTAGCTTTTCTGACTTTGTCTCTACATGTGCTGGCTATTTGTTTGAATTCCTCTCTGGTGGTTTCCCCCTTTTTCCATTTCTTGTACATATCCCTTTTAAATCTTAACTCAGTTAAAAGTTCTTTAGATAGCCACCCTGGCTTCTTTAGGCACCTTCCATGTTTTCGTCGCATTGGTACTGCTTGAAGTTGTGCTTTTAATATCTCCCTTTTAACAAACTCCCATCCATCATGAACTCCCATCCCTTTTAGTATTACTGACCATGGGATCACATCCAGCATTTCCCTAAGTTTTCTGAAGTCGGCTTTCTTAAAGTCTAGAATTTGAGTCTTAGTATGCTTGGTTGCTCCTTTCTGATGTATAATAAACTCCAGAAGAGCATGATCACTCCCACCTAATGATCCTGCCACTTCTACCCCACTAACCAGGTCATCACTATTGGTTAGGACCAGATCTAAAATGGCTGATCCTCTTGTTGCTTCTACCACTTTCTGGACAATGAAGTTGTCTGCAAGGCCAGTGAGGAATCTGTTCGACCTTATGCTCTTGGCTGAGTTTGACATCCAACAAATATCAGGATAGTTGAAATCCCCCATTACTACTATCTCATTTCCTTTTGAATGCTTGGTCATCTGTTCCAGGAAGGCATCATCTATGTCCTCAGTTTGGCTTGGGGATCTATAGTAAACTCCCACAATGAGATCACTGTTATTTTTCTCTCCCTTAATTTTGACCCAGATACTCTCAATTTGGCTTTGAAGTTTTAAATCATGGATCTCTTCACAGGTATACACATCCCTGACATATAACACCACTCCTCCTCCTTTCCTGTTTGGTCTATTTCTCTGAAATAGATTGTATCCCTCTATTACTACATTCCAATCATGAGACTCATCCCACCAGGTTTCAGTGATGCCTATTATGTCGTATTTAGTTTGCTGTATCAAGAGCTCAAGTTCATCTTGTTTATTTCCCATGCTCTGTGCATTTGTATACAGACATTGAAAACCATTGATCATTCCCCCTAGTCTCCTACTTAAGGATTTTTTCCTCCCACCACTAGGTCTGTGTGCTGTTTGCTCCATTTGGTCCTTGACTTTTGGATGATCATCTTCAGCATTTGATAGACTCCTACCTTCAGGACCACTGTCTCCCTCCCCCACATAAGTCAGTTTAAAGCCCTCCTGATGAGGTTTTTGAGATTGTTGGCAAAAACATTCCTCCCAACCCTTGTGAGGTGCAGCCCATCACTTGCCAGAAGTCCATCTTCAAGAAACTGCAGGCCGTGATCTAAGAATCCAAACCGTTCCTGCCGGCACCATTTGCGAAGCCAGTTGTTCACTTCTCCTATTTTCCCCTCTCTTCCTGGGCCACGGCGTTCAACTGGGAGGACAGATGAGATGACAATTTGTGCATTTAATTGCTTCAGCTTCCTGCCCAGAGCCTCATAATCACTTTTGATCTTCTGGAGGCTATGGCTTGCGGTGTCATTGGTTCCCACATGGACTAAAAGGAAGGGGTTTTTATCCGTAGGTTTTATTATTCCTTGCAGCCGTTCTGTAACATCATGGATCTTGGCCCCGGGGAGACAGCATACCTCTCGAGACATCTTGTCAGGCCCACAGATCACTGCTTCGGTACCCCTCAGTAGGGAATCCCCTATCACCACTACACGTCTCCTCTTAGGCTTGGTCGGGATTCTTACACGTGCTGTCCCTTCCAAGGTCGCCTGCACATTCCCGGAGGACTGACTATGCTGCTCGTCTTCATATACCTCATCAACTGTGATGAGGGAGAGATCTTCCAATGGAGTCTGGTCTTCATCTTCCAGATTTGAGAGCACTTCAAATTGATTTTGTAGTTCTAAACACTCAGAGCGATCCCTGGGCATTCTACTTCTGTGAGTCACGTTCCTCCATACATCTGGCTCCTGAGTTGGGGAACTGATCTCCTCCTCAGGGATGTGCCCTGTCTCCTGCTTGGTGGAGACAGTGTGCTCTGCTGCATCCAAGAAAAGCTCCAGCTCTTTAATTTTCTGGAGCGTAGATACACGGGCCTGAAGTTGCTGGACCTTGTCTTCGAGTATGGCAACCAACTTGCAGTTGCTGCAGGTGTAGCTGTCTACAACCTTTGGCAAGAAGACAAACATTGCGCAGGAATTACAGGCGACTACAGTTGTTCCTTCCCCCTCCTGAAGTTGCCGGACCTTGTCTTCTAGTAGGGCAACCAACTTGCACTTGCTGCAGGTGTAGCTGCCTACATCCTTTGGCAAGAAGGCAAACATTGCGCAGGAATTGCAGGCGACTACAGTTGTTCCCTCACCCTCCATCTTGAAGCTTGAAGTCAGGACACACAAAAAAGAAGCCTAGGTCTCCCCAAGTAAACGTTTGAGACTAGCTCTCCTCAATTTAAAAGATAGGTCAAACTGCGCGCGCCGCTAGGCGCGCGCCGCTACCCTCCAGGCACTGATTAGCTCCGCCCACAGCTAGTCACCATACAAACACACACACACAAGCCAATCTAGATGCTATACTCCTATTGATGCAGCCCAGAATTGCATTGGCTTTTTTAGCTGCTGCATCACACTGTTGACTCATGTCAAGTTTGTGGTCTACCAAGACTCCTAGATCCTTTTCACTTGTACTGCTCTCAAGCCAGGTATCACCCATCCTGTATTTGTGCCTTTCATTTTTTTTGCCCAAGTGTAGTACTTTACATTTCTCCCTGTTAAAATTCATCCTGTTTGCCTTGGCCCAGTTCTCTAATCTGTTAAGGTCATTTTGAAGTGTGTTCCTGTCCTCTGGGGTATTAGCCACCCCTCCCAATTTGGTGTCATCTGCAAACTTGATCAGGATGCCCTCAAGCCCATCATCCAAGTCATTGATAAAGATGTTGAATAAGACTGGGCCCAAGACAGAACCCTGTGGCACCCCACTAGTCACTTCTCTCCAGGATGAAGAGGAGCCATTGATGAGCACCCTTTGGGTTCGGTCAGTCAGCCAGTTACAAATCCAATGAATGGTAGCATTGTCTAGCCCGCATTTTACCAGCTTCTTTACAAGAATATCATGGGGCACCTTGTCAAAGGCCTTGCTGAAATCAAGATAGGCTACATCCACAGTGTTCCCTTCGTCTACCAGGCTTGTAATTCTGTCAAAAAATGAGATCAGATTAGTCTGACATGACTTATTTTTCAGAAACGCATGCTGACTTTTAGTGATCACAGCGTTCCTTTCTAGGTGCTCACAGACCGTTTGCTTAATGATCTGCTCTAGAATCTTTCCTGGTATTGATGTCAGGCTGACTGGGCGGTAATTGTTTGGGTCCTCTCTTTTCCCCTTTTTGAAAATAGGGACAACATTTGCCCTCCTCCAGTCTGCTGGGACTTGTTTTCCAAGAATTCTCAAAGATTACTGCCAGTGGTTCTGAAATCACCTCTGCCAGTTCTTTTAATACTCTGGGATGTAGTTCATCTGGCCCTGGAGACTTGAATACATCTAAACTAGCCAAGTGTGCTTGTACTACCTCCTTACTTATTCTGGGCTGTGTTTCCCCTGCTGAATCATCTGCTCCATATTCTTCAGGTCGGGCATTGTTTTCTTTTTTGGAGAAGACTGAGGCAAAGAAGGTATTGAGGAGTTCTGCCCTTTCTGCGTCCCCTGTTCGCATTTCACCTTCTTCTCCTCTAAGTGACCCCACTGTTTCCTTGTTCTTCCTTTTGCTACGGACATACCCATAAAAACTCTTTTTATTGCTTTTAACCTCTCTAGCAAGCCTGAGTTCATTCTGTGCTTTAGCTTTTCTGACTTTGTCTCTACATGTGCTGGCTATTTGTTTGAATTCCTCTCTGGTGGTTTCCCCCTTTTTCCATTTCTTGTACATATCCCTTTTAAATCTTAACTCAGTTAAAAGTTCATTAGATAGCCACCCTGGCTTCTTTAGGCACCTTCCATGTTTTCGTCTCATTGGTACTGCTTGAAGTTGTGCTTTTAATATCTCCCTTTTAACAAACTCCCATCCATCATGAACTCCCTTCCCTTTTAGTATTACTGAAGTCGGTTTTCTTAAAGTCTAGAATTTGAGTCTTAGTATGCTTGGTTGCTCCTTTCTGATGTATAATAAACTCCAGAAGAGCATGATCACTCCCACCTAATGATCCTACCACTTCTACCCCACTAACCAGGTCATCACTATTGGTTAGGACCAGATCTAAAATGGCTGATCCTCTTGTTGCTTCTCCCACTTTCTGGACAATGAAATTGTCTGCAAGGCCCGTGAGGAATCTGTTCGACCTTATGCTCTTGGCTGAGTTTGACATCCAACAAATATCAGGATAGTTGAAATCCCCCATTACTACTATCTCATTTCCTTTTGAATGCTTGGTCATCTGTTCCAGGAAGGCATCATCTATGTCCTCAGTTTGGCTTGGGGATCTATAGTAAACTCCCACCATGAGATCACTGTTATTTTTCTCTCCCTTAATTTTGACCCAGATACTCTCAATTTGGCTTTGAAGTTTTAAATCATGGATCTCTTCACAGGTATACACATCCCTGACATATAACGCCACTCCTCCTCCTTTCCTGTTTGGTCTATTCCTCTTAAATAGATTGTATCCCTCTATTACTACATTCCAATCATGAGATTCATCCCACCAGGTTTCAGTGATGCCTATTATGTCGTATTTAGTTTGCTGTACCAAGAGCTCAAGTTCATCTTGTTTATTTCCCATGCTCTGTGCATTTGTATACAGACATTGAAAACCATTGATCATTCCCCCTAGTCTCCTACTTAAGGATTTTTTCCTCCCACCACTAGGTCTGTGCGCTGTTTGCTCCATTTGGTCCTTGACTTTTGGATGATCATCTTCAGCCTTTGATAGACTCCTACCTTCAGGACCACTGTCTCCCTCCCCCACATAAGTCAGTTTAAAGCCCTCCTGATGAGGTTTTTGAGATTGTTGGCAAAAACATTCCTCCCAACCCTTGTGAGGTGCAGCCCATCACTTGCCAGAAGTCCATCTTCAAGAAACTGCAGACCGTGATCTAAGAAACCAAACCGTTCCTGCCGGCACCATTTGCGAAGCCAGTTGTTCACTTCTCCTATTTTCCCCTCTCTTCCTGGGCCACGGCGTTCAACTGGGAGGACAGATGAGATGACAATTTGTGCATTTAATTGCTTCAGCTTCCTGCCCAGAGCCTCATAATCACTTTTGATCTTCTGGAGGCTATGGCTTGCGGTGTCATTGGTTCCCACATGGACTAAAAGGAAGGGGTTTTTATCCGTGGGTTTAATTATTCCTTGCAGCCGTTCTGTAACATCATGGATCTTGGCCCCGGGGAGACAGCATACCTCTCGAGACATCTTGTCAGGCCCACAGATCACTGCTTCCGTACCCCTCAATAGGGAATCCCCTATCACCACCTTAAATTGTATTATGAGGCTGCATGTTTGGTATGGATTAGGGACTGGATAAAACTGGAAAAGGAGAAAGCTTTAGATTTGGAAGGTCATGATATAGAATTTTACAATCATATAATTTAGGAGATCATTAATGAGAGTGTGGGAAAGATACAGAGCTTTAATAGAGCAAAAAACACCTTGGTGGTTATCACCAATTGAGGCTTCATTACTCAAACCACTTGGCAAAAAGGAAAAGTGGCCTACATACAGAGACTTATTGAGAGATCAAGAAGGCAAATGGAAATTAAAAGATTATGAGGAAATAAAAGAGTACGTTCAGAGTTGGTTACATTATACACAATTAAATGAGATGTGTAACGGATCAGCCCTTTCAGGGCCGGCGCGTCCATTTAGGCGAACTAGGCAGTTGCCTAGAGTGCCAAAATGGAGGGGGCACTGGCCAGCCTGCCCCCCCGCCCCCCCCGCCCCAACCAGCGGTGGAGCGAGCAGGTTGGGGTGAAAACCGCGGCGGCGGGGGTGCCAAAATGGAGGGGGCGCTGGCCAGCCTGCCCCTCACTCCCCGCCACCGCCCAGTGCCACCCCAACCAGCGGCGAAAATCGCAGCGGCGCGGGGCGCCCGGCGGGCAGGGGGCAGGGCACCGTACGTCATGCGCAATGACGTCACATACCCCGCCCCCTCGCCTAGGGCGCCAAAACCCCTAGCACCGGTCCTGAGCCCTTTGGCAAGAAGATGTTTAGTTTCTCCCAGCATTTTAGGGGTTAAGTTATAACACTGTTTGAATGGCAGCTCGCTCTTGGGAGGCGGAACATTCTAAGGTTTAAAAGGAGGGAGCAGCCGTTGGTTCAGGGTTCAGTGTTCGGGGGAGTGAGTTAGATAGGTGAAGGAGAGGGAGGAGATAGAAGAGAGAGGGAGTGTGAGGGAGGTTTTGGTTAGGTTTAGTTAATGTTTGTGAAACTAGTAGAGGACTAAGCTGTAATGGAACTAAGCTCATAAGCAATGAAATTCTGAAACCGTTATGCTTTGTGAAAAATAAAGTCTTGTTCTTGTTGTGCAAAGAATTATCGTCATCTGTATGGTCCAGCACGTTATATATGCTCTTAATAGAGTGAACTCAGAGAAAAGGCAAAACTGACCTGAGGGGTGATAGTTTGTGTCTTACAGTTGCACTAAGGAGGGGCTAGAGGGCGAAAACCTTGGACATGCCACAGAGTTGCTAGCAGTGACTAGGCAGCTGATACAGTGAGGGATCCAGAGTGAAGGAGGCCCTAGACTGTAGGCATAGGGGTCTTTCATCCCAATAGCCCAGAGGAAGGAATATAACAGGCCACAGCAGCTGGACAGAAGCACTCTCGTTACTGGGATCCCCTTAGTGTAAAGGGAGATCGGTTGTAAAGTCGAACCTCGAAGGATAAGGATCTATCCGACACACCTTGATAAAATTATAAATTAGTAACGGAGAGGCTGACGGGAGAAGGGGGTTCGCAATAAGGAAGACAACAAAAAAGGGTTTAGTTATTCAATTTCTATATTTCAAAAAGAGGTTGTAGAAAAAGATGTGAAGTTATTGAAGAAAGCTTACAGTATTCTGTTAGAATGGGAAACAAAAGACGAAGAGGTTAAATCGGCAATGATTAAATGGGCACAAAATATAGGACATAATATACAATTTGAGGACTTAAAAGCTATGGAAAGTGAATTTGAAATTTACAGATTGTTCTTTGTTGAAGGAAAATTATATGAAAATGATGTACAGATGGTACATTACACCAGTAAAAATGGTAAACATGTATAAAACCTGTTCAAATATATGTTGGAAATGTAAAGAAAAAGAAGGGACTTTTTATCATATGCGGTGGGAATGCAGAGAAGTCAAAAAATATTGGGAAATGATGTATAATGAATTGAAAAAAAATGTTTAAAATGACATTTGTTAAAACGCAGGAAGCATTTCTATTAGGGATTTTAGGTCAAGATTTACCAAAGAAAATAAAAAAATTATTCATGTATGCTACAACTGTGCCAAGAGTTTTGCTAGCACAAGGCTGGAAGAAGGAAATTCCAACGAAGGAACAATGGCAAGAAAAGCTGATGAACTATGCGGAACTGGCAAAACTAACATATAAACATATAAACTACCGTGACTTTAAGGAAGAATGGGAATTTTTTACAAACTATTTAAAAAGACAACAAAGAGATTTGGATTCATTGGCAGGTTTTAATAAACATACACAAATTTTATTTGTAGAACTAGTAAATTAAGCCTGTTAAGCAAAACAGGCGCTAGAAAGCTCTCTCAGGAGCCGCAGCGGCAAGGCAGCAGGAGCCACCGGCACCCCCACCCACCCAACTCCCAATGCGCGCACCTCCCGGCAACACCACCAGGCACACGGAGGCCGGGGGCTATGGGGGCTGGGGCGGGCTCGGTGCGGCGGTTGAGCCGCCTCCTCCTCCTTTCCGCAGGCCGGGCGGAGGGGCTGGTCTGGGTGTGCGCCCTTTCGGCGCCGCCGCCTGCCCGCTCGCTCACCTCCTCGATGGCGGCCACGGTCTGGTCCGGCATGGCGAGGAAAAGGGAGGGAAGGAAGGAAAGGAAGGACTTGCTTTGTCCGAGCGGGAGGGCAGCTGCAGCTCCATGCGAGGCGGCGGCAGTGACCGAAATGATGGCGCGCATGCGCCGCCGCTGCCTCTCGGACACGCCCCCCTCTCCCGTCGTCCAATCCGTGTGTCACTGGAACGCACGCGCACTTGCCAATTCCTGTGACACACGGAAAGTAGTACGTCCCGACACAGGCTCTTTATTATATAGGATATGAATAAACATGAAAATGATATGTACAATTTTATAACATGCAGAAACAATATGAATAAATAAATCAGAAAAGGGAGCTGAGGGAAGTCCGAGGAGGGTGGGAGAGGGAGGGGTGGGGAGGGGGAAGGGGTGAAATGTAATTTGTTGTAGTATTGATAAATTGTATTGATCTAAATTTTTCTCAATTAAAAATATTTTTAAAAAGAATAAAGAAAGTGGGAGTGAAAATCGCAGAGAAGGAACGAATGGTTTCCAAACAGCAACATCTGCTGGTGGGTAAAAATTCTGCACCCTTTTGAAAAAGACGCTCCTCCAACAAGACTCCTAGGAAAAATTACTGTGATTACTGCAAGTACAGCAACTAGTGAAAATCCCAAAGTGTTGCACCATAACCTGTTGAAAAAGACAAGGCTTTACAGACTTTATAGACTTTACTAGTGGACGTTCAGCCCGTTAAATTAACGGGCGCTAGAACCTCTTTGCTCTCGTGAGCCTGCCCAGCTCCTCCTCCTCCTCCTCCTCTTCTTCCCCCCTCCCACCCCGCCTCCGACCCGACCGTGGTCCCCTCGGCTTGGGGCTTCTCCTGCCCTCCTTCGCCGCTCGCCGGGCGGTAAGGTTCTTTGGAGTGACGGGTTGGGGTGCGGGGAGGAGGTAGAGGCAGGAGGAGCCTTCGTTCCTTCCTTCCGCGCGCTCTCTCCCCTCCCCCCTTAACTTTGCTTCCGTTGGGGAGAAGGCACAGAGCCCGGCCTCGCGCCGCGGCGGAGGCTCCCTTTGTGTGTGTGTGTGTGTGTGTGTGTGCGCGTGCGCGCAAGGGAAGCCTCCTCACCGCCATCCTGCGCTTTCTCTCTCTCTCTCTCTCCCTCAGGCCGGGCGGCTGCCTTGCCCGCCGCCGCCTCAGCAGCCGCCCCTCAGACCAACCGCATCAGCGCCGCCCTCGGCTGCGACCTGCCGCCTCGCCAGCCCCAACGGTTTCTCCGGCAGCCGGAGCTGTTCCTCCAATCCCTGGCCGCCCGAAGTCTCTGCGTTGTCCAATCCCTGTGTCCGTGTGGGACATGCACAGTAGCGCAAACCCATGAACACACGGACGCTGGACTCAGAGACACAGGGACTTTATTATATAGGATACCCTATTACTGGAATAGCATTCCTGTTACCTCTGGAAGAGGCTTGACAGCCACCTGTCAGGAATGCTTTGATAGTGTTTCCTGCTTGGCCTGGATGGCCCTTGTGGTCTCTTCCACAATTCTACGATTCTATGATTCTATGATTCAATGAACTTCAGTAATAGTTGCAAGTTAGACATAAGAGTTAAGATATATTAAGAAAAATATATGGATTTTATCTCAGCAAAACAATGCAAAAAATATTAAGCCTGCACACTAGAACCCAAATTGATACAAAAAGATGAGAAAGGCAGAATTTTAATAGTACAAATAAAAGTCCAAGGAGAGAAGATAATTTTGGTTGGAATATATGCCCCAAATGAGAAGAAAGCAGTCTTCTTTTAAAAAGTGGAAACAGAATTACTTGAATATGCAGACCAAAAAATCATTTTAATGGGAGTCTTAACTGGAGTTCCATCATAACAAAAGGACAGATCAGCCAGGAAAAAGGATACAGAAGAAGGCAGACTACCAAAGACTTTTTTTGATATGGTTCAAACTTTACACTTGATAGACATCTGGAGAGTAAAACACTTGTTTGATAAACAGTTCACTTTTTATTCCCATGTTCATGATAGCAGTTCAAGGATACATGCTCTTTGGATTTCTAAAGAGCTGGAACCTAAAGTAATAAAAAAAAAAGAAATTAATCCCAGAACTTTGTCAGATCATATTTCCGTGACAATGGAAATTCAAAAAGAAAGTCAAACTACATTTAGACGGAGATTGAATGAAGATTTATTGGAAGACCAAAATTTTATGGAAAAAGCAAAGCAGACCCTGGAGGATTATTTTGAAATAAACCTCCAGGGCCAGGCTAAATTACAAACAGTCTGGGATGCAAGTAAGGACTATTTATACAACAAAATTCAATCAAAAGGAAGTTGAAAGGAAAAAATAAATTTTAGATGAAATTATGGAAAAGGAGGAGTTGTCAAAAAAAGTTAATAAAGAGTCAGTGAAGCAGGCAATTAGAATATTACAAACTCAATGCTATTAACTATTGAGTTAATGAAGAAATTAGTTGGAAAATAAAAAGAATGAAGCAGAAATATTTTGAACATGCCAATAAATCAGAAAAACTGCTAGCGTGGCAATTGAGAAAAGTGAGCAAAGAAATTTTATAAACAAAATTAACATAGATGGGAAAATTACAGATAAGATGAAACACTTGTGAAATACTTCTCAGAACTTCTCAGAAAGAAAATGAAAACAATTTTAAAACAGAGGAATATATAAAAAATAGTAATCTGCCAAAAATAAGAAAGAAACAATTAGTGATTTTAAATTCCCAAATAACAGCCCAAGAAGTTTTAGAGGTGATAAACTGGACAAAAAGTAGCAAGTGTCCAGGACCAGATGGATTAACGGCAAAATATTATAAAAAACTAAACAAAATAAAAAAATTCCTTCCAATAGCACCTTAGAGACCAACTAAGTTTGTTCTTAGTATGAGCTTGCATGCACACTTCTTCAGATACACTGAAACAGAAGGCACCTGACCCTTATGTGAGAGGGTGGGGAGGGGTGTTACTCAGAAGGGTGGTGGGAATGGGTGATTAGCTGATAGGAGAGGTAAACAACCTGTTGATGACTGTTAACGACTGCAATTGGTCTTGCAGGGAAAAGCAAGGGGTGAGACAAATTGCAGTTGTTAACAGTCATCAACAGGTTGTTTGGAGCATATAAAACAACTCCTCCTCCGTTCCTTCCCAAGGGCCTTCTCCAGAGTAACCCTAGGAGCCAATCCTCGGTGACTGACTCACTTCCTTTCACTCTGATTGGCTCCAACCAGCACAAATGGTGAGAAGACTTCTTTCTCTGTGGCTAGAAAGCTTTCCTCTCATGCTGAAGACAAGGACCTTGCTGGATCTCTGCTGCTGAAATAGAAATGAGTCTTTGATCCCCCCCCCCTGCAACCCCAGACCACCACAGCTCTACTCTTAGGTGTCTAGTCATGACTGAGAACTGCATGAATGAAGCAAGACCACCTTAAACAGGCACCAGCATACACAACCATGATTGGATGAACTATTGAATGTAAAACAGCTGGTTGTCTTTGTGTCCCTGTTTCATCCCTTCTTAGACATGGAGGCAAAGTTACCCCACCTAGGATGCTGTAGCTGCCAATTGTGAGAAAAAATACAAGTAGCTGGGTGGAATTTATTTTGATTAATAATGGCCTCAATCTTATTCACCAAAGCACTGGAAACCACAGAGGCTTCCATCTTTAGAAGAATAGCAAAGATGTGAAGTCAAGCTGTGCTGGACATCCTTAGCATAAAAGCCCGAGTTTACAAAGACGAGAGAAGTCATCAAGCACTTTTATTGGCTTTTATTTCTTTTTGGAAGAGATTTAAAACACAATGAAAGAATTCCCGGTTAGTTTTTTTTATTAAAATGTATGTGGACTTCCTTTTTCTTCCCGTACAATACAAAGTTTTTGAACCAGGGCTGATATTCCAAAAAATAAGAGCATGAGAGATGCAGAATGCTGAGGGCTCCTCTGCTGCAGTTTACTTGATAATGTGTCCTAAAGGCACAGAAAAAGAGGGGAGGGTTGAACATCAACATTCTTTATGAGCAGGATGTGGCCAATGTACACACTGGAACATTACAAACAAGAAAAGAATATTGATGACGCAGTATGTACAATCACATCAAATTTACTATTCTATTCACTGCTTGATCAATCCACACATGCATTTTGGCAAAATGTTCATAGTGGGAAGGTAGAAATCAAAGAAAGAAACTGTGGGAAATGACTGATAATAAGAAAAACTGGGCTGTGAACTTTTCAGTGCTGCAACACAAAACTAGAGGTAGAACAATAAATCGGGACATGCTCCCCACAAGTGGTATTTAGCAGGCATGCTGCCTCTGATACTGTGGTTGTCATGACTAGTAGCCATTGACAGTCCTCTTATCTTCTGTGGGCCAGCCCTGATGTAGAACCATAAATTAGGGCAGGTCCAGGCTTGTCCTAGCAGAACAAAACACATTGGGGGTGATTTGTGAGTGCCTGGTGATGTGAAAGGTGAATTTAGCAGAATGAAATAATAACCTCAAATTATTATTATCTCCCCAAAGCTTGAACCTACTGACTGGATAGTGTGCCAAAACCCACTGAGGGAAATTTATATTTTGCACTCAGAGCTAAAACCTTGCATACACTTGTAACACCCCCCCCCCCGGTAATAGGAAAGAGGCAGGTGCAAGAGATTTAATAGCAAAGAAATGAGTATCCATATTTATTTTATACTTAGCAAAATAAGCCTCACAGTCGGATCAGGCTTGGGTTGGCAGGATCTGACACAGGAGGAAACACAGGGAGAAAGGTGGGAACCTGGGCTGGAGGAACACCCTGACTTCAGCTGACTTTTCCTCACTTACATGGAGGAGCCTTTGCCTGTGTATTTGGGACATGAGGCAGGGCAATAAACACCCTCATCTTGCATGAGCAGCACCTATCCAAAATAAACCACACTGTATGGAAATGCCTATTCATCCTGTATCATATTTCCTCAACCCTTTTCATAACAGAATGACCCAAAGCAAATTCTATGGGTGTGTTGGTGTACCTTCCTTAAGCATATGAGGATTTTTAAGTCAAAAGATTGCAGATTTATTTTATCATGAAAGACCTTGCATATATCTCTTAAACTATATTTAGGTAAGTTACAGGTAGGTAGTCGTGTTGGTCTGTCATAGTCAAAACAAAATAAAAAATAAAAAAATTCCTTCCAGTAGCACCTTAGACACCAACTATGTTTGTTCTTGGTATGAGCTTTCGTGTGCATGGTATCTGAAGAAGTGTGCATGCACACGAAAGCTCATACCAAGAACAAACTTAGTTGGTCTCTAAGGTGCTACTGGAAGGATTTTTTTTATTTTTTATTTTGTTTATATTTAGGTAAAGGGGCCCCTGACCATTAGGTCCAGTCGTGACCGACTCTGGGGTTGCGGCGCTCATCTTGCTTTATTGGCCGAGGGAGCCAGCGTACAGCTTCCAGGTCATGTGGCCAGCATGACTAAGCCACTTCTGGCGAAGCAGAGCAGCACACGGAAACACCGTTTACCTTCTGAACTGCTAGGTTGGCAGGAGCAGGGACCAAGCAACGGGAGCTCACCCCGTCGCGGGGATTCGAACCACCGATCTTCTGATCGGCAAGCCCTAGAGCCACCCACGTCACTATATTTTATATTTACTTAGTATATTTACTTACTACAAAAAGAATGATTTGTGTCTCTCACTTTAATCCCTTAATAAAGGACTTCTAAAAACAGTTTTTTTTTTTTTGTTTTCTGCTTTGACTTGATTACATCATTTCCCCCAGCTGCTCATTCTGAAAAGCAGGAAAGTTGATGTCACTCACCAATACTCCAGCCCTTTCTCAGTGATAACCTTCTTAAGGCACCTTACATCATCTGCAATATCATCATCGAGGAGATCTGTAGAGGAGAATAATGAAGACAAGTTAACCAAGAACAAACCTGAGCCCAGATATAGATCCCAACTGAGGCCTCAAAGGCACAAGAATTGTATCTCTGGTGATAGGGGTCATAGACATGGGGTCATCATAGACATGCATTGATTCAGAGAAAGCTCTTGGTAGGCTTATCTCCCAGTTTGTTTCCTCCTGTTAAGGAACTGGTTGACGTGATAAGACATGATGCTTCATAATAACAATGAACATAACCTCCAACATGTTGAGCCCCAAAATCAGAATGCGTTTCTTCCTGGCCGTGCTCCCACAGGAGTTACAGGACGTGCACGAGATCACAGAACCCAAAAGACCCACTTTTTCCAGTGCTGTGCTCTCCTGGCATGCAAAAACATGTGTGTCATGGTGCTGCAAGAGATTGTGGCCCCCAAAAAGCGCTTTTTTCAGGATGATATTGCAGCGCTCAAAATGGCCACCGTGCTCTTGCGCAAAAAAAAGGATGTCCTGAGACACTTGCAAGGTATGAACAAATATCTTAAGAATGACAAATGGATATGCAGTAAGAAACTACCCTGCATGTCAACAAGCTAGGGGCCCTCTAGGGTGGGCCATGTGTCCTACCTTTTTCAGCCGTGGGCCGGTCCACCATCCCTCAGACCATGTGGTGGGCCGGAGTATTTTGGGGGGGGAATGAATGAATTCCTATGCCCCATAAATAATCCAGAGATGCATTTTAAATACAAGGACACATTCTACCCATAGAATCCGCGGGCCTTAGGTTGTCTACCCGTTCTAGAGGACAGTTCTCTTACTTGAAGATGTTCTCTATTTTAGGGCAGTGGTGTAGGAAGGTCAGTTGGTACCCGGTGCGGAAACATTCTTGTCACACACACACACCCCACACACACACTTACATTGATTTGTTTTGTTTTGTTTTTGCCTGAAAAAATGGTTTGACTTTATTTCATATTTTCTTACAAAGGAATGTGGATTCTGGGCCTCTGATAACAAATAGGTGACTTTGGACAGATACTTAAATCTACAGCTTGGCTTGTGTTTTGGCTTGTGTTATTTTATTTATATTTATTGTTTACTTATTCAATAAAATTTATTTTTAAAAACCTGCAAAGGGGTTTACCAAAACAAAAAACAAAAAAACCCCAAAGCAGTAAAATCAAGAATAATTAACAATCCTACTTTAAAACATACAAAAGCTAAAATATTAAGATTAAAATTGCTTCAACTTCCTAAGCATTTAGGTATGCTTTCCTAAAGAAGAATGCTTTTAGCAGGTGCCTGAAAAGAGTCTAGCAAAGGCACGTGCTTTGTTGCAATAGGTGGGGAGTTCCAAAGTGCAGGTGCTGTCACAGTAAACAAGATAGATATTATGTGGAACATGCAGTAGTGCTTGAAACAACTGAAGGGGAGGTTTTATTTATTATGATTTCACCATGTTCTATATTATCTGAAAAGGAAAACATTTATTTAAAAAACAGGACTGCACAGCAGCAATCTACTCGCCTGTGAGTCTCATCATGATCCACATAATACTTATTCCCGAGCCGACAGTGCAAAAGATGGGCTGCAATCCTATGTACCCCTTGCATCCAACTTGTACCTAAAACTCTGCACAAGTCTGCACCAGAGAATGTTAGAGTTGGAATGGACCCCTAGGGTCATCTAGCCAAACCCCTGGGGCAATGCAGGAATCTCAACTAGACCACCCCTGACCGATGGCCATCCGTCTTCTGTTTTTCCCCTCAGCCAGGACAAACAACAACGGAGACTGGAGGTGGGGGGAAAGATAAATTTTAACAATGGGGCAGATTTGTCAGGCGCACACAGGAACAGCTTGAGAACTTTACACAGAGAGGAACCCCACTAGCATGTAACGTAACAGGCAGGGAGCCAGCTCAGATAGAGAGAAAGACATGGGGGGGGGGACAAAAGAGTACCAACGTCTGTCCATTTTATCCTCTTTGGGATGGTGGCGCTAGGGCTCTGGGATGCTGCCAGAGCTCTGGCACCACCCTCCCAAAAATATTTACTTGTCTTCAATGTATTGTTACCACGGTTATTCTATAGTACAGATCCTTTTTAAATCAAACACTTTCTCTAAAATTAAAACGGCAGAAGTAATCGGTAGCATAGATATCAAAGAAAAGGCGAGAGAAAAGTCCCTAATAGATACAAGGGAGACACAGATACACAAGCACACAGAAGTAAATAATCCAAGTGTGGCTTGATGTTATGTCATCAAGTTGTTAAGTCTTATGTTGTTAAGTGAAGCTAAATCCCCACTGCAGCAGTGACAGAGGAAATGAGGCACATTCATTTTATGTTACACGGATAAGATCATTTTAGTATAGTAAACCCATCCTGAGAATGGAGGCTAGCACGTGAGCAATTTCTGCAAAAGTTGGTGATAAATGTCATCCTCAAAATTACTGCAACGTTTTCTTCAGAAGGCTTTTCCTCTGTATCACTGAAAGCACGCACACACGTACACACGCATGCACGTGTGTGTGTGTGTGTACGCACATATGTGAGTGGATCCTGAGCTTACAGGGTTAAAGTAGCTGCAGGAGTATGTCCCGCCCCCACTGGGAGGGTACAGCCGGGGATTTTCCTTTGTTCGCTGTACTGCATTGTTGTTCTATTGCATTGTACAGAGTCAGTTTCGGTTTTGAGCGGAGAAGAAGCCATGGCGGCAAGCTCCGCAGGAATTTGTTTATCAGCATGTAAATAAAGCTTTTAGTAACCCTACGCCAAAGGATAAATGGACATAAATCTGACATCAGGAATCACAAGACAGAGAAACCAGTAGGAGAACACTTCAATCTCCCAGGACATTCTATACAAGATCTCAAAGTAGCTGTCTTATTGCAAAGGAATTTCAGAAATAGACTGGAAAGAGAAGTTGCTGAATTGCAACTCATTACCAAGCTTAAAACCATGGAGAGACCTGGTCTGAACAAAGACATTGGATTCTTATCTCATTATACATGACAAAGCTTTTTTAACCTTCTCACCCCTTGCTTTTTCCTGTCAGACTAATTGCAGTCATTAACAGTCGTCAACAGGTTTACCACAGCTATCAGCCTTTCACCCATTCCCACCACCCCTCCCCACCCTCTCACTATATATAAGGGTCTGGTGACTTCTGTTTCAGTGTATCTGAAGAAGTGTGCATGCACACGAAAGCTCATACCAAGAACAAACTTAGTTGGTCTCTAAGATGCTACTGGAAGGAATTTTTTTATTTTGTTAAAGCTTTTAGTAGTTAGAATCGATGGATTCAGTGTGGATTACTTGCTGATGCTTCTGGGCAATTGCGAACTGAAAGACGCTGCGCTATTTGTACCTAATCATGGTCCGATGTACATCGCACAAGCTCTGCTAGGCTGCGAGGCAAGAGGGAAGCCTGCTGGACCTAAGCCAAAGGTACTGTGTTTTTGCTTTGAAGGCTTTCCAGTGCTAAAAGCCAATCCAAAGGTTATGGGAGCCGTACGTCTTGGCAAGAAGGAGACGTTTTTCCTGCCAAGGAGTTTGCTTTGCCCAGAAAGGAAGGAGCTGTTCCAAGCAGCGGCTCGCGGCTGAGAGACAATGCCCAAAAGCTCTTGCCGGAGAATGCAAAGAGCTGGAAGCAGCTTGCTAAAAAGGCTTGGCTGTTTGCAGACAGCAGCTGAAGCCTAAAGCAAGCAAGAAAGTCCAGTTGAGGTCCTGGGAAACCAGTTTGCACCTCCTGGTGAAGGATCCGCATCTTGGGAACCGGAGGCCAGCACCACAGAAAGCGTGTGTAAGCTACCCCCGGGGCAAAGATGGCGGAGGCAACCCCTGAGAGTGATAGTGCCCAGATAGTCAGCTTTGAGAAGCTTAATGGGGCCAACTACAGAGACTGGGCTGGGAGAATGGAGTCACTGCTACGGAGGAAGGGCTTGTGGTGCTGCGTTTCCTAGCAGAGACCAGTCCAAAATTCTGGTGAGCAGGAGCGCTGAGTTTTGTGAGCAGAGTGGATGGTCAGCATTCACGGAAACCCTGATGTGCTGTCAGAGGAAGTCCTCGATTTTGATGATGAGGTAGTACAGCCAGCAGCACCAGCTGGAGGACCTGACCAGGGCCAAATCCCAGTGTTAGAGGGGGTTCACCAAAAGTGAAGCAGGAGCCCAAAAGCGCGCCAACATCACCCACAAGTAGTCCAGTGAGAGTCAAGAGGCGCAGTAGGTCAGTAGGTGAGGAGCCTGAAGGCAGAGACACGCAGGCCGAGGCCAGCGCGACAGGCTCAGAGGAGGAACCGGGAACGGTACCTAGGCAGTCTGCTAGGACCACGAAAGGGGTTCCACCAGTAAGGTTCACAGCCACTAGTGTGTGGGCTTGTCTGGCTCAGTGTGAACCAGAGGGCTTTGAGGAAGTTCAACAGTTGCCTCAGGAGGAAGCTGAGAATTGGCAGGAGGCAATGGGTAAAGAGTTGGACTCAATGAGGTCTTTGGGTGTGTATAGTCCCAGGACACTACCAGCGGGCAAGCAGGCGGTAAGCTGTCGGGTGTACAGACTCAAGCCTACAGCATCTGGAGACGAGCAGTACAAGCCTAGGTTGGTAGCCAGAGGGTTCACGCAGAGGAAGGGTCTGCACTACACCGAGGTGTATGCGCCCACTTCCAGAAGCGAGACCATGCGTTTGCTGTTAGCAACTGCTGCCCAGAGAGGTCTCCAGGTGAACCATTTTGATGTTGACGTAGCCTATCGGAACTCTGATCTCGAGGAGGAGCTGTACATGCAAACTCCGCCAGGGTTCGAGGGGGATAGGCCGAATCAGGTGTGGAGGCTACACAAATCCATCTACGGTCTTAAACAGTCCGCTAGGAACTGGAATTTGTGTTTGCACGAAGCTTTGGCGGAGCTTGGATTCAGCCAGAATCAGGCTGACAGTTGTCTTTACCTGGCGGGAGCAGGCCAGGGGCCTGGAATGGTAGTGAAGTTTGGTGAAGCTCTCATCGGGTGGAAGTCCCGAAAGCAGAGTCTCATCGCGTTGTAATCTACAGAAGCCAAATTCAGTGCGCTGTCAGAGCTTTGTAGAGAGTTGGAGTACTATAGGTGTTTCGTCCAAGAAGTCTGCGGACAAAGTTGCCTACCCATCACGGTTTGGGAGGACAACCAGCCATGCTTGAAGCTGGCGGAATCTGGCCAGTTCAAGGCCAGAACCAAACATCTGGACATACGCTTCCAGAATGTATGTCAGAGCATCCAGACAGGCTTGGTGAAGCTGAAATACTGTCCGAGTCAGGTGAACCTGGCAGATGGGTTCACTAAACCATTAAGCTTCCAGCGTCATGGGGAGTTCTGTGAAGGTTTGTGTCTTAGAATCATAGAGTCTTAGAATCATAGAATCATAGAGTTGGAAGAGACCACAAGGGCCATCCAGTCCAAACCCCTGCCAAGCAGGAACACCATCAAAGCCTTCTTGACAGATGGCTGTCAAGCTTCTGCTTAAAGACATCCAAAGAAGGAGACTCCACCACACTCCTTGGCAGCAAATTCCACTGTCGAACAGCTCTTACTGTCAGGAAGTTCTTCCTAATGTTTAGGTGGAATCTTCTTTCTTGTAGTTTGAATCCATTGCTCTGTGTCCGCTTCTCTGGAGCAGCAGAAAACAACCTTTCTCTATATGACATCCTTTTATATATTTGAACATGGCTATCATATCACCCCTTAACCTTCTCTTCTCCAGGCTAAACATACCCAGCTCCCTAAGCCGTTCCTCATAAGGCATCGTTTCCAAGCCTTTGACCATTTTGGTTGCCCTCTTCTGGACACGTTCCAGCTTGTCAGTATCCTTCTTGAACTGTGGTGCCCAGAATTGGACACGGTATTCCAGGTGGGGTCTGACCAGAGGTACTATTACTTCCCTTGATCTAGATGCTATACTCCTATTGATGCAGCCCAGAATTGCATTGGCTTTTTTAGCTGCTGCATCACACTGTTGACTCATGTCAAGTTTATGGTCTACCAAGACTCCTAGATCCTTTTCACATGTACTGCTCTCAAGCCAGGTGTCACCCATCCTGTATTTGTGCCTTTCATGTCTTTTGCCCAAGTGTAGTACTTTACATTTCTCCCTGTTAAAATTCATCCTGTTTGCCTTGGCCCAGTTCTCTAATCTGCTAAGGTCATTTTGAAGTGTGATCCTGTCCTCTGGGGTATTAGCCACCCCTCCCAATTTGGTGTCATCTGCAAACTTGATCAGGATGCCCTCAAGCCCAGCATCCAAGTCATTGATAAAGATGTTGAATAAGACTAGGCCCAAGACAGATCCCTGTGGCACCCTACTACTCACTTCTCTCCAGTTCTGACTGTTCAGTCAGTCAGCCAGTTACAAATCCACTGAATGGTAGCATTGTCTAGCCCACATTTTACCAGCTTCTTTATAAGAATATCATGGGGCACCTTGTCAAAGGCCTTGCTGAAATCAAGATAGGCTACATCCACGGCGTTCCCTTCATCTACCAGGCTTGTAATTCTGTCAGAAAATGAGATCAGATTGGTCTGACATGACTTATTTTTCAGAAACCCATGCTGACTTTAAATGATCACAGCGTTCCTTTCTAGGTGCTCACAGACCTTAATGATCTGCTCTAGAATCTTTCCTGGTATTGATGTCAGGCTAACTGGGCGATAATTGTTTGGGTCCTCTCTTTTCCCCTTTTTGAAAATAGGGACAACATTTGCCCTCCTCCAGTCTGCTGGGACTTCGCCTGTTTTCGAGGAATTCTCAAAGATTACTGCCAGTGGTTCTGAAATCACCTCTGCCAGTTCTTTTAATACTCTTGGATGTAGTTCATCTGGCCCTGGAGACTTGAATACATCTAAACTAGCCAAGTATTCTTGTACTACCTCCTTACTTATTCTGGGCTGTGTTTCCCCTGCTGTATCATCTGCTCCATATTCTTCAGGTCTGGCATTGTTTTCTTTTTTGGAGAAGACTGAGGCAAAGAAGGCATTGAGGAGTTCTGCCCTTTCTCTGTCCCCTGTTTGCATTTCACCATCTTCTCCTCTAAGTGACCCCCCTGTTTCCTTGTTCTTCCTTTTGCTACGGACATACCCATAAAAGCCCTTTTTATTGCTTTTAACCTCTCTAGCAAGCCTGAGTTCATTCTGTGCTTTAGCTTTTCTGACTTTGTCTCTACACGTGCTGGCTATTTGTTTGAATTCCTCTCTGGTGATTTCCCCCTTTTTCCATTTTTTGTACATATCGCTTTTAAATCTTAACTCAGTTAAAAGTTCTTTAGATAGCCACCCTGGCTTCTTTAGGCACCTTCCATGTTTTTGTCTCATTGGTACTGCTTGAAGTTGTGCTTTTAATATCTCCCTTTTAACAAACTCCCATCCATCATGAACTCCCTTCCCTTTTAGTATTAGTGACCATGGGATCACACCCAGCATTTCCCTAAGTTTTTTGAAGTCGGCTTTCTTAAAGTCTAGAATTTGGGTCTTAGTATGCTTGGTTGCTCCTTTCCGCTGTATAATAAACTCCAGAAGAGCATGATCACTCCCACCTAATGATCCTGCCACTTCTACCCCACTAACCAGGTCATCACTATTGGTTAGGACCAGATCTAAAATGGTTGATCCTCTTGTTGCTTCTCCCACTTTCTGGACAATGAAATTGTCTGCAAGGCCAGTGAGGAATCTGTTCAACCTTGTGCTCTTGGCTGAGTTTGACATCCAACAAATATCAGAATAGTTGAAATCCCCCATTACTACTATATCACTTCCTTTTGAATGCTTGGTCATCTGTTCCAGGAAGGCGTCATCTGTGTCCTCAGTTTGGCTGGGGGGTCTATAGTAAACTCCCACAATGAGATCACTGTTATTTTTCTCTCCCTTAATTTTGACCCAGATACTCTCAATTTGGCTTTGAAGTTTTAAATCATGGATCTCTTCACAGGTATACACATCCCTGACATATAACGCCACTCCTCCTCCTTTCCTGTTTGGTCTATTTCTCTGAAATAGATTGTATCCCTCTATTACTGCATTCCAATCATGAGACTCATCCCACCAGGTTGCAGTGATGCCTATTATGTCGTATTTAGTTTGCTGTACCAAGAGCTCAAGTTCATCTTGTTTATTTCCCATGCTCTGTGCATTTGTATACAGACACTGAAGACCATTGATCATTCCCCCTAGTCTCCTACTTAATGATTTTTTCCTCCCACCACTAGGTCTGTGTGCTGTTTGCTCCATTTGGTCCTTGACATTTGGATGATCATCTTCAATACTTGATAGACTCCTACCATCAGGACCACTGTCTCCCTCCCCCACACAAGTCAGTTTAAAGCCCTCCTGATGAGGTTTTTGAGATTATTGGCAAAAACATTCCTCTAACCCTTGTGAGGTGCAGCCCATCACTTGCCAGAAGTCCATCTTCAAGAAACTGCAGACCGTGATCTAAGAATCCAAACCGTTCCTGCTGGCACCATTTCTGAAGCCAGTTGTTCACTTCCCCTATTTTCCCCTCTCTCACTGGGCCACGTCGTTCAACTGGGAGGACCGATGAGATGACAATTTGTGCATTTAATTCCAGAGCCTCATAATCACGTTTGATCTTCTGGAGGCTATGGCTTGCAGTGTCATTGGTTCCCACATGGACCAAAAGGAAGGGGTATTTGTCAGTGGGTTTTATGATTCTTTGTAGCCGTTCTGTTACATCTTGGATCTTGGCCCCGGGGAGACAGCACACCTCTCGAGACATCTTGTCAGGCCCACAGATCACTGCTTCTGTACCCCTCAGTAGGGAATCCCCTATCACCACTATACACCTCCTCATAGGCTTGGTCGGGATTCTTCCATGTGCTGTCTCTTCCAAGGTCACCTGCACATTCCCGGAGGACTGACTGTGCTGCTCGTTTTCATATTCCTCATCAACTGTGATGAGGGAGAGATCTTCAAATGGAGTCTGTTCTCCGTCTTCCATGTTAAGGGAGAGAACTTCAAATCGATTTTGTAGTTCTAAACACTCAGAGCGATCCCTGGGCCTTCTACTTCTGTGAGTCACGTTCCTCCATACATCTTGCTCCTGTGTTGGGGAACTGACCTCCTCCTCAGGGATTTGCCCTGTCTCCTCCTTGGTGCAGACAGTGTGCTCTGCTGCATCCAAGAAAAGCTCCAGCTCTTTAATTTTCTGGAGCGTAGATACACGGGCCTGAAGTTGCCGGATCTTGTCTTCTAGTAGGGCAACCAACTTGCAGTTGCTGCAGGTGTAGCTGCCTACATCCTTTGGCAAGAAGGCAAACATCGTGCAGGAATTGCAGGCGACTACAGTTGTTCCCTCACCCTCCATCTTGTAGCTTGAAGTCAGGACAAAAAAAAAGAAGCCTAGAAGCCTAGGTCCCCCCAATAAACGTTTGAGACTAGCTCCCCTCTATCCAAAAGATGGGTCAAACTGCGCGCGCCTGGCGGCGCACGCCGCTGCCCTCCGGGCACTGATTAGCTCCGCCCACAGCTAGTCACCTGACAAACACACACACACAAGCCAGAAACAAACACACACACACAAGCCTGGACAGTCACACAAATCCAAGAGGCAGAAGCCCTAGAAAACAACCACAAGCCCTTGTGCTCCCTCCTCAGTCGCTGCCCTCCAGGCAACCATGCTTGGTTGCTCCTTTCCGCTGTATAATAAACTCTAGAATCTTTCCTGGTATTGATGTCAGGCTGACTGGGCGATAATTGTTTGGGTCCTCTCTTTTCCCCTCTTTGAAAATAGGGACAACATTTGCCCTCCTCCAGTCTGCTGGGACTTCGCCTGTTCTCCAGGAATTCTCAAAGATTACTGCCAGTGGTTCTGAAATCACCTCTGCCAGTTCTTTTAATACTCTTGGATGTAGTTCATCTGGCCCTGGAGACTTGAATACATCTAAACTAGCCAAGTATTCTTGTACTACCTCCTTACTTATTCTGGGCTGTGTTTCCCTTCCTGTATCACCTGCTCCATATTCTTCAGGTCTGGCATGAATGTACAGTTTGCTGTACTTAGCCTCGAGATGGGAGACTGAAAGGGCTTAAAAAATAAAAAATAAAAGTCTTGTTTCTAGGAATATTTTTCTGCAAAAGCATCAGACTGGTTGTCAAAAGTGTGAACTTCATTAATATACCTGTTGTAAGAATTTTAAGGTCATATATATATATATATATATATATATATATATATATATATATAATGTTCATAAGTGTTCCAAGCAAACAAGGCCACATGTCTGAAGACAGCCCACAGGCCTGTCTCCGTTTTGACTCCCAGCTGACCAGTATTTCTCTGCAAGGAAGGAGGGGGTGATTGTCTCAGTGATAATTCCTGGCTTCCTGATACCTGAGTGCCAGACAAAAGGGTGTGATTAACTTGGCTGGGAAACAGGGAAATGTAAATATCTCTTTTATTTTACTTGATGGGTTTTTGGTGGAGGGCAAGAGGAGGCATGGGGAGGGTCAAGGATGCTCAGATTACTGCTACCAGACCTCCCCTTTCATGATGTAACTGATGTATCTGGGAGGGGGTCCTGGGTTACACCCCTTTTGTGATGTATGTATGATGTATAGGGCGGGAGGGGGGAATTTCAAAAGTCTATATAGGAGCTGGCACACCATTGTTCTGGGTTCCTCCTCCCTCCTCCATTTTGGGAGTGAGGGCCCTGTTGCAACAGATATAATAAAGATTTTGCTTCTCAATTTTTCTCTGGTTGGCCTCTGTAATTTACTCCTACCGATGGAGAACCTGAAAAGGCTCTTGTGTACCCCATAAGGGAATAAGAGCAGATTTCTGTTTATTTCAGACCCTATTTAAAGGAATTGGTCAATTAGCCACAGAATTGCTTTGCTGATTTTTCTCATCTTCTTTTAAATACACAACTGCTTTGGGGGATGGAAGTGTGGTCAAGCACACAGCATCATGGAACTATTAATCAGCCATCACCAGGCTTCTTTGAGTGTCTGTCACCAAAAGCAATAAATGCAATAATATTAGCAAAGCTTTAAAACCCTACAGGTGAGAAGGCAGGTCTGAGAAAATCACTTAGGGTCACTTGTGTAGATTGGCATGAAGCAAGCCATGTGGGCTAACTATGAATTGTGCATATTGCATTGATCAGATGCATCAATCAAAATAACTTCCAGCCCCCCTCTGTAGTTTGCTCGTTTGACTGCATCCTACCCATGCAAGGGAGACTGGCGGGGGGTGGCGGGGGAGGGGGATGCTATCCATGCAAGGGAGACTGGTGGCCGATGTGAAGAAATTGAGATTAGGCCCAGTAGATTCGGCCTTGCCTTGCCTTGCCTTGCCTTCGCGCCGCCCCCTGCCTTCAGCCAATTAACTAGTTGGCCTGGTGGTGGGGTGAAGGCACGGCAAGGCCAAATATACCGTACTCGGCCTAGTCTCATTTTCTTTACATAGGGCAACTTTCTGGGACCTGGGAAGCCCAGCGCCTGGTTCCAAACCACCTCGGAGGGCAGGGCAGTAATTGTTCTTGATAATTTTGTCACCCCCCTCCGCGATGGCACCCGGGCTGCCCCCCCCCATATGAGGGCATTTCTGATTTAAACATAAGGGGCCATAAAAAGAGGGAGAGCACCAGGGGCCTTGAAGGTCTCTCTAATCAGTTCTACCACTTTTCAGGCTACCTTATTCTGCTATGCAGGTAAACCAGGCCCCCCTTACCAGATAAGAAACGTGCATAATGATCATAGTTTGGGTGGTCATATCCTCCCCCTCTAAAGTGTTACCTGGTCTAAGCCCAGTTTAAAGACAAACAACCCTAAGAAGCAAGAACTGAAGAGGTCTTGAAGTTGCCCATCAAGACCTGGCATCTGCTGAGCACTTGAGTCTCCTGATGTATTCCACACTGTGGCGATATGTTTTTCTATTTAACTTCTAGTAATTTAAATTAAATGTACATTAATTAAATTAAATTTTATTTCTTGTCATTATACGAGTAATTTCATAACAATTATATCTAAATTTGCATATATACTACCATATGCAAATTTTGTGCAGACTGATAACATTTAAAAAAATATTCCTTTAGGAATGCATGGTGGGGTGCTTTTATTTTTGGAACAGGACACTGAAGCAGAAGGTCCCTCTCAGAACCTGGCCTAGGTCTCCAACATATATGTATGTATGAAATAATAGTCTATAAAGTCTCATTACATAATAACCAATTGTTTCACAGTTCATGCTCCAACCTGCATCCTGCCCTTCTGCTAAAGATCTTGCAGAGGCAGGTCATCATCCAGGGTCTGAGGAAGTAAAAATCTGCTTAGGTTCTTTCCCCCTCTCCCAAACTGCACCAGGCAACTTCAAACCTGCTCAGGTTATCAAGTGGGAATTGCATCAGTCTGGTGAATCATGCACCTGTTGGTTAATGTGCATAGTCTCAGGACTTCCAAGCTGTCTTGGAGTATAAGCTTTAGAGTAGGAAGTGTGGAACCTGGGACCCAGAGGCCAAATCCAGCTCTCTTTATCCAGCTTTCAAGACTTCCTCAGGCCAAGCACACACACCCCTCCTGCTTTAGCATGGCTCGTCATTAATGCCTGTTTATGCATTCTTTCCCCTAATAGATGCACTTTTGCATATGTTTATTGGCTGGAGTACTGCATTGCAAAATTCGGGGAAATATTAATGGCCTGTCTCTTTTTAGAAATAAGCCACTCATCTTGAGACATACAGTACATGCACAAGCAGGGGGAAAAAGAGTCACTCACAATCACAGGAAATGTTGCATTTGTTCTGTGAGGGCTGCCTCTCATTAAAGCACCATTCCTGGCCACTCAGATGGAATAGCCCATAGTGTGGGACACCCTCTTCTGTCTCGTAGTATTCAGTGTTGTAATTAGCTGGGAATCCAGCCATACAGACATCTGGTAGGGAAGCAAAGTATAAAAACTATGGACTCAGAATGCCCTTTCTTTCCTAAAATCAGTTCCCAAACACAGAAACAGAAAAGCATTTTTTAAACTTCTCCAAAAATCCTGTTGTTTAAACACGTTCAAAACATTGACATACCCTTTCTTGGTTTTGACATTCTGAGTTTTGAAATGCTGTTGTTTCTATTTCAGCATTCTTAAAATAGCAATGTTTCTAATAGCTTTTAACATTTCCTAAAACATTCTGAATTATCTAGTGCTACCTTTAATCTTGCAACTGATGAAGTTCATGAAAATTTACTATATCATAAATCAGCCTTTAAGGTGCCACAAAACTCTTTATTTTCAATCTTGCCTACTCTGTCAGTTCTCATTTCCAGATATGCCACATTATTTTAAAATGGTCAAAGATAATAACAATAATACTGTAAACAAAAAACCCAAACAGATCCATAAAAATTGCTACACATGTCACCTAGAAATGAGAAACCAAAGGGAGGTTGGGATCCACAACAAATTGGATGTAAATTTATCCTAACAGTGAAGCCAGACATTGTACGTCCAACAAACAAGACTCACATTGTTTAACGTCAATCCCGCGAAAGCCATCCAGCCCAAGATCTCTCAGCTTGTAAAACAATTCACAATCCTCAAACTTCCTTGTCTCGTTTGCTACCATGAGCAGGCAGAATGACAGAAGGTGAAGTGTCTTCATTGCCAAACGTCTCTCAAGTCCAGAGCCTCAGCTTTTTATGGCCCCTGCCTTTGGACTGTAGGCTGCCCAATCCATGGTAAATTGCATCATGAGTTGCATTTCCTGTTAGTCCTACTTCAAGTAGCTCTTCTGAAATCAGTGGACACAGCTAACTCAGGTCCATTACTTTCAGTGGCCCCCTCACAGATGTTTGTGATTCTTTTCTTTGTTTTCTTTTTAATATGAGCAAATTAAAAAAAAAATTCTCAAAGTATGTCCAGATGAGCCAACCCATTGTTCTTCTCAGGCATCTTATACACTGTGGTCACATCCCTGAAACTAGAGACAAAGCATGTTTCTCATTTACAGTCAAAATAAATTAAAACAATTCTTTAAAAAAATAGTTAAAAGGACTCTTCTTAAAAACCTAAAAATTCCCTTAAAAGAATCAAGTCTTCAAAAAAGTTATATGATCTAATAAAGTCTTTAAAAGAATCCTTCCAAAAGAATTTAAAACTTATAATGTAGCACCTTAGAGACCAACTGAGTAGTTTTAGGTATAAGCTTTCGTGTACATGCACACTTCTTCAGATACACTGAAACAAAAGTCACCAGACCCTTCTTCAGGTATACCCAGAACAAACTTAGTTGATCTCTAAAGTGCTACTGGACAATTTATTTATTTTTTTAATTTCACTCAGTAGTTAGAGAAATAAAAGAACAAATCCTCTTTGCCAAAACAGCACCTATTGGAATCATTGATTCATTCATTCACTTATTCAAGTTATATCCCACTTACTGACAGGCGTCTCTAATTGCATGCTGCTGTCCATTGCCAACTCTATAGGGAGAGATTAACTATGTCATTAAGTTATTATTAATTAAGATTAGGAATACACTAGAGATTAGAGGAGAAATTCAGTTCAGTTCACATTTAAAAGCAAACCTACCAAATTTGCACTTGCTGAAACAATACCGAAACTGTAACACAGCCATCCTTCCAAATTTGCCCTTCTCTGAATTGCAGCTTTCCAGCCAAGGAATGGGCACAAAAATTCATATACCAAGGTAAAGTGTGTCTAGAAATGCATAAATTAGGTTTTTTTAAAAGCATCATGTTAGGGGGACTTCGTTTGCAAAAACGTGTATATTAAAAGAAATTTGTAATAAAATTATCATGAGGGCTGTTTTTAATGGCAAACTAATATGGAAATGTGGAGAACTGAACCCAAGCTTGGAAAAATGACAAAAAGAGAGAAACCAAAAGAGACAGATCCACCCACCCTTAGAACACACACACACACACACGCACACACACACACACACACACACACTTTCCAGCAGCCTTAGCAGCCTTTGAAATTATCAGGAGCAAAATTTGTTTTGTTTTGTTTTGTTTTAAAAAGAAACAGCACATAGGTTAGGAAAACTATAATAAGCTCTCAAGTTTTGATATTTGGAAGACTGTAGTTTTTTGAGATGCGTTTTCAGTAGACTTTCTGAAGGGGAGGGGGTTTCATCATTGTGCTACTCCAGGTAATAATTTTGGGCTCATTTCACTCTCCCTACTCCAGTAATGTCGGCTGACTTCATCTATTTAAAAATAACAAGCTGGTGCTGTCATATTCCCTTATCAGCATACTTTCACAATTTATCTGAGTATTCCGTGGGATGGCGCACAGGTTGTTCTCATTAGAGGAGGCCTTTCATCTTTTTTCAGAATCTTCAAATCAAGATCAGTTAAACTGAAGTATTTAATCTACAGCCGTCTGCAAATGGCCTCTTGAAATTATTCACACTATTTGGGAGCAGATACCACTTTATGTTCTGCCTGACTCTGCAGCATAAATTGTGCAGAGAATCAAAGAAATAGAAAGGATGTGCTGCCAATCAGATGGAATACTGTTGTGGTCCTGGGTTTCAAATGATCACTTAAAAGTCACATCGTGGAATTGTGGCATGAATGCTTCTCTTCAGGAGCTTTGGCGAGAAAAGTTCTAATGTTTAAAGTAAACAAAACCCATTATGTTTCTGTTTCAACCGCCAAACCTTTCAGGGGAGAATTTACAACAGTTTGGCACCATTTTTGAAGAGAATTGGATAACGTCAGATTTTTGGTGAAATTGTGACTTTTTTCAAAAAAAGTTTTTCCGCAGGTGAAGTCGCCGTGGCCTGATTTTCTAGCGTCGGATAAAAACACTTCTATTGCCACCGCCAAACGTCTCAGGGGAGAATTTGCAACAATTTGGCAAGATTTTTGAGAGAATTGGATAACGTCAGAGTTTTGGTGAAATTGTGAGATTTTCAAATAAAGTTTTTCCCAGATTAAGACGCAGAGGCCTGATTTTCTGGCTTAAGATAAAAACGCTTCTGTTTCCACTCCCAAACCTTTCAGGGGAGAATTTGCAAAACTTTGGCACCATTTCTGAGAGAAATGGATAACGTCAAATTTTTGGTGAAATTGTGAAATTTTCAAAAAAGTTTTTTCCGCAGGTGTAGTCGCCAAGGCCTGATTTTCTAGCGTACGGAAAAAACGCTTTTGTTTCCACCACCTAACCCTAACCCTAACCCTAACCCTAACCCTAACCCGGATTTCCTAGCCAATCATAAAAACACTATTGTTTCCACTGCGAAATATTTCAGGGGAGAATTTGCAACAGTTTCGCACCAATTTTAAGAGAATTGCATAACGTCACAGTTTGGGTGAAATTTTAAAATTTTCAAAAAAAGGTTTTCTGCAGGTGAAGTCACCAAGCCCTGATTTTCTGGCATAGGATAAAAACGCTTCTGTTTCCACCACCTAACCCTAACCCTAACACTAACCCTAACAATAATACTAACACTAACCCTAACCCTGATTTTCTAGCCAAGGATAAAAACACTATTGTTGTTTTTGTGAGATTTCAAGTAAGGTTTTTCCAAGATTAAGACGCCTAGGATAAAAACGCTTCTGATTCCACTGTGAAATCTTTCAGGGGAGAATTTACAATAGTTTGGCATGACTTTTGAGAGAATTGGATAACGTCAGTTTTTTCGTGAAATTGTGACATTTTTCAAAAAAAGTTTTTCCGCAGGTGAAGTCGCCGACGTCTCATTTTCTGGCGTCAGATAGAAATGCTACTATTTCCACCGCCACACGTCTCAGGGGAGAATTTGCAAAAATTTGGCACGGTTTTGAGAGAATTGGATAACGTCAGATTATTGGTGAAATTGTGAGATTTTCAGATAAAGTTTTTCCCAGATTAAGATGCTGAGTTCTGATTTTCTGGCCTAGGATAAAAACGCTTTTGGCACCATTTCTGAGAGAATTTGATAACGTCAAATTTTTGGTGAAATTGTGAAATTTTCAAAAAAGTTTTTTCCGCAGGTGAAGTCACCAAGGCCTGATTTTCTAGCGTACGGAAAAAACGCTTTTGTTTCCACCACCTAACCCTAACCCTAACCCTAACCCGGATTTCCTAGCCAAGGATAAAAACACTGTTGTTTCCACTGCGAAATATTTCACGGGAGAATTTGCAACAGTTTCGCACCAATTTTAAGAGAATTGCATAACGTCACAGTTTGGGTGAAATTTTAAAATTTTCAAAAAAGGGTTTTCTGCAGGTCACCGAGCCCCTGATTTTCTGGCATAGGATAAAAACGCTTCTGTTTCCACCACCTAACCCTAACCCTAACCCTAACACTAACCCTAACCCTAACACTAACACTAACACTAACACTAACACTAACACTAACACTAACCCTGATTTTTTAAACAAAATGAACACGTGTAGTTAGGTGTATTTGAGCTGTTAATGCCAAATCACGCAAATAAGCCAAACTGAACGTTAGGAAAGCCAAGTACATCCGAACTAGCTTCTTTCAGGTCGAAATGCATAGAAAACACACCAACAAGTTTCCATCGTGTTCATTTGCAAAGTTAGGTGTATTTGAGCTGTTAATGCAAAATCACGCAAATAAGCCAAACTGAATGTTAGGAAAGCAAAGTACATCCGAACTAGCTTATTTCAGGTCGAAATGCATGGAAAACACACCAACAAGTTTCCATCGTGTTCATTTGCAAAGTTAGGTGTATTTGAGCTGTTAATGCAAAATCACGCAAATAAGCCAAACTGAACGTTAGGAAAGCCAAGTACATCCGAACTAGCTTCTTTCAGGTCGAAATGCATAGAAAACACACCAACAAGTTTCCAACGTGTTCATTTGCAAAGTTAGGTGTATTTGAGCTGTTAATGCCAAATCACGCAAACAAGCCAAACTGAACGTTAGGAAAGCCAAGTACATCCTAACATGCTTCTTTCAGGTCGAAATGCATGGAAAACACACCAACAAGTTTCCATCGTGTTCATTTGCAAAGTTAGGTGTATTTGAGCTGTTAATGCCAAATCACGCAAATAAGCCAAACTGAACGTTAGGAAAGCCAAGTACATCCGAACTAGCTTCTTTCAGGTCGAAATGCATAGAAAACACACCAACAAGTTTCCATCGTGTTCATTTGCAAAGTTAGGTGTATTTGAGCTGCTAATGCCAAATCACGCAAATAAGCGAAACTGAACGTTAGGAAAGCCAAGTACATCCTAACATGCTTCTTTCAGGTCGAAATGCATATAAAACTCACCAACAAGTTTCTATCGTGTTCATTTGCAAAGTTAGGTGTATTTGAGCTGTTAATGCCAAATCACGCAAATAAGCCAAACTGAACGTTAGGAAAGCCAGGTACATCCGAACTAGCTTCTTTCAGGTCGAAATGCATAGAAAACACACCAACAAGTTTCCATCATGTTCATTTGCAAAGTTAGGTGTATTTCAGCTGTTAATGCCAAATCACGCAAATAAGCCAAACTGAACGTTAGGAAAGCCAAGTACATCCTAACATGCTTCTTTCAGGTCGAAATGCATAGAAAACACACCAACAAGTTTCCAACGTGTTCATTTGCAAAGTTAGGTGTATTTGAGCTGTTAATGCCAAATCACGCAAATAAGCCATACTGAACGTTACGAAAGCCAAGTACATCCGAACTAGCATCTTTCAGCTCGAAATGCATAGAAAATACACCAACAAGTTTCCATCGTGTTCATTTGAAAAGTTAGGTGTATTTGAGCTGTTAATGCCAAATCACGCAAATAAGCGAAACTGAACGTTAGGAAAGCCAAGTACATCCTAACATGCTTCTTTCAGGTCGAAATGCATAGAAAACACACCAACAAGTTTCTATCATGTTCATTTGCAAAGTTAGGTGTATTTGAGCTGTTAATGCCAAATCATGCAAATAAGCCAAACTGAACGTTAGGAAAGCCAAGTACATCCGAACTAGCTTCTTTCAGGTCGAAATGCATGGAAAACAAACCAACAAGTTTCCATCGTGTTCATTTGCAAAGTTAGGTGTATTTGAGCTGTTAATGCCAAATCACGCAAATAAGCCAAACTGAACGTCAGGAAAGCCAAGTACATCCGAACATGCTTCTTTCAGGTCGAAATGCATAGAAAACACACCAAGAAGTTTCCAACGTGTTCATTTGCAAAGTTAGGTGTATTTGAGCTGTTAATGTAAAATCACGCAAATAAGCCATACTGAACGTTAGGAAAGCCAAGTACATCCTAACATGCGTGTTCATTTGCAAAGTTAGGTGTATTTGAGCTGTTAAAGCCAAATCACGCAAATAAGCCAAACTGAACGTTAGGAAAGCCAAGTACATCCTAACATGCTTCTTTCAGGTCGAAATGCATAGAAAACACACCAACAAGTTTCCATCGTGTTCATTTGCAAAGTTAGGTGTATTTGAGCTGTTAATGCCAAATCACGCTAATAAGCCAAACTGAACGTTAGGAAAGCCAAGTACATCCTAAAATGCTTCTTTCAGGTCGAAATGCATAGAAAACACACCAACAAGTTTCCATCGTGTTCATTTGCAAAGTTAGGTGTATTTGAGCTGTTAATGCCAAATCACGCTAATAAGCCAAACTGAACGTTAGGAAAGCCAAGTACATCCGAACTAGCTTCTTTCAGGTCGAAATGCATAGAAAACACACCAACAAGTTTCCATCGTGTTCATTTGCAAAGTTAGGTGTATTTGAGCTGTTAATGCCAAATCACGCAAATAAGCGAAACTGAACGTTAGGAAAGTCAAGTACATCCTAACATGCTTCTTTCAGGTCGAAATGCATAGGAAACACACCAAAAAGTTTCCATAGTGTTCATTTGCAAAGTTAGGTGTATTTGAGCTGTTAATGCCAAATCACGCAAATAAGCCAAACTGAACGTTAGGAAAGCCAAGTACATCCGAACTAGCTTCTTTCAGGTCGAAATGCATAGAAAACACACCAAGTTTCCATCGTGTTCATATGCAAAGTTAGGTGTATTTGAGCTGTTAATGCCAAATCACGCAAATAAGCCATACTGAACGTTACGAAAGCCAAGTACATCCGAACTAGCATCTTTCAGCTCGAAATGCATAGAAAATACACCAACAAGTTTCCATCGTGTTCATTTGAAAAGTTAGGTGTATTTGAGCTGTTAATGCCAAATCACGCAAATAAGCGAAACTGAACGTTAGGAAAGCCAAGTACATCCTAACATGCTTCTTTCAGGTCGAAATGCATAGAAAACACACCAACAAGTTTCTATCATGTTCATTTGCAAAGTTAGGTGTATTTGAGCTGTTAATGCCAAATCATGCAAATAAGCCAAACTGAACGTTAGGAAAGCCAAGTACATCCGAACTAGCTTCTTTCAGGTCGAAATGCATGGAAAACAAACCAACAAGTTTCCATCGTGTTCATTTGCAAAGTTAGGTGTATTTGAGCTGTTAATGCCAAATCACGCAAATAAGCCAAACTGAACGTCAGGAAAGCCAAGTACATCCGAACATGCTTCTTTCAGGTCGAAATGCATAGAAAACACACCAAGAAGTTTCCAACGTGTTCATTTGCAAAGTTAGGTGTATTTGAGCTGTTAATGTAAAATCACGCAAATAAGCCATACTGAACGTTAGGAAAGCCAAGTACATCCTAACATGCGTGTTCATTTGCAAAGTTAGGTGTATTTGAGCTGTTAAAGCCAAATCACGCAAATAAGCCAAACTGAACGTTAGGAAAGCCAAGTACATCCTAACATGCTTCTTTCAGGTCGAAATGCATAGAAAACACACCAACAAGTTTCCATCGTGTTCATTTGCAAAGTTAGGTGTATTTGAGCTGTTAATGCCAAATCACGCTAATAAGCCAAACTGAACGTTAGGAAAGCCAAGTACATCCTAAAATGCTTCTTTCAGGTCGAAATGCATAGAAAACACACCAACAAGTTTCCATCGTGTTCATTTGCAAAGTTAGGTGTATTTGAGCTGTTAATGCCAAATCACGCTAATAAGCCAAACTGAACGTTAGGAAAGCCAAGTACATCCGAACTAGCTTCTTTCAGGTCGAAATGCATAGAAAACACACCAACAAGTTTCCATCGTGTTCATTTGCAAAGTTAGGTGTATTTGAGCTGTTAATGCCAAATCACGCAAATAAGCGAAACTGAACGTTAGGAAAGTCAAGTACATCCTAACATGCTTCTTTCAGGTCGAAATGCATAGGAAACACACCAAAAAGTTTCCATAGTGTTCATTTGCAAAGTTAGGTGTATTTGAGCTGTTAATGCCAAATCACGCAAATAAGCCAAACTGAACGTTAGGAAAGCCAAGTACATCCGAACTAGCTTCTTTCAGGTCGAAATGCATAGAAAACACACCAAGTTTCCATCGTGTTCATATGCAAAGTTAGGTGTATTTGAGCTGTTAATGCCAAATCACGCAAATAAGCGAAACTGAACGTTAGGAAAGCCAAGTACATCCTAACATGCTTCTTTCAGGTCGAAATGCATAGAAAACACACCAACAAGTTTCTATCGTGTTCATTAGCAAAGTTAGGTGTATTTGAGCTGTTAAAGCCAAATCACGCAATTAAGCCAAACTGAACGTTAGGAAAGCCAAGTACATCCCAACTAGCTTCTTTGAGGTCGAAATGCATAGAAAACACACCAACAAGTGTCCATCATGTTCATTTGCAAAGTTAGGTGTATTTGAGCTGTTAATCCCAAATCACGCAAATAAGCCAAACTGAACGTTAGGAAAGCCAAGTACATCCGAACTAGCATCTTTCAGCTCGAAATGCATAGAAAACACACCAACAAGTGTCCATCGTGTTCATTTGCAAAGTTAGGTGTATTTGAGCTGTTAATGCCAAATCACGCAAATAAGCCAAACTGAACGTTAAGAAAGCCAAGTACATCCAAACTAGCTTCTTTCATGTCGAAATGCATAGAAAACACACCAACAAGTTTCCATCGTGTTCATTTGCAAAGTTAGGTGCATTTGAGCTGTTATTGCCAAATCACGCAAACAAGCCAAACTGAACGTTAGGAAAGCCAAGTACATCCGAACTAGCTTCTTTCAGGTCGAAATGCATAGAAAACACACCAACAAGTTTCCATCGTGTTCATTTGCAAAGTTAGGTGTATTTCAGCTGTTAATGCCAAATCACGCAAATAAGCCAAACTGAACGTTAGGAAAGCCAAGTACATCCTAACATGCTTCTTTCAGGTCGAAATGCATAGAAAAAACACAAACAAGTTTCTATCGTGTTCATTTGCAACGTTAGGTGTATTTGAGCTGTTAATGCCAAATCACGCAAATAAGCCAAACTGAACGTTAGGAACGCCAAGTACATCCTAACATGCTTCTTTCATGCCGAAATGCATAGAAAACACACCAACAAGTCTCCATCGTGTTCATTTGCAAAGTTAGGTTTATTTGAGCTGTTAATGCCAAATCACGCAAATAAGCCAAACTGAACGTTAGGAAAGCCAAGTACATCCTAACATGCTTCTTTCAGGTCGAAATGCATGGAAAACACACCAACTAGTTTCTATCGTGTTCATTTGCAAAGTTAGGTGTATTTGAGCTGTTAATGCCAAATCACGCAAATAAGCCAAACTGAACGTTAGGAAAGCCAAGTACATCCTAACATGCTTCTTTCAGGTCGAAATGCATAGAAAACACACCAACAAGTTTCTATCGTGTTCATTTGCAAAGTTAGGTGTATTTGAGCTGTTAATGCAAAATCACGCAAGTAAGCCAAACTGAACGTTAGGAAAGCCAAGTACATCCTAACATGCTTCTTTCAGGCCGAAATGCATAGAAAACACACCAACAAGTCTCCATCGTGTTCATTTGCAAAGTTAGGTGTATTTGAGCTGTTAATGCCAAATCACGCAAATACGCCAAACTGAACGTTAGGAAAGCCAAGTACATCCTAACATGCTTCTTTCAGGTCGAAATGCATGGAAAACACACCAACTAGTTTCTATCGTGTTCATTTGCAAAGTTAGGTGTATTTGAGCTGTTAATGCCAAATCACGCAAATAAGCCAAACTGAACGTTAGGAAAGCCAAGTACATCCTAACATGCTGCTTTCAGGTCGAAATGCATAGAAAACACACCAACAAGTTTCTATCGTGTTCATTTGCAAAGTTAGGTGTATTTGAGCTGCTAATGCCAAATCACGCAAATAAGCGAAACTGAACGTTAGGAAAGCCAAGTACATCCTAACATGCTTCTTTCAGGTCGAAATGCATATAAAACTCACCAACAAGTTTCTATCGTGTTCATTTGCAAAGTTAGGTGTATTTGAGCTGTTAATGCCAAATCACGCAAATAAGCCAAACTGAACGTTAGGAAAGCCAAGTACATCCTAACATGCTTCTTTCAGGTCGAAATGCATAGAAAACACACCAACAAGTTTCCAACGTGTTCATTTGCAAAGTTAGGTGTATTTGAGCTGTTAATGCCAAATCACGCAAATAAGCCATACTGAACGTTACGAAAGCCAAGTACATCCGAACTAGCATCTTTCAGCTCGAAATGCATAGAAAATACACCAACAAGTTTCCATCGTGTTCATTTGAAAAGTTAGGTGTATTTGAGCTGTTAATGCCAAATCACGCAAATAAGCGAAACTGAACGTTAGGAAAGCCAAGTACATCCTAACATGCTTCTTTCAGGTCGAAATGCATAGAAAACACACCAACAAGTTTCCATCGTGTTCATTTGCAAAGTTAGGTGTATTTGAGCTGTTAATGCCAAATCACGCTAATAAGCCAAACTGAACGTTAGGAAAGCCAAGTACATCCTAAAATGCTTCTTTCAGGTCGAAATGCATAGAAAACACACCAACAAGTTTCCATCGTGTTCATTTGCAAAGTTAGGTGTATTTGAGCTGTTAATGCCAAATCACGCTAATAAGCCAAACTGAACGTTAGGAAAGCCAAGTACATCCGAACTAGCTTCTTTCAGGTCGAAATGCATAGAAAACACACCAACAAGTTTCCATCGTGTTCATTTGCAAAGTTAGGTGTATTTGAGCTGTTAATGCCAAATCACGCAAATAAGCGAAACTGAACGTTAGGAAAGTCAAGTACATCCTAACATGCTTCTTTCAGGTCGAAATGCATAGGAAACACACCAAAAAGTTTCCATAGTGTTCATTTGCAAAGTTAGGTGTATTTGAGCTGTTAATGCCAAATCACGCAAATAAGCCAAACTGAACGTTAGGAAAGCCAAGTACATCCGAACTAGCTTCTTTCAGGTCGAAATGCATAGAAAACACACCAAGTTTCCATCGTGTTCATATGCAAAGTTAGGTGTATTTGAGCTGTTAATGCCAAATCACGCAAATAAGCCATACTGAACGTTACGAAAGCCAAGTACATCCGAACTAGCATCTTTCAGCTCGAAATGCATAGAAAATACACCAACAAGTTTCCATCGTGTTCATTTGAAAAGTTAGGTGTATTTGAGCTGTTAATGCCAAATCACGCAAATAAGCGAAACTGAACGTTAGGAAAGCCAAGTACATCCTAACATGCTTCTTTCAGGTCGAAATGCATAGAAAACACACCAACAAGTTTCTATCATGTTCATTTGCAAAGTTAGGTGTATTTGAGCTGTTAATGCCAAATCATGCAAATAAGCCAAACTGAACGTTAGGAAAGCCAAGTACATCCGAACTAGCTTCTTTCAGGTCGAAATGCATGGAAAACAAACCAACAAGTTTCCATCGTGTTCATTTGCAAAGTTAGGTGTATTTGAGCTGTTAATGCCAAATCACGCAAATAAGCCAAACTGAACGTCAGGAAAGCCAAGTACATCCGAACATGCTTCTTTCAGGTCGAAATGCATAGAAAACACACCAAGAAGTTTCCAACGTGTTCATTTGCAAAGTTAGGTGTATTTGAGCTGTTAATGTAAAATCACGCAAATAAGCCATACTGAACGTTAGGAAAGCCAAGTACATCCTAACATGCGTGTTCATTTGCAAAGTTAGGTGTATTTGAGCTGTTAAAGCCAAATCACGCAAATAAGCCAAACTGAACGTTAGGAAAGCCAAGTACATCCTAACATGCTTCTTTCAGGTCGAAATGCATAGAAAACACACCAACAAGTTTCCATCGTGTTCATTTGCAAAGTTAGGTGTATTTGAGCTGTTAATGCCAAATCACGCTAATAAGCCAAACTGAACGTTAGGAAAGCCAAGTACATCCTAAAATGCTTCTTTCAGGTCGAAATGCATAGAAAACACACCAACAAGTTTCCATCGTGTTCATTTGCAAAGTTAGGTGTATTTGAGCTGTTAATGCCAAATCACGCTAATAAGCCAAACTGAACGTTAGGAAAGCCAAGTACATCCGAACTAGCTTCTTTCAGGTCGAAATGCATAGAAAACACACCAACAAGTTTCCATCGTGTTCATTTGCAAAGTTAGGTGTATTTGAGCTGTTAATGCCAAATCACGCAAATAAGCGAAACTGAACGTTAGGAAAGTCAAGTACATCCTAACATGCTTCTTTCAGGTCGAAATGCATAGGAAACACACCAAAAAGTTTCCATAGTGTTCATTTGCAAAGTTAGGTGTATTTGAGCTGTTAATGCCAAATCACGCAAATAAGCCAAACTGAACGTTAGGAAAGCCAAGTACATCCGAACTAGCTTCTTTCAGGTCGAAATGCATAGAAAACACACCAAGTTTCCATCGTGTTCATATGCAAAGTTAGGTGTATTTGAGCTGTTAATGCCAAATCACGCAAATAAGCGAAACTGAACGTTAGGAAAGCCAAGTACATCCTAACATGCTTCTTTCAGGTCGAAATGCATAGAAAACACACCAACAAGTTTCTATCGTGTTCATTAGCAAAGTTAGGTGTATTTGAGCTGTTAAAGCCAAATCACGCAATTAAGCCAAACTGAACGTTAGGAAAGCCAAGTACATCCCAACTAGCTTCTTTGAGGTCGAAATGCATAGAAAACACACCAACAAGTGTCCATCATGTTCATTTGCAAAGTTAGGTGTATTTGAGCTGTTAATCCCAAATCACGCAAATAAGCCAAACTGAACGTTAGGAAAGCCAAGTACATCCGAACTAGCATCTTTCAGCTCGAAATGCATAGAAAACACACCAACAAGTGTCCATCGTGTTCATTTGCAAAGTTAGGTGTATTTGAGCTGTTAATGCCAAATCACGCAAATAAGCCAAACTGAACGTTAAGAAAGCCAAGTACATCCAAACTAGCTTCTTTCATGTCGAAATGCATAGAAAACACACCAACAAGTTTCCATCGTGTTCATTTGCAAAGTTAGGTGCATTTGAGCTGTTATTGCCAAATCACGCAAACAAGCCAAACTGAACGTTAGGAAAGCCAAGTACATCCGAACTAGCTTCTTTCAGGTCGAAATGCATAGAAAACACACCAACAAGTTTCCATCGTGTTCATTTGCAAAGTTAGGTGTATTTCAGCTGTTAATGCCAAATCACGCAAATAAGCCAAACTGAACGTTAGGAAAGCCAAGTACATCCTAACATGCTTCTTTCAGGTCGAAATGCATAGAAAAAACACAAACAAGTTTCTATCGTGTTCATTTGCAACGTTAGGTGTATTTGAGCTGTTAATGCCAAATCACGCAAATAAGCCAAACTGAACGTTAGGAACGCCAAGTACATCCTAACATGCTTCTTTCATGCCGAAATGCATAGAAAACACACCAACAAGTCTCCATCGTGTTCATTTGCAAAGTTAGGTTTATTTGAGCTGTTAATGCCAAATCACGCAAATAAGCCAAACTGAACGTTAGGAAAGCCAAGTACATCCTAACATGCTTCTTTCAGGTCGAAATGCATGGAAAACACACCAACTAGTTTCTATCGTGTTCATTTGCAAAGTTAGGTGTATTTGAGCTGTTAATGCCAAATCACGCAAATAAGCCAAACTGAACGTTAGGAAAGCCAAGTACATCCTAACATGCTTCTTTCAGGTCGAAATGCATAGAAAACACACCAACAAGTTTCTATCGTGTTCATTTGCAAAGTTAGGTGTATTTGAGCTGTTAATGCAAAATCACGCAAGTAAGCCAAACTGAACGTTAGGAAAGCCAAGTACATCCTAACATGCTTCTTTCAGGCCGAAATGCATAGAAAACACACCAACAAGTCTCCATCGTGTTCATTTGCAAAGTTAGGTGTATTTGAGCTGTTAATGCCAAATCACGCAAATACGCCAAACTGAACGTTAGGAAAGCCAAGTACATCCTAACATGCTTCTTTCAGGTCGAAATGCATGGAAAACACACCAACTAGTTTCTATCGTGTTCATTTGCAAAGTTAGGTGTATTTGAGCTGTTAATGCCAAATCACGCAAATAAGCCAAACTGAACGTTAGGAAAGCCAAGTACATCCTAACATGCTGCTTTCAGGTCGAAATGCATAGAAAACACACCAACAAGTTTCTATCGTGTTCATTTGCAAAGTTAGGTGTATTTGAGCTGCTAATGCCAAATCACGCAAATAAGCGAAACTGAACGTTAGGAAAGCCAAGTACATCCTAACATGCTTCTTTCAGGTCGAAATGCATATAAAACTCACCAACAAGTTTCTATCGTGTTCATTTGCAAAGTTAGGTGTATTTGAGCTGTTAATGCCAAATCACGCAAATAAGCCAAACTGAACGTTAGGAAAGCCAAGTACATCCTAACATGCTTCTTTCAGGTCGAAATGCATAGAAAACACACCAACAAGTTTCCAACGTGTTCATTTGCAAAGTTAGGTGTATTTGAGCTGTTAATGCCAAATCACGCAAATAAGCCATACTGAACGTTACGAAAGCCAAGTACATCCGAACTAGCATCTTTCAGCTCGAAATGCATAGAAAATACACCAACAAGTTTCCATCGTGTTCATTTGAAAAGTTAGGTGTATTTGAGCTGTTAATGCCAAATCACGCAAATAAGCGAAACTGAACGTTAGGAAAGCCAAGTACATCCTAACATGCTTCTTTCAGGTCGAAATGCATAGAAAACACACCAACAAGTTTCTATCATGTTCATTTGCAAAGTTAGGTGTATTTGAGCTGTTAATGCCAAATCATGCAAATAAGCCAAACTGAACGTTAGGAAAGCCAAGTACATCCGAACTAGCTTCTTTCAGGTCGAAATGCATAGAAAACACACCAACAAGTTTCTATCGTGTTCATTTGCAAAGAAGTGTATTTGAGCTGTTAATGCAAAATCACGCAAATAAGCCAAACTGAACGTCAGGAAAGCCAAGTACATCCGAACATGCTTCTTTCAGGTCGAAATGCATAGAAAACACACCAAGAAGTTTCCAACGTGTTCATTTGCAAAGTTAGGTGTATTTGAGCTGTTAATGCAAAATCACGCAAATAAGCCATACTGAACGTTAGGAAAGCCAAGTACATCCTAACATGCGTGTTCATTTGCAAAGTTAGGTGTATTTGAGCTGTTAAAGCCAAATCACGCAAATTAGCCAAACTGAACGTTAGGAAAGCCAAGTACATCCTAACATGCTTCTTTCAGGTCGAAATGCATAGAAAACACACCAACAAGTTTCCATCGTGTTCATTTGCAAAGTTAGGTGTATTTGAGCTGTTAATGCCAAATCACGCTAATAAGCCAAACTGAACGTTAGGAAAGCCAAGTACATCCTAAAATGCTTCTTTCAGGTCGAAATGCATAGAAAACACACCAACAAGTTTCCATCGTGTTCATTTGCAAAGTTAGGTGTATTTGAGCTGTTAATGCCAAATCACGCTAATAAGCCAAACTGAACGTTAGGAAAGCCAAGTACATCCGAACTAGCTTCTTTCAGGTCGAAATGCATAGAAAACACACCAACAAGTTTCCATCGTGTTCATTTGCAAAGTTAGGTGTATTTGAGCTGTTAATGCCAAATCACGCAAATAAGCAAAACTGAACGTTAGGAAAGTCAAGTACATCCTAACATGCTTCTTTCAGGTCGAAATGCATAGGAAACACACCAAAAAGTTTCCATAGTGTTCATTTGCAAAGTTAGGTGTATTTGAGCTGTTAATGCCAAATCACGCAAATAAGCCAAACTGAACGTTAGGAAAGCCAAGTACATCCGAACTAGCTTCTTTCAGGTCGAAATGCATAGAAAACACACCAAGTTTCCATCGTGTTCATATGCAAAGTTAGGTGTATTTGAGCTGTTAATGCCAAATCACGCAAATAAGCGAAACTGAACGTTAGGAAAGCCAAGTACATCCTAACATGCTTCTTTCAGGTCGAAATGCATAGAAAACACACCAACAAGTTTCTATCGTGTTCATTAGCAAAGTTAGGTGTATTTGAGCTGTTAAAGCCAAATCACGCAATTAAGCCAAACTGAACGTTAGGAAAGCCAAGTACATCCCAACTAGCTTCTTTGAGGTCGAAATGCATAGAAAACACACCAACAAGTGTCCATCATGTTCATTTGCAAAGTTAGGTGTATTTGAGCTGTTAATCCCAAATCACGCAAATAAGCCAAACTGAACGTTAGGAAAGCCAAGTACATCCGAAGTAGCTTCTTTCAGGTCGAAATGCATAGAAAACACACCAACAAGTGTCCATCGTGTTCATTTGCAAAGTTAGGTGTATTTGAGCTGTTAATGCCAAATCACGCAAATAAGCCAAACTGAACGTTAAGAAAGCCAAGTACATCCAAACTAGCTTCTTTCATGTCGAAATGCATAGAAAACACACCAACAAGTTTCCATCGTGTTCATTTGCAAAGTTAGGTGCATTTGAGCTGTTATTGCCAAATCACGCAAACAAGCCAAACTGAACGTTAGGAAAGCCAAGTACATCCGAACTAGCTTCTTTCAGGTCGAAATGCATAGAAAACACACCAACAAGTTTCCATCGTGTTCATTTGCAAAGTTAGGTGTATTTCAGCTGTTAATGCCAAATCACGCAAATAAGCCAAACTGAACGTTAGGAAAGCCAAGTACATCCTAACATGCTTCTTTCAGGTCGAAATGCATAGAAAAAACACAAACAAGTTTCTATCGTGTTCATTTGCAAAGTTAGGTGTATTTGAGCTGTTAATGCCAAATCACGCAAATAAGCCAAACTGAACGTTAGGAACGCCAAGTACATCCTAACATGCTTCTTTCATGCCGAAATGCATAGAAAACACACCAACAAGTCTCCATCGTGTTCATTTGCAAAGTTAGGTGTATTTGAGCTGTTAATGCAAAATCACGCAAATAAGCCAAACTGAACGTTAGGAAAGCCAAGTACATCCGAACTAGCTTCTTTCAGGTCGAAATGCATGGAAAACACACCAACTAGTTTCTATCGTGTTCATTTGCAAAGTTAGGTGTATTTGAGCTGTTAATGCCAAATCACGCAAATAAGCCAAACTGAACGTTAGGAAAGCCAAGTACATCCTAACATGCTTCTTTCAGGTCGAAATGCATAGAAAACACACCAACAAGTTTCTATCGTGTTCATTTGCAAAGTTAGGTGTATTTGAGCTGTTAATGCAAAATCACGCAAGTAAGCCAAACTGAACGTTAGGAAAGCCAAGTACATCCTAACATGCTTCTTTCAGGCCGAAATGCATAGAAAACACACCAACAAGTCTCCATCGTGTTCATTTGCAAAGTTAGGTGTATTTGAGCTGTTAATGCCAAATCACGCAAATACGCCAAACTGAACGTTAGGAAAGCCAAGTACATCCTAACATGCTTCTTTCAGGTCGAAATGCATAGAAAACACACCAACAAGTTTCTATCGTGTTCATTTGCAAAGTTAGGTGTATTTGAGCTGTTAATGTCAAATCACGCAAATAAGCCAAACTGAACGTTAGGAAATCCAAGTACATCCTAAAATGCTTCTTTCAGGTCGAAATGCATAGAAAACACACCAACAAGTTTCTATCGTGTTCATTTGCAAAGTTAGGTGTATTTGAGCTGTTAATGCCAAATCACGCAAATAAGCCAAACTGAATGTTAGGAACGCCAAGTACATCCTAACATGCTTCTTTCATGCCGAAATGCATAGAAAACACACCAACAAGTCTCCATCGTGTTCATTTGCAAAGTTAGGTTTATTTGAGCTGTTAATGCCAAATCACGCAAATAAGCCAAACTGAACGTTAGGAAAGCCAAGTACATCCGAACTAGCTTCTTTCAGGTCGAAATGCATAGAAAACACACCAACAAGTTTCCATCGTGTTCATTTGCAAAGTTAGGTGTATTTGAGCTGTTAATGCCAAATCACGCAAATAAGCCAAACTGAACGTTAGGAAAGCCAAGTACATCCTAACATGCTTCTTTCAGGTCGAAATGCATAGAAAACACACCAACAAGTTTCCATCGAGTTCATTTGCAACAAGTTTCTATCGTGTTCATTTGCAAACTTAGGTGTATTTGAGTTGTTAATGCCAAATCACACAAATAAGCCAAACTGAACGTTAGGAAAGCCAAGTATATCCTAACATGCTTCTTTCAGGCCGAAATGCATAGAAAACACACCAACAAGTCTCCATCGTGTTCATTTGCAAAGTTAGGTTTATTTGAGCTGTTAATGCCAAATGACGCAAATAAGCCAAACTGAACGTTAGGAAAGCCAAGTACTTCCGAACTAGCTTCCTTCAGCTCGAAATGCATAGAAAACACACCAACAAGTTTCCATCGAGTTCATATGCAAAGTTAGGTGTATTTGAGCTGTTAATGCCAAATCACGCAAATAAGCCAAACTGAACGTTAGGAAAGCCAAGTATATCCTAACATGCTTCTTTCAGGCCGAAATGCATAGAAAACACACCAACAAGTCTCCATCGTGTTCATTTGCAAAGTTAGGTTTATTTGAGCTGTTAATGCCAAATGACGCAAATAAGCCAAACTGAACGTTAGGAAAGCCAAGTACTTCCGAACTAGCTTCCTTCAGGTCGAAATGCATAGAAAACACACCAACAAGTTTCCATCGAGTTCATATGCAAAGTTAGGTGTATTTGAGCTGTTAATGCCAAATCACGCAAATAAGCCAAACTGAACGTTAGGAAAGCCAAGTACATCCGAACTAGCTTCTTTCAGGTCGAAATGCATAGAAAACACACCAACAAGTTTCTATCGTGTTCATTTGCAAAGTTAGGTGTATTTGAGCTGTTAATGCCAAATCACGCAAATAAGCCAAACTGAACGTTAGGAAAGCCAAGTACATCCTAACATGCTTCTTTCAGGCCGAAATGCATAGAAAACACACCAACAAGTCTCCATCGTGTTCATTTGCAAAGTTAGGTTTATTTGAGCTGTTAATGCCAAATCACGCAAATAAGCCAAACTGAACGTTAGGAACGCCAAGTACATCCTAACATGCTTCTTTCATGCCGAAATGCATAGAAAACACACCAACAAGTCTCCATCGTGTTCATTTGCAAAGTTAGGTTTATTTGAGCTGTTAATGCCAAATCACGCAAATAAGCCAAACTGAACGTTAGGAAAGCCAAGTACATCCGAACTAGCTTCTTTCAGGTCGAAATGCATAGAAAACCAACAAGTTTCCATCGTGTTCATTTGCAAAGTTAGGTGTATTTGAGCTGTTAATGCCAAATCACGCAAATAAGCCAAACTGAACGTTAGGAAAGCCAAGTACATCTTAACATGCTTCTTTCAGGTCGAAATGCATAGAAAACACACCAACAAGTTTCTATCGTGTTCATTTGCAAAGTTAGGTGTATTTGAGCTGTTAATGCAAAATCAAGCAAGTAAGCCAAACTGAACGTTAGGAAAGCCAAGTACATCCTAACATGCTTCTTTCAGGCCGAAATGCATAGAAAACACACCAACAAGTCTCCATCGTGTTCATTTGCAAAGTTAGGTGTATTTGAGCTGTTAATGCCAAATCACGCAAATAAGCCAAACTGAACGTTAGGAAAGCCAAGTACATCCTAACATGCTTCTTTCAGGTCGAAATGCATAGAAAACACACCAACAAGTTTCTATCGTGTTCATTTGCAAAGTTAGGTGTATTTGAGCTGTTAATGCCAAATCACGCAAATAAGCCAAACTGAACGTTAGGAAAGCCAAGTACATCCTAACATGCTTCTTTCAGGCCGAAATGCATAGAAAACACACCAACAAGTTTCTATCGTGTTCATTTGCAAAGTTAGGTGTATTTGAGCTGTTAATGCCAAATCACGCAAATAAGCCAAACTGAATGTTAGGAACGCCAAGTACATCCTAACATGCTTCTTTCATGCCGAAATGCATAGAAAACACACCAACAAGTTTCCATCGAGTTCATTTGCAACAAGTTTCTATCGTGTTCATTTGCAAACTTAGGTGTATTTGAGTTGTTAATGCCAAATCACACAAATAAGCCAAACTGAACGTTAGGAAAGCCAAGTATATCCTAACATGCTTCTTTCAGGCCGAAATGCATAGAAAACACACCAACAAGTCTCCATCGTGTTCATTTGCAAAGTTAGGTTTATTTGAGCTGTTAATGCCAAATCACGCAAATAAGCCAAACTGAACGTTAGGAAAGCCAAGTACTTCCGAACTAGCTTCCTTCAGGTCGAAATGCATAGAAAACACACCAACAAGTTTCCATCGAGTTCATTTGCAAAGTTAGGTGTATTTGAGCTGTTAATGCCAAATCACGCAAATAAGCCAAACTGAACGTTAGGAAAGCCAAGTACATCCGAACTAGCTTCTTTCAGGTCGAAATGCATAGAAAACACACCAACAAGTTTCCATCGTGTTCATTTGCAAAGTTAGGTGTATTTGAGCTGTTAATGCCAAATCACGCAAATAAGCCAAACTGAATGTTAGGAACGCCAAGTACATCCTAACATGCTTCTTTCATGCCGAAATGCATAGAAAACACACCAACAAGTCTCCATCGTGTTCATTTGCAAAGTTAGGTTTATTTGAGCTGTTAATGCCAAATCACGCAAATAAGCCAAACTGAACGTTAGGAAAGCCAAGTACATCCGAACTAGCTTCTTTCAGGTCGAAATGCATAGAAAACACACCAACAAGTTTCCATCGTGTTCATTTGCAAAGTTAGGTGTATTTGAGCTGTTAATGCCAAATCACGCAAATAAGCCAAACTGAACGTTAGGAAAGCCAAGTACATCCTAAAATGCTTCTTTCAGGTCGAAATGCATAGAAAACACACCAACAAGTTTCTATCGTGTTCATTTGCAAAGTTAGGTGTATTTGAGCTGTTAATGCCAAATCACGCAAATAAGCCAAACTGAACGTTAGGAAAGCCAAGTACATCCTAACATGCTTCTTTCAGGCCGAAATGCATAGAAAACACACCAACAAGTCTCCATCGTGTTCATTTGCAAAGTTAGGTTTATTTGAGCTGTTAATGCCAAATCACGCAAATAAGCCAAACTGAACGTTAGGAACGCCAAGTACATCCTAACATGCTTCTTTCATGCCGAAATGCATAGAAAACACACCAACAAGTCTCCATCGTGTTCATTTGCAAAGTTAGGTTTATTTGAGCTGTTAATGCCAAATCACGCAAATAAGCCAAACTGAACGTTAGGAAAGCCAAGTACATCCGAACTAGCTTCTTTCAGGTCGAAATGCATAGAAAACCAACAAGTTTCCATCGTGTTCATTTGCAAAGTTAGGTGTATTTGAGCTGTTAATGCCAAATCACGCAAATAAGCCAAACTGAACGTTAGGAAAGCCAAGTACATCCTAACATGCTTCTTTCAGGTCGAAATGCATAGAAAACACACCAACAAGTTTCTATCGTGTTCATTTGCAAAGTTAGGTGTATTTGAGCTGTTAATGCAAAATCAAGCAAGTAAGCCAAACTGAACGTTAGGAAAGCCAAGTACATCCTAACATGCTTCTTTCAGGCCGAAATGCATAGAAAACACACCAACAAGTCTCCATCGTGTTCATTTGCAAAGTTAGGTGTATTTGAGCTGTTAATGCCAAATCACGCAAATAAGCCAAACTGAACGTTAGGAAAGCCAAGTACATCCTAACATGCTTCTTTCAGGTCGAAATGCATAGAAAACACACCAACAAGTTTCTATCGTGTTCATTTGCAAAGTTAGGTGTATTTGAGCTGTTAATGCCAAATCACGCAAATAAGCCAAACTGAACGTTAGGAAAGCCAAGTACATCCTAACATGCTTCTTTCAGGTCGAAATGCATAGAAAACACACCAACAAGTTTCTATCGTGTTCATTTGCAAAGTTAGGTGTATTTGAGCTGTTAATGCCAAATCACGCAAATAAGCCAAACTGAATGTTAGGAACGCCAAGTACATCCTAACATGCTTCTTTCATGCCGAAATGCATAGAAAACACACCAACAAGTTTCCATCGAGTTCATTTGCAACAAGTTTCTATCGTGTTCATTTGCAAACTTAGGTGTATTTGAGTTGTTAATGCCAAATCACACAAATAAGCCAAACTGAACGTTAGGAAAGCCAAGTATATCCTAACATGCTTCTTTCAGGCCGAAATGCATAGAAAACACACCAACAAGTCTCCATCGTGTTCATTTGCAAAGTTAGGTTTATTTGAGCTGTTAATGCCAAATCACGCAAATAAGCCAAACTGAACGTTAGGAAAGCCAAGTACTTCCGAACTAGCTTCCTTCAGGTCGAAATGCATAGAAAACACACCAACAAGTTTCCATCGAGTTCATTTGCAAAGTTAGGTGTATTTGAGCTGTTAATGCCAAATCACGCAAATAAGCCAAACTGAACGTTAGGAAAGCCAAGTACATCCGAACTAGCTTCTTTCAGGTCGAAATGCATAGAAAACACACCAACAAGTTTCCATCGTGTTCATTTGCAAAGTTAGGTGTATTTGAGCTGTTAATGCCAAATCACGCAAATAAGCCAAACTGAACGTTAGGAAAGCCAAGTACATCCTAACATGCTTCTTTCAGGTCGAAATGCATAGAAAACACACCAACAAGTTTCTATCGTGTTCATTTGCAAAGTTAAGTGTATTTGAGCTGTTAATGCCAAATCACGCAAATAAGCCAAACTGAACGTTAGGAAAGCCAAGTACATCCTAAGATGCTTCTTTCAGGTCGAAATGCATAGAAAACACAGCAACAAGTTTCCATCGTGTTCATTTGTAAAGTTAGGTGTATTTGAGCTGTTAATGCCAAATCACGCAAATAAGCCAAACTGAACGTTAGGAAAGCCAAGTACATCCTAACATGCTTCTTTCAGGTCGAAATGCATAGAAAACACACCAACAAGTTTCTATCGTGTTCATTTGCAAAGTTAGGTGTATTTGAGCTGTTAATGCCAAATCACGCAAATAAGCCAAACTGAACGTTAGGAAAGCCAAGTACATCCTAACATGCTTCTTTCAGGCCGAAATGCATAGAAAACACACCAACAAGTCTCCATCGTGTTCATTTGCAAAGCTAGGTTTATTTGAGCTGTTAATGCCAAATCACGCAAATAAGCCAAACTGAACGTTAGGAAAGACAAGTACATCCGAACTAGCTTCTTTCAGGTCGAAATGCATAGAAAACACACCAACAAGTTTCCATCGTGTTCATTTGCAAAGTTAGGTGTATTTGAGCTGTTAATGCCAAATCACGCAAATAAGCCAAACCGAACGTTAGGAAAGCCAAGTACATCCTAACATGCTTCTTTCAGGCCGAAATGCATAGAAAACACACCAACAAGTCTCCGTCGTGTTCATTTGTAAAGTTAGGTTTATTTGAGCTGTTAATGCCAAATCACGCAAATAAGCTAAACTGAACGTTAGGAAAGCCAAGTACATCCTAACATGCTTCTTTCAGGCCGAAATGCATAGAAAACACACCAACAAGTCTCCATCGTGTTCATTTGCAAACTTAGGTTTATTTGAGCTGTTAATGCCAAATCACGCAAATAAGCCAAACTGAACGTTAGGAAAGCCAAGTACATCCGAACTAGCTTCTTTCAGGTCGAAATGCATAGAAAACACACCAACAAGTTTCCATCGTGTTCATTTGCAAAGTTAGGTGTATTTGAGCTGTTAATGCCAAATCACGAAAATAAGCTAAACTGAACGTTAGGAAAGCAAAGTACATCCAAACTTGCTTCTTTCAGGTCGAAATGCATAGAAAACACAACAACAAGTTTCTATCGTGTTCATTTGCAAAGTTAGGTGTATTTGAGCTGTTAATGCCAAATCACGCAAATAAGCCAAACTGAACGTTAGGAAATCCAAGTACATCCTAACATGCTTCTTTAAGGTCGAAATGCATAGAAAGTCTCCATCGTGTTCATTTGCAAAGTTAGGTTTATTTGAGCTGTTAATGCCAAATCACGCAAATAAGCCAAACTGAACGTTAGGAAAGCCAAGTACATCCGAACTAGCTTCTTTCAGGTCGAAATGCATAGAAAACACACCAACAAGTTTCCATCGTGTTCATTTGCAAAGTTAGGTGTATTTGAGCTGTTAATGCCAAATCACGCAAATAAGCCAAACTGAACGTTAGGAAAGCCAAGTACATCCTAAAATGCTTCTTTCAGGTCGAAATGCATAGAAAACACACCAACAAGTTTCTATCGTGTTCATTTGCAAGTTAGGTGTATTTGAGCTGTTAATGCCAAATCACGCAAATAAGCCAAACTGAACGTTAGGAAAGCCAAGTACATCCTAACATGCTTCTTTCAGGCCGAAATGCATAGAAAACACACCAACAAGTCTCCATCGTGTTCATTTGCAAAGTTAGGTTTATTTGAGCTGTTAATGCCAAATCACGCAAATAAGCCAAACTGAACGTTAGGAACGCCAAGTACATCCTAACATGCTTCTTTCATGCCGAAATGCATAGAAAACACACCAACAAGTCTCCATCGTGTTCATTTGCAAAGTTAGGTTTATTTGAGCTGTTAATGCCAAATCACGCAAATAAGCCAAACTGAACGTTAGGAAAGCCAAGTACATCCGAACTAGCTTCTTTCAGGTCGAAATGCATAGAAAACCAACAAGTTTCCATCGTGTTCATTTGCAAAGTTAGGTGTATTTGAGCTGTTAATGCCAAATCACGCAAATAAGCCAAACTGAACGTTAGGAAAGCCAAGTACATCCTAACATGCTTCTTTCAGGTCGAAATGCATAGAAAACACACCAACAAGTTTCTATCGTGTTCATTTGCAAAGTTAGGTGTATTTGAGCTGTTAATGCAAAATCAAGCAAGTAAGCCAAACTGAACGTTAGGAAAGCCAAGTACATCCTAACATGCTTCTTTCAGGCCGAAATGCATAGAAAACACACCAACAAGTCTCCATCGTGTTCATTTGCAAAGTTAGGTGTATTTGAGCTGTTAATGCCAAATCACGCAAATAAGCCAAACTGAACGTTAGGAAAGCCAAGTACATCCTAACATGCTTCTTTCAGGTCGAAATGCATAGAAAACACACCAACAAGTTTCTATCATGTTCATTTGCAAAGTTAGGTGTATTTGAGCTGTTAATGCCAAATCACGCAAATAAGCCAAACTGAACGTTAGGAAAGCCAAGTACATCCTAAAATGCTTCTTTCAGGTCGAAATGCATAGAAAACACACCAACAAGTTTCTATCGTGTTCATTTGCAAAGTTAGGTGTATTTGAGCTGTTAATGCCAAATCACGCAAATAAGCCAAACTGAATGTTAGGAACGCCAAGTACATCCTAACATGCTTCTTTCATGCCGAAATGCATAGAAAACACACCAACAAGTTTCCATCGAGTTCATTTGCAACAAGTTTCTATCGTGTTCATTTGCAAACTTAGGTGTATTTGAGTTGTTAATGCCAAATCACACAAATAAGCCAAACTGAACGTTAGGAAAGCCAAGTATATCCTAACATGCTTCTTTCAGGCCGAAATGCATAGAAAACACACCAACAAGTCTCCATCGTGTTCATTTGCAAAGTTAGGTTTATTTGAGCTGTTAATGCCAAATCACGCAAATAAGCCAAACTGAACGTTAGGAAAGCCAAGTACTTCCGAACTAGCTTCCTTCAGGTCGAAATGCATAGAAAACATACCAACAAGTTTCCATCGAGTTCATTTGCAAAGTTAGGTGTATTTGAGCTGTTAATGCCAAATCACGCAAATAAGCCAAACTGAACGTTAGGAAAGCCAAGTACATCCGAACTAGCTTCTTTCAGGTCGAAATGCATAGAAAACACACCAACAAGTTTCCATCGTGTTCATTTGCAAAGTTAGGTGTATTTGAGCTGTTAATGCCAAATCACGCAAATAAGCCAAACTGAACGTTAGGAAACCCAAGTACATCCTAACATGCTTCTTTCAGGTCGAAATGCATAGAAAACACACCAACAAGTTTCTATCGTGTTCATTTGCAAAGTTAAGTGTATTTGAGCTGTTAATGCCAAATCACGCAAATAAGCCAAACTGAACGTTAGGAAAGCCAAGTACATCCTAAGATGCTTCTTTCAGGTCGAAATGCATAGAAAACACAGCAACAAGTTTCCATCGTGTTCATTTGTAAAGTTAGGTGTATTTGAGCTGTTAATGCCAAATCACGCAAATAAGCCAAACTGAACGTTAGGAAAGCCAAGTACATCCTAACATGCTTCTTTCAGGTCGAAATGCATAGAAAACACACCAACAAGTTTCTATCGTGTTCATTTGCAAAGTTAGGTGTATTTGAGCTGTTAATGCCAAATCACGCAAATAAGCCAAACTGAACGTTAGGAAAGCCAAGTACATCCTAACATGCTTCTTTCAGGCCGAAATGCATAGAAAACACACCAACAAGTCTCCATCGTGTTCATTTGCAAAGCTAGGTTTATTTGAGCTGTTAATGCCAAATCACGCAAATAAGCCAAACTGAACGTTAGGAAAGACAAGTACATCCGAACTAGCTTCTTTCAGGTCGAAATGCATAGAAAACACACCAACAAGTTTCCATCGTGTTCATTTGCAAAGTTAGGTGTATTTGAGCTGTTAATGCCAAATCACGCAAATAAGCCAAACTGAACGTTAGGAAAGCCAAGTACATCCTAACATGCTTCTTTCAGGCCGAAATGCATAGAAAACACACCAACAAGTCTCCATCGTGTTCATTTGTAAAGTTAGGTTTATTTGAGCTGTTAATGCCAAATCACGCAAATAAGCTAAACTGAACGTTAGGAAAGCCAAGTACATCCTAACATGCTTCTTTCAGGCCGAAATGCATAGAAAACACACCAACAAGTCTCCATCGTGTTCATTTGCAAACTTAGGTTTATTTGAGCTGTTAATGCCAAATCACGCAAATAAGCCAAACTGAACGTTAGGAAAGCCAAGTACATCCGAACTAGCTTCTTTCAGGTCGAAATGCATAGAAAACACACCAACAAGTTTCCATCGTGTTCATTTGCAAAGTTAGGTGTATTTGAGCTGTTAATGCCAAATCACGAAAATAAGCTAAACTGAACGTTAGGAAAGCAAAGTACATCCAAACTTGCTTCTTTCAGGTCGAAATGCATAGAAAACACAACAACAAGTTTCTATCGTGTTCATTTGCAAAGTTAGGTGTATTTGAGCTGTTAATGCCAAATCACGCAAATAAGCCAAACTGAACGTTAGGAAATCCAAGTACATCCTAACATGCTTCTTTCAGGTCGAAATGCATAGAAAGTTTCCATCGTGTTCATTTGCAAAGTTAGGTGTATTTCAGCTGTTAATGCCAAATCACGCAAATAAGCCAAACTGAACGTTAGGAAAGCCAAGTACATCCTAACATGCTTCTTTCAGGTCGAAATGCATAGAAAACACACCAACAAGTTTCTATCGTGTTCATTTGCAAAGTTAGGTTTATTTGAGCTGTTAATGCCAAATCACGCAAATAAGCCAAACTGAACGTTAGGAAAGCCAAGTACATCCTAACATGCTTCTTTCAGGCCGAAATGCATAGAAAACACACCAACAAGTCTCCATCGTGTTCATTTGCAAAGTTAGGTGTATTTGAGCTGTTAATGCCAAATCACGCAAATAAGCCAAACTGAACGTTAGGAAAGCCAAGTACATCCTAACATGCTTCTTTCAGGTCGAAATGCATAGAAAACACACCAACAAGTTTCTATCGTGTTCATTTGCAAAGTTAGGTGTATTTGAGCTGTTAATGCCAAATCACGCAAATAAGCCAAACTGAACGTTAGGAAAGCCAAGTACATCCTAACATGCTTCTTTCAGGCCGAAATGCATAGAAAACACACCAACAAGTTTCTATCGTGTTCATTTGCAAAGTTAGGTGTATTTGAGCTGTTAATGCCAAATCACGCAAATAAGCCAAACTGAATGTTAGGAACGCCAAGTACATCCTAACATGCTTCTTTCATGCCGAAATGCATAGAAAACACACCAACAAGTTTCCATCGAGTTCATTTGCAACAAGTTTCTATCGTGTTCATTTGCAAACTTAGGTGTATTTGAGTTGTTAATGCCAAATCACACAAATAAGCCAAACTGAACGTTAGGAAAGCCAAGTATATCCTAACATGCTTCTTTCAGGCCGAAATGCATAGAAAACACACCAACAAGTCTCCATCGTGTTCATTTGCAAAGTTAGGTTTATTTGAGCTGTTAATGCCAAATCACGCAAATAAGCCAAACTGAACGTTAGGAAAGCCAAGTACTTCCGAACTAGCTTCCTTCAGGTCGAAATGCATAGAAAACACACCAACAAGTTTCCATCGAGTTCATTTGCAAAGTTAGGTGTATTTGAGCTGTTAATGCCAAATCACGCAAATAAGCCAAACTGAATGTTAGGAACGCCAAGTACATCCTAACATGCTTCTTTCATGCCGAAATGCATAGAAAACACACCAACAAGTCTCCATCGTGTTCATTTGCAAAGTTAGGTTTATTTGAGCTGTTAATGCCAAATCACGCAAATAAGCCAAACTGAACGTTAGGAAAGCCAAGTACATCCGAACTAGCTTCTTTCAGGTCGAAATCCATAGAAAACACACCAACAAGTTTCCATCGTGTTCATTTGCAAAGTTAGGTGTATTTGAGCTGTTAATGCCAAATCACGCAAATAAGCCAAACTGAACGTTAGGAAAGCCAAGTACATCCTAAAATGCTTCTTTCAGGTCGAAATGCATAGAAAACAAACCAACAAGTTTCCATCGAGTTCATTTGCAACAAGTTTCTATCGTGTTCATTTGCAAACTTAGGTGTATTTGAGTTGTTAATGCCAAATCACACAAATAAGCCAAACTGAACGTTAGGAAAGCCAAGTATATCCTAACATGCTTCTTTCAGGCCGAAATGCATAGAAAACACACCAACAAGTCTCCATCGTGTTCATTTGCAAAGTTAGGTTTATTTGAGCTGTTAATGCCAAATCACGCAAATAAGCCAAACTGAACGTTAGGAAAGCCAAGTACTTCCGAACTAGCTTCCTTCAGGTCGAAATGCATAGAAAACACACCAACAAGTTTCCATCGAGTTCATTTGCAAAGTTAGGTGTATTTGAGCTGTTAATGCCAAATCACGCAAATAAGCCAAACTGAACGTTAGGAAAGCCAAGTACATCCGAACTAGCTTCTTTCAGGTCGAAATGCATAGAAAACACACCAACAAGTTTCCATCGTGTTCATTTGCAAAGTTAGGTGTATTTGAGCTGTTAATGCCAAATCACGCAAATAAGCCAAACTGAACGTTAGGAAAGCCAAGTACATCCTAACATGCTTCTTTCAGGTCGAAATGCATAGAAAACACACCAACAAGTTTCTATCGTGTTCATTTGCAAAGTTAAGTGTATTTGAGCTGTTAATGCCAAATCACGCAAATAAGCCAAACTGAACGTTAGGAAAGCCAAGTACATCCTAAGATGCTTCTTTCAGGTCGAAATGCATAGAAAACACAGCAACAAGTTTCCATCGTGTTCATTTGTAAAGTTAGGTGTATTTGAGCGGTTAATGCCAAATCACGCAAATAAGCCAAACTGAACGTTAGGAAAGCCAAGTACATCCTAACATGCTTCTTTCAGGTCGAAATGCATAGAAAACACACCAACAAGTTTCTATCGTGTTCATTTGCAAAGTTAGGTGTATTTGAGCTGTTAATGCCAAATCACGCAAATAAGCCAAACTGAACGTTAGGAAAGCCAAGTACATCCTAACATGCTTCTTTCAGGCCGAAATGCATAGAAAACACACCAACAAGTCTCCATCGTGTTCATTTGCAAAGCTAGGTTTATTTGAGCTGTTAATGCCAAATCACGCAAATAAGCCAAACTGAACGTTAGGAAAGACAAGTACATCCGAACTAGCTTCTTTCAGGTCGAAATGCATAGAAAACACACCAACAAGTTTCCATCGTGTTCATTTGCAAAGTTAGGTGTATTTCAGCTGTTAATGCCAAATCACGCAAATAAGCCAAACTGAACGTTAGGAAAGCCAAGTACATCCTAACATGCTTCTTTCAGGCCGAAATGCATAGAAAACACACCAACAAGTCTCCATCGTGTTCATTTGTAAAGTTAGGTTTATTTGAGCTGTTAATGCCAAATCACGCAAATAAGCTAAACTGAACGTTAGGAAAGCCAAGTACATCCTAACATGCTTCTTTCAGGCCGAAATGCATAGAAAACACACCAACAAGTCTCCATCGTGTTCATTTGCAAAGTTAGGTTTATTTGAGCTGTTAATGCCAAATCACGCAAATAAGCCAAACTGAACGTTAGGAAAGCCAAGTACATCCGAACTAGCTTCTTTCAGGTCGAAATGCATAGAAAACACACCAACAAGTTTCCATCGTGTTCATTTGCAAAGTTAGGTGTATTTGAGCTGTTAATGCCAAATCACGAAAATAAGCTAAACTGAACGTTAGGAAAGCAAAGTACATCCAAACTTGCTTCTTTCAGGTCGAAATGCATAGAAAACACAACAACAAGTTTCTATCGTGTTCATTTGCAAAGTTAGGTGTATTTGAGCTGTTAATGCCAAATCACGCAAATAAGCCAAACTGAACGTTAGGAAATCCAAGTACATCCTAACATGCTTCTTTCAGGTCGAAATGCATAGAAAGTTTCCATCGTGTTCATTTGCAAAGTTAGGTGTATTTCAGCTGTTAATGCCAAATCACGCAAATAAGCCAAACTGAACGTTAGGAAAGCCAAGTACATCCTAACATGCTTCTTTCAGGTCGAAATGCATAGAAAACACACCAACAAGTTTCTATCGTGTTCATTTGCAAAGTTAGGTTTATTTGAGCTGTTAATGCCAAATCACGCAAATAAGCCAAACTGAACGTTAGGAACGCCAAGTACATCCTAACATGCTTCTTTCAGGCCGAAATGCATAGAAAACACACCAACAAGTCTCCATCGTGTTCATTTGCAAAGTTAGGTTTATTTGAGCTGTTAATGCCAAATCACGCAAATAAGCCAAACTGAACGTTAGGAAAGACAAGTACATCCGAACTAGCTTCTTTCAGGTCGAAATGCATAGAAAACCAACAAGTTTCCATCGTGTTCATTTGCAAAGTTAGGTGTATTTGAGCTGTTAATGCCAAATCACGCAAATAAGCCAAACTGAACGTTAGGAAAGCCAAGTACATCCTAACATGCTTCTTTCAGGTCGAAATGCATAGAAAACACACCAACAAGTTTCTATCGTGTTCATTTGCAAAGTTAGGTGTATTTGAGCTGTTAATGCAAAATCACGCAAGTAAGCCAAACTGAACGTTAGGAAAGCCAAGTACATCCTAACATGCTTCTTTCAGGCCGAAATGCATAGAAAACACACCAACAAGTCTCCATCGTGTTCATTTGCAAAGTTAGGTGTATTTGAGCTGTTAATGCCAAATCACGCAAATAAGCCAAACTGAACGTTAGGAAAGCCAAGTACATCCTAACATGCTTCTTTCAGGTCGAAATGCATAGAAAACACACCAACAAGTTTCTATCGTGTTCATTTGCAAAGTTAGGTGTATTTGAGCTGTTAATGTCAAATCACGCAAATAAGCCAAACTGAACGTTTGGAAATCCAAGTACATCCTAAAATGCTTCTTTCAGGTCGAAATGCATAGAAAACACACCAACAAGTTTCTATCGTGTTCATTTGCAAAGTTAGGTGTATTTGAGCTGTTAATGCCAAATCACGCAAATAAGCCAAACTGAACGTTAGGAAAGCCAAGTACATCCTAACATGCTTCTTTCATGCCGAAATGCATAGAAAACACACCAACAAGTCTCCATCGTGTTCATTTGCAAAGTTAGGTTTATTTGAGCTGTTAATGCCAAATCACGCAAATAAGCCAAACTGAACGTTAGGAAAGCCAAGTACTTCCGAACTAGCTTCCTTCAGGTCGAAATGCATAGAATACACACCAACAAGTTTCCATCGTGTTCATTTGCAAAGTTAGGTGTATTTGAGCTGTTAATGCCAAATCCCGCAAATAAGCCAAACTGAACGTTAGGAAAGCCAAGTACATCCTAACATGCTTCTTTCAGGTCGAAATGCATAGAAAACACACCAACAAGTTTCCATCGAGTTCATTTGCAACAAGTTTCTATCGTGTTCATTTGCAAACTTAGGTGTATTTGAGTTGTTAATGCCAAATCACACAAATAAGCCAAACTGAACGTTAGGAAAGCCAAGTATATCCTAACATGCTTCTTTCAGGCCGAAATGCATAGAAAACACACCAACAAGTCTCCATCGTGTACATTTGCAAAGTTAGGTTTCTTTGAGCTGTTAATGCCAAATCACGCAAATAAGCCAAACTGAACGTTAGGAAAGCCAAGTACTTCCGAACTAGCTTCCTTCAGGTCGAAATGCATAGAAAACACACCAACAAGTTTCCATCGAGTTCATTTGCAAAGTTAGGTGTATTTGAGCTGTTAATGCCAAATCACGCAAATAAGCCAAACTGAACGTTAGGAAAGCCAAGTACATCCGAACTAGCTTCTTTCAGGTCGAAATGCATAGAAAACACACCAACAAGTTTCCATCGTGTTCATTTGCAAAGTTAGGTGTATTTCAGCTGTTAATGCCAAATCACGCAAATAAGCCAAACTGAACGTTAGGAAAGCCAAGTACATCCTAACATGCTTCTTTCAGGTCGAAATGCATAGAAAACACACCAACAAGTTTCTATCGTGTTCATTTGCAAAGTTAAGTGTATTTGAGCTTTTAATGCCAAATCACGCAAATAAGCCAAACTGAACGTTAGGAAAGCCAAGTACATCCTAACATGCTTCTTTCAGGTCGAAATGCATAGAAAACACACCAACAAGTTTCTATCGTGTTCATTTGCAAAGTTAGGTGTATTTGAGCTGTTAATGCCAAATCACGCAAATAAGCCAAACTGAATGTTAGGAAAGCCAAGTACATCCTAACATGCTTCTTTCAGGCCGAAATGCATAGAAAACACACCAACAAGTCTCCATCGTGTTCATTTGCAAAGCTAGGTTTATTTGAGCTGTTAATGCCAAATCACGCAAATAAGCCAAACTGAACGTTAGGAAAGACAAGTACATCCGAACTAGCTTCTTTCAGGTCGAAATGCATAGAAAACACACCAACAAGTTTCCATCGTGTTCATTTGCAAAGTTAGGTGTATTTCAGCTGTTAATGCCAAATTACGCAAATAAGCTAAACTGAACGTTACGAAAGCCAAGTACATCCTAACATGCTTCTTTCAGGTCGAAATGCATAGAAAACACACCAACAAGTTTCTATCGTGTTCATTTGCAAAGTTAGGTGTATTTGAGCTGTTAATGCCAAATCACGCAAATAAGCCAAACTGAACGTTAGGAAAGACAAGTACATCCGAACTAGCTTCTTTCAGGTCGAAATGCATAGAAAACACACCAACAAGTTTCCATCGTGTTCATTTGCAAAGTTAGGTGTATTTCAGCTGTTAATGCCAAATCACGCAAATAAGCCAAACTGAACGTTAGGAAAGCCAAGTAGATCCTAACATGCTTCTTTCAGGTCGAAATGCATAGAAAACACACCAACAAGTTTCTATCGTGTTCATTTGCAAAGTTAGGTGTATTTGAGCTGTTAATGCCAAATCACGCAAATAAGCCAAACTGAACGTTAGGAACGCCAAGTACATCCTAACATGCTTCTTTCAGGCCGAAATGCATAGAAAACACACCAACAAGTCTCCATCGTGTTCATTTGCAAAGTTAGGTTTATTTAAGCTGTTAATGCCAAATCACGCAAATAAGCCAAACTGAACGTTAGGAAAGACAAGTACATCCGAACTAGCTTCTTTCAGGTCGAAATGCATAGAAAACACACCAACAAGTTTCCATCGTGTTCATTTGCAAAGTTAGGTGTATTTGAGCTGTTAATGCCAAATCACGAAAATAAGCTAAACTGAACGTTAGGAAAGCCAAGTACATCCTAACATGCTTCTTTCAGGCCGAAATGCATAGAAAACACACCAACAAGTCTCCATCGTGTTCATTTGCAAAGTTAGGTTTATTTGAGCTGTTAATGCCAAATCACGCAAATAAGCCAAACTGAACGTTAGGAAAGCCAAGTACATCCGAACTAGCTTCTTTCAGGTCGAAATGCATAGAAAACACACCAACAAGTTTCCATCGTGTTCATTTGCAAAGTTAGGTGTATTTGAGCTGTTAATGCCAAATCACGAAAATAAGCTAAACTGAACGTTAGGAAAGCAAAGTACATCCAAACTTGCTTCTTTCAGGTCGAAATGCATAGAAAACACAACAACAAGTTTCTATCGTGTTCATTTGCAAAGTTAGGTGTATTTGAGCTGTTAATGCCAAATCACGCAAATAAGCCAAACTGAACGTTAGGAAATCCAAGTACATCCTAACATGCTTCTTTCAGGTCGAAATGCATAGAAAGTTTCCATCGTGTTCATTTGCAAAGTTAGGTGTATTTCAGCTGTTAATGCCAAATCACGCAAATAAGCCAAACTGAACGTTAGGAAAGCCAAGTACATCCTAACATGCTTCTTTCAGGTCGAAATGCATAGAAAACACACCAACAAGTTTCTATCGTGTTCATTTGCAAAGTTAGGTTTATTTGAGCTGTTAATGCCAAATCACGCAAATAAGCCAAACTGAACGTTAGGAACGCCAAGTACATCCTAACATGCTTCTTTCAGGCCGAAATGCATAGAAAACACACCAACAAGTCTCCATCGTGTTCATTTGCAAAGTTAGGTTTATTTGAGCTGTTAATGCCAAATCACGCAAATAAGCCAAACTGAACGTTAGGAAAGACAAGTACATCCGAACTAGCTTCTTTCAGGTCGAAATGCATAGAAAACCAACAAGTTTCCATCGTGTTCATTTGCAAAGTTAGGTGTATTTGAGCTGTTAATGCCAAATCACGCAAATAAGCCAAACTGAACGTTAGGAAAGCCAAGTACATCCTAACATGCTTCTTTCAGGTCGAAATGCATAGAAAACACACCAACAAGTTTCTATCGTGTTCATTTGCAAAGTTAGGTGTATTTGAGCTGTTAATGCAAAATCACGCAAGTAAGCCAAACTGAACGTTAGGAAAGCCAAGTACATCCTAACATGCTTCTTTCAGGCCGAAATGCAAAGAAAACACACCAACAAGTCTCCATCGTGTTCATTTGCAAAGTTAGGTGTATTTGAGCTGTTAATGCCAAATCACGCAAATAAGCCAAACTGAACGTTAGGAAAGCCAAGTACATCCTAACATGCTTCTTTCAGGTCGAAATGCATAGAAAACACACCAACAAGTTTCTATCGTGTTCATTTGCAAAGTTAGGTGTATTTGAGCTGTTAATGTCAAATCACGCAAATAAGCCAAACTGAACGTTTGGAAATCCAAGTACATCCTAAAATGCTTCTTTCAGGTCGAAATGCATAGAAAACACACCAACAAGTTTCTATCGTGTTCATTTGCAAAGTTAGGTGTATTTGAGCTGTTAATGCCAAATCACGCAAATAAGCCAAACTGAACGTTAGGAAAGCCAAGTACATCCTAACATGCTTCTTTCATGCCGAAATGCATAGAAAACACACCAACAAGTCTCCATCGTGTTCATTTGCAAAGTTAGGTTTATTTGAGCTGTTAATGCCAAATCACGCAAATAAGCCAAACTGAACGTTAGGAAAGCCAAGTACTTCCGAACTAGCTTCCTTCAGGTCGAAATGCATAGAATACACACCAACAAGTTTCCATCGTGTTCATTTGCAAAGTTAGGTGTATTTGAGCTGTTAATGCCAAATCACGCAAATAAGCCAAACTGAACGTTAGGAAAGCCAAGTACATCCTAACATGCTTCTTTCAGGTCGAAATGCATAGAAAACACACCAACAAGTTTCCATCGAGTTCATTTGCAACAAGTTTCTATCGTGTTCATTTGCAAACTTAGGTGTATTTGAGTTGTTAATGCCAAATCACACAAATAAGCCAAACTGAACGTTAGGAAAGCCAAGTATATCCTAACATGCTTCTTTCAGGCCGAAATGCATAGAAAACACACCAACAAGTCTCCATCGTGTACATTTGCAAAGTTAGGTTTCTTTGAGCTGTTAATGCCAAATCACGCAAATAAGCCAAACTGAACGTTAGGAAAGCCAAGTACTTCCGAACTAGCTTCCTTCAGGTCGAAATGCATAGAAAACACACCAACAAGTTTCCATCGAGTTCATTTGCAAAGTTAGGTGTATTTGAGCTGTTAATGCCAAATCACGCAAATAAGCCAAACTGAACGTTAGGAAAGCCAAGTACATCCGAACTAGCTTCTTTCAGGTCGAAATGCATAGAAAACACACCAACAAGTTTCCATCGTGTTCATTTGCAAAGTTAGGTGTATTTCAGCTGTTAATGCCAAATCACGCAAATAAGCCAAACTGAACGTTAGGAAAGCCAAGTACATCCTAACATGCTTCTTTCAGGTCGAAATGCATAGAAAACACACCAACAAGTTTCTATCGTGTTCATTTGCAAAGTTAAGTGTATTTGAGCTTTTAATGCCAAATCACGCAAATAAGCCAAACTGAACGTTAGGAAAGCCAAGTACATCCTAACATGCTTCTTTCAGGTCGAAATGCATAGAAAACACACCAACAAGTTTCTATCGTGTTCATTTGCAAAGTTAGGTGTATTTGAGCTGTTAATGCCAAATCACGCAAATAAGCCAAACTGAATGTTAGGAAAGCCAAGTACATCCTAACATGCTTCTTTCAGGCCGAAATGCATAGAAAACACACCAACAAGTCTCCATCGTGTTCATTTGCAAAGCTAGGTTTATTTGAGCTGTTAATGCCAAATCACGCAAATAAGCCAAACTGAACGTTAGGAAAGACAAGTACATCCGAACTAGCTTCTTTCAGGTCGAAATGCATAGAAAACACAACAACAAGTTTCCATCGTGTTCATTTGCAAAGTTAGGTGTATTTCAGCTGTTAATGCCAAATTACGCAAATAAGCTAAACTGAACGTTACGAAAGCCAAGTACATCCTAACATGCTTCTTTCAGGTCGAAATGCATAGAAAACACACCAACAAGTTTCTATCGTGTTCATTTGCAAAGTTAGGTGTATTTGAGCTGTTAATGCCAAATCACGCAAATAAGCCAAACTGAACGTTAGGAAAGACAAGTACATCCGAACTAGCTTCTTTCAGGTCGAAATGCATAGAAAACACACCAACAAGTTTCCATCGTGTTCATTTGCAAAGTTAGGTGTATTTCAGCTGTTAATGCCAAATCACGCAAATAAGCCAAACTGAACGTTAGGAAAGCCAAGTAGATCCTAACATGCTTCTTTCAGGTCGAAATGCATAGAAAACACACCAACAAGTTTCTATCGTGTTCATTTGCAAAGTTAGGTGTATTTGAGCTGTTAATGCCAAATCACGCAAATAAGCCAAACTGAACGTTAGGAACGCCAAGTACATCCTAACATGCTTCTTTCAGGCCGAAATGCATAGAAAACACACCAACAAGTCTCCATCGTGTTCATTTGCAAAGTTAGGTTTATTTAAGCTGTTAATGCCAAATCACGCAAATAAGCCAAACTGAACGTTAGGAAAGACAAGTACATCCGAACTAGCTTCTTTCAGGTCGAAATGCATAGAAAACACACCAACAAGTTTCTATCGTGTTCATTTGCAAAGTTAGGTGTATTTGAGCTGTTAATGCAAAATCACGCAAGTAAGCCAAACTGAACGTTAGGAAAGCCAAGTACATCCTAACATGCTTCTTTCAGGCCGAAATGCATAGAAAACACACCACCAAGTCTCCATCGTGTTCATTTGCAAAGTTAGGTGTATTTGAGCTGTTAATGCCAAATCACGCAAATAAGCCAAACTGAACGTTAGGAAAGCCAAGTACATCCTAACATGCTTCTTTCAGGTCGAAATGCATAGAAAACACACCAACAAGTTTCTATCGTGTTCATTTGCAAAGTTAGGTGTATTTGAGCTGTCAATGCCAAATCACGCAAATAAGCCAAACTGAACGTTAGGAAATCCAAGTACATCCTAAAATGCTTCTTTCAGGTCGAAATGCATAGAAAACACACCAACAAGTTTCTATCGTGTTCATTTGCAAAGTTAGGTGTATTTGAGCTGTTAATGCCAAATCACGCAAATAAGCCAAACTGAACGTTAGGAAAGCCAAGTACATCCTAACATGCTTCTTTCAGGTCGAAATGCATAGAAAACACACCAACAATTTTCTATCGTGTTCATTTGCAAAGTTAGGTGTATTTGAGCTGTTAATGCCAAATCACGCAAATAAGCCAAACTGAACGTTAGGAACGCCAAGTACATCCTAACATGCTTCTTTCAGGCCGAAATGCATAGAAAACACACCAACAAGTCTCCATCGTGTTCATTTGCAAAGCTAGGTTTATTTGAGCTGTTAATGCCAAATCACGCAAATAAGCCAAACTGAACGTTAGGAAAGACAAGTACATCCGAACTAGCTTCTTTCAGGTCGAAATGCATAGAAAACACACCAACAAGTTTCCATCGTGTTCATTTGCAAAGTTAGGTGTATTTGAGCTGTTAATGCCAAATCACGCAAATAAGCCAAACTGAACGTTAGGAAAGCCAAGTACATCCTAACATGCTTCTTTCAGGTCGAAATGCATAGAAAACACACCAACAAGTTTCTATCGTGTTCATTTGCAAAGTTAGGTGTATTTGAGCTGTTAATGCAAAATCACGCAAGTAAGCCAAACTGAACGTTAGGAAAGCCAAGTACATCCTAACATGCTTCTTTCAGGCCGAAATGCATAGAAAACACACCAACAAGTCTCCATCGTGTTCATTTGCAAAGTTAGGTGTATTTGAGCTGTTAATGCCAAATCACGCAAATAAGCCAAACTGAACGTTAGGAAAGCCAAGTACATCCGAACTAGCTTCTTTCAGGTCGAAATGCATAGAATACAAACCAACAAGTTTCCATCGAGTTCATTTGCAAAGTTAGGTGTATTTGAGCTGTTAATGCCAAATCACGCAAATAAGCCAAACTGAACGTTAGGAAAGCCAAGTACATCCGAACTAGCTTCTTTCAGGTCGAAATGCATAGAAAACACACCAACAAGTTTCCATCGTGTTCATTTGCAAAGTTAGGTGTATTTCAGCTGTTAATGCCAAATCACGCAAATAAGCCAAACTGAACGTTAGGAAAGCCAAGTACATCCTAACATGCTTCTTTCAGGTCGAAATGCATAGAAAACACACCAACAAGTTTCTATCGTGTTCATTTGCAAAGTTAAGTGTATTTGAGCTTTTAATGCCAAATCACGCAAATAAGCCAAACTGAACGTTAGGAAAGCCAAGTACATCCTAACATGCTTCTTTCAGGTCGAAATGCATAGAAAACACACCAACAAGTTTCTATCGTGTTCATTTGCAAAGTTAGGTGTATTTGAGCTGTTAATGCCAAATCACGCAAATAAGCCAAACTGAATGTTAGGAAAGCCAAGTACATCCTAACATGCTTCTTTCAGGCCGAAATGCATAGAAAACACACCAACAAGTCTCCATCGTGTTCATTTGCAAAGCTAGGTTTATTTGAGCTGTTAATGCCAAATCACGCAAATAAGCCAAACTGAACGTTAGGAAAGACAAGTACATCCGAACTAGCTTCTTTCAGGTCGAAATGCATAGAAAACACACCAACAAGTTTCCATCGTGTTCATTTGCAAAGTTAGGTGTATTTCAGCTGTTAATGCCAAATTACGCAAATAAGCTAAACTGAACGTTACGAAAGCCAAGTACATCCTAACATGCTTCTTTCAGGTCGAAATGCATAGAAAACACACCAACAAGTTTCTATCGTGTTCATTTGCAAAGTTAGGTGTATTTGAGCTGTTAATGCCAAATCACGCAAATAAGCCAAACTGAACGTTAGGAAAGACAAGTACATCCGAACTAGCTTCTTTCAGGTCGAAATGCATAGAAAACACACCAACAAGTTTCCATCGTGTTCATTTGCAAAGTTAGGTGTATTTCAGCTGTTAATGCCAAATCACGCAAATAAGCCAAACTGAACGTTAGGAAAGCCAAGTAGATCCTAACATGCTTCTTTCAGGTCGAAATGCATAGAAAACACACCAACAAGTTTCTATCGTGTTCATTTGCAAAGTTAGGTGTATTTGAGCTGTTAATGCCAAATCACGCAAATAAGCCAAACTGAACGTTAGGAACGCCAAGTACATCCTAACATGCTTCTTTCAGGCCGAAATGCATAGAAAACACACCAACAAGTCTCCATCGTGTTCATTTGCAAAGTTAGGTTTATTTAAGCTGTTAATGCCAAATCACGCAAATAAGCCAAACTGAACGTTAGGAAAGACAAGTACATCCGAACTAGCTTCTTTCAGGTCGAAATGCATAGAAAACACACCAACAAGTTTCCATCGTGTTCATTTGCAAAGTTAGGTGTATTTGAGCTGTTAATGCCAAATCACGAAAATAAGCTAAACTGAACGTTAGGAAAGCCAAGTACATCCTAACATGCTTCTTTCAGGCCGAAATGCATAGAAAACACACCAACAAGTCTCCATCGTGTTCATTTGCAAAGTTAGGTTTATTTGAGCTGTTAATGCCAAATCACGCAAATAAGCCAAACTGAACGTTAGGAAAGCCAAGTACATCCGAACTAGCTTCTTTCAGGTCGAAATGCATAGAAAACACACCAACAAGTTTCCATCGTGTTCATTTGCAAAGTTAGGTGTATTTGAGCTGTTAATGCCAAATCACGAAAATAAGCTAAACTGAACGTTAGGAAAGCAAAGTACATCCAAACTTGCTTCTTTCAGGTCGAAATGCATAGAAAACACAACAACAAGTTTCTATCGTGTTCATTTGCAAAGTTAGGTGTATTTGAGCTGTTAATGCCAAATCACGCAAATAAGCCAAACTGAACGTTAGGAAATCCAAGTACATCCTAACATGCTTCTTTCAGGTCGAAATGCATAGAAAGTTTCCATCGTGTTCATTTGCAAAGTTAGGTGTATTTCAGCTGTTAATGCCAAATCACGCAAATAAGCCAAACTGAACGTTAGGAAAGCCAAGTACATCCTAACATGCTTCTTTCAGGTCGAAATGCATAGAAAACACACCAACAAGTTTCTATCGTGTTCATTTGCAAAGTTAGGTTTATTTGAGCTGTTAATGCCAAATCACGCAAATAAGCCAAACTGAACGTTAGGAACGCCAAGTACATCCTAACATGCTTCTTTCAGGCCGAAATGCATAGAAAACACACCAACAAGTCTCCATCGTGTTCATTTGCAAAGTTAGGTTTATTTGAGCTGTTAATGCCAAATCACGCAAATAAGCCAAACTGAACGTTAGGAAAGACAAGTACATCCGAACTAGCTTCTTTCAGGTCGAAATGCATAGAAAACCAACAAGTTTCCATCGTGTTCATTTGCAAAGTTAGGTGTATTTGAGCTGTTAATGCCAAATCACGCAAATAAGCCAAACTGAACGTTAGGAAAGCCAAGTACATCCTAACATGCTTCTTTCAGGTCGAAATGCATAGAAAACACACCAACAAGTTTCTATCGTGTTCATTTGCAAAGTTAGGTGTATTTGAGCTGTTAATGCAAAATCACGCAAGTAAGCCAAACTGAACGTTAGGAAAGCCAAGTACATCCTAACATGCTTCTTTCAGGCCGAAATGCAAAGAAAACACACCAACAAGTCTCCATCGTGTTCATTTGCAAAGTTAGGTGTATTTGAGCTGTTAATGCCAAATCACGCAAATAAGCCAAACTGAACGTTAGGAAAGCCAAGTACATCCTAACATGCTTCTTTCAGGTCGAAATGCATAGAAAACACACCAACAAGTTTCTATCGTGTTCATTTGCAAAGTTAGGTGTATTTGAGCTGTTAATGTCAAATCACGCAAATAAGCCAAACTGAACGTTTGGAAATCCAAGTACATCCTAAAATGCTTCTTTCAGGTCGAAATGCATAGAAAACACACCAACAAGTTTCTATCGTGTTCATTTGCAAAGTTAGGTGTATTTGAGCTGTTAATGCCAAATCACGCAAATAAGCCAAACTGAACGTTAGGAAAGCCAAGTACATCCTAACATGCTTCTTTCATGCCGAAATGCATAGAAAACACACCAACAAGTCTCCATCGTGTTCATTTGCAAAGTTAGGTTTATTTGAGCTGTTAATGCCAAATCACGCAAATAAGCCAAACTGAACGTTAGGAAAGCCAAGTACTTCCGAACTAGCTTCCTTCAGGTCGAAATGCATAGAATACACACCAACAAGTTTCCATCGTGTTCATTTGCAAAGTTAGGTGTATTTGAGCTGTTAATGCCAAATCACGCAAATAAGCCAAACTGAACGTTAGGAAAGCCAAGTACATCCTAACATGCTTCTTTCAGGTCGAAATGCATAGAAAACACACCAACAAGTTTCCATCGAGTTCATTTGCAACAAGTTTCTATCGTGTTCATTTGCAAACTTAGGTGTATTTGAGTTGTTAATGCCAAATCACACAAATAAGCCAAACTGAACGTTAGGAAAGCCAAGTATATCCTAACATGCTTCTTTCAGGCCGAAATGCATAGAAAACACACCAACAAGTCTCCATCGTGTACATTTGCAAAGTTAGGTTTCTTTGAGCTGTTAATGCCAAATCACGCAAATAAGCCAAACTGAACGTTAGGAAAGCCAAGTACTTCCGAACTAGCTTCCTTCAGGTCGAAATGCATAGAAAACACACCAACAAGTTTCCATCGAGTTCATTTGCAAAGTTAGGTGTATTTGAGCTGTTAATGCCAAATCACGCAAATAAGCCAAACTGAACGTTAGGAAAGCCAAGTACATCCGAACTAGCTTCTTTCAGGTCGAAATGCATAGAAAACACACCAACAAGTTTCCATCGTGTTCATTTGCAAAGTTAGGTGTATTTCAGCTGTTAATGCCAAATCACGCAAATAAGCCAAACTGAACGTTAGGAAAGCCAAGTACATCCTAACATGCTTCTTTCAGGTCGAAATGCATAGAAAACACACCAACAAGTTTCTATCGTGTTCATTTGCAAAGTTAAGTGTATTTGAGCTTTTAATGCCAAATCACGCAAATAAGCCAAACTGAACGTTAGGAAAGCCAAGTACATCCTAACATGCTTCTTTCAGGTCGAAATGCATAGAAAACACACCAACAAGTTTCTATCGTGTTCATTTGCAAAGTTAGGTGTATTTGAGCTGTTAATGCCAAATCACGCAAATAAGCCAAACTGAATGTTAGGAAAGCCAAGTACATCCTAACATGCTTCTTTCAGGCCGAAATGCATAGAAAACACACCAACAAGTCTCCATCGTGTTCATTTGCAAAGCTAGGTTTATTTGAGCTGTTAATGCCAAATCACGCAAATAAGCCAAACTGAACGTTAGGAAAGACAAGTACATCCGAACTAGCTTCTTTCAGGTCGAAATGCATAGAAAACACAACAACAAGTTTCCATCGTGTTCATTTGCAAAGTTAGGTGTATTTCAGCTGTTAATGCCAAATTACGCAAATAAGCTAAACTGAACGTTACGAAAGCCAAGTACATCCTAACATGCTTCTTTCAGGTCGAAATGCATAGAAAACACACCAACAAGTTTCTATCGTGTTCATTTGCAAAGTTAGGTGTATTTGAGCTGTTAATGCCAAATCACGCAAATAAGCCAAACTGAACGTTAGGAAAGACAAGTACATCCGAACTAGCTTCTTTCAGGTCGAAATGCATAGAAAACACACCAACAAGTTTCCATCGTGTTCATTTGCAAAGTTAGGTGTATTTCAGCTGTTAATGCCAAATCACGCAAATAAGCCAAACTGAACGTTAGGAAAGCCAAGTAGATCCTAACATGCTTCTTTCAGGTCGAAATGCATAGAAAACACACCAACAAGTTTCTATCGTGTTCATTTGCAAAGTTAGGTGTATTTGAGCTGTTAATGCCAAATCACGCAAATAAGCCAAACTGAACGTTAGGAACGCCAAGTACATCCTAACATGCTTCTTTCAGGCCGAAATGCATAGAAAACACACCAACAAGTCTCCATCGTGTTCATTTGCAAAGTTAGGTTTATTTAAGCTGTTAATGCCAAATCACGCAAATAAGCCAAACTGAACGTTAGGAAAGACAAGTACATCCGAACTAGCTTCTTTCAGGTCGAAATGCATAGAAAACACACCAACAAGTTTCTATCGTGTTCATTTGCAAAGTTAGGTGTATTTGAGCTGTTAATGCAAAATCACGCAAGTAAGCCAAACTGAACGTTAGGAAAGCCAAGTACATCCTAACATGCTTCTTTCAGGCCGAAATGCATAGAAAACACACCACCAAGTCTCCATCGTGTTCATTTGCAAAGTTAGGTGTATTTGAGCTGTTAATGCCAAATCACGCAAATAAGCCAAACTGAACGTTAGGAAAGCCAAGTACATCCTAACATGCTTCTTTCAGGTCGAAATGCATAGAAAACACACCAACAAGTTTCTATCGTGTTCATTTGCAAAGTTAGGTGTATTTGAGCTGTCAATGCCAAATCACGCAAATAAGCCAAACTGAACGTTAGGAAATCCAAGTACATCCTAAAATGCTTCTTTCAGGTCGAAATGCATAGAAAACACACCAACAAGTTTCTATCGTGTTCATTTGCAAAGTTAGGTGTATTTGAGCTGTTAATGCCAAATCACGCAAATAAGCCAAACTGAACGTTAGGAAAGCCAAGTACATCCTAACATGCTTCTTTCAGGTCGAAATGCATAGAAAACACACCAACAATTTTCTATCGTGTTCATTTGCAAAGTTAGGTGTATTTGAGCTGTTAATGCCAAATCACGCAAATAAGCCAAACTGAACGTTAGGAACGCCAAGTACATCCTAACATGCTTCTTTCAGGCCGAAATGCATAGAAAACACACCAACAAGTCTCCATCGTGTTCATTTGCAAAGCTAGGTTTATTTGAGCTGTTAATGCCAAATCACGCAAATAAGCCAAACTGAACGTTAGGAAAGACAAGTACATCCGAACTAGCTTCTTTCAGGTCGAAATGCATAGAAAACACACCAACAAGTTTCCATCGTGTTCATTTGCAAAGTTAGGTGTATTTGAGCTGTTAATGCCAAATCACGCAAATAAGCCAAACTGAACGTTAGGAAAGCCAAGTACATCCTAACATGCTTCTTTCAGGTCGAAATGCATAGAAAACACACCAACAAGTTTCTATCGTGTTCATTTGCAAAGTTAGGTGTATTTGAGCTGTTAATGCAAAATCACGCAAGTAAGCCAAACTGAACGTTAGGAAAGCCAAGTACATCCTAACATGCTTCTTTCAGGCCGAAATGCATAGAAAACACACCAACAAGTCTCCATCGTGTTCATTTGCAAAGTTAGGTGTATTTGAGCTGTTAATGCCAAATCACGCAAATAAGCCAAACTGAACGTTAGGAAAGCCAAGTACATCCTAAAATGCTTCTTTCAGGTCGAAATGCATAGAAAACACACCAACAAGTTTCTATCGTGTTCATTTGCAAAGTTAGGTGTATTTGAGCTGTTAATGTCAAATCACGCAAATAAGCCAAACTGAACATTAGGAAATCCAAGTACATCCTAAAATGCTTCTTTCAGGTCAAAATGCATAGAAAACACAACAACAAGTTTCTATCGTGTTCATTTGCAAAGTTAGGTGTATTTGAGCTGTTAATGCCAAATCACGCAAATAAGCCAAACTGAACGTTAGGAAAGCCAAGTACATCCTAACATGCTTCTTTCAGGCCGAAATGCTTAGAAAACACACCAACAAGTTTCTATCGTGTTCATTTGCAAAGTTAGGTGTATTTGAGCTGTTAATGCCAAATCACGCAAATAAGCCAAACAGAATGTTAGGAACGCCAAGTACATCCTAACATGCTTCTTTCATGCCGAAATGCATAGAAAACACACCAACAAGTCTCCATCGTGTTCATTTGCAAAGTTAGGTTTATTTGAGCTGTTAATGCCAAATCACGCAAATAAGCCAAACTGAACGTTAGGAAAGCCAAGTACATCCGAACTAGCTTCTTTCAGGTCGAAATGCATAGAATACAAACCAACAAGTTTCCATCGTGTTCATTTGCAAAGTTAGGTGTATTTGAGCTGTTAATGCCAAATCACGCAAATAAGCCAAACTGAACGTTAGGAAAGCCAAGTACATCCTAACATGCTTCTTTCAGGTCGAAATGCATAGAAAACACACCAACAAGTTTCCATCGAGTTCATTTGCAACAAGTTTCTATCGTGTTCATTTGCAAACTTAGGTGTATTTGAGTTGTTAATGCCAAATCACACAAATAAGCCAAACTGAACGTTAGGAAAGCCAAGTATATCCTAACATGCTTCTTTCAGGCCGAAATGCATAGAAAACACACCAACAAGTCTCCATCGTGTACATTTGCAAAGTTAGGTTTATTTGAGCTGTTAATGCCAAATCACGCAAATAAGCCAAACTGAACGTTAGGAAAGCCAAGTACTTCCGAACTAGCTTCCTTCAGGTCGAAATGCATAGAAAACACACCAACAAGTTTCCATCGAGTTCATTTGCAAAGTTAGGTGTATTTGAGCTGTTAATGCCAAATCACGCAAATAAGCCAAACTGAACGTTAGGAAAGCCAAGTACATCCGAACTAGCTTCTTTCAGGTCGAAATGCATAGAAAACACACCAACAAGTTTCCATCGTGTTCATTTGCAAAGTTAGGTGTATTTCAGCTGTTAATGCCAAATCACGCAAATAAGCCAAACTGAACGTTAGGAAAGCCAAGTAGATCCTAACATGCTTCTTTCAGGTCGAAATGCATAGAAAACACACCAACAAGTTTCTATCGTGTTCATTTGCAAAGTTAGGTGTATTTGAGCTGTTAATGCCAAATCACGCAAATAAGCCAAACTGAACGTTAGGAACGCCAAGTACATCCTAACATGCTTCTTTCATGCCGAAATGCATAGAAAACACACCACCAAGTCTCCATCGTGTTCATTTGCAAAGTTAGGTTTATTTGAGCTGTTAATGCCAAATCACGCAAATAAGCCAAACTGAACGTTAGGAAAGCCAAGTACATCCGAACTAGCTTCTTTCAGGTCGAAATGCATAGAAAACCAACAAGTTTCCATCGTGTTCATTTGCAAAGTTAGGTGTATTTGAGCTGTTAATGCCAAATTACGCAAATAAGCCAAACTGAACGTTAGGAAAGCCAAGTACATCCTAACATGCTTTTTCAGGTCGAAATGCATAGAAAACACACCAACAAGTTTCTATCGTGTTCATTTGCAAAGTTACGTGTATTTGAGCTGTTAATGCAAAATCACGCAAGTAAGCCAAACTGAACGTTAGGAAAGCCAAGTACATCCTAACATGCTTCTTTCAGGCCAAAATGCATAGAAAACACACCACCAAGTCTCCATCGTGTTCATTTGCAAAGTTAGGTGTATTTGAGCTGTTAATGCCAAATCACGCAAATAAGCCAAACTGAACGTTAGGAAAGCCAAGTACATCCTAACATGCTTCTTTCAGGTCGAAATGCATAGAAAACACACCAACAAGTTTCTATCGTGTTCATTTGCAAAGTTAGGTGTATTTGAGCTGTCAATGCCAAATCACGCAAATAAGCCAAACTGAACGTTAGGAAATCCAAGTACATCCTAAAATGCTTCTTTCAGGTCGAAATGCATAGAAAACACACCAACAAGTTTCTATCGTGTTCATTTGCAAAGTTAGGTGTATTTGAGCTGTTAATGCCAAATCACGCAAATAAGCCAAACTGAACGTTAGGAAAGCCAAGTACATCCTAACATGCTTCTTTCAGGTCGAAATGCATAGAAAACACACCAACAATTTTCTATCGTGTTCATTTGTAAAGTTAGGTGTATTTGAGCTGTTAATGCCAAATCACGCAAATAAGCCAAACTGAACGTTAGGAAAGCCCAGTACATCCGAACTTGCTTCTTTCAGGTCGAAATGCATAGAAAACACACCAACAAGTTTCCATCGAGTTCATTTGCAAAGTTAGGTGTATTTCAGCTGTTAATGCCAAATCACGCAAATAAGCAAAACTGAACGTTAGGAAAGCCAAGTACATCCTTAAATGCTTCTTTCAGGTCGAAATGCATGGAAAACACACCAACAAGTTTCTATCGTGTTCATTTGCAAAGTTAGGTGTATTTGAGCTGTTAATGCCAAATCACGCAAATAAGCCAAACTGAACGTTAGGAAAGCCAAGTACATCCTAACATGCTTCTTTCAGGTCGAAATGCATAGAAAACACACCAACAAGTTTCTATCATGTTCATTTGCAAAGTTAGGTGTATTTGAGCTGTTAATACCAAATCACGCAAATAAGCCAAACTGAACGTTAGGAAAGCCAAGTACATCCTAAAATGCTTCTTTCAGGTCGAAATGCATGGTAAACACACCAACAAGTTTCTATCATGTTCATTTGCAAAGTTAGGTGTATTTGAGCTGTTAATGCCAAATCACGCAAATAAGCCAAACTGAACGTTAGGAAAGCCAAGTACATCCTAACATGCTTCTTTCAGGCCGAAATGCATAGAAAACACACCAACAAGTCTCCATCGTGTTCATTTGTAAAGTTAGGTTTATTTGAGCTGTTAATGCCAAATCACGCAAATAAGCTAAACTGAACGTTAGGAAAGCCAAGTACATCCTAACATGCTTCTTTCAGGCCGAAATGCATAGAAAACACACCAACAAGTCTCCATCGTGTTCATTTGCAAAGTTAGGTTTATTTGAGCTGTTAATGCCAAATCACGTAAATAAGCCAAACTGAACGTTAGGAAAGCCAAGTACATCCGAACTAGCTTCTTTCAGGTCGAAATGCATAGAAAGTTTCCATCGTGTTCATTTGCAAAGTTAGGTGTATTTCAGCTGTTAATGCCAAATCACGCAAATAAGCCAAACTGAACGTTAGGAAAGCCAAGTACATCCGAACTAGCTTCTTTCAGGTCGAAATGCATAGAAAACACACCAACAAGTTTCCATCGTGTTCATTTGCAAAGTTAGGTGTATTTCAGCTGTTAATGCCAAATCACGCAAATAAGCCAAACTGAACGTTAGGAAAGCCAAGTAGATCCTAACATGCTTCTTTCAGGTCGAAATGCATAGAAAACACACCAACAAGTTTCTATCGTGTTCATTTGCAAAGTTAGGTGTATTTGAGCTGTTAATGCCAAATCACGCAAATAAGCCAAACTGAACGTTAGGAACGCCAAGTACATCCTAACATGCTTCTTTCATGCCGAAATGCATAGAAAACACACCACCAAGTCTCCATCGTGTTCATTTGCAAAGTTAGGTTTATTTGAGCTGTTAATGCCAAATCACGCAAATAAGCCAAACTGAACGTTAGGAAAGCCAAGTACATCCGAACTAGCTTCTTTCAGGTCGAAATGCATAGAAAACCAACAAGTTTCCATCGTGTTCATTTGCAAAGTTAGGTGTATTTGAGCTGTTAATGCCAAATTACGCAAATAAGCCAAACTGAACGTTAGGAAAGCCAAGTACATCCTAACATGCTTTTTCAGGTCGAAATGCATAGAAAACACACCAACAAGTTTCTATCGTGTTCATTTGCAAAGTTAGGTGTATTTGAGCTGTTAATGCAAAATCACGCAAGTAAGCCAAACTGAACGTTAGGAAAGCCAAGTACATCCTAACATGCTTCTTTCAGGCCAAAATGCATAGAAAACACACCACCAAGTCTCCATCGTGTTCATTTGCAAAGTTAGGTGTATTTGAGCTGTTAATGCCAAATCACGCAAATAAGCCAAACTGAACGTTAGGAAAGCCAAGTACATCCTAACATGCTTCTTTCAGGTCGAAATGCATAGAAAACACACCAACAAGTTTCTATCGTGTTCATTTGCAAAGTTAGGTGTATTTGAGCTGTCAATGCCAAATCACGCAAATAAGCCAAACTGAACGTTAGGAAATCCAAGTACATCCTAAAATGCTTCTTTCAGGTCGAAATGCATAGAAAACACACCAACAAGTTTCTATCGTGTTCATTTGCAAAGTTAGGTGTATTTGAGCTGTTAATGCCAAATCACGCAAATAAGCCAAACTGAACGTTAGGAAAGCCAAGTACATCCTAACATGCTTCTTTCAGGTCGAAATGCATAGAAAACACACCAACAATTTTCTATCGTGTTCATTTGTAAAGTTAGGTGTATTTGAGCTGTTAATGCCAAATCACGCAAATAAGCCAAACTGAACGTTAGGAAAGCCCAGTACATCCGAACTTGCTTCTTTCAGGTCGAAATGCATAGAAAACACACCAACAAGTTTCCATCGAGTTCATTTGCAAAGTTAGGTGTATTTCAGCTGTTAATGCCAAATCACGCAAATAAGCAAAACTGAACGTTAGGAAAGCCAAGTACATCCTTAAATGCTTCTTTCAGGTCGAAATGCATGGAAAACACACCAACAAGTTTCTATCGTGTTCATTTGCAAAGTTAGGTGTATTTGAGCTGTTAATGCCAAATCACGCAAATAAGCCAAACTGAACGTTAGGAAAGCCAAGTACATCCTAACATGCTTCTTTCAGGTCGAAATGCATAGAAAACACACCAACAAGTTTCTATCATGTTCATTTGCAAAGTTAGGTGTATTTGAGCTGTTAATACCAAATCACGCAAATAAGCCAAACTGAACGTTAGGAAAGCCAAGTACATCCTAAAATGCTTCTTTCAGGTCGAAATGCATGGTAAACACACCAACAAGTTTCTATCATGTTCATTTGCAAAGTTAGGTGTATTTGAGCTGTTAATGCCAAATCACGCAAATAAGCCAAACTGAACGTTAGGAAAGCCAAGTACATCCTAACATGCTTCTTTCAGGCCGAAATGCATAGAAAACACACCAACAAGTCTCCATCGTGTTCATTTGTAAAGTTAGGTTTATTTGAGCTGTTAATGCCAAATCACGCAAATAAGCTAAACTGAACGTTAGGAAAGCCAAGTACATCCTAACATGCTTCTTTCAGGCCGAAATGCATAGAAAACACACCAACAAGTCTCCATCGTGTTCATTTGCAAAGTTAGGTTTATTTGAGCTGTTAATGCCAAATCACGTAAATAAGCCAAACTGAACGTTAGGAAAGCCAAGTACATCCGAACTAGCTTCTTTCAGGTCGAAATGCATAGAAAGTTTCCATCGTGTTCATTTGCAAAGTTAGGTGTATTTCAGCTGTTAATGCCAAATCACGCAAATAAGCCAAACTGAACGTTAGGAAAGCCAAGTACATCCTAACATGCTTCTTTCAGGTCGAAATGCATAGAAAACACACCAACAAGTTTCTATCGTGTTCATTTGCAAAGTTAGGTTTATTTGAGCTGTTAATGCCAAATCACGCAAATAAGCCAAACTGAACGTTAGGAACGCCAAGTACATCCTAACATGCTTCTTTCAGGCCGAAATGCATAGAAAACACACCAACAAGTCTCCATCGTGTTCATTTGCAAAGTTAGGTTTATTTGAGCTGTTAATGCCAAATCACGCAAATAAGCCAAACTGAACGTTAGGAAAGACAAGTACATCCGAACTAGCTTCTTTCAGGTCGAAATGCATAGAAAACCAACAAGTTTCCATCGTGTTCATTTGCAAAGTTAGGTGTATTTGAGCTGTTAATGCCAAATCACGCAAATAAGCCAAACTGAACGTTAGGAAAGCCAAGTACATCCTAACATGCTTCTTTCAGGTCGAAATGCATAGAAAACACACCAACAAGTTTCTATCGTGTTCATTTGCAAAGTTAGGTGTATTTGAGCTGTTAATGCAAAATCACGCAAGTAAGCCAAACTGAACGTTAGGAAAGCCAAGTACATCCTAACATGCTTCTTTCAGGCCGAAATGCATAGAAAACACACCAACAAGTCTCCATCGTGTTCATTTGCAAAGTTAGGTGTATTTGAGCTGTTAATGCCAAATCACGCAAATAAGCCAAACTGAACGTTAGGAAAGCCAAGTACATCCTAACATGCTTCTTTCAGGTCGAAATGCATAGAAAACACACCAACAAGTTTCTATCGTGTTCATTTGCAAAGTTAGGTGTATTTGAGCTGTTAATGTCAAATCACGCAAATAAGCCAAACTGAACGTTTGGAAATCCAAGTACATCCTAAAATGCTTCTTTCAGGACGAAATGCATAGAAAACACACCAACAAGTTTCTATCGTGTTCATTTGCAAAGTTAGGTGTATTTGAGCTGTTAATGCCAAATCACGCAAATAAGCCAAACTGAACGTTAGGAAAGCCAAGTACATCCGAACTAGCTTCTTTCAGGTCAAAATGCATAGAATACACACCAACAAGTTTCCATCGTGTTCATTTGCAAAGTTAGGTGTATTTGAGCTGTTAATGCCAAATCACGCAAATAAGCCAAACTGAACGTTAGGAAAGCCAAGTACATCCTAACATGCTTCTTTCAGGTCGAAATGCATAGAAAACACACCAACAAGTTTCCATCGAGTTCATTTGCAACAAGTTTCTATCGTGTTCATTTGCAAACTTAGGTGTATTTGAGTTGTTAATGCCAAATCACACAAATAAGCCAAACTGAACGTTAGGAAAGCCAAGTATATCCTAACATGCTTCTTTCAGGCCGAAATGCATAGAAAACACACCAACAAGTCTCCATCGTGTACATTTGCAAAGTTAGGTTTCTTTGAGCTGTTAATGCCAAATCACGCAAATAAGCCAAACTGAACGTTAGGAAAGCCAAGTACTTCCGAACTAGCTTCCTTCAGGTCGAAATGCATAGAAAACACACCAACAAGTTTCCATCGAGTTCATTTGCAAAGTTAGGTGTATTTGAGCTGTTAATGCCAAATCACGCAAATAAGCCAAACTGAACGTTAGGAAAGCCAAGTACATCCGAACTAGCTTCTTTCAGGTCGAAATGCATAGAAAACACACCAACAAGTTTCCATCGTGTTCATTTGCAAAGTTAGGTGTATTTCAGCTGTTAATGCCAAATCACGCAAATAAGCCAAACTGAACGTTAGGAAAGCCAAGTAGATCCTAACATGCTTCTTTCAGGTCGAAATGCATAGAAAACACACCAACAAGTTTCTATCGTGTTCATTTGCAAAGTTAGGTGTATTTGAGCTGTTAATGCCAAATCACGCAAATAAGCCAAACTGAACGTTAGGAACGCCAAGTACATCCTAACATGCTTCTTTCAGGCCGAAATGCATAGAAAACACACCAACAAGTCTCCATCGTGTTCATTTGCAAAGTTAGGTTTATTTAAGCTGTTAATGCCAAATCACGCAAATAAGCCAAACTGAACGTTAGGAAAGACAAGTACATCCGAACTAGCTTCTTTCAGGTCGAAATGCATAGAAAACACACCAACAAGTTTCTATCGTGTTCATTTGCAAAGTTAGGTGTATTTGAGCTGTTAATGCAAAATCACGCAAGTAAGCCAAACTGAACGTTAGGAAAGCCAAGTACATCCTAACATGCTTCTTTCAGGCCGAAATGCATAGAAAACACACCACCAAGTCTCCATCGTGTTCATTTGCAAAGTTAGGTGTATTTGAGCTGTTAATGCCAAATCACGCAAATAAGCCAAACTGAACGTTAGGAAAGCCAAGTACATCCTAACATGCTTCTTTCAGGTCGAAATGCATAGAAAACACACCAACAAGTTTCTATCGTGTTCATTTGCAAAGTTAGGTGTATTTGAGCTGTCAATGCCAAATCACGCAAATAAGCCAAACTGAACGTTAGGAAATCCAAGTACATCCTAAAATGCTTCTTTCAGGTCGAAATGCATAGAAAACACACCAACAAGTTTCTATCGTGTTCATTTGCAAAGTTAGGTGTATTTGAGCTGTTAATGCCAAATCACGCAAATAAGCCAAACTGAACGTTAGGAAAGCCAAGTACATCCTAACATGCTTCTTTCAGGTCGAAATGCATAGAAAACACACCAACAATTTTCTATCGTGTTCATTTGCAAAGTTAGGTGTATTTGAGCTGTTAATGCCAAATCACGCAAATAAGCCAAACTGAACGTTAGGAACGCCAAGTACATCCTAACATGCTTCTTTCAGGCCGAAATGCATAGAAAACACACCAACAAGTCTCCATCGTGTTCATTTGCAAAGCTAGGTTTATTTGAGCTGTTAATGCCAAATCACGCAAATAAGCCAAACTGAACGTTAGGAAAGACAAGTACATCCGAACTAGCTTCTTTCAGGTCGAAATGCATAGAAAACACACCAACAAGTTTCCATCGTGTTCATTTGCAAAGTTAGGTGTATTTCAGCTGTTAATGCCAAATCACGCAAATAAGCCAAACTGAACGTTAGGAAAGCCAAGTACATCCTAACATGCTTCTTTCAGGTCGAAATGCATAGAAAACACACCAACAAGTTTCTATCGTGTTCATTTGCAAAGTTAGGTGTATTTGAGCTGTTAATGCCAAATCACGCAAATAAGCCAAACTGAACGTTAGGAACGCCAAGTACATCCTAACATGCTTCTTTCATGCCGAAATGCATAGAAAACACACCAACAAGTCTCCATCGTGCTCATTTGCAAAGTTAGGTGTATTTGAGCTGTTAATGCCAAATCACGCAAATAAGCCAAACTGAACGTTAGGAAAGACAAGTACATCCGAACTAGCTTCTTTCAGGTCGAAATGCATAGAAAACCAACAAGTTTCCATCGTGTTCATTTGCAAAGTTAGGTGTATTTGAGCTGTTAATGCCAAATCACGCAAATAAGCCAAACTGAACGTTAGGAAAGCCAAGTACATCCTAACATGCTTCTTTCAGGTCGAAATGCATAGAAAACACACCAACAAGTTTCTATCGTGTTCATTTGCAAAGTTAGGTGTATTTGAGCTGTTAATGCAAAATCACGCAAGTAAGCCAAACTGAATGTTAGGAAAGCCAAGTACATCCTAACATGCTTCTTTCAGGCCGAAATGCATAGAAAACACACCAACAAGTCTCCATCGTGTTCATTTGCAAAGTTAGGTGTATTTGAGCTGTTAATGCCAAATCACGCAAATAAGCCAAACTGAACGTTAGGAAAGCCAAGTACATCCTAACATGCTTCTTTCAGGTCGAAATGCATAGAAAACACACCAACAAGTTTCTATCGTGTTCATTTGCAAAGTTAGGTGTATTTGAGCTGTTAATGTCAAATCACGCAAATAAGCCAAACTGAACGTTAGGAAATCCAAGTACATCCTAAAATGCTTCTTTCAGGTCGAAATGCATAGAAAACACAACAACAAGTTTCTATCGTGTTCATTTGCAAAGTTAGGTGTATTTGAGCTGTTAATGCCAAATCACGCAAATAAGCCAAACTGAACGTTAGGAAAGCCAAGTACATCCTAACATGCTTCTTTCAGGCCGAAATGCTTAGAAAACACACCAACAAGTTTCTATCGTGTTCATTTGCAAAGTTAGGTGTATTTGAGCTGTTAATGCCAAATCACGCAAATAAGCCAAACTGAATGTTAGGAACGCCAAGTACATCCTAACATGCTTCTTTCATGCCGAAATGCATAGAAAACACACCAACAAGTCTCCATCGTGTTCATTTGCAAAGTTAGGTTTATTTGAGCTGTTAATGCCAAATCACGCAAATAAGCCAAACTGAACGTTAGGAAAGCCAAGTACATCCGAACTAGCTTCTTTCAGGTCGAAATGCATAGAATACAAACCAACAAGTTTCCATCGTGTTCATTTGCAAAGTTAGGTGTATTTGAGCTGTTAATGCCAAATCACGCAAATAAGCCAAACTGAACGTTAGGAAAGCCAAGTACATCCTAACATGCTTCTTTCAGGTCGAAATGCATAGAAAACACACCAACAAGTTTCCATCGAGTTCATTTGCAACAAGTTTCTATCGTGTTCATTTGCAAACTTATGTGTATTTGAGTTGTTAATGCCAAATCACACAAATAAGCCAAACTGAACGTTAGGAAAGCCAAGTATATCCTAACATGCTTCTTTCAGGCCGAAATGCATAGAAAACACACCAACAAGTCTCCATCGTGTACATTTGCAAAGTTAGGTTTATTTGAGCTGTTAATGCCAAATCACGCAAATAAGCCAAACTGAACGTTAGGAAAGCCAAGTACTTCCGAACTAGCTTCCTTCAGGTCGAAATGCATAGAAAACACACCAACAAGTTTCCATCGAGTTCATTTGCAAAGTTAGGTGTATTTGAGCTGTTAATGCCAAATCACGCAAATAAGCCAAACTGAACGTTAGGAAAGCCAAGTACATCCGAACTAGCTTCTTTCAGGTCGAAATGCATAGAAAACACACCAACAAGTTTCCATCGTGTTCATTTGCAAAGTTAGGTGTATTTCAGCTGTTAATGCCAAATCACGCAAATAAGCCAAACTGAACGTTAGGAAAGCCAAGTACATCCTAACATGCTTCTTTCAGGTCGAAATGCATAGAAAACACACCAACAAGTTTCTATCGTGTTCATTTGCAAAGTTAAGTGTATTTGAGCTGTTAATGCCAAATCACGCAAATTAGCCAAACTGAACGTTAGGAAAGCCAAGTACATCCTAACATGCTTCTTTCAGGTCGAAATGCATAGAAAACACACCAACAAGTTTCTATCGTGTTCATTTGCAAAGTTAGGTGTATTTGAGCTGTTAATGCCAAATCACGCAAATAAGCCAAACTGAATGTTAGGAAAGCCAAGTACATCCTAACATGCTTCTTTCAGGCCGAAATGCATAGAAAACACACCAACAAGTCTCCATCGTGTTCATTTGCAAAGCTAGGTTTATTTGAGCTGTTAATGCCAAATCACGCAAATAAGCCAAACTGAACGTTAGGAAAGACAAGTACATCCGAACTAGCTTCTTTCAGGTCGAAATGCATAGAAAACACACCAACAAGTTTCCATCGTGTTCATTTGCAAAGTTAGGTGTATTTCAGCTGTTAATGCCAAATCACGCAAATAAGCCAAACTGAACGTTACGAAAGCCAAGTACATCCTAACATGCTTCTTTCAGGTCGAAATGCATAGAAAACACACCAACAAGTTTCTATCGTGTTCATTTGCAAAGTTAGGTGTATTTGAGCTGTTAATGCCAAATCACGCAAATAAGCCAAACTGAACGTTAGGAAAGACAAGTACATCCGAACTAGCTTCTTTCAGGTCGAAATGCATAGAAAACACACCAACAAGTTTCCATCGTGTTCATTAGCAAAGTTAGGTGTATTTCAGCTGTTAATGCCAAATCACGCAAATAAGCCAAACTGAACGTTAGGAAAGCCAAGTAGATCCTAACATGCTTCTTTCAGGTCGAAATGCATAGAAAACACACCAACAAGTTTCTATCGTGTTCATTTGCAAAGTTAGGTGTATTTGAGCTGTTAATGCCAAATCACGCAAATAAGCCAAACTGAACGTTAGGAACGCCAAGTACATCCTAACATGCTTCTTTCATGCCGAAATGCATAGAAAACACACCAACAAGTCTCCATCGTGTTCATTTGCAAAGTTAGGTTTATTTGAGCTGTTAATGCCAAATCACGCAAATAAGCCAAACTGAACGTTAGGAAAGCCAAGTACATCCGAACTAGCTTCTTTCAGGTCGAAATGCATAGAAAACCAACAAGTTTCCATCGTGTTCATTTGCAAAGTTAGGTGTATTTGAGCTATTAATGCCAAATTACGCAAATAAGCCAAACTGAACGTTAGGAAAGCCAAGTACATCCTAACATGCTTCTTTCAGGTCGAAATGCATAGAAAACACACCAACAAGTTTCTATCGTGTTCATTTGCAAAGTTAGGTGTATTTGAGCTGTTAATGCAAAATCACGCAAGTAAGCCAAACTGAACGTTAGGAAAGCCAAGTACATCCTAACATGCTTCTTTCAGGCCGAAATGCATAGAAAACACACCACCAAGTCTCCATCGTGTTCATTTGCAAAGTTAGGTGTATTTGAGCTGTTAATGCCAAATCACGCAAATAAGCCAAACTGAACGTTAGGAAAGCCAAGTACATCCTAACATGCTTCTTTCAGGTCGAAATGCATAGAAAACACACCAACAAGTTTCTATCGTGTTCATTTGCAAAGTTATGTGTATTTGAGCTGTCAATGCCAAATCACGCAAATAAGCCAAACTGAACGTTAGGAAATCCAAGTACATCCTAAAATGCTTCTTTCAGGTCGAAATGCATAGAAAACACACCAACAAGTTTCTATCGTGTTCATTTGCAAAGTTAGGTGTATTTGAGCTGTTAATGCCAAATCACGCAAATAAGCCAAACTGAACGTTAGGAAAGCCAAGTACATCCTAACATGCTTCTTTCAGGTCGAAATGCATAGAAAACACACCAACAATTTTCTATCGTGTTCATTTGTAAAGTTAGGTGTATTTGAGCTGTTAATGCCAAATCACGCAAATAAGCCAAACTGAACGTTAGGAAAGCCCAGTACATCCGAACTTGCTTCTTTCAGGTCGAAATGCATAGAAAACACACCAACAAGTTTCCATCGTGTTCATTTGCAAAGTTAGGTGTATTTCAGCTGTTAATGCCAAATCACGCAAATAAGCAAAACTGAACGTTAGGAAAGCCAAGTACATCCTTAAATGCTTCTTTCAGGTCGAAATGCATGGAAAACACACCAACAAGTTTCTATCGTGTTCATTTGCAAAGTTAGGTGTATTTGAGCTGTTAATGCCAAATCACGCAAATAAGCCAAACTGAACGTTAGGAAAGCCAAGTACATCCTAACATGCTTCTTTCAGGTCGAAATGCATAGAAAACACACCAAAAAGTTTCTATCGTGTTCATTTGCAAAGTTAGGTGTATTTGAGCTGTTAATGCAAAATCACGCAAATAAGCCAAACTGAAATTTAGGAAAGCCAAGTACATCCTAACATGCTTCTTTCAGGTCGAAATGCATAGAAAACACACCAACAAGTTTCTATCGTGTTCATTTGCAAAGTTAGGTGTATTTGAGCTGTTAATGCCAAATCACGCAAATAAGCCAAACTGAACGTTAGGAAAGCCAAGTACATCCTTAAATGCTTCTTTCAGGTCGAAATGCATGGAAAACACACCAACAAGTTTCTATCGTGTTCATTTGCAAAGTTAGGTGTATTTGAGCTGTTAATGCAAAATCACGCAAATAAGCCAAACTGAACGTTAGGAAAGCCAAGTACATCCTAACATGCTTCTTTCAGGTCGAAATGCATAGAAAACACACCAACAATTTTCTATCGTGTTCATTTGCAAAGTTAGGTGTATTTGAGCTGTTAATGCCAAATCACGCAAATAAGCCAAACTGAACGTTAGGAACGCCAAGTACATCCTAACATGCTTCTTTCAGGCCGAAATGCATAGAAAACACACCAACAAGTCTCCATCGTGTTCATTTGCAAAGCTAGGTTTATTTGAGCTGTTAATGCCAAATCACGCAAATAAGCCAAACTGAACGTTAGGAAAGACAAGTACATCCGAACTAGCTTCTTTCAGGTCGAAATGCATAGAAAACACACCAACAAGTTTCCATCGTGTTCATTTGCAAAGTTAGGTGTATTTCAGCTGTTAATGCCAAATCACGCAAATAAGCCAAACTGAACGTTAGGAAAGCCAAGTACATCCTAACATGCTTCTTTCAGGTCGAAATGCATAGAAAACACACCAACAAGTTTCTATCGTGTTCATTTGCAAAGTTAGGTGTATTTGAGCTGTTAATGCCAAATCACGCAAATAAGCCAAACTGAACGTTAGGAACGCCAAGTACATCCTAACATGCTTCTTTCATGCCGAAATGCATAGAAAACACACCAACAAGTCTCCATCGTGCTCATTTGCAAAGTTAGGTGTATTTGAGCTGTTAATGCCAAATCACGCAAATAAGCCAAACTGAACGTTAGGAAAGACAAGTACATCCGAACTAGCTTCTTTCAGGTCGAAATGCATAGAAAACCAACAAGTTTCCATCGTGTTCATTTGCAAAGTTAGGTGTATTTGAGCTGTTAATGCCAAATCACGCAAATAAGCCAAACTGAACGTTAGGAAAGCCAAGTACATCCTAACATGCTTCTTTCAGGTCGAAATGCATAGAAAACACACCAACAAGTTTCTATCGTGTTCATTTGCAAAGTTAGGTGTATTTGAGCTGTTAATGCAAAATCACGCAAGTAAGCCAAACTGAACGTTAGGAAAGCCAAGTACATCCTAACATGCTTCTTTCAGGCCGAAATGCATAGAAAACACACCAACAAGTCTCCATCGTGTTCATTTGCAAAGTTAGGTGTATTTGAGCTGTTAATGCCAAATCACGCAAATAAGCCAAACTGAACGTTAGGAAAGCCAAGTACATCCTAACATGCTTCTTTCAGGTCGAAATGCATAGAAAACACACCAACAAGTTTCTATCGTGTTCATTTGCAAAGTTAGGTGTATTTGAGCTGTTAATGTCAAATCACGCAAATAAGCCAAACTGAACGTTAGGAAATCCAAGTACATCCTAAAATGCTTCTTTCAGGTCGAAATGCATAGAAAACACAACAACAAGTTTCTATCGTGTTCATTTGCAAAGTTAGGTGTATTTGAGCTGTTAATGCCAAATCACGCAAATAAGCCAAACTGAACGTTAGGAAAGCCAAGTACATCCTAACATGCTTCTTTCAGGCCGAAATGCTTAGAAAACACACCAACAAGTTTCTATCGTGTTCATTTGCAAAGTTAGGTGTATTTGAGCTGTTAATGCCAAATCACGCAAATAAGCCAAACTGAATGTTAGGAACGCCAAGTACATCCTAACATGCTTCTTTCATGCCGAAATGCATAGAAAACACACCAACAAGTCTCCATCGTGTTCATTTGCAAAGTTAGGTTTATTTGAGCTGTTAATGCCAAATCACGCAAATAAGCCAAACTGAACGTTAGGAAAGCCAAGTACATCCGAACTAGCTTCTTTCAGGTCGAAATGCATAGAATACAAACCAACAAGTTTCCATCGTGTTCATTTGCAAAGTTAGGTGTATTTGAGCTGTTAATGCCAAATCACGCAAATAAGCCAAACTGAACGTTAGGAAAGCCAAGTACATCCTAACATGCTTCTTTCAGGTCGAAATGCATAGAAAACACACCAACAAGTTTCTATCGTGTTCATTTGCAAAGTTAGGTGTATTTGAGCTGTTAATGTCAAATCACGCAAATAAGCCAAACTGAACGTTTGGAAATCCAAGTACATCCTAAAATGCTTCTTTCAGGTCGAAATGCATAGAAAACACACCAACAAGTTTCTATCGTGTTCATTTGCAAAGTTAGGTGTATTTGAGTTGTTAATGCCAAATCACACAAATAAGCCAAACTGAACGTTAGGAAAGCCAAGTATATCCTAACATGCTTCTTTCAGGCCGAAATGCATAGAAAACACACCAACAAGTCTCCATCGTGTACATTTGCAAAGTTAGGTTTATTTGAGCTGTTAATGCCAAATCACGCAAATAAGCCAAACTGAACGTTAGGAAAGCCAAGTACTTCCGAACTAGCTTCCTTCAGGTCGAAATGCATAGAAAACACACCAACAAGTTTCCATCGAGTTCATTTGCAAAGTTAGGTGTATTTGAGCTGTTAATGCCAAATCACGCAAATAAGCCAAACTGAACGTTAGGAAAGCCAAGTACATCCGAACTAGCTTCTTTCAGGTCGAAATGCATAGAAAACACACCAACAAGTTTCCATCGTGTTCATTTGCAAAGTTAGGTGTATTTCAGCTGTTAATGCCAAATCACGCAAATAAGCCAAACTGAACGTTAGGAAAGCCAAGTACATCCTAACATGCTTCTTTCAGGTCGAAATGCATAGAAAACACACCAACAAGTTTCTATCGTGTTCATTTGCAAAGTTAAGTGTATTTGAGCTGTTAATGCCAAATCACGCAAATAAGCCAAACTGAACGTTAGGAAAGCCAAGTACATCCTAAGATGCTTCTTTCAGGTCGAAATGCATAGAAAACACAGCAACAAGTTTCCATCGTGTTCATTTGTAAAGTTAGGTGTATTTGAGCTGTTAATGCCAAATCACGCAAATAAGCCAAACTGAACGTTAGGAAAGCCAAGTACATCCTAACATGCTTCTTTCAGGTCGAAATGCATAGAAAACACACCAACAAGTTTCTATCGTGTTCATTTGCAAAGTTAGGTGTATTTGAGCTGTTAATGCCAAATCACGCAAATAAGCCAAACTGAATGTTAGGAAAGCCAAGTACATCCTAACATGCTTCTTTCAGGCCGAAATGCATAGAAAACACACCAACAAGTCTCCATCGTGTTCATTTGCAAAGCTAGGTTTATTTGAGCTGTTAATGCCAAATCACGCAAATAAGCCAAACTGAACGTTAGGAAAGACAAGTACATCCGAACTAGCTTCTTTCAGGTCGAAATGCATAGAAAACACACCAACAAGTTTCCATCGTGTTCATTTGCAAAGTTAGGTGTATTTCAGCTGTTAATGCCAAATCACGCAAATAAGCCAAACTGAACGTTACGAAAGCCAAGTACATCCTAACATGCTTCTTTCAGGTCGAAATGCATAGAAAACACACCAACAAGTTTCTATCGTGTTCATTTGCAAAGTTAGGTGTATTTGAGCTGTTAATGCCAAATCACGCAAATAAGCCAAACTGAACGTTAGGAAAGACAAGTACATCCGAACTAGCTTCTTTCAGGTCGAAATGCATAGAAAACACACCAACAAGTTTCCATCGTGTTCATTAGCAAAGTTAGGTGTATTTCAGCTGTTAATGCCAAATCACGCAAATAAGCCAAACTGAACGTTAGGAAAGCCAAGTAGATCCTAACATGCTTCTTTCAGGTCGAAATGCATAGAAAACACACCAACAAGTTTCTATCGTGTTCATTTGCAAAGTTAGGTGTATTTGAGCTGTTAATGCCAAATCACGCAAATAAGCCAAACTGAACGTTAGGAACGCCAAGTACATCCTAACATGCTTCTTTCATGCCGAAATGCATAGAAAACACACCAACAAGTCTCCATCGTGTTCATTTGCAAAGTTAGGTTTATTTGAGCTGTTAATGCCAAATCACGCAAATAAGCCAAACTGAACGTTAGGAAAGCCAAGTACATCCGAACTAGCTTCTTTCAGGTCGAAATGCATAGAAAACCAACAAGTTTCCATCGTGTTCATTTGCAAAGTTAGGTGTATTTGAGCTGTTAATGCCAAATCACGCAAATAAGCCAAACTGAACGTTAGGAAATCCAAGTACATCCTAACATGCTTCTTTCAGGTCGAAATGCATAGAAAACACACCAACAAGTTTCTATCGTGTTCATTTGCAAAGTTAGGTGTATTTGAGCTGTTAATGAAAATCACGCAAGTAAGCCAAACTGAACGTTAGGAAAGCCAAGTACATCCTAACATGCTTCTTTCAGGCCGAAATGCATAGAAAACACACCACCAAGTCTCCATCGTGTTCATTTGCAAAGTTAGGTGTATTTGAGCTGTTAATGCCAAATCACGCAAATAAGCCAAACTGAACGTTAGGAAAGCCAAGTACATCCTAACATGCTTCTTTCAGGTCGAAATGCATAGAAAACACACCAACAAGTTTCTATCGTGTTCATTTGCAAAGTTATGTGTATTTGAGCTGTCAATGCCAAATCACGCAAATAAGCCAAACTGAACGTTAGGAAATCCAAGTACATCCTAAAATGCTTCTTTCAGGTCGAAATGCATAGAAAACACACCAACAAGTTTCTATCGTGTTCATTTGCAAAGTTAGGTGTATTTGAGCTGTTAATGCCAAATCACGCAAATAAGCCAAACTGAACGTTAGGAAAGCCAAGTACATCCTAACATGCTTCTTTCAGGTCGAAATGCATAGAAAACACACCAACAATTTTCTATCGTGTTCATTTGTAAAGTTAGGTGTATTTGAGCTGTTAATGCCAAATCACGCAAATAAGCCAAACTGAACGTTAGGAAAGCCCAGTACATCCGAACTTGCTTCTTTCAGGTCGAAATGCATAGAAAACACACCAACAAGTTTCCATCGTGTTCATTTGCAAAGTTAGGTGTATTTCAGCTGTTAATGCCAAATCACGCAAATAAGCAAAACTGAACGTTAGGAAAGCCAAGTACATCCTTAAATGCTTCTTTCAGGTCGAAATGCATGGAAAACACACCAACAAGTTTCTATCGTGTTCATTTGCAAAGTTAGGTGTATTTGAGCTGTTAATGCCAAATCACGCAAATAAGCCAAACTGAACGTTAGGAAAGCCAAGTACATCCTAACATGCTTCTTTCAGGTCGAAATGCATAGAAAACACACCAACAAGTTTCCATCGTGTTCATTTGCAAAGTTAGGTGTATTTGAGCTGTTAATGCCAAATCACGCAAATAAGCCAAACTGAACGTTAGGAAAGCCAAGTACATCCTAACATGCTTCTTTCAGGTCGAAATGCATAGAAAACACACCAACAAGTTTCTATCGTGTTCATTTGCAAAGTTAGGTGTATTTGAGCTGTTAATGCCAAATCACGCAAATAAGCCAAACTGAACATTAGGAAAGCCAAGTACATCCTAAAATGCTTCTTTCAGGTCGAAATGCATAGAAAACACACCAACAAGTTTCCATCGTGTTCATTTGCAAAGTTAGGTGTATTTGAGCTGTTAATGCCAAATCACGCAAATAAGCCAAACTGAACGTTAGGAAAGCCAAGTACATCCTAAAATGCTTCTTTCAGGTCGAAATGCATAGAAAACACACCAACAAGTTTCTATCGTGTTCATTTGCAAAGTTAGGTGTATTTGAGCTGTTAATGCAAAATCACGCAAATAAACCAAACTGAACGTTACGAAAGCCAAGTACATCCTAACATGCTTCTTTCAGGTCGAAATGCATAGAAAACACACCAACAAGTTTCTATCGTGTTCATTTGCAAAGTTAGGTGTATTTGAGCTGTTAATGCCAAATCACGCAAATAAGCCAAACTGAATGTTAGGAAAGCCAAGTACATCCTAACATGCTTCTTTCAGGTCGAAATGCATAGAAAACACACCAACAAGTTTCTATCGTGTTCATTTGCAAAGTTAGGTGTATTTGAGCTGTTAATGCCAAATCACGCAAATAAGCCAAACTGAACGTTAGGAAACCCAAGTACATCCTAACATGCTTCTTTCAGGTCGAAATGCATAGAAAACACACCAACAAGTCTCCATCGTGTTCATTTGCAAAGTTAGGTGTATTTGAGCTGTTAATGCCAAATCACGCAAGTAAGCCAAACTGAACGTTAGGAAAGCCAAGTACATCCTAACATGCTTCTTTCAGGCCGAAATGCATAGAAAACACACCAAGAAGTCTCCATCGTGTTCATTTGCAAAGTTAGGTGTATTTGAGCTGTTAATGCCAAATCACGCAAATAAGCCAAACTGAACGTTAGGAAAGCCAAGTACATCCTAACATGCTTCTTTCAGGTCGAAATGCATAGAAAACACACCAACAAGTTTCTATCGTGTTCATTTGCAAAGTTAGGTGTATTTGAGCTGTTAATGCCAAATCACGCAAATAAGCCAAACTGAACGTTAGGAAATCCAAGTACATCCTAAAATGCTTCTTTCAGGTCGAAATGCATAGAAAACACACCAACAAGTTTCTATCGTGTTCATTTGCAAAGTTAGGTGTATTTGAGCTGTTAATGCCAAATCACGCAAATAAGCCAAACTGAACGTTAGGAAATCCAAGTACATCCTAACATGCTTCTTTCAGGTCGAAATGCATAGAAAACACACCAACAAGTTTCCATCGTGTTCATTTGCAAAGTTAGGTGTATTTCAGCTGTTAATGCCAAATCACGCAAATAAGCAAAACTGAACGTTAGGAAAGCCAAGTACATCCCACCATGCTTCTTTCAGGCCGAAATGCATAGAAAACACACCAACAAGTTTCTATCGTGTTCATTTGCAAAGTTAGGTGTATTTGAGCTGTTAATGCCAAATCACGCAAATAAGCAGAACTGAATGTTAGGAACGCCAAGTACATCCTAACATGCTTCTTTCATGCCGAAATGCATAGAAAACACACCAACAAGTCTCCATCGTGTTCATTTGCAAAGTTAGGTTTATTTGAGCTGTTAATGCCAAATCACGCAAATAAGCCAAATTGAACGTTAGGAAAGCCAAGTACATCCGAACTAGCTTCTTTCAGGTCGAAATGCACAGAAAACACACCAACAAGTTTCCATCGTGTTCATTTGCAAAGTTAGGTGTATTTGAGCTGTTAATCCCAAATCACGCAAATAAGCCAAACTGAACGTTAGGAAAGCCAAGTACATCCTAACATGCTTCTTTCAGGTCGAAATGCAAAGAAAACACACCAACAAGTTTCCATCGAGTTCATTTGCAACAAGATTCTATCGTGTTCATTTGCAAACTTAGGTGTATTTGAGTTGTTAATGCCAAATCACACAAATAAGGGAAACTGAACGTTAGGAAAGCCAAGTATATCCTAACATGCTTCTTTCAGGCCGAAATGCATAGAAAACACACCAACAAGTCTCCATCGTGTTCATTTGCAAAGTTAGGTTTATTTGAGCTGTTAATGCCAAATCACGCAAATAAGCCAAACTGAACGTTAGGAAAGCCAAGTACTTCCGAACTAGCTTCCTTCAGGTCGAAATGCATAGAAAACACACCAACAAGTTTCCATCGAGTTCATTTGCAAAGTTAGGTGTATTTGAGCTGTTAATGCCAAATCATGAAAATAAGCCAAACTGAACGTTAGGAAAGCCAAGTACATCCAAACTTGCTTCTTTCAGGTCGAAATGCATAGAAAACACACCAAAAAGTTTCCATCGTGTTCATTTGCAAAGTTAGATGTATTTGAGCTGTTAATGCCAAATCACGCAAGTAAGCCAAACTGAACGTTAGGAAAGCCAAGTACATCCTAACGTGCTTCTTTCAGGTCGAAATGCATAGAAAACACACCAACAAGTTTCCATCGTGTTCATTTGCAAAGTTAGGTGTATTTCAGCTGTTAATGCCAAATCACGCAAATAAGCCAAACTGAACGTTAGGAAAGCCAAGTACATCCTAACATGCTTCTTTCAGGCCGAAATGCATAGAAAACACACAAATCACGCAAATAAGCCAAACTGAATGTTAGGAAAGCCAAGTACATCCTAACATGCTTCTTTCATGCCGAAATGCATAGAAAACACACCAACAAGTCTCCATCGTTTTCATTTGCAAAGTTAGGTTTATTTGAGCTGTTAATGCCAAATCACGCAAATAAGCCAAACTGAACGTTAGGAAAGCCAAGTACATCCGAACTAGCTTCTTTCAGGTCAAAATGCATAGAAAACACACCAACAAGTTTCCATCGTGTTCATTTGTAAAGTTAGGTGTATTTGAGCTGTTAATGCCAAATCACGCAAATAAGCCAAACTGAACGTTAGGAAAGCCAAGTACATCCGAACTTGCTTCTTTCAGGTCGAAATGCATAGAAAACACACCAACAAGTTTCCATCGTGTTCATTTGCAAAGTTAGGTGTATTTCAGCTGTTAATGCCAAATCACGCAAATAAGCAAAACTGAACGTTAGGAAAGCCAAGTACATCCTAAAATGCTTCTTTCAGGTCGAAATGCATGGAAAACACACCAACAAGTTTCTATCGTGTTCATTTGCAAAGTTAGGTGTATTTGAGCTGTTAATGCCAAATCACGCAAATAAGCCAAACTGAACGTTAGGAAAGCCAAGTACATCCTAACATGCTTCTTTCAGGTCGAAATGCATAGAAAACACACCAAAAAGTTTCTATCGTGTTCATTTGCAAAGTTAGGTGTATTTGAGCTGTTAATGCAAAATCACGCAAATAAGCCAAACTGAACGTTAGGAAAGCCAAGTACATCCTAACATGCTTCTTTCAGGTCGAAATGCATAGAAAACACACCAACAAGTTTCTATCGTGTTCATTTGCAAAGTTAGGTGTATTTGAGCTGTTAATGCCAAATCACGCAAATAAGCCAAACTGAACGTTAGGAAAGCCAAGTACATCCTAACATGCTTCTTTCAGGTCGAAATGCATAGAAAACACACCAACAAGTTTCCATCGTGTTCATTTGCAAAGTTAGGTGTATTTCAGCTGTTAATGCCAAATCACGCAAATAAGCAAAACTGAACGTTAGGAAAGCCAAGTACATCCCACCATGCTTCTTTCAGGCCGAAATGCATAGAAAACACACCAACAAGTTTCTATCGTGTTCATTTGCAAAGTTAGGTGTATTTGAGCTGTTAATGCCAAATCACGCAAATAAGCAGAACTGAATGTTAGGAACGCCAAGTACATCCTAACATGCTTCTTTCATGCCGAAATGCATAGAAAACACACCAACAAGTCTCCATCGTGTTCATTTGCAAAGTTAGGTGTATTTGAGCTGTTAATGCCAAATCACGCAAATAAGCCAAACTGAACGTTAGGAAAGCCAAGTACATCCTAACATGCTTCTTTCAGGTCGAAATGCATAGAAAACACACCAACAAGTTTCTATCGTGTTCATTTGCAAAGTTAGGTGTATTTGAGCTGTTAATGCAAAATCACGCAAATAAGCCAAACTGAACGTTAGGAAAGCCAAGTACATCCTAACATGCTTCTTTCAGGTCGAAATGCATAGAAAACACACCAACAAGTTTCTATCGTGTTCATTTGCAAAGTTAGGTGTATTTGAGCTGTTAATGCCAAATCACGCAAATAAGCCAAACTGAACGTTAGGAAAGCCAAGTACATCCTAAAATGCTTATTTCAGGTCGAAATGCAAAGAAAACACACCAACAAGTTTCTATCGTGTTCATTTGCAAAGTTAGGTGTATTTGAGGTGTTAATGCCAAATCACGCAAATAAGCCAAACTGAACGTTAGGAAAGCCAAGTACATCCTAACATGCTGCTTTCAGGTCGAAATGCATGGAAAACACACCAACAAGTTTCTATCGTGTTCATTTGCAAAGTTAGGTGTATTTGAGCTGTTAATGCCAAATCACGCAAATAAGCCAAACTGAACGTTAGGAAAGCCAAGTACATCCTAACATGCTTCTTTCAGGTCGAAATGCATAGAAAACACACCAACAAGTTTCTATCGTGTTCATTTGCAAAGTTAGGTGTATTTGAGCTGTTAATGCCAAATCACGCAAATAAGCCAAACTGAACGTTAGGAAAGCCAAGTACATCCTAAAATGCTTCTTTCAGGTCGAAATGCATAGAAAACACACCAACAAGTTTCTATCGTGTTCATTTGCAAAGTTAGGTGTATTTGAGCTGTTAATGCCAAATCACGCAAATAAGCCAAACTGAACGTTAGGAAAGCCAAGTACATCCTAACATGCTTCTTTCAGGTCGAAATGCATAGAAAACACACCAACAAGTTTCTATCGTGTTCATTTGCAAAGTTAGGTGTATTTGAGCTGTTAATGCAAAATCACGCAAATAAGCCAAACTGAACGTTAGGAAAGCCAAGTACATCCTAACATGCTTCTTTCAGGTCGAAATGCATAGAAAACACACCAACAAGTTTCTATCGTGTTCATTTGCAAAGTTAGGTGTATTTGAGCTGTTAATGCCAAATCACGCAAATAAGCCAAACTGAACGTTAGGAAAGCCAAGTACATCCTAAAATGCTTATTTCAGGTCGAAATGCAAAGAAAACACACCAACAAGTTTCTATCGTGTTCATTTGCAAAGTTAGGTGTATTTGAGCTGTTAATGCCAAATCACGCAAATAAGCCAAACTGAACGTTAGGAAAGCCAAGTACATCCTAACATGCTGCTTTCAGGTCGAAATGCATGGAAAACACACCAACAAGTTTCTATCGTGTTCATTTGCAAAGTTAGGTGTATTTGAGCTGTTAATGCCAAATCACGCAAATAAGCCAAACTGAACGTTAGGAAAGCCAAGTACATCCTAACATGCTTCTTTCAGGTCGAAATGCATAGAAAACACACCAACAAGTTTCTATCGTGTTCATTTGCAAAGTTAGGTGTATTTGAGCTGTTAATGCCAAATCACGCAAATAAGCCAAACTGAACGTTAGGAAAGCCAAGTACATCCTAAAATGCTTCTTTCAGGTCGAAATGCATAGAAAACACACCAACAAGTTTCTATCGTGTTCATTTGCAAAGTTAGGTGTATTTGAGCTGTTAATGCAAAATCACGCAAATAAGCCAAACTGAACGTTAGGAAAGCCAAGTACATCCTAACATGCTTCTTTCAGGTCGAAATGCATAGAAAACACACCAGCAAGTTTCTATCGTGTTCATTTGCAAAGTTAGGTGTATTTGAGCTGTTAATGCCAAATCACGCAAATAAGCCAAACTGAACGTTAGGAAAGCCAAGTACATCCTAACATGCTTCTTTCAGGTCGAAATGCATAGAAAACACACCAACAAGTTTCTATCGTGTTCATTTGCAAAGTTAGGTGTATTTGAGCTGTTAATGCAAAATCACGCAAATAAGCCAAACTGAACGTTAGGAAAGCCAAGTACATCCTAACATGCTTCTTTCAGGTCGAAATGCATAGAAAACTCACCAACAAGTTTCTATCGTGTTCATTTGCAAAGTTAGGTGTATTTGAGCTGTTGATGCCAAATCACGCAAATAAGCCAAACTGAACGTTAGGAAAGCCAAGTACATCCTAACATGCTTCTTTCAGGTCGAAATGCACAGAAAACACACCAACAAGTTTCTATCGTTTTCATTTGCAAAGTTAGGTGTATTTGAGCTGTTAATGCAAAATCACGCAAATAAGCCAAACTGAACGTTAGGAAAGCCAAGTACATCCTAAAATGCTTCTTTCAGGTCGAAATGGATAGAAAACACACCAACAAGTTTCTATCGTGTTCATTTGCAAAGTTAGGTGTATTTGAGCTGTTAATGCCAAATCACGCAAATAAGCCAAACTGAACGTTAGGAAAGCCAAGTACATCCTAAAATGCTTCTTTCAGGTCGAAATGCATGGAAAACACACCAACTAGTTTCTATCGTGTTCATTTGCAAAGTTAGGTGTATTTGAGCTGTTAATGCCAAATCACGCAAATAAGCCAAACTGAACGTTAGGAAAGCCAAGTACATCCTAACATGCTTCTTTCAGGTCGAAATGCATAGAAAACACACCAACAAGTTTCCATCGTGTTCATTTGCAAAGTTAGGTGTATTTGAGCTGTTAATGCCAAATCACGCAAATAAGCCAAACTGAACGTTAGGAAAGCCAAGTACATCCTAACATGCTTCTTTCAGGTCGAAATGCATAGAAAACACACCAACAAGTTTCTATCGTGTTCATTTGCAAAGTTAGGTGTATTTGAGCTGTTAATGCCAAATCACGCAAATAAGCCAAACTGAACATTAGGAAAGCCAAGTACATCCTAAAATGCTTCTTTCAGGTCGAAATGCATAGAAAACACACCAACAAGTTTCCATCGTGTTCATTTGCAAAGTTAGGTGTATTTGAGCTGTTAATGCCAAATCACGCAAATAAGCCAAACTGAACGTTAGGAAAGCCAAGTACATCCTAAAATGCTTCTTTCAGGTCGAAATGCATAGAAAACACACCAACAAGTTTCTATCGTGTTCATTTGCAAAGTTAGGTGTATTTGAGCTGTTAATGCAAAATCACGCAAATAAACCAAACTGAACGTTACGAAAGCCAAGTACATCCTAACATGCTTCTTTCAGGTCGAAATGCATAGAAAACACACCAACAAGTTTCTATCGTGTTCATTTGCAAAGTTAGGTGTATTTGAGCTGTTAATGCCAAATCACGCAAATAAGCCAAACTGAATGTTAGGAAAGCCAAGTACATCCTAACATGCTTCTTTCAGGTCGAAATGCATAGAAAACACACCAACAAGTTTCTATCGTGTTCATTTGCAAAGTTAGGTGTATTTGAGCTGTTAATGCCAAATCACGCAAATAAGCCAAACTGAACGTTAGGAAACCCAAGTACATCCTAACATGCTTCTTTCAGGTCGAAATGCATAGAAAACACACCAACAAGTCTCCATCGTGTTCATTTGCAAAGTTAGGTGTATTTGAGCTGTTAATGCCAAATCACGCAAGTAAGCCAAACTGAACGTTAGGAAAGCCAAGTACATCCTAACATGCTTCTTTCAGGCCGAAATGCATAGAAAACACACCAAGAAGTCTCCATCGTGTTCATTTGCAAAGTTAGGTGTATTTGAGCTGTTAATGCCAAATCACGCAAATAAGCCAAACTGAACGTTAGGAAAGCCAAGTACATCCTAACATGCTTCTTTCAGGTCGAAATGCATAGAAAACACACCAACAAGTTTCTATCGTGTTCATTTGCAAAGTTAGGTGTATTTGAGCTGTTAATGCCAAATCACGCAAATAAGCCAAACTGAACGTTAGGAAATCCAAGTACATCCTAAAATGCTTCTTTCAGGTCGAAATGCATAGAAAACACACCAACAAGTTTCTATCGTGTTCATTTGCAAAGTTAGGTGTATTTGAGCTGTTAATGCCAAATCACGCAAATAAGCCAAACTGAACGTTAGGAAATCCAAGTACATCCTAACATGCTTCTTTCAGGTCGAAATGCATAGAAAACACACCAACAAGTTTCCATCGTGTTCATTTGCAAAGTTAGGTGTATTTCAGCTGTTAATGCCAAATCACGCAAATAAGCAAAACTGAACGTTAGGAAAGCCAAGTACATCCCACCATGCTTCTTTCAGGCCGAAATGCATAGAAAACACACCAACAAGTTTCTATCGTGTTCATTTGCAAAGTTAGGTGTATTTGAGCTGTTAATGCCAAATCACGCAAATAAGCAGAACTGAATGTTAGGAACGCCAAGTACATCCTAACATGCTTCTTTCATGCCGAAATGCATAGAAAACACACCAACAAGTCTCCATCGTGTTCATTTGCAAAGTTAGGTTTATTTGAGCTGTTAATGCCAAATCACGCAAATAAGCCAAATTGAACGTTAGGAAAGCCAAGTACATCCGAACTAGCTTCTTTCAGGTCGAAATGCACAGAAAACACACCAACAAGTTTCCATCGTGTTCATTTGCAAAGTTAGGTGTATTTGAGCTGTTAATCCCAAATCACGCAAATAAGCCAAACTGAACGTTAGGAAAGCCAAGTACATCCTAACATGCTTCTTTCAGGTCGAAATGCAAAGAAAACACACCAACAAGTTTCCATCGAGTTCATTTGCAACAAGATTCTATCGTGTTCATTTGCAAACTTAGGTGTATTTGAGTTGTTAATGCCAAATCACACAAATAAGGGAAACTGAACGTTAGGAAAGCCAAGTATATCCTAACATGCTTCTTTCAGGCCGAAATGCATAGAAAACACACCAACAAGTCTCCATCGTGTTCATTTGCAAAGTTAGGTTTATTTGAGCTGTTAATGCCAAATCACGCAAATAAGCCAAACTGAACGTTAGGAAAGCCAAGTACTTCCGAACTAGCTTCCTTCAGGTCGAAATGCATAGAAAACACACCAACAAGTTTCCATCGAGTTCATTTGCAAAGTTAGGTGTATTTGAGCTGTTAATGCCAAATCATGAAAATAAGCCAAACTGAACGTTAGGAAAGCCAAGTACATCCAAACTTGCTTCTTTCAGGTCGAAATGCATAGAAAACACACCAAAAAGTTTCCATCGTGTTCATTTGCAAAGTTAGATGTATTTGAGCTGTTAATGCCAAATCACGCAAGTAAGCCAAACTGAACGTTAGGAAAGCCAAGTACATCCTAACGTGCTTCTTTCAGGTCGAAATGCATAGAAAACACACCAACAAGTTTCCATCGTGTTCATTTGCAAAGTTAGGTGTATTTCAGCTGTTAATGCCAAATCACGCAAATAAGCCAAACTGAACGTTAGGAAAGCCAAGTACATCCTAACATGCTTCTTTCAGGCCGAAATGCATAGAAAACACACAAATCACGCAAATAAGCCAAACTGAATGTTAGGAAAGCCAAGTACATCCTAACATGCTTCTTTCATGCCGAAATGCATAGAAAACACACCAACAAGTCTCCATCGTTTTCATTTGCAAAGTTAGGTTTATTTGAGCTGTTAATGCCAAATCACGCAAATAAGCCAAACTGAACGTTAGGAAAGCCAAGTACATCCGAACTAGCTTCTTTCAGGTCAAAATGCATAGAAAACACACCAACAAGTTTCCATCGTGTTCATTTGTAAAGTTAGGTGTATTTGAGCTGTTAATGCCAAATCACGCAAATAAGCCAAACTGAACGTTAGGAAAGCCAAGTACATCCGAACTTGCTTCTTTCAGGTCGAAATGCATAGAAAACACACCAACAAGTTTCCATCGTGTTCATTTGCAAAGTTAGGTGTATTTCAGCTGTTAATGCCAAATCACGCAAATAAGCAAAACTGAACGTTAGGAAAGCCAAGTACATCCTAAAATGCTTCTTTCAGGTCGAAATGCATGGAAAACACACCAACAAGTTTCTATCGTGTTCATTTGCAAAGTTAGGTGTATTTGAGCTGTTAATGCCAAATCACGCAAATAAGCCAAACTGAACGTTAGGAAAGCCAAGTACATCCTAACATGCTTCTTTCAGGTCGAAATGCATAGAAAACACACCAAAAAGTTTCTATCGTGTTCATTTGCAAAGTTAGGTGTATTTGAGCTGTTAATGCAAAATCACGCAAATAAGCCAAACTGAACGTTAGGAAAGCCAAGTACATCCTAACATGCTTCTTTCAGGTCGAAATGCATAGAAAACACACCAACAAGTTTCTATCGTGTTCATTTGCAAAGTTAGGTGTATTTGAGCTGTTAATGCCAAATCACGCAAATAAGCCAAACTGAACGTTAGGAAAGCCAAGTACATCCTAACATGCTTCTTTCAGGTCGAAATGCATAGAAAACACACCAACAAGTTTCCATCGTGTTCATTTGCAAAGTTAGGTGTATTTCAGCTGTTAATGCCAAATCACGCAAATAAGCAAAACTGAACGTTAGGAAAGCCAAGTACATCCCACCATGCTTCTTTCAGGCCGAAATGCATAGAAAACACACCAACAAGTTTCTATCGTGTTCATTTGCAAAGTTAGGTGTATTTGAGCTGTTAATGCCAAATCACGCAAATAAGCAGAACTGAATGTTAGGAACGCCAAGTACATCCTAACATGCTTCTTTCATGCCGAAATGCATAGAAAACACACCAACAAGTCTCCATCGTGTTCATTTGCAAAGTTAGGTGTATTTGAGCTGTTAATGCCAAATCACGCAAATAAGCCAAACTGAACGTTAGGAAAGCCAAGTACATCCTAACATGCTTCTTTCAGGTCGAAATGCATAGAAAACACACCAACAAGTTTCTATCGTGTTCATTTGCAAAGTTAGGTGTATTTGAGCTGTTAATGCAAAATCACGCAAATAAGCCAAACTGAACGTTAGGAAAGCCAAGTACATCCTAACATGCTTCTTTCAGGTCGAAATGCATAGAAAACACACCAACAAGTTTCTATCGTGTTCATTTGCAAAGTTAGGTGTATTTGAGCTGTTAATGCCAAATCACGCAAATAAGCCAAACTGAACGTTAGGAAAGCCAAGTACATCCTAAAATGCTTATTTCAGGTCGAAATGCAAAGAAAACACACCAACAAGTTTCTATCGTGTTCATTTGCAAAGTTAGGTTTATTTGAGCTGTTAATGCCAAATCACGCAAATAAGCCAAATTGAACGTTAGGAAAGCCAAGTACATCCGAACTAGCTTCTTTCAGGTCGAAATGCACAGAAAACACACCAACAAGTTTCCATCGTGTTCATTTGCAAAGTTAGGTGTATTTGAGCTGTTAATCCCAAATCACGCAAATAAGCCAAACTGAACGTTAGGAAAGCCAAGTACATCCTAACATGCTTCTTTCAGGTCGAAATGCAAAGAAAACACACCAACAAGTTTCCATCGAGTTCATTTGCAACAAGATTCTATCGTGTTCATTTGCAAACTTAGGTGTATTTGAGTTGTTAATGCCAAATCACACAAATAAGGGAAACTGAACGTTAGGAAAGCCAAGTATATCCTAACATGCTTCTTTCAGGCCGAAATGCATAGAAAACACACCAACAAGTCTCCATCGTGTTCATTTGCAAAGTTAGGTTTATTTGAGCTGTTAATGCCAAATCACGCAAATAAGCCAAACTGAACGTTAGGAAAGCCAAGTACTTCCGAACTAGCTTCCTTCAGGTCGAAATGCATAGAAAACACACCAACAAGTTTCCATCGAGTTCATTTGCAAAGTTAGGTGTATTTGAGCTGTTAATGCCAAATCATGAAAATAAGCCAAACTGAACGTTAGGAAAGCCAAGTACATCCAAACTTGCTTCTTTCAGGTCGAAATGCATAGAAAACACACCAAAAAGTTTCCATCGTGTTCATTTGCAAAGTTAGATGTATTTGAGCTGTTAATGCCAAATCACGCAAGTAAGCCAAACTGAACGTTAGGAAAGCCAAGTACATCCTAACGTGCTTCTTTCAGGTCGAAATGCATAGAAAACACACCAACAAGTTTCCATCGTGTTCATTTGCAAAGTTAGGTGTATTTCAGCTGTTAATGCCAAATCACGCAAATAAGCCAAACTGAACGTTAGGAAAGCCAAGTACATCCTAACATGCTTCTTTCAGGCCGAAATGCATAGAAAACACACAAATCACGCAAATAAGCCAAACTGAATGTTAGGAAAGCCAAGTACATCCTAACATGCTTCTTTCATGCCGAAATGCATAGAAAACACACCAACAAGTCTCCATCGTTTTCATTTGCAAAGTTAGGTTTATTTGAGCTGTTAATGCCAAATCACGCAAATAAGCCAAACTGAACGTTAGGAAAGCCAAGTACATCCGAACTAGCTTCTTTCAGGTCAAAATGCATAGAAAACACACCAACAAGTTTCCATCGTGTTCATTTGTAAAGTTAGGTGTATTTGAGCTGTTAATGCCAAATCACGCAAATAAGCCAAACTGAACGTTAGGAAAGCCAAGTACATCCGAACTTGCTTCTTTCAGGTCGAAATGCATAGAAAACACACCAACAAGTTTCCATCGTGTTCATTTGCAAAGTTAGGTGTATTTCAGCTGTTAATGCCAAATCACGCAAATAAGCAAAACTGAACGTTAGGAAAGCCAAGTACATCCTAAAATGCTTCTTTCAGGTCGAAATGCATGGAAAACACACCAACAAGTTTCTATCGTGTTCATTTGCAAAGTTAGGTGTATTTGAGCTGTTAATGCCAAATCACGCAAATAAGCCAAACTGAACGTTAGGAAAGCCAAGTACATCCTAACATGCTTCTTTCAGGTCGAAATGCATAGAAAACACACCAAAAAGTTTCTATCGTGTTCATTTGCAAAGTTAGGTGTATTTGAGCTGTTAATGCAAAATCACGCAAATAAGCCAAACTGAACGTTAGGAAAGCCAAGTACATCCTAACATGCTTCTTTCAGGTCGAAATGCATAGAAAACACACCAACAAGTTTCTATCGTGTTCATTTGCAAAGTTAGGTGTATTTGAGCTGTTAATGCCAAATCACGCAAATAAGCCAAACTGAACGTTAGGAAAGCCAAGTACATCCTAACATGCTTCTTTCAGGTCGAAATGCATAGAAAACACACCAACAAGTTTCCATCGTGTTCATTTGCAAAGTTAGGTGTATTTCAGCTGTTAATGCCAAATCACGCAAATAAGCAAAACTGAACGTTAGGAAAGCCAAGTACATCCCACCATGCTTCTTTCAGGCCGAAATGCATAGAAAACACACCAACAAGTTTCTATCGTGTTCATTTGCAAAGTTAGGTGTATTTGAGCTGTTAATGCCAAATCACGCAAATAAGCAGAACTGAATGTTAGGAACGCCAAGTACATCCTAACATGCTTCTTTCATGCCGAAATGCATAGAAAACACACCAACAAGTCTCCATCGTGTTCATTTGCAAAGTTAGGTGTATTTGAGCTGTTAATGCCAAATCACGCAAATAAGCCAAACTGAACGTTAGGAAAGCCAAGTACATCCTAACATGCTTCTTTCAGGTCGAAATGCATAGAAAACACACCAACAAGTTTCTATCGTGTTCATTTGCAAAGTTAGGTGTATTTGAGCTGTTAATGCAAAATCACGCAAATAAGCCAAACTGAACGTTAGGAAAGCCAAGTACATCCTAACATGCTTCTTTCAGGTCGAAATGCATAGAAAACACACCAACAAGTTTCTATCGTGTTCATTTGCAAAGTTAGGTGTATTTGAGCTGTTAATGCCAAATCACGCAAATAAGCCAAACTGAACGTTAGGAAAGCCAAGTACATCCTAAAATGCTTATTTCAGGTCGAAATGCAAAGAAAACACACCAACAAGTTTCTATCGTGTTCATTTGCAAAGTTAGGTGTATTTGAGGTGTTAATGCCAAATCACGCAAATAAGCCAAACTGAACGTTAGGAAAGCCAAGTACATCCTAACATGCTGCTTTCAGGTCGAAATGCATGGAAAACACACCAACAAGTTTCTATCGTGTTCATTTGCAAAGTTAGGTGTATTTGAGCTGTTAATGCCAAATCACGCAAATAAGCCAAACTGAACGTTAGGAAAGCCAAGTACATCCTAACATGCTTCTTTCAGGTCGAAATGCATAGAAAACACACCAACAAGTTTCTATCGTGTTCATTTGCAAAGTTAGGTGTATTTGAGCTGTTAATGCCAAATCACGCAAATAAGCCAAACTGAACGTTAGGAAAGCCAAGTACATCCTAAAATGCTTCTTTCAGGTCGAAATGCATAGAAAACACACCAACAAGTTTCTATCGTGTTCATTTGCAAAGTTAGGTGTATTTGAGCTGTTAATGCCAAATCACGCAAATAAGCCAAACTGAACGTTAGGAAAGCCAAGTACATCCTAACATGCTTCTTTCAGGTCGAAATGCATAGAAAACACACCAACAAGTTTCTATCGTGTTCATTTGCAAAGTTAGGTGTATTTGAGCTGTTAATGCAAAATCACGCAAATAAGCCAAACTGAACGTTAGGAAAGCCAAGTACATCCTAACATGCTTCTTTCAGGTCGAAATGCATAGAAAACACACCAACAAGTTTCTATCGTGTTCATTTGCAAAGTTAGGTGTATTTGAGCTGTTAATGCCAAATCACGCAAATAAGCCAAACTGAACGTTAGGAAAGCCAAGTACATCCTAAAATGCTTATTTCAGGTCGAAATGCAAAGAAAACACACCAACAAGTTTCTATCGTGTTCATTTGCAAAGTTAGGTGTATTTGAGCTGTTAATGCCAAATCACGCAAATAAGCCAAACTGAACGTTAGGAAAGCCAAGTACATCCTAACATGCTGCTTTCAGGTCGAAATGCATGGAAAACACACCAACAAGTTTCTATCGTGTTCATTTGCAAAGTTAGGTGTATTTGAGCTGTTAATGCCAAATCACGCAAATAAGCCAAACTGAACGTTAGGAAAGCCAAGTACATCCTAACATGCTTCTTTCAGGTCGAAATGCATAGAAAACACACCAACAAGTTTCTATCGTGTTCATTTGCAAAGTTAGGTGTATTTGAGCTGTTAATACCAAATCACGCACATACGCCAAACTGAACGTTAGGAAAGCCAAGTACATCCTAAAATGTTTCTTTCAGGTCGAAATGCATGGTAAACACACCAACAAGTTTCTATCATGTTCATTTGCAAAGTTAGGTGTATTTGAGCTGTTAATGCCAAATCACGCAAATAAGCCAAACTGAACGTTAGGAAAGCCAAGTACATCCTAACATGCTTCTTTCAGGTCGAAATGCATAGAAAACAAACCAACAAGTTTCTATCGTGTTCATTTGCAAAGTTAGGTGTATTTGAGCTGTTAATGCAAAATCACGCAAATAAGCCAAACTGAACGTTAGGAAAGCCAAGTACATCCTAAAATGCTTCTTTCAGGTCGAAATGCATAGAAAACACACCAACAAGTTTCTATCGTGTTCATTTGCAAAGTTAGGTGTATTTGAGCTGTTAATGCCAAATCACGCAAATAAGCCAAACTGAACGTTAGGAAAGCCAAGTACATCCTAAAATGCTTCTTTCAGGTCGAAATGCATAGAAAACACACCAACAAGTTTCCATCGTGTTCATTTGCAAAGTTAGGTGTATTTCAGCTGTTAATGCCAAATCACGCAAATAAGCAAAACTGAACGTTAGGAAAGCCAAGTACATCCCACCATGCTTCTTTCAGGCCGAAATGCATAGAAAACACACCAACAAGTTTCTATCGTGTTCATTTGCAAAGTTAGGTGTATTTGAGCTGTTAATGCCAAATCACGCAAATAAGCAGAACTGAATGTTAGGAACGCCAAGTACATCCTAACATGCTTCTTTCATGCCGAAATGCATAGAAAACACACCAACAAGTCTCCATCGTGTTCATTTGCAAAGTTAGGTTTGTTTGAGCTGTTAATGCCAAATCACGCAAATAAGCCAAATTGAACGTTAGGAAAGCCAAGTACATCCGAACTAGCTTCTTTCAGGTCGAAATGCACAGAAAACACACCAACAAGTTTCCATCGTGTTCATTTGCAAAGTTAGGTGTATTTGAGCTGTTAATGCCAAATCACGCAAATAAGCCAAACTGAACGTTAGGAAAGCCAAGTACATCCTAACATGCTTCTTTCAGGTCGAAATACATAGAAAACACACCAACAAGTTTCCATCGAGTTCATTTGCAACAAGATTCTATCGTGTTCATTTGCAAACTTAGGTGTATTTGAGTTGTTAATGCCAAATCACACAAATAAGGGAAACTGAACGTTAGGAAAGCCAAGTATATCCTAACATGCTTCTTTCTAGCCGAAATGCATAGAAAACACACCAACAAGTCTCCATCGTGTTCATTTGCAAAGTTAGGTTTATTTGAGCTGTTAATGCCAAATCACTCAAATAAGCCAAACTGAACGTTAGGAAAGCCAAGTACTTCCGAACTAGCTTCCTTCAGGTCGAAATGCATAGAAAACACACCAACAAGTTTCCATCGAGTTCATTTGCAAAGTTAGGTGTATTTGAGCTGTTAATGCCAAATCATGAAAATAAGCCAAACTGAACGTTAGGAAAGCCAAGTACATCCAAACTTGCTTCTTTCAGGTCGAAATGCATAGAAAACACACCAAAAAGTTTCCATCGTGTTCATTTGCAAAGTTAGATGTATTTGAGCTGTTAATGCCAAATCACGCAAGTAAGCCAAACTGAACGTTAGGAAAGCCAAGTACATCCTAACGTGCTTCTTTCAGGTCGAAATGCATAGAAAACACACCAACAAGTTTCCATCGTGTTCATTTGCAAAGTTAGGTGTATTTCAGCTGTTAATGCCAAATCACGCAAATAAGCCAAACTGAACGTTAGGAAAGCCAAGTACATCCTAACATGCTTCTTTCAGGCCGAAATGCATAGAAAACACACAAATCACGCAAATAAGCCAAACTGAACGTTAGGAAAGCAAGTACATCCTAACATGCTTCTTTCATGCCGAAATGCATAGAAAACACACCAACAAGTCTCCATCGTTTTCATTTGCAAAGTTAGGTTTATTGAGCTGTTAATGCCAAATCACGCAAATAAGCCAAACTGAACGTTAGGAAAGCCAGTACATCCGAACTAGCTTCTTTCAGGTCGAAATGCATAGAAAACACACCAACAAGTTTCCATCGTGTTCATTTGTAAAGTTAGGTGTATTTGAGCTGTTAATGCCAAATCACGCAAATAAGCCAAACTGAACGTTAGGAAAGCCAAGTACATCCGAACTTGCTTCTTTCAGGTCGAAATGCATAGAAAACACACCAACAAGTTTCCATCGTGTTCATTTGCAAAGTTAGGTGTATTTCAGCTGTTAATGCCAAATCACGCAAATAAGCAAAACTGAACGTTAGGAAAGCCAAGTACATCCTAAAATGCTTCTTTCAGGTCGAAATGCATGGAAAACACACCAACAAGTTTCTATCGTGTTCATTTGCAAAGTTAGGTGTATTTGAGCTGTTAATGCCAAATCACGCAAATAAGCCAAACTGAACGTTAGGAAAGCCAAGTACATCCTAACATGCTTCTTTCAGGTCGAAATGCATAGAAAACACACGAAAAAGTTTCTATCGTGTTCATTTGCAAAGTTAGGTGTATTTGAGCTGTTAATGCCAAATCACGCAAATAAGCCAAACTGAACGTTAGGAAAGCCAAGTACATCCTAACATGCTGCTTTCAGGTCGAAATGCATGGAAAACACACCAACAAGTTTCTATCGTGTTCATTTGCAAAGTTAGGTGTATTTGAGCTGTTAATGCCAAATCACGCAAATAAGCCAAACTGAACGTTAGGAAAGCCAAGTACATCCTAACATGCTTCTTTCAGGTCGAAATGCATAGAAAACACACCAACAAGTTTCTATCGTGTTCATTTGCAAAGTTAGGTGTATTTGAGCTGTTAATACCAAATCACGCAAATAAGCCAAACTGAACGTTAGGAAAGCCAAGTACATCCTAAAATGCTTATTTCAGGTCGAAATGCAAAGAAAACACACCAACAAGTTTCTATCATGTTCATTTGCAAAGTTAGGTGTATTTGAGCTGTTAATGCCAAATCACGCAAATAAGCCAAACTGAACGTTAGGAAAGCCAAGTACATCCTAACATGCTTCTTTCAGGTCGAAATGCATAGAAAACACACCAACAAGTTTCTATCGTGTTCATTTGCAAAGTTAGGTGTATTTGAGCTGTTAATGCCAAATCACGCAAATAAGCCAAACTGAACGTTAGGAAAGCCAAGTACATCCTAACATGCTTCTTTCAGGTCGAAATGCATAGAAAACACACCAACAAGTTTCTATCGTGTTCATTTGCAAAGTTAGGTGTATTTGAGCTGTTAATGCAAAATCACGCAAATAAGCCAAACTGAACGTTAGGAAAGCCAAGTACATCCTAACATGCTTCTTTCAGGTCGAAATGCATAGAAAACACACCAACAAGTTTCTATCGTGTTCATTTGCAAAGTTAGGTGTATTTGAGCTGTTAATGCCAAATCACGCAAATAAGCCAAACTGAACGTTAGGAAAGCCAAGTACATCCTAAAATGCTTCTTTCAGGTCGAAATGCATAGAAAACACACACCAACAAGTTTCTATCGTGTTCATTTGCAAAGTTAGGTGTATTTGAGCTGTTAATGCCAAATCACGCAAATAAGCCAAACTGAACGTTAGGAAAGCCAAGTACATCCTAACATGCTTCTTTCAGGTCGAAATGCATAGAAAACACACCAGCAAGTTTCTATCGTGTTCATTTGCAAAGTTAGGTGTATTTGAGCTGTTAATGCCAAATCACGCAAATAAGCCAAACTGAACGTTAGGAAAGCCAAGTACATCCTAACATGCTTCTTTCAGGTCGAAATGCATAGAAAACACACCAACAAGTTTCTATCGTGTTCATTTGCAAAGTTAGGTGTATTTGAGCTGTTAATGCAAAATCACGCAAATAAGCCAAACTGAACGTTAGGAAGCCAAGTACATCCTAACATGCTTCTTTCAGGTCGAAATGCATAGAAAAACACACCAACAAGTTTCTATCGTGTTCATTTGCAAAGTTAGGTGTATTTGAGCTGTTGATGCCAAATCACGCAAATAAGCCAAACTGAACGTTAGGAAAGCCAAGTACATCCTAACATGCTTCTTTCAAATCGAAATGCACAGAAAACACACCAACAAGTTTCTATCGTTTTCATTTGCAAAGTTAGGTGTATTGAGCTGTTAATGCAAAATCACGCAAATAAGCCAAACCTGAACGTTAGGAAAGCCAAGTACATCCTAAAATGCTTCTTTCAGGTCGAAATGCATAGAAAAACACACCAACAAGTTTCTATCGTGTTCATTTGCAAAGTTAGGTGTATTTGAGCTGTTAATGCCAAATCACGCAAATAAGCCAAACTGACACGTTAGGAAAGCCAAGTACAATCCTAAAATGCTTCTTTCAGGTCGAAATGCATGGAAAACACACCAACTAGTTTCTATCGTGTTCATTTGCAAAGTTAGTGTATTTGAGCTGTTAATGCCAAATCACGCAAATAAGCCAAACTGAACGTTAGGAAAGCCAAGTACATCCTAACATGCTGCTTTCAGGTCGAAATGCATAGAAAACACACCAACAAGTTTCCATCGTGTTCATTTGCAAAGTTAGGTGTATTTGAGCTGTTAATGCCAAATCACGCAAATAAGCCAAACTGAACGTTAGGAAAGCAAGTACATCCTAACATGCTTCTTTCAGGTCGAAATGCATAGAAAACACACCAACAAGTTTCTATCCGTGTTCATTTGCAAAGTTAGGTGTATTTGAGCTGTTAATGCAAAATCACGCAAATAAGCCAAACTGAACGTTAGGAAAGCCAAGTACATCCTAACATGCTTCTTTCAGGTCGAAATGCATAGAAAACACACCAACAAGTTTCTATCGTGTTCATTTGCAAAGTTAGGTGTATTTGAGCTGTTGATGCCAAATCACGCAAATAAGCCAAACTGAACGTTAGGAAAGCCAAGTACATCCTAACATGCTTCTTTCAGGTCGAAATGCATAGAAAACACACCAACAAGTTTCTATCGTGTTCATTTGCAAAGTTAGGTGTATTTGAGCTGTAATGCAAAATCACGCAAATAAGCCAAACTGAACGTTAGGAAAGCCAAGTACATCCTAAAATGCTTCTTTCAGGTCGAAATGCATAGAAAACACACCAACAAGTTTCCTATCGTGTTCATTTGCAAAGTTAGGTGTATTTGAGCTGTTAATGCCAAATCACGCAAATAAGCCAAACTGAACGTTAGGAAAGCCAAGTACATCCTAAAATGCTTCTTTCAGGTCGAAATGCATGGAAAACACACCAACTAGTTTCTATCGTGTTCATTTGCAAAGTTAGGTGTATTTGAGCTGTTAATGCAAATCACGCAAATAAGCCAAACTGAACGTTAGGAAAGCCAAGTACATCCTAACATGCTGCTTTCAGGTCGAAATGCATAGAAAACACACCAACAAGTTTCCATCGTGTTCATTTGCAAAGTTAGGTGTATTTGAGCTGTTAATGCCAAATCACGCAAATAAGCCAAACTGAACGTTAGGAAAGCCAAGTACATCCTAAAATGCTTCTTTCAGGTCGAAATGCATGGAAAACACACCAACTAGTTCTATATCGTGTTCATTTGCAAAGTTAGGTGTATTTGAGCTGTTGATGCCAAATCACGCAAATAAGCCAAACTGAACGTTAGGAAAGCCAAGTACATCCTAACATGCTTCTTTCAGGTCGAAATGCATAGAAAACACAGCAACAAGTTTCTATCGTGTTCATTTGCAAAGTTAGGTGTATTGAGCTGTTAATGCAAAATCACGCAAATAATCCAAACTGAACGTTAGGAAAGCCAAGTACATCCTAACATGCTTCTTTCAGGTCGAAATGCATAGAAAACACACCAACAAGTTCTATCGTGTTCATTTGCAAAGTTAGGTGTATTTGAGCTGTTGATGCCAAATCACGCAAATAAGCCAAACTGAACGTTAGGAAAGCCAAGTACATCCTAACATGCTTCTTTCAGGTCGAAATGCATAGAAAAACCACACCAACAAGTTTCTATCGTGTTCATTTGCCAAAGTTAGGTGTATTTGAGCTGTTAATGCAAAATCACGCAAATAAGCCAAACTGAACGTTAGGAAAGCCAAGTACATCCTAAAATGCTTCTTTCAGGTCGAAATGCATAGAAAAACACACCAACAAGTTTCTATCGTGTTCATTTGCAAAGTTAGGTGTATTTGAGCTGTTAATGCCAAATCACGCAAATAAGCCAAACTGAACGTTAGGAAAGCCAAGTACATCCTAAAATGCTTCTTTCAGGTCGAAATGCATGGAAAACACACCAACTAGTTTCTATCGTGTTCATTTGCAAAGTTAGGTGTATTTGAGCTGTTAATGCCAAATCACGCAAATAAGCCAAACTGAACGTTAGGAAAGCCAAGTACATCCTAACATGCTGCTTTCAGGTCGAAATGCATAGAAAACACACCAACAAGTTTCCATCGTGTTCATTTGCAAAGTTAGGTGTATTTGAGCTGTTAATGCCAAATCACGCAAATAAGCCAAACTGAACGTTAGGAAAGCCAAGTACATCCTAACATGCTTCTTTCAGGTCGAAATGCATAGAAAACACACCAACAAGTTTCTATCGTGTTCATTTGCAAAGTTAGGTGTATTTGAGCTGTTAATGCAAAATCACGCAAATAAGCCAAACTGAACGTTAGGAAAGCCAAGTACATCCTAACATGCTTCTTTCAGGTCGAAATGCATAGAAAACACACCAACAAGTTTCTATCGTGTTCATTTGCAAAGTTAGGTGTATTTGAGCTGTTGATGCCAAATCACGCAAATAAGCCAACTGAACGTTAGGAAAGCCAAGTACATCCTAACATGCTTCTTTCAGGTCGAAATGCATAGAAAACACACCAACAAGTTTCCTATCGTGTTCATTTGCAAAGTTAGGTGTATTTGAGCTGTTAATGCAAAATCACGCAAATAAGCCAAACTGAACGTTAGAAAGCCAAGTACATCCTAAAATGCTTCTTTCAGGTCGAAATGCATAGAAAACACACCAACAAGTTTCTATCGTGTTCATTTGCAAAGTTAGGTGTATTTGAGCTGTTAATGCCAAATCACGCAAATAAGCCAAACTGAACGTTAGGAAAGCCAAGTACATCCTAAAATGCTTCTTTCAGGTCGAAATGCAAAGAAAACACACCAACCAAGTTTCTATCGTGTTCATTTGCAAAGTTAGGTGTATTTGAGCTGTTAATGCCAAATCACGCAAATAAGCCAAACTGAACGTTAGGAAAGCAAGTACATCTAACATGCTGCTTTCAGGTCGAAATGCATGGAAAACACACCAACAAGTTTCTATCGTGTTCATTTGCAAAGTTAGGTGTATTTGAGCTGTTAATGCCAAATCACGCAATAAGCCAAACTGAACGTTAGGAAAGCCAAGTACATCCTAACATGCTTCTTTCAGGTCGAAATGCATAGAAAACACACCAACAAGTTTCTATCGTGTTCATTTGCAAAGTTAGGTGTATTTGAGCTGTTAATACCAAATCACGCAAATAAGCCAAACTGAACGTTAGGAAAGCCAAGTACATCCTAAAATGCTTATTTCAGGTCGAAATGCAAAGAAAACACACCAACAAGTTTCTATCATGTTCATTTGCAAAGTTAGGTGTATTTGAGCTGTAATGCCAAATCACGCAAATAAGCCAAACTGAACGTTAGGAAAGCCAAGTACATCCTAACATGCTGCTTTCAGGTCGAAATGCATGGAAAACACACCAACAAGTTTCTATCGTGTTTCATTTGCAAAGTTAGGTGTATTTGAGCTGTTAATGCCAAATCACGCAAATAAGCCAAACTGAACGTTAGGAAAGCCAAGTACATCCTAACATGCTTCTTTCAGGTCGAAATGCATAGAAAACACACCAACAAGTTTCTATCGTGTTCATTTGCAAAGTTAGGTGTATTTGAGCTGTTAATACCAAATCACGCAAATAAGCCAAACTGAACGTTAGGAAAGCCAAGTACATCCTAAAATGCTTATTTCAGGTCGAAATGCAAAGAAAACACACAACAAGTTTCTATCATGTTCATTGCAAAGTTAGGTGTATTTGAGCTGTTAATGCCAAATCACGCAAATAAGCCAAACTGAACGTTAGGAAAGCCAAGTACATCCTAACATGCTTCTTTCAGGTCGAAATGCATAGAAAACACACCAACAAGTTTCTATCGTGTTCATTTGCAAAGTTAGGTGTATTTGAGCTGTTAATGCCAAATCACGCAATAAGCCAAACTGAACGTTAGGAAAGCCAAGTACATCCTAACATGCTTCTTTCAGGTCGAAATGCATAGAAAACACACCAACAAGTTTCTATCGTGTTCATTTGCAAGTTAGGTGTATTTGAGCTGTTAATGCCAAATCACGCAAATAAGCCAAACTGAAGGTTAGGAAAGCCAAGTACATCCTAAAATGCTTCTTTCAGGTCGAAATGCATAGAAAACACACCAAGTTTCTATCGTGTTCATTTGCAAAGTTAGGTGTATTTGAGCTGTTAATGCCAAATCACGCAAATAAGCCAAACTGAACGTTAGGAAAGCCAAGTACATCCTAAAATGCTTCTTTCAGGTCGAAATGCATAGAAAACACACCAACAAGTTTCTATCGTGTTCATTGCAAAGTTAGGTGTATTTGAGCTGTTAATGCCAAATCACGCAAATAGCCAAACTGAACGTTAGGAAAGCCAAGTACATCCTAACATGCTTCTTTCAGGTCGAAATGCATAGAAAACACACCAGCAAGTTTCTATCGTGTTCATTTGCAAAGTTAGGTGTATTTGAGCTGTTAATGCCAAATCACGCAAATAAGCCAAACTGAACGTTAGGAAAGCCAAGTACATCCTAACATGCTTCTTTCAGGTCGAAATGCATAGAAAACACACCAACAAGTTCTATCGTGTTCATTTGCAAAGTTAGGTTATTTGAGCTGTTAATGCAAAATCACGCAAATAAGCCAAACTGAACGTTAGGAAAGCCAAGTACATCCTAACATGCTTCTTTCAGGTCGAAATGCATAGAAAACACACCAACAAGTTTCTATCGTGTTCATTTGCAAAGTTAGGTGTATTTGAGCTGTTGATGCCAAATCACGCAAATAAGCCAAACTGAACGTTAGGAAAGCCAAGTACATCCTAACATGCTTCTTTCAAATCGAAATGCACAGAAAACACACCAACAAGTTTCTATCGTTTCATTTGCAAAGTTAGGTGTATTTGAGCTGTTAATGCAAAATCACGCAAATAAGCCAAACTGAACGTTAGGAAAGCCAAGTACATCCTAAAATGCTTCTTTCAGGTCGAAATGCATAGAAAACACACCACAAGTTTCTATCGTGTTCATTTGCAAAAGTTAGGCGTGTATTTGAGCTGTTAATGCCAAATCACGCAAATAAGCCAAACTGAACGTTAGGAAAGCCAAGTACATCCTAAAATGCTTCTTTCAGGTCGAAATGCATGGAAAGCACACCAACTAGTTTCTATCGTGTTCATTTGCAAAGTTAGGTGTATTTGAGCTGTTAATGCCAAATCACGCAAATAAGCCAAACTGAACGTTAGGAAAGCCAAGTACATCCTAACATGCTGCTTTCAGGTCGAAATGCATAGAAAACACACCAACAAGTTTCCATCGTGTTCATTTGCAAAGTTAGGTGTATTTGAGCTGTTAATGCCAATCACGCAAATAAGCCAAACTGAACGTTAGGAAGCCAAGTACATCCTAACATGCTTCTTTCAGGTCGAAATGCATAGAAAACACACCAACAAGTTTCTATCGTGTTCATTTGCAAAGTTAGGTGTATTTGAGCTGTTAATGCAAAATCACGCAAATAAGCCAAACTGAACGTTAGGAAAGCCAAGTACATCCTAACATGCTTCCTTTCAGGTCGAAATGCATAGAAAACACACCAACAAGTTTCTATCGTGTTCCATTTGCAAAGTTAGGTGTATTTGAGCTGTTGATGCCAAATCACGCAAATAAGCCAAACTGAACGTTAGGAAAGCCAAGTACATCCTAACATGCTTCTTTCAGGTCGAAATGCATAGAAAACACACCAACAAGTTTCTATCGTGTTCATTTGCAAAGTTAGGTGTATTTGAGCTGTTAATGCAAAATCACGCAAATAAGCCAAACTGAACGTTAGGAAAGCCAAGTACATCCTAAAATGCTTCTTTCAGGTCGAAATGCATAGAAAACACACCAACAAGTTTCTATCGTGTTCATTTGCAAAGTTAGGTGTATTTGAGCTGTTAATGCCAAATCACGCAAATAAGCCAAACTGAACGTTAGGAAAGCCAAGTACACTCCTAAAATGCTTCTTTCAGGTCGAAATGCATGGAAAACACACCAACTAGTTTCTATCGTGTTCATTTGCAAAGTTAGGTGTATTTGAGCTGTTAATGCCAAATCACGCAAATAAGCCAAACTGAACGTTAGGAAAGCCAAGTACATCCTAACATGCTGCTTTCAGGTCGAAATGCATAGAAAACACACCAACAAGTTTCCATCGTGTTCATTTGCAAGTTAGGTGTATTTGAGCTGTTAATGCCAAATCACGCAAATAAGCCAAACTGAACGTTAGGAAAGCCAAGTACATCCTAAAATGCTTCTTTCAGGTCGAAATGCATGGAAAACCACACAACTAGTTTCTATCGTGTTCATTTGCAAAGTTAGGTGTATTTGAGCTGTTGATGCCAAATCACGCAAATAAGCCAAACTGAACGTTAGGAAAGCCAAGTACATCCTAACATGCTTCTTTCAGGTCGAAATGCATAGAAAACACAGCAACAAGTTTCTATCGTGTTCATTTGCAAAGTTAGGTGTATTTGAGCTGTTAATGCAAAATCACGCAAATAATCCAAACTGAACGTTAGGAAAGCCAAGTACATCCTAACATGCTTCTTTCAGGTCGAAATGCATAGAAAACACACAACAAGTTTCTATCGTGTTCATTTGCAAAGTTAGGTGTATTTGAGCTGTTGATGCCAAATCACGCAAATAAGCCAAACTGACGTTAGGAAAGCCAAGTACATCCTAACATGCTTCTTTCAGGTCGAAATGCATAGAAAACACACCAACAAGTTTCTATCGTGTTCATTTGCAAAGTTAGGTGTATTTGAGCTGTTAATGCAAAATCACGCAAATAAGCCAAACTGAACGTTAGGAAAGCCAAGTACATCCTAAAATGCTTCTTTCAGGTCGAAATGCATAGAAACACACCAACAAGTTTCTATCGTGTTCATTTGCAAAGTTAGGTGTATTTGAGCTGTTAATGCCAAATCACGCAAATAAGCCAAACTGAACGTTAGGAAAGCCAAGTACATCCTAAAATGCTTCTTTCAGGTCGAAATGCATGGAAAAACACACCAACTAGTTTCTATCGTGTTCATTTGCAAAGTTAGGTGTATTGAGCTGTTAATGCCAAATCACGCAAATAAGCCAAACTGAACGTTAGGAAAGCCAAGTACATCCTAACATGCGTGCTTTCAGGTCGAAATGCATAGAAAACCACACCAACAAGTTTCCATCGTGTTCATTTGCAAAGTTAGGTGTATTTGAGCTGTTAATGCCAAATCACGCAATAAGCCAAACTGAACGTTAGGAAAGCCAAGTACATCCTAACATGCTTCTTTCAGGTCGAAATGCATAGAAAAACACACCAACAAGTTTCTATCGTGTTCATTTGCAAAGTTAGGTGTATTTGAGCTGTTAATGCAAAATCACGCACAATAAGCCAAACTGAACGTTAGGAAAGCCAAGTACATCCTAACATGCTTCTTTCAGGTCGAAATGCATAGAAAACACACCAACAAGTTTCTATCGTGTTCATTTGCAAAGTTAGGTGTATTTGAGCTGTTGATGCCAAATCACGCAATAAGCCAAACTGAACGTTAGGAAAGCCAAGTACATCCTACATGCTTCTTTCAGGTCGAATGCATAGAAACACACCAACAAGTTTCTATCGTGATCATTTGCAAAGTTAGGTGTATTTGAGCTGTTAATGCAAAATCACGCAAATAAGCCAAACTGAACGTTAGGAAAGCCAAGTACATCCTAAAATGCTTCTTTCAGGTCGAAATGCATAGAAAACACACCAACAAGTTTCTATCGTGTTCATTTGCAAAGTTAGGTGTATTAGAGCTTGTTAATGCCAAATCACGCAAATAAGCCAAACTGAACGTTAGGAAAGCCAAGTACATCCTAAAATGCTTCTTTCAGGTCGAAATGCATGGAAAACACACCAACAAGTTTCTATCGTGTTCATTTACAAAGTTAGGTGTATTTGAGCTGTTAATGCCAAATCACGCAAATAAGCCAAACTGAACGTTAGGAAAGCCAAGTACATCCTAACATGCTTCTTTCAGGTCGAAATGCATAGAAAAACACACCAACAAGTTTCTTTCGTGTTCATTTGCAAAGTTAGGTGTATTTGAGCTGTTAATGCCAAATCACGCAAATAAGCCAAACTGAACGTTAGGAAAGCCAAGTACATCCTAAATGCTTCTTTCAGGTCGAAATGCATAGAAAACACACCAACAAGTTTCTATCGTGTTCATTGCAAAGTTAGGTGTATTTGATCTGTTAATGCCCAATCACGCAAATAAGCCAAACTGAACGTTAGGAAAGCCAAGTACATCCTAACATGCTTCTTTCAGGTCGAAATGCATAGAAAACACACCAACAAGTTTCTATCGTGTTCATTTGCAAAGTTAGGTGTATTTGAGCTGTTAATGCCAAATCACGCAAATAAGCCAAACTGAACGTTAGGAAAGCAAGTACATCCTAACATGCTTCTTTCAGTCGAAATGCATAGAAAACACACCAACAAGTTTCTATCGTGTTCATTTGCAAAGTTAGGTGTATTTGAGCTGTTAATGCAAAATCACGCAAATAAACCAAACTGAACGTTACGAAAGCCAAGTACATCCTAACATGCTTCTTTCAGGTCGAAAGGCATAGAAAACACACCAACAAGTTTCTATCGTGTTCATTTGCAAAGTTAGGTGTATTTGAGCTGTTAATGCAAATCACGCAAATAAGCCAAACTGAACGTTAGGAAAGCCAAGTACATCCTAACATGCTTCTTTCAGGTCGAAATGCATAGAAAACACACCAACAAGTTTCTATCGTGTTCATTTGCAAAGTTAGGTGTATTTGAGCTGTTTAATGCCAAATCACGCAAATAAGCCAAACTGAACGTTAGGAAAGCCAAGTACATCCTAAAATGCTTCTTTCAGGTCGAAATGCATGGAAAACACACCAACAAGTTTCTATCGTGTTCATTTGCAAGTTAGGTGTATTTGAGCTGTTAATGCCAAATCACGCAAATAAGCCAAACTGAACGTTAGGAAAGCCAAGTACATCCTAACATGCTGCTTTCAGGTCGAAATGCATAGAAAACACACCAACAAGTTTCTATCGTGTTCATTTGCAAAGTTAGGTGTATTTGAGCTGTTAATACCAAATCACGCAAATAAGCCAAACTGACGTTAGGAAAGCCAAGTACATCCTAACATGCTTCTTTCAGGTCGAAATGCATAGAAAACACACCAACAAGTTTCTATCGTGTTCATTTGCAAAGTTAGGTGTATTTGAGCTGTTAATGCAAAATCACGCAAATAACCAAACTGAACGTAGGAAAGCCAAGTACATCCTAACATGCTTCTTTCAGGTCGAAATGCATAGAAAAACACACAACAAGTTTCTATCGTGTTCATTTGCAAAGTTAGGTGTATTTGAGCTGTTAATGCCCAAATCACGCAAATAAGCCAAACTGAACGTTAGGAAAGCCAAGTACATCCTAACATGCTTCTTTCAGGTCGAAATGCATAGAAAACACACCAACAAGTTTCTATCGTGTTCATTTGCAAAGTTAGGTGTATTTGAGCTGTTAATGCCAAATCACGCAAATAAGCCAAACTGAACGTTAGGAAAGGCCAAGTACATCCTAAAATGCTTCTTTCAGGTCGAAATGCATAGAAAACACACCAACAAGTTTCTATCGTGTTCATTTGCAAAGTTAGTGTATTTGAGCTGTTAATGCCAAATCACGCAAAATAAGCCAAACTGAACGTTAGGAAAGCCAAGTACATCCTAACATGCTGCTTTCAGGTCGAAATGCATAGAAAACACACCAACAAGTTCTATCTGTGTTCATTTGCAAAGTTAGGTGTATTTGAGCTGTTAATGCAAAATCACGCAAATAGCCAAACTGAACGTTAGGAAAGCCAAGTACATCCTAACATGCTGCTTTCAGGTCGAAATGCATAGAAAACACACCAACAAGTTTCTATCGTGTTCATTTGCAAAGTTAGGTGTATTTGAGCTGTTAATGCCAAATCACGCAATAAGCCAAACTGAACGTTAGGAAAGCCAAGTACATCCTAACATGCTTCTTTCATGTCGAAATGCATAGAAAACACACCAGCAAGTTTCTATCGTGTTCATTTGCCAAAGTTAGGTGTATTTGAGCTGTTAATGCCAAATCACGCAAATAAGCCAAACTGAACGTTAGGAAAGCCAAGTACATCCTAAAATGCTTCTTTCAGGTCGAAATGCATAGAAAACACACCAACAAGTTTCTATCGTGTTCATTTGCAAAGTTAGGTGTATTTGAGCTGTTAATGCCAAATCACGCAAATAAGCCAAACTGAACGTTAGGAAAGCCAAGTACATCCTAACATGCTTCTTTCAGGTCGAAATGCATAGAAAAC